>OY284413.1:122616685-124003435 GCA_958301585.1 Merodon equestris
ATCATCTAGTCAGGGATTCATGTACATATGTACATAAATATCGGACTGTAATGTTGCGGCCTACTCAGGATAATTGCAGCAGTGTGCATACTTCGTAATTTGGTATTTGTGCAAGAAGTGTATTGAGTAAGACAATATAACAGTAAATCGAGGAGCAAAATCGTATCCAACCCGTCTAATCGGACAAAATTTACTTCACTATGTACCCTCTACTTCTAAAGCCACAACTACACGAAGATGTGGAGGTTGTTTTAAATATAAAATTAGAAAAGAATCGCTATATTGGTGTTCAACTTGCGAAGTTGCTTTATGGATTGTACCATGTTTTGCTGAATTCCATTCTGTCAAAAAAAAAATTAATGTAATAAAATTATTTTTGATGTTTTTAGTTCCTACTTATGTTAATATAAATAAATAAATAACGAAATCAAAATATCAAAGTCATTTCATTGTAACCTAATTTTAATCAAACATACTCTGGGTTTGACGAATATGTTCGTCATCGCTCAATTTCTACGACGCACGTAGGCGTCACATTTTCCAACAAAGTCCAAACAGTTAACTGGTTAAATTTGACTATGCAATCGAAATTATGTATTCCAATAACTTTTTCATTAGAAAGCCATGTTTCTGATAACATTAATTTTTTGAGAAAGGGAACCTTGCATTTCTGAAACATGTTTTTTGATACTTTGACAGTTTAAAGTTGTTATTGTCAATCCCTTTCCCGATGTAATGAAACTAGTAATCATGTCTTGCAAAGAATCAAGCTTATTCAAGGATAGTCTTTTGAATTTTTCTTGTAAAGAAAAAATTGGTGGATGGATTCTCCTTCCACGGTAAAATCGTAAATTATCATTTCTGTTACCATACATACATATATATATACAAACCTTCAATACTAGTAATTCATGAAAAAGCGACATCTAATAATTGAATAGAATTAGATTTATTATACTCATAGACTATCCCGTAAAATGTATCTCCTTGAGACTTATGAATATTCATGGCACATCTGGATATCATATTTGATGATTTCTTTTCCCACAATCGTTTTGTTATTGTTAAGATGAATATTTGTCGTTCGACGTATGTATAATAGGATCAGCTCGTTTATCGATATTATGTTCTGTAATAAATCTAGCAGCTTTTTTTCTGGTAACTGTACGAGTTTTTTTTTTAAACCAGCCATACACGAGTAATTTAATTTTGTTCATTCTGTTCTGTATGAACCAATGTTCCAGCAGGACCATTTGTTGTAATAATATAAGGCTTCCCAATTACAAAAATAATTTCGTATGGCAATCCACCTGTCGAAATCACTGACATCTTATGTAATTTTTGTCTCACAAATCCTTCCTGTTCATGGTAAGTACAGCCACTAATAATATCTTTTTCAGTGGAAACAAGTTTTTCTTCAGCTTGTTGCAAAATAGAGACATTGTATTCATTGACGGTACGTTTGCTAGGAATAATCTAATGCCATTTGGCGGGCGCTTTCTTCCTTCGTAAAAAATCTTGCCTCGATAATGGCCAATTCGTCATCATCTAAAATAGATCCATTACCAATTTTTGTAAGGATAGAAGCAAAGATTACATTAGTTTATCGCAAACAAAGACCTAATTTCGCACTTACTCCAAATCCAACAGTGATCCCAAGCAGGGAGATTGCAGGGGTCAACATGCTCCCACTTATACTGACACGTTTTTAAAAGTATGTGTTATTTTGTATACAGATATATATGCATCTTCTAAACTATTGAAAATCGCATACTGTTATATATATAACCTTTACGTGAAAAATGTGATTATTCAAAACTTGTTGCATAGTCCCAGGCAAAACTATGATTGAACTAAAACAAGCCAAATCTGTATTTTGTATGAAAAATTCAAAAGCTTATATCTTCGAAACTAGGTAAGACCTAAGACATCTATATTAGAATTGTCAGGACAAAGTCTATTTTGACATATTCGAATTTCATCAAAATCGGTGTGCACGGCCTTTTTTAAATAATTACTGATAATTTACTTACTTATTTCCGTGCAGGGACGGGTTAAGAATATCCCTGCAGCGATACCTCTCGCTTGTCGTAAAAGGCGACTAAAACAAAGGTAAACAAAAATCACATCTAGGCAATTTAGAAAACACCAAGGTGAGCCTAGGAAGACATATACTGCCCCAGAAGTGTACATGCAAATCAGTGGGTTGACACGACTGGAGATCACCGGTGTTGTAAGAGTAAGATCAAACAAAAAAATCTGGAGCATGTCCGTGTCACAAAAAAAAAAAAGGCAGGCCGAAAAACAATTGGTGCAAACAAAGTAATCCCAAACCGGGAAGCCTGCCGCTACTTTCTGAGGTCAAACCGGCGGACCCCACAAGCGGACCAGTAGGAATGCAGTTAAGTGGGAAGGTTATGGTCCTACACTTCTGACCATAACAACGCCGGAAAAAGTAAAAGAAGAAGAAGAAGATCAGGTCCAACCATCGACGTCATTGCAGCGTGACTTCGAAAAAATTCAGTAATATTGTGATGACTGGAAGTTGAAAATCAACTTCCAGAAATCAGAATCTATTTTATTCAGAACGCCTTTGTCTAGACCCTCTCGGGACACTAGAAAAAATGGGCGCAGATTCTCAATTTTTGGACCGGACAAATATGTAGATGCTGCTCTGGCGAGAGCCCGGGGCGCTTTCGCTCTGACAAGATGGCTGTTTCATAGCAGTCAACTTGATTCCAGAGTGAAGTTTATCTGCTACATGGCCTTAATCAGGCCCATGGTTGCCTATGGATGTCCCGTCTGGTTCAATGTGAGAGCCAGGGCAAAAGGTCTCGTAGGAACTGCAAGTATGATTCTCCATTAATAACGGCATTCAAAAACCGGGGCCCGATTACAGTTTGTCCAACAATACCAAGCCAAACATTACAGCTAAAGCGGTGTTGTGATTTATTTTGTTTTTTGTTGTGTAGATTGGTGCTACTCCAATGATGCAAATTGTGGAAGTTAGTAACCCCATCTCTGGTAAACTGTGCTTCATCCGTCCAGAATATCCTTCCAAAATTGTTTCGTTCAGTTTCATTTCGAAGCAGTAATGATCGACAAAATTCTGCTCTCAAAAACTTGTCGTTTGAGGTGAGTTCCTGAACTGTCCTAAAATGGTACGGGTGTAAGTTTTGGGCACTCCAAGGATAATAGCTATCCTCCTTGTACTAAGGGGGGGATTACGTCAGACCAAATCCAAAAATTGCGGTTTTATTGTCTTAAGGTCCTAGCCGGTTGAACCCATTGGCGGCGGGCGGACCCAGACAAAATTGGCAGGTCAGTTTTCAGGCGTTATCAATGAAAAAAAAGGATTAATCCAGGGTTATTCCAATACTGTGTCAGTTTATTGAATCCTCATAAAACTCCAAATTTTTTAAAAATAATAAAAAAGATGCCAATGTTTCATACATTAATTTGCCTACAAGTCCAGCCGCGTTAAAACCAAAAAAAAGATTTTTCTTAGAAGAAAATGGTTCGGGTTTTTTTTTAATTTCTCAAAAACTACAAAACATTTTTGCATCCGGTTTTCTGTTTTTAACTAAAAACTAATAAGAGAATTGAATTTTTGAAAAAAAAATTGGTACTTAATTACATACAATTTTGAAAAAAAATAGTTCGAAACTTTGTTTTTCATTTTTTTTCAAAATTTTGAGTTTGAAAATTTATTTCTCAAAAACTGTTACTTAAAACTGCTTCGTTTAAGAACAAGATGAAAGAAGAGGTTTCTGGCTTTACAAAAAAGTATATCACGGCGTTGTGGATGTAACTGTTGATTTTTAATAATTTTTTTCCCAAATTAAGTCAATTTTTTAGAAGGTTGCCCCTCCCGGCTAAACGGGGGAGAATAGACCCCCCCTCCCATACGATTTTTTTCTTGTCTTGACCAGACCTACCCGCTCTAGCTTTTTGGCATACTGCTCGTGGGACACCCTGTATATTATGTATTTATTTTTGTATATATACATATTTTAGTATTTTAGTTAAATTAGGTTAAGCTAGGTTTTAGTTAGGTTAAAGTCTTATATTTATAAAAAAAAGCTATCTGATGCTAAGTTTAAAAAAAAAACAAAGATTTTATTAGCTTAAGTTTAAGTTATTTTGATTATTATATTAAATTTTTTTTTTATAAGGCCGAAAGGTAATTTAATCTGTTATTTTTACTGTATTTTAGTGTCCATATAAGGCCAGTAAGGTATTTATAAGTTAGTTAAGCTAGTTTAATCATCTTTGCCTAGCGTAAGCTAGTTTTAAGAAATTGATATTAAAAACGAATCAAAAAAAAAGAAAAAAAAAAACCGGATTTCACGTGTAAATGTAATTTTTTAATTTTCGTGGGGGCGAACGCCCCCATTTATTAGGCTTAATTCAAGCTAGCTTAATCTAATCTTAACCTAATCTCACTTACTAGGTAGGGAGAAGGGGAGGGTGGTTAAGAAGGCGGATTTTTAGGCATCGAGTGCTGAGGTTGAAATCGAAGTAAGGATTCGAATTAACAATTCCCAGCATACGAGAAATAGGTTCATTGGAGCCATAGGCAGTACGGGGGGTGGGTAGATAGAAGAGACGGGGATTTCGTACGTTGCGGGGGTTAGTGTTGATAGAGACAGAGTTATAGAGAGTCGCACAGTCAATGGTACCTGAAAGGAGACGATGGATAAAAAGAATGTCAGATACAACTCTTCTTTCTTCCAACGTGTTCATGTTGATTAGTTTAAGGCGGTCTTGGTAGGGTGGTAAAATCAAAGGATTGCCCCAGGGGAGACCTCGAAGAGCAAAACGTAGGAATCGGCGTTGGATGCTCTCGATTCTAGAAATGTGGGTTTGTTGGTAGGGAGACCACACCTGGGAGGCGTATTCAAGAAGGGGCCGGACAAAGGTTATGTAAAGAGATCGGGTAACGTAAGGGTCCGAGAATTCTTTAGACCATCGCTTCACGAAACCGAGTGCCGAATTAGCTTTAAGGATTATTTCATCGATGTGTGCCCGAAAATTAAGCTCTTGGTCACATAATATGCCAAGATCGCGAATGACTTGAACCGTGGAGATGGGTTGATTATTGAGGAAGTAGAGACGAGGAGGAGGTTTGATTCGTTTACGTGAAAAGGTAATTGATTGGCATTTGGAAATATTAAGCTCTAAGCAATTTTTGGAGCACCAGATGGAAAAGCTATTGAGATCAGATTGAATAAGGGAAGAGTCATGACTGGAGGAAATGGTCTTGAAGAACTTGGTGTCGTCGGCGTATAATGAGATGTGGGAGTGTTTGATCACCAATTCAAGATCGTTTATGGAAAGAACGAAAAGAAGTGGACCTAAGTGGCTGCCTTGGGGGACGCCGGAGGAGGCTAAAAAGGGGTTAGAGAAGGCAGATCTAAAACGAACATTATAATAGCGATTTTCCAGGTAAGAAGATATCCACTTCAAAGAGATGGGGTCGAAGCCAAGGGAGGACAATTTGAAGAGTATCAGTCTGTGGGAGATTTTATCGAAGGCTTTACTGAAATCGGTTGAGATAACGTCGACTTCTTTGCCGTTCTCTAAGGCTGATAGGGTAAAGGACACAAATTCAATAAGGTTAGTGGTTGTGGATCTGCATTTGAGGAAGCCGTGTTGTCTAGGGGAGATTAATGACTTGCAGCGAAAACTTAGTGTTTCGTACAAAACACTCTCGAAGAGTTTAGGTATATGTGATAGTTTGGCAATGGGACGATAGTTGTTAACAACGTTCTTAGGACCTTTTTTATGTATAGGGGTGATAAATGAGTTTTTCCATAAGCGGGGGAATTCACCTTGGGATAGGGATAGAGTGAAGATTTTCGAGAGAGGGCGAGAGATGGTTGAGGAGCATTTTTTTAGAAATATGGCAGGGAGACCGTCGGGTCCAGGAGTGAATTCATCATTAAGTAGATTTAATTTGTCTTCGATGACATGAGAATCAACTGTGTGTGGGAGAAATGGTCCAAGAGAAAAATTCGGAAGATAATGAAAGTATGAGAAGTCTGGAGCAAACGAGTCGTCGGCGAAAGACTGTTTAAAAAAGGTGGCGAAAAAGTTGGCGATAATATTGGGATCATTCGAGGTTTGATCGTGGAAGGAGAGGGAGGTAGGGTAGCCATCGGATTTTCTTTTATAGTTAACAAACTTAAAGAAGGACTTTGGATCGTTTATAAGATTGGCTTGCGTTTCTGTTAAATACCGTTGATAGAGGAAGTTGTGTAGGGCGGTAAAGTGGAGATAGCTGCCCAGGTAGTTAGAAAAGTCATTGCATGATTGAGTACGAAGGAAGATTGTCCATTGCTTATTTCTTTTGTTTCTTAGAGAACGGAGCCTGCGATTATACCAGGGTGGGGAGGTGGACGAAGTTTTGCGTTGTGAAACGGGAACGTAAAGAGAGATAGAGTAAAAAATTTCCCTGTAGAATATGGATATAGCATCGTTTACGGTTAGGTTTTCAAAATTGAGAGGGGCATTTTTAAGGTATTCATTTATTAGATGAAATTTTGCTTTGTGGAAATCGTAAGAGGCCAGAACTGTAGGAGGTTTATTCTGTGTGGGAGAATCGTGAAAGAAGGAAAGGAGGAGGGGAGGATGGAAGTTATCGATGGTTGAAAGGGAAAGGGGACTAAGTGAAACAGAAGAGTTGAGAGGATCGGTTGTGAATATGAGGTCGAGTTGTCTACCCATGTAGTTTAGTACGCCACTAACTTGGCTGAGGTTTGAATCTGTTAGGCGATCCAAGAAGAGACATTCTTTGGCAGTAGTGGGATTAGTGGCAGTGTAAGACGATTGATCGTCTACTTGGATCCATTTAAGATGAGGAAGGTTGAAGTCACCGAAAACAAGGATTTCATCTTGAGGGTTTCTTAAATCGGTTAATTGGTCGATTGTGTTGATGGCGAGTTCATAGGATTCAATAGGTTGTGAGGGCAAGATGTAGAAACAAATGATGTATAATGTCTTCTGGGGTAGAGCAATCTTAATTGAAACAAAGTCGAGAAGTGGGGAGGATGATACTGCAATAAGGGAAGAGTCAATTGTATTAAGGACGGCTAGTAGAACGCCTCGGCAAGGACAACCGTCAGTGAGTCGGCTGAGTTCGTCATCGCGATAAACATTAAAATTTGGTGGGAACAGTTCGAGGTTATTTATGCTGGGGATCAGGTTCGTTTCAGTCAACGCGAAGACATCAAAGGACAAAGCATGTGATTGTTGCAGGATAGCTTGGGTTTTCGAGCGGAGACCTCTTACATTTTGATAATAAATAGTAAGAGGGAGGTTTTTGCAGAGGGTGTGGGTGACAGGAGGATGGCGACAATTAGGAACGAAAAAACCTGTCGTGATCGGCTCGGCTACGCTGGAGGTGCGATATCCGTTTTGAGTGTATATATTGCCGGAAAGTTTCGAGATCATTTGAGACTTTTTGAGGGGAAATATTGAAGAATTCGTGGTATTTTACGAAGAGGTTTTTGAGGCTAGCGAAGTCAGCAGGAAGACCTTCCTGTTCGATTGATACCCTTACGCTTGTGTTAGTTTTTCCTTCGTAGCAAACGGAGTCTGACTTATCATGGAGATAAGCTAGGAAGAGTCGGATGTTTTCGTATGTTTTTTTATCCCTTAACCGAGAGAGAGCATAACGACATTCGACGGGGTTAGCGGTTTGCTGGGTAAGTTTGACTGTGGGGGGCAGAAGGGGGTCGATAAAAGATTGAGAGGAGACAGAAGAAGGATTTGTTATGGATGGACCTGTTGATGTAGGGATTGGTGAGGAATTGGTTGTGTTGTAGGAGATGGAATTCGATTTGGGGGCAGAGGAGATGGAGCATGGTGTGGGGTAGAGAATATGGGAACTGCGGAAATTTGGGTATTTTGCACCTGATCTGAGGTCGAAATTGGGAAATGAACTCGGTGGGGGTATTTGGTTCGGGGTCTGGGTCGGGTTTGGGGTCGGTTTGAAGGAAACCTTTTGACGTTGGGGTTTGGGAGGAGCAGAGTAAGAAGGTTGTACATTAGAAATTGAGGGGTGTGTGAAATTAGGAAAGAGATTCGTCTTGAAGCTCCAGTTGTCACCGGGGTTAGGGGGAGGGTTGGGATGCTTATTTGGTTTCGGATGACGATTTGTGGAATTCTGGCTTATGGATGAAAGCGAAGTGTTGGAAGGAATGTGGTTGATATAATTAGATTTAGGTATATTAATTCTATTGCTGTTACTTATGCTATTACTATTCTTATTGCTGTTATTGCTGCTTCTGCTGTTGAGGTCCGGTTTTGGTGAAATCCACTTCGATATTTGTAAGTTTCCGATGGTAAGGACGTCCTTGAAGGGGTTTGAGAAGAGCCACGCATATTTCGACGGAACGACGAATTTAAACCGACTTCTGTTGTTAGGGTTGATTTGGTGAAGTTTAGCACATTGAAGGATTGTAATGGAGTAATGGTCGAGAAAGTATTTCTTGAGCCAGGAAACGTTGGCGTGGGGAGGGGCTCCTTTCAGGTAGAACTCGGAAAGGTTCATGTTATTGAGTTTATCCAGACGGTGTGCCCATTCAGGTTCTGTCCACGAGGTTCCAAACTTTTGAATTGTTTTTGGGGGGTCGGTAGATGTTGACGGCTGTGCGTTAATCTCGGTGTCACAGTTATCAGTTTGGATAGGCGGAGTTTCCTTTAAAGTCGGTGATTTCTGCAACTCGTCGAATAGGGATATATTCAGGGGAGGTTGAGGTGATTTGATGATGGAAGGAAGAGAATCGAGTCTAGTAGTCAGCGATGAGAGTTCGGCGACTATGTTGGCAATGGATAGGCGGGTAGTCGAAAGGTCATCACTTAAGTTATTCAGCTTAGGTAGAAATTCATCGATTAAGGGGGAGTAGTCGATCTGAACATAATCCGGATTAGATGATTTAGACGAGGATTGTAGGAGGGTGTCGAGGTCGGAGCGGAAAGAGGTGACCATATCTTTAAGACTGTCCGGTGTTTTTCGCGACGTAACGATTAGTCGGTTTATTTCAGACGCAAGTTTGTCGAGCTTGTTGGTGAACTCTTGGGCCAAGTTGGTATCAACGAGATTTTTGACCGTTCGTAAGATGTCGTCGGCCCCCAGAAAGTATTTTTTGGCGGACTCAGACGAGTTGTCGACGGCACTGGAAATATCTTCTAAATTACTCGTTATTAAATCGAGGTCATTTGAGATTTTTTTATTCGATGCGGCAATGTTGCTTAGGGTGGACGTCATAGTGTCGCTAAGGCACTTTATCGCTATCATGACGTGTGATAGGGAGATTTGTTTGCACTCCTCGCAAACGAAGTTAAAATTGTTGGATAATTCCGGTATATAAGTTAGGCATCTTTTGGATAAGCCAATGCATATTGGATGAAAGGCTTTGCCACAGATACCAGTACATGTGAGCAACTCAGCGGATTTATTTCCGTAAGTGCAGTTGACATTCCCGCAGCACTTTTCCATAATGGGAGATATAATTGGGTCACGAGGTAAGTGAGAAAAATTGACAACGCAGCGAAAGGGTAGAAACGAGGAAACGAGGTTACTGATTTTTTGTTTTGGTTTTATATGTATATATAATTTTTTGTTTTTGTATTTTTTTTTTTTTTGTTTATTTGTTTGTTCGTTTGATTTAATTTGTCACGTCACTGAACGTATAAACTGGGGGTAGCGAGGCAGAAGGCAAAAGACACGACCGAGCGGCTTGGAAGTTGACTTGACTGGTATACTATCTGTGTAATATACATATATATATATTATATATATATAATAAATACTAACACTTTCCCTCAAAACTGTTTAAACATTCAAATAATTCATTATTTTTATAAAAAGGGGAACCAATTTGGCAAATAATTCTTAGAACAAAAAAAAAATAATAACTCATTGGATCATTGAAATTTACAAACAAATATTTTTAGGCTTTAAGCCTAACATACTACTAAATTCTTTATGTTTGATTTTCTTCAAGTTTTTCGTAAAGATGTTTGCTTTCATTTCATCAGTAGATATATGTTTCAAAGCGAGAAGTCCCTTCCCTGCAACATCGCGAACAAAGTGTGCCTTTATGTCTATATGCCTCACACGATTGTGGAAAATTGGGTTTTTTGCCAGCTTCTGCGAACTTAAGTTGTCACTAAAAAGTTCCGTTGGGATTTCTACTAGTCCGCAGAAACCTAACTCTTCCAGAAATCTCCGAAGATATACAACTTCTTGTTACGCTGTGGATAAGGCGACTTACTCGGCTTCAGTACTGCTAAG
This sequence comes from Merodon equestris, assembly GCA_958301585.1. Lineage (NCBI taxonomy): Eukaryota > Metazoa > Arthropoda > Insecta > Diptera > Syrphidae > Merodon > Merodon equestris. Next base: position 122,626,989 of record OY284413.1, read on the forward strand.
AGCTATGGTTGATTGCTGGAAATGGCTGCACCAGCTAGAAAGAATGCAAATCTCTTGTATGATTTTCGGTCAATGCAGTTTCCACGACAATTGTCGTCTACATATCCCTTAAGCTTAGCTTCATACCAGTCTGGAAATAACAAAGATTCATATTAAGTGTGGTTCTTAAGTACCTTAACAAATGCTTCGTGGCATTAAAATACTCAAGATGAGGGTTTATGTTGAACTGTGCCAGTTTAAAGACGGAATGAATAATGTCTGGTTTCGTACAAATGCCCAAGTATGTCAAAGAAACTATCAATGACTAGTATTTCGTTACATTCACCTCTTCACACTGCAGGCAGTGTTCCTCTTAATGTTTCTGTTTCAAGCGGTGTTGTACAGTTTCTACAGTCGGTCATTCTGAAATGAGCTAGAAGATTTAGGACGATTTGTCTTTCTGATATACGTATTCCATAAGGCCCCCTTTTAATTTCGATGCCTACGAAGTGATCAATTGGATCCTTATCGATCACCTCAAACTGCTCGCTGATTTGGTTTGATTTTATTTAGACTTTTGAGATTGGAGCACCCAACAAGTATATCATCTACGTATACTGCTACTAAATTGACTTCACCAGGTCTTCTCAGCACATAAACACATGCGTCCCCGTTGCACTTCTTAAAACCAATCTGTTTATGTGCAGAATCAAGTTCCTTGTTCCAATTACGGCCAGATTGCTTTAGTCCGTAAATCGCCTTTCTTAATTTGCAGACCTGGTTCTTCTTGATTTCATCAATGAAGCATTCGGGTTGAAACATTTTATATATTTCTTCTTATAGGGTTCCATTTAAATATGCCGAGACGACGTCTATTTGATGAACAAATAATTTGTATTCGGCTGCTGGGAAAAGAATGAGCCTTATAGAAGAATATCTCACTACATGCGAAAATATCTCTTATAGTCCACTCCTTTTTTTTGGCTACACCCCTTTGCAACGAGACGGGCCTAATACCTTACCGGGACACCCCGTTTTTCGTGCTTGATGTTAAATACCCATTTCGATTTTATAGTTTTCCTGTTCACAGGTGCATCAGCCAGTTCCCAAGTGTTGTTCTTCGTTAGTGACTGAAACTCGCAAACCATTGAAGCTTTCGGTTTTTCTGCATCCGGGCTATGTAATGCTTCTTCCACTGTGAGGGGATTTGGGCTTCTATCTGGGAATTTAAGGAGATTGTTTACATGAGCTCTTACCGCCTTGTGAGATCGAATTTTTTTCCGCTATTCTTCAACTCGACCCGTTCTTTCCATCCTGGTTCCATCATAGTTCTTCTGATTCTTTAGTGATTCCACATCGCTTACGATTCCGTCTTTAGCATACCCTTCAATGTCCCCAGGTTTTTGAGCAAGCTCCTCAGCCTCTCTTACACCATCAGTTTCAATTTCTGTCTCATTATCAGCTTCCATCACATTACCAGAATTTTTATTTTTTTCCAACTTGTTCACGCACCATAGGGTCGTTCGTTTCGGAAAACCCTTTATCAGCCTCTTTTTTAATTCGACTTAACGAAACGTTTTCCTTTATTGGATGATTATCGAAAACAGTGGTACTATTATATTGCAATTTAAGGAATTTAACATCACGTCCTATCTAGACCGGTTTTGGTTTAGGATCATACAGCCTGTACCCCTTTGACTCATTTGAGTACCCGATTATAGCACATTCTACACCCTTTGCTGCGAATTTAGACTTACGTTGTGATTTGTCTTATAACACCCCACGTCTTCCAAAGATTTCAAACCTGCAAGTATCTTGGTGGGAGAGCGGTTGCGTACATAACCGGCGGTATTTAAAGCCTCAGCCCACAAATATTCCGGCAACTTGGAATCTAACAGCATACAAGGGCCCATTTTAACAAGGGTTTGATTGAGACGCTTGACAATACCGTAATGCTGAGGTGTATATGCTACGGTTAGGCGTCTCGAAATACCTTCTTTTTTAGAAAATTATCAAACTCGCGATTAACGGATTCTCCGCCGTATCTGAATGAAATGCTTTTATTTTATTTTTCAAGAATTTCACATTTGTTTTTAACGAAATATACATATATTTTCCGGCTAAAATCGTGTACGAATGACACCATATACTTCGCACACCTTAAGGAGGCAGTAGGCATCGGCCCACAAATGTCGCTCTGAATAATTTCCAAAATGGATGTGCTCGATTTACCCGACATTTATTAAACTATTTACAATATTATTAATTGAGCAGAACGGGAAAATCGATTGGAGAATATTGTTTTAAAAGGTAGGCAAAGAAAGTAATCTGCCTAGAATTGAAGGCTGTTTGCTAAGAAAAGTGCAAGAAAATCCCCAAACCTCAGCTAGAGCTTTGACATGGGAGGTAAAGAAAGAATGTGGTCCACAGGTTTCCCAAGAAACCATGTACTTAAAAAACAAAAATGCTATAAACTTGAGCTGTGCTAAAATATTTAGTCATCTTCATTCCCTTTTTTTTGAATTTATGTCAATTTATATCGCCTTTTCTTGTAACCTTTTAAGGACCAAAATGTCCGTGTAACCAACTTTATTGCTAGTTGCCCATTGAAGTGTTTTATAAAATAATTGAACAGTATCTCTAGAAGATACTGTGCAAATCAAATGATCTGGGTGTTGTTGTTTTTCACCTTCATTTTCGTCTTCTTTAATATCTGCAGATACCTGATCTTCGTTCCAATTATTCAAATCAGCTGCCGTATGTGCTAGTCCTGTTGTATGTTCAGAAGATAGCATTTTGATCCATAGGCATATACATGACTAAAATGCTACCATCTGGAGTTTGAGTCTCATCTTCTGGAGGACGGCTGGAGCCATTGTTTAAAATTAACAAAGCATTAACTGGTGAACCGTTTTGGTGGAGAAAACGTTGTACTTCTGGAAAAATAGGGTACGGAATCGGTCTTTAAAAATTGCTGAGGTCATCCAGGCCGAATTGGACTTCCTGTAATGCATAGGCAAGGACATTTTTTTAATGGAATGAGGTTTCTGAGCTTTTCCTATGACAAGTGTTTTCACTTTATGGATAACTATGCCATTAGAACACGCTAAAAATGTGATTCTTTGCATTTCTGTTTTTCGCCCTGGAGCAGTTTTTTCGTTGGATGCTACATACGCCTTCTCCGAGAGAAGCTCCTGCTTCAACAGCATTGTACAGTTGTTCAGTTAATAGTTGCAGCTACAACAATTTCTCCCTAAGTTTCTTCTTAAAAGGGCAGACCAGCTCTGATTGAGATTACAGCTTTTCGCCTGACATCTTTATGTATCGAACACCATACATTTTCTTAAACTTCTACCGCTAACCATCACGCGAGCAATGGCTTCTAGTTTTAGCGCTGATCGCCGCATCGGTTCATTGCTTCGAAAACCACTTATATAATTTCTTTTCCATATTAGGAAAGGTTCGGATAACATTAATGTCTTTCTTTTGCTAGTTCCACAGCAGGTGCCGCTCAGCTTTGCAATGATTGCCTCTCTTTTTTTATTAATATTACAGACAGTAGATTTAGCTACTTCATATTTTTGGCCAAAAAAGTAACAGTAACAGTATAATAACTTATATTTTTACTTAGCAGTTATCGGAGGAACTGCTTTCAAATTTCACTTTTTTTTTGTAAGAGTCTAATGCTAACGAGACATGGTCACAAAGAAGATCGTTTTCACAAAATGACAAAGCTAGCAACGCGCACTTTGTATTTACACTACAAACAATTACACCATATGTAATTATGCAGGATTCTCGCACAACACGATGAGTAAAACAAACAAAATTGTAGGATTGACAAGCCTTTATTGGTATGATGTAAGAATGTGAACGCATTTGTTGACAACAATGGCGGTGAGGCAATCATGAGCGGATAAATGGTCGTCCTTGAAGTTATGATTTTCTCGATCACTAAGGCAGGATTTGCTGACGCGTCGTTTCTACAGCATATTAAAGGGTACAGTTTGGGTTTCTGGTCAATTCAGATATGTGAGTCATATTCAATGTGAAGTAAAAAAAATGGAAGAAGTATGGTATTCCTATGGTAGTAGGTAAATAAATTTTGTATATGTGCAATGTTTGTTACAATATAAAAAAAAAATATTATATGATATATTCTATTTTGTATGATAATTATTTAATACAATGTAATGACACAATAATTTCTTTTTCATAATGATTGTGGCAGAGAAAGAGGTTTATTTTAAAGCAAGCAATGATGATGATTCTAATTCAAGTGGACTGTCTGATACTGAGGTCGAGACTGGATTCCAAGGCCCATTTCAAATCTTCCAGTTTCGAATAACTACTCCTAAACTGAATTAGAAAGTTGTGAAAATATTGAAGAAAATGTCCACTAGCGAGCAGAAAAACAGCAAGAGGTTGAGTCCCACAGTAGTGAAGAAGGTGATGAGGTAGAAACTGCAGAAGGTAGAAGGTAGTAAACATTTTCTCGCTAATAAAGATAAAAATAATTCTTACATTCATATATTGAATTAATTCCTCTAAGTTCAGTAACCGGCAATTTTATTGCGAAGTATAAAACTCTTCTCATTGTGCTGGAGCTATTTTTTTTTTCAATTTAACGACAATAATACCCAACGCAAGAAAAAAGATAAGGCAGCTCTAATTCTTAATGCGAATTTGTCATTGATGAATTAGCTTACGAATGAACTACAATACCCTTTTCGAGGTGGTACAAGATTTGCCGCAATACTCGACAGTTTTTGGTAGTCATGAAATTCATGAAAAAATAATGATGTGTTCGTACGTACCTAAAAAAATAAAGCGGTAATTCTTATATCAACAATGCATACGGATATGGCTGTGGTTAGTCCGCAGTCCCAGGACTAATGTTATTTCGGTAATGGGAGGAAATGTATTTTTGTAAAATTTGCGCTTTACAATTAGAGATTAAATTTACAATTAGAGATGTAATGGTGCTTCAGTTAAGAAAAAATATAGTATTTATTTTATATATAAATTAGAACGGCTTTTCTGCGAAAGACAGGTGGACAACGAAGAAGGGGAGATCGTTTGTTATATTATTATATGAAATATTCTTGGCGAATCGATACATGACGCTAGTTTTGGCTTTCTTGTCAGCGGAGTAAGTTGGATGTACTAATGGATTTAAAAAAGATAGAGAGAACTGAAGGGAATATTGAGCGAAGCAGAGGTATGGAAAATATTGAGTTGAGAGTGTGGAGCTAACAACGGAGTTAGCATTGAACGTATATATAGCGTTTTCGATTTTCTCCAAACAGTCAAGTTGGTAGAACGTTTTGTCGCCCAGTGGTTTTAGTTTACTAGAGTGCTCCGTGAATGTCAACATTAGGCTAGAAATATCTCCACCAATTCATTTGAGATTGGATAAGTAAAAGAGAAATTCAGGCTTAGGACCTTTTTGGTACATTTCCAATGTTATATTGGTTATTGTTAAATGTGGATGACAGTGAGAGCAATTTATTTTAGTTTTCCTCTTTACCACGCACATTTGGTTATCATTATATTATATGGCAAGTGGTATACATGTGCGCATGCGACAAAAATTTATATTCACACAAAGGAAGGAAAAAAACATATTGTTTTCGTGCCGATAAGACCTCGCATTCTTCGTTAGACCTATGCAGATCGGATGAAACGTCTTCCCACAAATCCCGTTATAAGTAATAACTTCCAATAAATGGTCAGCGATGGAGCAATTAGCAGGTCCACAGATAGGCCTAATGCTAAGAAAAACTGAGGTTGGTTAATAGGCCGTGGCAAAAGAGATATTTCATGTGATTGCTTGGTTTGATTGTTTTATTTGTGTTTTTCTTTTTTTTTATATGTACATATGTACCGTCTAAACTGACGGAAAAAAATTGTGGTAGAACACAATAGTCCAGATTAGTAGTGTACACATAACTTTGGTCAGACGGGTACAAAAAATACAACAAACTAAATGGACTGAGGGCATGAAAAAAAGCTTCCTTCTTCCTGGACTTTCAACGAGAGAGATAAAAACCATTTGACTAGTCTATTTTGTACTACAATAAAATAAAATAAATTAAAAGTGAAAAATAAGCCTTATTCTACAAAATCAGGTGTGGGGTCACAAGAAAAAAAAAATTATAGTGTAGACGACCCAATACAGTAAGCACGAGCAGCAAATTAACCAAAACGCAATTGATAGAGGCCGCCGGCGTCGATATTCCCCCTCCTGCTTTCGTGGGACAGTTACGAGCACTACATACACAAGAGCTCCGCGGAACTCTGGAAACGGGAAAATGGAAGAAGTACTCAGCGCAGATGTTAAAAAAGACATCACGGACATTAAGAAGACGCTGAAGGAATACCTAAGATCTGTTGAATTTCTAAAAAAAAACAACGAACTGTTGCACGCATTACAGATCAAAATATGAACATAATATAGAAATATACCATATATATGAGATGAAAACTTAACAGAAATGGTTAACGAAGTTGCAAAGGCGATTAGTACCTAAATAAATAACACTGATATTGATAATATCTACCATATAAATACAAATCAGGACAAAACAGCACCGAAAAAGTGGTATCCTTCACAAACCCACTAAAGAATGGTATACTTAATATCCAGGCTGTGCACATCCGAAAAAGAAGATTAAAGAATTAGGAACTACACATAAATAAAGTTAACGAATCCTTGTTAGGATTCACGAAAAAAAAAACCGCGAACGGGGAGGCCATGCCTCCCCCCAACTGTTCGACTTACAAAATCAAAGATCGCTTCTATTTTCTGAATATACAATTTATTCTGTCTTAACCGTGTCACTGTCCAACTAGAACTAAACTTAAATCTAATTCACTTCCCATAGGTAGCCGCGGTTCCCATTGTCCAGTGTGCAGACTCATCAGTTTCATGTCAGTGCGCGTATCCACCTCTGTTTTCGTGGGAACAAGTATGCACCTGAACAAACTGTGTCAGCAATTTCCGTACAGTCTGTTACCCTGCGCTGAGTTCAGGGTCAAGTGCATCGTGTTAACTCCTCCCTCTTTAAAGATCTACGTCATGTAGATCATTCGTGATGTTAGATCCAGATGACCAGATTCGAGATGGAGGCGATTCGGTTACTCTTTGGTTTCCTGTTTCAGGCCTGGGATCGACCACGATGTTATGCAAATTCACCGATGGTAAGTTAGGACCGATGTTAATCTTGCGCCACACAAACCAAGCTGCAGCAGCTATTATTACGAAGGTTCCAACATTTGCTAAGGAAAGGAGCGTCGTTTGATTCCTTAGGTAATTCAACTGAACGATGTTCCTAACGCCGATGCTGTGCACGTGTTCCAGGTCAATCATTTGTACTCGTTTTGTGATGTTCGTCAATACTGATGGGAGTAATTGAATGTGCGAATACGTAGAGCATGTAAATGTTCTATTGTTCAGTTTGATCGTTTCGTTGCCCAGTTGGATCACGTAAGTCCTATTAAGTACCCTTGAATCGTTTGTTGAGGTAAATTTCCCGATAAAGTTCGTAAGAAAAATTGTGTCTTCCTTGAGTAGTTCAATCACCTCTAGTGTGTTGGTGCGGTAAGTGCATGTCGTGTGTCCTCCCTTTAAAATCCTTGGGATACAGCTGTCTTCTTCGAGCTTTCGTAAGGATTTGCTATTACAGATCATCTGACTATTTATACGGAAACACTCGCTGATGATCCCGTAGGTCTCCAGGTGATTAATCAGGACCCTGTCATAGTCCATATCGATCTGTAGACCGTTGGTGATTGATGCTCTCGTTGAAAGCAGGTTAAATTCGTCGTTCCTTACTTTTGGCATGGATAAAATGTAGAGTGAAATGAGTGAACCGTTCGTGTAGATGGATGGCGATCCGTATTCTATGGCTTCAATTACGTTGGTATAAGGTTACGTTTCCATTTCGCCGAGGACTCTACTAACCTCATCTTTGTCCAGGAGGTTCGTATTTATCGTTCCGCTTTTCGCCTTTTGGCAGGCACGTACTATTTCGTTGATTTCATCCTTTATTACGAGAGCCTCATTTAGAATAACCTGTTCGTATCGCTCGGCCAAAGTCGATTTGATCCGATTATTAAATTGGTCTATCATCCAGTTAAGCTTGTTCCTTGTCTCCTCTAAGGTACTAAAGAGCCGGGTATTGATTTTATATTGTTGGTTATTGTTGGCTACAATCTTTTCTTCATTGGAGATTACGCTATTCCAGTCTGCAGCGTCGGGGTTCCCAGCAATCCACTTCCAAGCCGATCCGATCCAGTCGATAGATCTAGTGATCCGATGCTTTTCGCCTCTAAGTAGGGACAAACTGTCGGTTGCTTTGTTGAGGTAAAATTCATTCGTGGTCTGTTTTTCGGTTGAAAATTTCCCGGTTAATGATTTATTAACACTTCGCACCAGATCCTCGAATTGAGTCAAATTCACAACGTGCACTAACTTAAAATGACCATCGACAATCCACCCTTTGCCTTCCTCAATCGTTACAATCGGAGAGTGATATCCTATTGGATCTTTGGGTTCGACTAAAAAAATCTTGTTAAGTAGTACAAATCTTAAGTTTTAATTTTCATAGAAATTCTATAATACGAGTGCTCTTACAAGGTGTGCTTTTATAATTAACAATATGGTAGGATTATTAATAGTCATTTATATAAGACAAAAAATAAATTTTCTTATACTCGTAGTGCTATACCCAAGTGTGCTATATTCTTTATATGTATATTGTTTCATGGTATCAAATAATTTGGATTAAACAATGTCATCTTGCTTCATGCGATGACGTTATAGGTTGCATATTGTCGAGTTCATTGATTTTATGTATTTTCTATCTTAATGTTATTCTTACTTATTCTCAATGTTCTTAAGATGAGCTTTATGAACTCGGCCCGGAGGCCGTTACGACAGTCACCTTGCTATCTTTGGCAACAACCTCCTTGCGGTATAGGGGTTTATTTTTTGCACGAATTCCTTTCTATCTCGTCTCTTAACTCATTGTACGCGGTATCCTAGTAAGTTCTGATAATTTATACGCTGCGTTCTATTCAAAAAGATGTCCGAAGGTTTCTTTTTAGTGACAGAGTGTATGCTGTTGTTATACCTGTCAACTGCGATGTTCAATAATTCTTTGAGGCGTAAGTCCTTATGTTCCCTCTTCAGGCAGCGATAGATCTCTAGGATGATGGAATGAAATCTTTCCACCTGTCCGTTGACTTCGCTGCGATAGACGGGTGTTTGATAGTGCTTAATGCCCAACAGTTCGATGAAGTTGAGGATAATAGGGCTCAGAAAACTTCGCTCATTATCTGTCATCAATATTTTCGGGACGGTGAAATAATGCAATATCTTCGTGAACTTGTTCCTGAGGTAAAGTGAAGACCTATTTTTTATGTGGAATATCTTTCCGAACTTAGAAAACTTATCGATACAAGTGATAAACTTTTCACCCTGCAGCTCCATGATGTCCAAGTGCAGAATTTCGGCACAGGAGTGGGTTGGAATTCGGGCGTGTTCGGATGTCTGTCATACTTACTCAATTTGCAAATTTCACAGGCACTCGTGTATATTTCTCAAGGAGTTGTTCCCGATTCTCTCGAGGATTTCTGTGAGCCCTTCTATGTTCCTTCATGATGAGCTCAACCTTCCTATCCTCTTACATCCTCAACTATCCTTTGGGTAATCCGAAGTTTGTAATTGGAGAAATTTTGAAGAAATATTTCCTGAAGCAATTGCAGGTGCGATTCGGTATTTTGATACCGTTGATGATATTCGGTCGCAGTTTAGCTCTGAGGAAATCGATTAGCTGCCGCCTATCTTGGTTGTCTATAGCAAAGTAGTGGCGAGTAAAGCCCGGATGTGGCTCCTCTAGAATTTCTAGGCTCTTACCAATTTTCACGACAAGCTGGTTTCGAAACACGTTCAACGGTGCCTCGACATGTGGTATAATGTCAGAGTTATCCTGGTCAACGCTGTGGGCAGTTCCCAATGATGATGCCGCTTCACTAGCGGTATCAGTGTGGCCACTACTATTCTCACTGGCGGTTTCGGTCCGCGCGTCCTTATTGGGATTATGTACACTGCGTGATGGTTCGGCCAGCAATGAATCGGTCAAATGGTTGACATTGCTTTTGAGTCGGGAAAGTGCGTCCGCCACAATGTTTGATTTGCCTGGCTTATATACCAACTCATAATTATATTCTTCAATGCGAGACTTCCAGCGCTTTAACTTTGCGTTAAAATTTTTGTTACTGAGAGCGAAAGTCAAAGGCTGGTGATCCGTGTGAATTCGGATCTTTTCTGCCCCATAGAGATATGATCTTAAATTATCCAACGCCCATACAATTGCCAGCATCTCCTTCTCGTTCGTCGCATAATACTCTTCAGTTTTGCTCAAGGAACGAGAGATGTAGGCGATTGGTCGATCTGAGGCTGCATCTCTTTGAGACAGCACAGCCCCTATGGCGTAATTCGAGGCGTCCGTGGTCAAATTGAAAGGCTTTTCGAAATCGGCGAAGGACAAAATTTCCGATGACATTAACAAGGTCTTCAAGTCGTTGAAGGCCTGCAATGCCTCCTTATTGAGAGTAATTTTCACATTTCTAGATTGACTCGCTTTGATCTGGGCGTTCTGCCCACGTGTCAGGTTCGTCAGGGGTTTGGCTACTCTTGCATAGTCCCTTATGAATTTCCTATAGTAGGATGTGAGGCCTAGGAAGCTCTTCAGCTCCTTGAGATTTTCAGGAGGGAGTAGCTTTTCAATGGCTGCCACCTTCTTCGGATCAGCTCTTATGCCTTCTCGGGTGATGATATAACCCAGAAATTCGACTTCCGATTTCATAAAGTTCGTTTTTTCAAGATTTACCTTGAGATTTGCTTCTTGGAGCTTTGCGAACATCATTTCAATTTTTCTAAGATAATCATCCTCGTCATGACCAAAGACAATTACGTCATCGATGTAAACGTAGCACACTTTCCCGATGTACTCTTTCAACACGTCGTCTATCATCCTCTGGAAGATAGCGGGTGCGTTTTTAAGCCCGAAGGGCATTCTCAGGAATTCATACTTGCGACAGAGAAGGCTGTCTTTGGCACGTCACTGGATTTCATAGGGATCTGGTGAAATCCGGAAGTGAGATCTACTGCCCAAACTCGCAAGTGTTGAGTTAATGTCTGGGATGGGGTATGTATCCGAAATGGTAACGGCGTTCAGCCTTTTATAATCAATTACCATCCGGTACTGTTTCTCTCCGGACCGTTTGGGTTTTTTAGGGACAACCCAAACCGGAGAGTTATAGGGACTTTTCGAGGGACGTATTATTTTTTCATCTAGGAGTTTCTTTATCTCCACTCCTCATGTTAGCAGGATATGGGTAGCATTTGCTATAAATTGGTTCATCGGTATTGGTTCTTATTTCTGCCTCAACTGTAGTTTTAATGGTTTCACTGGTGTCAATAGGTTCGAAAAGAGGTTCGTGCGTTTTTATCAATCTGCGAAGCTTATTCTTAGTTTTCTCTGAGAGGTTTTCATTAAAAAGAAGATTTATTTCCCCTGAGATATCAATGGGATATTTATATTTGGATTTAATTTCAACGTGTTTCCCTTGCGATCAATGACCGCCTCAAGTTCTTTAAAAGAGTCGTCTCCAATGATGCCATCAAAGGATATTAAACCAGGCAATATGTAAAAGGTTAGCGGGGTGTTATTACCGAAAGACTGGAAAAACCTACCACAGACCTTGTCCTCTATCTTAATGTTACCACCGGCTGAATGTACATAGAAAGGGCGAACAAGATTCTTGAGTGAATTGCGAAAACGGACGGACGTGTTAACATCGAGTGCCGTGTTTTAATATTATACTAACCAGTTTTCAAGTGATAGAGACACTAAATTTTAAGCAAAGAGCGCTACTTAGCGCAGTTTTATCTATTGTGGTATCCAAAAAGAAAAATCCATTGTCTTTTTTTTTCTATTTGTCGCGAAAAAGTGAAAAAAAATTAATAACAAACAAAGGAAAACAATAAAGGAAGTATGAGTGTCTTACGCTCGCCTCCCCTCGAGCGTAAACTCAAAAATTCCCCGATTCCCTCTCCCACTCATGAAACACCAACCAATCCAATCAATTTCCAACCAGATTTCCCCTCCCTTCCAGTCAAAACTATCCCTAGACATCAACTTTCTACTATAATTTCCCAGCCAGTTTCACAACCAATCCAAATAAACTTGAGCTTCCCATCAAACACAGTATCGTCTCAAAAAAATTACCCACTTATAAATATACCTTCCCAACAGAGCCTATTAAACAAATGCATGGCCATAACAAAAACAACAACAAATGCTGCCACAACTACGACAAAAACAACAACAACAACAACCAGTACAAAAACCACAGCATCAACATCAGCCTGCGCAAACACCATACCTTCCACACATTATGATGACCTGTTTGGGGATCCTCCTACGACACAAACACTCTTTGGCTCAGAACCCATCACCGCCATCAACAGGCCAACAATATCAAATACATCCTGCACCAACTCTATTGTTTCTTCCGTAAAAGACACAGGTGAGAAACTTAGAGATGAAACAGTACTCAATGACCTTAAAAGAACCAGACCATCTCCAGAACAACCTATGAACAAAAGCAACAATAACAAAAAACAAAGAACAGCGACACAGACAAAACTAACGACATACTGGCTCAACGAGCCGACTAACACATCCCAAAACAGGTTTGCCCTCCTCTCCCCCGACGAAAACGTTGAAGACCGACCCCTTACTCCAACCAAGCCTGCTGCTGAAAAATCTCCAAAAGCCTCAAAACCTCCACCTATATATATCCAAGGAGTAAAAGTTATAGGTATCCTCGCGAATGCACTTAATGAAAATGCGCGGGACAACTACTACATGCAAGTGCTACCAAACGAGGAAGTAAAAGTCCAACCAAAGGAGTCCCAACATTATACAAATATTTTAAAAATGCTGCCACAAAAAAACACCAGGTAATATACCTACAAACCGAAAGACCAAAGGGGCTTCAAAGTAATTCTAAAAAATGTGCACCCCTCAGCCGATAAGGATGAAATTCGAAGAGAACTCGCTGACAAGGGACACAGAGTGACTAACATCTACAACATGACAAAAAGACACACTAAAGAACCTCTCTCTCTCTCGTCAATTGAAATAAAAACCAACAAAAACAACAAAGAGATCTATGACATACATACACTCTTACATTGTAAAATCACTTTTGAGCCTCCTCATATAAAGCGAGATATACCGCAATGTAATAACTGTCAAAAGTACGGTCACACATGAAACTACTGCACAGACTTGCCGGTATGTGTTAAATGTGCATGATAAGACAATTGACTGTCCATTAAAAGAAAGTACTAAAGATATAAAATGTGCCCTCTGTGGAAATAACCACACGGCTAACTACAAAGGCTGTGATATATATAAGACCCTAAAACTACAAAGATTCCCACCTCTAAGAAATAAACAAATCTCAAACGTCCCAGAACCAACTACCTCAACGACTACTATGAATGCGATCACTGGTACCAAAACAATTGCCTCATACGCTGAGGCTGCAAAAGCCTCTCAGCTAACAAAAACACAAAAACAACGCACAGTTGCCCCAACAACCACCCCTCCTATTATTATCCCAGCATCCATTCCCGATCTTCCGATAATCACAAAGACACCTCAACCTCCGATAATCACAACGACACCACAGGAACCCCAGCAAACACAATCCCCAAATGACCTCTTGGAACTAAAATCCATGATACAACAACTTGTGACACAAATAGCAAATATGATGAATGTGCTCACAATACTGATAACAAAAATTAGCAAGTAAACATGGACGTAATGAAAATTGTTATATGGAACGCAAATGGCCTACAAAAACAATCTAACGAACTAAGATACTTTATCAGGACTAACTCTATAGACATTTTACTGATTTCAGAAACACACTTTACTGACAAAAATTACTTCACGATACCTGAATATAATGTGTATCATACAAACAACCCCAACAACAAGGCCCACGGCGGGTCGGCAATCTTAATAACACAAAAAATTAAATCCATTGAACTCGAAAACTACAAGACTGAACACATTCAAGCAACGACAATACAAATTGGAGACGATTACGGGCCACTCACAATCTCAGCACTTTACTGTCCTCCAAAACACAACATATCGACAGAACAATACAAACAGTACCTTAGTACACTAGGTACAAGATTTATTGCAGGAGGCGACTTTAACGCAAAAAATACAGACTGGGGCTCTAGAATAACAAACAAAAAGGGCTCTACACTACTAGGGGTACTTAATTCGCTTAATGTGAATTTTCTAAGCACTGGAGAACCAACATACTGGCCCACAGACATGAACAAAAGGCCTGAGCTAATAGACTTCTGTATTTATAAAAATATACCAAGAAAAAACTTAACAGTAAAAACATGCCTCGAGCTTTCATCTGACCATTCCCCCATTATTATTACTTACGAAAGCAAAGCAACTCTGACTGACAACAATATAAGACTTTGCAATAAAAAAACTGATCGGTCGACCTTCAAAGATATTATCATCTCAGATCTCCAACTCAACATCCCCCTTAAATCCCCTGACAACATGGAAAGTGCAATAATGCACCTAAACGACACTATTCCTAATGCAGCGTATAGATCCACACCCAAATTAAACCTCAAGGAAAGCTCATATCCTACTCCCCAATACATTTTAAAGTAAATAAAAAAGAAACGAAAATTTAGAAAACTGTGGCAAGCAAACAGATGTCCAGAATTAAAAGCCAAACTAAACAAGACTACAAAAGAACTAAAAGAACTACTACAAGATCATAAAAATAAATGCCTTAACAGCTATCTAGAAAAACTAACCCCAACTTTAGAAACGAATTACTCCCTATGGAAAGCCACAAAAAATATAAAAACAACAATCGTACACCAACCACCCATTCTAAACGAGAACAATAGGTGGTCTAGAACAAATCTAGAAAAAGCCACAACACTAGCAAACTTTTTTGCCAAAAGCTTTACAAACAAAAAAGATGAATACCCCCACCACCTAAACTTTGATAATTCAAACGCGAATTCAGAAATAAAACCAACCACTAAAGAAGAAATTAAGTACATAATAAAATACAAAACAAAACCGAAAAAAACTACTGGTTATGACCTAATAACAGGACAAATCCTAAAAGAACTACCTGACCATGGATTGGTATTTATTAGAAATATTTTCAACGCCATCTTCCGACACAAGTACTTTCCAAAGATTTGGAAAGTCGCTGAAGTGAAAGCCATACCCAAGCCTGGCAAGGACGCAACAAAAACTAATAATTATCGACCTATTTGTTTACTACCAATTATATCAAAACTACTAGAAAAAGTTATCCAAGCACGACTACAACCAATACTTGACCAAAATAGAATTATACCTAACCACCAATTCGGGTTTAGACAACAACACTCAACAATAGAGCAAACCCTGTGTTATAAATAAAATTTCGAATGATTTAGAAAATAAAAGATATTGTTCGGCAATTTTTCTTGACGTATCTAAAGCTTTCGACAAGGTATGGCACACGGGACTACTATATAAGCTAAACAAAACACTACCACTAGACTTCTACTTACTACTTAAAAGCTATCTCGAGCAGCGACTTTTTTTTGTTAGATACAAGGACGAATGCTCCAAGCTACTTACAGTCCTAGCAGGCGTTCCCCAGGGAAGTGTCCTTGGCCCTCTACTCTACCTACTGTACACTTCGGATATACCAAACCCAATTTATCAACATACCATGCTAGCTACATTCGCTGATGATACCATTATTCTTCAAGCCAGTAAGAACCTAACAAACGCAAATTATAAACTTCAAGGACATCTCAACAATACTATTGACTGGTTTACAAAATGGGGCATCCAAATAAACGAAGAGAAGACTGTACAGGTGATCTACATATACTACAAAAACGACATACCCGTTAACAATCAATGGTAAACCCATACAAACTAGTGACTGCGCTAAATATCTCGGAATGTTTATTGACAGTAAATTGACGTGGAAATAGCACATAATACAAAAAAGAAACCAAATAAAAGATAAATTCCCCAAATGTTTCTGGATGCTCGGCAGAAATTCGAGACTATCAATGGATAACAAGCTACTTATATACAAGACAATGATAAAACCAATATGGACATACGGAATACAACTATGGGGTACAGCCAAGATCTCTAACATCCAAATAATACAGTCCTACATTGTACATTCTACCTAATATATTGTTAAATCATTAACTGGATGTCAAAAAAAGACAGATGTTAAATAAATGGTATAGAAAAAAAAAAAAAAAAAAAAGATGAGTAGGACGAGATGATGTTTTCTTAACTGTAGATGGGGAAAGAAGTTTTTGTTGGCTGAGGGAGAGCCCGTCCCTCGTAATATATTCTAAATATGGAACGCTGGACGGGCGCCCTTCATAAAATTTACCTCGTCGCAGACTTCATTCTGAGCCAACAATAGTTTGCGTCAGGAAGTTCCTGAGCTGCTTCCATATGGTACACTCTTTGTTGTTTTTGTGGGAAATTGTCTGAGTGTGCCTTCCTCTTAAATGGGTTCATACCGCGTGGACGATTCATATAATTCACATTACGCGACTGCGTAGACCCGAATTCCATCTTTTCGTGAGGTTTCGGTGCTGCCGGCCTTGGAGGAGGGGTACCCTCCATTGGAGGTGAAAAACGTTGTTGTGGATAATTGGAATAGAATCTTTTCTGCGGTAGTGCCGGTCTCGGCTCCTTTTTAAACATCTGATTGATGGGTGCCGTTACCGTATTCGCCGCGCTTGAATTATGTATCATGTGATTCCTATAATTTAGATTTTGGATCTCTAAACACGCTGAGTAAGCCTCGGGTAGAGTTCCGGGCCTCTGCACTATGAGGATCCTAGACAGGTCGTCGTTAAGGCCGCGAATAAAAACATCTAAAGCTGTAGGTCTCCACAAGTGCTGCCACTGTTTCTTCGCTGAACGACTCTGTTTTAATTTTGTTAACCATCAACAAGAGTTGATGGTTCACGGCAGCATAGAACTCGTCTAATCTCGAGGTCTTTTGTGACAATTGGTTAAGCTGGTGTTCCAGCGTCCTCATGTCTCTCTTATCTGCATAATGCAGAGAGAGACACTGCTTGATCGCACGCCAATCGTCATCAAAAATATTGTAGGACACCAGGGCCGCGTCGGCAGGCCCTCTTATCTTCTGCCTAATATGTTGCAGTATGGCCATATATATAGGTTTGCCCTAACGATATCGAAGTCCTTGAACCCATGTCACATATTGCGTCGGATTCCCATCGAAGACCTGTAGCTCCTTCACATAATCTGGCAGACGAGAGATATCCCTCAAATCCGCCTCGCTCCTAGGAGCGCAGAGTTGGATTTCTGCATTGTGTGCCACGGTCTCCGGTACTTCTGCCGGTTTCGTCTCGAAACTCCTTAACCTATCTATCTATTCTATCTCCTTCATCTGGCCCAATATGGCATTAACAGCCCCTGTCAGGTCAGTTATAGATTTGTTAATTGCGTCCATCTCTTACCTTGGAGGAAGTTGCCAAATGTGAAATATATTTAAGGTATTTTTTCTTGAACTCGTTCACTCACCGACACCACCCAATATACATAGATATATATATTTTTTCCCGTAGGTTTCAATACTCGGGTTACACACAATTACAATTTCACACTTGAACTCTGCACTTCGAAGAATTAATTAATTCGGATTCACAATTTCTCAGCACAAATGATTAGGGAAAAAAATATTTCTTTTCGATTTCTTAATTTTCACTATTCGAACTTATCTCGATTTCCAATAATTACTTAATTCTGATTCACAATTCGTTAGCACAATGATTGGGAGAAAAACAAAAACTTTTTTATTTAATTTCTTAATTTAACTACTTACTTATTTTTATTTCTTTTCTCCTTTTTCTTTTTATTCTAGAAGCAATAATATTATCGCACAAATGGCCAATTTTGATTCTTAATATTATATTTTTTGTTTAATAATTTAATAAAACTTTTTTGTATGTTTTTGTGCTAGAAGAGGGCAGGTTTTGATTCCTCTGATAGGTTCTTTAAAATTTTTATTTTTTTATTTTTTTATATTTCTATTCCTTACATTAGGAAATTCACAGCACTGCACATATTAATTGCCTTTTTTATTAGTTGCCTTTTTACTAGTTGCCTTTTTTTCTTTTTTAATTAGTTGCCTTTTTTACTGTTTTTCGTGTACTGGATCGGAAAAAAAAAGGAAATACGAAAAATTAGTTAAACTCTCGAATCCGTTGGTTCTTAGGCACCGCTCTTTCGGAAGGATCGTGTTCCCCTTTTTGGATGCGAACACTAAAGTGCACGCAACCTACTAAGGCACGATTGGGTTCACACGCATCCTTTCAACCTTCTGCGATTATCACCGTGTTCTCATGGGTACAGTGAAATTTATCCGCCGCATCGGAATGATTGCTGTGTTCTCATGGGTACAGCTATCTCCGTTCAACAGAACGTACCGTTGCGGTGTCCTTACTTAGGGACAGCGGATGAATCGCAAGGAAGAAAGGATCGCGTATACGGAGCGGTCCCTGCTCGGGCGCCAGTTAACGAATCCTTGTTAGGATTCACGAAAAAAAAACCGCGAACGGGGAGGCCATGTTTCCCCCCGACTTACAAAATCAAAGATCGCTTCTATTTTCTGAATATACAATTTATTCTGTCTTAACCGTGTCACTGTCCAACTAGAACTAAACTTAAATCTAATTCACTTGCCATAGGTAGCCGCGGTTCCCGCGGTGCAGACTCATCAGTTTCATGTCAGTGAGCGTATCCGCCGTGTCGCAATGTGATCTCTGTGCGATGGAATGCATCTCTATTGTCGTGGGAACAAGTATGCACCTGAACAAACTGTGTCAGCAATTTCCGTACAGTCTGTTACCCTGCGCTGAGTTCAGGGTCAAGTGCATCGTGTTAACTATAATATACACCTATCCCTCGTTTAACACGGTAGATACGTTCCTGACAAAACCGTGTAATTCGAAAAATCAATTTTTATATGGAAAAACCGTGTAAAACGAAAACGACTATAAATAAGCTTTTTTAGACATTTATTGAACACAAAACGTGACTAATTCACTTAATAAAATATAAAAATATGTTTTAAATCATAGAAAGCATAAAAATAATTAAGTTTATTTATAAAATAAAAAAAAAAAACATAAAAATCTATTTCATAGAAAAAAATATATTGCACTTCATACAAATAAAAAAAAAAACTTTTGAAAAATAATAACTAACTATAAATGAGACTTACTTCCTAAGTTTAATGGAACTTAATTGCTATCACTTTCAACATTTTGTCTTTTACGAAATGGTATAATATCAGATTCATCACTGGATAACATAATCTCACGAGATTCTCCTTCTACAGTTGCATTATTGATTTTAGTCATAGTTTGCTGAGACTTTTTAGAAAAAAAGTTTGAAATTTAGTGTGTGGTTACATCCAATAATGGTAGAGCATGTAAATATACTTCCGAAGTGTTACCAGATTTATAATTAAGTAGAAATAAATTCGCGTTCAGTCAAAATTAATCATTTTCTACAACTTTTTTTTTTTAAATTTTAATTTTTAAAACCGTGTAAGATCGAAAACGTACAAAACGAGTAGCGTGTAAAACGAAGGATAGGTGTATATAGAAATTATTTGTAAACAACGTTCTTCAAAAAAGCCATCAAGGCTCGCAGATTTCTAGTATTGTCTTCTACCTATGAGTACATTTATTGTATTAATTGTATTAACTGCTCTTGTTTTATGAAGAACTTTTGTAAAGCCGATTGACATTTCCCTTCTACCGCTACAAGGTTTAATCCAGCATTGAGGCGATAACTCCATGCAAATGTTAGAAAGTTCATTTAATTTGTCAAACTCTTTACATGTGTATTAATTAGAAAAATAAAAAACTAAACTAAACTAAACTAAGAACATCCGCTTCTGGAACTTGTGCTGCTTCCGGTACTTCTGCTGCCCTAGACATACCTGTTAGATAATAAGAGACAAAAATTGTACAAAATCACGACAACACAGTTTATTACTTTGAGTCCACTCTGACCGATAGTTCACTTAAGACTAATGTGACAAATTTTAATTTTTAGCAACGGAACTCGAGTGCTCACGAATAAATTCAAATTCGTAAACACTCGAATTTCACAAACGAATTGAATTCGAGTGCGGGAACAGACAGTACCGTCGCTCGGAATCTGATATTCGTGAGCGACCTAGTAATGACCGTTCGCACACTTACAATTAGTGTCAACGCAGTAGAATGCGTGAGAATATAAATCTTAACACACTCCCCTCCTTAGAGGGTTCTTAGCCTCTAACTTCAAACAAAACCCGTTATCTTGGGCTAAATATAAAATTCGCTTACATATACGCAGTACTAATGAAACGTTGTGTGGTTAGATCAAAAGCGGCAATCCGCAGATATTGAATGATTCCCTAGAAAGTAGTGGAGTCTTTAAGAAGGGGAAGTGTCACATATCAGTGTATCCCCAAAACCCTAAAAAAAAAAAAAAAAAAAAAAAAAAAAAAAAAAAAATGAAAATAGTGACCTAGACATTCACTTGAAAACGAGAGGATCTGGGAGCCGGCTTAGGCTTCCGTCGTCGATGACAGCAATATCTGACCACCGCCCCAATCATGCCAGCCAGTAATAGATAGCCTAATCCGTAGTGATGATAGTCATGCCAGTTAATTTTTTCCGGTAGTTCCTCGGACTGCTGTATTACTGTGTTGATTTGATCCTTTAATTTTTTAACACTGTTAATGTTGCTGTCCAAAACGTTTGGCTCGGGCAATGTTGTAAGTGGTTCTCCGATTAGGAAATGCCCAGGTGTCAATGCCTCTAAGTCATTTGGATCAGATGTGATTGGCGTGAGAGGGCGTGAATTTAAAATCGCTTCTGTTTGTATAACCACCGTTAGCAACTCCTCGTATGTCAATGATGTTTCGCGAAGAAAGCGTATTAACAGACTCTTTGCGGACTTAACTGCAGCCTCCCAAAGTCCTCCAAAATGCGGTGCACGCGGCGGAATATATTTCCAATTTATACCATTTTCCAAATACATACGATTGATAACAATTGGCGGCTTTCGGATTCAAACGCTTTTTTTAAGTCTATAAGTTCGGCTTTTGCGCCCACAAAATTGGTGGCGTTGTCACAAAATATGGTATGGCATATACCTCTTCTACCGACAAATCTTTTCAAAGCGTGGATAAATGCCTCCGCAGAGAGATCGCCCACCACTTCTATGTGAACTGCCTTTGTCGAAAAGCATACAAACATCGCTAGGTATGACTTTGTAGGAGTCTTACCTCTGACCTTATAGTGCGTTTTTATAGGACCGCATAAATCCACTCCACAGTAATAAAAAGGGCGAGAGGGAGTGACTCTCTCCTTCGGCAAGTTGCCCATCATTTGTGCGACAGGCCTGGGATTTGAACGAAAGCATTTTATGCAACTGGAGGCTATTTGTCGCGCCATTCTTCCTACACTTAGAATCCAATATTTCTGCCTTGAAATTGCAATCAACGCTCGAGGTGCTGCGTGCATGTGTGATTGATGCAAATATGCTAGAAGTAGTTTTGTTATGCAATTATTTTTCGGTAGCAAGATCTGATGTTTGGCATCAACTACAATAGATGAATTTTTTAACCTTCCACCCACTCTAATTAGTTTAGTTTTAAGAAGCGTTTGTAATCCCATCCCTCTAGAGACCATATCAGCCGGATTGACGCTTCCCTTTATGTAGTTCCATTGTTGCATATCCGTGTTTGCTTGGATTTTAGCCACCCTATTTGCGACGTAGGTCTCCCATGTGTAAGAAGGTGATCTAATCCATGCTAGTACTGTCGTGGAGTCGGTGTAATAACGCACTTTGTTTATTTTAACAGTTAGCAATTGCAGTAGTTTTGTTACCAGTTCCACCATGAGCACAGCGCCCTGCAATTCCAATCGTGCTATGGATGTTGCTTTGAGGGGCCCAATTCTCGACTTCGAACATAGCAATTGTGAGTAGATGCATCCACTGTTATCAACAGATCTAAGATATACGCATGCCCCAAAGGCACTCAGGCTACTGTCCGAAAATGCGTGCAGTTCAATATCGCTGCAAGGACGGGAAGCATATCGTGGGATGCTTAGCTCGTTCAAGGTGGAGAATTCTTTCAGGTACTTATGCCATTTATTAGCTTGCTCTTCCGGAAGTTGATCATCCCAGGATAACTTTGTTTTCCAAAGTTCTTGCAGAAAAAGCTTCCCGAGGACTATTGCAGGTCCAAGTAATTCCAACGGATCAAATAACCGGGCAAGATCGGCGAGTACAGTTCGTTTGCACACAGGTCCCTACACTCTCTCATAATCAAACTTTAACTTAAATGCATCGGAGGACGGGTCCCAAATTAGTCCCAACGTTTTAATCACTTCGGATTGATGAAACCCAACAAGTTGTTCTTTATGTTCTTCCGGGATTTTTTCTAGTATTCTGGGGTGGTTGGCGCAAAACTTTCTTAACTCGAAGCCTCCCAGTTTCAAAAGATGACGGATTTCAGACAACATTTTTTCGGCATCTTCTACACTCTCTGCGCCCGTAAGGCAATCATCCACGTAAAAACACGATTTTAATGCCTCGGCAGCACGGGGGTATTCACCTTTGTTATCATCTGCTAACTTCATCAAACATTTCGTAGCTAGATATGATGCGGATGCTGTGCCATACGTTACAGTATTAAGCTGATATGTTTGCAATGGGTGGTCATGTTGTGATCTCCACAAGATTAATTGCATCCTTCTATCCTTAGAATCTACTAATATTTGTCGGTACATCTTGCTTATGTCTCCAGTAAAAACATACCTATGTAATCGAAAGTTAGTTATAATGGAAAATAGATCTGGTTGGACTGTTGGACCAACCATTAATAAATCATTGAGCGAGTGCCCGGAAGTGCTTTTGGCAGATGCATCAAACACCACTCGAAGCTTGGTGGACGAGCTTTCTGGCTTGACAATACAATGATGAGGGATAAAGTAGTGTGTTTTTGGAATTTCTTCGGCAGATACAGGGCTCATATGACCCAAAGATTCGTACTCATCCATGAACCTTACATATGATTCTTTCAATAGCGCATATTTTTCCAATCTTTTCTCCAAGGAGAAGAATCGCCTTTTTGCTGACTCCCATGATTCCCCAAGTAGGAGATCTGGTTCACGTTTGAAAGGCAATCTTACTGAAAACCGTCCACCTGGTAAGATCTTAGTATGCGTTGTGAAATGTCTTTCGCATTGGTGTTCCTCTTCACTTAGGACATTAGTGGGGTTGTCATGCGACTCCGTCTCCCAGAACTTGCGCACTAATCTGTCCAGTGATGCGAATGAGGGCCTTGTCAATGAGCTGGGGTATTTGTCGGTGAGGCACTTCCAGCCACAATCCAACCCAATTTCGTGTTGCGTAGGACTGGTATGAACAAGTCGAAAAATACTTCTGCTCCCAAGAGCATATCAATGCATTGGGCCTTGAAACACAAGTTGCACATGCAGCGGTAAATTCCAATGCATTATGTCTATTTCTTGAGTAGGTTGGTATTCACTGATACGAGGCATGATGCTTGCCTCAATTATTGACCTATATGATGAGGTCCTGGATTCAATTGTCACACTAGTGACGTATTCAGCCTTGCATTCCCTACCTCCTATACCACTGATTGGTATATCCATTCGACGCTTCCTATGGCCTAACTCGTGAGCAAACCTTGCCGTTATGAAATTTAGTTGTGAGCCAGAATCTAATAGGGCACGGCAAGGAGTACGGGACCCACACGCAGAAATGACATTGACGATTGCTGTGGCGAGATAAACTTCACGGTTTCTCGGCTGGCGACCTATTGCTGCATTGGCAGAATAGCTCGACGACTGACTTGCATAAACCTTAACATTATTAGGCTTACCAGGCTGATGTTCTTGGTCATCCTTTTTGTTGAGTTGATGTTGCCGCATCTGACTTGACTCTTGAACTTGTTGATGATGACTTGCTTGCTGAGTGAGTTCTTGCTGTCGGTTGGATTTTGTCTTCTGATGATGCTGCTTTTGATGAAGAAGTGTGTTATGTTTGCTGCCACAATTTTGGCATCCCCGGGACTGGCATGATTGGGAGAAGTGGCCCGGTTTCAGGCAGTTCCTGCATAGCTCTAGTCGTCGCACCGCCCTTTCACGATCTTCACCTGAAAGATTAAGAAAGTTTGAGCAACTGAAAATCTTGTGCTTACCTGAGTTGCACATGTAGTAATTGATGCAATCTGAGCGTGTTGCAACAGTGGCCGTCTTTCTGCCCTCGCCTGGTCTACTGATGGCCTCCAGGGTTTGGAATCTGAGCTCTACGAATTTTAGGAACTCTCCTAGGGAGGGGCTGCTCCTTGGGTCACTTAGAGACTGTTCGAAGAGCATTCTGCTGTCTTTGTCCATTCTCTGCAGCATTAAGTGAACCACCAGTGGGTCCCAGCTGCTGACGTTGAAACCCAAACTAGTAATCGCCTGCATACTTTCCTTTGTGGTGTCGTGTAACTTTCTGAGGCTAGCTGCGGTGCCAGTTGTTATAGGTTGCGAAAGAAGCCGGTTAAGTTGAGCAGTAAGCAACAGCCTGTTATTATCGTATCGCTCCACTAGGGTTTTCCAAGCAATGTCGTAGTTACTGTTGGTAGCTTGGAAATGCTGGATAAGGTTGTGCGCCTCTCCAGTAACATTGGCTCTCAGAAAGTATAGCTTTTGAGCGGCTGGTATCGGCTGGTCATGAATTAATTGCTTGAACAGGTCGTAGAATTGGCGCCAGTTAAGATAGCTGCCGTCAAACTTGGGGAGTTCTATTTTTGGTAGTCTCATTGTGGGATTAACCGATGCTTCCGTCTGCTGTGGACGATGTGCATGAGCCCCACCTTCAAACAAGATTAGTAGAA
The DNA here is from genome assembly GCA_958301585.1 of Merodon equestris. Classification (NCBI taxonomy): domain Eukaryota; kingdom Metazoa; phylum Arthropoda; class Insecta; order Diptera; family Syrphidae; genus Merodon; species Merodon equestris. The sequence goes on from OY284413.1 coordinate 122,652,099, forward strand.
CTTCTACCACTCGCTCTTGTGTTCTGAAATAACACTCGAGTTCTTCAACGGTTAACTGCTCTTCAACCTTTCTGTAGAGACACGTTATCTCATCCCAGTTCTGTTGAATGGTTCTTAATTTTATTTGGTAAAAATGCTCTGTACGCACCTCCGCCGCCTCCACTACGCACTTGTCCAATGATCTTTTTAGGATGTTCATCAGCAATTGGAACCTATCCTTATGCTTCATTAGACCTTCTGTCAAACACTGTGTTGGAAGCAGGTTAGCGGTTGGTAATGCATGTTTCTGCTTGGAAACAGTACCCTGCTGCTTGGCTTCGCCCATTGTGGTTGAATCACTTGCTGCACCAGATACTTCCCGATCTTCCTCGAATGTTGACCGCTCCTTCGATTGCGGTGTTAGTCGCCGCTCGATATCGCTTCGCATGCGATCCGTTACCTTTCGCACTGCTTCATAATAGTCCTTCTTGAAGTACGGGTGTTCCAGTTCAGCAGGAAATTCTACCCGAATCTTACTATCAGTGTCATCAAATTCTTTCCAGAGATTTTCCAACGCTGTCAAGCGCTCAGCCAAGTATAATGGAGTCTTTCTCAGATCTGAATCCTTCCCATAGTTGCGCGCCAGTCGACAGAGTTCCTCACCGACCCTTTCTTATTGGCTTGCGTACTCTTCAATTGATGACATTTTTTATTTTTATCTTTATCTCACTGCACTATTTTCACAGGTATTGCCAAACGTTAGCAAAAGAAGTCCTGTCACGGTCGCCAATTTTTGTTAGATAATAAGAGACAAAAATTGTACAAAATCACGACAACACAGTTTATTACTTTGAGTCCACTCTGACCGATAGTTCACTTAAGACTAATGTGACAAATTTTAATTTTTAGCAACGGAACTCGAGTGCTCACGAATAAATTCAAATTCGTAAACACTCGAATTTCACAAACGAATTGAATTCGAGTGCGGGAACAGACAGTACCGTCGCTCGGAATCTGATATTCGTGAGCGACCTAGTAATGACCGTTCGCACACTTACAATTAGTGTCAACGCAGTAGAATGCGTGAGAATATAAATCTTAACAATACCAATTTCAATTTCGTGGGGGCAAACACCCACATTTATGGAGCTTAATTCAAGCTAAACTTATCTAACTTAATTACTAATGACAACGGGTGAGAGGGCGCGCTATTTAGAAACTAAGACTGGAAGGAGGGAAGGTTAGTGAGAAGACGGAGTTTTAGGCATGGAGTGCTGGGGTTGAAGTCGAATTAACACTTGCTAGCATACGGGAAATGGGTTCATTGGAGCCGTATGGGGTGCGAGGGGTGGATAGATAGAAGAGACGAGGATTGCGTGTATTACGAGGGATAGTATTAAGAGATATGGAGTTATAAAGGGTGGCGCAGTCAAGGGTACCTGTAAGAAGTCTATCAATGGAGATGATGTCAGATACTCTTCTTCTTTCCTCTAAAGTACTAAAGTTGATTAGTCTTAATAGGGTGGTAAGAACAAGGGATTGTTCAAGGGCAGACCTGGAAGAGCGAAACGTAGGAGCCGTCGTTGGATGCTTTCGATTCTAGATATGTGGGTTTGTTAATAAGGGGACCACACTTTAGATGCGTGTTCGAGAAGGGGGCGAACAAAGGTAATATAGAGGGATCGGGTCACGTAGGAATTGGAGAATTCTTTAGACCTACGTTTCACAAAACCGAGTGCAGAGTTGGCTTTGTGAATTATATTGTCGATATGTACCCGAAAATTGAGATCTTGGTCACATAGTATGCCAGGATCGCGGATAACCTTAACGGTGGAGATGAGCTGATTATTAAGGAAGTAGAGACGAGGGGGAGGTTTGATTCGTTTACGTGAGAAGGTAATTGATTGGTATTTGGAAATGTTAAGTTCCAAATAATTTTTTTAGCACCAAACGGACAAGCTGTTGAGATCCAATTGAAAAAGGGAAGAATCTTGTTGCGAGGAAATGGTCTTGAAGAACTTGGTGTCGTCGGCATACAGTAAGAGGTGGGAATGTGTGATGACAAACTCAATGTCGTTTATGGTAAGAATAAAAGGTAGTGGACCTAGGTGGATACTTTGTGGAACGGCGGAAGAAGCTAAGAAGGTGTTGGAAAAGGCAGATCTAAAACGAATATTGTAATAACGGTTTTTTTTTAAATAAGAAGATATCCACTTCAAAGCAGTGGGTTCAAAGCCAACGGAAGACATTTTGAAAGAGTATTAGTTTGTGGGAGTTTTGTCGAAAGCTTTACTAAAATCGGTTGAAATGACGTCGACCTCATTTCCATTCTCTAATGCTGAGAGCGTGAAGGACACAAATTCGACAAGGTTTGTGGTTGTAGACCTGTATTTGAGGAGGCCATGTTGTTTAGAGGAGATTAGAGATTTGCTAGAGTGTCCTACAATATACTTTCGAAAAATTTGGGTCTTCTTCTTCTTTTCCTTTTTCCGGCGTTGTTATGGTCAGAAGTGTAGGACCATAACCTTCCCACTTAACTGCATTCCTGCTGGTCCGCTTGTGGGGTCCGCCGGTTTGACCTCAGAAAGTAGCGGCAAGCTTTCCGGTTTGGGATTACTTCATCGCTGAGGCCAATCAAATGCTGGTGTTTTTGCATTTGTTTGCACCAATTGTTTTTCGGCCTACCTTTTTTTTTGTGACACGGGCATGCTCCAGATTTTTTTGTTTGATCTTACTCTTACAACACCGGTGATCTCCAGTCGTGTCAACCCACTGATTTGCATGTACACTCGTGGGGCAGTTTAATGGTGGTATATGTGTCCCTAGGCTCACCTCCAAGGACAGCTTCTCCAAGGGACAGGATAAGTTGAATATTTTTTAAAAGCAGGACAGAAATAATGGAGGAACATTATTTTAGTAATATGGCAGGGGGCCCATCGGACCCAGGAGTAAATTCATCATGCAGTTGATTCAATTTCAAGATGGGAGAAATAGTCCAAAGCAGAAATTTGGTAAGTAGTCGAAGTAAGTAGTATCCGGAACAAAGGAGTCATCGGGGAAAGATTGTTTGAAAAAGTTGGCACAAAAGTTTGCGATAGTTTTTCGCTCGCTCTTCAATAACGGGCTCCGACGTAAATGAGGAAAGGGAACTTGCACACCTTGAGAGGCGCAAGCGCATTGCCCAACTCCGGCTCGAACAGAACCCGAAATAGGAGGAAGAAGGATTAACTTCACCGACATTGAAAGAGCCGTACCGCCATTCTCCGCCGCACCGCCATTGGGAAGCTCATTAAGTGCAGTACAATTGGTAAGTGTTTGGTGTGTTCGCGGTACAGAGGTCTGGAAGGTGTCATGATGTTCACTTACGGTACTATGTCTTGTTATATTAAATTAGTCAAACAAAAGCATATAATACGTTTAATGGTCATTCCAGATGGTTTAACACCTACACCTTTGCTTCTGGGTCGCGACGCACTGCGGACTTTTAATATAATCGTAAAAGATGGTGTCTCTTCTGTACAACGACAAAGCATATTATCACATACTAATAAAGAAAATAATAGCAAGAAATTTTTAACGAATCGGTTACGCTTGAGCACTTTTTCTTCTATAGTTTCCAATTGTAAAACAACAGTGACTTTTGATTTAAAAGTACTTAACTCAGATGAATTGAATAATAGTACATTAACACACTCCGAAAAAAATCTTAATGTATATTTTAAACCGTGTAATGACAACGTTACCCATCCATTTACTCATGTTGATAGTAGTGAGAGAAATTTCATAGAATCAGAGATTTCAGCCACAGAAACCGAACAGGAAAATGAAGTTATGATAGACCCACACTTGGACTTAGCTAATAATGATGGGGTACGTGAGACTGTTAGTAACAATTACATATATAAACTTTAATCGATCTAGTATCCGGCCAACAGAGTTTGAGATGCAGCTACGGCTTAGACGAATACCCCCACGCTGAGAAATGTGAGGTTGGTAGAATAGTGAAAGATCTCTTAGACTAAGGAATCATTAAACATAGAGATTCTCCTTTAACGTCAGCATTTGTTTTGTAACGAGCTTTCTGGGCCAGGATCTGTTACATAAATTTGTTTGTGTGACGCCGACAGACGTGCTTGTTGTTTTGCGCACTATGCCTTCCCTCTGGGTTGAGACCCGTTCCGGACACTCGGTCATAGTGGCACCTGTAACCCTGTAGCTGTCGCTTTGACAGCACCCAGTCAGTCTCCTTATGGGTGAGAGCCCGAGTCCGGATCCCGACAGGTTGGCAAGAACAGTGTGAGGCCGAGCCTTTCTGGGTAAGAACCCGAGTCGAGGCCTTAGTTATTGTCGGCTTATGCCCTTGAGTGCGGCTATAACGTCTGGCCAGGCCCTTCCGGGTTAAAACCCAAATCGGGGAGCTGACCCTACTGTTGCCTCGGGAGTAGATCATAATAGGGGTTGGTCGGTCTCGTATGGGTTAAAACCCGAGTCGGAGAATCGATTTCGTCCTATTAGTAGCTTGTTGAGAATGTATGTATAAGCAAAAGTCACAATGATGAGAATTAACGGGACAATCCTTCCAGGAATTCGTTGACTCTTCTTTATTTTATTTTGTGCTTTGGTTATGCATGCGTTCGGCAGTTCAGTTGCGTTTAAACGACGAGCGTGTGCGGTTGAATAATAAATCTATTAAATAACAAAGTGCCATCCTATTTGAGTTTTTTATTATTAATCAACAGGTTATGGGCCCAGACACAAATGCAGCTAATAAATAATTATGTGCTTTAGTTGTTATAATAAATAAACAAAAAAAAAAAAACAAAAAGGACGTGTTTCGCAGTGTATGCCGCCATGTGCTGGGTCGCCGCAATAAAAAAAAATCAGACTTATATGTATGTGATCATGTGTTGTGCATAGGTGTAATTAGTGATGCCACGTACCAATTTGCCAGAAAAAAGTCATATATGTGTGTTATAGGTGTTGTATAGGTGTAGTAGGAAAAAGAAATAGAATGGATAAAGGGAAGAGAAACATAAAACCGTTTGACGGAGAAAAGTAGGTGCTCAATTTGGAAGTTTCGAGTGAGAGCACTTTTAGAGGAGAATGACTAATTAAAAGAGATTGATAAAGAACAAAACGTAGTGACAGATGAGATTAAAAAGGCAGACAGAAATGCAAAGAGCATTATAATAGAATATTTGAGTGATTCGTTTTTAGTTTATGCCAACAGTGAAAATACTGGTAAGCAGATTTTTGCAAATTTAGATGCTATATAGGAGCGGAAAAGTTTAGCATCACAACTTTCACTACGAAAGCAACTATTTTCATTAAAGTTGAAAGGTGATACTCCGCTTCTCAATCATTTCAATTTCTTTGATGACCTTGTCACTGAACTCATAGCGTCAGGAGCCAAATTAGATGAAATGGACATAGTTTCCCATTTGCTTTTAATTCTTTCATCAAGCTGTGATGGAGTGATAACGGCAATAGAGACCCTATCTGAAAATAATTAAACATTGGCATTTGTGAAGACACGACTTCTGAACCAGGAGATTAAGTTAAAAGGTGTAAACAAGGATACGAGTACTAAAGTGTTACGTGCTATAGGCAAGAAAGAACCGAGGGACAATAAACATAAAAATGCACAAATACGTAAAGAAGCCGTTTAAAAACAAATTTAAATCAAAACCAAAATGTTTTCATTGTGGCAAATTAGGGCATTTAAAGAAAGATTGTTTCTTTTTAAAAAGACATGCAGGAAATCAAAATGTTGCTAGTGAAAATTTCAGAAAAGAAAAACAGACTCAAATAGCAACAACAACACAGCCAGAACGTAGGTTTGCTTTTATGATGAGAGAGGTAAATAAAAGTGTAAACGAGAGCGAGGTGGAGTTTATCTTAGAATCGGGAGCATCAGACCACCTTATAAAATACATTACTTTTAGTCTATTCAATGAAGCTGTTCTGGACTATTCTGGACAGAAAAGTACACGTTTTGCTGTTCAGTGACAAAAATTTCTGTCCGAAAGTGTTCTGCTTGGTGTTCAGTGACGGTGTTTCGGACACTTCAGAACACGATTTTCTGAACCTACTCTGGAGTCAGAACAGATTCGTGAAAAGTGTCAAAAGCAGCTGTCATTGAAAAAACACTAAAGTCCTCGCCAAAACATACATATCATCACTGAAAAATGTTGTTGACGAGTCACTAATTTCACTATCAGTACCCACCACAACTCTTCCAAAGCATTTTTATGTGTATTCACTTTTGTTTATTATTTAATTCTTTATTTTTTTGTTTATTACAATCTGACATATAAAATGTTTTCCGCTTTTTGACAACTAACATGCGACTGTACTTTTCTGTTCTAACTTGATCTGACAGTTTTTACGAATCTGTGCTGTCCTGTCCTGTTCTGATCTGATATTTTCGTTATTGAACACAGCTTTTGTTTTCCGAGTATGAAAATTTGGTATCACATGTGGCGATTGAAATTGCAAAGCGTGGAGAGTATATCCATGCAACTGCCAAAGGAATGGTTAACATAAACAGTTACGGAAATAAAATTGTTTTATAAAATGTTCTATATAGTAAGGATATTCCCCACAACCTACTATCAGTGAAGAAAATGCCGGATGCCGGAATGACCATCGAGTTTAACCCTGGACCTTAAAGGTCACCAAAAATGGTCACTTAGTATTTGATGGAGTATGTGAGTATAATGTACCAATTATAAAATTTAAATTAAATGGTAGGATATACACATTAAATATTCCAAATAGTGAAGAGTATCGCTTGTGGCATGAAAGATATAAGTATAGGCAAATTTTTGAAACTAAACGCAACCACTTGTTTGAAGACAATAATCTTTTAAATCATGTTGAGTTAAATAATGATTTATGTGAGGCTTGTATAAATGGTAAGAAATCTAGATTGAAATTTAAAAAATTCAAAAAGAAAGAAAATATCCAAAGACCGTTGTTTGTAATCCATTCTGATGTCTGTGGTCCGAGCACACCTTCTACAATTAATAACAAAAACTACTATGTAGTTTTTATTGATCAGTACACCCATTACTGTGTGATATATCTAATAACATATAAGTCGAATATATTTTTCGTTTTCAAAGACTTTAACCTAAAAGCTGTAAATCTATATATTGATAATGGCAGGGAATACCTATCTAATGAAATGCGTGAGTTTTGTATCGAAAAAGGCATCAGCTATCATTTAACGGTTCCTCACACTCCACAATTAAATGATGTATCAGAACGAATGATCAGAAAAATCACCGAAAAGGCTCGTTCTATGATTAACGGTGCAAAGCTTAGTAAACATTTTTGGGGTGAAGCTAAATATAAAGGAAACACCATATGAAATGTGGCATAATAAGAAGCCAGCTTTAAAATATCTTAAGATATGTATTTGGTTCGACAGTATATGTACTTAATAAAGTACGAAAGCGAAAATTTGACGAAAAGTCGATCAAAACTGTACTTGTCGGGTATGAGCCAAATGGGTTCAAATCGTGGAACGTGGCATTGAGGAAATTTATGACAGCTAGAGATGTTGTGGTGGATGAAATAAACATGCTAAAATCTAGGGCTGTACATGAAGAAGACTCTGTGGTTCAATTTAATAGTGTTGTGCCAAATAATGATTCCGCCAATTGCAGAAAATGAAGAGTTGGATTTTCCATTGGTGGAAAATAATGAATTTGATAGTTCAAAGTCAGATGTACAAGATAGTAAAAATTCCACAAATCTCAAGAATGCCGATCCAGTCATTAAAACTGGTGATAAATTAAAAGAAAATATAAGTGAAGAAGAGGTCAGACGCAGTGAAAGACTTAAAGGTAAGCCAAAATTATCATATAGATTTTTAGAAAAATGTACTCAAATGTGTTTAAATGAAATTCCCAATACATTTGAAGAAATAAAATTTCGTGACGATAAAATTTTCTGGGAGGAAGCCATACAAGATGAACTTAATTTACATTTTCAAAACAATACTTTGTGCTTAGTGCAAAAGCCAAATGATAAAAAAATAGTAGATTGCAGGTGGGTGTTTACTATAAAAAAACATGAGTTTGGCAACTTAGTAAAGTATAAAGCAAGGCTTGTTAGCGCGGGACATTTGCACCAGTTGCACTAGCTTCCATTTATAACGTATTTCTAGGCCCGAAATACTCTTTGGTAGTGGTGAGATTAGCTGTAGATTTTGATCACTTTTCCTCCTTAAACATGCTGAAGAGAATCCTTGGCTGGGTACTGACATTCGTTGCTGGTTGCCGAAGGAAGCAGAGTGACCACAAGATTCAAAGTCTGACAGCAGCTGAAGTTGCCAAATGTGAAATATATTTAAGGTATTTTTTCTTGAACTCGTTCACTCACCGACACCACCCAATATACATAGATATATATATTTTTTCCCGTAGGTTTCAATACTCGGGTTACACACAATTACAATTTCACACTTGAGCTCTGCACTTCGAAGAATTAATTAATTCGGATTCACAATTTCTCAGCACAAATGATTAGGGAAAAAAATATTTCTTTTCGATTTCTTAATTTTCACTATTCGAACTTATCTCGATTTCCAATAATTACTTAATTCTGATTCACAATTCGTTAGCACAATGATTGGGAGAAAAACAAAAACTTTTTCCTATAATTTCTTAATTTAACTATTTACTTATTTTTATTTCTTTTCTCCTTTTTCTTTTTATTCTAGAAGCAATAATATTATCGCACAAATGGCCAATTTTGATTCTTAATATTATATTTTTTGTTTAAAAATTTAATAAAACTTTTTTGTATGTTTTTGTGCTAGAAGAGGGCAGGTTTTGATTCCTCTGATAGGTTCTTTAAAATTTTTATTTTTTTATTTTTTTTTTTCTATTCCTTACATTAGGAAATTCACAGCACTGCACATATTAATTGCCTTTTTTATTAGTTGCCTTTTTACTAGTTGCCTCTTTTTCTTTTTTAATTAGTTGCCTTTTTTACTGTTTTTCGTGTACTGGATCGGAAAAAAAAAGGAAATACGAAAAATTAGTTAAACTCTCGAATCCGTTGGTTCTTAGGCACCGCTCTTTCGGAAGGATCGTGTTCCCCTTTTTGGATGCGAACACTAAAGTGCACGCAACCTACTAAGGCACGATTGGGTTCACACGCATCCTTTCAACCTTCTGCGATTATCACCGTGTTCTCATGGGTACAGTGAAATTTATCCGCCGCATCGGAATGATTGCTGTGTTCTCTTGGGTACAGCTATCTCCGTTCAACAGAACGTACCGTTGCGGTGTCCTTACTTAGGGACAGCGGATGAATCGCAAGGAAGAAAGGATCGCGTATACGGAGCGGTCCCTGCTCGGGCGCCAGTTAACGAATCCTTGTTAGGATTCACGAAAAAAAAACCGCGAACGGGGAGGCCATGTTTCCCCCCGACTTACAAAATCAAAGACCGCTTCTATTTTCTGAATATACAATTTATTCTGTCTTAACCGTGTCACTGTCCAACTAGAACTAAACTTAAATCTAATTCACTTCCCATAGGTAGCCGCGGTTCCCGCGGTGCAGACTCATCGCAATGTGATCTCTGTGCGATGGAATGCATCTCTGTTGTCGTGGGAACAAGTATGTACCTGAACAAACTGTGTCAGCAATTTCCGTACATTCTGTTACCCTGCGCTGAGTTCAGGGTCAAGTGCATCGTGTTAACTATAATATACACCTATCCCTCGTTTAACACGGTAGATACGTTCCTGACAAAACCGTGTAATTCGAAAAATCAATTTTTATATGGAAAAACCGTGTAAAACGAAAACGACTATAAATAAGCTTTTTTAGACATTTATTGAACACAAAACGTTACTAATTCACTTAATAAAATATAAAAATATGTTTTAAATCATAGAAAGCATAAAAATAATTAAGTTTATTTATAAAATAAAAAAAAAAACAAAAAATCTATTTCATAGAAAAAAATATATTGCACTTCATACAAATAAAAAAAAAACTTTTGAAAAATAATAACTAACTATAAATGAGACTTACTTCCTAAGTTTAATGGAACTTAATTGCTATCACTTTCAACATTTTGTCTTCTTTTACGAAATGGTATAATATCAGATTCATCACTGGATAACATAATCTCACGAGATTCTCCTTCTACAGTTGCATTATTGATTTTAGTCATAGTTTGCTGAGACTTTTTAGAAAAAAAGTTTGAAATTTAGTGTGTGGTTACATCCAATAATGGTAGAGCATGTAAATATACTTCCGAAGTGTTACCAGATTTATAATTAAGTAGAAATAAATTCGCGTTCAGTCAAAATTAATCATTTTCTACAACTTTTTTTTTTTTAAATTTTAATTTTTAAAACCGTGTAAGATCGAAAACGTACAAAACGAGTAGCGTGTAAAACGAAGGATAGGTGTATATAGAAATTATTTGTAAACAACGTTCTTCAAAAAAGCCATCAAGGCTCGCAGATTTCTAGTATTGTCTTCTACCTATGAGTACATTTATTGTATTAATTGTATTAACTGCTCTTGTTTTATGAAGAACTTTTGTAAAGCCGATTGACATTTCCCTTCTACCGCTACAAGGTTTAATCCAGCATTGAGGCGATAACTCCATGCAAATGTTAGAAAGTTCATTTAATTTGTCAAACTCTTTACATGTGTATTAATTAGAAAAATAAAAAACTAAACTAAACTAAACTAAGAACATCCGCTTCTGGAACTTGTGCTGCTTCCGGTACTTCTGCTGCCCTAGACATACCAATTTCAATTTCGTGGGGGCAAACACCCACATTTATGGAGCTTAATTCAAGCTAAACTTAATCTAACTTAATAACTAATGACAACGGGTGAGAGGGCGCGCTATTTAGAAACTAAGACTGGAAGGAGGGAAGGTTAGTGAGAAGACGGAGTTTTAGGCATGGAGTGCTGGGGTTGAAGTCGAATTAACACTTGCTAGCATACGGGAAATGGGTTCATTGGAGCCGTATGGGGTGCGAGGGGTGGATAGATAGAAGAGACGAGGATTGCGTGTATTACGAGGGATAGTATTAAGAGATATGGAGTTATAAAGGGTGGCGCAGTCAAGGGTACCTGTAAGAAGTCTATCAATGGAGATGATGTCAGATACTCTTCTTCTTTCCTCTAAAGTACTAAAGTTGATTAGTCTTAATAGGGTGGTAAGAACAAGGGATTGTTCAAGGGCAGACCTGGAAGAGCGAAACGTAGGAGCCGTCGTTGGATGCTTTCGATTCTAGATATGTGGGTTTGTTAATAAGGGGACCACACTTTAGATGCGTGTTCGAGAAGGGGGCGAACAAAGGTAATATAGAGGGATCGGGTCACGTAGGAATTGGAGAATTCTTTAGACCTACGTTTCCCAAAACCGAGTGCAGAGTTGGCTTTGTGAATTATATTGTCGATATGTACCCGAAAATTGAGATCTTGGTCACATAGTATGCCAGGATCGCGGATAACCTTAACGGTGGAGATGAGCTGATTATTAAGGAAGTAGAGACGAGGGGGAGGTTTGATTCGTTTACGTGAGAAGGTAATTGATTGGTATTTGGAAATGTTAAGTTCCAAATAATTTTTTTAGCACCAAACGGACAAGCTGTTGAGATCCAATTGAAAAAGGGAAGAATCTTGTTGCGAGGAAATGGTCTTGAAGAACTTGGTGTCGTCGGCATACAGTAAGAGGTGGGAATGTGTGATGACAAACTCAATGTCGTTTATGGTAAGAATAAAAGGTAGTGGACCTAGGTGGATACTTTGTGGAACGGCGGAAGAAGCTAAGAAGGTGTTGGAAAAGGCAGATCTAAAACGAATATTGTAATAACGGTTTTTTTTTAAATAAGAAGATATCCACTTCAAAGCAGTGGGTTCAAAGCCAACGGAAGACATTTTGAAAGAGTATTAGTTTGTGGGAGTTTTGTCGAAAGCTTTACTAAAATCGGTTGAAATGACGTCGACCTCATTTCCATTCTCTAATGCTGAGAGCGTGAAGGACACAAATTCGACAAGGTTTGTGGTTGTAGACCTGTATTTGAGGAGGCCATGTTGTTTAGAGGAGATTAGAGATTTGCTAGAGTGTCCTACAATATACTTTCGAAAAATTTGGGTCTTCTTCTTCTTTTCCTTTTTCCGGCGTTGTTATGGTCAGAAGTGTAGGACCATAACCTTCCCACTTAACTGCATTCCTGCTGGTCCGCTTGTGGGGTCCGCCGGTTTGACCTCAGAAAGTAGCGGCAAGCTTTCCGGTTTGGGATTACTTCATCGCTGAGGCCAATCAAATGCTGGTGTTTTTGCATTTGTTTGCACCAATTGTTTTTCGGCCTACCTTTTTTTTTGTGACACGGGCATGCTCCAGATTTTTTTGTTTGATCTTACTCTTACAACACCGGTGATCTCCAGTCGTGTCAACCCACTGATTTGCATGTACACTCGTGGGGCAGTTTAATGGTGGTATATGTGTCCCTAGGCTCACCTCCAAGGACAGCTTCTCCAAGGGACAGGATAAGTTGAATATTTTTTAAAAGCAGGACAGAAATAATGGAGGAACATTATTTTAGTAATATGGCAGGGGGCCCATCGGACCCAGGAGTAAATTCATCATGCAGTTGATTCAATTTCAAGATGGGAGAAATAGTCCAAAGCAGAAATTTGGTAAGTAGTCGAAGTAAGTAGTATCCGGAACAAAGGAGTCATCGGGGAAAGATTGTTTGAAAAAGTTGGCACAAAAGTTTGCGATAGTTTTTCGCTCGCTCTTCAATAACGGGCTCCGACGTAAATGAGGAAAGGGAACTTGCACACCTTGAGAGGCGCAAGCGCATTGCCCAACTCCGGCTCGAACAGAACCCGAAATAGGAGGAAGAAGGATTAACTTCACCGACATTGAAAGAGCCGTACCGCCATTCTCCGCCGCACCGCCATTGGGAAGCTCATTAAGTGCAGTACAATTGGTAAGTGTTTGGTGTGTTCGCGGTACAGAGGTCTGGAAGGTGTCATGATGTTCACTTACGGTACTATGTCTTGTTATATTAAATTAGTCAAACAAAAGCATATAATACGTTTAATGGTCATTCCAGATGGTTTAACACCTACACCTTTGCTTCTGGGTCGCGACGCACTGCGGACTTTTAATATAATCGTAAAAGATGGTGTCTCTTCTGTACAACGACAAAGCATATTATCACATACTAATAAAGAAAATAATAGCAAGAAATTTTTAACGAATCGGTTACGCTTGAGCACTTTTTCTTCTATAGTTTCCAATTGTAAAACAACAGTGACTTTTGATTTAAAAGTACTTAACTCAGATGAATTGAATAATAGTACATTAACACACTCCGAAAAAAATCTTAATGTATATTTTAAACCGTGTAATGACAACGTTACCCATCCATTTACTCATGTTGATAGTAGTGAGAGAAATTTCATAGAATCAGAGATTTCAGCCACAGAAACCGAACAGGAAAATGAAGTTATGATAGACCCACACTTGGACTTAGCTAATAATGATGGGGTACGTGAGACTGTTAGTAACAATTACATATATAAACTTTAATCGATCTAATATCCGGCCAACAGAGTTTGAGATGCAGCTACGGCTTAGACGAATACCCCCACGCTGAGAAATGTGAGGTTGGTAGAATAGTGAAAGATCTCTTAGACTAAGGAATCATTAAACATAGAGATTCTCCTTTAACGTCAGCATTTGTTTTGTAACGAGCTTTCTGGGCCAGGATCTGTTACATAAATTTGTTTGTGTGACGCCGACAGACGTGCTTGTTGTTTTGCGCACTATGCCTTCCCTCTGGGTTGAGACCCGTTCCGGACACTCGGTCATAGTGGCACCTGTAACCCTGTAGCTGTCGCTTTGACAGCACCCAGTCAGTCTCCTTATGGGTGAGAGCCCGAGTCCGGATCCCGACAGGTTGGCAAGAACAGTGTGAGGCCGAGCCTTTCTGGGTAAGAACCCGAGTCGAGGCCTTAGTTATTGTCGGCTTATGCCCTTGAGTGCGGCTATAACGTCTGGCCAGGCCCTTCCGGGTTAAAACCCAAATCGGGGAGCTGACCCTACTGTTGCCTCGGGAGTAGATCATAATAGGGGTTGGTCGGTCTCGTATGGGTTAAAACCCGAGTCGGAGAATCGATTTCGTCCTATTAGTAGCTTGTTGAGAATGTATGTATAAGCAAAAGTCACAATGATGAGAATTAACGGGACAATCCTTCCAGGAATTCGTTGACTCTTCTTTATTTTATTTTGTGCTTTGGTTATGCATGCGTTCGGCAGTTCAGTTGCGTTTAAACGACGAGCGTGTGCGGTTGAATAATAAATCTATTAAATAACAAAGTGCCATCCTATTTGAGTTTTTTATTATTAATCAACAGGTTATGGGCCCAGACACAAATGCAGCTAATAAATAATTATGTGCTTTAGTTGTTATAATAAATAAACAAAAAAAAAAAACAAAAAGGACGTGTTTCGCAGTGTATGCCGCCATGTGCTGGGTCGCCGCAATAAAAAAAAATCAGACTTATATGTATGTGATCATGTGTTGTGCATAGGTGTAATTAGTGATGCCACGTACCAATTTGCCAGAAAAAAGTCATATATGTGTGTTATAGGTGTTGTATAGGTGTAGTAGGAAAAAGAAATAGAATGGATAAAGGGAAGAGAAACATAAAACCGTTTGACGGAGAAAAGTAGGTGCTCAATTTGGAAGTTTCGAGTGAGAGCACTTTTAGAGGAGAATGACTAATTAAAAGAGATTGATAAAGAACAAAACGTAGTGACAGATGAGATTAAAAAGGCAGACAGAAATGCAAAGAGCATTATAATAGAATATTTGAGTGATTCGTTTTTAGTTTATGCCAACAGTGAAAATACTGGTAAGCAGATTTTTGCAAATTTAGATGCTATATAGGAGCGGAAAAGTTTAGCATCACAACTTTCACTACGAAAGCAACTATTTTCATTAAAGTTGAAAGGTGATACTCCGCTTCTCAATCATTTCAATTTCTTTGATGACCTTGTCACTGAACTCATAGCGTCAGGAGCCAAATTAGATGAAATGGACATAGTTTCCCATTTGCTTTTAATTCTTTCATCAAGCTGTGATGGAGTGATAACGGCAATAGAGACCCTATCTGAAAATAATTAAACATTGGCATTTGTGAAGACACGACTTCTGAACCAGGAGATTAAGTTAAAAGGTGTAAACAAGGATACGAGTACTAAAGTGTTACGTGCTATAGGCAAGAAAGAACCGAGGGACAATAAACATAAAAATGCACAAATACGTAAAGAAGCCGTTTAAAAACAAATTTAAATCAAAACCAAAATGTTTTCATTGTGGCAAATTAGGGCATTTAAAGAAAGATTGTTTCTTTTTAAAAAGACATGCAGGAAATCAAAATGTTGCTAGTGAAAATTTCAGAAAAGAAAAACAGACTCAAATAGCAACAACAACACAGCCAGAACGTAGGTTTGCTTTTATGATGAGAGAGGTAAATAAAAGTGTAAACGAGAGCGAGGTGGAGTTTATCTTAGAATCGGGAGCATCAGACCACCTTATAAAATACATTACTTTTAGTCTATTCAATGAAGCTGTTCTGGACTATTCTGGACAGAAAAGTACACGTTTTGCTGTTCAGTGACAAAAATTTCTGTCCGAAAGTGTTCTGCTTGGTGTTCAGTGACGGTGTTTCGGACACTTCAGAACACGATTTTCTGAACCTACTCTGGAGTCAGAACAGATTCGTGAAAAGTGTCAAAAGCAGCTGTCATTGAAAAAACACTAAAGTCCTCGCCAAAACATACATATCATCACTGAAAAATGTTGTTGACGAGTCACTAATTTCACTATCAGTACCCACCACAACTCTTCCAAAGCATTTTTATGTGTATTCACTTTTGTTTATTATTTAATTCTTTATTTTTTTGTTTATTACAATCTGACATATAAAATGTTTTCCGCTTTTTGACAACTAACATGCGGCTGTACTTTTCTGTTCTAACTTGATCTGACAGTTTTTACGAATCTGTGCTGTCCTGTCCTGTTCTGATCTGATATTTTCGTTATTGAACACAGCTTTTGTTTTCCGAGTATGAAAATTTGGTATCACATGTGGCGATTGAAATTGCAAAGCGTGGAGAGTATATCCATGCAACTGCCAAAGGAATGGTTAACATAAACAGTTACGGAAATAAAATTGTTTTATAAAATGTTCTATATAGTAAGGATATTCCCCACAACCTACTATCAGTGAAGAAAATGCCGGATGCCGGAATGACCATCGAGTTTAACCCTGGACCTTAAAGGTCACCAAAAATGGTCACTTAGTATTTGATGGAGTATGTGAGTATAATGTACCAATTATAAAATTTAAATTAAATGGTAGGATATACACATTAAATATTCCAAATAGTGAAGAGTATCGCTTGTGGCATGAAAGATATAAGTATAGGCAAAATTTTGAAATCTTTTAAATCATGTTGAGTTAAATAATGATTTATGTGAGGCTTGTATAAATGGTAAGAAATCTAGATTGAAATTTAAAAAATTCAAAAAGAAAGAAAATATCCAAAGACCGTTGTTTGTAATCCATTCTGATGTCTGTGGTCCGAGCACACCTTCTACAATTAATAACAAAAACTACTATGTAGTTTTTATTGATCAGTACACCCATTACTGTGTGATATATCTAATAACATATAAGTCGAATATATTTTTCGTTTTCAAAGACTTTAACCTAAAAGCTGTAAATCTATATATTGATAATGGCAGGGAATACCTATCTAATGAAATGCGTGAGTTTTGTATCGAAAAAGGCATCAGCTATCATTTAACGGTTCCTCACACTCCACAATTAAATGATGTATCAGAACGAATGATCAGAAAAATCACCGAAAAGGCTCGTTCTATGATTAACGGTGCAAAGCTTAGTAAACATTTTTGGGGTGAAGCTAAATATAAAGGAAACACCATATGAAATGTGGCATAATAAGAAGCCAGCTTTAAAATATCTTAAGATATGTATTTGGTTCGACAGTATATGTACTTAATAAAGTACGAAAGCGAAAATTTGACGAAAAGTCGATCAAAACTGTACTTGTCGGGTATGAGCCAAATGGGTTCAAATCGTGGAACGTGGCATTGAGGAAATTTATGACAGCTAGAGATGTTGTGGTGGATGAAATAAACATGCTAAAATCTAGGGCTGTACATGAAGAAGACTCTGTGGTTCAATTTAATAGTGTTGTGCCAAATAATGATTCCGCCAATTACAGAAAATGAAGAGTTGGATTTTCCATTGGTGGAAAATAATGAATTTGATAGTTCAAAGTCAGATGTACAAGATAGTAAAAATTCCACAAATCTCAAGAATGCCGATCCAGTCATTAAAACTGGTGATAAATTAAAAGAAAATATAAGTGAAGAAGAGGTCAGACGCAGTGAAAGACTTAAAGGTAAGCCAAAATTATCATATAGATTTTTAGAAAAATGTACTCAAATGTGTTTAAATGAAATTCCCAATACATTTGAAGAAATAAAATTTCGTGACGATAAAATTTTCTGGGAGGAAGCCATACAAGATGAACTTAATTTACATTTTCAAAACAATACTTTGTGCTTAGTGCAAAAGCCAAATGATAAAAAAATAGTAGATTGCAGGTGGGTGTTTACTATAAAAAAACATGAGTTTGGCAACTTAGTAAAGTATAAAGCAAGGCTTGTTAGCGCGGGACATTTGCACCAGTTGCACTAGCTTCCATTTATAACGTATTTCTAGGCCCGAAATACTCTTTGGTAGTGGTGAGATTAGCTGTAGATTTTGATCACTTTTCCTCCTTAAACAAGCTGAAGAGAATCCTTGGCTGGGTACTGACATTCGTTGCTGGTTGCCGAAGGAAGCAGAGTGACCACAAGATTCAAAGTCTGACAGCAGCTGAAGTTGCCAAATGTGAAATATATTTAAGGTATTTTTTCTTGAACTCGTTCACTCACCGACACCACCCAATATACATAGATATATATTTTTTTTCCCGTAGGTTTCAATACTCGGGTTACACACAATTACAATTTCACACTTGAGCTCTGCACTTCGAAGAATTAATTAATTCGGATTCACAATTTCTCAGCACAAATGATTAGGGAAAAAAATATTTCTTTTCGATTTCTGAATTTTCACTATTCGAACTTATCTCGATTTCCAATAATTACTTAATTCTGATTCACAATTCGTTAGCACAATGATTGGGAGAAAAACAAAAACTTTTTCCTATAATTTGTTAATTTAACTATTTACTTATTTTTATTTCTTTTCTCCTTTTTCTTTTTATTCTAGAAGCAATAATATTATCGCACAAATGGCCAATTTTGATTCTTAATATTATATTTTTTGTTTAATAATTTAATAAAACTTTTTTGTATGTTTTTGTGCTAGAAGAGGGCAGGTTTTGATTCCTCTGATAGGTTCTTTAAAATTTTTATTTTTTTATTTTTTTTTTCTATTCCTTACATTAGGAAATTCACAGCACTGCACATATTAATTGCCTTTTTTATTAGTTGCCTTTTTACTAGTTGCCTTTTTTTCTTTTTTAATTAGTTGCCTTTTTTACTGTTTTTCGTGTACTGGATCGGAAAAAAAAAGGAAATACGAAAAATTAGTTAAACTCTCGAATCCGTTGGTTCTTAGGCACCGCTCTTTCGGAAGGATCGTGTTCCCCTTTTTGGATGCGAACACTAAAGTGCACGCAACCTACTAAGGCACGATTGGGTTCACACGCATCCTTTCAACCTTCTGCGATTATCACCGTGTTCTCATGGGTACAGTGAAATTTATCCGCCGCATCGGAATGATTGCTGTGTTCTCTTGGGTACAGCTATCTCCGTTCAACAGAACGTACCGTTGCGGTGTCCTTACTTAGGGACAGCGGATGAATCGCAAGGAAGAAAGGATCGCGTATACGGAGCGGTCCCTGCTCGGGCGCCAGTTAACGAATCCTTGTTAGGATTCACGAAAAAAAAACCGCGAACGGGGAGGCCATGTTTCCCCCCGACTTACAAAATCAAAGACCGCTTCTATTTTCTGAATATACAATTTATTCTGTCTTAACCGTGTCACTGTCCAACTAGAACTAAACTTAAATCTAATTCACTTCCCATAGGTAGCCGCGGTTCCCGCGGTGCAGACTCATCGCAATGTGATCTCTGTGCGATGGAATGCATCTCTGTTGTCGTGGGAACAAGTATGTACCTGAACAAACTGTGTCAGCAATTTCCGTACATTCTGTTACCCTGCGCTGAGTTCAGGGTCAAGTGCATCGTGTTAACTATAATATACACCTATCCCTCGTTTAACACGGTAGATACGTTCCTGACAAAACCGTGTAATTCGAAAAATCAATTTTTATATGGAAAAACCGTGTAAAACGAAAACGACTATAAATAAGCTTTTTTAGACATTTATTGAACACAAAACGTTACTAATTCACTTAATAAAATATAAAAATATGTTTTAAATCATAGAAAGCATAAAAATAATTAAGTTTATTTATAAAATAAAAAAAAAAACATAAAAATCTATTTCATAGAAAAAAATATATTGCACTTCATACAAATAAAAAAAAAACTTTTGAAAAATAATAACTAACTATAAATGAGACTTACTTCCTAAGTTTAATGGAACTTAATTGCTATCACTTTCAACATTTTGTCTTCTTTTACGAAATGGTATAATATCAGATTCATCACTGGATAACATAATCTCACGAGATTCTCCTTCTACAGTTGCATTATTGATTTTAGTCATAGTTTGCTGAGACTTTTTAGAAAAAAAGTTTGAAATTTAGTGTGTGGTTACATCCAATAATGGTAGAGCATGTAAATATACTTCCGAAGTGTTACCAGATTTATAATTAAGTAGAAATAAATTCGCGTTCAGTCAAAATTAATCATTTTCTACAACTTTTTTTTTTTTAAATTTTAATTTTTAAAACCGTGTAAGATCGAAAACGTACAAAACGAGTAGCGTGTAAAACGAAGGATAGGTGTATATAGAAATTATTTGTAAACAACGTTCTTCAAAAAAGCCATCAAGGCTCGCAGATTTCTAGTATTGTCTTCTACCTATGAGTACATTTATTGTATTAATTGTATTAACTGCTCTTGTTTTATGAAGAACTTTTGTAAAGCCGATTGACATTTCCCTTCTACCGCTACAAGGTTTAATCCAGCATTGAGGCGATAACTCCATGCAAATGTTAGAAAGTTCATTTAATTTGTCAAACTCTTTACATGTGTATTAATTAGAAAAATAAAAAACTAAACTAAACTAAACTAAGAACATCCGCTTCTGGAACTTGTGCTGCTTCCGGTACTTCTGCTGCCCTAGACATACCAATTTCAATTTCGTGGGGGCAAACACCCACATTTATGGAGCTTAATTCAAGCTAAACTTAATCTAACTTAATAACTAATGACAACGGGTGAGAGGGCGCGCTATTTAGAAACTAAGACTGGAAGGAGGGAAGGTTAGTGAGAAGACGGAGTTTTAGGCATGGAGTGCTGGGGTTGAAGTCGAATTAACACTTGCTAGCATACGGGAAATGGGTTCATTGGAGCCGTATGGGGTGCGAGGGGTGGATAGATAGAAGAGACGAGGATTGCGTGTATTACGAGGGATAGTATTAAGAGATATGGAGTTATAAAGGGTGGCGCAGTCAAGGGTACCTGTAAGAAGTCTATCAATGGAGATGATGTCAGATACTCTTCTTCTTTCCTCTAAAGTACTAAAGTTGATTAGTCTTAATAGGGTGGTAAGAACAAGGGATTGTTCAAGGGCAGACCTGGAAGAGCGAAACGTAGGAGCCGTCGTTGGATGCTTTCGATTCTAGATATGTGGGTTTGTTAATAAGGGGACCACACTTTAGATGCGTGTTCGAGAAGGGGGCGAACAAAGGTAATATAGAGGGATCGGGTCACGTAGGAATTGGAGAATTCTTTAGACCTACGTTTCACAAAACCGAGTGCAGAGTTGGCTTTGTGAATTATATTGTCGATATGTACCCGAAAATTGAGATCTTGGTCACATAGTATGCCAGGATCGCGGATAACCTTAACGGTGGAGATGAGCTGATTATTAAGGAAGTAGAGACGAGGGGGAGGTTTGATTCGTTTACGTGAGAAGGTAATTGATTGGTATTTGGAAATGTTAAGTTCCAAATAATTTTTTTAGCACCAAACGGACAAGCTGTTGAGATCCAATTGAAAAAGGGAAGAATCTTGTTGCGAGGAAATGGTCTTGAAGAACTTGGTGTCGTCGGCATACAGTAAGAGGTGGGAATGTGTGATGACAAACTCAATGTCGTTTATGGTAAGAATAAAAGGTAGTGGACCTAGGTGGATACTTTGTGGAACGGCGGAAGAAGCTAAGAAGGTGTTGGAAAAGGCAGATCTAAAACGAATATTGTAATAACGGTTTTTTTTTAAATAAGAAGATATCCACTTCAAAGCAGTGGGTTCAAAGCCAACGGAAGACATTTTGAAAGAGTATTAGTTTGTGGGAGTTTTGTCGAAAGCTTTACTAAAATCGGTTGAAATGACGTCGACCTCATTTCCATTCTCTAATGCTGAGAGCGTGAAGGACACAAATTCGACAAGGTTTGTGGTTGTAGACCTGTATTTGAGGAGGCCATGTTGTTTAGAGGAGATTAGAGATTTGCTAGAGTGTCCTACAATATACTTTCGAAAAATTTGGGTCTTCTTCTTCTTTTCCTTTTTCCGGCGTTGTTATGGTCAGAAGTGTAGGACCATAACCTTCCCACTTAACTGCATTCCTGCTGGTCCGCTTGTGGGGTCCGCCGGTTTGACCTCAGAAAGTAGCGGCAAGCTTTCCGGTTTGGGATTACTTCATCGCTGAGGCCAATCAAATGCTGGTGTTTTTGCATTTGTTTGCACCAATTGTTTTTCGGCCTACCTTTTTTTTTGTGACACGGGCATGCTCCAGATTTTTTTGTTTGATCTTACTCTTACAACACCGGTGATCTCCAGTCGTGTCAACCCACTGATTTGCATGTACACTCGTGGGGCAGTTTAATGGTGGTATATGTGTCCCTAGGCTCACCTCCAAGGACAGCTTCTCCAAGGGACAGGATAAGTTGAATATTTTTTAAAAGCAGGACAGAAATAATGGAGGAACATTATTTTAGTAATATGGCAGGGGGCCCATCGGACCCAGGAGTAAATTCATCATGCAGTTGATTCAATTTCAAGATGGGAGAAATAGTCCAAAGCAGAAATTTGGTAAGTAGTCGAAGTAAGTAGTATCCGGAACAAAGGAGTCATCGGGGAAAGATTGTTTGAAAAAGTTGGCACAAAAGTTTGCGATAGTTTTTCGCTCGCTCTTCAATAACGGGCTCCGACGTAAATGAGGAAAGGGAACTTGCACACCTTGAGAGGCGCAAGCGCATTGCCCAACTCCGGCTCGAACAGAACCCGAAATAGGAGGAAGAAGGATTAACTTCACCGACATTGAAAGAGCCGTACCGCCATTCTCCGCCGCACCGCCATTGGGAAGCTCATTAAGTGCAGTACAATTGGTAAGTGTTTGGTGTGTTCGCGGTACAGAGGTCTGGAAGGTGTCATGATGTTCACTTACGGTACTATGTCTTGTTATATTAAATTAGTCAAACAAAAGCATATAATACGTTTAATGGTCATTCCAGATGGTTTAACACCTACACCTTTGCTTCTGGGTCGCGACGCACTGCGGACTTTTAATATAATCGTAAAAGATGGTGTCTCTTCTGTACAACGACAAAGCATATTATCACATACTAATAAAGAAAATAATAGCAAGAAATTTTTAACGAATCGGTTACGCTTGAGCACTTTTTCTTCTATAGTTTCCAATTGTAAAACAACAGTGACTTTTGATTTAAAAGTACTTAACTCAGATGAATTGAATAATAGTACATTAACACACTCCGAAAAAAATCTTAATGTATATTTTAAACCGTGTAATGACAACGTTACCCATCCATTTACTCATGTTGATAGTAGTGAGAGAAATTTCATAGAATCAGAGATTTCAGCCACAGAAACCGAACAGGAAAATGAAGTTATGATAGACCCACACTTGGACTTAGCTAATAATGATGGGGTACGTGAGACTGTTAGTAACAATTACATATATAAACTTTAATCGATCTAATATCCGGCCAACAGAGTTTGAGATGCAGCTACGGCTTAGACGAATACCCCCACGCTGAGAAATGTGAGGTTGGTAGAATAGTGAAAGATCTCTTAGACTAAGGAATCATTAAACATAGAGATTCTCCTTTAACGTCAGCATTTGTTTTGTAACGAGCTTTCTGGGCCAGGATCTGTTACATAAATTTGTTTGTGTGACGCCGACAGACGTGCTTGTTGTTTTGCGCACTATGCCTTCCCTCTGGGTTGAGACCCGTTCCGGACACTCGGTCATAGTGGCACCTGTAACCCTGTAGCTGTCGCTTTGACAGCACCCAGTCAGTCTCCTTATGGGTGAGAGCCCGAGTCCGGATCCCGACAGGTTGGCAAGAACAGTGTGAGGCCGAGCCTTTCTGGGTAAGAACCCGAGTCGAGGCCTTAGTTATTGTCGGCTTATGCCCTTGAGTGCGGCTATAACGTCTGGCCAGGCCCTTCCGGGTTAAAACCCAAATCGGGGAGCTGACCCTACTGTTGCCTCGGGAGTAGATCATAATAGGGGTTGGTCGGTCTCGTATGGGTTAAAACCCGAGTCGGAGAATCGATTTCGTCCTATTAGTAGCTTGTTGAGAATGTATGTATAAGCAAAAGTCACAATGATGAGAATTAACGGGACAATCCTTCCAGGAATTCGTTGACTCTTCTTTATTTTATTTTGTGCTTTGGTTATGCATGCGTTCGGCAGTTCAGTTGCGTTTAAACGACGAGCGTGTGCGGTTGAATAATAAATCTATTAAATAACAAAGTGCCATCCTATTTGAGTTTTTTATTATTAATCAACAGGTTATGGGCCCAGACACAAATGCAGCTAATAAATAATTATGTGCTTTAGTTGTTATAATAAATAAACAAAAAAAAAAAACAAAAAGGACGTGTTTCGCAGTGTATGCCGCCATGTGCTGGGTCGCCGCAATAAAAAAAAATCAGACTTATATGTATGTGATCATACATAGTAGGAAAAAGAAATAGAATGGATAAAGGGAAGAGAAACATAAAACCGTTTGACGGAGAAAAGTAGGTGCTCAATTTGGAAGTTTCGAGTGAGAGCACTTTTAGAGGAGAATGACTAATTAAAAGAGATTGATAAAGAACAAAACGTAGTGACAGATGAGATTAAAAAGGCAGACAGAAATGCAAAGAGCATTATAATAGAATATTTGAGTGATTCGTTTTTAGTTTATGCCAACAGTGAAAATACTGGTAAGCAGATTTTTGCAAATTTAGATGCTATATAGGAGCGGAAAAGTTTAGCATCACAACTTTCACTACGAAAGCAACTATTTTCATTAAAGTTGAAAGGTGATACTCCGCTTCTCAATCATTTCAATTTCTTTGATGACCTTGTCACTGAACTCATAGCGTCAGGAGCCAAATTAGATGAAATGGACATAGTTTCCCATTTGCTTTTAATTCTTTCATCAAGCTGTGATGGAGTGATAACGGCAATAGAGACCTATCTGAAAATAATTAAACATTGGCATTTGTGAAGACACGACTTCTGAACCAGGAGATTAAGTTAAAAGGTGTAAACAAGGATACGAGTACTAAAGTGTTACGTGCTATAGGCAAGAAAGAACCGAGGGACAATAAACATAAAAATGCACAAATACGTAAAGAAGCCGTTTAAAAACAAATTTAAATCAAAACCAAAATGTTTTCATTGTGGCAAATTAGGGCATTTAAAGAAAGATTGTTTCTTTTTAAAAAGACATGCAGGAAATCAAAATGTTGCTAGTGAAAATTTCAGAAAAGAAAAACAGACTCAAATAGCAACAACAACACAGCCAGAACGTAGGTTTGCTTTTATGATGAGAGAGGTAAATAAAAGTGTAAACGAGAGCGAGGTGGAGTTTATCTTAGAATCGGGAGCATCAGACCACCTTATAAAATACATTACTTTTAGTCTATTCAATGAAGCTGTTCTGGACTATTCTGGACAGAAAAGTACACGTTTTGCTGTTCAGTGACAAAAATTTCTGTCCGAAAGTGTTCTGCTTGGTGTTCAGTGACGGTGTTTCGGACACTTCAGAACACGATTTTCTGAACCTACTCTGGAGTCAGAACAGATTCGTGAAAAGTGTCAAAAGCAGCTGTCATTGAAAAAACACTAAAGTCCTCGCCAAAACATACATATCATCACTGAAAAATGTTGTTGACGAGTCACTAATTTCACTATCAGTACCCACCACAACTCTTCCAAAGCATTTTTATGTGTATTCACTTTTGTTTATTATTTAATTCTTTATTTTTTTGTTTATTACAATCTGACATATAAAATGTTTTCCGCTTTTTGACAACTAACATGCGGCTGTACTTTTCTGTTCTAACTTGATCTGACAGTTTTTACGAATCTGTGCTGTCCTGTCCTGTTCTGATCTGATATTTTCGTTATTGAACACAGCTTTTGTTTTCCGAGTATGAAAATTTGGTATCACATGTGGCGATTGAAATTGCAAAGCGTGGAGAGTATATCCATGCAACTGCCAAAGGAATGGTTAACATAAACAGTTACGGAAATAAAATTGTTTTATAAAATGTTCTATATAGTAAGGATATTCCCCACAACCTACTATCAGTGAAGAAAATGCCGGATGCCGGAATGACCATCGAGTTTAACCCTGGACCTTAAAGGTCACCAAAAATGGTCACTTAGTATTTGATGGAGTATGTGAGTATAATGTACCAATTATAAAATTTAAATTAAATGGTAGGATATACACATTAAATATTCCAAATAGTGAAGAGTATCGCTTGTGGCATGAAAGATATAAGTATAGGCAAATTTTTGAAACTAAACGCAACCACTTGTTTGAAGACAATAATCTTTTAAATCATGTTGAGTTAAATAATGATTTATGTGAGGCTTGTATAAATGGTAAGAAATCTAGATTGAAATTTAAAAAATTCAAAAAGAAAGAAAATATCCAAAGACCGTTGTTTGTAATCCATTCTGATGTCTGTGGTCCGATCACACCTTCTACAATTGATAACAAAAACTACTATGTAGTTTTTATTGATCAGTACACCCATTACTGTGTGATATATCTAATAACATATAAGTCGGATATATTTTTCGTTTTCAAAGACTTTAACCTAAAAGCTGTAAATCTATATATTGATAATGGCAGGGAATACCTATCTAATGAAATGCGTGAGTTTTGTATCGAAAAAGGCATCAGCTATCATTTAACGGTTCCTCACACTCCACAATTAAATGATGTATCAGATCGAATGATCAGAAAAATCACCGAAAAGGCTCGTTCTATGATTAACGGTGCAAAGCTTAGTAAACATTTTTGGGGTGAAGCTAAATATAAAGGAAACACCATATGAAATGTGGCATAATAAGAAGCCAGCTTTAAAATATCTTAAGATATGTATTTGGTTCGACAGTATATGTACTTAATAAAGTACGAAAGCGAATATTTGACGAAAAGTCGATCAAAACTGTACTTGTCGGGTATGAGCCAAATGGGTTCAAATCGTGGAACGTGGCATTGAGGAAATTTATGACAGCTAGAGATGTTGTGGTGGATGAAATAAACATGCTAAAATCTAGGGCTGTACATGAAGAAGACTCTGTGGTTCAATTTAATAGTGTTGTGCCAAATAATGATTCCGCCAATTGCAGAAAATGAAGAGTTGGATTTTCCATTGGTGGAAAATAATGAATTTGATAGTTCAAAGTCAGATGTACAAGATAGTAAAAATTCCACAAATCTCAAGAATGCCGATCCAGTCATTAAAACTGGTGATAAATTAAAAGAAAATATAAGTGAAGAAGAAGTCAGACGCAGTGAAAGATTTAAAGGTAAGCCAAAATTATCATATAGATTTTTAGAAAAATGTACTCAAATGTGTTTAAATGAAATTCCCAATACATTTGAAGAAACAAAATTTCGTGACGATAAAATTTTCTGGGAGGAAGCCATACAAGATGAACTTAATTTACATTTTCAAAACAATACTTGGTGCTTAGTGCAAAAGCCAAATGATAAAAAAATAGTAGATTGCAGGTGGGTGTTTACTATAAAAAAAGATGAGTTTGGCAACTTAGTAAAGTATAAAGCAAGGCTTGTAGCGCGGGACATTTGCACCAGTTGCACAAGCTTCCATTTATAACGTATTTCTAGGCCCGAAATACTCTTTGGTAGTGGTGAGATTAGCTATAGATTTTGATCACTTTTCCTCCTTAAACAAGCTGAAGAGAATCCTTGGCTGGGTACTGACATTCGTTGCTGGTTGCCGAAGGAAGCAGAGTGACCACAAGATTCAAAGTCTGATAGCAGCTGAATTAGAACGCCACGCTCAACATTCGCGAGCTAGAAAAAAGTCTGTTGTATAAGTTAATGCCGTATATTGGCGATAAAAATCTCCTTCGGGTCAATGGAAGGATTGACGCCGCCAGTTGGCTTACGTACATATGCCGCGAGACGATCAATAATTTTGCCAGTGTTGAAACATAAGGTTAGTTGTTTTTGTTTTTTAGTTTACATTAATTCGCATATAATTCATTGCAATATTTTGCCATCGCACATAACTAACAAGAGATTCGGTACGAACATATATGGTATCTTACATCTTTAATATTTTATAACTTATAAGCATTTAGGGAACTGATTTTGTTTATTTATGAATTAAATATAGAAGGAAATTACGAAAAGAAAAACCTACCATGGGCAAAGGTAGGTCCACACATATGTATGTATGTACCATTGTACAAGTCGATTTATAAAATAAAAATAATATCTGGAATCCAGTGTATGTATACGGAAAAAGATAATTGAATATATGTACATAGATATCGATAAATAAGTAATTAAATAAATACGAAGTGATTGATTAGATGAAGTGATAAATAGATGGTTGAATAAATAAATGAATAACTAATTAAAATAAGTAAATAAATAAATAAATAAGTAGAAGTTAACGATGTCCTTCACGAGGACATCAAAAAAATATGAACGCCAACCAAGAGGTTGGCCCAACAGTTCATACTGGTTGAATCAAATGCGTACTTTTCTTACTTCGTATTCGTTTATTACAATTCTTTTAATATCGACTTGTCTCTCGAACGGTTCTCTTAAGACTAACTTATCTAAGTCCCTGCCCATCGCTGGCGACCAACGTTCCTGCATCTATATCGCTGAGTCAGTCCTAAACGGCGGCGCGTGTATCCGGTGCAGCCAAGAGGCAACCTGATGCGTTCGTGATGTTCGCGAACAACCGTGGGAGCATGATTGCACCTGAACAATCCAATCTTGCTAGATCAGCAAATGTATATCATGCTCTTACCCCGTGGCCCGTGTGCGTCGTGTTAACTTAGATAAACAAGTAAATAAATAAATAAATAATTAAATAATATAATTAAAAATGAATGAACAAAATAGGTGAAAAATTCAAACTATTTGAATTCTTATTTGTAATAGACTGTGCCATGAATAGTTTATTTATGTAATTTATAAAAAATTGTTTGCCTAAGCACGATAACCACCACAAAACAAATCACGAATATTGCTAGCTAACGCAAAAGACTAAAACTATTGACCTATGTCTTGCAACAATAAATGTGTACTTTTTGTTGATGTCATCGACAAAAGCAAACAAAAGCAAAAATTACAAATTCTTGACCTAAGCAATACAAAATAAGTTTGTACTTTGCTGATGTCATCAACATTTTGCCTCCCTTGGCGTTGTTGTCCAATTGATCTCAAAATTATTACTCCGAATGCGGTTTTCATCTTTCAGTTCGATGTTGTTAGAGATTTTAGTTGGACATTTGCCGTATTTAAGGACCACAGCCAATAGGTAAATGATAACAATTGCGGCTGCAAACATTGAACGAAGCCCAATTGTCCAATACTGATGCCTTTCGTTATTCTTCCAATTATGGCCGTGTAGTCGGTTGAGAGTTTCTACTGCTTTTTGCTGATTGAAATTGAACATCTCAGTCACATCTTTGTTAATCGGGATGACTGCCTCATTTGTAAAGTAAACCGGAACCTGAGTTGATAACTATGAGCTTATAGTGGCAATTGGCTTGCTAAAGTGCATCACTATTCTCCTTTCTTTAATTAATTTCGCTTCCAATCGTATGAATTTGGATTGGATGACGCAGTCCGGAATGATGTTAATAATGCCCGTGTCATTTAAAAATACTTCTTCTCGAGTAGGTCCACAGTTTACAAAGACAGTGGTTTCTTCGGGTGTAATGAACATCCAGGTATTGTGTGTCCACAATTCTTTCCATACAGTGTGTTATTATTAGCGTCGTGGATGAACATCACTTGAAAGCCAGTTTCTTGTAAAGTTACTGGACAATACAATCCTCACTCTGCTCAATACTGTGAAATATTGATGGCTGGAGGATGTCTGCTCTTCGATCTTTTCCGGAGCACTGTTCGGTTTAGGCAGGTCATTTTCATTAGCATCGTTGATCATGAAGTATCCAGTTACTAACATCTCCGACGAAGTTGAGGACATCTCTAGTTTGTCCGTCGGATCTGGTAGTACCTCCATCTCTGGGGCAAGTTACTCCTCATACTTGTTAATGATTTCTTCCATGCTCTTGTGTGACAGGAACTCGAACAAATGACTGCGTTTGAGATATGCATTTAGCAACTTAGTGTATTTCGTTTCGATTTCTGGTATGTAGCTTAGTGCAATCAGATATGCGTTCGTCGCATGTATATTTATTTTATTTTCGTCAACAATCGTGTACCAAGATTCCATCTTGTTAATCTCCCTTAGACCAGCATTCAGCTTTTTTGTAAAGCTGTTGATTCTAGTTTCCGTCTCGTTCCCACTGGATATTGTAGACAACATAATCTTACTATTTGTACTCTTTATCAAGTCTTTCTGCTTGTTGTCTAAGTCTTCGATGTCATGGTTCGTCATTTACTCCGAATATTGAGGTGAGAATAGTTCCTAGTAATATTCGTTTTTGCCTTCGCAAAGACGTTACTTGAAGTCTGTTGAAAATTGAGAGTACGTTTTTCCATTTTTTTCCATGTGATGAATCAATTCATCGCATTAACTCTCCGTTGTTACTGATTTTGCCTTGTTGCACAACTCATCCATTTCATCTCTCGTCTTATTCAAGTTAACTTGACCCCGTAAAATGTCTGTGATTGGAAATCGAACGCTCGTACGTAGCTCTCCTCGTTGAATTTTGGCTGTTCCAATTTGTTCCATAAATACTCCAGGCTCCGGGTGTGTGGTTGTATATCTTGTAGACCCCGCCATGACAGATGTAAATAATGACAGAATCACAAGAGCAATAGAGAAACTTGATTGGTTTTTATCTCTCAGCGTCCTTTTGCATCTGCTGGGTGGATGTTTCGAGAGATGCAATATGTTATTGTCAGGCTTCATGATATTTTCTTCGTTTGGCAGCACGCAACCCTTGGCTATTGGCCGTTTGAATATTCTCTTCTCTGTTTTTACTGTTACTACTCTGATAAGCCCATAAATTCGCTGTTAACTTCAATTATTCTCCCTAGAGGCCATTGCGTTGGTGTTTGAAGCTCGTTTTTCAAAAGCACTACATACACTACATTCTCCATCATACGCACTCCACTCCACCTCACACACAAGCCGCTATCACTCGCATCATCGATCTACCGTCGCTGGATCACCGCCAACCATAACCATTGCTGCACGTAAATTGCATAAGGTCAATGTCAGCACTCCAGCGCCGATTCCCTCGTAATATTTCATAAACAATTCTCAATTTCGAGAAATATGTAAACAATGACGAAGGAGGGAAAAACTCCAAACAACGTGAAGTGCTGAGAATGCATTACAAGGCGAATCAATCAGTGAAGTGTGAATGACATCCACGACCTTATTAATGGTGCGAGGCAAATGCTGAGCAACCAAAACTGCGTATGCAGGCAAGTGCTACTTGATGATGCTGAGTATTTTCTTTGTTAGGCTAAGAAATCTCTTTCGGCACTTTGTGTGTTGGAGGGGATTTGATTGTGATTGAGCCAAAATCGTCCTATAAAAGGGACGGTAATTTTGGTTACAAGACACAGAGTAAGACGAATAAGAATAAAGCAAGAAAAATACAGATTAAAAGTAATGGAAAAGTAGAGTAAGAGTAAAATTAGAGTTAAGATAATAGACTCAAGAAGAGTCAGTAATAAATAATCAATTACAAATTAAATTGCGTTCTACTCTCCGTTCGGCACTCTTCCCTCCAATTGCGAGAAAGCACGGTGCCCGAGCGCCACATGTTGGTGGCAGCGGTGGGATTTTGCTTAAAAAGGCTATCCCTACTACCAAGCACGAGTCTTGAACTCGAGGCGTTACACCAGTAAAAAGTAATAATAAGTGTATAAGTGACTAAGCGTAACACCAGATACAGTGAAAAAAAAGGGAAAACACAAAAAAAAAACCCAGGAGACCTCAGCTATACAGTGCAAGCTCACCGCACAGAAGGCGATCAACAACGACCGGGAGAAGGGAGCAACCAAACGT
The DNA here is from genome assembly GCA_958301585.1 of Merodon equestris. Classification (NCBI taxonomy): domain Eukaryota; kingdom Metazoa; phylum Arthropoda; class Insecta; order Diptera; family Syrphidae; genus Merodon; species Merodon equestris. The sequence goes on from OY284413.1 coordinate 122,683,844, forward strand.
CAACACCAGCAGAGGCGAGCATTATAAGAACTAAGGTAGTTAAATTTAAGTTATTTAAAAAAAAATATATATATATATGTATATATTATTACTGTTAACGTAGAACACTACCACACACACCAGCTTCACTTAGTCGATTTTTTTTTTGTCTCTCCCGCAACTAAAAATTTTCTCTCGTTCAAAGCAAGCTGCGGTAGAGCTATTGGCAGCCCTATCTTTCCACGAACCTTTATCAGAAACTTGTGAATCCCCACTCCCCGTCATGGAGGTAAAAATCAGTTTGGCTGACGTCAACATGGTTGTCCCTGTGTTCGACGGCAACCCGAACGAACTATCTAAGTTCAACTTTTGTGGAGGCACCCTCTTCTCTTTCATCAAAGTCGAAAACCAGCACACTCTTTTTCGGGCTATTGTTAAAATCAGACTCCAGGGGCCAGCATTCGAGTTGGTCCAATATAAGACCCTTTCAAAATGGGCAGACCTGGTAGCCGAATTGGAATGCCAGTTCAAAGAACACATTTCGCGGTCCACAGCACAAAATGAGCTGGCTTCGGCCAAGCAAGGGAGCAGGGAAAACGTGAAAGACTATGACGATAGGATGTCACGCCTACTATACTCTTTTGACAGAGCTACCTATAGTAGTACCTCAAACACAGACTTTTCTGTCAGAAGGAAACAAAATCACAGCCATTCGATCTTTTGAGGATGGCCTAAAATACCCAAATTTAAGACTCCTTGTAAAGGCACACAATACGCAGACCTTAAGGTCAGCGATAGAATACGCCATTGAACAATCTATGCGATCGGAAGGCAGTAGTTCCACTTCAAACCCCCCTCGCATTTCAAGCCCTCTTGTCTTACATGTAGAAAAATTGGCCACACATCTGCCACTTGTTTTTTCAATCGAAATCAACCCTTGGTCTGTCAAACATGCATGTCCCAAACCTGTTTCGAAAGCACCCCTATTCCCAACTGAGTACCGCAACAAGTTAAAAGAGAGGTACACGCCTTAAAGTGTACATATTGCAACAGATGGAACCATTCACTTAACGAATGTCGAACTCGGTTGGCTCGTTTACAAATGCAGGGCCAAGCCCCCAGACAAAATTCACGACGGGAGCAACCTCCCAACAACAACAATAATCCAAATAACAGGCCGCGAAACCAAGACTCGCGTTATGGTGCCAGATATCACACTACAACACACACCCCCCAACATAACCTGGCAAATGAAGCGGGAAACGAGCTGACCCGGAAAATATTTTCAACAATCTGTCCCGAGCCCGGTGATACGAATAAAATTTAAACCATCGACAAGAAAATCTCTTACATCATCACCGATATCAGCCTGCTGAAAACAAAAGAAACCCAACACACGCTAAAAAAACACGAGTGCTCTATATCAACAATATCAGGGGATTTCAATTGGAGAAGTTACAGGAAACTTGGAATTCCAAACAGAAGACCACTCGATTCTTCTGGACCATAGTGATGCCGATGACGGAATCATAGAGTTGTTCTCTGAAAAAAATCGATGCAACATTGATTACGAAGCTAGCCAGATCAAAATAAAGCCTCAAGGGAAAGCAAGGGACAGCAATAAAGAGATCGAACGTTCGATAGCAGGGGCTTATCATGCTGTTCAAACAAGTTCCAAACACAAACCAGTGCAAGGTACAGACATTGGTTTGGGAAACATTGTAATATCTAAAGCAGAACCTAACTTTGAATCCGATTGTCTACGGGTCGGATCAAAGGGTTCATCAAGCCAACAACCTGAAAGAACTACTATACAATTATTATACTACCGGTGAGGGAATCAATAGAGGAAGAAATCCTAAAGAAAAGGTTACCTAACTTCATTAAACCACACCTAGGAAAAACTTCTACTTTCCAACCAGATAACAAATCTAATCTCCTTGTTACAACCCTACTCATTCCATTTAGAGGCCCAAGAGATCAACAAATCTCGGAATCTTGTCTAAATGATATTAAGGCAAAACTCGCGGACCATAAGTCATTAGGTTTCGGCCTGGCAGCAACCGAAACGAATCAAAGAATATTTTCAAAAAACTTCTTGAAAAGACCTTCCAAATGCAAGACATAGCTATACACCTTTTTACCGACGAAAGACTCTGCCTGACTAACACTAATTATATCTTAAAAGTTTTACATGAAAACCACGAGTCAGCATTCGGTGGACATCAAGGTCTCACCAGAACCATCAAACGAATTAAAAGGTACTACTACTGGCCTACAAGAAAAGACACTACTGCATACATCCGTAAATGAGAATCATGCCAAAAGAACAAATTATCTAGAAATAATAAAATCCCTAGGAAAATTAATACTACAAGATAAACACCATCTGAGCACATAGCCTTGGATATAGTAGGTCCACTTCCCGATAGTCATGATAGCAACAAATACATCCTGACATTTCAGGATGACTTGACGAAGTTCTCTGAAGCCATACCGATACCAAACGCAGAAAACTCAACCATAGCTCGAATGCTAGTCGTGCGCTTGATATGCCGGAATTCCAGACTCTTTTCTTACAGACCAAGGAACAAACTTTCTTAGCAATCTATTTAAGGAAGTGTGCAAAATCCTTAAAACGAAAAAACTACAAACAACCCCATACCATCCTCAAACTAATGTCGTTTTAGAACGTTGCTATAGAACACTTGTAGAATATCTACGACACTATGTTAACCAAGACCCTTTCACTTGGCTGCCATACGCCATGTTCGTATATACTACGCCTCATAGTAGCACAACATACACTCCTTACGAACTACTATACGGTTATCCTGCACGGATCCTCAGTTCGCTTAAAAAGACACCCTATACAACTACAATAATTACGCACACGAACTAAGATGACGACTACAAAGCGGATATAAAATAGCTAGAGAAATCCTACACAAAAAGAAAGAACAAGCTAAAGCATACTACGCCAAAAACACTACGACTAAAATATTCAACATAGGTGACAAGGTTTTGATGAGAAATTAAAAGAGGCAAAATCCACTTTCAGCCTTATGGAAAGGACCGTGTGAAGTGATTAAAATAGTATCCAACGAAAATACTATAATAAAAATAGGGAACAAGTCTAGACTAATACACAACAACGAACTACAGCTACTGCAAGAATGACCAAGAATGATTTTCTTAACGAACGAGAAGAAATGAGGGCTTAGCCCCTCTACAGAACCTGAGGTTGATTCCAAGGACATATGGGCAAATTAAAAGAATCCATACGTAGAATGGATGACACCAACACTTTCCGTACACTCCAACCCCCCAAAACATACATGCAGCATAAATAAATAAAGAAGATCGGTAAATTAACGATCGTAACCAACTTTTCAGAACATGAAATACACAATCGTTTTCTTTGGGTAACTACACGCCATCCATGGAAATTTGGTAATCACACCAATACAAGAAAAGGCAGGAATATACCTATACTTCGAAGGAATTGGAACAGCCGAATCGTACAACTAAGAGTGGAATCTTATTGTGTACTATGACCTGAAACACTTCACAAAGGCCCTTGCACACGTCGCCATATTCACTACTGAAATCAACAACCTCTGTCAAACGCTGAAAACGACAGAGCACTTCGGAATAATTTGTGACAGTGCAATTTCAGAAATCAACCATCTGATGATGGACATCCAAAACAAGTATGTCTCACTTAAAAAGGGCCTTATTCGACGCAGTAGGAACAATCAGCATAACCCTGTTTGGTACTTTAGACGCAGACGACGCCAAGACCTACAGCAAACAAATTGAAAAACTTAAATACGATGAACAACATGTACTTCCTCTGGTAAAAAAACAGACCCTTATCCTGGAAACAACTAAAAACATATTTAGTAAATCAGAAGCTGCAATAGAGAATCAAATGCTAGCCATAAACACAAAACTGGATAACACTAAAAGGACATTAAACAGATTTATTAACTCAAATACAGACTACAATATATTTTCAGAACTAGAATCCCTGATCTCTTTGAATACGCTTGATGACTTACTCGACTTGGTTACCGATGTAAAACATGGTAAACCACATCCAGCTATAATCTCTCATGAACAATTAGAAACAAAAATAAGACAAGAAATGCCGTTAAATACAAAATTACCTTATAACACTAAAGACGACAATATTTTATCATTGTACCAAACAAGCACAACAAGAGTAGCTATCCACGATGAAAAAATTATTTACGAGATCTGAGTACCGTTACCCCCGATTAAGAATTTCCATATATACAAGAGTTTTCCCTTACCAACTATACACAAAGGCAATATTATATTTATAAAACCAACTTTCAACTACATCCTACTGGACTTAAGAAAGGAACAGCTCTGCACCCTAAACACAGAGGGGTTACATCAATGCAAATCCCAAAACAACAAATTTGTATGCCTCCTTTTACATCCCTTATTCAATGCAAACACCGAAAACGCAGATTGTACAATCCAATGCTAACAAGAAGTAAAACTATTCCCAGTTCATGTGTTCATGTGACATAAAACAATCTAACTGCTCAACGGTATGGATCCAATTGTCACAACAAAATAAATGGCTATTTTCGTCCCTTGAAAACTATTTCATAGACGAAATCTCTGGCGAAAACGTCACAAGGTTTACCCTCCACGATACTGCAATAATCGAACTATCAGGTAAATGCTATAACATATACAACCACGACAATCTCCAAATCTTTTATCCCTTTTTTAAATATGCATCTCAACATTCCTAACACATAACACCGGAAGTCTCTCAAACAACTTAGCCGCCATAAAATTCCCTAGCATTAACGAAATAGAATCAATATCCCAACAACTAAGCGAATTAAAAATCGACGAAGCGAAACCACTAACACCCCTAAACGCACGTCATATACAGAACTACATACTAAGTTACAAAATAATTGCAATAATCCTCATATTAACCTTTTATAAAAGATATCGAATCTATAAAGTAAGAAGTAACAAAGAAAAGACTAGCAAGACCCAAATATAAAACAGTCCACATTAACCCTAAACGAAACGAATAATAAAACCCCAGTATTTGTATTAGACATTTAAACAGCTCTATAAAAAAAAAAGACTGTTATTTTTAATTAGTCATATATAGTACATATGTATAACTTTAAAACATACATATCTAAATAGTATAAATTAATTACAAAAAAATAAAAAAATTGACCTCTTCAAGATCAATTTTCTTTTTCGTAGGGGAGGAGGATGTAGTGATTGCACTACATACACTCCATTCTCCATCATACGCATTCCCCTCCACCTCATACACACGCCGCTATCACTCGCATCATCGATCTACCGCCGCTAGGTCACCGTCAACCATAACCATTGCTGCACGTAAATTGCATAAGGTCGGTGTCAGCACTCCGGCGATGATTTTCTCGTCATATTTCATAAACAATTCTCAATTTCGAGAAATATGTAAACAATGACGAAGAAGGGAAAAACTCCAAACAACGTGAAGTGCTGAGATTGCATTAGACAGGTTGGAGTAAAGGCGAATCAATGAGTGAAGTGTGAATGACATCCACGACCTAATTAATGATGCGAGGCAAATGCTGAACAACCAAAAATGGGTATGCAGGCATGTGCTATGCTAAATAGGTAAGGGGGATAAGGGATGAGGATACTTGGCGACATATTGATGATTCTGAATATTTCCTTTGCTAGACTAAGAAATGTCTTTCGGCACTTTGTGTGTGGGAGGGGATTGCGATTGAACCAAAATCGTCCTATGAAAGGGACGGTAATTTTGGTTACCGTAGACAGAGTAGTAGACACAGAGTAAAAGTAATGGAATAAAAGTAGAGTAAGAGTAAAATTAGAGTTAAGCAAATAGACTCAAGAAGAGTCAATAATAAATAATCAATTACAAATTAAATTGCGTTTCACTCTCCGTTCGGCACTCTTCCCTCCAATTACAAGAAATCACGGTGCTCGAGCGCAACACACGCAGGATACTCGGTTGGCGACAAATGTGTTCCATTTCACTGGATGTTGTTTTCAATACTATGGTAGAGTCGGACCATGCGAAAACCTTGGTATAATTGATTTCTAATTGCTTTCTGATGTACTTCATTAGTTTCGTAAGTAGTGCTGCTGGGCATCATTCCAACCTTGCTAATGAAACTTGCTTCACAGGCGCCACTGTTGTCTTGGACGCAAAGAGGCTCATTGTAGTAGAACCGCGATAAGTAAACTTCTGATACACCACCGCTGCAAACGCTGATTCTAACGCATCTGCGAATCCATGTAACTCTATTTGAACGCCTTCCATTTGCTGTGTCCATCGTGGAATTCTTATATTTTGAAGTGATGATAGCCCTGTTTTGAATTCATTCCATTCATTTTTAATCTTCATTGGGGCATCCTCGTCCCATTCGATGCCTAAAAGCCAGAGCTTTTGAATAAGGATCTTTGCCTCGATAGTTATTGGCGGCAACCAACCGAAAAGATCAAAGATTTTGCCAGCGTCACTCAGTATTGCTCCTTTGGTACCCTTTATGCTGAATAACGAAAAATTGACCTTAAATGGAAGTCGTCTCTGCTTTGGCACCATACATCCCAAAATTTTAAACGTTGTTACTTCTTTTGGCAATGCCTTTATGAATGCTGCATTGTTTGATGTCCATTTGCGTAAGTTGAATCCACCCTTCCGAAATAGTTGCTTTAATTCCCTTTGCAGATCTTGACATTCTCTCAAGGAATTTGCACCTCCCAGACAATCGTCTACGTATAATCTTTCAAGCAATGTTTTGCTTGCCCGTGGATACTCCTGCCTTTCATCTTCAGCCAGCTGACATAGAGTTTTAATTCAAATTCCAAATTGCCAAATTCGGTGCGGATGATGTGCTATATGTAACGGTTTTGAGAACGTATTCCTTGGTCGGATCGTTGGAGTTTTCTCTCCACAAGATACGTCGCAAATTCCGATCCTCCTGGTCGACGAAAATCTGCCGATACATTTTTTCGACATCAGCTGTGAAGACGATTGGAAGTAGCAAGAAAAACAAAGCCTTTTGAATCGTGGGACCAGTCATCATAATGCTCTTTAGCGAAACCATGTGTTTTGTGTCATTGGAGTGTTGGCTGGGCCATTGACTAATCCATGCATCAAAAATTGCGGAAACATATCTGATCCAATCAGTAATTCAATCTCCTTCGGTTGTTCATACCATGGATCTGCCAATTTCAAACCTTGGATGTGTGGTCACTGGTTGGGTGTAATTTCTTGTGCTGGCAGTCTTGATGTGACAACTGGAATTACTAGAGCATCTAACTCGAAGCTGATCTTTTCATCGTGAATTGACTGAATGGTGAAGTGGCATGCAGTAATGATTTTTGTAGCATGGCCGCTGATTCCATTAATTTTTTACTCATGCTTGACCAGTGGAATTCTTAATTGACGGGCTAACTTCGCTGTCATGAAACATGATTGGAACCCTTGATCAATCAGAGCTCGCACGAGTGTAACTTGTCCTCCAACGCATATATTCACCCTGGCTGTAGCTAGTAACACTATCCTATTGCTATAACATGCGTTAGCAATTCCTGTTGACGATGACGCTTCTTCATACGATGTACTTCCTATTACCGGGACTGTAGTACCTTCATCTCTAGGGAAGTGGAGTAAGGAATTATGCTGTTGTGCGCATATTTTGTAACCCTTCTTCGTCGAACATTCCCTCGCCGTATGTACATCTCGTAAACAGTTGAAACACAGTTTCGACTTTTGGACCACATCTAATCGGGTTTTCGTCTTCATACTTAAAAAAACCTTTTGCAATTATACAGTTGATGAGATTCGCCGCACACAACGCATTTCGACTGTAACTGTAGTCAAATGATTTTTTGTATCTGCTACCCTTAGATGCCTTCTTATCCTCGGAATCTACCTTCGATGAAGTAAAAAAATTCATATATACTCGTATATGAAGGTATAATTTTTTTGATTCAGGGTCAAGTTTCGGACCTAACAACTGAATCACTAATGGGTCCCAGGAGCTTATGTTGATCCCTAAATGTTTGATGCCGTACAAGATTTCCTTTGACATGTCCATGATCGTTTTCAAATCGAACGCATTTTCATGACGAACTGGTTTCAAGGCAAGCAATTCTTGAATACAGTTGTTGACCAATGCTGCTAGATTTTGAAACCACTTAGTTAATAGTTCTATAGCTGCTGCATAATTGCTTGATGTCGGTGCCAAATGGTTAACAATCCTTACTACTTCTCCTTTTAGATTGCTTTTAAATATTGAATCCGTTCAACATCGCTTAAAGAGGCCATTTGATCTAATTAAATTACCACTTGAAATAATTGAAAATATGATGGTAAAAGGAGGCAAGCAAACTTACGTTTTGCAAATAAAATTGTGGGAAGTTATACTAAATTAGTGAAAGAACTGAAGATCACTCAGAGAGCAAGCAAATGCACTACTCAACTGTTCAGAATACATGTGACGGCTGAACACCTCAATTGGAAAATTTCAATTGAGCGCTATAGGAGTGTTGTGCATCAGGCATTTCGTTTTGAGAATGTTGACACATCAGCCTTCAGCGCGTACAAATATGACATCGTAGAAGACATCGCTTTCGAATCACGACAGGAAATTTGAAATTGCAAAGTACGATGACGTCTACAATTAAGCGTTTACGTTTATTGAAGATTTGTTTTTGCTAATGAGTGGCAAACTATTTATTGAAATTCATATGCCCGGGACGAAGTCAGTGCGAAATTCAACACTTTTTTTTTTCATCTTTGAATAAGCTTCCAGGAATTAATAGAACGCTCTTATTGAAAATTATATATCCCTGTTTATACAATATAATTAGTCGTGCTCTTTGCTTCGATTGGTTGGTATATACATAGTATCTAACCAATAAAAAGATAAATGCATGTTATCTTAATTTCAAATAGGTTTAATGCTGTTTCCGTGATAGGAACAAAGTCTATACTGTGTTCTTATGATGATGATTTATTCTCAACATCCCATCGGCTTCTACTTTTTTTTACCTTTAATATAATCCAAGTCGAAATCAAAATCTGTTAATTTAACCTTTCTACGCTCGACTTTGCTATTAGAATCATAAATTGGTAATTTTCTGCCGAATAACAATAGCCCAAAACACTTAGTAGCTTTGTTAGATTAAAAAGCTTTTGTCTTACTATACCGATATTCGTGAAAGCGACTTGAACAGTTCACTGCTCTAAAGTCTCTCATCTCTACTTTGCTCCATACTTGTGCTTTCATTACGATGGAATCAAAATTTTCCTACTTTTCACGTCGAAACTCTCTAGTTGCCGGATGATAAAGCCTAAAGCATAGTTTCCATCATCGAAAGGTAAAATAGTTTAGATGCAATTGAAAATGAATTTAAAACCTTGATTAGTTTTAGCTTTCATATTTTTTGAAACGATGAATGCAATCACTTTTCTATTAATAGTTAAAAAAAAAATCATCTACTACGCCAACTAATGTATGAAATAAACCATTTTATTTTCTCTGTCAAATCAAACATTAAATTAAATTAACAATTCGATTCACTTACAATTTTTCGCCTTATTATTCTCACGGGGTCTGATGAACTCTAATTGAACTTTGGTATTATAAAGGGTCCGCCATCTAACGTTTTTTTTTTCAAGTAGTGCTTATTTCGTGAATGGTAACACTTAGCTCATGTCTGATTTGACAGATAATTAGTTTTATCCTTCCGCTGAACGAATATGGTTGTGTATACGCTTGAACAATGCTTCGCTAAGTGGGCCTGCGATCGAATTACAGAAGATGCCGATTTTGCCAAAAAAATCATCTTTTCAGATGAAGCTCATTTTGATCTTGGCGGGTATGTAAACAAGCAAAATAGTCGCATTTGGGGCACAGAAAACCCGCACGCATACATTGAAAAGCCGGTGCACCCAAAACGAGCCACTGTTTGGTGCGGATTTTGGTCCGGAGGCATAATTGGGCCATTTTTCTTCGAAAATGAGCAAGGAGTGGCCGTTACAGTCAATGGCGATCGTCATCGGGCCATATTGAACGAGTTTTTGTTCACAAAAATTGAAGAGGAGGATATTGGCAACATTTGGTTTCATCAGGAAGGCGCTACGTGCCACACAGCCGAAGCTACACTCGATGTTCTGCGCCCTGTTTTTGAAGATCGCATTATCAGCCGCAGAGCTGATGTCGTTTGGCCACCTCGGAGCTGCGATTTGACACCGTTGGACTATTATTTGTGGGGTGCCGTCAAAGATAAGTGTTACGCCGACAAGCCAGAGACAATTGACGCTTTAAAGGACAATATTCGTGAAGCCATTGCTGAAATACAGCTGCACACAATCGATAATGTGCTTAAAAATTGGACCGATCGTGTAGGCTACTGCATAGCCAGCCGAGGCAGCCATTTGAATGAAATTATTTTCCATTATTAACCGGAAGGATTGTACTTTCAAATAAAAAAAGAAATTTGAGAAAATATTCAGTAGTTTTTTTATAGCATTTTCAAAAAAAAAAAGTTATTTGGCGGACTCTATATGTTACACTGAAATATGATGTTCCTGCAAAGGTTCGTTTTCAAATTGGAGTAAGGTTTGAAACACGATGTAAATTATGATTGTAAAAATGTTTTCGTTTCATTTTGGACTGTGATTTGCTATAATTTTTATAGTACGAAGCAATGTTGAACAAGAAAACAGGATAGGGTCCGATATGCAACACAGAACTGATGTCATTTATTTCATTTATTCAACTCTATATATACATACATAAGTTATAGAACTTTTGGCCGTGTACAGAAAAATACATATTTAAATTCGTAGATATATTCTTAAATTACAATAGAATGAAGAATAAATGATATACTGTCCCTCACAAAAGTTTTCGGAATTACGTTCATTTCTGGAATTGAGTGTTGTTAAATAACAAATAAGTAAGCAATAATAATAAACATCAGTGTCAATCCAAATTTATTCCCTATTAACAAATAATTTAAAAAAATTAACATTTCCTTTCTACAACAATAAAAAAAAGCAAAATAAACAATAACGTAGCGAATTCCGTGTCACAAAAGTATTCGGAATTGCTACCATTTACGGTTAAAATCAAGTGCCGTTTTAAATTCTTCTTAAAATATGCTATTGGCTTTCCTTATTAGTACATAATCATCATTCGCAAACATCAAAAGGCTATCATACAGTATACTTTTCGTTGTTTAGAGCATCTTACTAAATTTACATATATTAAAATGGGTAGAAAATCAAGGGAAACTACCGAAGAAGAAAGAAAAATTATTTTTCAAATGCAAAGTAAAGGCAAAAAACTAAAGGAAATATCATCTCATGTAAATAGAAGCATTTCTATAATTCATAGCATTCTAGAGCCCGATAGCATTCGATCATAACAACGATCTGGTCGTCCTGTGAAATTAAATCTACGTGATAAATCGTTTATAATAAGAAAAATTAAACAAGATCAAAAAAAATTAGCTCCAGAAATAAATAGAGAAATGGCTGAGTATAGCAGTGTTAATGTTTTTGATGAAATCGTGCGTAGGGTGCTCAGAAGCGCTGGCTACAATGGTCGTACTCCACGCTGCAAACCATTGATAAGTGAAGACAACTGGAAGAAAAGGTTAGAGTTTGCAAAAGACCACTGCACTGAAGATTTTTGGAGTAGTGTAATATTTAGTGACAAAACCAAATTTACCATATTTTGATCCGACGGAGGCCATAAGGTCTGCAGAAAAGTGGGAAAAGAAATGCATTCCAGCAATACTTTACCAACGATAAAAGACAGAGGAGGTAACGTTATGCTGTGGGGCTGAATGAGTGCGGATGGGGTAGGAAATACGCAATTTATTGAAAATACAATGAGTCACTATCAATATATTGACACATTAAAAAACAATTTGAATGAGAGTGCTGAGAAATCGTTGCTTTCGGGTCGTTATTTATTTCAACAGGATAATGACCCAAAGCATTCAGCGCACAATACAAAAATGTGGGTTTTATATAACACTCCAAAAAAATTGAAAACTCCGCCGCAGTCTCCAGACCTTAACCCCATCGAACATTTATGAGCCATAATAGAGCAAAAAATTCGCAAGCATCCAATAACAAGCAAAGTAAGCCATTTCTCAAGAATCGAGTAAAATAAGTGCTGAAAAGACTCCTGAAACGACAAAAAAGGCTTATAAAATCCAAGCCAAATAGGCTTAAAGAAGTTGTTAAATAAAAAGCTTTTGCTACACGATATTCAAATTTAATTTTACTTTTTATTTTGAAATTATATTAGTTATAAGCAAAATTTCCGAATACTTTTGTGACATGGAATTCGCTCCGTTATTGTTTATTTTCCTTTTTTTTGTTGTTGTAGAGAGAAAATGTTAATTTTTCTTAAATTATTTGTTAATAGGGAATACAAGTTGAATTGACACAGATTTTTATTCTCATTGCTTAATTATTTGTTATTTAACAACACTCAAATCCAGAAAAAAACATAATTCCGAATACTTTTGTGAGGGTCTGTATATGTATATAGACATAGAAGTATATAATAGCTTAAAGCCGATATGTTGTTAATAACTACTATCGTAATATTGGAAAAGCCCTTTTTTAAAGTGCGCTCACACCCCTTAGATTTATGGGAAGATTATTCCAGAGATTAACTGCATTTATCAAGAATTGACCTCTACTATTCAAAAATCTATACCTCGCAGCGATTATTTTCAGGGTTTTTTTGCGACCGAGCAAATTTTATTTTCCTTGTCGAGTAAGAGGACTGTTCTGTATTTTAAAAGTGCATTTAAGGTACAGCCAGCAATTTGTTTTCGTAAATCTGGATATATGATCATACAGTTTCAGATTGAGAACATACCTAGTACAGTTACTTAACGCAACATTAAGTTTCCTCAAACTAAGATGGGCAAAAATCCTTTTCTCGGATGCGCACGCTGGAAATGACTAATCACCGGTTAGTGTCAGCATGCATCATGCGCAGTGGACCATTAAGAAAGTGGTAACAACAGATATCTAACTCCCTGGTGGTGTGAGCGAAAGAAGCGTGCCGAGAGATAGAAGGCTGGGGGTTAAACCAGCCCTAACAAGATCCTTTGGGCGCTTCGGCAAGGAACATAGTATACATGCCTTACCACAGTAAGGCTGGCAATGCTATGGTGGACCGGCTTATTCATGGGATCAAAATAGAGTTCAACAAAAATAAAGAGAAACCCTTGGGGGTTACCCCCCAAAATACTCACAAGACTGAGAATAAGCCGCTTCCCAGGCAATGACACCGGTCTGTAGGAAGAGACGTGCTGCTTTTCAAGTCCTTAGCCGACTAGAAAAAAGAGAAAGGACAATTGGGACCAATGGGCTTCAGAAACCATAGAAGAGCAGAAGAGTCGTCCTATATAGGGGCCTTCCGCATCTGCTTCTATAGCGAAGAGAAGTCGCTATATACCACATCAATTCGGCATAGGAGCACCGGTACGGCGCCCATTCTCAATGAGATGGACAGCTGTAGTGATTGTGGATCGGAGCCATGAGGAGGGCCACATCACTCATGAGCACTAGAAAATATTTGAAGGTAAGATTACCTTCAGCCTCCTTTCCATGTGCAAAAATTGCCCGGAAAAGAAACTTCCTGGTTTCACCAACAGGTCTTGATTCCATCTGTATTACAAACTTATTACCTGCATCAATGACAACGCTGCATCCTTTCTGAAGGCCACTATCGTCGCGGTGGACAATTTGCGGAAAGGTGCCAAGTCGTAGGCTGTGAGCAAGGGCGAGATCCCGCTCAGACCAAGGGTTCGCGCCCGTGGGGACCCGCAAGGTAATTTGCTTCTGTCAAAATTCCGATCATTCGACTACCAATTGGAATGTCATTAAGACGGAGGATGAAAAGGACTCGAACAGAACAGTTAACTTGTAGCTGAACAGAGACTCCTTCCCTCCACTAAAAGCGAAGGAATTTCGATATGGCCTTAAACCATCAGGATAAGGAGCAGGCATTGGCCATGATTCCCACCACCTTAACCTCCTGCAGAACTCGGCTGGAATCCGATACTCTATCTTATGATTCAAAGAATCTGGATGCTTCTGTGACAGGGGCATCTGGATTAAGCGGTAGCTCCAAAGCTACTTGTAACCTGGATAAGCCTCAGCCACAGCAAGGTTAATTCTGCCAACCTTATTCTCCACCTTTCAGAAAGTGGAGACGGCACAGTCCTTATCCAGAAACCATGGATTAGCAATAATCGCATTGCCGGATTAGGGACTGTTGTGTTCAGATCGTAAATGAAAGAAACCCGGTCAAAATAATTCAATTATTTATTTCCGTGTTTCGACTACTTCAACTAATTCATTATACGTGAAAAAAAGAAAAGCAAACCGGAAGACAACATTGAAAAAAAAAAAGAACGAAGGAGTTGAACTGGAAAAACGTGAGGTGGTGTCTTGCTCTTCTCTAAAGTTTGTCCCACTTACATGCCCGGCTGTGTTCATTAATACGCAACAGAGATAAAGCAATACAAACTGCTACACGCTAACTGCGAAGGTACCCTTAGAACGTACACTTTAAGAAATTCCCATATTAATTTATTTCTTTAAGTAATTACAGCACCTGTAACAGCAGTACTGCCAGAAAAGAGGTCTCCCATGAGGAAGGCTTATGGATCTCCGCAACATACCTGGCCTACAATGATATCGGGCCCTTACCAATCAGAAGGATGGTCAGTGAAGCAGAACGGACAAAAACGCCGGTCCTGATTTAATGCAACGCGAATGCTCACCACACTATTTGGAGCAGTAGCGGCATCAACGAAAGAGGTGAAGTATTACTTACTTATACAATATTATTGAAACAGACCTTTTTATTTGTAATAGGGGCAATAGGCCAACTTTCGTAACACTACAGGAAGGAAGTATCGGAAAAGAACTACTTCACTGATCACCGTTAAATTCACTAACATCTAAAATTTGAGATCCCAGCCAAAAATCCTTTAGGAATCCTAACCAGATCAATAGGGTTAGATATGAGGATAACTTTATGGCGCCCTTGACCCCGCTCAATTGAGTAACCCCAAGTCGCATGCAGATATTGAACGTCTGACAACTAAAGTTACAGTAAATGAACAAATCCCTTCTAAAGCCTCCACTTCAATGGGCGGTAAATATCTTCCTTCCCTATAAATCTGGAGTACCGGATAGAATCTACCCCATAGAGATGCAACGTTACGGCATTTTCGAATCATGGCTTTTGGTATTATTCTCATCCAGTCTAGATTGAGGCTACATAACACTATCCTGAAGGGAAGTAAATGTTCATTTACATCAAAAGCATGAAAAACTTCCCACAATACTGCAAAAGATTACAGACCTATCAGTCTCTCCTCCTTTCTTCTTAAGATGCTTTCAAAAATCTCAACATGCTCATTGTAAGGGAAAATCAGTAGACACAGCTTTACATATGATAGTTGGAAGCGTTGAAAAATCACTTTCCAACAAAGAATTCACCATGTTAACCTTCCTCGATATTGACGGAGCTTTCAACAACATAAAACCACTATCCATAATCAATGCAATAAGCAAACTAGAGGTTAATGGTAATATAATACTTTGGATCGAACAAATGCTTTCAAGCAGGTTCATTCGAAATTCGGCTGCTACCACCCAAAAAAGACAGTAAAACGTGGCACACCACAAGGAGGAGTATTATGGAAACAATTATAAGTGCTGGTTGTAAACGAAATACTCCTATCCCTGGAATACAACGGGTGCAATGTCGTTGGCAATATTGCACTAGCAATCAGCGGAAACTATCTCCCAACAATCAGAGATTTGATGGAAACAGGCCAATCGGTCAGAGAACAGCGGGGTTGGAACAAATCCCTCCAAAACGCAACTAGTTTTATTCACAAGAAAACGGCAAATTCGTCAAATGACTCCACCAAAATTCAATGGAAATACCTTGGCGTGATACTCGACAGGAAGCTCAAGTGGAAATTTAATACGGAGAACGCATCCATACAATAACAAATGCGCTATACACCTGCGAAAAAGCCTTGGGCACCAGATGGGGTGTCAAACTCCATATTACACACTGGCTATATACTGCGATTGTTAGACCTATACTAATGTACGGCTGCCTTGTCTGGTGGCCGGAACTGCGCAGAACTAACTATTGCAAGTTTCTAAGCAGATTTCAAAGGAATCTTCAGTGCACTGCGAACAACCCCCACTGCAGCCTTGAAATTATGCTTTACCTATTCCCCTTGATTCTCTTTCACAAGGAAAAAGAAAAGAAATCGGCGCTGTGTCTAAAGGTATCGGCTTATTGGAAGTTCTCCGAAACAGGGCACGCTGGTACTCTACGCCAAAGCAATGATCTAATTGAAGTCACCGGACTACTTAATCCCGTCCCTCAACTTCAAAATTGTTTATACAACAACAATTCCCAACCAAAGACAATGGGAGGGGAATACATTTCTGAGAAAAGACACTGCACTGGAAATATACACAGACGGGTGGAGACAAGGCCACTCCTTTAGACTGCCGAACCACTGCAATATATTCCAAGCTGAATTAACGGCAATTCGTGAGGTCGCCGATTGGCCGTCTATGAGATCGATGAACATCAGAGACATCGTCATCTACACAGATAGCCAAGCTTCAATAAAATCACTCGAATCACCAATAACCTGGCACTGCCGAGATATCGAGCAAATGCGCTGTAACGTACCTGGACATAGTTATGTAACCGGTAATTGCGAAGCAGATGAAGTAGTCAAAATAGGCGCAGGCTGTTAAAGAGGATATCCGCCCCCAAATCTCGAAAAATGCACTGCAACAGGAAATTGAGAGATGGCGTGACCTTGAAACATACAACTACATGAGATAAACCCAGGTATTGTCAACGTAAAACCACAAGTTTGCTAAAAATACGTTAGCAGATTATAAGCAGCCTAATCGGAGTCCTTGCAGGACATTGCGCTTTAGGAAAACATTCCCCAAAGTTAGGGCTGCCATATAACGACTACTGATGATGAGTGTCTTGATGAGGAAGATAAAGAATCTGCATTTTATCTCTTATGCGATTTCCTGCTCTAGCCTCCTCAAGAAGACGATTTCTAAAAGAATATTTCCTTAATGAACTAACGGATCTATCCGAAACGGAGATCTACAAAATATCGAGTTTTATTCAGCACTCAAAATGGTTCCAAGAGTAACGGTGACCAAGCCGACTCAAGTGGCAACACCGATCTTGGTCTAAGTGATCCCCACCGCTTTTTACCAACCTAACCTAACCTAACCTAACCTAAGTTTCCTCCACGAGACTAAGCCCAAACATGCAAAAATTCAACTACCATATAGCACTATAGGTAAAACAAAGAATTTAGTCAGTTTGAGTTTTACAGCTGGATGTAGATACAATTTTGTGGCTCTAATCCCCTTAGGATGCCGTATATTTTTGAAACAATAAAGTTTATATGATCATTACAGTCAAGTTTATGGTTGAAGTACACTGCCAGGTTTTTTATATTGTCAACAAATAGGACGAAATATTCATTATTGAGTACAACATTCATGAGAGGTAACTCCAAATGGATTTTATATATTATTAAATGGATTAAGACCCAAGCGATTCTTTTGTGACCATAGATAGATGTTATTTAAATCCGAATTAATGACACTAACATTTGATGAAACGTCTGACTTAGTAAAATTTTTATACAGCTAGACATCGTGAGCTTAAATATAGTAGTCACAATTCTGTATCTGTTTATGGATGTCATTTATGAAGAGGATGAAAAGAAGAGGTTCTAAAACGGATTCCTGGGAGAAACCTAACGTAACGCGTAGACATATAGAAATTTTATCATCATAGTGGACAGTTTGATTCCTACCTTGAAGATATGATCCCACAAGTTGACACGCATAACGATCAATGGCGAATTAATTCTTTAACTTGTATAGAAGGATAGGGTGGCTTACTGCATCAAAAGCTTTGGAGAAAATTAAAAATATGATTAGAGAAATCATTCCTTCATCAACACCAGCTCTTACGTCATGAGAGACATTAAGTAATGCTGTGATGCAGCTATGCTTTTGTCTAAAGCCTGATTGGTTACTGTCAATCAATTTGATTTTATCGAGGAAAAGCTTAATTTGATTGCAAAACACTTTTTGGAAAACTTTACTTAGAAAGGCAAGTCTTAAATCATAGTTTCCCTCACAGTGCGATTTTGATATGGGTAAAATTCTTACTTGCTTCCATTTCAAGGGGAAAATACCTGTTGTTATTATAGTATTGAAAATATACGTAAGGTGTTTAAGTATAACAGGTAACAACATTTTCACGTATTGAGGGTGGATTTCGTCAATCCCTACAGAACTCGATTTAAGGGCGAGGATCGCCCCTTCAACTGTAATTTCCTCAACACACTGAAAAAAGAAGGATCAAGGAGTTCCGGTATTTGTTGATTCGCTGCTCACAAACATTTCATTGAGCTCATTAACGTCAGCACCAGAACTGACCGGCTAATTTTTAGTTAGGCCAATTTCCCTTACAGATTTCCAGAATGCAGCACTTGACTTATTGGAGTCAAATTTTGTCTCTACGAATCAGACACGTAACATGATTTCTCATTTGTCGAAAAACATTGTACATGAAAGAACATTTATATCTACACCATCTGTAATAGAATAGATTGAGTTTCCGTATCATGTTTTGAATTTCTTGGGTGAGCCAAGGAGTACTGGGATTTCTCACTTTTTTCGTTTGTCAAGTATGTAGTATTGTTTTGAAACACCGAAAGTTGAATAACTACATCTGACGTATACAGTGGCGACCAGTTAATACTACAACAATCTTCAAACAACTTATTGACAGATGAGAAGTGACGAAAATTAACAAACGCTTCATTAGTACGTACATGGGGGACAACATTCAAAGTTAAAATTATAATATCGTGGAATGAGAAACCATGGATGGGATTTGATCATAGTGGGCAGCTACGTCTATTTGTAATAAAAGAAAAATATGTTTTATTTTATGTGTGATGAGTGAAATTAATGGGGTAAACATCACTCGCCAAATGAAAACCCAATGACTTTGCTGTATCAATGAGATATTTATTTTTGCCTCTTAAAATATATACATAAGTTAAGATCACCGCATAAAACAACTTTTTGATAGGAAGATCCGAGCTCCTCAAGCAAATCCATAACTTTAGTGTAACACGCAACATTAGGTGGATTATATGTAAGTATATAGATCCTATGAGCATTTTTGCACCACGCACTTACACTTCTACAAAAATGTATTTAATATCATCTGTTTCTGATGATGAGTGGTGAAAATAAACAGCAGTTTAAACAACAAAGCTTTTACATAATTATAATAAATAATATTTGATCGGCTTCAATTAAAGGATTTTAATACAGGCAAACAAGATAAATTGATAGAAAATATAAAAGGAAAAGAGAATAATACAAGGCAAAAACTATAAAATTATTAAAAATAGATAAATATGTAAGAATGAAGAAAATGAAAGAGAAAGGAGGAGGAGGAGGAGGAGGAGCTAAACAGAGCAGTGACAGAGTAGACAATGTTCACACATTGTTCTTGCT
The DNA here is from genome assembly GCA_958301585.1 of Merodon equestris. Lineage (NCBI taxonomy): Eukaryota > Metazoa > Arthropoda > Insecta > Diptera > Syrphidae > Merodon > Merodon equestris. The sequence goes on from OY284413.1 coordinate 122,703,534, forward strand.
GTAAAATCTCCAGATCCTCTGTGCTTATGATAAGTACTGACTCACCACGGAGAGTGCTCACGTAAACGAATCCGTTGTTGGTGTGAACGGTGGATAATTTCTTCGCCAACTTAAGCTTAAGAGCGCTCCGTTGCAGCAAATAATTCACCTTAGTTAGGCTCTCATTGATGTAGATTCTTTGGTTGGAGTTCATGCCGATGTCACTGAGAGTCAGACCTCTCTTACTTTACTTGTAGCGTTTTACGCAGTTTCTCATAAGAATCTTTTTGTCATAGGGGTCAGCGAACTTCAGAACGACAGTGCCGTCGTATGAACTAGCTTTTGGGATGAAGCTGTTAAATGTTATATCCTCATTTTTACTTGCGCTGCCGTGCGCGCCATATATTTGAGGTGCGTTAGAAGCATGTCGACTCAACATTTTATAATGGCTCTTAAGCGTTTTGTCAGTCAGCGGGTTAAATGGCAGTTCATTATGGAACGAGCGCCTTGGTGGGGTGGATTCAGGGAGCGTATAATTCGAAACATGAAGAATCTGATAAAGGTCACCGTTGGAAAGGCAAAACTGGACTTCGAACAACTAAGAACTATTACAGTAGAGGCAGAACTTGTCATTAATTAAAGTCCATTAACTCGTGTCAGTATGGATCCACTTGACCTAACACCACTTACGAACGGACTTCCTCGTTGAGCCAAAGCATACGCCTAGAGAAGCCAATTATATATCTGAGGCAAAGCCGCTGTAAAATGCCTGGAAACATAGAATGCATTTATTTTGTATCGCTTTTAATGAAAATATGGCAGACGGAATACGTACAGCTTTTGAGATCTTTTCACTACAACCCCAAATGATGATCAATACATTTGCAGAAAGAAGATGTAGTTTTATTCTTTGATCAATCAGAACCCATATTTTCCAATAAAGGAAAATGGCGTTAATGGGAGCAATCTTGCCCGGAGGAGGATGATGGCACATGGCGGATAGATGGCACCTAACTATTTTTTATTTGTTTTAATTTGGAATTCATTTTTATTAAACGTAGCTTAAATCTTCCTCTAGACAAAAATGCTTAAAACTACCTAAACTATCCTCACAAGTTTCAATATCTTACTGGCCCTAGCCGGACACCCTTAAACAAACAGTACAACTTAATGCTATGTCTTTCGACAACTATATATAAACTTATCATATCTTTACCTTAATCTTATCAAATCTTAAGCTAAGAAAATTGGTTTTATTAGAACAAACTTAGCACATTATCGCTTTTTTGTAACAAATAAAACTTAAGCCTACCTTAACCTATTATTACTAAACCTAACTTATTCTAATTTAAGTAAAATATATATATACATATATAAAAGTATTTAAAAAGTTTAAATTAAACTACCCACTAATCGTTCAAAAGATTTTTTATTTGTTCCTTTCTCGAGCTCGTCTCCAACACAACTGCCTAACTCTGCATCTCGTTTCTCTTCCTCTTATCTCCTCCCAGAGCAGTGCTACCAAATCACTTCGTTTTGGTTACAGATTCGGCCATACTGCCATCGTCGACGCCCTCGTCGCGTCGAGTTCCTCGTCGAATTCTATCCAGGGTTTCATCCTGTCGGCTGCCCATACCGACGAGTATGGTTTTTGATTCCTCTGAGCGAAAGGCATGTCAGCAATTTGATATCTGTCATGTGGGAGTTTTGCAACCACCACATAAGGACCTTTGTATTTTGTTTCAAGTTTACGTGAGGAACCAGTTGAACTAACAGCATCGTTTTTCGACATTACTAGGTCACCTACGTTGTACTGCTTGGCTTTTCCATTCTTGTTATCATGCCGGGATTTCTGTTTGGATTGAATTTTAGTTATGTGTTCTAAGCCATTTGAACGAATGCTTTCGAGATTTTGATGTTGTTGATTTAAGTCAATCTGTTGAGCAAGTACATCCGGCCATGGATCGCGGAGAATATATCCCATTAACATCTGTTGAGCAGTTTATCCGATAGATTCATTGTATGTGTTATTTATGGCCCATTGCACCGGCTTAACCTTTTGACCCCATCGATCTTCATCGTCTACACTTGCAAGTAGAGGTGCGGTTATATCTTTCCACCTGGCCATTCGCTCTAGGTGTTCTGGTGGCGTTCTGAACGTGAATAATCCCAAAATCCTTAGTAAAACTTTCAAACATTTTCGATGTAAAAGAAGTTCCTCTGTCTGATATGATACGTCTGGGTGCTCCAAATGAGTAAAGGGTTTCTGTTAGGAAATTTAAAACGGGTTTTGTTTGCGTGCTTGGAAGCGCCTTCATGATTGTATATTTAGTGAATGCATCCACTAATACTATCACATATGAGTTCCCTTTAGTTGATTTAGTGAACGGCCCCAAGTGGTCGATATGGACGGTGTCATAAGGGATATTCTTCTTCTCGATAAGATGTAATTCTCCACGGGGCTGGACTTTGTTGCTGTTGTAGGCACATTCAACACAGGACTTTTGACAAATTGTGTCATCCGTGGAAACCAGAATCTACTCTTCAGATGATTGAAGGTTTTTCTTTCAGAAAAATGTCCCATCATGTCATGGCTATGGCTCAGCACTCGATTACGAACTCCCTTCGGCACGTACAGTTTAAGACCGTTTTCGTCTCGTCTGTATACTCGACCATCCTTTAGGACGTAATCTATGTGCATTTGCTTCTCTTCATTGTTGCTTGGTTTTTTGTTGAGACATTGTGCGATTTCAGCGATATGTTCGTCTTGGACTTGTAATGAATATAACCAATCAGAATCGTCTATATTTATTTTGAACACTTTCATCTTGACAACATCAGGCTCGTGTGCGTCTTCGTGAGGGTGTCTGGATAAAGTGTCTACATGCGACATAAGCTTTCCAGATCGGTGATTGATTTCGTAATCGAACTCAAGCATCTTAAGTCACCACCGGGCAATTCTAGGGACTGGTTCCCTCTTACTCATAGCTGTTTTAAGAGCTTCACAATCCGTTGTTATTTTAAAATGTTTACCAAGCAGGAACTGCCGGAATCGGTGAGTAGATTCTACGACGGCTAGAGCCTCAAGCTCATAGCTATGAAAGAAGCTCTCATCCATCAAAGTTTTTCTACTGTAATAAGCCACTGGGCGAAGTGAGTTGTTTTTCGAAGTTGCAGCAAAACTCCTGCTAAACCATGGGAACTGGCATCAGTATGGAGTTCATGGTCACTCTTCGGATTATAAAGTGCGAGTAGTGGCCTGTTGGTAAGACATTTTTTCAGCGTTTGAAATGCATTTTCCTCTTGTTGGTTCCTTTGAAAAGCACAATTCTTTTTCGTTAAATTAGTTAGAGGTAGAGCGATTAGCGAATAGTTTTCGATAAATTTTCGGAAATAACTGGTCAGTCCAATGAATTGTCGGACTAAATGTCACTAAATTGTCACTAAATGCCCAAGGAACTCTATTTCTCTTTTGAAGAAGACACATTTTCGAAGATTGAGGGTTAAGTTGGCGTCTTTCAATATCTTCAAGAAAGTTTCCAGTTTTTCTACTCCTTCTTCAAACGTTTCGGATGGGATTACTATATCATCCATATAGCAAACGATTTTGGCCGGTTTCATCTTTCGGACAATGGTGTTCATTAATTTTTGAAATATGGATGGGGCATTAACAAGACCAAAAGGCATTGATGTAAATTCGTACAAACCGTCATGAGTGATGAAAGCGGTGTAATGGGTGTGTTCTTTTTTTATCGGTATTTGATAGTATTCGGAGGCTAAATCAAGGACACTGTAATATTTATATCCTACTAGATCATTCAGTTGTTCTTCAACTAATGGCATTGGGTAGCGGATTTTCTATCCTCGCCATTCTTTTTTTTAACTAAGACCACCGGTGAAGCATAATCAGATTGCGATTAGACAACAAGTCCACTTTCCGTTAGATCAGAGATCATTGCAGTTAATATCTGCCTTTTTGCATAAGGCACTTTGTACGGTTGATGCACTATTGGATCTGGTTTCATCAGCTCGATTTCCATTTCGATGAACTTGGTTCGGCCCAATTCTTATTGATTCATAGCAATGCATTTACGGTATTCATTAAGGAGTTTAATAAGGACAGATGTTTTTACTACTTCGCCTAACTGAATGTCGGAAGCAGATATTTCTTAGACGGACAAGCGTCTACCTCCATTCTTTGCACCGTCAAGCTATCGCCTTTTTTACGCATATAACACACGGGGTTGTTAAGGACATCCTTTCCAATTAATATCGGTTTTGAGAGACAGCTATCTTCGACCACAACCGCTTCAACCGAGAAGAAAGCTCCATCTATTTGGATTTGACATATGATGCTTCCGATGGCTCGACAGCTTCCACCTCCAAACCCATGTAAAGTGCCTTCACATTTTCCCATATTGCCGTTTATATCTGCCGCTACTTGTTTGGTAATATTTGTCTTCTCGCTTCCAGAATCTAGGAGGGCAGCATACTTTTTGCCGTGTATGAAAACATCTTGATGGTAACAATCTTCAGGTTCTTTGTTGCAAATTATATTTATGCGATAATTCTTTTCTGTTTTGGTTCCTGGATTCTGGCTGATGTCTTTACTATTGTTCCAACGTCTTTTCCTTGATTGAACGCAATTTTTCGCATAATGTCCGGGCTGATTACAATTGTAGCAAGAGATAGGGTTCTTTGGAACTGGTTGCCATTTTTCAGATTGGCTGGTCGAGGGCCTAGGGGGTGTTTCGAGCTTTGGTGTGATTACGTTGTTTACCAGACGGGAATTCATACGGATACCTTGATACCATTTGATTTTTTCAATTAATTCGGCAATATTGCTGAAGTTTCCAGCCGCAAGATTGGAACTCATCTGGGTGTCGTTTAAGCCAGTAAGGATATATTGAATGATGGTCTTATTTGAAAGGTCAATCCTTTTCCCTAACAAGTTCATTTCAAAACAGAAATTCTCAATTGTTTCTGACGGCTTTCTTGTCTTTTTCATCATCTGCTGATGTATGTCTACTTCGCTGCAGTGGTGTGGGAAAATTGATTTGAGTCCTGAGGCTAACTGACTCCATGATGTTGAGACTTCCCGACACGAATCCCACCAGTGTCTTGCTGGTCCATGCATTCTTGACGAGGCTGCCAAAAGCAGCGCCATCTCATCCCAACCGTAAACATTCCGCAAGGTCTCTACTCGGCTTATCCAGGATTCAGCTGACATCGATGTGATTCCTCCAGGTGAGAAGATATGCAGTGCATCGGCAATTTCTCTGATGGTGCAATGAACCCTTGATTTTTCAGCATCTCTTAATCGTGTGCCTGAATCTACATGTCCCATTTTCTCGGTAATTTCACGTTCTTTTGCAAGAAGGATTCGTTACTTTTCAAGAAGATCTCGTTCGCATTTTATCAAGGAAGATTCTCTAGCCCTCAGTTCCTCATCAGTTGCCGTACCTCAGTGTGGAGTTGTTCTCGTATTTCGGTCTTCTTCTTCAATGGTGCCACTTTGTCCGGTCTGTTGATTTGGAATCCAGTTAGAATGCGGAAGAGTTTCGCTTGTTTCCAATCGTCTATCAAAATCACTTATCCTGTTAATAAGGATTTTTTTGGATCCGCTTATCTGTAGGCCCCTCTTCCTTGAGCTGTTTTACATTTAAGTTATACATCTTTATCTTTATCTAGAATCAAATAAAGAAATATGAGTATGTAATGTTAATTACATTAATTAATTAAATTAAGAGAATGTTTATTCAATGCCTTCGATCTAATTGCGTGCATTAGAATTTATTCAATTAACATTGAATAAAAAAAATACTTCATTAAGAAACGAGGAAATTCAGAGCATAATCCAACATTGTTTTGTCTTAGAAACTGATTTTGACTTGACCAAACTTTTATTTTCAAATGCAACGATTGGCACGCATACTCATCTCAAATAGAGATAACAATACATATGTATGTATGTTTTTTCGTAAACTGAAAATCCACGCTCATAACAAGAAACATTCAACAAAATGTTTCTTCCATGCTCTTCTTCATCTCAATACTTTTTCGTGAACCGAAAACGCATTTACACAGGCACATCAAGCCGCTGTGGATTCTGCCACAATACATATATTTCCCTAATCTAAATGTAAACATTAACACGACAGCAAGCGACACAGACAGTTTTCCGTACCCTTAGAGACAGTTTACCCTTTCAAATGCAAACAAAAACTGTTCCGCAGACAAACAAACCACGGTCAGTGTCGTGCGTCTATCAACACTCAAATCTCAAATCATTTCATACTTATCCTGGAATAAAATGAAGCAATTAACACTCCAGTATCGAACACCGTATCTATCTATGCACAATGCTTTCCTCAATATGCTCTGAACATTCACGCAATAAATATCAAAAGATCACCTTATTCGTATGCAAACAAAAGCAAATCTCAAATGTAATTTTTTTGTTTTCACTTATCTGAGAAATCCCACTTCTGATCTTTAAAGGAGTTTAAATTAAACTACCCACTAATCGTTCAAAAGACTTTTTATTTGTTCCTTTCTCGAGCTCGTCTCCAACACAACTGCCTAACTCTGCATCTCGTTTCTCTTCCTCTTATCTCCTCCTAAAGCAGTGTTACCCAATCACTTCGTTTTGGTTACAAGTATATACAATATTATATCCTTTCTTGTTCAATTTTAATATATATATTATATTTATATTATCGCCCTATACTTCCCTAACCTAGCCTATGTAAGCATGCCATTGGTATAAGGCAAGCTTTGCCTTGAAGAGGCTAAACTTATTGACGACTCTGTTGATGGAGCTATCCCCAGCCACCAAAAGCGTTGATTTCGTAGTTGTTGCTGTTATCCAGCTGCTTTGGACGTCGATGGTGATGCCGTCCCTTTCCTTGCTTCGACCTACAGCTTTTGTTCGAAGTAGTGAAGGAGGGGCGCGTATCTGAATGATATCTGATATCTGAATATGATAGGGATAGGGAATATGATTCCGACTACGTCTGACGAACGGGTTTCCCTTTGCCGTCTCCCGATGTCTCTTTCTGCTACTGTTACCACTGTTACTGCAGCAGAAAGTGCTCAGAAGAAAACAATAAAACTTTTTCTTCCCGAATTCACACCACTCCATCTTTGACACCGACCTATCCCAGATTCAGCATGCTCAATCCAAAATAGCCTACACAGCGGTTTCCGGCAGCTCAGTTGCCCTCTTTTCAATTCCAATCGCCGACTTAAGAGGTTCTCTATAGATTGCTTATAAAATAAAGAATAGAGTTTCATTCATTTACAAACGGTTTCTCTGTTGCTTTTTTAAGAAGTTGTTGAGTCCCCTCCAGTTAGCTTTCTCGTAAAGCCATACTCTTCTTTTAGGAATTCCATGTCTAACTATGTAGTTTGAATACGAGAAATTAGCTGAAACGACATAGTGGTCTGATGAGCCTAAAGATGACAATATATCTCAAATATTTATCAGGATGAAAGGTGAGGAACAAATCTAGGATTTTGCGAAATGATCTGCAATGTCAGGTATTCGTGTTAGGATGTATTTTTACCTATCGAAAAATATGCTTTAAGTTTGCTGTTGTCCCCATCTGAAATACCTCGCATCGCTTTATGACGACTGCTGAATCGTCTTGAACTTTGCCGCCTAAATAGTGGGCCTAGCTCAATAATAATTATATCGGTGTGGCGAGATATAGCATATAAACCAATTCGTTGGGTTGTTATGCCACTGGTGCCATGCATCACATCAGCTATGAACTTTACGTATTTTATCTTTAATTCGTGGCTTTCCCTTGACGTTTTTACTTTAAGTTACTGACTGACTTAGTTGCACTTTTATAACTCAATTTATCATATTTGTTAGCTCCAGTCGTCTGAACCCGAGCAGAAATCCAAACACGGAAGCAAATGAAATTGCAGTTAACGTTCATCATAGTCCATGTTCACAAAAACGAAAAGGAACTAGGCTTAAACATCACTATCAGTCTTAGAGCAGATTTTAAAGCGTGACCATATCCTTTCAGACTAGACGCCCACTACAAAATTTCGAACCTTCAATAGCTTGTTTTTTTAGTAATGAATTCAAATAAATTGATTATACAAATAAATGGATATGTAAACAAACAGTATTTGGGCTACTGGATATATTAATTTCAGACTAAAACATTTTTTTTATTAAATATGAGGGATGTAAATTTAATTGATACATATCCTTAAATGAAATCACCGGTAACCCTAACATTTACTTTTATAGAGCCCATATCCCTTGTGTAGTTTATATAAAGTACTAGAATTGAAGCATTTTCAATCACTATTTTCGCAACCGTCGTTGAGAATCCTCTTTCGAAAAATCAAGGGAAATTCTTTCAAAACTTAATTATTTCGGTCCTCCTATATGGCGCAGAGGTCCATGTCCACTTAGAGAGGAACATGCTATTGGTTTTAACGAGAGTAGAGTAGAAGAACAAACCAAGAGCTGTATGAGTATGGGCTGTACAGCACCATGGACTAAGGTGTTTACGGATTCAATATCTAAGATGACTGGGCAATGTAAACTAAATGGATCTCGAGCCTCGGCCTCGAAAAGTATTCGATTTCAGTCCCGAAGGAAGCGGTGGCCCATAGATGTCGGAAGGGACTAATACAGCATCACATCTTGATATGTCAGACTTTTTTAAGTTGTGAATCCCCTGTCTAAGCCCACCATTTTCATTTATCAACTCCAAACTTATAGCACTAAATGGTATTTGTGAATACAATGTGGTGAATTAATACCAACATTCGAATAAATTTTTTGTAATATTAAATCAATCTAAACAAGAATAAAAACGTTATTCATTTGTCACAGTTCATAAAAGTATTCTTTGTTAACGATAAAAAAAAAATGGAATTGGTAAAAAGACTTCTTTTTTGCAGTTCTTTTGCAAGATAAGCTAGAACATTTTATAAATTACCTCTATCGAGATGCAGTATTAAGATATTTTAAATTATTCAAATTTGTTGGAATTAATTATTAATATATGAGCAAAAACTTGGAGGGGAACGTTTCTTTGCACAAAAATTATCCAAACAGCGAAAGCAATATGAGGTAGTTTTGTATGCATTGTATTTTTATTCTTTATCCCTAGCGGTTGAAATAAGTTCATGGAAGCCACGCATAATTATGTACAGAATCCACCAATGAGATGTACCACTTCAAATGGCCGCCGACGTTTGCCTACAAGCTGCTGCGAGCACGTGAGAATCCTGGGTGTCACGGGGGAAGACGTACGACAGACGCACGCCTCGTTCTGGTTTCTGCCAATGCAGAATCAAAACGAATGACATAAGAGTGCTTTGCATTATGTCCGGTATTACACGCTGCAACAGTAGCCGCCAATATTCAAATGAGTACGAAAGAGAGGTTCAGTGAAATAGAAATATACTGGCATAGTGATGTGCGGGTAGGCTTCTTCGTGTGTCATTTTGACATTTCCTTATCTCTTTGTTTTTTGTTTTGCTGTGGTGCTTCACATGCGTTTCATACTTCTGTGTGCATTTTACAAGTAAGCGGACGGTTGCGTAGTGCTAGTTTAAAAATAAGGGAACTTATGTGGACAATACACTCCAGAAAGATTTCTGCATAGTCCAGTAATTCATTTACCTCCGAATCCATCTTTATTATAGTTTGACCACCCAAAAAAATTCCGCTAACAACCGTCGACAATGAATAGCGCACACCAAGTAAAAGAGAAATGTCAAATTGATGCGGAAATATAGAGATGCACCATGTAACACTGCAACTCGGAATGTCAGTTCAAAAGGAAAGAGCTGCACGCCAAAAAGATGCGACGTGTAATACCTGACTACCAATTTGATTTCGAATATTTTTCGAACATGAGGGCAAATAGCGTAATGGTCTTCAGGAGCTCTTCAATAGTTTTGCATCGGTAATTGTTTGTGTCGCTGTCTTCCCAAGAATCTCTCGTCGATTTTTTTTATGGCATATCAAAAAATTAAGCGAGAATGATGTCCAGTATGCTCAATCATGTGAGTATGCCAGCGCTACCAAAAAATCAAAATTCATATGCAGGTATACCCGAAGCCATATTTTTGGTAAGTTGCTTGATAGCTAGTACGTACAAACATTTTTATTAAACCATATATGTATGTAGGAGGAAATAGATGCTTTTATGGAACAACCGGAGAATAGAAACTGTGAAAATGTTCTACAGCGTTTAGATGAACAGCATGGAAAATATAGATTTATGGCTTTTAATTTGGATGCACGCCGAAGGAAGCTCAAGCAACAAATTCCTGATTTGCAGCAATCACTGGAAATGATAGATGTTTTACGAAACTCATCAGAAAACAAGGACACCCAATTTTTATTAAGTGATCAACTTTTCGTACGAACTGTTATTAAACCCACAGAAACAGTTTACCTTTGGCTTGGGGCAAATGTAATGCTTGAATACCCCCTCGATGAAGCAGAAGAATTGTTAAAGCAAAATGTTATTTCAGCAATTGCTAACCTTAAAAGCGTCGAGCATGATCAAGACTTCTTAAGGTTATATTTTTTTATGATAAAATGTAATTAATGATTTTCAAACTCATTTTTAGGGATCAAATAACCACAACTGAAGTTAACATGGCGAGGGTCTATAATTGGGGAGTGAAGAAGCGCCAATCTGCCGCAAAAGGTACAGCTACTGCATCTTAAAACCCGTTGATCTTAAATAATAAGAATTATGGGCTGTGCCTTTTAATATCAAGTTTGAGGGAAAAGAATATACAAAAAAAAAATAATACATTAATAGTTCAGTTTTAATGCCAGGAGTATACAATTTATATATACAGGGTGCCCCACGAGCAGTGTGCCAAAAAGCTAGAGCATGTAGCCCTGGCCAAGACAAGAAAAAAATCGTACGGGAGGGGGGGGTCTATTCCCCCCCGTTTAGCCGGAAGGGGCAATTTTCTAAAAAATTGACTTAATTTGGAAAAAAAATTATTAAAAATCAACAGTAACAGCCACAATGCCGTGATATACTTTTTTGTAAAGCCAGAAACCTCTTCTTTGATCTTGTTTTTAAACGAAGCTGTTGTAAGGAATAGTTTTTGAGAAATTAATTTTCAAACTCAAAATTTTGAAAAAAAATTGGAAAAAAAAAATTTCGAACTACTTTTTTCCCAAATTGTATGTAATTAAGTACTATTTTTTTTCCAAAATTCAATTCCCTTATTAGTTTTTAGTTAAAAACAGAAAACCGGATGCAAAAATGTCTTGTAGTTTTTGAGAAATTAAAAAAAAACCCGAACCATTTTTTTCTAAGAAAAACCTTTTTTTTTGGTTTTAAGGCGGCTGGACTTGTAGGCAAATGAATGTATGAAACATTGACCTCTTTTTTATTATTTTTAAAAAATTCGGAGTTTTATTATAATAAATTTTCAATATAATCCCCATTTTTTAGAAGGCAAAGATTATATCTTCTTCTAATGGCTGCACATTAGTCTATGTTTGACAAATTTTCCTGCAATTTGACTCCAGCGACTTCAATCCGTTGTTCCAAAGATACTATTTCCACTTCGTAAACATAATTTTTCATGAATCCCCACACATAAAAATCTAGAGGAGTTAAATCTGGTGATCTAGGTGGCCATTTCGTGGGGCCCCTTCTTCCGATTCAACGGTCACTAAAATGATCATCCAGCCAGTGTCTAACCCGTAAGCTGTACTGTGCTGGTGCTCCATCTTGCTGGTAGATTAAATTATCTGCTATGGCCAAAGGAACGTTGTCCATCAAATCGGGCAAAAGGTCTCGTAGGAACTGCAGGTATGATTCTCCCTTAATAACGGCATTCAAAAACCGGGCCCCGATTACAATTTGTCAGTTTTCAGGCGTTATCAATGAAAAAAAAGAATTAATCCAGGGTTATTCCAATAGTGTATCACTTTATTGTATCCTCATAAAACTCCGAATTTTTTAAAAATAATAAAAAAGAGGTCAATGTTTCATACATTCATTTGCCTACAAGACCAGCCGCGTTAAAACCAAAAAAAAAGGTTTTTCTTAGAAAAAAATGGTTCGGGTTTTTTTTTAATTTCTCAAAAACTACAAGACATTTTTGCATCCGGTTTTCTGTTTTTAACTAAAAACTAATAAGGGAATTGAATTTTGGAAAAAAAAAAAATAGTACTTAATTACATACAATTTTGGAAAAAAGTAGTTCGAATTTTTTTTTTTCCAATTTTTTTTCAAAATTTTGAGTTTGAAAATTAATTTCTCAAAAACTATTCTTTACAACAGCTTCGTTTAAAAACAAGATCAAAGAAGAGGTTTCTGGCTTTACAAAAAAGTATATCACGGCATTGTGGCTGTTACTGTTGATTTTTAATAATTTTTTTTCCAAATTAAGTCAATTTTTTAGAAAATTGCCCCTCCCGGCTAAACGGGGGGAAATAGACCCCCCCTCCCATACGATTTTTTTCTTGTCTTGACTAGAACTACACGCTGTAGCTTTTTGGCACACTGCTCGTGGGACACCCTGTATATATGTATATAAAAAATGAACTTCAACGGACAAAGTAGACCTATTTCTTTGGTCCGTTGACAGTTCACATATTGGAGGCTTACACATTTACATTTTGAAGTTCACGCAATCACGAGTTGAGATTAAGCACGTTCATTCAGACAACAATCACCCCTATTACGAGAGTCGTTTAAATTGTTCCACTCGTCACTTTGGGAGTTACTTCATTTTGCAGTCGTTAGTGTTGGTGTTACGCAGAAACCACCAATGAGACGTCCCACTCAAAATGGCCGCCGACGTTTGCCTACAAGCTCGGGCGAGCACGTGGGTACCTCAAGTGCTGTCAAATTTTTGTAAACAATGACGCACATTGTTATAATTCCAAGAGTGTGTGTGGCGGGAGTACACTGCGGTACAATGAAATGAACTCACACGTATTCACGATTAGAGTTTGTTTGTAACGGGTTTTGTCGCTACGCACCTGAACCTCTGTCAAAATCTCGACAAAATTTCAGAGTGTCACGGGGGAAGACGTACGTCTCATTCTGGTTTCTGGTGTTACGAAACGTAAACGACTGTTTTCCCTCGTTTATATTCCACATAGATTCTACAACTACAGCTGACTGTCAAATTGAATATTTGAATTATTTTCTGTCTGTCCGATCTTAAATCATTGACATCTAATTGATTTGTGTGTTTTAAATAAAAAAAAAACTACAATATATTGAGATGGCACCACCGACACAAACAACATTCTCTGCCACCTACCAGGGGGCGCTAGCATCATGTACTAGGAATAAAATGATAATGTTACACTGAACTGTATTATCGAGCAGGCAGCAAAAGTCGAAGGAGGACGTTTTGACTTTCGTTATTCTCGAAACAGCCGTGACGGAGATCGGACATATAGAAATAAACTGTGTTTTAATAAATCTTAAAACGTTTCTTTTTCTTTTTTTGAGCGCCGAAAATAATCGGCGCCTCAATATAAATATGAATACTGCGGCAATGTACGAGGGTGGTCCGTAGCCGTTAGCCTCACTGGCAGATGACGCGCGTATCGCAAGAGCAACTTACTACTAGGGATGCAAACGATACATCGATGTTTCGTTCATAAACATCGATGTTGCGGTAACCGATACATCGACGTCAAAACTGTCAAACATCGACATCGTTCATTGTATTCGTTAAACTTTGCCAAGATGTGTAAAACATTACTCGTTTTTCTTTTTTGCATCTCAACAGAACCTGAACTCTCAAACTCAAAATTGCGTTTCCTTTTTTGTTCAGAGTGTTCAGAGCTTCAAAGTTGTATTACTTTTTGGTTCAGAGGACGGTTTCTGAGTGTTCAGATCTGGGAGAATATAAAATCTCTTTTTCCAAAACTTGCAAGGATTGCAATAATATATCTTCCCATTGTCGCCACGTCTATTTCATGCGAGCCTTTGTTTTCGGAGGCTGGGGTAACCACCACCCAGGGCAGAAACAGACTTCTGGGGACCAGATTGTCTAAGCTTCTTTTCCTCAACTCAATTTCTCAGTTGCTTTCGAACAAATAAAAAACAAATAATTAAAATTATGTCTCTTAAATTCCAATTAATAATTACATGCTAGTATAAATAAAAAAATCGTATTAATGGGTTAAGAAAATATGTTTCATTTCAATGATGAATTTTATTGTTTTGTGGTATAGTTGAATGGAAATTAGCTTAGGTTTTTCAGTTGAAACAGGTAAGACTTAACTATTTTGTTCTGTATAGCCAACAAAAACATCGGAAAAACATCGATGTATCGTTGTTATAACCGATGTTTTTTAACATGTTTTTTTTAACGATGTTGCATCCATACTTACTACTCATGTAGTACATTCTAGTAGACGGCTACTGTCGAAATTTCAGCCGGATCGGACTCGTAGTTTTGTTTTGACCGCGAAATATCTTTGCCACGAAACGTTCGAACAAAAAAAACCAAATTTATTGTAATTTTCGGGCAGAGCTTCTCCCTTCGTAACTTCATTACCAGAACTGAACAATCATTAATTTTTGCAGTGGGTTTTTATAATAATAAACTGCTGACTATGACATTAGCGTGAGATTCGGAATTCTGAATTAAATATGTACATAGAGTATGATACATGTGTACAGGTAAAAAAGCAAATTGAATTTGGATATATTGGATTACATAGGATTACAAAATATTTGATGCATGTGCATAGGTAAAGAGGCAAATCTGAATTTGAATATATTGGATTACATAAGTCATGAAATCTTAATGCTTAACTGAATGGGAGCAGAATGTGGGATCGTAACTCGCGTGTGGAAGCGGGAGTGTCCGCGGATTTTAGAAAAACGGAAAAAGAGCAATATCGGTCGGTGATTCGATTCTTGTTTTTGGAAGGGAAATCGAGCAGCGAAATCAAAGAGCGTTTGGATGCTGTGTACGGTGACTCTTCTCCTTCGATGGCGACCATCAAAAATTGGTTTAATGAGTTTCAACGTGGTCGCACGTTGGTTTTTGATGCGCCACGTCCAGGTGTCCTGAAAACGGCTGCCACGGAGGATAACGTGACAAAAATCCACGATCTCGTATTGGCAGACCGCCGATTGAAGGTGCGCGAGATAGCTGAGACAGTAGCCATTTCAAAAGATCACGTGGGTCATATCCTGCATGAAAGTTTGAGCATGAGAAAGCTGTCGGCGCGATGGGTGCCGCGTTTGCTCACTCCGGACAACAAGCGCAACCGTGAGACCACTTCAGAGCAGTGTTTGACGCTGTTTAAGCGCAGTCCGAAAGAGTTTCTGCGTCGTTTCGTGACAGTCGACGAAACATGGATCCACTGGTACACACCAGAGAACAAGGAACAGTCGAAACAGTGGACTTCACCCGGCGAACGTGCTCCGAAGAAGGCGAAGGCTGTCCCACCGGCCGGAAAGGTGATGGCCATCGTTTTCTGGGATTCATAAGGTGTGATCCACATCGACTACCTGGAGAAGGGTAAAACGGTCACAGCGCTGTACTATGCTAAATTATTAGGCCGATTCGACGCCGAATTGAAGAAAAAACGGCCCCACTTGGCGAAGAAAAAAGTGCTCTTCTACCATGATAACGCACCGGCTCACACCTCCGCCCTCGCCACGGCCAAATTGGTCGAATCGGGCTACGAACTGCTGCCCCATCCACCGTATTCTCCAGATTTGGCCCCGTGCGACTTCTTTTTGTTTCCAAACTTGAAAAAGTCACTCGCAGGGCAGAAATTTCAGTCGAATGAGGAGGTCATCGCCGCCACGGAGACCTACTTTGCAGACCTCGAGAGAACGTATTTTTCAGACGGGTTAAAAAAATTGGAGCATCGCTGGGTCAAGTGTATCGAGCTAAAAGGAGACTATATTTAAAAATAAATCGCCATTTTTCCAAAATGTTTGTTTTTCTTTTGTACGCTAAGTACTTATCGGACCACCCTCGTACATAGCATTGATGAATGATGATTACGTTGGGGAAAATAAAAAAAAAAGAAGTGATACTGGTAAGAAGAAGTATCAGGACAAAAAGCAATCTATTGAATTTACCAGATGCTATGTATACAATGAGTTTTAAAAAAATTAACAATTGAATAAGTGTTTTCAGATTCAAAATGTACTTGACATGTACTAAGCAAAGATGCATTTATGTACATACATATTTATTTATTGCACGAAGTTGAGGATAAACTTCCGAGTATGGAGTGAAAATGTGCTGTGCCAATCATTTTGAGACTTGCCGCAACATTAAGATTCTGTTTATGATGTTTTTTGCTTATACAGGGTGTTCCACGAGCTGTGTGCCAAAAAGTTAGAGGGTGTAGTTCTGGTCAAGACAAGAAAAAAATCGTATGGGAGGGGGGGTCTATTCCCCCCCGTTTAACCGAGAGGGGCAACTTTCTAAAAAATTTACTTAATTTGGAAAAAAAAATATTAAAAATCAACAGTTACATCCACAATGCCGTGATATACATTTTGTAAAGCCAGAAACCTCTTCTTTCATCTTGTTTCTAAACGAAGCTGTTTTAAGGAATAGTTTTTGAGAAATTAATTTTCAAACTCAAAATTTTGAAAAAAAAAATTAAAAAAAAAATTTCGAACTATTTTTTTTCAATGTATGTATTTTTGTATGTAATTAAGTATTAATTTTTTTTTCAAAAATTCAATTCTCTTATTAGTTTTTAGTTAAAGACAGAAAACCGGATGCAAAAATGTCTTGTAGTTTTTGAGAAATTAAAAAAAAACCCGAACCATTTTTTTTCTATGAAAAACCTTTTTTTTTGGTTTTAACGCGGCTGGACTTGTAGGCAAACTAATGTATGAAACATTGACCTCTTTTTTATTATTTTTTAAAAAAATCGGAGTTTTATTATAATAAATTTTCGATATGATCCCCATTTTTTAGAAGGCAAAGATTATATCTCCTTCTAATGGCTTCTCATAAGTCTATGCCTGACAAATTTTCCTGTAATTTGACTCCAGCGACTTCAATCCGTTCTTTCAGTTGTTCCAAAGATACTATTTCCACTTCGTAAACATAATTCTTCATGAATCCGCACACATAAAAATCTAGAGGAGTTAAATCTGGTGATCTAGGTGGCCATTCCGTGGGGCCCCTTCTTCCGATCCAACGGTCACTAAAATGATCATCCAGTCAGTTTCTAACCCGTAAGCTCTAGAGTGCTGGTGCTCCATCTTGCTGGTAGATTAAATTATCTGCTATGGCCAAAGGAACGTTGCCCATCAAATCGGGCAAAAGGTCTCATAGGAACTGCAGGTATGATTCTCCATTAATAACGGCATTCAAAAACCGGGGCCCGATTACAGTTTGTCCAACAATACCAAGCCAAACATTACAATACTAAACCAATCCCCTGCGGGAAAGGGAATAGAATATTCCCGCGGCATGGAATGCCAGTCGTAAGAGGCGACTAAATTCCAGAACCCACTTCTAAGCCAAGGTGTTGAGGTACCCGTGCCGATGGCTGCAAGGTCAGTTAGTGGTTAAAGAGTACTGGCCGTTAACGGTCCCCTCCGATGCCCAGGCAAGGTCGGTTGTATAAGTGCCTTATCCCAGTATGTCGGCTCTGCTGGGACGGACCTTTCTTTCCGGACCTACTCGTGGGACCAACATTTTTTTTTTACACATATGGATACAAAAAACAAAAACAAAACCAAAACAAGGAGGTCGCCTAGCCTTGGCACCTCATCCGAGGACGAGCTACTGGCTTCGAGCCAAGAAAAAGTAGCCAGTCCATCCAAGGAACAGGGTTCTAAGCAAAGTACCCCTATCCAACCAATTCTACCTCAACCTCAACCTCAAAATATACCAACGGCTAAAGTCAGCAGCAGCGACCAAAAGCCGGTTAAAAAGCAAAAATCCTCCGGCCAGATTATGAGAGAGAAGTACCTCAAGGCTGTATTCATTCTTGGCAAGATTGCAAAGAATGAAGCAGCCGGTACTCCTCATGAGAAAGACATAGAGGATCGGCGCAAATATGAGGAAATGATGGATGAGTACACCCGACTCAAAACTACATCAAATCGCGAGGGAGCGAAAAGGAACAGGTCTCAAGACGAGACCTCAATCGCTCCTAAAAGAAGCAAGGTCACGGCAGCAGCAGCCGCCGCGCCCTCCTCGCGTAAACCTCCCAGCAAGTTTTCCTCCTACGCGGAAACTGCGAGAGATCACCTTCAGGTCGCGCTGGGTGACGAAAACTCCTCCAACGGTAAAGCGGTGCTTGACAGACAGGCCGAGCATCGAGGCTAAGCTTACCGTAATGACGGTGGATCACATAATTAATAACCCCAATGGCCAGATGCCTGGGTTTGACTCCGAAGAGATTGTTAGGGGTTTCCGGGTTATCAAATGCGCTGACCAATTCTCCAAAGACTTCCTTAGCGAGTGCATCGCTAAGGTTAACGATACCTGGGATGAACTTAAGATCAAGATCATCCCCGCTAAGGATATCCCCAGGATACCAAGGGCACGTATTTGGCTACCCCGGACGACTATAGACAGCGGAAAGGTTCTCCAATGTCTCAAGTTGCAAAACCCCAACATCCCCACGGAGGACTGGGCCATCATAAAGGTCGAAGAACCACAGAACAACTCCCAAACTTACTTGCTCTCCATCAATGAAAAGTGCTTGGAAGTACTGAAGGAGGCAAACTACAAAATGAAGTTTGGCGTCAGGCAAGCCAAACTCAAAATCTTTCGCCCGACAGGCCCTGGTGATGATCTAGTTGAGATCGATGCAACTGACAAATTGCTGGAGGGCCTATCGATCGAAACGGAAGACCAACCTCAACTACACCAAGAGCAACAACAAAAGCAACAACAGTAACTACAATATGCTTAATGTCATACAGTTTAATCTCCAGCACTCGAAATGTGCGTCGGAGAATCTGATAGTTTTCCTGCGGGAGGAAAACATTGACATTGGCATATTGCAGGAGCCCTGGGTAAACGGTTCTATTATCCGAGGGCTCAACGACACCAACTACAACATTTTTTACAAAAAACAAACCGGCAAGCCCAGAACCTGTATACATATTAGCTAAGAAACATATTAAAGCCTTTTTATGTCCCCACCTTAGCTCCGAAGATTTAACAGTCGTTAATCTGGAAGGTTCTGGCCAGCCGAACCTCATTATAGCATCAAGCTACATGTCGCACGATATGCCATCTCCACCGGTTGAAGTGCAACTACTGGTCAGGCAACTTCAAAAGGGTAAGGATACCCTTCTTCTCGGATGCGACGCCAACGCCAGACACTCTCTATGGGGCAGTTCGGAAATCAACGAAAGGGGTGAGTCTCTGTTTGATTTCTTAATAACCTCCAAGCTCAATATATGTAATGTAGGTAGCTCCCCAACCTTTGTATTTCCGAGTTCGGAAGCACTCCCGGTTGGGAGGAAGTACTTGATATAACCCTAATCTCCAATTCCACCAATTATAGGGTCGACAGCTGGAGAGTATCCAATCTAAAATTGTTCGCAGACCACAAATGGATACTCTTCAACGTGAATTTCAGTGCTGACCCCTCCATCCCCTTCAGAAATCCTAAACGTACTGACTGGAAAAAATTCAGCAGGATCATTAACTCCAAACTCAATAACCTACCCCATCCAGACATGGAATCGGTAGAACAACTGGACACGAAAGTTAGGACCTTTGAAAAGGCCATGGTCACGGCCTTCAAAGTTTCGTGCCCAGTTAAGCACAGCAAAAAAACCTTCCCACCGTGGTGGAATGAGGATCTCTCCGTTTTAAGGAAAATGACAAGAGACCTCTTCAACATCTGCCACAGACACAAATACTGGAAACCCTACAAAGACTGCCTTAAACTCTACAAAAAGGCCATTAGCAAAGCCAAAGCTCAGGCGTGGTCAGAGTACTGCCAGTATATCGAAACACTTGGGCAAGGTTATACCCTGGCTAACGGTGACTTATCGAAGTTCGCTGAAACTCAACTACATCCCCCTAGCCTGGAAAAGAGTTCGATGTATCTTCATCCCGAAGGCTGGCAAGCGCGGTCATGAATCCGCAAAGGATTTCAGACCTATCAGCCTCACATCCTTCGTCCTGAAGACCCTCGAACGCATCTTAGACAGGCACATCCGCGACTCCCTAGGAAACACAAAGTTTTCGAAGTCCCAACACGCCTACAATAAAGGCAAGTCCACTGAGACCGCCCTGCATGAAGTCGTGCAGACAATCGAAAAATCCATCCACCATAAACAATTTACCTTAGCTACCTTCATAGATATAGAGGTGCTTTCAACAACCTTCACACTGAATCGATCCAAGAAGCCCTCACCACGGCAGGGGTAGAGGGACTTGTTAGCAGATGGATCATATCCATGCTCAGAACTAGGATCATTCAGGCCCAGATGGGCAACACCACTATAGTTAAGACCGTAGATAGAGGCACACCCCAAGGTGGGGTAATATCGCCTCTACTATGGCTCTTGGTTATCGATAAAATTTTGAAAGAATTCGAGAGAATCGGAATAAAGGCGGTTGCTTATGCTGATGACGTGGTCATCCTAGTATCGGGAATGTTTCCCTCGGTAATTAGCGAAATCTCAGAGAGAGCTCTGACTAAGCTAAGCGCCTGGGCCTCAGGATGCGGCCTAAGCGTCAATCCGAGTAAAACAGAACTGATGCTGTTTACCACCAAATATAAGATACCGGACTTTAATCTGCCTCGACTCAACAACCAGTCACTCTCCTTGTCTTCCGAGGCTAGATACCAAGGAATTATCCTAGACCCCAAGCTCAGTTGGAAGATAAACATTGAACATCGGCAAAAGCTGGGGACTCCGACCCAAAATGGTGCTGTGGATGTACACGGCTGTCATCCGCCCCATCCTCACCTACGGAGCGCTCGTATGGTGGCCTGCCCGAAGTAAGGCATACAGCATCAAAAAACTAAGCCGAGTACAGAGATCGGCCAGTATCGGGGTAACCGGTGCCCTTCGGTCTACTCCGACCGAGGCACTTAACGTACTCCTAAACCTCCTCCCTCTGGACCTCTTCATCAGATATAATGCAGCCTGTAGCGCCATTAGACTCAGAGAATCTGGGTTCTGGTCATCTAAACCCTACCTAGTGACCTGGCCACGACTGCAACCGATTTCACGACACCCATACACAACCCAAATAAAGCCGCCCATGTCCACTTCCCATCCAGGATGGCATGGAAACAGGGACTGCACTCTGAGAACCATCAGGTAGCTTTTTTCACCGACGGTTCGAAAATGGAGTGTGGGGTTGGCTCGGGTATCTTCTCAGCGGAACTGAATATCTCCGAATCGTTGCGACTTCCAGACTCGGCCAGCGTGTTCCAAGCGGAAATACTAGCGATTAAGGAAGCTTGCAAGTTACTCACGCGCTATCCAATTACCAAGAGAGATGTCAATATATATATTGATAGCCAATCAGCCATCAAAGCCCTCGACTCTCACTCCATAAAAGCCAAATTAGTTGCACAGTGTAAGGATGAAATCAGCTGTGCAGGAGACTATTTCAACATTACTCTCATTTGGGTTCCTGGCCACAGCAAAATAGAGGGAAACGAAAAGGCTGACGCTCTAGCAAGGCACGGCTCTTCCCTCGACTGTTCTTTGGCGGATGCAGTACTCCCCCCCATCAGACTGGTCAAGGCAAACCTTCTACAACACTTTCTCTCGAGGGCGAACTCCAGATGGTGCAGTCTTAGCAACTGCGTCATATCAAGGAAAACATAACAGGAAAAGAACCCTCGACCTAACTAACAGACCCCGACAAGAGATTGCCAGAATTGTAGCCATCTGTACTGGCCACTGGCCTGTCGGTACCCACGCTGCTAAGTTAGGCACCCCATTCAACACCTACTGCCGAAGTTGCAAGAACCCACTGGAAAAGGAAACTCTCACCCATTTCATTTCCTGTGTGAATGTCCGGCTCTAGCTAGAACCAGACAGCGCCTACTCGGCAAAATCGCCTTCGACGACCTATCAGAATTCAGGGAAATAGGATTCTGCAATATCATCAAATTCCTTAATTCCACAGGATGGATATGAAACTCTAATAATAGCACACTAGGCCACTGAGTGGTGGCATCAAAACGGCGCATAAGCGCTAATTGGGCCTGGCATCTTGATATCAGGCGGCCACTCCTACCTACCTACCTAAACCAATCCATTGTTGTGTGGATTGGTGCTACTCCAATGATGCAAATTGTGGAAGTTAGTAACCCCATCTCTGGCAAACTGTGCTTCATCCGTCCAGAATATCCTTGCAAAATAGTTTCGTTCAGTTTCATCTCGAAGCAGTAATGATCGACAAAATTCTGCTCTCAAAAACTTGTCGTTTGAGGTGAGTTCCTGAACTGGCCTAAAATGGTACGGGTGTACATTTTCGGTATGAAGCACTCTCCATACTCTAGATTTGGGCACTCCAAGCATAATAGCTATCCTCCTTGTACTAAGGGAGGGATTACGTCGGACCAAATCCAAAATTCTTTCATCTAAGATTCCTGATCCATCTGTAACTGATCTTTCGCTTCTTCGATGCTCTAGCACTCCGTGCTCTCGCAGACGTCGGTGGATTCTTGAAAACATGCTACGACTGGGACACCCCCGATTGGGATATCTTTCAGCGTAGATTCTTTCGGCTTGACGATCTCGACCGTAGCAAAAGTGCATGTCCCGTTACTTCTTCTCGAGAGTATGAGTTTGACATCGTAATGTGTTGATGAGTTAACATCCAATTTGGAAATGGTTTTTTATTAAAAATGCGATGCCTTTTATTTACATTTGGGTTGCAAATATTTAGTTTTTCAATAAAGAAAAAATGCGGTTTTATTGTTTTAAGGTCCTAGCGGGTAGAACCCATCGGCGGCGGGCGGACCCAGACGAAATTGGCAGGTCATTTTCAGGCGTTATCAACGAAAAAAAAGGATTAATCCAGGGTTATTCCAATACTGTGTCACTTTATTGTATCCTCATAAAATTCCGAATTTTTCAAAAATAATAAAAAAGGGGTCAATGTTTTATACATTAATTTGCCTACAAATCCAGCCGCGTTAAAACCAAAAAAAGGTTTTTCTTAGAAAAAAATGGTTCGGGTTTTTTTTTAATTTCTCAAAAACTACAAGACATTTTTGCATCCGGTTTTCTGTTTTTAACTAAAAACTAATAAGAGAATTGAATTTTTGAAAAAAATAGTACTTAATTACATATCTACAATTTTGGAAAAAAAATAGTTCGAAATTTTTTTTTTCATTTTTTTTTTTCTTCAAAATTTTGAGTTTGAATCCAAATGAATAGTGCCGTCTCTGAACAAATTTATTTCAATTCTGGTGTCCCACAAGGCTCAGTCCTGGCGCCTATCCTGTACATTATTTACTTATCGGATTTCCCAACTTTACCCGACTGTCATACCGCAATATTTGCTGATGACACAGCCATTTTTTCTTCACATGAATTTGCTCCCATTATTGAGAGAAATCTAGTCAATGTGTTCAGAATAGTCAGAATAGTGTAAAATTATCTTAGCAAATGGAAAATCAAACTTAATGAGGAAAAAACTCAGGCTATCTTTTTCACACGAAAAAGAAAGCCCTGCTTTCTTCCCAGCGGACATTTGCAGCTTAATACAATAGCTTTAAAGTCGAAAGACATAGATTTAAGTTGTTACTTCTATTTTAGAGTGTCCGCCTAGGGCCAGTAAGATATCTACATAGATTGTTAAGATAGTTAAGCTAGTTTTTACGCATTTTTGTCTACGGTAAGATAGATCTAAGAAAATATGAATAAAAATGAATTAAAAACTAAACTACAACAGCTTTAAACTGGGAATCCTCGGTACGATATTTAGGGATACATCTAGATACGAAACTGACTTTTAATGAACATATCAGTCATACAATAAAAAAGGTTGGGATTGCGACCAAAATGCTCTACCCAATTATAAATAGAAAATCAGTACTCTCAACAGAAAATAAAATGATCATCTACAAAGTTATCTTTCAGGCAATTATGCTATATGGATGCCAAGTTTGGGGAGACTGTGCACAATGTCATATTAAGAGATTGCAGGTATCCCAAAATAAAGTACTTAAAATGATGTTAAATTTACCATGGCTTCACTCAACCATAGATGTTCATAGAAAAGCGAATGTTGAATTGATCTCTGACAGAATACAAAAACTGAAAACAAGATTTCAAGAACACTGTAGTATTGCTGATAATCCTCCCATTCAAAACTTAACTGATACGTAAATTCTGTTAATTGTACTGCATTAAATTATCTATTTGTTATACTGATTATATTTATTTAATTGTTTGTTAATTTTCTTATTTATTTATCTTTACTTATTTATTTACTAATTTATTTATTTATTTAATTATATATATATTTTTTTTCTTTATTTATTTATATACAATATATATATATTTTATTTATTTGTTTATCTATTTGTATCTTTTTACACTTATTTATCGAATTCTTTTTCCCTTTATTTTTTTTTTTTTTTTGTTTCCGTTTCATTGGAGGTTTTTCTTCGTATTTTCCTCCAAATTACTGTAATTACCTTAATTATTTCTTTCTACCTTTTTCACATATATACAATGCTTTACAAGAAAGATATTGTAATATCACATCTCTAAATTATACTGTGCGGTAACAATTACCTTTCTACACACTATTATACGAAATAAAAATGATCTATATATCTTGAGTTTGAAAATTAATTTCTCAAAAACTGTTCCTTAAAACAGCTTCGTTTAAAAACAAAATGAAAGAAGAGGTTTCTGGCTTTACAAAAAATTATATCACGGCATTGTGGATGTAACTGTTGATTTTTAATATTTTTTTTTCCGAATTAAGTCAATTTTTTAGAAAATTGCCCCTCCCGGCTAAACGGGGGGGAATAGACCCCCCCTCCCATACGAGTTTTTTCTTGTCTTGACCAGACCTACACGCTCTAGCTTTTTGGCACACTTGTCGTGGGACACCCTGTATAGTCCTCCTTCAGTAGATGCTTGCTCTTTCTTATTGAATACCAGCTTCTACTTTACTTTAAATTTCAGGTCAAACCAAACCTATGAAACATATAGGTATATGTATATAAATAAACGTTCAATTTAAATTGCATTCAGATCTTCCGTTAACATATACATACATATGTACATTTACCTTTTGCCATTCCCCCTCACATCGTAAGGGTGATCCTAAGCTGTTTTAAATCTTAATCAACTTCCCCCCTCTAGTTTTTATTTCCGGAATTGATGTTTTATACTTAAAAAAATAAATGTTTATTAACCTACTTAAGCTGAAAACACAAACATGACTTACATTTTAAGGCAATCCTAATCTAATCTTTTTGTCATTCATGTAGTCGTTTTGTGACTCTAAAACGACTTAGAGAATACAAACGCTAACAGTCATTCGACTCATGTCAGACAAATAAATACGTTCCACAAGACATAAACGATTCAAGTCAAGAATAGACGCGTTTTTTTGTCGTCCAGCTATACTTAATAATTGAAGGGTTGTAAGTCTAAAGGGCCTAAGTGCCAATTTTATTATTAAGAGATATACGAAAAAATACATAATAAAAATATATTTTCTGGGTTACGTTTTCTCTGAATGTTTTGATCACTCGATGCTGTAGCGTCCATTTCGTACCGTGTAATTTAGTCAACTAACTGTTAATAAACATAAACCCATGTTAACAGCCACCACCACCCGCTAATTCGCCCTGAACGCACACACGCACAGACCCTTTTGAGCGAAAGTTCGTTGGCACCTAGACCCTACCACAACTTTATTTGTGTGTGGGCAAAATTTTAAAAGAAAAAGACACATTTGGATATTATTAGGCTTGGCACTTAGATTGTATTTTCCTAAAAATATTGACTTGATTTTTTGGCACTTAGACCCTTTAGACTTACAACTCTTCAATTACGGTATGTAAGGCGAAACCATATAGACTGAAATAGTGTAAAATATTAGGTACATATACCTAAAGCCGGTCAGTGCATGCAAAAAAACATTTTTTCTTGCGTTCCTTCACGTTTGAGGAATGATTTTTCACCTACTCCTTTTATTCATTGCGTTGTTTCGTTGTTGTCACACTGTCTTATTGAGCAACTCTCTTTTAAACAATGTCTGCCCCGAATCTACGTTCAAGAGCGTGTCAACTATCATCTCCTGCAGTAAAGCAGCCCAACACCGACAACGCTCCTCTCACCGTCAAAATTCTAGACGAGCATCTCGCAAAGCAAGGGGAGTCAATGCGACTCGCCTTTGCAAGTGAGATTTCTAAGCTGCCGGACGAATTCGTCCTCAAAATGGATGATTTTAAAACCACCTGGAACATCGATGGGCTTGAAAGAACCACCGATTCAGCCAAACAAATATATATCGACGAAATCGTAGGTCTTCAGCGGCGATGTGACTCTCTTGAAAGGAAGGAAGTAGCGTGTAACGCTGTACTCTTCGGAGTACCTGCACTCCCGGAAGAAAACCTGAAAAGTCTATTTAATCGTCTATGCCACACCATAGACTACAGGCCGCCACTCTTATTAAACATTTTTTCGGACCAAAAGACGAGACAACAACGCCAAGAACATCGGAAGTCCACCAATCATCATGAAATTCAGCAACCCACATGAGAGGAACACCTTTCTGAAGTCTGCAGCGAGTTTCCGTAAGCAGCATTCGTCTGAATTGCGCCTCCACGACCTAAAAATTGAATCAAGTAACAGCTGCTATCTTAATGAGATCCTGACGAAGCGAGCTCTAAATCTTCTGAACTGCGCTCTCGGTCTTCGGCGAAAGAAACTGTTTTCAGTATATCAACAACAGACGCATCAATGAAATCTATAAATTACGTAAGCTTTTTATAAGAAGTAATTCTGTTGTTTTCTCTCCTCTGTCTTACTCCCTCTTCCCCTATTAACCCTTATTTATCCTCTCTCAATTCGGATTGCACTTTTTCTTTTCTTTCTTTTTAATGGACACTGCTGGGTCGGGGACTCAGTATAGTTTGAATGGAAATACGATGTATGCTATGATAAATATTCTATGCAAGACGCATAAGGTCTGTTATTTGAATGCGCGTAGCTTAAATGATCTGGAACTTGGTTATTTGAAGTCTTTGTTCTCAAAGTCTAGTGTTGATGTTATCTGTGTAAGTGAAACCTGGCTTAAGCCAAGTGCGAGATTTATCCCATAATATACTTAATTTTGAAATTTTTAGGAACTATCGATCTACTGATACTACGGGTGGCGGGGTAGCAATTTACTGCAATTCAGGTATAAACTGTAAATTAATTACTAGATCTAGTAGCAGTGGAATATAATACCTTTTAGTCGAATTACGCGACAATAGTACTAAATGTTTTATAGCATGTGCATACAACAGCAATAGAAGCTCCTTCCCCTACCGTTCTTCTCAGCGACGTCTGATTACAGTGCTCCATATAAGCATATTATAATTTGTGGAGATTTCAATACTTATCTATTGAAAAATGACTCACTTGCCATTCAAATGAAAGTCTTAGTTTCTTCGGTTGGTATGACGGTAGTAAACACTACTTATCCCAATCGTTTCGCTCAGAATCGTCTTCCAAGTCTACTAGATTTAATCATTGTGTCCACTCCGTCGCTTGTTTTATTGTTTGAACAATTGTCGTTTGCTGTTTCTGACCATGATTTTCTGTTCTGTACCTATGATATTAACTTGTCCAAAAACGTTATCCCAGACATTTACATTTAAAGATTTCAATGCCATCGATGTTATCGCTCTTCAAAACGCTGTTGTCTCAGCGCACTGGGAACAATGTCGCTTAAGGTCTGACCCGAATGATAAAGTTAAACTCTTCCAAGAAATTCCATCCAAATTGTACGTTCGCTGCGTAACAATCAAAACGGTAAAAATTCAGAACTGTGCATGTCCTTGGTATACAACTGAAGTAGTCAACTCCATCAAAAGAAGAAACAGATTGTATAGTAAATGGAAACGTCGGCCTTCTGAGGTTAATTGGACTTCGTTTAAGACCGCGCGCAATTACGCTACCTCTGTTATACGCAACTCGAAAAAGATTTTCTTGGCTTCTAAATTAAATGCATATCTTACTTTTAAACAATTATGGAGTAATCTTAGAAAAATTGGTTTATCTAGCAGCAATAATAATTCTAAATATGCCTATGACCCTGACGAACTTAACCATACTTATTTAGGAGAAGATCCTTGCTCAACCGCATTCGATTTTAATCAGACATCAGACCGTCTACACTCGCCTCCAAGACTAGACGATTTTGTTGTTGCCACTGAAGAGGAAATTGTCCAATGTGTCAAAGCCATTAAAACCAATTCCATTGGGGAAGATGGTATACCAATACGGTTCCTCAAACTTATATTACCGTACATCGTCTCCCATCTTACCCATGTAATAAATTGGTGTATTATTAAATCGACTTTCTCACAATCGTGGAAAGTTGTTTTGCTATATCCCTTCTCTGTCTATTAGATTTCTCAAAGGTAAAGTAAATCACAATGTCTTATGTTGGAAGCTTAAACACAATTTTGGTTTCAGTGAAAGAGCGGTCTGCTTATTGAGTAGTTTTCTTTCCGGTAGGTCGCAAAGGGTAATTTTGGGTGAGCGTTGTTCATCCCTCATGAATGTGAAACAAGGTGTGCCACAGGGTTCTATATTTGGTCCAATATTATTCTGCATAAACGATCTTCCGTCAGTTTGCAGACACTCATCAGTGCATTTATACGCGGACAATGTTCAATTACATCATTCTAGCCATTTGCGAATATCGATGAACTTGCATTCCTTATAAACGACGATCTGAAACGAATTTACGTCTGTCACTAACGGACTAGTAATTTAACCGACAAAATCCCAAGTAATTCCGATATCCAAAAAACAATTTAACCTAGATCTTCTTCCCGGCATATATCTCAATGACTCTAGAATTAAAGCTGTCGAGTAAATTACTAGCCTCGGTTCGAGACCTATCTGTTTACCTTTACATAAACATGGGTATTCGTCGCGTTTGCTGTCTTCGTAAAATGTGGCCCAGCGCATACTTCACTCCACTCGAAACATGTCGCAGACTGGTTGTTTCTTTCATTTTATCACTAATAACATCCTCGGAGGTAGTATATAGTAGCCTAGTAAGTTACAAGTAGCCTTCAACGATGCAGTGCGTTACATCTACGGTATTCGCCGTCACGAGCATATCTCTGAGTACTCTCAAGATTTGCTAGGTTGCAACTTGCAACAATACATCAACACCAGAAACTGTATGTTCCTATACAAAATTATTACTAACCGTAGCCCGATGTATTTGTACAGACTGAATTTCCTCGATCTTTCAGAACCTCGTAAATTATTCCCTACCGCCGTAATTACGTCAAGTCGCCACGTCTATTCTTCATTCACAGTATTAGACTGTGAAACTCCTTGCCCTCTAATAAAAGATAAATTTCTCAATTTCAAACTTGTACAATTTTAAAAGTGCAATCCTTCGCTATTTTACAAGTCACAATCTGTAAGATAAATCCCTTAGTTATTCCTGTGCTTAGATATAAGAAAAACATTGTTCAGTAGTTTTAAGTAAAATTAAATCCAATCTTTCTGTAATTAATAATTATTGTAATTTACTAAGTACTAAAAAATATTCGCATCTTAATGTATATTCCGATAAATAAATAAATGAAATGAAAAACTGTCATACTGAGGAAAAAAAAATCGGTACCACGTACTGGTACTTGTACGTCAGTACCTTGTACTTGTACTTGAAAAAGACTTAAGTACGCACTTCAACAATGGGTTAAGTACTTAAGAAAATACAAGTAAAAGGAAGGAGTACAATTAATGCTATCTTATTCTAATCTTTTCTAATTCTAAAGTTTTATTTTAATTATTCTAATTCTAAAAGTTTTTTTAAACAAAATGTTTAAGTACTGCATATTTGGTCTCAAGTACTTGGAAATACTGCTCAAGTACTTAGAAGTACTCTCAAGTACTGCTCAAGTATTTCGAAGTACTGTTCAAGTACTTTTTAAGTATTTTAACATAATACTTAAGCATTTTAGCAGAAAAGACTAGTACTTGCCTAAAATCAAGTAACAGTAAAAGATGCTGAAGAACAAGGACCTGTAATAATACTGGTACTGGTGCTTGTACTTGATTTCATACAGCCCTAATTCAAATGAACTCACTACGACAGAATTAAATGAGGTCACCCATGCTCATGGATAGAAGCTCGTTTGCAATGGTTGGTCGCTAGAAACCTGGACATCAATGTAAGCAAATGAGTATCGCGGGAGAAGACGTACAAAAGTCGGAGGTCTCACTCTGAGTTAGGTCGTGATCAAGAAGATCCCCAAGAGAGTGGCTTTTTATTAGATAATTTAAGCAAATGCGTTGAATTTTACCCAAGTTACGAACATTGTACCATCGAAAAACAACAATTAGGTTTTAGAGGTAGGTGTTCCTTTATTTATTATAATCCGAATAAACCTGGTAAGTATGGCATTACAATTATCTCCATGAACGATGCTCACACTGTATACATGCTGACATACATCATATACATATACATATACATCCAGATACTGGAAAAGTACCAGTGGGAACAAATGAACTAGTTCCAAGTTACCATTCACCATACTAATAGAAATACAGCAATAGGTTTAGTTCTGTGCTGTTAACAGAGTCTTTGCAGTCTAATTTTGCGCTTATAATGCTCTGAACAATGAAAAAAAAAAATAAAGCTGAAAACCACCGGATTTTATAAAGGTTAAAGAGGCTCCCAAACTTAACAAAGAAAATAACGCGTCTTTTTTGGACCGAAAAAAAAGGTTGAATTCCAAAACACAGAAAATAAAATTTAGATGCGGCATTATTACACTTTCACTGCGTATCTACAACGCAGATTTGATGTTTTGCATACATTTTACTTTGCATTAGTTTGACATTTCGGAACTCGTTTCAGATAGATAGCACTCATTGAACTAAAAGTGAAAGAGATGGAAAGAAGGGTTTTTAACCTTCCTGTACTCGCGCGTTTTGACACACATATACTTGCGCACGGTCTCTCAGACCGAGATTTTATCTGGTATATATATTCTTGCATCTGTATTTTTTAAGTAGTTTTGCCATTTATTTTAAAGAAAATAATATAATTAATTAAAACAAATAGAAAAATATAGGTACTTTTACTTTATTTGGCAACAATAACGTTTAAAACTAGCTTCTCAAAAAAATAAATTTTTTTCTGGACCTTAACTTAAATAATAAAAAAAAATATTTTCTTTTCTTAAAACAAACAAAAACGTATTAATTCAATAAAAACAAATAACAGAAATAATAAAAAAGTATAAAAAAAGATTCAATCTTCATATGTTTGTAAAGCGTAGCAATCCGAACATACCATATATGCATGCTCGAGACAAAAATATTTTTTGCATTTCATGCAATTGTATTTTGTTTTTCGATTTTTTTTCGACGAGCAAAATGAACAGCGGCCTGTTTGATTATTTCCAGATGATCCAGGTTCAGTTTGATCAAGTTTGCATATTTCTAAGATCCTCAGCCTCAATGTTCGTGGCATACTTAAAACGAATGCCCTGTTTTTTAGATGGGGCATTATTAGGTCATATGATAGCATTTCAATAAACTTCCTGCGGCTTGTTTTTATGTTCATATTGTTCAGTCCATATATTACATATGAATTTATTCCAGCAACATTCATAAGGCTGTAAAAAATAACCATAGGCCACCGATTAGTTCCTCTAGCGCAGTTATAAGCCTCGCACATTCTGTCGACCGTGTCAACACCCCCTTTTGTAACGTTATAATATGTAATTATCTCTGGTTTTCCAGTTTGTTCATTTATTTGTGCATCAGTGTGCATACTAGAAACAAGAAGAACATTTCTATTTTTTTTTTTTGGCACATATGAAACTAGCGTGCTGTTATTTCGGTGACCAAATACACTCGATTTTTCTCTACGATTTTTTACATCAGTAAATTCCTTTTTATTTTTTCTAATTGTGCCTATCACAGTAAGCTTGTGATTTTGCATCAAACTGCCGACTAAAGGGATGCTTGTAAAAAAATTATCACAAGTTACATTTCGACCAGATCCATCAATTACAGAACAAAGACGCTTGACTAATGCCTGGGATCCGTTGTCAACTTTATATAATCTTTCAGGTTGTTGTCCTACATAAACTTCCAGACTTGACGTATAAAATAATTTAACGTAAAAAATAAACTCTGTGAGTGCATATATCTTTATACCATATTTATTTGGCTTCGAAGGTATATATTGTCGGAAGCTACAGCGGCCTCTAAATGCTTCCAATTTCTCGTCGATTATAACGAATGCAGAGTGGCTGAAATATTTTTTGAAATTTAACACAATTTCTTCAAATAAGTCTCTTATTGGAGCTAGCTTGTCGACTGAAGTACGGTGATTTCTGGTTTCTTTGTTATCAAATCTGAGACATCTCAATAGGAGGTAAAAACGACTCCAACTCATTACTAATCGGAAAATTTCCGGCGATGAACCATCAGTCCTGAAAAGATCTTTAGCATTAAGCGGACTATTTTTCCTGCCCCCTGCAAACAAGAGAAGACCGAGCAGGGCTTGAATTTCATCTTCGTCAGTAAGACGACAGTCTCTAGCTCGTTTAAATTCAGGTGAGAGCCGTTCTATATGTTGGTTTGAATGCACCGTAATTATGCGGATAACTGTTTCAGAAATAAAGAGTTTCCAAATTTCACCTGGATCTTTCAAGTTTCTTGCTTCTCTTCTTACGCCAGGAAGTTGCATTATAATATTTTCAGATCTTGTTCTCACTGCAGAAGGAGGGCAATTTTTGTGCCACCTAGTCGTTTTATCTTTGCCAACGTAGTAGTGTTGAAATGAACGCAAAACTTCCTCAGATTCGTCTGTTGGTTCGCACTCCTGCTCAGTGTCCGTATTTTCCTCTTGCACTTCAACTGCGTCTTCCACCTCACTGTCACCCACGTCATCATAATTGGAGTCGAAATCTTCACTCTCTAACAGCGCCTTTATTATTCTTTCTTCGTCCATTGTGCTGACAAAAACGACTTAAAAGAATTCAAAACGGTTGTTAGAAATATTATATATGGAATACTTAGCAAAATATAAAAACCTAAAATAAAATCATGTTTTTCACTTTCTAATCTTTTAAAATAAAAAAAATTGCTTACCCAAAATTGTAACACTTATACTCGCGTCGGTCTGTGGGACCGAAAATTCACAAAAAAAGAAGACGTCTAATTGTCACGTGCGCTTGCGCCCAACTAAACGACGGAGATCATTTACTTGGGAAGCTACTGAAAACTTCAAAGAGGCAGGGATAATATTTTTCAAGTAAACAAAGAATTAAGGATTTGTCGGTCTAAGAGACCAATGCGCGAGTATAGGAAGGTTAATGAGGATTTTAGCCATTTTCATTTTAATTCTGCCATTAGATCCCAGAATAATCATTTTCAAAATTTTATCATGGCAAACTTCCAACTCAATCCAAGCCAAATTCGCTCACTTGCAAAAAAGTTCAGAAGTAAAAATCTCTGAAATAAAGCAGTAAACAAGAAAAGTATTATATACTTTTTTTGCAAATTCAATTTCTTAGGTATTCAAAATAGAAAGCAAAACAGCAATCCATAAATACTATAAAAACTAAAGTTATTATAAAAACCAAACTTAAAATTACGAAACTACATATGCACAAGCGAAACTCGCTCTAGAGTATAGGGTCTGCCAAATAACTTTTTTTTTTTTTGAAAATGCTATAAAAAAACTACTGAATATTTTCTCAAATTTCTTTTTTTATTTGAAAGTACAATCCTTCCGGTTAATAATGGAAAATAATTTCATTCAAATGGCTGCCTCGGCTGGCCATGCAGTAGCCTACACGATCGGTCCAATTTTTAAGCACATTATCGATTGTGTGCAGCTGTATTTCACCAATGGCTTCACGAATATTATCCTTTAAAGCGTCAATTGTCTCTGGCTTGTCGGCGTAACACTTATCTTTGACGGCACCCCACAAATAATAGTCCAACGGTGTCAAATCGCAGCTCCGAGGTGGCCAAACGACATCAGCTCTGCGGCTGATAATGCGATCTTCAAAAACAGGGCGCAAAACATCGAGTGTAGCTTCGGCTGTGTGGCACGTAGCGCCTTCCTGATGAAACCAAATGTTGCCAATATCCTCCTCTTCAATTTTTGTGAACAAAAATTCGTTCAACATGGCCCGATAACGATCGCCATTGACTGTAACGGCCACTCCTTGCTCATTTTCGAAGAAAAATGGCCCAATTATGCCTCCGGACCAAAATCCGCACCAAACAGTGGCTCGTTTTGGGTGCACCGGCTTTTCAATGTATGCGTGCGGGTTTTCTGTGCCCCAAATGCGACAATTTTGCTTGTTTACATACCCGCCAAGATCAAAATGAGCTTCATCTGAAAAGATGATTTTTTTGGCAAAATCGGCATCTTCTGTAATTCGATCGCAGGCCCACTTAGCGAAGCGTTGTTCAAGCGTATACACAACCATATTCGTTCAGCGGAAGGATAAAACTAATTATCTGTCAAATCAGACATGAGCTAAGTGTTACCATTCACGAAATAAGCACTACTTGAAAAAAAAACGTTAGATGGCGGACCCTTTATTTGCTTCAAACGCGATTAACTACATATTTTACCAACTAACGGCATTTATAATAATCAAACTTACCTTTTTCGACATCTGTACCTTATTCTTGGTTATTTTCTGTGCAACAAAAATCGAGTTTTATAAAAATGGGAAGACAAAGTGGCCAAACGTCTCTAGATAGCCCGGAATTAATTGTTAAGCATTCGCAAGATGGAAAATCTATTCGAGAAATATCGCGTATTGTAAATAAAAGCTATTCAATAGTTCGTGGCATAATAAAACGTTATGAGATTATGAGATTACTGGAAAAGTAACGAATAAAGAAAAACATGCTCAATAAAATTGTTAATGAAGCGAAAGAAAGGTATTTGGAACGTGAAATTAAAAACAAACTCCTTTCTTAGTTCGCCAAGGCTTGCCGCTATTGGCGAAAAAGATCTGAGGAAAAAAGCCAGTCCTTCTACGATAAGAAACGTGCTTCATATACAATAGTAAATTTGAATGGAAGAAAATCAGAAGAAAAGCCTTTCATAAGTAAGCAAAACAAGCAGAAGAGATTTCAATTCGATAAGGACTTCTGTTTCTGGAAAGATGTTTTGTTCACTGATGAAAGCAAATTTAACTTATGTTCATCAGACGGTAATCCCTACGTTTGGAGGAAATCGAACGAAGAGTTTCGTTCCAAAAATTTGCAACTGACCCTAAAACATGGAGGTGGGTCTGAGACGGTTTGGGGTACCTTCCCGGCTCCCACATTATAGAGCGGAATATGGACCAACACTTGTCCTTGGATATTTTAAAACAAAATATTCCACAATGCAAAACAAAGCTGGCGATGTTATCAAGAAAATGATCCCAAACAAAGAGCATTAAAAGGTCGTACTAGGCTTTTGTACAAATGTCCCCATGTTATTCAAACTCCATTTCAAAGTCCGGATATCAATCCCATAGAGAATATTGGGACCTTCTAAAAAAAAAATTTCAAATGAAAAGGAGCTTAAGAGGGTGTTATTAGATGAGTGGCATATTGCAAATGATTGGTCCAATCGATACCGTCAAGATTGAAAATGATGTATAAAAATGAAGGACTTCACACAAAATATTAATCCAAAAGGGAAAAGTATGAATACACATGAAATGCTGAAATAAAAAAAAGTGAGCGAGTTTCGCTTGTGAATAGTTTTGGAAGTTGAAGTTTTGTTTTTATAATAACTTTTGTGTTTATTTATTGATTGTTGTTTTGTTTTTTGTTTTGAATAAGAAATTGAATTTGGTAAAAAAAAATATTTAATGCTGTTCGTGGCGTGATAAGCTCGAACGAAATATAAAAAGTTCCGATACAAAATTTTTTACCTTAAGTTTATGCAAAGAAAGCGCACTTTTTTGTGTTATACGTTAATTGTTATTTCTTCTTTATTGTTGTTACGTATTAGTTATATGTGAAACTAATTGTAACTTAATGTTCTTTGTTTGGTTATATGTAAATTCACTTGTAACTCGTTATATGTGAAACGAACTGTGTATTCTTTGTTGTAATTACACAACGTCTGTGTGTGGGTGTCTACGTTACAATTGTGCCTTACTTGGCTGTTTGTTTTATAGTGAATTATTGTACCTTGGGTCGCTTGGTGCAAACCCTCGGTTAGCTGGTTTTCAGCTTTGTTATGTACAATGTATGTTGGAGAACATTATGTGTTTGGATTGGGTTGATGACCCATATCCCTAGTGACTCTATATAATGCAATGTTGCTGCAGCTTGATGTTGGCAAGGCTGCAGTTGTAGACTTTCTTTTGGTTTATTATTGTGAATTCACCTTGCACATTTTACAGTTCGCGTTTGTTTACAAAGTGTTCATATGGTGTGAAGGAACGTGAGTGTTCATTTTTATATTTTTAATTTAAATGTTTGATTGTTTGTGAGATGTGTTAAATTGAGGTGGGCATGTGCGTTTTACCATTTGGTATAGCATTCTGCCGCTATGCCACCTCAATTTATATATTTCCAAACATGAACTTCAAATGTGCAAGGTATTTGTGTTGAGTGTTGTTTTGTTGTGCAGCAACATGCTCCGGGCCCGAGGATGGGTGGATGGATGGATTGTCTGGTTGCTGTATTTAGATGTTTTCTGCGATAGGTTTTGGAGCTTGTGGACTCGATGTGTTTCTTTGGTATGATAGTTTTATCTTAAATGTGTTGTTGGTTTAAGGCTTCATCTTTGGTGTTTTGTTGTTGTTACATCTTCGTCTTTGGTGTGTTGTTGTTGTTACATCTTCGTCTTTGGTGTGTTGTTGTTATCGCTTCGTTCTTGGTGTGTTGCTGGTGGCTCATCTCATGTGTTTGAATGTGATATTATGTTTGTTTTGTAAAAAAAAATAAACCGAAAATTGTGCATTAGTAGATGTTCGAGAAATAACACATAACATGTAGGGACAACCAATGGACGCAATATTGATTTTCAGGTTTGTTTTTCTCTTTTTTTGTTTTTGTTTATCAGACAAAGGGACTATTTGGCTTTATTTGGTTTATTTTTTGTTGATGTTTTATTTAAGTTTTTGTGAGGGTTATTGCGTGAGAGTTATTGAGTTATACCTATATACTCATAGGTGACGAAATCGGGATATTTTTGTTATCGGACGTTTAAATGCTGTTTTTATAGTCACCACGCGCGTCAGACCATCTGTACCCGGATGTAGTTCCAGCACTCGCGTTAAACCCATGCTGTTGGTGGTAAGTTTTCTTCCTTTACTATAATGGTGTCTCCAATTTTGATGTTCTGTTGTTCTTGTTTCCATTTAGGTCGATGCTGTAATTGATGAATGTATAAAGGTTGCCTTGGCATGGATCGTAGATTCTGAAAATATCGTCGCCATATTGCTGTTACTCGGATAAGGCGTTTTAATGTTGAAAATCGTTGAATGAATTCTTTGTTGAGACTTGCATGATGACAAACGATTTGAGTTTTAATTTTTTCTTTTAGTTCCAGGTTTGTTTCTGCTAGTGTGTTTAGCTGTGGACTACTTGGTGTATAGCCTCTTAGGAATTCCGGCCCATACCACCATATATTGTTGTTGATGGTTTCCTTTGACGATAGGCCTCGCGAACAATGTTGTTCGACTTTTTTACTTTACCTTGTTTACGTTGTTTTTTACGTTTTTCTACATTAGTTTTTTACATTCTGAATTTTTACTATGCTTGGGTAAAAAACGTAAAAAAAGTCAAAAAAAAACACGGAAAATAATCCAAATTAAAAACAGAAGATGAGAGTTGAATCTGATAAATCTCTGTGGTGTCAAAAAAACGATTGGGCTTATCTTCTTTTCGATAAGAAGATTAAAAAACCAGATTTGTTGAAAACAGATTCTCTAATCTCAACGTTTAAGGGTATGCGGAGTGCGGACCCCCAGGAATGAATTTATCAGGAATAACTCTGTTAATATATTATATTGTATTCTTTTCCTGAAATATAAAATAAATTCTGACCAAATAAAAAACGCGAAAAATGTTAATTCTTTTAACAACGAAACATATTCACCATTCTTCTGTTTCAATATCTACAGAGGTGTGCAAAATAATAGGGAAAGGGAAGAACCAAACAATTTCCAAAAAACCTAAGAACGATATGAAACCCAATCCGTAACTAATAGTTACTGTTTATTTAAGATTCAAATTGTGAACATATTTCACTTACTATTCTTTTAAATTTTCCTTTAGTATTTATTTTTATCAATTATTTACTGAAAATGATCCTATTTACATTGTTCAAAATAATAGGGAAATTAAACACAAGCATACGTTTTCTTTAAAAAAAACAGAACAAATGAACTAAATTATTCATTTTATTAACTAAGCAACTAATTTCAACTGATCAGTGCCCAGAATGGCCACCCTTGTTTTTAATTACCGCACTTATTCGACCTGGCATTGACTCTATAAGTTTTTGGCATTTTGTTGAGGGAATGTTCTTCCAATGGTGTTGAATCGCGTCCCATAGCTGTTGTTTGTTTTGAAATGATTCTGTCGCCAACGATTTTTTAAGCTCCGCCCACAAATTCTCAATAGGATTGAGATCGGGAGACTGAGAAGGCCATGGTAGAACCGACACTTTATTGTCCCTTAACCAAGCACTAACTAATTTTGATGAGTGCTTGGGATCGTTGTCGTGCTGGAAGTGCCACCTTAACGGCATATTGTCCTCCGCGTATGGCAGCATTACATCTTTCAATATGTCTCGATACATTTCCTTGTTCATGGTGTCTTTTATTTGTATAATAGGGCCAACACCAAACCAAGAAAAACTACCCCACACCATGACACTCCCACCTCCGTGTTTCACCGTTTTTTTTGTAAATCGGAAGTGAAACTCTTTTCCTTGGGGCCGACGAACATTCCTGGCACTATCAGAACCAAAAAGATTTATTTTTGTTTCGTCACTCCATAGAATGTTTCGAAACATATCCTTAGTGTGGTTTCTGAACTGCAGAGCGAACTGCATTCTCGCTTTAATGTTCTTCTTGCTTAGTAGAGGAACTTTTCGGGCGATCCTTCCAGGAAGATTACTTTG
Organism: Merodon equestris; assembly: GCA_958301585.1. Classification (NCBI taxonomy): domain Eukaryota; kingdom Metazoa; phylum Arthropoda; class Insecta; order Diptera; family Syrphidae; genus Merodon; species Merodon equestris. The sequence goes on from OY284413.1 coordinate 122,742,831, forward strand.
CAGTAATCTTCTTCTCACAGTTGAAGCAGTGACTATGTTGCCAAGTTCACTTGCAATTATTCTGGATGACATAAAAGGATCTCTTTTGGCTAGTAAAACAATGTGAGAGTCATCGGTAGGGGTAGTCTTCCTTGGCCTTCCTCGAGTTTCTTCTGCTGGCTTTCTTGAGAGTGTATTAAAAACAAAATTAACTGATCTCCCAATTGAATCTGCTATAAATTTGAGAGTTTTTCCCTGTTCTCTCATTTTTTCTACAACCTTCTTTTCTTCTTCCGAACAATGCTTTTTACGCCCCATTCCTAATAAATTTACAATGATTTTCATAAATGTTTACAAAATGTTCAATTACAAACCAAAAAAACCATTACATTTTCACAAATTTTCAATAATAATTCAAAATGAATCCAAATTCCCTATTATTATGAACAACTAAAAAACCCTTTCTTTTGTTGCGTACACCACTGCACCACTCACATGAATGCTTCAAAATGAGATAATCTCGCATAAGAAGGACAATGCAGCGATACGAACACCAACGCATCTGGCATGATAATTTCAGCCTCTTTCCACCTTTCGACGCAGTTGATTTTTCCAGGTTAGGGTTCTTAAATTCTTTTAAAATTAAATTTACATTTTCTGACAGATTTTTGTCAACAATGTCTTTTGCAAATAAATTTCCTAAATGACTGTTGCATCGTGAATGCCACAAAATATGTCCAACATTTTCCCCCATACGCAACATAACACTGGCGTTGTCTGACACCACTGCGTAAAATGAAACGTTATACATAATTTTCCCCATATCTATTGATTGGTAGACTATATCTGAGACCATATCCGCATTTTCAATTTCACCGCTAAGATCCCATGCGTTAAGAAATGCACGTTTACCCTGAGAGTTATGCAGCATTGTTACAACTGTTTTGCTGTTACTAGACGAATTCTTCCATCAATCTATTAATAGCACCGAATCTTGTTGAGTTGGTGAATGAAAGTCTTTGATACATTTGTTGTACATTTCATCCAGGAGTTGGTCCGACAAAGTTTTCCGTTTTGGGAGCACAGCTGCGTAAGATGGCCTCATAGATTTTACCATATTTTTAAAATGTGGTGATTCGATGTTGAGAATCATCCGAAGAAAAATGAAGCAATAGCTAAATCTATTTCATGCTTTTCACCTGGTTTTAACCAGTCAACAAAAGCATTTAAATTTCCAATTTTCCTTGGCTTAGAATCTTTAACAGGTTTTGTAGGCTTAACTGGTTTTGTAAAAGATGTTCCTGATGGCATAAGAATTGAAGGTGACGATGTTGTAGTTGTAGCTGTAGCCCTAGCCATTGGTAATAGATCGTCTTCCGAATCGATATTAGCGTTGACTTCTTCATTAATACCTTCAGTGCTTTCCCCGATTGACATCAAAGACTGATCTTGGTGTGAAGAGCTCTATCAAAAAAAAACAACATAAACAATCAGGGCTACGAGTGTTATTCTACTTAATCAAAGTACATACCAGCATTAAAATGGAATTGTTGGAAGACAAATCCATATTACTGGTTTCTTCAGCAGCTTCATCGATGTTTTCAACTTCATTTTGTGCGACAAACACATTGCATATTTTACTGGTTGAAGTATTAATCGATGATTAAATAATCCAATTGCACAGCTTACATACATACCGATGCGCCAGTAATCGCGACTCTGCTGTGTTTTACAATGTTTTTTTACAAAAATTGCAATAAGCTGCATATTTCTTTCCTTCTCGAACTAGGGAAAAGTTATTTCCCTCAAAATTCACGGATTTTGGTCTTCCAGTGAAACTCAATTACATATATATACATATATATTAAAATAATGAAATAATAATATTTTTCGAATAATATTTTTGAGACTTTATAAAACAATTCACTTTATGAAATAATTCAACACACGACACTGAATGAACCACAAAATGAATTTTATTTTGCTGCAACTACTATCGGCTGCGTCCAAAATCGTAGTTACGAGGAGACCATGGATTGCAACTGCACAATTATGATGTGATATGTTGGGCAGCGAGATAATATACAGAGCTGTTCAAAATAATAGGAAAAACCGTTGATAAGTAATATGCTTGTTTATTTTGAACCCTTTTTATCTCTTTTTCGAAAACTAATTAGTGCAATTATTGCACAGCTGCATTGTGTTTCTTATAATGCATCTTTGACCAAATATTCATTCAAGAAATTGATGCTGTGGTATTACATATGTATGTTGAAAAATAGACTATTTTAAAGTGTTCATATATAAACATTAAGTAATTAATTAAATAATACTAAACAGCTGTGCCTCTAATTTTATACCTTTTTTCTCAGTAATTTACTTTATTTTTTTTACGCTTTTTAAGGGATTTTTACGTTGTTTGCACTTATTTACGCGTTTTTTACCTACTCAAACGTAAAAAAGGTTTTTTACACAGATTTGAACATCACTGCTCGTGAAGCGATTTCGGCTGGATTTTCCTATTTCCCATATGTTTCCATGAAGTTTACGGTATTAGTTCTTGGATCTCGATGAGTTGATTCTAAGTGAGCTGTGGTGGTTCTGTATGACTGTTCTAGGTGGTTGTTGGCTGGTACGAGTAGTTCCTGTAAGGATCCACCCGAGGTGAGTCTGCTGTGCGACTGTTGATCCATGGTGACCCTTAATAATCTTTCTAAGATGATTGACGAGTATACATCAGCACCTAGTAAGAGATCAATTTTACCAGGAGTATGGAAGGATGGATCTGCTAAGGGTAAATTGGCTAGATAATCCCAATTGTATTTTTGTAATTGTTGGGTTGGTAATAGGGAAGTATGAGGAAAGACGTATGCTCTAACATTTGTATGGAAAAATGTGTTTGTATTTGAGAATAGGGTAAATTGTGTTTGAAGTTGAGTTGTTCCCGTTGATGTCTGTCCCAATCCGGTTACCCTGGCAAACGTCTTTTGTTTTTTGAGTTTGAGCTGTTGTGTTGCGCGCTCTGTGATGAATGAAGTTTCGGAGCCTGGGTCGAAACTACTGCTACTGCTACAGCTTGCCGAATGATGATCGTACCCGAGGCAGTTTGCGCATGTTGCGTTTTTTCTGACCAGATCATTGCGAGTTTTTATGAGGAATTTTTTGCATATGCGGATAGTGTGCGCACCTCCACAAAGCCGGCAAAGAAATTGTGTGGATGTTTTGGTCTTCGTGTGATAAGTGTTAGTTTTACGGAATGTTGGCCGTGGTTGTTTTGGTAATTGTAATTGTATTTGCTGTTGTTGTTGTTGTGATGGTAGTTGTTCTTGTGGTTGATATTGTGGTTTGCTCAGCTCGAGTATGTTTTCGAGTGAGCTAAAACGACCTTCGATAACGGCAAGGAAAGTCTTCAGGTCAGGGAGTGCCTTGGAATTTCCTAAACTACCTTCCCAATCTATCTGGGTTTGAGTTTTTTGAACATTATGTAAATAAGAATAGCCTGCCAAGTTTCGACTGGGACGCCGAGGTTGGCGAGTGCGTGAATGCATTCGGTGCTGGTATCGTGCAATGATTTCAGATTCGCGGCGGATCCATGGGTGAGTATATTTTGCTCCATTAGTATACGAAGTTGCGTGCTTACTAATTTTCTATTATTTTGAAACCTTTCGGTTAGAATTTCCCAAGCTGATGTATAATTTTTGCCATCAATTGGAAGATGTTGGATTAACCGAGAGGCTTCATTGGAAACGAAGCTCTTAAGGAACTGGAGCTTTTGAATGTCGGAAAGATATGTATTTTGATCAATCATGTTGTGAAATATGTTTTGGAACTCACACCATTCTTCAAATTTTCCCGAAAAGGGCTTGATTTGAATGCGAGGAAGCCGAATGTCTGAATTCGACGATTGTGTTTGATTCAGACGAGACGTATCAAATATGCGACTGGATGCTTCTTCGAATTTGTCGAGATCATCGCGAAGTAAACCGACAAGAGTGAAGTAAAGTTTTTTGATTTTAGAGTACATTTCATCACTTAAATATTTATCTTTTAAAGGGTCCGCGGAACTACCAACTATAGAAGAATGTTCCTTTTTTGCTCGTTTGAACATGTCTTCTACATCCGATAGGTAGGCAGTCACGTACCCCCTTGATTGTCGCGACGCGGAGTCTCTCTGGAGTTCCTCCAAGTCTCCTTGGAATTCCTGTAAGAGAATGTCTTGAGACTCGATAGATTTTAATAGTTTCGACATTGTTCGGAGTAGCGATTGTTAATGGGGACCACAAGCGAATTGAATGATCAGAGGTTGATAAGCTTTTAATAAACCTTGATAAATGTCAGACGAATGTTATTTTTTTTTTTTTTTTTTTTTCAGGTCACGCACAAATGTGTAGATGGGCACTCAGGTGTATTTAAGAGGGGCACATAAAGAAGGACGCACAATAATATTATTTAAAAAATATGTAAAATGTTTAAAATTGAAATTTAAATTTAAATTAAATTTTGAAAATGTTAAAATTTGAATATAAAATAATAAATGTTAATGTAAGAAAAAAAAAATGTATTAATGGAAAAGTGTTTGAGTCGCTGTACACTCTATGTACAACAGATAATTGTTGCTAGGTTTAATGTATATCTATTAACAATTACACTTTTCTTTTATTTAATAACACTTTTATGAACACTTTCAAAATGTATAAAAAAAATTAAATAAATGTTTGATACTCAGCATTTCTTTGTTCTCCTCTTTGGGTCCTTATATAAGTCAATTTATTATTTATTTAATTTATTTAAAAAAAAAAATATTATCTCAAAACCACTGCTTATTTGGGTAGCAGTTCCCCTTACACGATCCACTTAAGAATGTAATACATGAATTTTCGCTTCACCTTAAATACTATTTGTGCGGCTGGGTTATGTGGAAGGTGGATGGGATGGATCAGGTAGCACGCCGTTCAAAGCTATGCTCTTATCAGAGGAAGTGTCGTTTTCGGTGCACTGGTAGGTGTTGGAATGCTGGTGCATGGTCAGCAACCTTGAAGGTGGTGTTTGGCGTACCGTGGGACTTCTCCTCACTCGGGCTGCGCGTGCCGGATGAAATATGTTTATCGTTGAACCTGCACCGTTGGCGCTGGATCGTTGGAGCTGTTGCGGTTAATGCCGAAGCCGTTGATGCTGGTTCCGTTGGCTAGGTGTTCTCCTCCTTTGTTCTCAATATTGTTTAAATTCGCTTAGTTGAAATATTTTCTGCTTTTTGTTAATGTGTCTTAATGTCTTTGTTCCAATGATTTTTGTTCTTTTACACTTTTATCACTTTCACAACGATATAACCGAAATGTTAGAAAACCACATTTTAGTGGCTCGAAGGACCAATGTTCGCGGCGTGATAAGCTCGAACGAAATATTAAATGTTCCGATACAAAACGATTTTTTTTTTACCTTAAGTTTATGCAAAGAAAACGCACTTTTTTGTGTTATACGTTAATTGTTATTTCTTCTTTATTGTTGTTACGTATTAGTTATATGTGAAACTAATTGTAACTTAATGTTCTATGTTTGGTTATATGTAAATTCACTTGTAACTCGTTATATGTGAAACGAACTGTGTATTTGGTATTCTTTGTTGTGTAATTAATTATGTGTCTACGTTACAATTGTGTGTTGTACAATTGTTTGTTTTATAGTGAGTTATTGTACCTTGGGTCGCTTGATGCAAACCCTCCGTCAGCTGGTATCCAGCTTTGTTATGTACAATGTATGTTGCAGAACATTATGTGTTTGGATTGGGTTGATGACCCATATGTCTAGTGACTCTATATAATGCAATGTTGCTGCAGCTTGATGTTGGCAAGGCTGCAGTTGCAAAGCTTCCATCTTCCGAGCTTACGCAAAACGAAACCATGGAATATTTCCAAAACAGCCGATCTCAACCATTTTAATTTGTGCTAGGATGTATTTATGGTATGCACATTCGTATATTACAGCCCAAAAACGATTCAATACGTTTTTATAACCGCAAACTATTTCATTGTCATTTTTCAAGTAAATTAACAACTTTTTGTTCATATTCAAAACATGTAATTATTGCTGTTTTTTCTCAAGGCAGTTGTTGATAGCACCATTAAATTGATGCTTTTGTAGGCTATCTGGACGATGAAAAAAGCAATCACTAACAAGAAATTGAGATTTCCGACAGAGTGCCATCTTCTTGGAGATGCACTGGAAAATTGTCTTATGGTACCATACAGGGACAATGGTTTTTTAATACCCAATAAAATAAATTTAACACAACATTAATTCTTACTAGGGTTCATTTTGAGTAGGGTTTAGGAATTTAAAAAAAATCGCATTTTAAATCACATTGAAATTCAAAACAAGACTGCCCATACATATTATAATATCCTGCATGGTGCTGCATAACATTATTATTAATTCTGAAGGCATAAGTGATGGAGAAGAATATGTAGGCCTTACGGAACACGATCGGAAGAATAATGAAGCCGTTGACCCGACACAAAATTTCGACCATCCACAAACTGATGAAACAAAAATTAAAAAAGACCACCCTTACAAATTTCTTTTCCGGTTGAAATAAAAACTTAATGCACAATTATATTAATACCAATATTTATTTTGAAAATTTGTAACAAGAAGTTTCCTCAATTCATTTATTTCGGAAACCTTTTCCCTTTCTACCTCCATCTTCTCTTCTTCTACTCTTAGCTTATCTTTTTCCAATTTTATGAGTTCTCTGAGCATTTGCCTATCTTCCACAGCCTCATCTTTTAAGAAATCCATCACTTCATACTTTCTTCGATTGTTTGTAGGTGGTTGGGGTGGCGGTAATGGGTCAAGCAGTCAGTTGTCTCTTCATTAGTAATAATATCCTCGATGTTGTTTAAACTTGAATCATCAAGGGTAGAACGATATGCGCTCGAGTCCCATATACCTCATACAACATGTCGAAATATTCCCATGATGTTGCTGCTTCGACGTTTATGTTATTCCCTTTTTTATCCTTCCAAATGTTATCATAAGGTTCATGAACTTTTTATTTATTTGTTCCTAGAAAATGGAAGCTAAGGACTAACTTCTTGAATTTTTTTGCAAAAGCTTTTGCCACATAATCAATGGTTTTTCTTTACTTTGCTCTTGAACTCTCCTTCCATTGCAAGTTAGTCCAGTAAAATAAGGTAAAAAAGGGGTCAACCTCGTAATGAGAGATACTAAGCTGGAAACTCGTTTATACCTTGCTTTCCGCGATCTAAATATTGTGTAAAAAGTCTCATAAAATCGCGTGTGTGCGTCGTAAGTTATGGAAGGCAAGTGTACAACGGGAGGTTTTGCCAGTACCCCGCTGAGGAGAGAAGCCGCAAAATAATCATTCGATGGCGTTGGTGTTATGGGGATCCCAACTCGCTCATCTTGCATCAGCGGCCTACACACTACCCACTGCGCCTTAGATATACTCAGTTGATTAAATGTACGAAGCTTCATAGACCTGTCCAGTTATCAAATCTTCCACCGACAAGTGCAATAGCCCATCAGCATATTAACCGTGGCTATTATCAAGTACAAAAATGGTAAGGACAATAGCACCGAATCTTGTTGAGTTGGTGAATGAAAGTCTTTGATACATTTGTTGTACATTTCATCCAGGAGTTGGTCCGACAAAGTTTTCCGTTTTGGGAGCACAGCTGCGTAAGATGGCCTCATAGATTTTACCATATTTTTAAAATGTGGTGATTCGATGTTGAGAATCATCCGAAGAAAAATGAAGCAATAGCTAAATCTATTTCATGCTTTTCACCTGGTTTTAACCAGTCAACAAAAGCATTTAAATTTCAAATTTTCCTTGGCTTAGAATCTTTAACAGGTTTTGTAGGCTTAACTGGTTTTGTAAAAGATGATGGCATAAGAATTGAAGGTGACGATGTTGTAGTTGTAGCTGTAGCCCTAGCCATTGGTAATAGATCGTCTTCCGAATCGATATTAGCGTTGACTTCTTCATTAATACCTTCAGTGCTTTCTCCGATTGACATCAAAGACTGATCTTGGTGTGAAGAGCTCTATAAAAAAAAAACAACATAAACAATCAGGGCTTAATTCTACTTAATCAAAGTACATACCAGCATTAAAATGGAATTGTTGGAAGACAAATCCATATTACTGGTTTCTTCAGCAGCTTCATCGATGTTTTCAACTTCATTTTGTGCAACAAACACATTGCATATTTTACTGGTTGAAGTATTAATCGATGATTAAATAATCCAATTGCACAGCTTACATACATACCGATGCGCCAGTAATCGCGACTCTGCTGTGTTTTGCAATGTTTTTTTTACAAAAATTGCAATAAGCTGCATATTTCTTTCCTTCTCGAACTAGGGAAAAGTTATTTCCCTCAAAATTCACGGATTTTGGTCTTCCAGTGAAACTCATTTACATATATATACATATATATTAAAATAATGAAATAATAATATTTTTCGAATAATATTTTTGAGACTTTATAAAACAATTCACTTTATGAAATAATTCAACACACGACACTGAATGAACCACAAAATGAATTTTATTTTGCTGCAACTACTATCGGCTGCGTCCAAAATCGTAGTTACGAGGAGACCATGGATTGCAACTGCACAATTATGATGTGATATGTTGGGCAGCGAGATAATATACAGAGCTGTTCAAAATAATAGGAAAAACCGTTGATAAGTAATATGCTTGTTTATTTTGAACCCTTTTTATCTCTTTTTCGAAAACTAATTAGTGCAATTATTGCACAGCTGCATTGTGTTTCTTATAATGCATCTTTGACCAAATATTCATTCAAGAAATTGATGCTGTGGTATTACATATGTATGTTGAAAAATAGACTATTTTAAAGTGTTCATATATAAACATTAAGTAATTAATTAAATAATACTAAACAGCTGTGCCTCTAATTTTATACCTTTTTTCTCAGTAATTTACTTTATTTTTTTTACGCTTTTTACGGGATTTTTACGTTGTTTGCACTTATTTACGCGTTTTTTACCTACTCAAACGTAAAAAAGGTTTTTTACACAGATTTGAACATCACTGCTCGTGAAGCGATTTCGGCTGGATTTTCCTATTTCCCATATGTTTCCATGAAGTTTACGGTATTAGTTCTTGGATCTCGATGAGTTGATTCTAAGTGAGCTGTGGTGGTTCTGTATGACTGTTCTAGGTGGTTGTTGGCTGGTACGAGTAGTTCCTGTAAGGATCCACCCGAGGTGAGTCTGCTGTGCGACTGTTGATCCATGGTGACCCTTAATAATCTTTCTAAGATGATTGACGAGTATACATCAGCACCTAGTAAGAGATCAATTTTACCAGGAGTATGGAAGGATGGATCTGCTAAGGGTAAATTGGCTAGATAATCCCAATTGTATTTTTGTAATTGTTGGGTTGGTAATAGGGAAGTATGAGGAAAGACGTATGCTCTAACATTTGTATGGAAAAATGTGTTTGTATTTGAGAATAGGGTAAATTGTGTTTGAAGTTGAGTTGTTCCCGTTGATGTCTGTCCCAATCCGGTTACCCTGGCAAACGTCTTTTGTTTTTTGAGTTTGAGCTGTTGTGTTGCGCGCTCTGTGATGAATGAAGTTTCGGAGCCTGGGTCGAAACTACTGCTACTGCTACAGCTTGCCGAATGATGATCGTACCCGAGGCAGTTTGCGCATGTTGCGTTTTTTCTGACCAGATCATTGCGAGTTTTTATGAGGAATTTTTTGCATATGCGGATAGTGTGCGCACCTCCACAAAGCCGGCAAAGAAATTGTGTGGATGTTTTGGTCTTCGTGTGATAAGTGTTAGTTTTACGGAATGTTGGCCGTGGTTGTTTTGGTAATTGTAATTGTATTTGCTGTTGTTGTTGTTGTGATGGTAGTTGTTCTTGTGGTTGATATTGTGGTTTGCTCAGCTCGAGTATGTTTTCGAGTGAGCTAAAACGACCTTCGATAACGGCAAGGAAAGTCTTCAGGTCAGGGAGTGCCTTGGAATTTCCTAAACTACCTTCCCAATCTATCTGGGTTTGAGTTTTTTGAACATTATGTAAATAAGAATAGCCTGCCAAGTTTCGACTGGGACGCCGAGGTTGGCGAGTGCGTGAATGCATTCGGTGCTGGTATCGTGCAATGATTTCAGATTCGCGGCGGATCCATGGGTGAGTATATTTTGCTCCATTAGTATACGAAGTTGCGTGCTTACTAATTTTCTATTATTTTGAAACCTTTCGGTTAGAATTTCCCAAGCTGATGTATAATTTTTGCCATCAATTGGAAGATGTTGGATTAACCGAGAGGCTTCATTGGAAACGAAGCTCTTAAGGAACTGGAGCTTTTGAATGTCGGAAAGATATGTATTTTGATCAATCATGTTGTGAAATATGTTTTGGAACTCACACCATTCTTCAAATTTTCCCGAAAAGGGCTTGATTTGAATGCGAGGAAGCCGAATGTCTGAATTCGACGATTGTGTTTGATTCAGACGAGACGTATCAAATATGCGACTGGATGCTTCTTCGAATTTGTCGAGATCATCGCGAAGTAAACCGACAAGAGTGAAGTAAAGTTTTTTGATTTTAGAGTACATTTCATCACTTAAATATTTATCTTTTAAAGGGTCCGCGGAACTACCAACTATAGAAGAATGTTCCTTTTTTGCTCGTTTGAACATGTCTTCTACATCCGATAGGTAGGCAGTCACGTACCCCCTTGATTGTCGCGACGCGGAGTCTCTCTGGAGTTCCTCCAAGTCTCCTTGGAATTCCTGTAAGAGAATGTCTTGAGACTCGATAGATTTTAATAGTTTCGACATTGTTCGGAGTAGCGATTGTTAATGGGGACCACAAGCGAATTGAATGATCAGAGGTTGATAAGCTTTTAATAAACCTTGATAAATGTCAGACGAATGTTATTTTTTTTTTTTTTTTTTTTTCAGGTCACGCACAAATGTGTAGATGGGCACTCAGGTGTATTTAAGAGGGGCACATAAAGAAGGACGCACAATAATATTATTTAAAAAATATGTAAAATGTTTAAAATTGAAATTTAAATTTAAATTAAATTTTGAAAATGTTAAAATTTGAATATAAAATAATAAATGTTAATGTAAGAAAAAAAAAATGTATTAATGGAAAAGTGTTTGAGTCGCTGTACACTCTATGTACAACAGATAATTGTTGCTAGGTTTAATGTATATCTATTAACAATTACACTTTTCTTTTATTTAATAACACTTTTATGAACACTTTCAAAATGTATAAAAAAAATTAAATAAATGTTTGATACTCAGCATTTCTTTGTTCTCCTCTTTGGGTCCTTATATAAGTCAATTTATTATTTATTTAATTTATTTAAAAAAAAAAATATTATCTCAAAACCACTGCTTATTTGGGTAGCAGTTCCCCTTACACGATCCACTTAAGAATGTAATACATGAATTTTCGCTTCACCTTAAATACTATTTGTGCGGCTGGGTTATGTGGAAGGTGGATGGGATGGATCAGGTAGCACGCCGTTCAAAGCTATGCTCTTATCAGAGGAAGTGTCGTTTTCGGTGCACTGGTAGGTGTTGGAATGCTGGTGCATGGTCAGCAACCTTGAAGGTGGTGTTTGGCGTACCGTGGGACTTCTCCTCACTCGGGCTGCGCGTGCCGGATGAAATATGTTTATCGTTGAACCTGCACCGTTGGCGCTGGATCGTTGGAGCTGTTGCGGTTAATGCCGAAGCCGTTGATGCTGGTTCCGTTGGCTAGGTGTTCTCCTCCTTTGTTCTCAATATTGTTTAAATTCGCTTAGTTGAAATATTTTCTGCTTTTTGTTAATGTGTCTTAATGTCTTTGTTCCAATGATTTTTGTTCTTTTACACTTTTATCACTTTCACAACGATATAACCGAAATGTTAGAAAACCACATTTTAGTGGCTCGAAGGACCAATGTTCGCGGCGTGATAAGCTCGAACGAAATATTAAATGTTCCGATACAAAACGATTTTTTTTTTACCTTAAGTTTATGCAAAGAAAACGCACTTTTTTGTGTTATACGTTAATTGTTATTTCTTCTTTATTGTTGTTACGTATTAGTTATATGTGAAACTAATTGTAACTTAATGTTCTATGTTTGGTTATATGTAAATTCACTTGTAACTCGTTATATGTGAAACGAACTGTGTATTTGGTATTCTTTGTTGTGTAATTAATTATGTGTCTACGTTACAATTGTGTGTTGTACAATTGTTTGTTTTATAGTGAGTTATTGTACCTTGGGTCGCTTGATGCAAACCCTCCGTCAGCTGGTATCCAGCTTTGTTATGTACAATGTATGTTGCAGAACATTATGTGTTTGGATTGGGTTGATGACCCATATGTCTAGTGACTCTATATAATGCAATGTTGCTGCAGCTTGATGTTGGCAAGGCTGCAGTTGCAAAGCTTCCATCTTCCGAGCTTACGCAAAACGAAACCATGGAATATTTCCAAAACAGCCGATCTCAACCATTTTAATTTGTGCTAGGATGTATTTATGGTATGCACATTCGTATATTACAGCCCAAAAACGATTCAATACGTTTTTATAACCGCAAACTATTTCATTGTCATTTTTCAAGTAAATTAACAACTTTTTGTTCATATTCAAAACATGTAATTATTGCTGTTTTTTCTCAAGGCAGTTGTTGATAGCACCATTAAATTGATGCTTTTGTAGGCTATCTGGACGATGAAAAAAGCAATCACTAACAAGAAATTGAGATTTCCGACAGAGTGCCATCTTCTTGGAGATGCACTGGAAAATTGTCTTATGGTACCATACAGGGACAATGGTTTTTTAATACCCAATAAAATAAATTTAACACAACATTAATTCTTACTAGGGTTCATTTTGAGTAGGGTTTAGGAATTTAAAAAAAATCGCATTTTAAATCACATTGAAATTCAAAACAAGACTGCCCATACATATTATAATATCCTGCATGGTGCTGCATAACATTATTATTAATTCTGAAGGCATAAGTGATGGAGAAGAATATGTAGGCCTTACGGAACACGATCGGAAGAATAATGAAGCCGTTGACCCGACACAAAATTTCGACCATCCACAAACTGATGAAACAAAAATTAAAAAAGACCACCCTTACAAATTTCTTTTCCGGTTGAAATAAAAACTTAATGCACAATTATATTAATACCAATATTTATTTTGAAAATTTGTAACAAGAAGTTTCCTCAATTCATTTATTTCGGAAACCTTTTCCCTTTCTACCTCCATCTTCTCTTCTTCTACTCTTAGCTTATCTTTTTCCAATTTTATGAGTTCTCTGAGCATTTGCCTATCTTCCACAGCCTCATCTTTTAAGAAATCCATCACTTCATACTTTCTTCGATTGTTTGTAGGTGGTTGGGGTGGCGGTAATGGGTCAAGCAGTCAGTTGTCTCTTCATTAGTAATAATATCCTCGATGTTGTTTAAACTTGAATCATCAAGGGTAGAACGATATGCGCTCGAGTCCCATATACCTCATACAACATGTCGAAATATTCCCATGATGTTGCTGCTTCGACGTTTATGTTATTCCCTTTTTTATCCTTCCAAATGTTATCATAAGGTTCATGAACTTTTTATTTATTTGTTCCTAGAAAATGGAAGCTAAGGACTAACTTCTTGAATTTTTTTGCAAAAGCTTTTGCCACATAATCAATGGTTTTTCTTTACTTTGCTCTTGAACTCTCCTTCCATTGCAAGTTAGTCCAGTAAAATAAGGTAAAAAAGGGGTCAACCTCGTAATGAGAGATACTAAGCTGGAAACTCGTTTATACCTTGCTTTCCGCGATCTAAATATTGTGTAAAAAGTCTCATAAAATCGCGTGTGTGCGTCGTAAGTTATGGAAGGCAAGTGTACAACGGGAGGTTTTGCCAGTACCCCGCTGAGGAGAGAAGCCGCAAAATAATCATTCGATGGCGTTGGTGTTATGGGGATCCCAACTCGCTCATCTTGCATCAGCGGCCTACACACTACCCACTGCGCCTTAGATATACTCAGTTGATTAAATGTACGAAGCTTCATAGACCTGTCCAGTTATCAAATCTTCCACCGACAAGTGCAATAGCCCATCAGCATATTAACCGTGGCTATTATCAAGTACAAAAATGGTAAGGACAATAGCACCGAATCTTGTTGAGTTGGTGAATGAAAGTCTTTGATACATTTGTTGTACATTTCATCCAGGAGTTGGTCCGACAAAGTTTTCCGTTTTGGGAGCACAGCTGCGTAAGATGGCCTCATAGATTTTACCATATTTTTAAAATGTGGTGATTCGATGTTGAGAATCATCCGAAGAAAAATGAAGCAATAGCTAAATCTATTTCATGCTTTTCACCTGGTTTTAACCAGTCAACAAAAGCATTTAAATTTCAAATTTTCCTTGGCTTAGAATCTTTAACAGGTTTTGTAGGCTTAACTGGTTTTGTAAAAGATGATGGCATAAGAATTGAAGGTGACGATGTTGTAGTTGTAGCTGTAGCCCTAGCCATTGGTAATAGATCGTCTTCCGAATCGATATTAGCGTTGACTTCTTCATTAATACCTTCAGTGCTTTCTCCGATTGACATCAAAGACTGATCTTGGTGTGAAGAGCTCTATAAAAAAAAAACAACATAAACAATCAGGGCTTAATTCTACTTAATCAAAGTACATACCAGCATTAAAATGGAATTGTTGGAAGACAAATCCATATTACTGGTTTCTTCAGCAGCTTCATCGATGTTTTCAACTTCATTTTGTGCAACAAACACATTGCATATTTTACTGGTTGAAGTATTAATCGATGATTAAATAATCCAATTGCACAGCTTACATACATACCGATGCGCCAGTAATCGCGACTCTGCTGTGTTTTGCAATGTTTTTTTTACAAAAATTGCAATAAGCTGCATATTTCTTTCCTTCTCGAACTAGGGAAAAGTTATTTCCCTCAAAATTCACGGATTTTGGTCTTCCAGTGAAACTCATTTACATATATATACATATATATTAAAATAATGAAATAATAATATTTTTCGAATAATATTTTTGAGACTTTATAAAACAATTCACTTTATGAAATAATTCAACACACGACACTGAATGAACCACAAAATGAATTTTATTTTGCTGCAACTACTATCGGCTGCGTCCAAAATCGTAGTTACGAGGAGACCATGGATTGCAACTGCACAATTATGATGTGATATGTTGGGCAGCGAGATAATATACAGAGCTGTTCAAAATAATAGGAAAAACCGTTGATAAGTAATATGCTTGTTTATTTTGAACCCTTTTTATCTCTTTTTCGAAAACTAATTAGTGCAATTATTGCACAGCTGCATTGTGTTTCTTATAATGCATCTTTGACCAAATATTCATTCAAGAAATTGATGCTGTGGTATTACATATGTATGTTGAAAAATAGACTATTTTAAAGTGTTCATATATAAACATTAAGTAATTAATTAAATAATACTAAACAGCTGTGCCTCTAATTTTATACCTTTTTTCTCAGTAATTTACTTTATTTTTTTTACGCTTTTTACGGGATTTTTACGTTGTTTGCACTTATTTACGCGTTTTTTACCTACTCAAACGTAAAAAAGGTTTTTTACACAGATTTGAACATCACTGCTCGTGAAGCGATTTCGGCTGGATTTTCCTATTTCCCATATGTTTCCATGAAGTTTACGGTATTAGTTCTTGGATCTCGATGAGTTGATTCTAAGTGAGCTGTGGTGGTTCTGTATGACTGTTCTAGGTGGTTGTTGGCTGGTACGAGTAGTTCCTGTAAGGATCCACCCGAGGTGAGTCTGCTGTGCGACTGTTGATCCATGGTGACCCTTAATAATCTTTCTAAGATGATTGACGAGTATACATCAGCACCTAGTAAGAGATCAATTTTACCAGGAGTATGGAAGGATGGATCTGCTAAGGGTAAATTGGCTAGATAATCCCAATTGTATTTTTGTAATTGTTGGGTTGGTAATAGGGAAGTATGAGGAAAGACGTATGCTCTAACATTTGTATGGAAAAATGTGTTTGTATTTGAGAATAGGGTAAATTGTGTTTGAAGTTGAGTTGTTCCCGTTGATGTCTGTCCCAATCCGGTTACCCTGGCAAACGTCTTTTGTTTTTTGAGTTTGAGCTGTTGTGTTGCGCGCTCTGTGATGAATGAAGTTTCGGAGCCTGGGTCGAAACTACTGCTACTGCTACAGCTTGCCGAATGATGATCGTACCCGAGGCAGTTTGCGCATGTTGCGTTTTTTCTGACCAGATCATTGCGAGTTTTTATGAGGAATTTTTTGCATATGCGGATAGTGTGCGCACCTCCACAAAGCCGGCAAAGAAATTGTGTGGATGTTTTGGTCTTCGTGTGATAAGTGTTAGTTTTACGGAATGTTGGCCGTGGTTGTTTTGGTAATTGTAATTGTATTTGCTGTTGTTGTTGTTGTGATGGTAGTTGTTCTTGTGGTTGATATTGTGGTTTGCTCAGCTCGAGTATGTTTTCGAGTGAGCTAAAACGACCTTCGATAACGGCAAGGAAAGTCTTCAGGTCAGGGAGTGCCTTGGAATTTCCTAAACTACCTTCCCAATCTATCTGGGTTTGAGTTTTTTGAACATTATGTAAATAAGAATAGCCTGCCAAGTTTCGACTGGGACGCCGAGGTTGGCGAGTGCGTGAATGCATTCGGTGCTGGTATCGTGCAATGATTTCAGATTCGCGGCGGATCCATGGGTGAGTATATTTTGCTCCATTAGTATACGAAGTTGCGTGCTTACTAATTTTCTATTATTTTGAAACCTTTCGGTTAGAATTTCCCAAGCTGATGTATAATTTTTGCCATCAATTGGAAGATGTTGGATTAACCGAGAGGCTTCATTGGAAACGAAGCTCTTAAGGAACTGGAGCTTTTGAATGTCGGAAAGATATGTATTTTGATCAATCATGTTGTGAAATATGTTTTGGAACTCACACCATTCTTCAAATTTTCCCGAAAAGGGCTTGATTTGAATGCGAGGAAGCCGAATGTCTGAATTCGACGATTGTGTTTGATTCAGACGAGACGTATCAAATATACGACTGGATGCTTCTTCGAATTTGTCGAGATCATCGCGAAGTAAACCGACAAGAGTGAAGTAAAGTTTTTTGATTTTAGAGTACATTTCATCACTTAAATATTTATCTTTTAAAGGGTCCGCGGAACTACCAACTATAGAAGAATGTTCCTTTTTTGCTCGTTTGAACATGTCTTCTACATCCGATAGGTAGGCAGTCACGTACCCCCTTGATTGTCGCGACGCGGAGTCTCTCTGGAGTTCCTCCAAGTCTCCTTGGAATTCCTGTAAGAGAATGTCTTGAGACTCGATAGATTTTAATAGTTTCGACATTGTTCGGAGTAGCGATTGTTAATGGGGACCACAAGCGAATTGAATGATCAGAGGTTGATAAGCTTTTAATAAACCTTGATAAATGTCAGACGAATGTTATTTTTTTTTTTTTTTTTTTTTCAGGTCACGCACAAATGTGTAGATGGGCACTCAGGTGTATTTAAGAGGGGCACATAAAGAAGGACGCACAATAATATTATTTAAAAAATATGTAAAATGTTTAAAATTGAAATTTAAATTTAAATTAAATTTTGAAAATGTTAAAATTTGAATATAAAATAATAAATGTTAATGTAAGAAAAAAAAAATGTATTAATGGAAAAGTGTTTGAGTCGCTGTACACTCTATGTACAACAGATAATTGTTGCTAGGTTTAATGTATATCTATTAACAATTACACTTTTCTTTTATTTAATAACACTTTTATGAACACTTTCAAAATGTATAAAAAAAATTAAATAAATGTTTGATACTCAGCATTTCTTTGTTCTCCTCTTTGGGTCCTTATATAAGTCAATTTATTATTTATTTAATTTATTTAAAAAAAAAAATATTATCTCAAAACCACTGCTTATTTGGGTAGCAGTTCCCCTTACACGATCCACTTAAGAATGTAATACATGAATTTTCGCTTCACCTTAAATACTATTTGTGCGGCTGGGTTATGTGGAAGGTGGATGGGATGGATCAGGTAGCACGCCGTTCAAAGCTATGCTCTTATCAGAGGAAGTGTCGTTTTCGGTGCACTGGTAGGTGTTGGAATGCTGGTGCATGGTCAGCAACCTTGAAGGTGGTGTTTGGCGTACCGTGGGACTTCTCCTCACTCGGGCTGCGCGTGCCGGATGAAATATGTTTATCGTTGAACCTGCACCGTTGGCGCTGGATCGTTGGAGCTGTTGCGGTTAATGCCGAAGCCGTTGATGCTGGTTCCGTTGGCTAGGTGTTCTCCTCCTTTGTTCTCAATATTGTTTAAATTCGCTTAGTTGAAATATTTTCTGCTTTTTGTTAATGTGTCTTAATGTCTTTGTTCCAATGATTTTTGTTCTTTTACACTTTTATCACTTTCACAACGATATAACCGAAATGTTAGAAAACCACATTTTAGTGGCTCGAAGGACCAATGTTCGCGGCGTGATAAGCTCGAACGAAATATTAAATGTTCCGATACAAAACGATTTTTTTTTTACCTTAAGTTTATGCAAAGAAAACGCACTTTTTTGTGTTATACGTTAATTGTTATTTCTTCTTTATTGTTGTTACGTATTAGTTATATGTGAAACTAATTGTAACTTAATGTTCTATGTTTGGTTATATGTAAATTCACTTGTAACTCGTTATATGTGAAACGAACTGTGTATTTGGTATTCTTTGTTGTGTAATTAATTATGTGTCTACGTTACAATTGTGTGTTGTACAATTGTTTGTTTTATAGTGAGTTATTGTACCTTGGGTCGCTTGATGCAAACCCTCCGTCAGCTGGTATCCAGCTTTGTTATGTACAATGTATGTTGCAGAACATTATGTGTTTGGATTGGGTTGATGACCCATATGTCTAGTGACTCTATATAATGCAATGTTGCTGCAGCTTGATGTTGGCAAGGCTGCAGTTGCAAAGCTTCCATCTTCCGAGCTTACGCAAAACGAAACCATGGAATATTTCCAAAACAGCCGATCTCAACCATTTTAATTTGTGCTAGGATGTATTTATGGTATGCACATTCGTATATTACAGCCCAAAAACGATTCAATACGTTTTTATAACCGCAAACTATTTCATTGTCATTTTTCAAGTAAATTAACAACTTTTTGTTCATATTCAAAACATGTAATTATTGCTGTTTTTTCTCAAGGCAGTTGTTGATAGCACCATTAAATTGATGCTTTTGTAGGCTATCTGGACGATGAAAAAAGCAATCACTAACAAGAAATTGAGATTTCCGACAGAGTACCATCTTCTTGGAGATGCACTGGAAAATTGTCTTATGGTACCATACAGGGACAATGGTTTTTTAATACCCAATAAAATAAATTTAACACAACATTAATTCTTACTAGGGTTCATTTTGAGTAGGGTTTAGGAATTTAAAAAAAATCGCATTTTAAATCACATTGAAATTCAAAACAAGACTGCCCATACATATTATAATATCCTGCATGGTGCTGCATAACATTATTATTAATTCTGAAGGCATAAGTGATGGAGAAGAATATGTAGGCCTTACGGAACACGATCGGAAGAATAATGAAGCCGTTGACCCGACACAAAATTTCGACCATCCACAAACTGATGAAACAAAAATTAAAAAAGACCACCCTTACAAATTTCTTTTCCGGTTGAAATAAAAACTTAATGCACAATTATATTAATACCAATATTTATTTTGAAAATTTGTAACAAGAAGTTTCCTCAATTCATTTATTTCGGAAACCTTTTCCCTTTCTACCTCCATCTTCTCTTCTTCTACTCTTAGCTTATCTTTTTCCAATTTTATGAGTTCTCTGAGCATTTGCCTATCTTCCACAGCCTCATCTTTTAAGAAATCCATCACTTCATACTTTCTTCGATTGTTTATAGGTGGTTGGGGTGGCGGTAATGGGTCAAGCAGTCAGTTGTCTCTTCATTAGTAATAATATCCTCGATGTTGTTTAAACTTGAATCATCAAGGGTAGAACGATATGCGCTCGAGTCTCATATACCTCATACAACATGTCGAAATATTCCCATGATGTTGCTGCTTCGACGTTTATGTTATTCCCTTTTTTATCCTTCCAAATGTTATCATAAGGTTCATGAACTTTTTATTTATTTGTTCCTAGAAAATGGAAGCTAAGGACTAACTTCTTGAATTTTTTTGCAAAAGCTTTTGCCACATAATCAATGGTTTTTCTTTACTTTGCTCTTGAACTCTCCTTCCATTGCAAGTTAGTCCAGTAAAATAAGGTAAAAAAGGGGTCAACCTCGTAATGAGAGATACTAAGCTGGAAACTCGTTTATACCTTGCTTTCCGCGATCTAAATATTGTGTAAAAAGTCTCATAAAATCGCGTGTGTGCGTCGTAAGTTATGGAAGGCAAGTGTACAACGGGAGGTTTTGCCAGTACCCCGCTGAGGAGAGAAGCCGCAAAATAATCATTCGATGGCGTTGGTGTTATGGGGATCCCAACTCGCTCATCTTGCATCAGCGGCCTACACACTACCCACTGCGCCTTAGATATACTCAGTTGATTAAATGTACGAAGCTTCATAGACCTGTCCAGTTATCAAATCTTCCACCGACAAGTGCAATAGCCCATCAGCATATTAACCGTGGCTATTATCAAGTACAAAAATGGTAAGGACATGATTAAGAACCCCAGTGATGGGGCTGGGTGCTCCAAAACGAATTCTTCGAGCCAATGACAACAATGTTACCACCAGCTCCAGATGAACTACTTAATACGATATTTTGCAATTGTAAAAATGGATGTGGTCCACGCTGCGAGTGCAGAAAATCGGCGTTGCAATGCACTTTAGCTTGTGGCTAGTGTAATCGGCAAGCTTGCCCCAATGCTGTTCCATTGCAAAGCAACCCGGTGGAAGAAAATACGTTTGATCCGCAATCTCTCGAAGGCCTCGAACAATGATTGAAGGCGACGAAGATACATTTTCGAAAGCCCGGAAGATGAGGATGAAGATGTTTAATATTAAAATTATTAAAGGTTTGTACACTTAATTTTTATTTCAACTAAAATTACAAAAAATGCCAAATAAAGATACAATTAAAATATATTTACTCTTTTTATTTTTTCTGTTAAGCAAAAGAAAACGAACCGTACTCTTGGAAGTTCAAAACGAAGAGTGAAACAGATTTATTTTTATAATAGTGAAAATAGTGCCAATGTAACTTAAGTGGGCTAGTGCTACCAAATTCAATTATTTAAACATCTTATTAACATTTAATTCAACACCCCACTTTTAAATAATTAAATTATACAATTGATTCAATTACAATCACTTATCTTTGATACCAATTAACAATTTAAATTTTTCAAATTTATCTTTAGTCAAAGCTTTTGTTAAAATATCGGCTTCTTGTTGTTCAGAAGGAACAAAGTTAATCAAAAAATTTCCTTTTTCATATTGTTCACGAATAAAATGATATCGAACATCGATATGTTTCGTTCGTTTATGAAATTCCGGATTTTTAATTAGCCGAATGGCTCCTTGATTGTCCATGTTCAAAATCACCCGTTCAATACCAGCAGGAACCATTTCACCCAGTAATTGTTGCAACCATACCATTTCCTTCACGGCCTGTGAAGCAGCTACATACTCCGATTCCGTAGTTGACAAGGAAACGCATTTTTGCCTTTGAGATGACCAAGACAAGGGTCCACCTCCAAGTTTGAAAATGAAGCCCGTAGTGGATCGCCTGGTTGCGACATCACCCGCATAGTCTGCATCACTGAAACAAACTAGAAACAAATATTTAGTGTTTTTGAAGACTATACCCATTTGATTGGATCCGCTTATGTATTTTAGAATCCGTTTTACAGCGTTGACGTGAGACTGGTTGGGATTTTCCAAATACCGGGAAACTACTCCCACCGCATAGGCAATGTCCGGACGAGTACCAATGGCTAAGTACATAAAAGAACCCACTGCTTCTCTATATGGGAACTTGATTGCTTCAGAAGACACAGACTGCACCAAAGAACAAGCTTCCGAAGGTGTGGACACGGGATTGCAGCAGCTCATGTTGAAACGTTTCAGCAACCGCTCAATGTAAAGTGATTGACCCACATGGATTCCGCCTTGAGTTGCTTCTGAAATCTCCAGACCAAGGAAATTGTTCGCTTCCAGAACGGTGATCTCGAAGTGTTTCTGCAGGAAATTCACTAACTGAAGAGCATCCTCCTTGTTTCTAGTAGCCATCAACCCATCATCAATATAGATGGCAAGTACAATTCTCTTTTTGATATTATCAGATAGAAAGAATCCATCTTACTCGCCTTTATCTCAAATTCCTCCAGTAAACCCGTGAGTTTCTGATTCCAGATTCTGATGCCTGCTTCAGCCCGTACAAACTTTTCCGCAGTCTACAAACCATACCTGCATCAGCAATAAAACCTTCAGGTTGATGCATATAGATCTCCTCTGCCAGACCTCCATGTAAAAAAGCTGTTTTCACATCAAACTGGGTCAGTTCCAATCCTTCACTGGCTGCAATCGCAAGAATTGCTCGAATTGATGTAAATTTGGCCACCGGACTGTAGGTTCCCTCGTAGTCTATCCCGTATTCCTGTGTGTAGCCCTGTGCAACCAATTTCACCTTGTACTTCTTTTTCCCTTTCCCTAGGTCTTTAAGTTTGTACACCCATTTGCTGCCTACAATTTTCCTATCCACAGGACGAGGTACCAAATCCCAAGTGCGAATTCGATGCAAGCTTTCTATTTCTTCTGCCATCGCTTCCTTCCAGTGTGACGCTTTTTTACAATTGACAGCATCTCTATAACGTTGGGGTTCTTCTTGCATAAAAAACGCATGCTTCTCCATGAGGTTGCAGATTCTTGGTGTTATTTCTTTTCTCTTACGTAGTCGGTATTTCAAGGGAACGGAAATGTCCGCCACTTCTAGTGATTCCTCTTCTTCGGCAGGTGACCGATGTTCTTCTTCAGATGTTTCGTATGCCTCAACGCTGTTCCTTGCTGACTCTTCTGCTTCTGTATAATATGATGACCTCCCACTTGATTTTCATTGTTTGGTAATCCTATCCACAAGTCACCATCTTTATCCACAGAAGGATCAACTGCTTCCTTAAAGGGTTTGTTTTCTTCTTCAGCCTCTCTGATTGTTACATCTCTGGCTATCTCTACCTTTCTAGTTCCTGGTATCCAGATCCGGAAGCCCTTTGACGTGTCAGAGTACCCCATGAACAAGCCCTTCACCGCCTTTCTGTCCCATTTCTTTCTTTTTTGCTTCGGGTGCATAAATGCTTCGATGCCAACGATTTTAAAGTTTTCGACCTTCAACCTACGTCCACTCCACTTTTCGCACGGAGTTTTCCCTCCTAAAGCACGATCAGCTGTGCGGTTCAAAACATATACGGCAGTGTTCACAGCTTCTGCCCAGAACTGTTTGCCTAAGTTCTTTGCACTGATCATGGTTCGAGCAGCTTCAACTACTGTGCGGTTCTCTCTTTCAATGCACCCATTCTGCTCCGGAGTATATGTGACACTAGTTTCATGTCGAACAGCACGAGGAGTGATTTGACAGACTCATTCACGAACTCTAATCCATTGTCAGTTCGTAGAGTTTTAACTGGGTGTCCGATTTCACAAACAGCAAGATCTAAAAACTGTTCAATTGAAGAGTAAACTTCCTCCTTGCTCTTCAGGAAACGCGCCACTTTATAGTTTGAGAAATGATCTTTAAAAAGGATGAAATATTTGGCTCCACCTAACGACTTTTCTTCCATTGGACCACACAAATCTGCATGAACAAGCTCACCTGGTCGACTGGCTTCGAATGTACTCTTCCCAAATGGTAGTCGATGTTGTTTACCATAAACACACGTAAACGTTTGTGTATCTAGAAAGGGAATATCTTGTTCTTTCAAATGAGCATGTACCTTTGCGATGTTCTGATGGGCCATCCTCCCGTGCCATACCTTCAAGGGCAATATTTTAGTGGTCGCCAAATTTGCCGTTGCCTCTTCTGGAACTTCAACTCGGAAAAGCATTTTGAAAAGTTGCCCCTCACGTTCTCCCACTGCGACTACACCACCATCCGCTTTAGCGAACTCACAGCTGTTTTTGTCTGAGACGAACTTCAGTCCTTTGTCCAACGCTCTACTTTGGGAGAAAAGATTTACAGAAATTTTGGGCACATATAAAACATTGGATAAGGATAAGTGCTTTGGAATCCACCGTTCTCCACTGAATGATAAGATGTTAATATCACCCATTCCCAACGCAAATATTTTGTGACCGCTTCCAACCCTTATATCGATTGGATCGGAGAAACTCTTATATCGGAAGAAATCCTTCCGATATGTCATGTGATCGCTTGCTCCTGAATCAAGGTACCATTCTTCCTTCTTTGATTCATTGTTGACCATGAGTGCGTTGAACCCTTTTGAGCATTCCCCTGCTACCTCACCTTAACTTCCAGTCCATATACGATCACTATTTGCTTCGAACAATTTTCTTCCCCTTGTTGCCTCACCTTTACTTCCAGTCCATGTACGTTGACTTCTGGCTTCAATTAGTTTCCTTTCCGCTGCTGCCTCACCTTCACTTCCAGTCCTCACTTCTTCTTGATATCCATTTTCGGTGTTGCACAATAGTGCTTCTCCCTTTTTCCCTTGAGATCTATTTGCACTTCTCTTACAGACAGAAAGCTTCCTGGGACAATCTCTTTTCCAGTGGCCTATTTCATTGCAAGCGAATCACTTTCCAGGTTTGGAAGTTTTTGATTTTGGCGGCTTCCAGTTTCTTTGCTTTGCAATCAAGGCTGATGTGCTGGAGGAAGGAGCGAGAAACGATGTGCTTGGAAGCATTCTGGTCTCTTCCATAACTAAGCGCGATGCTAAGTTTTCCAATGTTTGTTCCTCTTTAGCCGTCGATTCCCAAGCGGAGAAAAAATGTCTGAAGCTTTCTGGAAGTGTCATAAGAACTTTTGTAATGACCATGCTTTCAGAAATGTCTTCCCCTATATCCCTCAATTGCCTGATCAAATTCTCCAACTTAGAAATATGTGATGCAATATCATCCTCGGGATTCATTTCGAAGGAATAAAACCGCTGAAGCAACATATGAACGTTGGCTTTTGACGACTGTTCATATACCGATTGGAGTTTTACCCACATCTCCCTAGCAGTGGAACAATGGACTATATGGCGAAGCGGTGTCGGACCCACACTCATTGCAATGATGCGCTGAGCCTTGCAATCACTTTTCACCCATGCCGACAAACGAGCATGGAAAGCCTCTTCTGGTTCAGATTGCCCTTTAATTGGCCGAACACACACACTGTTTACGTAGTCAAATAAATCCGAAGCACTAAGTAATATTTTTACTTGAAACTTCCACACGCTATAGTTATCGCAGTTCTGCAACTTTTCCATTTTAAATAATTCACTCTCCATTTTAGGGAAATCGTATCTACTATTTTTATGCAAACAAACTATTAACTGCACTTAATTTAATGGACTTTTTAGTAATTGAGTTAAAAGAAAAAAAAAACGTACGGTACTTTTTGAAATGCGGGACTGGGCCCATAACCTGTTAAGCAAAGAAAACCATCCGTACTCTTGGAAGTTCAAAACGAAGAGTGAAACAGATTTATTTTTATAATAGTGAAAACATAGAATGGTGCCAATGTAACTTAAGTGGGCTAGTGCTACCAAATTCAATTATTTAAACATCTTATTAACATTTAATTCAACATTTTCACTAAATTTTTTTTTCAAAAAATTTATATATGTTATAAAAATTATTGATTGGTAATAACATTTTAATGCTTTTTTAACTTCACAGGAGATATTAGTGAACGAGATTGACGGTTGACCCTGTATAACAGTATTTGTTCATGATTCCAAGCATTTTTACTGAAATAAACACTTACCAAAAGCATAGCATCCCGGGGGTCATTGGATGTGTTGATGGGACACATATTTAAAATTCAAGCTCCAGCAGCTCCAAGTGAGCAGCATAAATACTTTAACAGAAAAGGATTTTACAGTCTTATTGCTATGATTGTATGTAAGAGAAGTTGTGCAAATAACGCATTTATTATTATTATGTGTTGCTGATATAATTCAATTTCAGATCTGTGATCATAAGATGTGCATTAGATATATTAAAGCTATGCATTCCAATGCCAGTCATGACTCTCATGTCTTGAATTCTAGTGCTGTTCGAGGAATGCTCCAAAATTATTTTGATAGAGGTGAACGAAACACTTGAAAACGCCAAGTGCACACAGCAGAAGCAAAGGCATTAGAAAATACTACTAATAATTAAATCGCTATAACTGTAAGGAAAAACTTTAGCAATTAAATTGGTTGAAACAATATTTCAGAGTAAATTGTGTTTGTACATGTAAATATTTCCATAGTATAAATAAATAAATTAATTAACATATACAGTTTATCTTTATTATTTAACATATTTTCTGTAAAATATTAACCAAGTTTCAATTTTTCTTCTTCTCTGTCTATTTTTCTCTTGAATTTCAAGTTAATTTATTTTCTTCGATTCTTTGTTCTTTTTTGCGTTCCATTTCTTTTTCAAAGAGCTCTTATTTTCTTTCTTTCAAGTAAAATAATTTCCCTTGGTATCGGCAGGTCTACTTTAGGTGAATTTCAATATAACCTAGTGACTGCTTCAATTCATTGCAATATCTTTCCCGGATATCTATTTGTTTCTGGAACAAATTTAACACAATGTTTTTTTTTCACTATATGGGTAGAGACCAAATTCGGAAGTTCTCTCTGGAGACGGAGAACGCCAGAAGAGGAAGTTTCTGTTTTATTTACACCATTTGCGAATTGTGTTGAAGTAGACGGAATATTTTATAATGAAAGCTCATGGTAGTGGTACCATATTATGTGCACATTTCACAGCAATTTGTTTTTATCCGAAAACATTTCCGTGGAGATCAACACATTCCTTCAAAGAGGGGATCCTTCTACCGATCAATGTCGTTTAAGTTTTTTTACCTAAATGTTCCTCCTTCTGTAGTTTCACATTCTTTCTTGTTGTGTATAAGTTTCTTCTTCACTTTAATC
Source organism: Merodon equestris (assembly GCA_958301585.1). Classification (NCBI taxonomy): domain Eukaryota; kingdom Metazoa; phylum Arthropoda; class Insecta; order Diptera; family Syrphidae; genus Merodon; species Merodon equestris. Next base: position 122,770,024 of record OY284413.1, read on the forward strand.
TTTAGGTCACACCCAACTATTAATCACAAATAACATGTTTAATGATATGTATTTATTTTTTGCCGTAAAGTATACCTTTTGCCATTATTTTTCATCCGTTACAGGTGGCCCCCGGTTATTCAGAAATGCTGCTACCGTCTTCCAACCAGTTTGAGTTGCTTCCGGTTGAGGAACACCTCTTTCAAAATTTGTAGGTAAATTTCCATTTTTGTCCATCAACCGCTTCGTTTGTTTTGGGTTAGAAATTTTAAACCTTAAATAATAAGGTACAAAATATATTTTCAGAAAATTTCAGTTAAAACACAAGGAAAAATCACTTTTTTGCTTGAGTATCCTTTTGAGGCGTTCACAAAATCCAAATCTACTTCTTTTGCAGTTTCAAAAATTTTGAACATGGCACATTTTTTTCAACAACCTTCATTTCACTTGGTCTCTCCATCTTATTCCTTCTTATTGTACCAGTTATAGTTATATTGTAAGGTGAAGTGAAATAGTCATGAACCAATTACCATACTTGACTGTCCAATTGATGCCGTATATTGACTTTGTTATCGCCCGAAAAAATTGCTCTGAGATAGACTCATCACTTTCCCGCGGTAATGCGAGAAAAAAAATTCCTTATCAAAAAAAAAATTCATGAGTAAAAATATACTTTCTGTATACAAATTTAGGATTCGTAAGGGTGGGCTAATTTTCCAAATTGACATAATATTTACCAAGCAAGATGTTTCGGCATCGTTGAGCGTAATCATTTTTAAACCATATTTGTCTGGCTTTTCTTTGATGTACATTCTAAATGAGCAGCGCCCTGGGAAACTTTGTAGCTGCTCATCAACCATACAAAAATTACCAATTTTGTCCCACAGTTCACGAACTGGTGAGAATCTGTCTTCTCTGTTTTGCCATCAAATCGGTGAACTGAACATAGAAAATAAAACTTTGTTTTAGACATTACACATCTGTATAAAGAAAGGCCAACGGAAAACAAAATAAGAAAAATATTAGAAAATAATAATAATATTTATATACGAGTATATGGAAATACCAATCCGTTTCTAAGCCTCAAGAACTCAAAAAGTTCTCTCTGGAACAGTTTGCCGTGGTCACTCTTCTGGTGGAGGGGGAGAGTGTGTTCCAAAGACGAATTCCATTCACCGAAAATCAACGACTGGTTATTAAAATCTTATGTTTGGGAGGTATAGTTATGGTTCTTTTAGAGCGCGCAAAATTTAACTTCGAATACAGGTATTCTGGTGATTTAGTGTGTATCTATAGTGTGTTTCTATATAAATAAAAATTGAGCCTTAAAATTGTGTTCGTTTGTCGTTTTTGTCGATTTAAATTAAAATTCTACACATCCTTAGTATTGGTCAATATATGGGTTTTGTGAAGTTTGGTTGAAATCGGAAAACGTGTGTGTGTTGTGAGTGTGTGAAAAAAAAAAATGTTGGTATATTTTTGGTTTTTTCTTCTTAAAATTGTGTTTGTTTGTCGCCGTTTCAGGCCTTAACGCTTTTGCCGATTTAAACTAAAAAGTCACACATTTTTGGTATTTGTCTATATATGGTTTTTGCGAAGCTTGGTTGAAATCGGAAGACGTGTGTGTGAGTAGAAACAAATGAATTTCAGTACATTTTGGATTTTTTCCAAATATTATCGTTGCACATATAGTTTAAAGATATGAGCGCGATACACATTAACGTCTGTTGTTGTTTTTTTTTTAGCTTTGGAAAACGTATATATGAAAAAATATAAATTCTAGTATATTTTGGGTTTTTTCTTCTTAAAATTGTGTTGGTTTGTCCCGATTCACACCTTAACGCATTTACCAAATGGTCAATACATGGTTTTTGTGAAGTTTGGTTGAAATCGGAAAACGTATGTGTGTGTTGTGTTTGTGTGAAAAAAATATAAATTTTAGTATATTTTTGGTTTTTCCTCTTTAAAATTAAGTTTGTTTGGCGCCCTAACGCTTTTGCAGATTTAAACCAAAATGTCACACGTCTTTGGTATTGGCCTATGTATGGTTTTTGTGAAGTTTAGTTGAAATTGGAGGACGTATGTGTGTGTCGTGCGTGCGTGAAAAAACACATTAATTTTAGTACGTCTTGGGTTTTTTCCACATACATATTAACTTTGCGTATACAAATCAACGGCATGAGCGCGATACACAAAATGTTTGTGTTATTGCAATAAATAAGCCATGGCATTGGGTACATTTCAGCGTTAGAGAAACAGAAATCGGCATTGTCGGTAAAAAAATGTTAAAGCTTATTTGAAGTTCGCCGGAAATTGTCAGAGTTGTTCGTGGTCAGACGAATCAAAATTTAATCGGTTTTATTTCGACGGTAAACAATATTGCTGGCGCTGCCCTTAGGCGATCACCCAAAGGCACCATGTTAAAGAAAAAATAAAGCATGGTGAGGGAAGTGTCGTGATGTGGGGTTGATTCACATGGTTGCATGTTGGACCACTTCAAAAAATCAATAGAATAATGAGAAAAGAAGATTATTTGCACATCTTGTAGACTCATCTTCCCAATTTTGTAGATAGGCACGCCAATCCTGAAGAGGAAGTCATATTTCAACTCGGTTACGACCCAAAACACACGTCCAAAATAATAAGGGAATGGCTTATCGAACGAGATTTCTAATTAATGCAGTGGCCGGCCCAAAGTTCCAACTTTAATCCGATTGAGAATTTATAAATCAACCCCAACTAACCTGGAAGATTTTTGTCAGCGAGTCCAGCGGCAATGGCAGAGTATTCCAAATGAAATTACAGAGAAAGTATGACAATACGTGTAAAACATGTTTTGTGTTTGGGCCATGGGTGAATTACAGAAAATGAGTTCAATCCCAAAAGTTTTTTTTAAGGTGCAAAATTGAGCAAATTCGTTTTTTCTTACAATTTATTGTTTTCCAATTTGATTTATAAACCGTTTTATTTAGAATTGAACATAAATTAGAAATCAACTTTTTCGCTTTATTATTTTCATCTTTATGCAACAGTGCACTAAGTACAAACATTTCCTCTTCATTGTATGTATGTATCTATTAAGGGAACCAGCAAAGCGGGTACATCCAGCTAGTTATTTTATGTAATGCGAGGACTGTTCGATATTTCAAGAAACTGTTGAGTGAACAACCAATAATTATTTTAGTATAGTCTGAAATATGGGCATACCGATCCAATTTAAATATATACTTGGTACAATTATTAAAGACAACGTTTAATTTGCGAGATTGTTCGTAGTTAACATCTGAAAATATTTCACAACCATATATATATATGAAAAATATATATAAGTGGTAAGACATAAGACTTTATAAGCATAAGTTTAACATCGGTTGGTAGGAAATGTGTCGTAGGACTTAGTCCCCGAAAGATACGATATATCTTGCCGACAATATAATTAATGTGGTTATTCCAATTTAGGGATTGATTGAAATAAACTCAATTATTTATTTGCAGTAAGAAGAATTTTGTATCTACGATCTTAAGAGCTTTCGTTTTCGACTGATTAAGATCTAAATGATTCTTTTTTGACCATATTTACAAAGAGTTGAGGTCTTTGTTCAAATCAACAAGTGTAGCCGACTCTTCAGATACTGGATAAGTCTTGTAAAGTTGCACATAATTCGCATAAATATGATGATCACAATGCTCTTTGCTCTTAGAAATATCATTTATGAATAACAGAGCCTTGGCGAACTCCTGATATGATTGGTAGAATAATTGATTTATTGCACTGGTAATGATGCAAACAGAATCTTCAAAGGAATATTGATTTCCAAGTTTATTTAAAAGTATGGAGTGGTTTAAAGAGTCAAACGCCTTCTTGAAATCTAAAAATACAACTGCAGACATCTAATGGTTATCAAAGCAAAAGGAATATCATCCGAAACTTGTTTACTGCGAAAGCCTAATTGTGATTTTGATACACGTAAATTGATTCTGCACAAATAAATGTTTTAAGTATAAGTTTTTGTGAGTTTCTCTTCCCTCATTCGAACGAGACTGTTAACGCATTCCGACAGTTTATCAGAAGTGGGATTTACACCAAAATACGAAACGAAATACGATGCCATCTACTAAACTCAGCACTCTTAAAGTAAAGCAACTAAGGGCGATCCTGGATGCGAATAACTTATCCACTCGCGGTCGCAAAGAAGAGTTGCTAGAACGCATGATCGACAATATGAGTTGCGACGAAATAGATTCCGTCGAACTGCAAACCATCGAAGACGATTACAGTGAAGCGACATCCGCCATGGACAATATGCAGCAGCTTACAAGCGCGGTCGAAAATTTATCACAACAATTTGTTAATCTCTTAACCACTTTGAATCCCAACAAATCCACTGCTTCGCCCACGACAAACGCCGAAAACCCAGCTACGGAACACTCAAAGATTACGCCAACAGCGACAACCCCATCGACAATGCCAACTTCCACAACAGAAATCCAAAACCTCATTCCCGAATTCGACCCATCAGAAGATTTATCACCAACAGCCGATCAATATGTCGCTCGAATTAACCCCTCATTCAATTGTATTCCTGGGGAGAAAGAAGTTTTCTTCTAGTCACACAAACGAAGATGCGAGGCCCAGCGAAACAATGGTCCGACTCACTGCTGGGAGAAGTACACTCGTGGCAAGAATTTTCACATCGACTCACAGAAGATTTCGGCAAAGACGAAAACGAAGCTGATATCCACCTTAAAATGGCTTCACACACACGCCAGCAAGGTGAGAATGTCATTGATTACTTCCATCGCATGCGAGCGCTTGGACAAAAATACCGATTAAGTGATCCAGCTGTTATCAAATACATCCGACATGGAATGAATCACAACGAATTGCAATCATCACTTGCAGCCATGCATCTCACACAGCTAAATGATCTCCGCAACACCATCGAGCGCTACTTCGCAAACCGTCCGACTACATTGTCAAACAGCAAGTTATACAGGGGGATTCCAAGAACTGAACAGTTGTCCAACCGCACGTCGAAAATACCTCCAACATTCGAAAGTCGAGCAACCACTTCAACTAGGCAATCCGCATCCCCTATCGTATGCTATAACTGCTCCGAAACTGGACATATTTCCATCAACTGCACGAAGCCTAAGGAAAAGACCGAGATTCGATGTCTGCAGGAAAACAAATCACTCCGGAAGCAATTGTCTAGAATAAAGTCGCACACCAACAGTAAAGAACAACGTTCTAAGAATTTCAAACGAAAACATTATCAATAGCTACCGAACAAAGGACGTAAAGGTAAACGAACACATAGTGAAGGCAGTCATCGACCCTGGTAGTGGTCGTTCACTCATATGCAAATCACTCGCAGAAATCGTCGGAGATCACATGATCCGTTTACATTAAATGGATTCGCCGGAGGATAATGGCGCGGAAACAGCTGCGTTGTGGCGACGATACGGATTGATGAAATGGAGGAAGCAGCTCACTGTTTTTTGATAGTAAAGGACAAGTGGATGCCGCATTCGCTTCTGCTCGGTTATGACATATTATCTAACAACAATAACCGACGATTGGTGTTTGAAAAGAAATCGTGTCGACTCGAGGAATTCGCCGAAAATGAAATTAAAATCGGAGACGGATTATCTTCCGAAGAAAAGGGTGAATTGCACAAAATCATCAGCACTCTGTCTGTTTTGGCGAAACACTAGAACGATTAGGGCAATGCACAACAACTGCAATGAACATCAAGCTCACATCTGATATCCCGATAACAAAAAAACCATACCGCATACCTTTTGCGAAGAGGGAGATCATTGAGAGAGCCGTCGAAGGGTTGATTAAGTATGACGTCATTCGACCTAGTACTTCGGTCTATTCATCCCCTGTCGTGATGGTGAAGAAATCGTCGGGAGAAGATCGTTTGTGTGTCGATTTTCGTGCACTAAACGTCATTACTATGGACAAGCCGTACCCGATGCCGACAGTGGAAGAAATACTCTTAATGACTGCAGGAAAAACTCGTTTCACCATACTGGATCTGATGTCTGGGTACTATCAGATTCCGATAGACGAGGAGTGTCGACATTTCACCGTTTTTATCACACACGCAGGACAGTACGAATTCAATCGCATGCCGTTCGGGCTAGTCAATGCGCCAAGCGTATTTCACGAAGCAGTCTCCAAGCTCGTCCAACCGATGAAAGGACGAGCCTTCAGCTATGTGGATGAAATCATCATTCCCAGCTCCAATGTCGACGACGGTCTCCATAGTCTAAAGGAATTTCTGCAACTTTTGAAAGAAAGTGGATTAACCATACGTGTCAGCAAATGCGTATTCTTGGCAACGGAAATCACTTTTCTTGGACATCGCTTGACCAAGGATGGGATCAAACCTAGCTGCGAAAAACATTAGCCATCGAACATTTTCCGCAACCCACCAACGTCATTGAAGTGAGAAGATTCCTGGGTTTAGTGAGCTACTTCAGAAAGTTTGTTCAGGATTTCGCCATCATAGCCAAACCATTGACATCGCTGTTAAAGAAGGAATGAGCCAAATCATCATTTCGTTGGCAAGATGAGCAGACGCAAGCATTCGAAAGGCTAAAGAAAATATTATGCGACAAGCCGATTCTTCAAATCTACGATCCCGCCAAAATTCATGAAGTCCACACAGATGCCAGCTGAATGACTCAGCCGAACGAAAACCTGTATTTTACTACAGTCGTACATGCACAGCCGCCGAAATACTCGAGCTACGAGTTAGAAGTCCTTGCAGTAGTTGAGAGTTTGGAACGTTTCCGAATGTATCTTCTTGGCCGGAAATTTGTCGTCGTAACGGATTGCTCCGCTGTGAGTGCGATTAAAGAAACGTCCTCGCTTATACCTCGTGCAGCCAGATGGTGGTTGCGTTTGCAGGAATTTGATTTCACAATCATTCACCGAAATGCAAATCAAATGGCGCATGTAGATGCGCTTAGTCGAATGCCAGTCGAAAACGAAAGGAACATGGACACCGTCGCCGATCGAGTCATGAAGATCAATATTTCTCAGAGTGACTGGATTTCTAACATGCAACATCAAGATTCAAGACTAGCGACAATCATCAACGTACTTGAAGACCGAGAACAATCTGATGCAAAAACACAATTTGAAAGCGAATTCACCTGCAAAAATGGACGATTGTATCGAAAAAATGATGGGAAGTTGGTTGTACCGTTGGGCGTTCGTTGGCGCATTGTCAAATATTTCCACGATGATATGGGTCACTTCGGCATCGAAAGGGTGTTGCAGCGGATCAGGGAAAATTTATGGTTTCGACGAATGAGAAACTACGTGAAGTCGTATGTTGCCGCATGTGTGGAGTGTTGCTTCCACAAGAGATCCCCTGGAGCGTCCCAAGGAAGGATGCACGTCGTCGATGTCACCCCAATACGAATCTCCACATCGATCATTTGGGTCCATTTCCGAGGACTCGTCGAGGAAAGGCTTACGTCGTAGGTGTAGCAGATGCTTTCAGTAAGTATGTCATCGTGAAAGCTGTAGCGAACACTAAGAGCAGACCAGTCATCGAGATGTTAGCAGACTCCTCCTATTTCGGGTTGCCCGACACCATAATTTCTGATAGAGGAACCGCTTTCACCGCCATTGACTTCGAAAAATTCTGTAAGAGCACATCAAAACAGCCGTCAGAACGGACAAATCTAACGTATCAAACAAACGATACCTCAATTCCTAAGGACCTCAGAAATCAAGATCAGCGACTGAGACTCAGAACTTCGAAATCTCCAATGGGCCATCAACACACAACGAAACTCGACTACTGGCTACAGCCCGAACGAAATCGTATTCGACTTCAAGCTGAGGGACAATTCGGTCAACCACTTCATACAGGCCGTTCAAAACGACGCAGAATCCCAAGATGCTGTCGACATGGCTCAGCGGCGTGCAGACGTCTCGCAACGTATAATGGTGGAGAAAGAGAAGTGGAAACGGCGATTCGACGCGAAGCATAAAGGTCCTACAACGTACAACGAAGGAGACTTGGTGGTGGTTGAAAGCGTGCAACTACCAAACGGCGAGTCCCACAAACTGGAGCCTAAATACAAAGGTCCATATGTCGTCAAGAAAGTTTTGCGTTACGACCGCTATCTTCTCGAAGAATCGAACGCGAATCGGAGTGGAAGAACCCTTTCAACCGTAATGACCAGCGACAAAATGAAGCCATGGTGTTTGCTGGGACCAGAGCTCAATGACGATGAAGACGGCGAGGACGATAAAGACGGAGAAGATTAAACAACCCAGGAGCCGAGGTCGACTCCAAGTCAGGAACGGCCGAGCTGTCAGCTGAACGCTTCCAATATCAATAAGAACAGCACTTTCGGAACGCATCCCTAAAGGAACGTCAACGATGACATGGAATTGGAGAAAGGGCAAGCAACGGTAAGAGAAGCGGACAAGGAAAAAAGGACGCCAGTAGGACTCGTTGCGCAACGTTTTCCTTTTTTGACACGTAAATTGATTCTGCAAAAATAAACGTTTTTGTGATTTTCTTTTCCTCAATTCGAACGAGTGATTGTTAACGCATTCAAGACCCACTGCTTTTAATTTTACTGATAGAATGGCATGCCCAACCCAAACTTCATTATACATTGCAACGAGAAATATGTTAAGGTGCTTATTTTACCATTCCGAATTAGAGAGGTTACAGAACCCCGTGCACTCTTATCTTGACTGAGCATAAGCAGACATTTGAATCTTCGCCATTTATAATAGAATGTGTGGCGCTTTGCAATCTTTTTTATCTGTTCATTAAACCAAGGGACTTTTATATTTTTAATGGTTTTAATTTTTAATTTTAAGAGGAACGTACTTGTTAAACAGGTAGTTTATGTGTTCCTCGAAAATATAAACCTGAGAATTGGCATCTGATGTAAGGTAGAAATGTGGCCAGTTTAAATGTGGGCGGTTCACAAATAATGCGGGAATGTCAATTGAAAAAAAATGTCGGCACTTATGTGCATTTTTATATATTGTCGTCGGATTAATATTTAGAATAATTACAAGTAAATCATGGTGAGAAAAACGGGAAACGGTTATTTGATTATAGTGAGATATAAGATTGGTTTGAGAAACAAGACAAATATCTATAAGAAAAGGAATCTTATTACGACAAAAAATTAGTAGGATTCAACGTATTTGCGAAATGAAGCCCCAGAGACTCTATCATTTCAAAGAAATTTCTATTTTGACCTCTTAAAATATCCATATTCATATCACCACGTAAAACTATTTCAGCTCACTAAATTCCCACATCTTCTTAGACATCCCTCGCAAGAGAAAAGTTCAGAACTCTTGGTGCCATATATCCTTCAGCAGTTGTGGTTGAAGACAACGTACGTGTTTTTCTAGTGTCGTGGGGTGCACACTTTATAACATTAAATTCACAAATTTTCAAAACAAACATAGACAATTAAATATCATAATGAATTGCTCAAGTTGCAACGAGAAAATTGATCGGGGTGAAGCATATAAAATAAGTTGTTCGGACTGCAAATGTTATTTCCACTTTGCCTGTAAATATACTCGAATCGGATTTTGATTATATGATCTCCAACAACAAACCCTTTCGCTGTGACAAGAGTTCTGCTTTGAGAAGAAAATCGCTACAACAACAACCTTGCCAAATACTGCAATGTCAGCAACTCATTCCAAACAGCAATACAAAACCATGGGTGCAACTAAAATACACTCAAGAGCAGCACTAAAAAAAACAACAACTACTTCACCGGCACCAATCAACAAAGGGCAAGAAGAGACAAGCTCAACTACAAATGTTTTGAAAGAATGTCAACGACCTAGCGGAGGCAGTGGTGCAATAACCATTCAGCTGCTATATGTAGAGATTCTGAGTTAAAAAAAAATGCACTCTGACTTTCTCAGCAAAGTAAATAAACTGGAAGAAGAAAATGGTAAACTGAGATCAAGAATAACGACCTTGGAGAGCAAGATCAATTGGCGGGAACAAAAACAGATGGAAGACGTCATCGAAATTGTTGGTGTACCCGAGGTAAATAACAACAATGCAACTGAAAGTGCACAAACAATTTTTGGTGCTTTGAATGTTTCCGTATCGGCGAATGATATTAGGAATTGCTATGTGAAACGCATTAGCAATAGAAATGTTACTTCGAATCCTAATAAAGCGATGAGGAATATTCTGTGTGTGCAGTTGTGCACTTTACCTCAAGTGATGCCAAGCCTATGGGAAGTAAAAAAACTATGAAGAAAGCTCTTAACATTTCCCTATTTGGTGACAGTAGCTGTAAAAGTATATTCATTAATGACTACTTTACGAAATACACTAGGGCTTTATTTATGGCGGGGAAGAAGTTTAAGGCTGAGCATAACTTCAAATATTTATGGTTTAGCAAATCGCAAATTTTCTTGAAAAAGATTGATAATGGCGCCGTCATCGAAAAACGGCAGGCCGAAAAACAATTGATGCAAAAACACCAGCATTTGATTGGCCTCAGCGATGAAGTAATCCCAAACCGGGAAGCCTGCCGCTACTTTCTGAGGTCAATCCGGCGGAACCCACAAGCGGACCAGTAGGAATGCAGTTAAGTGGGAAAGTTATGGTCCTACACTTCTGACCATAACAACGCCGGAAAAAGGAAAAGAAGAAGAAGAAGAAGAATGGCGCCGTCATCGTTTTGAGATCCTTTGATGATTTAGCCTCAATTGAGGATTTAAAAAATATGAATCATTGTTTCGATTTTATAAATGATGACACTGCCATTAAAACCACAACAAACTTCTATGACAGTACTGTATTTACTAAATGCAAAAAGCCTATTTTCATTGTACACCAGAACATTAGAAGCCTACACCAAAACTTTGATTTGTTACTCTGTAATATTGAAGCCTTTCCGAATTTGCCTGATTTCATTTTTCTATCTGAGATATGGATTTACTCTTTTGAAAAAGAAGATTACAGAATTCCTAATTACGTTCTTGGGTGGAGTGGAAGTATTTGTGCGTGATTTGTATGTTTGTGAGTGTAAAAAATTCAAAATGCTTGATTTCTTGAATTGAATGGACTGATGCCATGAACATTTTATTCTTGTACTTTATACCAAAAAAATGCCCGCGTCAGCACAACAAAATAACAAATATTGCTAACCGAAAAACGTTGACCTAAACATTGTAGCAATAAGTGTGTTGATGTCATCGACGAAGGCAAACAGCAGCAAAAATAACAAACTAAGCAATAAAATAAGCAATACAAAATAAATTTGTATTTTGTTGATGTAATCAACATTTTCCCTCGTCCGACGTTGTTGCCCAATTGATTTCAAAATTACTACTCCGAATGTGGTTTTGATCTTCCAGTTCGATGTTGGTAGAGTTTTTAGTTGGACACTTGCCGTACTTAAGGACCACAGCCAATAGGCAAATGATAACAGTGGCTGCTGCAAACATTGAACAAAGCCCAATTGTCCAATACCGATGCTCTTTGATGGTCTTCCAGTTGTGGTCGTGTAGTCGGTTGAGTGCCTCGACTGCTTCTTGATAATTGAAATTGGACATTTCAGTCACATCTTTGTTAATTGGGATGACGGTCTCATTTGTAAAATAAACCGGAATTTGAGGTGATACGGATGTGTTTATAGTAGTAATTGATTTGCTAAAGTGCATCATTATTCTCCTTTCCTTGATTAATTTCGCTTCCAATCGTATTAATTTGGATTGGATGACGCAGTCCGGAGTGATGAAAATAATTCCCGTGTTATTAACAAACACTTCTTCTCGAGTAGGTCCACAGTTTACAAAAACAGTAATTGCTTCGGGTGTAATGAACATCCAGGTATTGCGTGTCCACAATTCTTTCCATACAGTGTGTGTTATTCTTAGCGTCCTAGATGAACATTGCTTGAAAGCTAGTTTCTTATACAGTTGCTGGACAATACAATCCTCACTCTGCTCAATACTGTGAAATATTGATGGCCGGAGGATGTATGTTGTTTCATTCAGAGTTGATGCCTTGCTTATATCTTCCAGTGGTATTTCGAAATACCTCTGTAGATTATATTTGACTCCAAGCACCGACTGCTGTAATTGTACTTCTCGAAATATCTGCTCCTCGATCCTTTCAGGAACAGTGTTAGGTTTAATCAGGTCATATTCATTGGAATCACTGATCATGAAGTATCCAGCTATTAAAATCTCTGTTGAAGTCGAGAACATCTCTAGTTTGTCCATTGAATCTGGTAATACCGCCATCTCTGGGCCAAGTCTCTCCGCGCACTTCTTAATGATTTCCTCCATGCTCTTGTGTAATAAGAACTCGAACAAATGACTACGTTTAAGATATGCATTTAGCAACTTATTGTATTTCGTTTCGATTTCTCGCATGTAGCTAAGTGCAATTAGATATGCGTTCATCACATGTATATTTATTTTATTCTCGTCAACAATGCTGTACCAAGATTCCATCTTGTTAATCTCCTCTAGACCAGCATTCAGCTTTTTTGTAAAGCTGTTGATTTTACTGTTGATTCTAGCTTCCGTCTCGTTCACACTGGATATTGTAGACAACATGATTTTACTATTTGTTTTGCTACTTTTTATCACGGCCTTCTGGTTGTTATCTAGGTCCTCGATGTCATGGTATACTTCATCGTTTACTCCGAATATTGAGGTGAGAATGGTTCCTAGTAGTCCTCGTTTTTGCCTTCGCAAAGGTGTTACTTGGAATCTATTAAAAATTGAAAGTACTTCTTCCATTCTTCTTCCATGTGATGAATCAATTCATCGCATTGACTCTCCTTTGTTAATGATTTTGCCTTGTTGCACAAATCAGCCATTTGATCTCTCGTCTTGTTCATGTTAACTTGATCCCGTAAGATGTCTGTGATTGGAAATCGAACGCTTGTACGTAGCTCTCCTCATTGAATTTTGGCTGTTCCAATTTGTTCCACAAATAATCCAGTCCGTAGATATGTTATTGTATAATTTGTAGACCCCGGCATGACGGATGCGAATAACGACAGAATCACAAGAGCAGTAGAGAAGCTTGATGTTTGGGTTTTATCTCTCAGCTTCCTCTTGGGCCTGCTGGATGAACGATTCGAGGAATGTAATATGTTGCTATCAGACTTCATGTTATTTTCTTCGTTTGGCAGTAAACACACCTTGGCTATTGGCCGCTTGAATGTTCCCTTCTCTGTTTTTACTCATACTACTCTGACAAGCCCATCAATTCCGCTGTGCACTTGAATTATTCTGCCTAGAGGCCATTTCGTTGGTGTCAGGAGCTCATTTTTCAACAGCACCATTTGCCCAGGCTCCAAATTCCTTGCGGGTTGCTTCCACTTGTATCGCTGTTGCATCTTGTTTATGTATTCCTCGTACCAACGTTTGCAAACATCTTGTTTAAGTTTTTGAATTAACTTCCACCTTTTTAAACTACTCTCTGCCATGTCCAGAATGACTTCATGCTGTGGTGCTATCAGTGGTGATCCAATAATCAAGTGACCCGGTGTTAACGCATCTAGATCTTCAATGTTATCTGTTAGTGGACAGAGTGGTCTAACCTGAATACCTTCTATTTGCACCAGAATGGTATTCATCTTTCCCACAATGTGATAATGTGTGTAATCTATCCCACAATGTGTAAATGGCCGTGAAAACCTTACTCGAGCCCCCGGAAGTTGTCCCATATGTTGATTTGATTCCTTAGGCTTGAATCGACAACACCTCATGCATTGATTTATTGTTGCCTTGACAGTGTTTGTTCCTCGGATTATCCAAAATTTTCTCCGAATGTGGTTCAGAGATACAGATACACTCCACCATGAAGTGTATCGATATGGGTCTTGTTTATGATTAATTTTGTCAGCGGGTGTGATGATGACAGAATCATAGGGTGCTTCTGATCAACTGATAAGTGAGCATGTTTCAACCGACCTCCCACTCGCAATATCCCACTGGCGTCGATGAACGGATTCAGTGATGATATCTTGCTGTTCGATTTGATTGCCTTATTTGCAATAAGGCTCTTTATGTCTTCAGGAAAACTTCGTTGAGCACCCTTAACAAGCGCTCTTTCTGCTTCCAGTAGTTCTTTTATGGTTAACCTGCCATAAAGTAGTGGTTCATGTCTCTTGCTCCGTTGGCAATTGGATTTAAACCGCAGACAGTATGCACTTACGTTGAAGTTTTGATAATGATGAAAACATTAGATAAATGTCGTCCTTGTGTGAAGGATTACTGGGATGCATCGCTAGACAAGCGTGAGATTTTCGAATCTCAGGCATTTCTTACACTTCCACTATGGAACTGACACCTGGCCAATATTGTTGATCCTTCTTCAACCACCCTGGACCGGTCCACCATGTTGAATTTTCAGCTAACGTATCTCCAAATGATTCTCTGGACGGAATGTCCGCAGGATTCTCTTTTCTGGGTACAAACCTCCATTGTCCCTTAAACTGTTGTTGCACATATGATACTCGGTTGGCGACAAATGTGTTCCATTTCACTGGATGTTGTTTTAACCAGTAGAGTCGGACCATGCGAAAACCTTGGTATAATTTATGTCCAATTGCTCTCTGATGTACCTCATTAGTTTCGTAAGTAACGCTGCTGCACATAATTCCAGTCTAGCCAATGAAACTTGCTTCACAGGTGCCACCCTTGTTTTGGATGCAGTGAGGCTTATTGTTGCAGAACCGCGATAAATAACCTTCTGATACACCACCGCTGCAAACGCTGATTCTGACGCATCTGCAAATCCGTGTAACTCTATGTGGGCGCCTTCCATTTGCTGCGTCCATCGTGGAATTCTCACCTTTTGAAGTGAGGATAGTCTTGTCTTGAATTCATTCCATTCATTTTTAATCTTCATTGGAACATCCTCGTCCCAATCGATTCCCAAAAGCCAGAAATTTTGAATAAGAATCTTTGCCTTGATAGTTACTGGCGATAACCAACCGAAAGGATCGAAGATTTTGCCAGCGTCACTCAGTATAGTTCGTTTGGTACCCTTTGTGCTAAATGATGAGACATTGATCTTAAATTGGAAGTCGTCTGTGTTTGGGCACCATTTTATTCCCAAAATCTTAATCGTTGTATCACTATCAAAGTTATAGTCTGGCTCAAATTCAGTTCCTTCTCTTGGCAATGCCTTTATGAATGCTACATTATTTGATGTCCACTTCCGTAAGTTGAAACCACCCTTCCGAAGTAGTTGCGTCAATTCCCTTTGCAGATCTTGACATTCTCTTAAGGAATTTGCACCTCGTCTTTGCAATCGTCTACATAGAATCCTTCAAGCAATGTTTTGCTTGCTAGTGGATACTCTTGCTTTTCATCTTCAGCTAGCTGACATAGAGTTTTAATTGCCAAGTATGGTGCAGATGATGTGCCATATGTGACGGTTTTGAGAACGTATTCCTTGATTGGGTCCTTGGAGTTTTCTCTCCATAAAATTCGTTGTAAGTTTTGATCCTCCTGGTCGAGTAAAATCTGACGATACATTTTTTCGATGTCAGCTGTGAAGACGATTGGAAACGACCAACGTCGGAGAAGTAAGGAAAATAAATCCCTTTGAATCGTGGGGCCTGTCATCTGACCAGAGTTCTTGTAGAGTGAAGACGTGCCTTTCGCAGTTCAAACAAAAACAACAAATTTAAACATAATTAAATCAGTGTTGAACGCATACTTATTCAACATTTAAAGTTATATTGCGGTGAGTGCAATTAATTATATAAATATTAAAAAATAAATATTAGACACAAAAAAAAAAAAAAAAAAAAAAAATAAATAAATAAATAAATAAATAAAAACATATATATATTTTACAATGGCAAAATGTTTTCGGTGCAATGACCCGCTACCTCTCGATGGAGAGTTCGTAACATGCGGAAGGTGTAAGGGGAATTACCATCATGAGTGTTCCGCCGTTACACAAAACACATGGCGTAGAATGTCTGCAGCGGCAAAAAAGTCATGGGAGTGCACGCTCTGCAGGGGAAAGGAGAAAACACAACAAGTCGAAACGCAACAGCTAAAGAGATCCCGACCGACTGATTCTCCGAAAGAAAAAATTGGTGCCTCCTGTATAGAAGATGAACCTGCTGACAAATTCAAAATGTCAATAAACCATCAGCTGATGGAAATAAAAACAATGCTGAAAGAGTATGGTAAAACGGTTGAATTCACAAGCAGTAAATACGACGAGCTAAACAATGCACTGGTCAAAAACAATCAGCTGATCGAGAGCTTAATGCAGGAGATCACAGAATATAAAAAACAAAATGAGATGAAAGATATGCTCATTGCCACTCTAAACAAAAGAGTAAATGTGTTAGAACAAAAGCAAATGGAGAAACACATAGAGATCAAAAACATCCCAATGAGAGCAAATGATAACCCATATGATGTTCTAACTGCCGTGGGCGATGCATTAGGAGTTAATGTGAGTGCCAGTGATGTGGAAAATATGTACACTTACGCTGACAGAAAAAATAAACAGCTAAAAAACATATCAGTATGCTTCATGCGTAAACAAACAAAAACAACGTTTCTCGAGAGAGCTAAAGAGAAAAAAACTCTGACCTATGCCGAAATCTGCACAAAAATAAACAGAGAGCAAAACCAAATGTACTCTGACACAATCATATATGTCAGTAACCAACTTACAGCAAATTTTAAAAAAATGCTATGGCTGGCCAAAACAAAAGCCCGAACTGTAAATTGGAAATATGTTTGGTTTAAGAACGACAAAATATTAGCAAGGAAAGATAATGGAGAGCGTATAATCGAGATCGAGTCAACAGCTGATATTGAAAAAATAGTATAATAATCACATACATGAAATACACTTGCGACAATAAGTTATGATTCACATGATGGATGATGACATGAGTGAATTAATAACTATTAATTTTAAAATTCTAAGTACGCAAGAGGATAACAAATACTATATAAAAAAGGTGAATGGAATATCTTTGTTTTGTTTAAATATACGATCGCTAAGGAAAAATTGGGATTCGTTTATGTTGTGTATAAGTCAGTTTTTACACTCAATTGATATCATTATACTATCTGAAACAAATATAAAAAAAGAAGAAAATAATTTATATAAAATCGATGGCTTTAATGTGGAGTCTTATAACAGATCAAGATCTAGAGGTGGGGGAATAACTGTATTCATTAAGGATGACATTACGTACGATAGAGTAGAACGCTCATACACTTTCTATGAATGCATCAATCTGAATATTTCCCGAGGATATTTGTCAGCTACTCTGATGTCAGTATACAGACCTCCTAACCTAAATCCTAATCGATTTACCAGTGAAATTGCCGAAAATATAGATTTAATAGACAAAAGAAAAACATTGATTGTAGCAGGCGACATAAACATAAATGTGAATAACCGTCATGATCACACAGTTAACAACTACCTTTCTATGATAGCTTCAAAAGGACTTATAAATACGATACTGTCGGAAACGAGACTTGAAATATCCAGAAACTCCAGAACGCTAATAGATCACTGTCTCATTCGTGTGAAATGTCAACAAATCAAATCCGCTGTTGTTGAATTAAATATATCTGATCATTATGGAATATACACTGCCGTTGTGCTTAATAATTCCACTCAAACAGTTCAGAAAGAAAGACATCAGTACATAAACTATCAACAACTGGCACAAAGTATCGAAGCATATAACTGGGAACAATTAAGTGTATTCTCAGAGGTGAACGATTTCTACGACCAATTTAAGAATATCTTAACCAATTTGATGACAACAGCGACGGTAACAAAAGAAAAAAAGGTCAGAAAAAATGAACATGGCTGGATAAATAATGACCTTAGAAATGCATGTAAAGAAAGAGATAGATTATACCGACGATACAAAAACAACCGTAGAAATGAGGACTACGAAAGAGAATTTAAGCAATTTCGAAATCATCTTAACAAAGAAATCAACAATGCAAAAACAAGATTTTATAAAAATGAGTTTCAAAAGGCAAACAAAAATCCTAGAGAAACTTGGAAGATAGTTAATGCAATTCTTGGTAAAAAGCCCAGCAAATTAGATGATGTCCTAATTAAGAATTTCGAAAATGCGGAACAGTCTAACAATCTAGCAAATGAATTTGCAAAGAAACTTCTGTCCGACGTTTCAAGCACGGTACATGAATGTCAACATAAAACCTTTATCGGCCCAACAACCAACATACAAAGATCTATGTACATGGGATATACCACGGTAAAAGAGATAGAAAATATTCTAAGCACACTCAAGGACAACAAATCAGCTGGAATTGATGGTTTAAGACCAAGAGATCTGAAGAATAATGCGAAAGTGCTAGGTGGTACAATAACCAAATTGGTAAATATGAGTCTTGAACAAGCCACAGTTCCAAAAACACTTAAAACATCTATCGTACGTCCCATTCATAAAGATGGAAAGAAAAATGAAATATCCAACTATAGGCCAATTTCAATATTATCTGCAGTAGACAAAGTGTTAGAACAGATAGTAGCTGAAAGATTGTACGAATACGTTGAAAAGTACAAAATCCTGGAGAAAAACCAGTATGGATTTCGAAAAAATAAAAGTACAAATCGACTTCTCGGAGACTTCACCAACAGAATATATGAAAGCCTTGATAAAAATCACAACGTTATTGTTTTATTCATTGATTTTAAAAAGGCATTCGATACGTTAAATCATAGAAATATTCTAAAGCAGCTGGAAAAAATTGGTGTACGGGGGCACCTTCTAAGTTGGTTCGAAAACTATCTTACAGGCAGAAATTATGTAGTGAAAATAGGAGAAAACCTTAGCCAACCAGAAAATTCTTTATATGGGGTTCCCCAGGGATCAAAATTAGGTCCTCTTATTTTCATAATTTATGTAAATGAGCTACTATCGGTTCTAAAACAGAGTACAGGATACGCATATGCTGACGACACAGCTATTGTTGTAAGCCATAAAATCGCTGAATCAGCTGAAAAAATCATGCAGAAGGATTTTAACGCTGTTGTTGCTTGGTGTCATGACCATGGCCTCATCATTAACTCAAAAAAAACAAAAGTTATGCACATACGCCCTCCACATATCTCAAGATACCAAATAAATATCAAAATACATAGTTATGATTGCATCCATAGAACAGAAAATCATATGTATCTTTCACAAGAAGATGAGTGTTCAACATATATCGAAAACGTATCTGTATACAAATATCTTGGAGTTATTGTAGATTACAATTTCAAATGGAGTTATCAAATAAATGCTCTAATAAAGAAACTTCGGCAATCAGCTTATGCTATCTTTCACTTAAGTTACCTGTGTTCACATGAAGTTCTAAAACAATGCTATTTCGGACTCGTCGAGTCTCATCTGAGGTATGGCATTTTAGCTTGGGGAAATGCACCTCAACTTCGACAACTCGAAATGCTACAGCTTAGAATCCAAAAAATTATCTACAGAGCGAAAATTGGTCAATACAATGACTGGAGGCAAATAAACAATGACATGAGACTGGTGAGTATAAAACAACTCCATAAACTTGAGATCCTTTCACAGTTTAAAGACGACAACACATACAAAATTCCAACCCAACAAGTCCGCAATACCAGAAGAAGACAACAAGGAAGATACATCGTTCCAAGATACTGGAATGCTTATGGGTGGCGTAAATACGATGTGACAGTTCCAACAACGTTTAATGAATTGCCCTCTGATTTCCAGAACTTACCAAAACCTATATTATTGCAAAAAGCAAAGTATTTTTATTACAACAAAGATCCATTGTCACTCTAAAAAAAAAAAAAAAAAAAAAAAAAAAAAAAAAAAAAAAAAAAAAAAAAAAAAAAAAAAAAAAAAAAAGTACAAAGTACAAAAGACGACAACAACGAGCGATTAGGGGCGCTTGGTGTAAATAAAACCCCCAACGTCTTGAATGAATTAAATCTCATTTATGTCTTTTGTACTTTGTACATATTTATGTATTTAGTTATCTATTGTATTGTATTTTCCAACAAGAACTCAAAAATATGTTTTAAATGTAAACAGTCTTCTGCAGACAAACCCTCGGGTTTTGCAGAAACATTTTATGGAACATGAAAAGATAAATAATAAAACAAAATTGAAAATTGAAAATTGAAATTGAAATGATGCTATTTAGCGACTCCCCAGATGTTGTTTTTGTCGAGGCATCGAAAACCACCCTCAGTTTGGTAGTAGTGCTGTCATTTTTTATCACCGCATGGTGTGGAAGATAATACGTTTTTTTCTGAGGAATCTCCTTGTACTTCCTCCATGTGTCCAAGAGCAAGATATTCCTGTATGAAATTGCAATAGTCATACCGAAGCTTCATTTCTTGCGAATCTCTGCTCCAACAAAAAGAATCGCTTTAACGCCATTTTGCGTGAATCACCTAAGACTATGCGATCCTTTAGCAGTGGTAACTTGACGATATATCGTCCTGTTTTATCCCTTTTGTGTGTCAATAGGTAGTGAATTTCGCATTTCTCATCTTCTGCAGACCTGACCCTTGCGACGGGTATTTCTTTTAGCTCCCAAAATTTCTTTAATCCTTCATCTTCGCTGCACACACTGATACATGAAGTAAGGACTTTGGTTTGTGCTTGCGGTTTTGATGATAAGTTGGTCACTACCGGTCCAGACAATATCCAGCCAAACCTTGTATTTTGTGCCATTGGAGTATTAGGTGAACCTTTGATCAATCCATGGGTCAGGAAATGTGGTAAAATGTCCGATCCTATCAGCAATTCGATATCCTTTGGTTGTCCGTACCATGGATCCGCCAACTTAAGCCTTGAATATGTGGCCAATCGTTGGGTGAAAATTGTGGTAATGGCAATCTTGATGTGATAACAGGCATTACCAGAGCGTTCACCTCCATGTTGACTCCTTCATCATGAATTGATTGAATGCTAAGGCGGCATGCTGCGATAACTTGTGTGGCCTGACCATTGATTCCATTTATCCTTGACTCATACTTATCCAACGGTGGCCTTAACTGATGCGCTAACTTTTCTGTCACGAAGCATGATTGAGATCCTTGATCAATCAGAGCTCGTATCAGTTTCACTTGTCGTCCAACGCACACATTTACCATGGCTGTGGCTAGTAGTACCGTCCTGTTAGCTTGACATGCAGCGACGATTCGCGTTGTCGATGGTGATTCTTCACCTGATCCCTTGCTTGTTACTAAGACGGCTGCCTTTTCACTTTGAGGGGAATGAAGAAGAGAATTATGCTGTTGTGCGCATATCTTGCAACCCTTCTTTGACAAACATTATTTAGCGGCATGTCCACCTCGCAAACAGTTGAAACACAGCCTTGACTTCTGGATCACTTCCCGTCGGGTTTTTGGTTTCATACTTAAAAATCTCTTACAGTTGAATACCTGATGATTCTCGCCACAAACAGCGCATTTTGGCTGCGTAACTGTAGTCAAGTGACTTTTTGTAGAGTTGGGTTTTACCGCTTGCGATTGGTGTTCTCTGCTGAATTCGCGACTGCCCTCCAATCCCCTGAATCTGCCCTCAATAAAGTCAAAAAATGTATTTAACTTTGGAATTTCTGTTGATGTTCCTTTTGATTGTTGGTACAGCCTTCTTCATTCATTGTCTAGTTTTGGATATAGGATTTATAAAACCAATGGATCCCAGGAACTGACATCCACTCCCAAGTTGCTGATTCCGTACAGGATTTTCCTTGATGTATCCATCATAGTCTTTAGATCCAGAGCATTTTCATTTCGAACTGGTTTCAAAGTAAGTAGTTTTTGAATAAAGTTGTTGACCAACGCTGCTGGATTTTGAAATCGTTTGGTTAGCAATTCTATTGCTGTTGCATAATTGCTAGCAGTAGGTGATAGATGGCTGACAATCCTTGCTGCTTTTCCGGTTAGATTACAGTTCAAATACTGAATTCGTTCGACATTGCTTAAGGTTCTGTTTTGGTGTACTAATCGATCGAACAGTTCCCAAAATTGTGTCCACTCCTCATACTTTCCACTGAATGTTGGTATTGTTATAGGTGGAAGTTTAATTTCCCGATGCCTCTCAGGCTGTGTTACTACAGCTTCCCTCTGGTACTGTCTCTGTTCTGTCTCCTTAATTTGAATATATGCATCTTGATACATCTGCTCCAACTCAATAAATTGCTCGTCATAATCCGCTTTGTCCATTGACACCATAATTTCCTCATTAACTGTTCGTACCGTTGTCCAGCATTCTTGTAATTGACTCAGTTTGAACTTGAGATAGACGGAATTCTGGTTGAAATCCAGACTGTCAATTAGGCGTAAAAATCTCCCTTTGGCGAGTTCAACTTAGTGCACTGAATTGAGGACTTCGTCTTTTCAATTGAATCTTCCGTTCTATCTGATGATGTGCTCCTGGTGGCTGAACTACTGTAGCTGGATTTGAACTGGCTGGTAATTCTAGAATATCGGCTCGCCTGTTCGTTGACCACTGATCCAGTTTTGACTTCAAGGCACCTTTAATGTCATGATACCTTGATTCGAACTAGCTAAAATACTTTTTGGCAAAGTATTCATGATGCGGGTTCGTCTTCCTTAAGTCTTCTAGGTACCCATTGTTCAGTTGGAAGTCAATCCAGTGCTGCTCCAGTTTCTCGAGCCGTGTCTTGAAATACTCCACAGAGTACCGTGATTCTCCATCCTTTTTGAAGTTTGTCCACAATCGATGCACTTCTTCCTTGATTCTCGTCTGGTTTAGTGCGATTTCTTCGATTTCGCTCATGTTTACTGCGTAATGGAGTACGAGCTATCTTCTATTTCCACTGTTTGAATATATTGATCTAGTACCACTTTTAACTAATCACTTTCCACTATTCCGGCTAATCCGGCTCAAAGGACCATGTAAAAGATTCAAAATGCTTGATTTCTTGAATTGAATGGACTGATGCCATGAACATTTTATTCTTGTATTTTATACCAAAAAAATACCCGCCTCAGCACAACAAAATAACAAATATTGCTAACCGAAAAACGTTGACCTAAACATTGTAGCAATAAGTGTGTTGATGTCATCGACGAAGGCAAACAACAGCAAAAATAACAAACTATAAATAAATTTGTATTTTGTTGATGTAATCAACAGTGAGGTTGTTTCTTTTAACATGAGTAGTGCTGATATTATTAAAATTTCCTGTCAAATTTGCAAAAAATTGTTCCGCATAATTTGTGTGTATAGATTGCAGTGTAGGTCCCTACAATTGTTTTTAGAAGAGCTTACAGATCTCCTGAGCAACGAAAAAGCGGGTAATCTTATAATTCTAGGCGACTTTAATGTAGATATTTTAAGTTGTAAGAGAGTTGTAGACTCATACGTATCCTTAACTGCGGAGCATGGATTAACATCATTTATAAATGAACCTACCAGACGGCTCTCTAACACCTGTCTAGATCATGTATATGCTCGTTTTAGCGAAATACCAACATATTTGTGTGCTGGTGTTAATCTTGATCTCAAAATTACAGACCACTACTTGACTGGTATTTCCTTAAATAGTTTAAGCAATAAAAAGACAGCTTTATCCGTACCCTCCAAGGTAATTAAAATTAACTTCAACCAACTAAATGGCAGTCTTTTGGGCGAAAGTTGAGTAGAAAGTATCTTAACTGCTACGAATGCCTCTGAAGCTTACGAAATATTTCTAAGTATATTAAAATATCAGCGATCCATAGCTGCAATGTTTCCATAAAATTAAAAAAATCAAAAATTAAACTAAAGCCTTGGATTAACGATTCTCTCTTGAAACGTATTAAACTCAAGCAAAAGTTAAGTAATAAATGTCGCAAACACACTCAAAATCCTACTTTAAAAAACCGTTACAATCGTATGTGTCAAAAAATTAATAGAGAAATTACTATCTGTTGTGACAATTACTTTCAGAGCAGATTAAGGAAAATTTAAGGAAATATAAAATTAAAATTAAAAATATTAAAAAAGAATGGGAGATTATAAACAACTTTATAAATCGTAAATCTAAAGATAATAAATCTGTAACACTTACGAAAGGCGAAGTGATTATCACAGATCCCGTCATTGCTGCTAATGAGTTTAATGAGTTCTTTGCCTCATTGGGACAAACCTCCAGTCAAAACGAGCCCCAAATCCTTTGCAAAAATTACTGGATTAGAGTCGTTGAAATTAATAAATTCTCTTAAGAATACAAACTCTTGTGGATATGATGGAATATCTAATATCGTCCTGAAAAAAATAGCTTTCAACGTAGTTGAAATATTAACCCACATTTTTAATTTCAGTGTTTTTTCGGTTTTCCTGATCCACTAAAATACGCCAATGTAATCCCTCTCTTCAAAAAGTATATATCTATATATAGTATATATAGACCTATTTCCTTGTTTCCTTGTTTTCCTCAATATCTAAGATACTCGAGAAGACTATTAAAAGTATTGTAGAATTCTAAAATTTCTCAATAAAAGTAACTTCTACAGTGGTAGACATTCGTTTATACGCATTTACATCGCAAAAATGCGTGTGCGTATAAACGAATGTCTACCACTGTATAGCGAAAAACAGATAGCACAAGCACACGATTTGACTTAGTTGCTGAGATTAACCATGATGTTCATTTGCTTCGACTCTGGTTTGGCAATCACAGGCTAGTAGTAAGCAATAAGACTAAGTTAATCTTTTTTAATCTCTCTGTGAAAGCATCTCTGGGCGTTAAAATTACTTTTCACTCATCCACTTGTTGTAGGCACAAACTATTTAAATGTATGTGTGTTGATTACAGTAGTGATGTCCTATATAATGAAAATATTACCTGCAATGCCAAATGTTTTATAATAGAGATAGTTGAGCAATACAAATATTTAGGTGTCGCTATTGACCAGAACTTGAGTTGGTATGAGCACATATCTAATTTAAAAGTGTATCTGCTATCATCCGTACGCATCTTGTATCGTCTTAAAAGATACTGCTCTATAAAAACATTAAAATCAGTCTACTATGGAATTATTCAGTCTAGATTTCAGTATAAGCTGCTGGGGGTGTTTACCTTAATAAAATTCAGCAACTGACTATCCTACAAAAGTGTGCTATTAGAAATGTTTGCAAATCAGTTCGTCTTGCCCATTCTATTGATCTTTTTAGAAGACAAAAAGTTTTACCGGTAAGGCATTTATACTTTTTTAAAGTGCTTAAAATCTTCTTTAAAAGAGCTGGTTATATGCAAAGTCCCATTTCAGATGCTTATAACCTACGTAGTACCACTAAAAACGTCGTTAGTATTCCATCATTTCGCACTACTAGCTTGAGAAACTTCTACCCAATTACTTCTTGTAAACTATTCAATAGTCTTCCCGAGGGTATACGAATCATTAGAAGTCTTCCCAAATTCTTGATAACAGTAAAACTTAGGCTTCTTAATTTCAATCACAGTGAAATTGAATTCATGTTGCGCTTCATAATCTGATCTAGTTTTTAATTGCTACTTGCTGTCTCTAATTAATTTACATATATTGCATCTTTTGAATTATAATGTATAATGCTTGTTTACCCCACATTTTAACGTAAATTGAAGTGACATTTTCTCTATTTTTGTTAATTAAATACAAATGTCACTAACTATTCTCTAAATTAGTTTATAATATAGTATTTATTTTGTAAAATGAATGAATGAATGAATGAGAATAAAGAATTAATAAAAAAAAAACAAAAAAAAAAAAAATATTGTTCCCACTAAACATTTTCTGTTATTGAACCGTATTTCAACAAAAACAAACTCAAGAACATCTATTGGATTGTCCATCAGATGATTTCGTTACCAATTTTCATTTTATATTTTTTTACATATATGGCAACGCTACCACATTCTCCATTTAATCGATCACCACGAAATAGATTGTAACCAGGTATAGTAAAGAGATCGGATTTCATTTCCGGTTGTAGCCAAGTCTCAGACATGTAGATTATGTCCATACGCTGGCTATCAAGAAGACTTCGCACCTCATCAATTGTATGCCTTAACCATTGTACGAGTAAACGATTTTTAAAGAATGTTTAGAAGCGCCTTTATTTTGTTCATGCAACTCATTAGTGGATTAATATCACTCCCTTGAGCAAAAATATTTGTCATAAATATAAATTAAAAAACAAAAACAAAAATATCAACAGAAGATAGAGAACACGGATCAATTAAAACAAAAAAGATTTAAGGCATTAAAAGGAATATTACAGAAGTGCTGCGAATTTTCATAAAAACTAAAAACAAACAGATTTAGAAAAGTGAAAAAGAAGAAAGTTAAAGGGTGGAGAAATTCAAAGGAAGGAAGATGAGAGAGAGAAAAAAGAGAGGATTACAATATAATCTATTTTTACATACATTTTTATAATTAATATGTGTTAATTTAGCTTCTCGAAGTCTTCTTTGCAGGTTATTAAAAGAGAAATGCCAATCAGTTTACTAACATACACTTGTCCATTGTAGGGTGTGAACGAATGAGATTTTTCTTTCGGACCTCAGCTTCAAAGCATGTCTATTCAAAAGAAAATTGCTCTTCGTCAAACTTTCATTCATGTAAATTCTCCGATCTGAGGGTATCCCGAGGGTATCTCGAGAAGACTGTCCAACTTTGGTTTGTTTATATTGTACATATTTTGATAAGCAACCTAGCAGCAATTTATTTTTCTGAAAGGATTTGGTGAATTTGAGAATTATTGTGCCATCATTCGTGGAGCGTTTGCTTGTAGCAGCACTGGATTTTGCACGAAAAATTATTTTGATTGGTGGTTTTGGGAAGTTGAGAGAAGTGCAGAGCTTCTTAAATACTTCGCCAAGATTTTGATTTTCAGCAGCTGGTATGCTGGCTCAATTCGTGTCTCCAGTTCGTTGCACCGACCTTGGAGTTCAGTTACCTTTTTCATTAATCCTGACTCAATCTCATTGATTTTACTGGGAATTCGTTCTTCAACTGCAGCAATTTGATCGAATTTTTCGTTAAAATCCTCTGTGAGCGAAGCAAAGTGCTCTTCAAAAAGAGTCCATAATTCAGCTACATCCGAGCTTATTGTTTTGGACGGAGTATTTCTCAGCTAATTATTATGAGCAGGTTTTTTGTTCATTGTACCGGTTGGAGTATTTCATACTTGATTTTGAGTAAATTTGCTACGGGTTCCAGGCGACATTATCACTCAAAGTTCTTTTGGTAAATTTAAAAAACAAAATAAAAAACAAGAAAATGGAAAATTGATGGCGGAGTGAAATACTTTGCGATCAAACTTTTTTCAATTGGATGGTTTTAAGTGCACTTAATACTTAAGGAGATGGTTCTTATAGGATTAATTAGTAAAAGACCCGGAGCTAAAATTTATATTACCTCTTTCTGCTAAACATCACTTGCGCTTGATGTGAGGTGAGCTCTACTTTACCTACTGAAACAATCCATGGAAATACGTACACCATCTTGACTATAAATACAAAAGAAAACCTAATATTACTTTTAATGATTGTATTCGTTTTATTTAAATTGTATCCCAATATGCAGTGCGTTTCATATAACAACTGGTCTTCTGGGTTTGAGGTTGAAGTATTTCTGAATTATTGCATAATATAATTCTCAAATTATATAAAATAATCCATCATACATTCCATTCCTCTGTGAAACGACTTAGATTTTAACTCAATTGCCGAATTCCAACGAAAATCCGTTTCTCTGATATCCATAAAACTATTTAAAAGGGTTTAAATTTATTGTGAGTACATATTTTCCATTAGGATTTCTATTTCTGAATCCACGTTTGATTAATTATATATTTAATGTTATAAACTGTTTATGCTTCTTAAGAAGCTGATTGCCTTGTAGCATTATCTTATAACTTTTACTCATGGGTGGTAATGATATATGCATGGCATGTATGTAGATACTTTGCCATTGTTAGAAGTCATATTAGTTGTGTTAGTTGGAAGAAACCAGAACAGGTCAAAACAGCACAGGTTCGTGAAAGCTACTAGATCATATTAGAACAGAAAAGCAAAGCCATATGTCAGTTTTCAAAAAACAGAAAAACATAATTTGTCAGATTGTATTAAACATTCTTTTGGATTTTTCACAAATCTGTTCTGAATCAAGAGTAGGTGCAGAAAATCGTGTTTTAAACTGTTCGGAACACACTCACTGAACACAAAGCAGAACACTTTCGGACATACATTTTTCTCACTGAACACGAATGTGTACTTTTCTTTCCGGAACAGTCCAGAACAGCCTCACTGAAAACCGTTATTATAATATAAATTCCAATTGCCGATTCATCTATGCAGTGAAGTTAGTAAAATTATGCTTATATCTAACATAGAAGAGCTAACTGAAAGATCTGTATCCATGCTGCTGCATTTGATTCTTTTTGATTCTATTTCTCTCTTGCTCTAGTTTATTTGACAGGCGACGAAAACTTTGGTATCAAATTTATCAAAAATTCTACACCCAAATTCCATCCATAAAGTTACACATACATACCTATTAGCTTACCAGAAAAGTATTAAGATTATTTTTTTTGTTATTTTATGTTTAAATGTCTTTTTTTTCAAAATGAATCTTATTCAAGTACATATTGGCAATTATCATCATCATCGGTATAAAACATCTTGGTTTCCTGAAGAAGGAACTGAGTCAATTCATTTTCATTTTGAGGTAAATTTCGTTTCGTTAAGGAAGTTTTGCAAGTTTCAGTGGTTGAAATTTGTTGCCATTTTGAAGCTAATTCCATTATGCTTCTCTTGTAGAAGCTCTAGTTCCTATTAGCAAACATCTGAAATAGTCGTTTTTCAGAAGTGTCTCTTGAAGCGCATTTATTACCAGCAAAATCGTTCGCCATGGACAGGAACAGGGGTAATCACTTGGTGCCAGGTCCGGGCTATGTGTTGGATGCACAAGAAGTTCAAAATCAAGCTCCCGGAGGTTCTGTCGAGTCACTATCGATTTGTGTGACATGGCGTTCTCCTGATGATTCCCAATACCTCTCCAATTGGCCAAAGCTATTTTTTTTTCTCGAAACGTTGCAAAGCTTATTATACCGTGCCTTTAGTTGTTCTCGGCCCTCAATATGAAGACTTTTGGGTTTACACCAAAATGTTCGCCATTCATTTCTTCGACAGCTTCTCTTTCCAAGATCATCATCTCCAAGTTATCTTTGTGCCGTATATCTACAATTTGGCCTGACCAATATCCTACCCTCTCTCTTTGGACGTTACTGAGAGATTTCTATAGTAGTCAGGTTACGATTTATTTGCTCCTCTTCGCGCTAAGCACGGAAATCAGTTGCTTATTAATTGTCTTCGATTTCCGAAACTCTTCTAATGTATGCCTAGCTCTCTTACTTTTTTGCAAATCGTCGTTTTAGTGGGGAAAATAAGTGCCTCTATGCCTTCGTGGTTCCATTCTATAAGGTTTAACCGACCCTCAGATATTCCATATTTTCCTTTGGATATTTGCATATTAAACTTCCTTTTATAGTCAACCTTTGCAAATTCTTTGTCTTCAAAGTGAACTGTACAAAGAAATACTCAAGCCAGGCAACTAAATGCTTTATTCTTTCTAAGATGATAAAGATGATCCACTGGATTCTATGATTTTATGAGTAATTACTTTATGGAAGTGGTCTTTTTCGCAGTACGATAAGGCATTGAACTAAACATTACTTCAGTTCCTGGCGACTTAGAGAGTATCACCTATACTGGGTGGTTTCGATCGGCTCAGCCGCAGCCTTCGGATGTCGATTCGAAGTTAGTTGTTCCTGATTTGCTTTCCCAGATGCAGTTCTATTTTGATTGATCTACAGAATCATTTCGTAATCGGTCTTTTACAGTCATCCGCATCCTACTTGATTGATCTATTCAGAAGTCAGTTGATCACAGACCAGTGAAGCAGAAGGTAGTGTTTCGGCTAAAGTGGAAAAGAAAAAAAAAAAAAAAACAATATACTGTTAATCACAAAAGTAAATAAGCACCCACCGCTGTTGCATGTTAATTGAAAAAAAATAAATTTAGATTAAGAAAATTGCCACTGTGCATTCAAAATAATGTTAAACATCTACCCATTGTCTGATGATCACACATAACGGAAAAAAATATTCGCCGCCGGCAGTCTGTAACTGTTTATTTAGCTAATATATGCATTTTGAATGTCACAAAAGTAAGTAAGCAGTGCGGTCATTCGATGGTTGATTACTGTCTGGTCCAGTCAGTTGCTGTTTATTTTGGTATTTTACTAATTGGTAATTGTTTTAGATAAATATATAACATTTTATATTGTTTATAGTTGAGGAAAATGGCACCAAGAGGAAAGAAGCTAAGCAAAGATTTGAAGGATGTGGTAATAAAACACTTTTTAGAAAAAAAGTCAGAACGCGAAATTAGTAGAATTGTAGGCAAAAGTTCATCAACCATTCACAAAATAATAAAAAATTATAAAAACACCTCGAATGTGGAAAATGTTAAAAGATCTGGACGTCCTCGCAAGTTTACTGCAAAAGAAAGCCGGCTGATCGTAAGAAAAGTGAAGCAGAATCCAAAAATTAGTGCACCAAGTATACTGACAGAAATAGCCAATGAAACTGGTAAAACTTGTAACCCTCAAACGATTCGCCGCGTGCTTTATGAAGCTGGTACCCGGTCGAAATATTTGGAAGAAACCATATGTTAGTAAAGCCAATCGACGAAAGCGAATTCAATTTGCCAAAAACCACGAACATCGGCAAGCGGAATTCTGGAACACCGTTATTTTCTCTGACGAGAGCAAATTTAACATCTGTGGTACCGACGGACGTGGAAAAGTTTGGAAAAAAAAAATACCGAATTCGATCCTTTAAATATGTCAGGAACTGTGAAGCACGGTGGTGGAAGTGTGATGGTTTGGGGGTGCATGTCAGCGTCTGGTGTGGTTAATTTGGTATTCATTGATTCTTTAATGAATCGATTCGATTACCTTGACATTTTAAAGAATAATGTGCCAGAAAGTGCCCGAAAATTGGGTTTGGAGAGGTCTTTTGTTTTTCAACAAGACAATGACTCCAAACATACGTACAACATTGTCAAGGAATGGCTGTTATACAATGTTAGAACTCAACTTAAAACACCACCACAATCGCCAGATTTGAATGTAATTGAACATTTATGGGAGCACCTCGACCGAAAGATAAGGGCACATGAGATAAACACCAAAGATGACTTAAAACATGTTCATCAAAAGGAATGGTCCAAAATTGGCCAAATCTGACGCAAAAGTTAGTGGATTCACTGCCTTCACGCATAAAGGCTGTAATAAAAGCAAAGGGCTACCCAACAAAATACTAAATTCAATAGCATATACCCATTATTTTATTCGTACTTTTCATTCATTCGAACTGCTTACTTACTTTTGTGATATAAATTTTCTATTGTTTTTAGTTAAGTTGAAATATCTTTTTTATGTTTAGTTAGTTTCTAATTATGAATATTCCTGTTTTGAAAGAAATATATGAATTCTTAAAAATTGAGATTATCTGGTATATTTGACTTATATAAATGTCAATTTTCTATCCACCATTTCATGAATGGGGTGTGCTTACTTACTTGTGTAAGTGCGCGTTTAGACGAAGTACTCGCGGGACCCAAATTAGCGCAGTGGTACAGTGCCCGACCCGCAATCGGAAGGTCGCCGGATCGGATCCCCAGTCGGAGAGGAAGATTTTCGTGTGCGCTCTTTTTTTTTTCCTGTTTCCTTACTGCTGCTTCTGGAAATAAGCTAGAAGTAGCAGGAAGAGATGTCGGGGGATGGCGGGGGAAGTCCCGTACCTCGTACAGAGACGATGCTCCTCAAAGGCGTGTACTCGATTACTGACCCCGAGGAAATGCTTTCAGACCTCAAAGAGTTCGAGAGCGACGACCTCAAATTCGTGGGAGTCAAGTCGTTCACCACGGCGCGGGCCAAACAGGAGAAGCGTGTGCTACCCTTCTTCCTGGTCCAGCTAGCACCCAATTGCAAACTGGAGAGACTAAGGACCATCACTTCCTTAGCCTCCCAGTCTGTAAAATACGAAAAATTAAGAAGACACGGAAACATTTTAAAATGCATCCGCTGTCAAAGGTTCGGGCACGCCGCGTCGAACTGTGAGATGCAGCCTCGATGCGTTAAGTGTGCAAAGAACCACATGAACGAGGAATGCGATCTGACCCAAGACAAGGTCGCGGATAGAGAGCAGCTCGAGTGCGTGCTCTGTAGGAACCGGGGACACCCTGCAAATTATCCGGGATGTCCTAAGTTCCAAGACATAAAATCAAATCTGGCTCGTAAGCAGGGACCCGTGAAGAAACGTCCCTCGGGCGGCTTACAAACACCAGGCGTTACACCCAAAATGACCAGACGGTACAAAAGCCCATGGCTGTTCCCAAAACCTCAGTTCCTGTTACTAAGGCACCGGAGGCCGCGGTGGACCTGCGCTCCATCTTGCTCGCTATTCAGGGGCAAATCGGCCAGCTCCAACAACAGATCCATGAGCAGCCAACCCGAGCGGACAGAATCTACTCGCTTCTGCCGGGCCTAGCGCACCTACAATCGTGATGGTGATGGGTGTGAAGCACCTCAACCCAACGTTTTCATTGCAGAGCTCGAGACATTTTTTCGATCTCTGCGCTTAAACTTGGTAGAAAACTTTTATATTCTGGCCGGC
This sequence comes from Merodon equestris, assembly GCA_958301585.1. Taxonomy (NCBI): domain Eukaryota; kingdom Metazoa; phylum Arthropoda; class Insecta; order Diptera; family Syrphidae; genus Merodon; species Merodon equestris. The sequence continues at coordinate 122,802,769 of OY284413.1, forward strand.
GATTTAAATACCAAACAAAGTGATTGGGGAAATAATATTCCTAACACTAGGGGGAGCCTACTAAGTCATTGGTGGGTTCTGCAGAGCATAGAGTACAGACTCAAGATACTCGCAACAGATAGTCCATCGTATCCTAGGAGCGGCTCCTATCTGGATCTCCTGCTGCTTGACTCTCGACTGAGACTAGCTGACACGAACAAATGGTCTACTAACTGCCTACCGACCTTCGTATACGACAGTGACCACTGCGGACTAAGTGCCGTAATCACAGTACCTGAAGAGTTCGTAGAGATGGCAGATTATGTTCAAACGCATCCCTACGATTACAGTAGGACGCGTTGGCCACGCTTTGCCAACTAGACGATAATCATGGACGATATCATTAAACAAACAATGAACAGTGCGATACCACGCCAACGACAGCACGATACCACAAACGTATACCGAAACGCGACAATTGACACACTGCACAGACAAAAAAGTAGACTCCTGACAAGACTCAAACTCTTGTACAGACGGTTTACCGACAGACAAAACTCGGAGGTCAGGACACTGAAGTCACTGATTGAAAACCTCCAACAGCTGATCAAGGAAAATTACAGAATATCTGTAAGTTTGCATTGGAACAACAGAATTCGTGCTATAAAATCCAACAGCGCGAGTATGTTCCCGCAAATAAATAAAATATTTAGGAGAAACAATCAGAATGACATTCAGGATCTTAAGCTTCCGAGAACGTCAGACAATGAACGCTTGCTACGAACAGTCAGCATCGATCCAGAGAGCACCGTCTTGGATGATAATTTCTTCGGGATCGAGGATCCCCAGGAGAAGGTGGCGACAGAGGGAGCTGTATTACAGGAAGTGTATACGGTGAATGACAGCATTCGCAAAAACCGCAACCTCTAAAACAGAGTCCTCCTTCATCACTTCTACCTTCAAAAAAATCCGCGGGAACCGACGGAATATTTAATGTTGTGCTCAGGCACCTCCCACCAGTGGCTGTAGAGATGTATACCATCCTGTTCAACAGTGCACTGAATAATGCATATTATCCAGTGCACTGGAAGACAGCGGTGTTGCAACCAATCCCCAAGAGGGATAAAGACACCTCTAACCCGGCAAATCTCCGGTCGATAAGTCTCCTTCCGAGTATCATCAAGGTCTTCGAGAAGGTGGTCCATAGAGCCCTGTCTAAATGGGTTGAGGACAAGAAAGTCATTCCGGATAACCAATTCGGTTTCAGAGCGGGGCATGACACCATTCATGCCGCGTCGAAGCTCGTATCGGATATCCAGTGGAATAAATGCAAGAACCAATGCACGGGTGCCTGTTTGATTGACTTGGAAAATGCCTTCGACACCGTATGGCTAGAAGGACTTTACTCAGTCGGTTGGACATAAGTAAACCACTGCTATATTTGATTTTTGACATGTTAACGGGTAGAAAGTTCGTTGTGAAAATTGCCAACGTGACTTCTACCCAAACATTTGATATTAATAACGAAGTGCAACAGGGTATGGTGAACTCGCCGATACTTTTCAGCATTTACTTCAGTGATCTGATAGCTTCTCTGCACCATTCGATAGCGTACGCGGACGACTTAATTGCGTACAGATCAGGTCCAACAATATTTTTACTGTTATTGATACTCTTCTGCAACGGGACTTCGAAAAAATTCAGCAGTATTGTAATGACTGGAAGTTGAAGATCAACTTCCAGAAATCAGAATCTATTTTATTCAGAACGCCTCTGTCTAGGTCCTCTCGGGACACTAGAAAAAATTGGCGCAGGTTCTCAATTTTTGCACCAGACGGGCTTCCACTGGCGAAACAAAGTGTTGTCAGATACCTTGGGCTTGTGCTGGATCAGTATCTATATTTTGACAAACATGTAGATGCTGCTCTGGCAAGGGCCCGGGGCGCTTTCGCTCTGACAAGATGGCTGTTTCATAGCAGCCAACTTGATTCCAGAGTGAAGGTAATCTGCTACATGGCCTTGATCAGGCCCATGGTTACCTATGGATGTCCCATCTGGTTCAATGTGAGAAACAGTTTAATGGAAAAGATTCGGGTGTTTGAGAGACAGTGTCTCAGGACTTGTCTCGGGTTACATAGGACACCTGAGTCCCAGTACACGAAATTTTACCCGAACGAGGTCCTATACAATAGGGCCAGGATTTTACCGGTGGACAATTTTCTGATAAAACTGATTCGAAGCCACGTTGCAAGAGCAATGACTTCGGTCAATAACCTGATCTCCGGGACTTACTACCCCAACTACTTGTACCACGAGAGGGTGCGCCTTAACGGCTTTGTCGCACCAGAGGCATTCCTCTATTTAGATCAATGTGGGCTGATCCAAGATAGATTGGCGGTACCGTTAATTTTCCACGTAGCCCGAAATTCCGTGGAACGACGGTTTCTCTACGAACGTGACGTCGTGCTCCGCGAGCCCGAGCGCCTCAGGTTCAGTAGGTCGAATTCACGCCGAGATCGAGAGGACGTCGTCCGACGGCATCAACGTTTTTGGTGGCTGGAGCGGTCTACGTCTGTGATAAATTTTGATAGGTCAGCCTCTTCAAGGCAAAGCCCGCCAAACACCAATGGCAGGCTTTCATAAGTTATTGTCGTTTAGCGCAGGTTAGGGTAGGCTAAGGTAGGCTAAGGTATGGTGGTGGGTAGGCTAGATTGTTTTTAGAAAAAAAAAAATAAAAAATTATAAAAGCAACAAAAAAAAATTATAAAAAAAAAAAAAAATAAAAAATAAATAAATAGAAAAAAAGATATGTATATATAATATATATGTATTATGTATATATTTTTGTATATATATTGTAGTTAAGGTAGGTTAAGCTAGTTTTTAGTTAGGTTTAAGTTTTGTATAAAACAATTAAAAAACTTAGCATCTGAGTCTAAGTTTAAAAAAAAAACAAAACATATATTTTCTTAGCTTAAGTTTTTAACTATTTTAATTATTATATATAATTTTTATTTTTGCTGAAAGGTCTGCTTACTTTAGAGTGTCCGTGTAGGGCCAGTAAGGTATATATAAGTATATAAGTTAGTTAAGCTAGTTTTATAATTTTTGTCTAGCGCGTAAAATGGTTTTTAGAAATTAATAATAAAAATTAATAAAAAAAAAAAAAAAAAAGAAACCCTATTCAGAAGATGTTTGGCTGTCCTGCTTATGGATTGGGATTCGTAGTTCAACTGGGAAACAGATTTCCTCTAGGGGGATGGTTACAAGACCCGCTAGCTCAAAACAAATGATAATGCCACTGCACAGTTTTCGAACAGAGACATAAGAGATCAGATGATGAATGAATTCAGGAAACTGATCTCCTCGTCTCCTCTTGATAACAAAATGGTTCAGATTTAATTGTTTAAAAAGCATTCGATATAATGACTTTTCTATTTCTTACTTACTTAGATGGCGCTACAGTTCGGGATGAACCAAGGCCTCAACCAACAATTGGACGAAACACCGGCACCGACCTTAACAGATTTGCCTACTACATCTGTTTATAAATATGGCAAATTAGAAAAACATATCAAACAAATGATATCAACTGCCCAGTCATCATCATCAACAAAAAGAAATTTAAAATAAAAATTTTATAATTATGTGAAAGAGCTATAAAACCCTTATACACTAATGTTTTAAAATATTGGGAGAAATATCACAGACAAGATCAAGAACTATCATAACTTGCTCAAGTTTTTTTTTTTTTATGGGGTTCGTGCAATTTCAAGAGTAAAAGCTTTTATCGCGTAATGCACAACCTGGACGGGGTGCACATGGTTATTGTTCGTTCACTACTCTGCGAGGGTGGTTGTCCTAGTTAGGACGAGAGATTCATTATTAGTTGCACTTGCTGTTCCTGCCATGCAAGTATCTGTGGAAAGTGCTTTTGGTGCACTTTCCAAAAAAAACTCTTGCCAATATCCTGTTATACAAATTGAATATCGATTTGTTGGAATTTTCTAATTTATACTAAATAAAACTTTTTCACGTGAAATATTTCTATGTGTTATCATTCTGCAAGCAACTCCCGATAAGTAAATCAATTTATTTGGGCTCACGAACACGAGTGTGTGCATTAATAGAAACCTAGTTTTTATATCGATCCTAATCTTGACAACCAGGAAAAGCCATCAATAACCGCTCATATTTTGAAAACTGACAAACTTCAACAGGAAGCTTACGCGCAAGCCTATGAAGAGCATATTTCAACTTATAACGATCAATACCCTCAGTAGCGGAACCCTCAGTAGATTTTTCAATCGAACATGCTCGGCAACCACATGTTCACACCACATGATTTTCACTAGATCAAAGTGATATTCCTTTTGACTGTTTTTAATTTTTTTAATCGGTATTTTTTTTAAAGTGTAGGTCTATTGTGCCTGCTAGCCAATTAGACGAACAGTTCATCTACTTTCTTAATAAAGCTGAGGATGTCCCTCTGAGCTGAGCTGATCCCCTCCTGCTTTCTCTGAGGAGGGCACGCTTCTTAAGACGGCAGAGGGTACACATTCGCATAGTATGTGCTCTGCAGTTTCTTCGTCCTCTAGACAGAGTCAACGACCGGTTTTAGACGAGAGATTAAATTTGTTAAGATGTTATCTCAGACTACACTGTCCCCAAACGTATCTGACCAGTCTTCTGATATCGACTCCATTATGTTTGAGGATATTGATAGATTGTTTGTTTAGGGGCCGTATAAATATCTTCCATTGTTGGAGTCCTGAACGCTGTTCCAAAAGTGTAGGTGTTGCGATTTTTTATATCACCTTTCTAAGAGAAAATTAATCTTCGACTTGGAGATTCGGCAAAAAGATTCGGTAGCTATTTAGCTTTCGCTGGAACCTTTGGTTGGTCGGCGATTTTGTTGGCTTTTATGCCCTTGTGTCCTGGCACCCACCAGAGTTTGAACTTATCTCTTTTGTTTAGGTCTTGCAGGGCATTGTGACATTCCTTTACGGATTTTTATTTCGTACTGTACGAGCCCAACGCTTTGAGCGCTGCTTGACTGTCTGAGAGTATATTGATGGTTATACCTCTTATGCCAGTCTTTAAGTCTAGGTTGACGAACGTTAGGATGGCGCATAGTCCGGCTTGGAAGAAATTAGGACTAGTTCCTAGGGCCTTTGATATTTCCCGATTTGGTCCAAGGATGCCAGGCCAACACCGGAATCCATTTTGGAGCTATCTGTGTACCACCAGAGGTCTTTGACATTTAGCAAGGGTCCGCCGCTTTCCCAAGCTGTGCGGTTTGGGATCAGTATATCAAATCTTCTGTCAAAGGTGGACGTGTGTGGTAATCACATCCAGTTCAAGAAGGTGTATTATATAATACAATAGAATTGACATTTGTCCCTAAATGGCTGGTCTGCTTCCGAGCGGAGGAGTCTGATTGCACTACGTATAGCAACCTTTTTAATAAAAAGATGCAGTGGAGTAATTCCGATCAGTGCCTCCTTCTTGGGCTGCCGTTGGGGCAAGTTGACATGGCGCCTGCAATGCCGAGATATGCTAACCTCTAGAGGAGTTGAGGTTTAACTATTGTATAATAGTTTTCGGTTCAACTTTTGTCCACCATATAGCAGACGCATAAGTTTTCCGTGCAGGGACGGGTTAAGAATATCCCTGCAATGATACCTCTCGCTTGTCGTAAAAGGCGACTAAAACAAAGGTAAACAAAAATCACATCTAGGCAATTTAGAAAACACCAAGGTGAGCCTAGGGACACATATACCACCATTAAACTGAACCACAAGATGAAACAAAAAAATCTGGAGCATTCCCGTGTCACAAAAAAAAAAAAAAAAACGGCAGGCCGAAAAACAATTGGTGCAAACAAATGCAAAAACACCAGCATTTGATTGGCCTCAGCGATGAAGTAATCCCAAACCGGGAAGCCTGCCGTTACTTTCTGAGGCCAAACCGGCGGACTCCACAAGCGGACTAGTAGGAATGCAGTTAAGTGGGAAGGTTATGGTCCTACATTTCTGACCATAACAACGCCGGAAAAAGGAAAAGAAGAAGATAGCAGACGCATAAGTGATGATAGGTTATATTCCGTTATATAACCAGTGGATAATTTTAGGTTTCAATCCCCAGGTTTTACCGTAGATAGGTCGACAGTGCCTTGGTCGCCCATGCAAATTTTCTGTTGAAGTTGGAGTTCCTGTTAAGTATGCGATTAAGGCTAATACCTTGATACTTGGCTTTTTCTGAAAATACTATGTTTGTACAGTTTGGAAAAATATTAAAATTCCTCACGAGACTGGCTCTAGCAAAAATCATACGAAAGCCCGAATCGGTTGGAAAACCAAAATCCAAAAATGAGTTTTTGGATATACAATCAAATGATTAAACCAATCATTCTTTATGGCGCTGCTTTATGGTGGAAAAAATGCGAACAAAAAAGCGCCATGAATAAACTCAATAAAATAGAAATTAGTTGTATTTGCACAACTGGAGCAATAAGAACGACTCCGACTGCAGAAATGGAAGCAATTCCATTCATCCCACAATTACACAGTGCCATATAAGCTGAAGCAGCAAAACAATCCCAAATGTGCCAAAGAGGCTCTAGAGCTAAATAAAGCCGACCTAAGAGTGTTAGTTGAGTTACTAACAGGACACGGGACATGCAACTGCCACCTTTACAAAATGGCTCTCAGGAGCACAGAAATCTGTAGGCGATGTGGGCAGGCTAAAGAAATTACGTAATACATATTGAACGTCCGCCCAAGTCTTGTCCGAGAAAGATTTAAAATGACAAGCAGCACAGAATGTCTTCCAGGAAATCCCATCTAAAGAAAATCCTTGATAAAAGTGCAATAGATCTTTATAGTCGCAGTACTAGTATCCTGCGACTTCTTTAATTCAAATGGGCAACATCAGCTTAAAAGGATCATCCGCGATCATTTACGCCAAGGATAGTTATATAACAATCCTTAGCAAAGGTAAAATCAAGGTAACCATCAAAACTATTCATATGACGACTCAACAGATATGTTTGCTAGATTCAATCATTAATACACATTCCAACCTATTTTCCGAACTTGAAGAAAAACTGACCATGTTCCTCAAATGAGAACTTTAGAAAAAAGTTCAAAATTTACAGGCTGACGGCATTATAGGACCTTCACGGTCTCCTTAACATTCCCCGGTCTGGATAGTCCCAAAAAAACCCGACTCATCAGGAGCAAAATAATATCGGATGGTGATCGATTATAGGAAGTTGAACAATGTTACTATAGCCGACCATTATCCCATTCCGGAGATCAACGAATTGCTTGCTCTATTTGGGATAAATACATTTTCTACTGTGCTTGACCTAAAAGCAGGTTTCACCAGACTTCCTTGAGAGAATCTGACGTTGAGAAAACTGCGTTCTCCAACTGCGTAAATACGTATTTACCAAGCCTCAAAAACGCACCATCAATCTTTGAACGGGCTCTCGACGACATTCTTCGAAACCACATACATAGGCAAAACTCGCTACGTCTATATCGATGATATAGTCATTTTCAGCGAAACAGAAATCGAATATGGCCAGCGCATAGAAGAAGTTTTCAGGACACTATGAATTAATATGAAATTACAACTTGACAAACGCCATTTCTTCAAGCAGGAAGTTGGATTATTGAGTTTCATTATTTCTTCAAAAGGAATAAAAACCAATCGTGCAAAGGTCGTGGCAATCCAGAACTTCCCTATGCCTAAATCTCTAAAGGATTTATGGTCAGGGTACTATTGCCGTTTCGACTAGGATTATTTGAAGCTTGCGAAGCCCCTAAAAACCCTTTCAAGAGGATAAGTGATTTTTCTCGTTCCCACTGCAATAGATTCCTTTAACAAGATCAAAAACTCGTTTATTTCCTATGACGTTTTGCTATCCTCAGCAAGGTGAAGCGGTATAAACCAGGCAAAAGTAACATAGTAGCAGATGCACTCTCCCGACCTCCTCAAAAAATAAATTCTTTCTTCGTGTTTCCTGCTGAGGTAGGATATTTCGTCATCGATTGTAAGGATCTTCAAGTCGAGATGTATATCATCGTTAGATATAAATACATATACCAGTCTGCATTAATTATTGATCTTAAATTTTTTTATTGCTCTTTTTGGATTATTTTTGTTTGTTTTTTCCGTTGATTACCGTAGGTCCAAATCGGTTTTATGATTGTTTTGTATAATAAGATTTTGTTATTTGTGGACAGCTGTGAGTTCTTTCTAAGTAACCAATAAAGTTGTCTGCATTTTGTTTGATTTGGTCGCGCTTTTTTTTTTATGTTATGTTTTCAAGTTAGTTTGTTGTCTATGTGCATTTTAGGTATTTTGCGGATTTGTGAATTTGAACTTGTTTATCATTTTATTTGTAACGGAGTGTACCCAGTTCTGGTGGTAAACATTACTTGTGTGGTTTATCTTCGTAAATTTGTATTTTCCAATTCTCAAACCATGTTAAGCATTGATTAAAGTTGTATTGAAGTATTTAAATTTTATGTGCGTTGCGAAAGATTGTATCGTTCCCAAAAGTTGCTACCATATTTGTGCTGAGTTTCGGAAAGGGGATGTCGGAGGTGTACAGGACATAGATCAAAGGACATGAAACACTTCTTAAGGGAACTCCAGCTTTTGCTAAACAAATTATTGAGCTTTCTTCTTTTCACCTTACATAGAAAAAGGGTTCAGTTATACACATAACTCTTTAAGACTATATAGAAATCCGTAAGAAGCAGTCTTTGTAGTTTGTTTATTACTCCCTTATGCCAGACTTTGTCAAAAGTTTTTGCTACGTCAAGAAAGATACCTACACAGTATCTTCTTTCATCTACTTGCTGTACGGTAGAGTCTTGTTTTCGGAAGCCAGATTGGTGATCCAAAACTATATACATAGTGCTTTGCTAGAATAGGTTGCAGTTGGTCTATATCAGTAATTCCCAAAGTGGTCCAGGTGGACCCCCAGGGGTCCACGGTAGACTCAACGGAGGTCTACGTTGGCATGAAAAAAGGGGGTTCACCAGTTGTAAGGGAGGGTCCATGAAAATTTAAAAAAATTAACTTTTAGCATTATACATTTTTGTTATAAAACTATTTATTTGCCCGACAGTGGCGATTTACTAAAGTTGCTCGTAGTTGCTAATAGTAGATGACGAACAATTTTTCATAAATTTTACGTTTCTTTATGTATGTAAATACTACTCGTTACATATATCAAAGTAATAAAGAAATCATTGAAATCGTGGAGTTATGATGTCGAAATATTCTTTTAAAGGTACATAGGTATTTGCTCTCGAATTGCAGAAATGTATCAAAATATATAATAATTAATCAAAAAATGTTGTATATTACATTAAAATCGTTCCAGCCGTTTTGTGAGAACCTCTTTATGGGTCTTAACGGTTTATTTCTCTAATTCCAATGACTGAATCTAAGAAAAAATGTCGACAGTACAGTGTTGATTATTTGAAAATTGGTTTTCTTCTATGAAAGGCTGAAAAACGATTGCCCATATGCCTTTTATGTAACAAAATTTTGAGCAATGGCTCTATGAAACCATCGAAGCTCGAAGATTATCTAAGAAGATGTCATTCTGATAAAATAGGCAACGATTTAAAATATATTCCATCATTGAAGGAAAAATATGAACAGAACCCCACCGTGCACGGTATGTTCGCTTCAACGTCTCAAAGCAACGATGATTGCTTGCGGTCATCTTACAATATCTCATTGCTTATAGCGAAATCTGGAAAACCGCACACCATCGGAGAACAGTTAAGACGTTTCAAGAACTGTTCTGCACAAACCTCCATTTGAACCTCCACAACACATTGATTTATTGATTTATTCGCGAAAACTTAAGAGGCGGATACTAAGGGCGAATCAATATTTAATGTCCTGACTGATTTTTTTAAAGGAAAAATCGATTCCATTTACAAACATCATTTCGGTGGCAGCAGATGGAGCTCTTGCCATGCTCGGGCAATTCATTGTGTCATCCATCGACAACACGTAGTAGCTAAAGATTTGAGTGATAGATTGCACCAATCGCTTCAATTTGTGATTAAAGCAGTTAATAAAATAAGAGGCAATGCGTTGAATATCCGATTGTTTGCACAATTGTGCGACGAAAATGATGAAGACTTCCAACGATTACTCTTACATACTGAAGTACGCTGGTTGTCGAAAGGTGCATGCTTGACAAGATTTTACTCACTTTTTGAATCAGTTTTAGAGTTTCTGGAAAGTTAAGGTCCAGATTTAAAAGAAATCCTGATCAAATTGAAAGCAGACATCGCATATTTGGCAGATTTGTTAAAAAAATTCAATGTTATTAAGTTGCAGTTACAAAAGGAAAGCCTAAATTTAATAAAAACAAAGGGTGTAATTTAGGCTTTTCCTGAAAAATTGAAATTTATGAAGCAACATTTTAGTCGGCGCGAATTGTCCTAGTTTCCAAACTTATCACAGGCAGAATGTCTTGATGTGGATTATCAGACATACAGCATTTAAATGCCCTGCATTATGACTTTAAAAACAGATTTGAAGACGTTCTCACGAAATACCATCATGGATCCATAAATTCCTTTGATGAAACGGAAGCGTCGAATGTGGTATCACAAGAGGAGCTACTCGAGCTTAGCACCAATGAGGAGCTGAAGGTGCAGTTTAAAAAAGGCTATCAAAAATTTCGGCTGCAGGCAGAAATACCCGAAAAATACAGTCCTGGGCTGTGGGAAATTGCGAGGAAACTTTTGATAGCGTTTCCTTCATCATACCTTGTCGAAAAAAGTGTCGTTACAAACTTATTAACAAATAAAAGGAGCAGAATGAACATCACAGAACGGGGAGATTTGCGGATATTCCTTACAGATCTGAAGCCAAATGTTGATTACTTGCTGTCAATCCATCAAGTACATCCCACCCATTAAAATGATGATTTTTTTTTAAAGTTTTGATTTGTATTGTTGAAGTTACAATGCGCTATTAATGTTTAATTTTAGCTCTATGAAGTCTGTAATCGTATTATTTTAATAAATAGAACATAAAAAAATATACTAATTTTCTTCTTATTTTTACCACTCCGAATTTAGGGTTGGAATTCAGCCGCGATGAAAATTTCCATCGTTAGATCTAATCTTCACATTTTTTGACGAGTTTTGGGAATATGGTAAGATTGTAGCCTCAGGGAGTCCACCGAAATCAGGTTAATTTAGAAAGTGGTCAATGGGAAAAAAAAGTGTGGGAACTTCTTATTTAAATGATAGTAGCTCAAAAAATCTTGAATTTGAAATTCTTTTACCGACTTCCGATCGTGTACATATCGATTTATCGGTTGTACTTTTAAAACATCTGAATTATTCAGGTTTAAATACAACAACAACTACAGCTGCGAGTACGATCATCACAACTACTTTACCACCACCTATTGGAACTGATGCTGATTCTACCGATGAACATCACTATGTGAATGTAGAAGAGCCTATAGAGGCTTTCAGGCAAGATCTCATACGAAAAGAAATGAATATTGCCGGTTATGTTGAGAGTCAACACACATTTTATAGACATTTCACGCTGGCATTCGATGGAGACAAAGGATTAAAAGTCCGATGCTCTTATTAATATTAAATGTTTTGAGTATCTTGAATATAAATCTGAAAGGATCCTTAGCAACGGAGAGATTAAGCAAATAATATGATACAGAGTATAAATCAGATTGCGAATTGTTAGATATGAGGAAAGCATCACAAACATATCACATGATTATATCTTAGGAAAATGGATTATAATAAAAAAATATATTTTTTTATATATTTTTGTATAAATATATATATATATATATTTTGTATATATATATGTATATAGTGACGTATTTTATTTTTTGCCACACATTAACGCAAAAGCTTTTTTGTCACACATTAATGTAAAAGCATTTTTGTCACACATTAACGTAAAAGCATTTTTGTCACACATCAATTTAAAAGCACTTTTTGTCACACATCAACTTAGGTGAACAGTAACGCATTTTTGTCACACGTCCACCTAAGTGTACTTACCCGAACAGCAGCGCTTCTCGCAGAACTGAATCTTGATCAGTTCAGTTTGAATCCACATATTGATGAGTGAACATCAATGTTCACTCTACCAGTTGTACTTAATAAAGTTTGTAAAACTGACTTAATAAAGTTGTAAAACTGACTTTGTGGTTTTATTTTTATATTTTTTTTTTCAAACTCCGTATTAACATACTTAACTGTCGCAGTCGGTAGGATAACGATTACGAATCTTGATGCGATAGCTTGACTTACCAATTCTCTTGTCCTGTCGTTATCCGCACAATTACCTACGTTGTGACGTGACGATTACGGAATCTTGATGCGATAGCTTGACTTACCAATTCTCGTGTCCTGTCGTTGTGCGCAAAATCGTGAATTCTAGAATTCGTTGGAGTTATAAATCCAATCGGTTGCTCCGAGAAAGGCGAAATTGCTAGCAGTGCGAAAATAAATCTATTCATAAGGAAAATATATAAAAAGAATAAAGGAACTTTAAGTAAAGTAAACAAAAAAAAAATAAATAATACTAATAAAAAATAAAATAAATAAAATAAAGAAACTTTAAGTGAAGTTAACAACAAAAAAAAAAAATAATAATAAAAATATAAATAAATAAAAATGGCTCAAGCAGCACAAGCAGTAATGGAGACACCGCTTTCCGGCTCAAACATGGCACAAGTAGCATACCAGATTGGAAAAGTTTGATGGCAACCCCCACGCATTATACACCTTCATCCACCGTATCGACTACATCCTTGCACTGTATGCAACCAACGACGCAAGGCAGCAGCATATTCTGTTCGGACATATCGAGCGAAGTATTAGTGGCGAAGTTATGCAAGCCCTGGAAATGCCTGACATAGACAGCTGGACTGAACTCAGACGTCAACTGATTCTCAACTACAAACCCCAGACTCCCAACCACGTCTTATTGGAAGATTTTCGCAATACACCATTTAAGGGCACGCAATACACGAGCTTTTTTGGAGGAAGCCGAACGACGCAGACGAATACTGACAAGTAAGTTAGAATTATAATTAGATGTAGCAGAAAAAATGTTATTTACTCGATTAATGGAGGCAAGAGAGATTTTAGATAGATAGATAGAGAATTTAATCCAAAAATTGCCTATAGAAATTTATTTACGTATCGTTAACCATAGTATAACCGATCTACGATCACTCATTAATTTGTTACAAGGAATGGGCATGTATGAACAGACTAATTTTATACAAAGACCCGTTCAAAGACAGTATCATAACACCCAAAAGAATCCTACACATTTCCAACCACGTTATTATCCACCGATGACATATTCACAATCTTATCAGAACCAACCAAATTATCCACGGCAATACCGTCACCCAATATTTAATTCGAATTATCAATCCAATTCAAATCCCATCCCTCGACCAAATCAACCTAATCCTCACATATCTAGACCTAACCCAAATTTTCAACGACAGAAAATGTATGAAGATAACCGTTTTGGGCAAAACCAACAGCAGTCTCAACGACTACCACACGACTCAAGTTCCCCTTTCCCCAACCAACCAACAAAACGTGCAAGACCATCTGACAGTGGACAGAGCAGAATGAGTATAGAAGAACTTAGACACCAGGAAGAAGTTGCATATCAACAATACCACCCATTCAACTATTCCTACAACCAAAATGTTTATTATCCCGAATGTTCACCAGAACAATATGACCAACAATATTTGGATAATTCATATCCACAACCGTCATCAATAGAAATTGACGAGGAAGAAAAGAAAGAAATAAATATCGAGGAGGCCGAAAATTTTCAGCCACCGGCCTCGGAAACCAACAATATATAATCATTTTCCATAAAGGGAAAGACTTAAAATGTTTAATCGACACAGGCTCTACAGTCAATATGAAGACTAAAAACATGTTAAGTTTACCAGTTCTCGACACCGAATGTCTCATACACACCAGCAATGGCCCAATCAAAATTACCAAAAGTATAACTGTACCACCTAACAATCTATTTCCAACTCAAAATAAATTTTTATTGCATAAATTCTCAGCAGACTATGACCTCTTGATAGGTAGGAAAATGCTGTCACAAGCGCAAGCCGTGATTGATTATAGAAACCAATCAGTAACACTCTATAACGATAGATATAAACTCATAGATACCAGTGCTACGTCAGGCCAAAATCATCCTCAAAGAATAAAAATCCAGCCCGATTCCGAAACAAATTGGTAGCACTCACAGAATACCAATACACAAAAAGAACAAAATCATTGCAATTACCCCGTTCCTGAACTCATGACTAATTATAAAAACATGGTAAAATCAGTTTCGAACCCATACAGACTCGAACATTTGAATTACGAAGAAAAAAACAAATTGAAAACTCTACTACAGCAATTCCAACATATACAGTATAGACAAGGCGACAAGGTAACATTCACTAATCAAGAGAGGCATATTATAAACACCACACACAATTCACCAATTTACTCTAAGCTGTATGGCTATCCACAAGCTTATGAACGTGAGTTTGAAGACCAAATACGAGAAATGCTAGATCAGGGTATTATAAGCACAAGTAATTCACCATACAATAGTCCCATATGGATAGTACCCAAGAAAAAAGACGCTTCAGATAAACAAAAATTTAGAATCGTAATAGAGTACCGAAAACTTAATGAGATTACAGTTAGCGACCGACACCCAATCCCAAACATGGATGAAATCCTGGGAAAACTGGGCAGAAGTAATTTTTACCACACTTGACCTTGCGAAAGGTTTCCACCAAATTGTAATGGACCCAGAGTCCGTTGCTAAAATAGCTTTCTCTACAAAACATGGGCATTACGAGTATTTACGTATGCCATTTGGTCTCAAAAATGCACCCGCAACTTTCCAACGATGCATAAATAATGTATTTCGTTCACTTTTGAATAAGCATTGCCTCGTGTACCTTGACGACATAATTGTGTTTTCGACTTCCCTTGACGAACACTTAAATTCTCTCCGACTGATTTTCGAAAAGCTATCCGAAGCCAACCTAAAATTGCAACTGGACAAGTGTGAGTTTCTACGACACGAAACCACCTTTTTAGGACATATTATAACGCAGGATGGAATTAAACCCAATCCGGAGAAAGTTGTACCCATTAAAAATTATCCTATACCAACTAAAACCAAGGAAATAAAAACTTTTTTGGGATTGACCGGTTACTACCGAAAATTTATCCCGAACTTTGCCAACATAGCCAAACCTATGACAAAAGGACTGAAAAAAGGCTCAAAAATAAATTCACGAGATCCAGAATATGTTTCCGCTTTTAAAAAACTAAAACATTTAATGACCCCAATGACCAATGACCCCATATAAAAATACCCGATTTCAACCGTAAATTCGTCCTAACCACAGACGCAAGTGAGGTTGCTCTTGGAGCCGTACTTTCACAAGATGGTCACCCACTCAGTTATATTAGTCGAACAATAAACGAACACGAGTTGAACTACAGTACTATAGAAAGAGAACTTTTAGCCATAGTATGGGCAACAAAAGTTTTTCGCCATTACCTGTTGGGAAGACATTTTGAAGTAGCAAGTGATCACCAACCATTATGTTGGTTATATCGAATGAAAGAACCAAATTCAAAATTAACCAGATGGAGAGTCAGATTATCAGAATACGATTTTGATATCAAATACATAAAAGGAAAAGAAAACTATGTAGCTGACGCCCTGTCCCGAGTGAAAATAGAACAGGTACACTTTGGTGAGGAGACACAACATAGATCTGGTGATGATAATAGCAACTTGATTTTTATTACTGAGAGACCGACTAACACGTTTAACAGACAAGTAATATTTTCCAAAGGCCCACCAAATATTAAACACGAGAAATACTTTAAAAAACACATAACTCACATTTCGTATGATACGATGACAAGAGAGATGGCTGAGCAATACCTAATTGACCATTTCTGCACTAGAACAAGCGTCCTATACATAGATAGCGATGCTGATTTCGAACACATTCAAAGGGTATATAAAGAAATTATTACCCCAACAACACCAAAATTGTCCGTAGTCTCATCTTATTGAAAAACGTATCTACTTACGTTGAATTCAAAGAATTGGTACTGACCACTCACGAAAAACTCCTACACCCCGGAATTCAAAAAACAACAAAACTTTTTGGCGAAATATACTATTTCCCTAATAGTCAACTACTCATCCAAAACATTATAAACGAATGTCATGTTTGTAATTTGGCAAAAACAGAACATCGCAATACAAACATGCCAATGAAGATCACACCCAAACCTGAACACTGTCGTGATAAATTCGTGATAGATATTTACTCATCCAAAGGCAAACACTATCTGAGTTGCATAGACATTTATTCAAAGTTTACCACACTAGAACAAATAAAAATAAAAGACTGGATAGAATGTAAAAATGCACTCATGCGCATATTCAATCAGTTAGGCAAGCCCGAGCTATTGAAAGCCGACAGAGATGGTGCGTTTTCCAGTTTGGCCCTCAAGCGATGGCTCGAAAGCGAGAATATTGAATTGCAGCTCAACACAGCAAAAACAGGCACAGCAGATGTAGAGAGATTGCATAAAACAATAAACGAAAAAATTCGTATTATTAAATCATCTGACAACGACGAAGTCAAATTGAGTAAAATAGAAACAATCCTTTATGTATACAACCACAAAACCAAACATGACACCACCGGACAGATTCCTTCACACATATTTCTTTATGCCGGACAGCCAACGTTAGATACCCAACAAAATAAAGAAAGAAAAATAAGCAAAATAAATGAGGACCGGCAAGACTATGACATCGACACTAGATACAGAAAGGAAAATTGGAAAACCCTTTTAAATCAAACAAAGACGTAAAACAGGTAGATTCCGATTATTATAAAACACAATTTAAGGAACGAAAGAAAACTAATCAAGTCCCAATTCCACAGGCCCCTATCGTACAGTGATGCTATTACTTGCATTGATCGCTACAAGCCACGCTCAACAAATTCAAATAAATAATATCAATACCGACCACGGATACCTTCTTTTCTCGGGCGAACCAGTCCAGATACCAACGTCATTCGAACACCATTGCTTAAGAATTAACTTAACAGAAATAGACACCATTACCAACTATTTTAGCGACAAAATATCCAATAATACAGATACACCCCGAATCAGATTTTTGTATACTAAGCTGCTTAGAGAATTAAATGGCATAGTTCTGCACCAGGGGAAAAGACAGAAACGAGGATTGCTCAACATTGTGGGCTCAGCATTCAAATATATTTTGGCACGCTCGACGAAAATGATCGCGTGGAAATTCAGGAATATTTAGAAACAGTTGCTCAAAACTCTATTCAGCTGCAAGAGTTGAATGACGTGATACATTTAATAAACGACAGAATGCAGGAAATCCAGAACTATGAGAACGATCGTAGCAACAATGACACACTAATGAACGAACTCATACAATTCAAAGAATATATAGAAGATCTAAAAATGGGAATGCAGCTTTCCCGACTCGGACTATTCAACCCAAAACTACTGAATTACGACAAACTAGAAAACGTTAACAGTCAAAATATATTATTAATTAAAACATCCACCTGGATTAACCATAATGAGAACCAATTACTAATTATATCCCACATACCAACTAACCACAAATCAATTAACACAATTAAAATAGTCCCCTATCCAGATCCTAGTGGTTATCAATTAGATTACACAGATACACAGACATATTATGAGAATGAAAACAAAATTTATAATCAAAAAAATGAAGAAATAAACAATGAATGCATTACAAATATAATTAAGCGTAAAAACCCTATTTGTAATTTTGTACCTACATATATTCACAAAAGAAGTAATTAAATATGTTGAACCTAATGTATGTTAATTTTAACTTGGAACCTAACTCAAATTTGCCTTATACAAAACTGTCAGAAATTAAATAGTAATGTACAAATAGAAGGAAATAAAATAATAAGAGTGACACAATGCAGTCTTGAAATTGGAAATATTATCTTGACTGAGAATTACTTGAAACCAGAAATAGATTGAACACCATTATACACCCCCCTAGATATTACAAAGATTAAGATGGTAGAACACAACGATATTGCTAAATTAATATCAAAAAATAATATCGCACTTTACATAATTATCACAATTGTAATTTTTGTCCTTTTCGTACTGTACCTATATTCAAAATATGTAAACACAAACCCTCTTATGATTTTATATACGAAAATAGAGAAGCAAACAAATGAAGGTCAGATTGGACCACAAGAAATAGAAATCGAACAAAACCCATTACCCATGTTGTACCCATCAATCCCCGCTTAAGCATAAGCTTCTCTTTAAGGGAAGGGAAGTGACGTATTTTATTTTTTGTCACACATTAACGCAAAAGCATTTTTGTCACACATTAACGTAAAAGCATTTTTGTCACACATTAACGTAAAAGCATTTTTGTCACACATCAACTTAGGTGAACAGTAACGCATTTTTGTCACACGTCCACCTAAGTGTACTTACCCGAACAGCAGCGCTTCTCGCAGAACTGAACCTTGATCAGTTCAGTTTGAATCCACATATTGATGAGTGAACATCAATGTTTACTCTACCGGTTGTACTTAATAAAGTTTGTAAAACTGACTTAATAAAGTTGTAAAACTGACTTTGTGGTTTTATTTTTATATTTTTTTTCAAACTCCGTATTAACATACTTAACTATATAAGTACATTAGATACAAAATTTGATAATAAATTCAATTCATAATTCATGTTTTGCTTTCTTTAGTCGTTTGAGTTCTAAATGGGTTTCGAACGGACCTTCTGTTGGGTGATTTTGCAAGCTGAAGCCTTGCAGGAACCTGGGCCCGTGCCACTACATCTTGTTACCAAGAAGCTCCCTTGAAGAGAGCCCCCGTGATCCGATGTCAGCTGGGTGCCCCTCTGGTCCTACGTGCCACCAAATATTCGAACCGATTAGATTTTGGATTTCTGTCATTCAATTGGCGACGAACGTGGTCCGTGTTGATGGATAAATTTATACATATATATACAGTGGACCCCCGGTAATCCGGCCCCTGCCTAATCCGGCACCCCCATGCCTATCACTGTGCCTAAAATTCTTTTTAGCGAATTTTCACTTATGTATGATTGAACAAGTTGTAAATTGTTACTTTTTCTTCATTGCGTATCACATACATATAAGTATACATAAATAGTTATATCTTCACAAGCCCAAAAGCGGAAGCACAAAACGTTGACGATTGAAGAAAAAACTGATATTTGGACCGCTTATATCTCAATGAATCGTTCAGTGATTTAGGAAGTGATTACGGCGTAGGCCGATCCACAATTTATGACATTAAAAAAGAACCAAGAGTAGATTAAAAACTACGTGTCAACTACTGACTGTGGACCAGGCGAGAGACAAACACTTAAGAAAGCTGAACATCCAGAAGTGGAAGAAACTTTGTACATGTTGTTTCGTCAGGAAAGAAACAGGCATGCGGCCATTGGCCATGAAAGCTTTTTTTACAAAGAAATAATAAAAAACTAGGACTTTGTGGCTAGCAAGGAATGGCTAGAACGTTAAAAGTCGTCATGGCATTCGTTTAATGACTATTACGGGAGAGAAGCTTTCTAATGACGCTACCTGCATAGAGCCATTTAAATTGAGATTTTTGCAAAAAGTGAAAGATTTAGATCTTACCCCGTCACAAGTATACAATGCAGATGAATCAGGGCTCTTTTGGCGTGTAATGCCTAACAAAACGTTTGTTTCATGTAACGAAAAATCTGCACCTGTACGTAAAGTGAGTAAAGATCGTGTATCCATATTACCATGTACTAATGTTACGGATACACATGCCCTCAATATGGTAGTCGTTGGAAAAATCTATTAAAGCACGTGCATTCAAAAACATTGATTTACCTGTACACTATTACGGAAAAAAGAGTGCGTGGATGAAAAAAGACCTTTTCAAAAAGAGGTTTGATGAATGCTTCGTGCCAGAAGTTCGAAAATGATTGAAATATCATAATTTTCCTCAAAGGGAGCTTCTACATAATGCTGACGGTCATCCGTCTGAAAAAGAACTGACAACAGAGGCTAAATTCATCACTGCGATGTCTCTTCCACCAAACTGTACCGCACTGATTCAACCAATGGACCATTACATCAATCAGTTTGTCAAGCAAGATTACAAGAAAAACCTGTTGTGTATAAATAGTGTAAATCTTATCACATTGACTTGTAATGGGTTTGTAGCAATACTGTATAATCCGACAAATTCGATAGTCCTGCAAAACGTTTGTCGGATTACCGGGGGTCCACTGTATATATATATATACAGGGTGTCCCACGAGCAGTGTGCCTAGAGCGTGTAGGTCTGGTCGAGACAAGAAAAAAATTGTATGGGAGGGCGGGGGTCTATTCCCCCTCGTTTAGCCGGGAGGGGCAATTTTCTAAAAAACTGACTTAATATTAAAAAAAAAATATTAAAAATCAACAGTTACATCCACAATACCGTGGTATATTTTTTTGTAAAGCCAGAAACATCTTCTTTCATCCTGTTTTTAAGCAAAGCTGCTTTAAGGAATAGTTTTTGAGAAATTAATTTTCAAACTCAAAATTTTGCAAAAAAAAAAAAAAAAAAAAATTTCGAACTATTTTTTTTCGAAATTGTATGTAATTAAGTACTAATTTTTTTTCAAAAATTCAATACTCTTATTAGTTTTTAGTTAAAAACAGAAAACCGGATGCAAAAATGTCTTGTAGTTTTTGAGAAATTTAAAAAAAACCCGAACCATTTTTTTCTAAGAAGAACCTTTTTTTTGGTTTTGACGCGGCTGGACTTGTAGACAAATGAATGTATGAAACATTGACCTCTTTTTTATTATTTTTAAAAACTTCGGAGTTTTATTTTCAATATGATCCCCTTTTTTTAGAAGGCAAAGATTATATCTCCTTCTTCTCCTAATGGCTGCACATATCTATGCTTGACAAATTTTCCTGCAATTTGACTCCAGCGACTTCAATCCGTTCTTTCAGTTGTTCCAAAGATACTATTTCCACTTCGTAAACATAATTCTTCATGAATCCCCACACATAAAAATCTAGAGGAGTTAAATCTGGTGATCTAGGTGGCCATTCCGTGGGGCCCCTTCTTCCGGACCAACGGTCACTAAAATGATCATCCAGCCAGTTTCTAACCCGTAAGCTGTAGTGTGCTGGTGCTCCATTTTGCTGGTAGATTAAATAATCTGCTATGGCCAAAGGAACATTGGCCATTAAATCGGGCAAAAGGTCTCGTAGGAATTGCAAGTATGATTCTCCATTAATAACGGCATTCAAAAACCGGGGCCCGATTACAGTTTGTCCAACAATACCAAGCCAAACATTACAGCTAAAGCGGTGTTGTGATTTATTTTGTTTCTTGTTGTGTGGATTGGTGCTATTCCAATGATGCAAATTGTGGAAGTTAGTAACCTCATCTCTCGTAAACTGTGCTTCATCCGTACAGAATATCCTTGCAAAATAGTTTCGTTCAGTTTCATCTCGAAGCAGTAATGATCGACAAAATTCTGCTCTCAAAAACTTGTCGTTTGAGGTGAGTCCCTCAACTGGCCTAAAATGGTACGGGTGTAAGTTTTCGGTATGAAGCACTCTCCATACTCTAGATTTGGGCACTCCAAGCATAATAGCCATCCTCCTTGTACTAAGGGAGGGATTGCGTCGGACCAAATCCAAAATTCGGGTGGAACCCATCGGCGGCGGGCGGACCCAGACGAAATTCGCAGGTCAGTTTTCAGGCGTTATCAATGAAAAAAAAGAATTAATCTAGGGTTATTCCAATACTGTATCACTTTATTGTATCCTCATAAAACTCCGATTTTTTTAAAAATAATAAAAGAAGAGGTCAATGTTTCATACATTAATTTACTTACAAGTCCAGCCGCGTTAAAACAAAAAAAAGGTTTTTCTTAGAAAAAATGGTTCGGGTTTTTTTTTAATTTCTCAAAAACTACAGGACATTTTTGCATCCGGTTTTCTGCTTTTAACTAAAAACTAATGAGAGCATTGAATTTTTGAAAAAAAATACTACTTAATTACATACAATTTTGAAAAAAAATAGTTTGAACTTTTTTTTTTTCAATTTTTTTTCAAAATTTTAAGTTTGAAAATTAATTTCTCAAAAACTACTCCTTAAAACAGCTTCATTTAAAATAAATATGAAAGAAGAGGTTTCTGGCTTTACAAAAAGGTATATCGTGGCATTGTGGATGTAACTGTTGATTTTTAATAATTTTTTTTCCAAATTAAGTCAATTTTTTAGAAAATTGCCCCTCCCGGCTAAACGGGGGAAAATAGATCCCCCCCTCCCATACGATTTTTTTCTTGTCTTGACTAGACCTACACGCTCTAGCTTTTTGGCACACTG
This sequence comes from Merodon equestris, assembly GCA_958301585.1. Classification (NCBI taxonomy): domain Eukaryota; kingdom Metazoa; phylum Arthropoda; class Insecta; order Diptera; family Syrphidae; genus Merodon; species Merodon equestris. The sequence goes on from OY284413.1 coordinate 122,825,342, forward strand.
CTCGTGGGACACCCTGTATATACAATATATATATATATAATATATATATATATTACTTTATACAAAATATTACAAAATCAAATTGTCGCCGATGGGGAATGGAACGTAATTTCCACACTATTCCCTATTGATGATGACCTCCAGTTCGTACAAAGACATGTTTTCAGCTCCTCCTTGCTGAGTGTGTTGAACCGTACGGGCAGGAAGACTTTGGAATTCTCCAATTCTAATAGAATTTTCGCCCCATACTTTGTGGTGCAGGGCGTGGCCTTGTAGATCCAGAACTTTTTTTTTCAATTCCAACGATTTTATCGCTTGGAAGGATTTTTGTTTCCCTATAACGTTAAGTTTATTTAAAAATTCATTCAGGTTGTTTCCAAATTTCGATACTGACTGAACACTATTATACTGAAACTATTGTTTTATCCCTCCAAAAATTGTGAGAATTGTTACAATATGTTTACAAAGTATTTTTGTTTTTGTTATTATCAAAACCTACGGTTGGACTATATGAAAATGTTAAATGGTTTTTTTACGTCTTGTGTGTTTATTCATTTGGCATTATCAAGCACGCGCTGTGGGTCTGACTTTGATAGCAAGTTAGATTGTAATTCCATGTGAAGATCATATGGGAATTAGTTTGGTCAATGCTGAAACTACTTTTGACAATTCGCTCCCCCCAGTCTTGTGATAAGGAGCATCACAGGATGTTGAATGATAGATAAGATATCCGTTCATACCTCCTATTTCCGTATATGTACCTTAGGGAACCGTTGTAAGCCACCTGAAGCTTATGTAGTGACGCTGAATCAAGGATGCTATAAACTACTTCAGATTAGTTTATGAGGGGTGTTTTCAGAGCGAGAACTAGCCTCTTACGGGTATCAACAGGAGTAAAACTCGCAGTGGATCACTACTTACGAAGGCAGTTGTAAATTCGGCCAACAACAAGGTTTATATGGTCGTGACAGGATAAACCCTGGTTAATAACATATCCTAGGCTAGTCACAGTTTTAACAAAGTTAGGCTTGATATCCTTGAGAAAGATAGCGGGCAAGGAATTGAAATCCAGGGGTTTCTTAAAAATTGGAATGACAGTGCAGTGAAAGCATGCAGAAAAATAATGGGCCGCAGATTGATCCTTGTGGGACACCCTGCTTTACACACTTGAGAGAGGACATTTTATTTCCAATGACAACCTTCTGATAACCGTCCGTAATGAAACTGCGAATAAGTCTTACGGCACTGGAACTGAAATTGAAGAAATGCCTTAGTTTCCAGCAAGGACTTCATGATTTACCGTATCAAATGCCTTCGAGAAGTCAAGCAAGCAAAGAATGACAAGATTGTCTTTGTCAAAACTCAGTCTCACTTCCTCCATCAAGTGAACCATGGCTGTAGAGCAACTGTGGTACTTTTTGGAAACCAGATTGTAGAGGATATAACAAGGAGTAACGCTCTAAGTGGGGACGGATTTGCTGAGCTATTAACTTCTCGAAGACCTTCGAAAGGCAGGGCAAGATATGATGGGCCTAAAGTCACTGATGGATGTTGTTTTGCCTTTTTTAGGAACTGGTGTGACTTTCGCAGTCTTCCAACTAGAAAGAAAGGTTGATGAGATATTATACACAAGATAATACACAATTAATTTCGAATTTATTGTTTTTTATTATTTAACAAAATAATCAACTTCTGAATTTTAATCGAGCTCCAATAAGTCAAAGGCACACCAGAGTAACCAAAAAAAAACGAGAGAGCGAGAATGACAATTAGATAACCAAGCAGAAGTATTGTAACTGACAATTACAGACTTGGTCAGGCATGGTATTGCCAACAGCTATTTTTTTGCGTAAACATTCCGCCCGCCTTGTTACCTTGAAAAGGTGACGAAATATCCTTTTTTTACATTAACAACTTAGTTTAACATAACAAAGATTAGTTCGATGATTGAGTGGGAAGTACACATAATTTAACGATTGGCCTCTTGAGAATTGAGTTCTGGGTCTTTAAAGTAACAACACGAGTTAGCCCGAGTCGTCCGAGTAACCATTTTGCGGGTGGATATCTTTCATCTGCAACGAGAACCAATGAATACTTTTCAATAGGGTCAATAACCTGTTTCCATTTTGAGATAGACTGAAAACGCTGAATATATTCCCGCGACCATCGAGTCCAGAAATGATCAAGCATACGTTTGATGTGTTGCCAACGAGAGAGTCTTGATAGTGGAATCGTATCAGAAATACATGGCTCTGGTAGACTGTTGAGTGTTGATCCAACGAGAAAATGACCCGGTGTGAGAGCATCGATATTATCAGGATCATCCGATAGTGGGCACAAGGGCCGCGAGTTGAGAACTGCTTCAATTTGTACTAACAAGGTCGAAAATTCTTCATAGGTGAGTATAGTTTCTCCGATGACACGTTTGAGATGGAATTTAACCGACTTCACTCCAGCTTCCCATTTTCCTCCAAAGTGAGGAGAAGCTGGAGGGTTAAACAACCACTGAGTTCCGTCATTAGCGAGTAGACATGATAAATTTCCAAGTTGTTAAGAAGTAGATGCAAAAAGTCTTCTTAGCTCGGCATCAGCACCAATAAGATTCGTTCCACAGTCGCTGTGTAGAGTTTTGCAAATTCCTCGGCGACCTGTGAAGCGTTTGAAGGCCGCGAGAAAGCCCTCCGTTGAGTAATCTGTTGCGATTTCTAAATGCACTGCGGATGATGAGAAGCATATGAAGAGAACAATGTAGCCTTTGTACGTTTTAGCTGACCGTCCCCTCCAAGTCCTAAGGGTAAACGGCCCTGCATAATCGACCCCTGAGTTGAGAAATGGTCTTGCTGGATTGACCCTCGTCGAAGGGAGTTGACCCATTAGTTGTTTCGCAGTGATTCCACGATGTTTCGCACATAGTATGCAACGTAAAATTAAGGAGCGTACTGGTGTTCTGCCACCAAGAATCCAGTAGGATCTACGCAGATTTGCCAGAGTGACTTGAGTCCCGCCGTGGAGTGTCTTTTCATGAGCATGTCTAATGATGAGTCTTGTAAGAGGTGAGCTTCGCGGCAAAATAAGAGGATGCTTGGCATCTGGATCCAAAATAGAGTTGCGCAAACGTCCGCCAACTCGCAGTAAACCGAAAGAGTCTAGAAAAGGTATTAATTTAATTAGTGAATTCTTATTAGATATATTAAGACCCTTAGTGAGGATAGAAATCTCTGGTGCAAAGAAGGTTTTCTGAATTGATTTAACCCAATATAGACGAGCTGCTTCAAGTTCCTCCGGTATCAAGGGCTGTGCTTGTAGGCTAGGGGCATCTTTTCTGAGTATTTTTATTACACGTTGGCATGTGGCGGTAATTCTTATGAGACGATTAAGCTTAGAGTGACGTTCGATCAAATCCCATATCTTATGATTCTCAGAATGAGAAATTGCAGAAGCAACGCACACCTGAGCTCTTTCTTCCAAGTCGATATTTTGTTCTAATTTTGATACAGTTGATGGCCATGAAGTTGAATGCTGAGATAACCAACTCGGGCCTTTCCACCAGAGAGAACTTTCTATGAGTTGGCGAGGTGATACCCCTCGAGAAGCACAATCGGCAGGATTTTCTTTTTCCGACACATGATGCCATTTAGCTAACGGAAGAGTTTCTTGAATGACGATAACGCGATTCTGGACGTAGTCCTTCCAGCGAGAGGGATGAGATTTTATCCACGTAAGTGTAACTGAGGAGTCTGTCCACAAGTATATTGGAACTTTACTGAGATCTAGTACCTTACACATGTGAGCAGCTTGTTTACTGAGCATAACAGCAGCACACAATTCAAGACGAGGAATTGTAATCCTTTTTGTCTTCGTTTTATCGATAGGAGCAACTTTAGTTTTTGCTGAAAGTAGGGTTATCTGGACATCATCAATGCTTTTAAGCACACGCAGATAGAAGACAGCTGCCATGGCATCTTGCGAAGCATCTGAGAAGCCGTGTATTTCTACGCCACCAACGTCTGAAAAGAGCCCAAGCCAACGAGGTATTCTTATACGAGTTATGTCTTCGAGTTGATCGATAAATTGATTCCATCTTCCTGAGAGTTTGTCTGAAAGTTGATCGTCCCAACTAGCCTTTTCAAGCCAAAGAACTTGCATAAAAATCTTTGCACGGATAGTTATCGGTGCCAGCCATCCAAGAGGATCAAAAATTTGTGCAATTTGAGAGAGTACCTTCCTTTTTGTTGGGGGAGTATTATCCCTGTATCGAGAAAACGAATTCATCTGAACTTGGTTGCCAGTCAATTCCTAAAGTTTAGAGAAAATTACCATAAAAATATTTATTACCTGATGTAGCAAGTCGATCGTCGGAAGGGTCTGAGAGAACGCTTGGCTCATTTGACGTCCATTTAAGAAGCTTGAAGCCGCCCGCCATGCAAATGTTGTCAAGTTGTTGCACTAACTAACGTGGCGAATCTGATCCACCAAAACAATCATCTACATAAGTTCCACGTTTCAGTATATTAACTGCTAATGGAAACCGTTGACCTTCATCTGATGCTAGTTGTTTAATGACTCTGTTAGCGAGAAACGGGGCTGGGCCCAGTCCATAGGTTACTGTTGTTAATTGATATTTGCAGATGGAGTCAGGTTTTAAGATCGGTGACCATAAAATACTTTGAAAATCCCAGTCATCTTCGTGGATCATGATTTGCCTAAACATTTTTTCCATATCCGCTGAAAACACGTATAAGAATTGACGCCACCATGTTATGACATCCGAAAGATCATTTTGAAGTTTTTTGCCAGTATGAAGTAATTCGTTGAGAGAATGACCACTACTTGTAACAGATAAGCCATTGAAAACCACTCTCAACCTCGTAGAAGTACTAGACTCTTTAAGAACTCCGTGATGCGGCAAGTAGTATGCATGTTGTGGTTCGGGAACATCATCAGTTACATAGTGCATATGGCCTAGATCCAGATATTCTTGTAAAAAGTTTTGATAAAGACTCTTAAATGTAGAATTCGACAAAAGTTTTGATAGCATCCTTGATAACATTCGAGAAGCAGTCGGTTGAGAGATGCCGAGATTATTAGGAGAGCTTATGAAGGGCAGACGAACGATATATCTGCCTGATAGGTCTCTCGAGTGTGTAGAGAGAAAATGATTTTCACAATCTTCTTCCTCCTGAGAGAGCAACGATGATGATGATTGTATTTCTTCTTGAAGCCAAAATCGATGAAGTGCTTCTAGCAAATCGTTGTCTGTTGAACACTGGTAGATTTGCATTGGTGTGTTATCTGGGTGAGTATGAGAGAGTTCTGCGACTGGACCCGAGATAATCCAACCCAGGCCAGTACGTCTAGCAAATGGAGTTCCTGGAGGCCCTTTCACGAGTTCAGATTCGATAAGTTGAGAGTAGAGGTCAATTCCTATGACGAGATCTATTTGTCCTGGGTGCAGATAAGATGGATCAGCTAGTGTGAGACCTTGCAGATGTGGCCAATGCCTTTGTTCTGATTTTATTGAAGGCAGGTTTGTTGTAGGTTTCGGCAATATATGTGCTTCGACTTTCCAGTCTAATGGTGATATGAAATGAGGGTTGAGTGTAAAGTTGACAATGCCTTTTGTCATTCCGGATAATTTAGCACCAACTCCATAAAGTGGAATGAATGTTCGTTTACGTTTGAGATGTAATTGTTGTATCGCCGACTCACTGATAATTGTTATTTGAGAACCAGGGTCCACAAGAGCACGAAAAAGTAGATCTGTGCCTTCTGAGGAGCATATTCGAACACGAGCGGTTGCAAGTAACATACGGAAGCATTTTGTAGGTTGTGATATTGCTTGATGAGATAAGGCCAGAGGTGTCTCGGAGTTAGCTTTTTGACTTATCTTAATTTGATTGCTTGAATCAATAGGAGAAGTATTCGACTTTTGTTCTTTTGATACAGTGGACTGTGATTGTTGTGTTGGCTCTGATCGATGTATTGAGGTATGATGTTGTTTGTTACACAAGAGGCATCTTTTAGATGAGCGACAAACTGCTAATTTATGAGCATATTAAAGCAAAAACCCTTTTTTGTGATAAATTCGTTACGTTCATTAGGTTTCATATTTATGTATGTCGGGCACGAAGATATGTAGTGCGCTTTATTACACATAAAACATTTCTGAACAAAGACACCACGATGTGTAGGTTGTGAAGTCCCTGTCGAATTCTCAATAGATGCAACATGTACTTTTGCAGAAAAGAAGACGCTTATTTTCGTAAGTGGCTACAAGAGTATCAAAAGCCCGGACAAAGTTTTCACTGGATACTGGAATATTGGAGATAAGATCTGCAGCTTCGTCCTTTAAAATTGTTTTAAGGTAGTGTAATTTTTCTACATTTGAGAGTTCAGCACTGTTACCAATCATTGAGGTAAATAGGTCATGAAAGCTGCGCCAGTGTTGATATTGTCCTCTAAAAGTAGGTAATTGTATGTTAGGCAGTGAACGTACCTGATGTTGACGTCCTTTGATATCACTTGTTGATTGGCCTGCTATCAAATTTCCGCTTGCTAGATTAAGATGAGATAATTGTTCCAGCATGTACACAGCGTACTTTTCTTCACATTTAGAGTACATTCCTTCAGTGAAATAAGGAAGTTCTCTGATCACATCTGTGAGACGGGTGTTTGTAAGACGATCATGTACAGATTGAAACTTTTGCCAATTATCATCGAAAATTCCCAATCGAGTCTGAATTTGCGCTTTAGTAATTTTATCTCCAAGAGCATTTAGATTAACTAAAGAGGCACATATGGATTCATAACGCTCTTTTTGCTTTTCTAATAAAGTTCCTTGTGAAGCAGTTGCCATTTTATTGAAAGAGAACACGTGTCAGATGAAAATTTTTAATCCGTTCTCATCCGGCTCGAAGGACCAGAAATAATGATGGGATATTATACACACGATAATACACAATTAATTTCGAATTTATTGTTTTTTATTATTTAACAAAATAATCAACTTCTGAATTTTAATCGAGCTCCAATAAGTCAAAGGCACACCAGAGTAACCAAAAAAAACGAGAGAGCGAGAATGACAATTAGATAACCAAGCAGAAGTATTGTAACTGACAATTACAGACTTGGTCAGGCATGGTATTGCCAACAGCAAGTAATTTTTTTTTTTAAAAACTATTTTTTGCCTATTTTTTTGCGTAAACAAAGGTAGAACATATAAAACAGACATTTAAAAAGTGGGTTAGTGGCTTAATGATGAATGGTAGTATCAATTTCAAAAATCCTGTTGCTATACCATACTCCCCAATAGCATTTGACTTAACGGAAGCAAGGCAAAATCATCGGAGATCTGGTTTCCTGGGATTCCAGAGTGACCTGGGACCCATACAAGCCTAAGTGAATTAAGTCTTCCGACTTTGTTCAAAAAGGTCTTGGATAGAGGGTTCGACACAGCTTTGAGTGCAGCTTGGCTGTCACTGCAGACACATATGCTTTTTCCCTTCCACCTGTGTTTCACAACATAGTGCATGGCCATTAGGATTGCGTAAATCTCCGCTTGGAAGACAGACGCATATTTTCCTAACGAGAAGTGCAGTCGAATGTTTTCGCGCTCAAAGAAAACTCCAGCGCCGGATCCCTGCCCAGTCCTGGAGTCATCAGTTAAAATGCGAAGACATTCCATTCCAGGTTCAGTGTCTGGCCAAAGCCAGTCCTGACGCCATGGAAACGAGACTGTGAAATTACAGCGCAGTAGGATGGCAGGTGTCATTGCGTCAGAAGGCATATCCATGAGACAGGGGTCGTAGGATATTTCTCCCGCAAGTACACTTTCACTCCAATGCGAGTTGTACCAAAGACCATTCCTCTTTAGGCGAGAAATAGTTTTCAGTGCACACCCTTTGATATATATGTCAAGGGGTGGAAGATTCATCATAGCATCTAGAGCATCTCCCGGTGTGCTGGGGAAAGCCTCCGTGCAGCTGAGACAGAGTTTGGAGTTTGGTAAGTGAAGCCACAGCGTGTTTGCGTGTTAGTCTGCTCCACCAAACAACCGATGCATATGAGATTATCGGTCTTATCATTGCCGTGTAGATCCAAAGGACCTTCTTCGGCGATAAGCCCCATGTTTTGCCAAAGGCACCTTTGCATTGCCAAAAATCTGACAGCGCTTTGGTGGTTTTGGACTCAACATGTTTTGACCAAAGAAGTTTGCTATCTAGGATGACTCCCAGATACTTAGCTTACTTGGATATCGGGATGGGAATGCCTTTTAGCACCAGCTGAGTAATGCCAGTATTTTTCCTCCTTCTCGTGAAGAGAACGACATCAGTCTTAAGAGGATTAACCGACAGCCCACGATCACGTCTAGCGCCACCTGCGCTTTGAGACAGACGTTCGCTAAACATGAGCCGACAGAGAGAACAGCAACATCATCCGCATAGGCCTGGGCATAGATTCCAGAGGCATTGATAGCATCTAGCAAAGAGTCGACCACCATGCACCATAACAGCGGAGACAAGACGCCAACTTGCGGGCAGCCCCTGTTTACTCCAGACTTGACACATTGTTCGAGGCCTGCATCAGCGATCAATGTCCTCTGCACGAGCATTGCTTTGATCCACAAAGCCAGTGCTTCATCCACGCCATGCCGTCTAGCAGCGTTACACATGCTGTCGAAAGTAGCGTTATCAAAAACTCCCTCAATGTCGACGAAAATGCCTAGTACGTACTCTTTCGCAGAGAGCGCATTCAATTCTCCCAACTAGGTTTTGAAGTGCAGTCTTGCAGGATTTTCCGCGCTGATAAGCATGTTGAATGCATCGAAGGGCAACTTTGCGCACGTGCAACTCTACTAATCTTTCCATGCTTTTCAGCAAGAAGGATGTTAGACTTATTGGTCTAAAATTCTTGGCTAGTGAGTAATCCTCTTTCCCTATTTTGGGAATAAAGACCACTTTCACCGCCCGCCAAGGAATAGGTATATAAGCAAGTGCCAGGCTAGCAGTGAAAATTCTTTTCAGAGTAGGAAGCAGCTGTCTTATACCTTTTTGCAGCATAACGGGGTATATCCCATTAGTGCCCGGCGACTTAAAGCCATCGAAGGATGCCACAGCAAATTCAATGGCCTCAGTAGTTGATACGCGTGACGCAACATACCAGGTACGCCCAGTTGTTTTCATCGTTTCAGTTTCCAATGAGGGAGTGTGCAACGAGCCGATGACAGTCTGATTTCCCGGAAAATGGGTCTGAAACAGTAAACTAAGAGTTTCTGCTTTAGACTCGGTGAAGGTACCATCAGACTTTCTGAGTACATCCAGCTTTGTTGATTTTCCTCGTTTGAGGACGTTAACCAACTTGCTGGTCGCGCTCAGGGATTTGATCTCTTCGCAGAAGGACTTATAGGAATCATTCTTCGATTTACGAATAAGCTTCTTATATTCCTTCTGCTTCGATTGATATTTATTCCAGTAATCTTCCGAGTTCGATTTAAGCGATCTGTTCAGGCGACTTCTGGCTTCCCTGCGAAAAAAATTGGAGCTCAGCGTTCCACCAGGGAACCGGCTTCCTGCTGGGAGGTTTTTTGACAGGACATGCGAGTTCAAAACATTTGGTGATGGCGCTGTTCAGGTTATGAACGGCATCCTCCACCAATTGATTTGTTTTGAGTTTAGGCAGGGCTTGAGTGGATTTCTCAAGCTCCTCTCTGAATCGCACCAAGTCCGTCTTTACGGATTCCGCTTGGGTGGCGAGGGGGAGATCCCACACTTCAATTGGAATTCGATGTATCTATGGTCTCCAGTTAGTGATGGCCTTCACATGCCTGTTAGACAGGGTTAGGTCAATCACTTCCTGTCGTCTCGCCGTCATAAGGTTGGTTGAGAGCCAACATTGTTGATGATAAGGTCAGACGAAAGAATGAAGTTTAAAAGATGGTCTCCTCTCCGGTTGCATTTGCTGCTGCCCCAAACAGTATTTTGAGCGTTAGCATCGCAACAGATGATGAGTCCAATCCTTCTGGCTTCACAGTACTCTACGAGTTCGGAAACCGCCTTAGGTGGTGGGGGTAGTACCGAGTCGTAGGTTACCTAAGCAGACGCCACGACGAAGTGTTCAATTTCTCCGTGCGCTTTGTAGCTAACTTTCGCAGCAACCAGATCTTGACCACAGAATTGACAAAGTTTGATTGCCGATAGCGTGTCCGATATGATGAGGCAGACCCTGGGCCTTTCAGATCGCTCATCATAAACGATCGTAGCATCACATATACCACCAAGACCACAAAGGCGTTTGTTCCACACCCATGGTTCCTGAATGGATACAATGTGATGATTTGTACTACTGCATGCAATTCTGCTACTGAGAAGAGCAGTAGCAGCCTTGCAATGCTGTATGTTAATCTGAGTAAAAATCATACATTTAGACTGCGGAACACGTTCCATCCTTCGACTACTTGACATCAAAGTGGAATAAAAGTAGGCTTAGAGGTAAATGAAGAGAAAACCAAATATATGGTCACTGACCCAACTGGATTGATCCAAACCTCACACCTAACTGTACTCGCTTTGAGGAAGTAACACATTCAAATATGTGAGTACCATATTGACCAAAAACCACATAAAGATTAAAATAAATAAAATGCTGCAACTCGTGCTTCTTCGCAATGAAGGAATTATTCAAAACAACTCTTTTGCAATGTCAAAACCCATATTTGTGATGCCAATGTTGCTTTTGGATGTGAATCTTAGCCTCGAACTAAAAAGGCGGCAAATAGGACTTGGGTCTTTGAGAACAAGATCTTAAGGAGAATCTATGGTGGAAAACAGGATGATGAAACAGACGGACGGAGAGCATTGTCCGAGTAATAACATCGCGAAGACTGAAATTAGCAGGATACGTAGTACATGTGGACAGTTGGCGAGCAGTCAAAAGAATAATGAATGGAAAATTGGAGGGAAAAGTCCGCCAGGTAAGCCGCAAACAATCGACCTAGAAGGAAGATTTTTCATAAAAAGAGATTTTTTGAAAAAAACCTTTATCAGGTTTCACGATAGATTAAATATACTAACCAACGATATTTCCTCGTTCGCTGTCCACGTCAGCTCCTTTAGAAACTATTTTCAATCCTAGCATTGTAGTGTTGCATCTCTCGACCAATCACAGAATTTACCTAGATACATATCCTTCCATTACCTGCATGTCAGGGGGCTGCGCATCAAAATACACAATACTCCTCAATTCCCAAAAACTGCCTCACGACATTTTTGTCCCAACTGAAACTAATTTATGCCCTAACACCAGAGACAGTGAGTCATTCACAACAGATTTTACTCTGTTGGCGTGATAGCCACGACAATACTGTGGATACGGACGGTAGCAAAAATCTCATATCAATCCACAGCCATTGCGATCCCGAAACTGCCTTATTTCACAGATCACATCTCTGACTCTGCCTCTTCCAACTCAGTAACATTACCAAGGACATGAATTGACAAATTGATCGGATGCCCAAAACTGCGTTTTTACTGCAAGTAGCCGCTTACCTCTCTACGCTGGATCCGTTCCACCCATCATTATAGGGATCACTTTCACTCGACAATCACTTCACCATTGTCCACTCCGAAAATGCTTCAATTTCCGTAAAGCAAACTTCGTAAAACTACACAATCTGCTCAGCCATATTAACTTACATTTTCTTGCCCTATGTTATCCAAAGTCATCAGTTGCCTTATCCTATCCGTCCCATACTGGCTAAAAAAGAACTGCACCTCATTTCCACCCTGATACAACATGGAGGATTGCTCTCTGCGCAACACAACAAAAGAAACATCTTAAATTTCACTCTACTTCCGACATCTTCTACTGACCTGCAGTCTTATACGAAATTCGCACAACTACGCGAATCTGTTACCTCCAACACCTCTCCCATCACCGACCCCAAGAGCTTCTACCACTTTATGAATTTAAAAATACTTCTTCAAATGACACGGAAATAGTTGCCAAATTGTTTGCCATTTCTTCAGCCGTACGGGTTCCGTCGATATGAATACTTACGTTTCAGCATGCTGATGTTGTAAATTGCAGGGTAACAGCATGCGTGGCTCGTTACCAAGAAAGTCATCATTTACTCGTAAGATAACTATGTCAGCAGTGCAATTAGAACTGTTATTGATGCTCGTTACACCTAATTGACGAAGATTACGCCAGAGTGTCTTAGATGGAAGTTTTGTGTATAGATTTGAGCTGAAATAATCCTACGTGCGCGCATATACAAGTTCCAATTAGTTTGATTAGGCGTACGTTTCCACTTGTTATAGAGCCTACTTCTGGTACGAAGAGTGTGAACCACATCCGTGGTGTACCAAGGGCAACTTGAATTACGTATGCGTATAGTTTTAGTAGGGACGAAATTGTCATTCTTCTTCTTTTCCTTATTCCGGCGTTGTTATGGTCAGAAGTGTAGGACCATAACCTTCCCACTTAACTGCATTCCTACTGGTCCGCTTGTGGGGTCCGCCGTTTTGACCTCAGAAAGTAGCGGCAGGCGTCCCGGTTTGGGATTACTTCATCGCTGAGGCCAATCAAATGATGGTGCTTTTGCATTTGTTTGCACCTATTGTTTTTCGGCCTGCCTTTTTTTTTGAGACACGGGCATGTTCCAGATTTTTTTGTTTGATCTTACTCTTAAAACACCGGTGATCTCCAGTCGTGTCAACCCACTAATTTGCATGTAGACTTGTGGGGCAGTTTAATGGTGGTATATGTGTCCCTAGGCTCACCTTGGTGTTTTCTAAATTGCCTAGATGTGATTTTTGTTTACCTTTGTTTTAGTCGCCTTTTACGGCAAGCGAGAGGTATCGCTGCAGGGATATTCTTAACCCGTCCCTGCACGGAAATTGTCATAAAACTCAGAAATCATAGAACAAAAAAGGGAAAGTTGTTCATTTGGATCAGAATAAAGGCAACAGTTTTCCCACGGAATTTAACAAGCCGCAGTGGTCAGAGTATTTAAGTCGACAGCTTTTAAGTCTTTGAAACTAAAGTGTGATGGTGTCACCTTCCTTGAGAAGTCAATGTCATAACAGATAAAAATTAAGTCATGATCTGAGATGGTATCTAAAGATAATTGATCTAATAACAATAAAGAAGGGTCATCACCAGCTAGAACAAGATCAAGAAGACTGGGGTCAGAGATAGGAGAAAAACGTGTGGGGTAAGAGTTAACGATTCGCATGCCAAGAGAAGCACAGAAATCTAAAATTTGGCGTGCCCGTGAGTCACATTTAAGCAAGTCGGCATTGAAATCACCACAGATGAGAATATGTTCAAAGTGTGAGGAAAACGCAGATAGACTGTCAAAAAATGGTTCTGGAGAAGAGCTGTGATCAGGATTGTACACACAACCAACGACACATTTCGAGTTGCAGTCAGAGATTCCGATAATAAGGTATTCAACTTGGGAAACAGTTGAATTCGCAAGCACCTTGCAACGGAGCTTTGCAATAAATTGCAACACCCCTCCAATTGTTATCGTTACCCTGTCATTGCGAAAGTGGTTATAGTTTGTTAACTCATACTTCCTATCATCCCCATCAGACCTGAACCACGTCTCACTTACACAAATCACATCGATCCGACTCCACAAAGATGTATCGCAGATAATCAAGCTTTGGAATATTTAAACTTCTAGCATTTAAATAACACAGTCGAAAACCATCATGTTGTTTGGTTAAATCTTTTAGCATTACTCTAGTAGATAGCACTCTGTCAGACCCAGTGTAACTTCCAGCCATAAGTGAGAATTAAGGAACAAACAAAAATAAATCACAAAAGTTATTTGAAAAGTAAGAAAAATAAAACAGCAATAACAAATTAAGATACATTAACAATTGTACAGAGAAAAGAGACAATAAAAAAAAAGAAAAGAAATAAACAAATAGAATTAAAGGAGAAAATAAATATGTTCACTTCTGTATCTCGCTTTTGTAACCTCTTCAGTCCAACAGATTACGAGTTGTTGACATCAAGTACTCCCACATTATGCACCACCATAGTTTGCACCTTGTCACCCAAGCACTCAAGGAAGTTGAAGCCCTCTTTGAAATCATATGCTTTTGTTTTGTCAGTGCTTCATGTAAGTAAATAGGAGCATCAGAATTCGGACCGAAATCGCTCAGGCGAAGTGAAGATTGCTTTCTCTTACAACGAAGTGCAATAGATTTCAGCAGAACATTTTTAACATACGCTGAATTGAATTTAATCAAGATAGGAGGGTCCCGTGCACTATCATTACTACGGGTTCGATAGATGTTATTAAGGGGAGGAGCTTTCATTGATAAACAATAACAAAGGTGATTGAACATTGATTTAAGGTCTTCATTAGGTACAAATGGCACCTTGTACAGAAAAGCATCAGCTGCGATTGCCCGATTTTCCTGAATATCAATGACTCGAATTAGTTCTTTGACTTCATTCCGTAACAATTTGTTATTCTACTAGTTATGCTAACCATTTCAGATTTTATCAGCGATAATTCAGCATTTATAGTTTCACGGATTCGTTGTTCGGATTCAAGTATCACATAGACAAGTGTTTAATTATCAGCTCATTTGCTTTGAACATTGTTCAACACCTTCGTCCATTGTTTCACCACTAGTTGTAGTTTTGGGGTTCTTTGTAACAGAGCAGAGGGAGCAGGCGAAATTATCTTACTGCGCGACCGAACGAGTTGAAATAGAGGCCATTTGAGCTAATTAAATTAAATTAGCACTTGAAAAAATTAAAAGTATGATGGTTGCAGGAGGCAAGCAAGTTTACGTTTTGCAAATAAGATTGTGGAAAGTTATACTAAATTAAATTACCGAAAGAAATGAGGATCACTCAGAGAGCAAACAAACGCACTACTCTACTCTTCAGAATACATGATACAGTACCCTCAATATAAATGTAACTTTCTGAAGGTAGTATATTAAGATTTTGATGTTGGACACAAATTTGAATATGTCATTTGGTCGAAATTATACATAGTTGTTGCATCGTCAGAACATTTGCTACTGAAACTGTGTCGTGGGCGGACATTTCTCGCATGAGAGAAAAATTGAATTACCAATTTGGTTTGGAGCTTGGATTTTGGTCTTAACCGCCATCTGCAGTGCCGGCTGATAGTGGTTGTTCGTTGGAAAGAGAGCTTTATCAGATTTGTTGGTTTTTTTTTGCTTGCTTAAATTACGGAATAACAATCGTGCTAACTTGTTGGACTTTCCTCATTGGATATTTTCGTTGGATTATATGTACATATGTACATATGTACATTGTACATTCACATATCATCACCTTATAAATATCAAATCGGTAATTACTATTCATCGTTGTTGCTGCCAATCGTTTGCTGTTTTAATTCGGATTGCGAAGCCTACCTCGAATTCTCTTTCAATTGGATAGTGCTAGAATTATTTCGTTGATTTTAAATAGTTGGTAGTTGATCATTTTAACACTATGGCTAATCAAGACGCAAACATTGCGCAAGGAAGAGAAGAGCTTTCAAGCGGGGGGTTAGATAGTCAACAGCGAACATTGGCTGAGTTAAAAGTTATTCGATCTTCAACGAAGGGAAATATAACTAGGATTAAAAATCTAATTACGACAAAGGGCTCTGGTATGTCTCATGCAGAATTAGAGTATCGGTTAGGCATAATTGAGTCGTATTTCAAGCAGGGACTCAATGTGCAGCTGTCGTTGGACAAAATAAATTTTGTGGAAGAAGAAAAGGCAAATCATAGAGCGGAGTTAGAAGATATCTATGTGTCTACGAAATCCATGATCCAGTCGTTGTTGATCGAGCAAAAGAGACATTTCACTTTTTCCGATGGGTTAAATACATCCTTCATGTCACAACAGGCCATGTCGCGTTCGAAGTTGGAACGCATTACGCTACCAAGTTTTTCTGGTAAATTTTCGGAATTCCCGAATTTCATCGGTATATTTACAACTCTCGTTGACAAGGACGATTCCTTAGATGCATTGCAGAAATTTAATTATTTGAGGAAGTATTTATCTGGTTCAGCTTTGAAGTCAATTGAAGAATTCGATCTAACTGCCGTAAATTATAAGGAGGCTTTGGAACGTTTAAAAACGCGTTTCGATAGTAAAACCTTGATGTTCCAGGAACATTTAAATGGAATAATGAGTTTAAATAAAATTTCAAAATGTTCTGCTCAGAATCTCCGCTACTTAGAAGATAGCTTTAATTCGCATAGAGCAGCTATGCTTTCTATTGGAAGTCACGAAAATGTTTGTGATGCGTTTTTTATCTCGTTAGCGTTGGATAAGATGGACGCTGATACCAGGGCAAAATGGGATGAATCAGTTGACTATTCCACACTTCCAACGTGGACTGAGTTTGTAAAAGTCATAGATCGTCGTTGTCAGACCCTTGAGGCGAAGGAATCGAAAGTCCCATGTCAGGATGTTAGTACTCCTCCAGCAGGAAGTCGACCGCGTTTTCGAAACACTCATCGAAGAAATTTAGTGGTTCAATCCACATTAGTTGCACAATCGGAAGTCTGTGACTTTTGCGGCCTAAATACTCATAACATAAGTACATGCGAGTCCTTTAATAAGCTTCCAGTAGTCACCCGTTTTCAAGAAGTGAAGAAGCAGGTTCTTTGCATAAATTGCCTCGCAAAAGGGCATTCAGTGCGTAGATGTCAAGCAGCGAAATGCAAGGTTTGCTCAATGCCACATCATCACTTGCTACACAGGTTTACGATAAAGCAACATTCCCCTATCGCTAGTAAATCTGTTGATGAATCGGTAAAATCTACATCTGGGAGTACACATTTAGCTTCAAACCTGTTTAAGAAAAACTGTTCTCAGGTAATATTAGCTACTGCTCTAGTATACTTACGGAATTTCGTTGGCCAGTTGTATCCTGTGCGTGCTCTTCTTGATTCCGCATCGCAATTAAATTTTATCACGGAAGACTTGGTACAAAAGTTGAAGCTGAAGAGAACTCAAACTAATTCAATAGTTTCTGGTATTGGAAAAGCGAACGCCGCCATAAATTACAAAACAGAAGCTACTTGTAAGTCTCGAGTTTCGGAGTTCGAAGTCAACTTGGATCTCCTCGTGCTAAAAAATATTACAAATGTTCTTCCCGCCAGCAAATTGGATGTATCGAATTGGAAGATACCAAAGAACATTTCACTTGCTGATCCGAACTTTCACCATCCAAGCCGCGTCGACTTGCTTATAGGAGCGGATAGTTTTTTTCAACTGTTATGCGTCGGTCAGATAACATTGAGCCCGCAGCTACCAATTCTTCAAAAAACATTATTTGGTTGGATTGTTTCTGGCAGATACGAACTTTCCTCTAATCCTGAAGCCGCATGTAGTCTTGTTTCCTGTTCCGATTTCAATGATGCGTCACTTAATGAAATAGTGAAAAAGTTTTGGGAAATAGAAGAGGTGAATAAAAAACCCTCATGGTTGTCAAAGGAAGAGGAGGAATGTGAGAAGGAATTCGCTAAAAGTGTGCGCAGGCAGGAAGACGGGAGATTTTTGGTGAGTTTGTTGTTGAAATCATATAGCGATCATTTAGGAGATTCATTAGGTCAAGCAAAAACACGATTTCTTAACCTTGAGAGAAGATTGCGGAAGAACAACGAGGTTAGGGCACAGTACATAGAGTTTATGAGGGAGTATGAAAGTTTGGGTCATATGGAAAGGGTACCCAAAGAAGAAATTGATCAAATAAAATACTTTGCTCCTCACCAATTTGTGTTTCGACCTGATTCGTTGACTACAAAATTAAGAGTTGTTTTCGATTGTAGTGCCAAGACAACTACGAATTTTTCCTTGAACGATCTCTTACGAAAGGGTCCAATTATTCAAGATGATTTATATGATATAATCCTTCGTTTCCGTACGTATAAACTCGTTGTTACTGCAGATATCACGAAAATATATCGGCAAATACTTGTGCGTGAAAAAGATAGGAACTATCAATGCATTTTGTGGAGATATTCGGAACAAGAGGAAATAGACGCATTTCGATTGCGAACAGTGACGTATGGCACTACCTCCGCCCCATTTATTCCAACAAGGTGTCTTAAGTATTTGGCGGATCAAAATTTACATAGATATCCCTTAGGCGCTAAAGTAATTAGTGAGGATTTTTATATGGATGATTTGATCACGGGAGGAGACTCCCTAGAGACCATATATAAAATCTATTCAGAGGTCAAAACGATTTTGTTGAGTGCTGGCTTCGAGCTCAGGAAATTGTGCAGCAATAGTATAGAGATAATGGATAAAAATTCGGACGAGGAGAAGGTAGACAGGTCGCCCTTGAGGATAAATGACGGTAATATCATCAAAACCCTAGGTATTATTTGGAATCCGGCAGATGATGAACTTCAATACATTAAGCCGAAAGAAAGAAATTCGAAAACAATTACAGAAAAAACAATATTATCCGAGCTGGCACAAATTTTTGACCCTCTAGGTCTTATTAATCCAATAGTGGTTAAGTAAAATAGTGATGCAAGATATTTGGATCATCAAAGCTAGTTGGGAAGAATCACTTCATATGGAAATACAAACTCGCTGGGAGGAGTTCCGAAGATAAATAGCGAATATCGATCGCATTAGAGTTCCGAGATACATTTCATTCCCGAATTCAAAAAATTACACCGTTGAGATACATGGGTTTTCGGATGCTTCTTTGCGAGCTTATGGTTGCTGTCTTTATCTTAGGACTATTGATTAGTTGGGGAACATAAAATGCACGTTACTTAGTGCTAAATCAAAAGTAGCTCCCATTAAAACAAAATCCCTCCCTAAGTTGGAACTTTGTGCTGCTACACTACTCGTCGAGTTAGTTTTGAAGGTACTCCCCAATCTTAGCTTGTTGATTGAAAACATTTATCTTTGGACGGACTCTGAAATTGTTCTTCGTTGGATCTCCGCATACCCATCTTCTTGGGAAATATTTGTTGCCAACCGAGTTTCGATTATTCAGTCCTCATTACCCTCAGCTAATTGGAGATACGTGAATACTAAGGCCAATCCAGCTGATATCGTGTCGCGAGGGGCTTTTAGCTCGGAGCTCATAAGTAGTATCTGGTTTAGCGGACCAACATTCTTGTACCAGAGTTATGAAAACTGGCCAAAGCAAAGGTCATACATCTCACCGGCAGTGGATCTGGATAATCACCCTACTGGTCTGCTATCGAAGATAGACGAAATTATTAACTTCAGCGCAGCCTTTTCTCGGTTCAGTAGTTTTGAAAAGAATAATAGAGTTTTCGGATATATAATGAGATTTTATAAAAATCTGAAATCAAAATTATCTAAATCATCTAACCCCCCTAACAGCTCAGACAGTCACACTTTGACACTTACATCGGAAGACTTGGAAGAGGAATGATTTGAAGAAGGAAGAAATAAGAAATTTGAACAAAATGAATAAGATCAGCTCAAAAAGTGCTATCATTAACCTCAATCCCTTCCTTGATACTGAGCACAAAATTGAACTCCTTAGAGTAGGTGGGCGTCTGCAGAATGCAGACATTCCCTATAACTCCAAATGTCCCATCCTACTTCCAAAAAATTCCACCTTTGTTGAAATTGTCGTTGTCCATTTACATAGATCTAATTTCCATGCAGGTCCTCAAGCATTAGTCGCTATAATTAGACAGCGCTTCTGGATAATTAACGCTCGTCATCTATCCAAGAAGGTGGTAGGCAAGTGCCTTCATTGCTTTAAGTATCGACCGAAATTAAGGCAACAAATCATGGGTGACTTACCTGCAACCCGGCTCAACACGTCCAGGCCATTTGCTATCTCCGGTGTGGATTTTTGTGGTCCATTCCATGTTTCGCAAAAACGACGTGGGTACTGTTCACATAAGGCTTATATTGCGGTTTTTATTTGTTTTGCGACGAAGGCCTCTCATCTAGAAGTGGTATCGGACCTATCAACGCAAGGGTTCATTGCAGCGCTTAAACGCTTTGTTGCCCGAAGAGGATTATGCAGCGAACTTCACTGTGACAATGGCACAAACTTTGTCGAAGCTCGCAATGAGCTAAAAGAACTCCGTACCATTTATTGTTACTTATTCTTGGAGCAGCAAATACGAGACAAAATACAATCCTGGTGTGCTGCTAAACGCATTAAGTTCACTCATATGCCGCCCAGATCTCCTCACTTTGGAGGACTATGGGAGGCAGCAGTAAAGTCCGCTAAAGCCCACCTATATCGGACAGTAAAGTTGGCGTATCTTACCTACGAGGAGTTTTCAACAGTGGTAGCTGAAATTGAGGCGATTATGAACTCTCGCCCACTTTGTGTCCTTAGTCCCGATCCAAGTGACGAACGAGTTTTAACTCCAGGTCATTTTTTAATTGGTGTTCCTTTAAACTCCATTCCAGAGCCTGTAATTCAACAAGAGGTACCATTGTCTGACAGATGGAGAAGACTTACGCAGATCAAGCAACACTTTTGGACGAGGTGGTCAAAAGAATACGTGTTAGAGCTCCAGAGGCGAACCAAATGGCGAACCGAGGTGGAGAGCATTACCGTCGGAACCTTGGTGCTGATCGCTGAAGAGAATCTCCCTCCTCAACATTGGATGTTGGGTCGTATCGAGAGAGTGATACCTGGTGCTGATTCAAGGATACGAGTTGTGGACGTCCGAGTGAAGGGAACCATATTGAGACGACCAGTTCATCGCCTGGCCCCATTACCAATTTATTGAAGAGATCTCTTGTTCTGTTCGACTCTTCAAGGCGGGCATGATGTTCATAATTCCCCATTTGTAATTTGTTTAATCTAAAATTGTTGAAAATATTTATCGAAATGATTATTGAGAATTAAGTTAAATTTCCAAAATTCCTAAAAGCTTTCCCTGGGGATTTCCCTATAATTTCCGTTGAAATTTCCAAAAAGACATTGTTAAAAGCCCCGGTTTGTGGGAGCTAAGGTCTCTTTTTTGATGCGACTGCAGCCGAATAAAGTTGTTATAACGTATTAAAAAAAAGTAATTTCGTTTTGTATTTTTTTTTTAAATTAAGAATTTGCAAGTTTGTTGCGAAGTTTCCAAAAACTATTGGAAACAGGAACAACAACTACTTAAGAATAACATTGAAATAAAAAATATACCGCCGAATATGATTGAAAATTTAATTGAAGTTGTCCGATCTATTGGCAAAACTATTAATTGTGAGATAGATCCAACTGAAATTACAGATTTCTACGCAACAAACAGAATGAATGCACAAAAGTCATCAATTATTGTTTCATTTACAAGCTACTTAAAAAATCAAATTTCATAAAAAATACAAAATTACAAAGAAAACAAGAACTGTCAAAATTAAGAGAAAACAGTAACAATAATGTAAACAGGGAGCCACATGAAAATGCACGAGTATTTGTGAATAATCATCTTAGAGCAACTAACAAGCGCTTGCTCTGGATGGCAAAAAACAAATCTATAGAGTGCTCCTGGAGATTTGTATGGGAGTCTGCAGGTAGAATATTTGTAAAAAAAAATGAGAGCACAGTTTCTATTAACATCAAATCAGTTGATGATGTTAGTAAAATAATCTGTTAAGTTCTCGCATAATGGATGAATTTGAAACACAAAGCAAAACAATACAAGTTATGAAAAAAACGTATAGTGAAACTGATGCCGATTGTAGGGTATTTAATGGTTTTATCGGCATCGATAAAAAAATGTTTAAAGATAAAACCTTTTGCTGTGTGTGCTTTAATATCCGGTCTATGAGGAGAAATTGGGATATTTTCTTAACAGAAATGGAACATGTTTTATGTCGTGTAGATGTTATAGTCTTAAATTGGTGGTTTTAATGTGGATTTTTAAATAGAAAGATATCTAGAGGAGGAGGTTTAGCTGTTTATATAAAAAATAATATTCAGTATGACCAAGGTGACCAGATTTTTAGATGGGCAAAGCGGGACAACTCTGAAGGAGGGGATTTTTGTATCAACAAAAATTTTCATACAGAATAAAAATAATATCGTAATATTTTTTTATTTTTAACATAAGTACAATTTATAAATATAAAAAAATGTATAATATTTTATTCCTTGACATATTTTTTATTTGAGTGAATTTGTTTCAGTAGATTGTTGTCATTTTTTAAAATATTGGAAAAATCTTCACAAGAATTTGTCAAATTATATTTGGCACATAAAATGGCTTTCAAAGTTTCAACACTTAATTTTGATTTTTCTGATGTCCACACTTGATTTACTGTAGAAAAAAACGCGTTCAGTCGCAGCGTTAGTTCCAGGTAAAGATAGTGCATATTCCACAATTGTTAATACATTATTGTATGGAACATAGTTTGTTTCCAAATGATGAAATATTTCTAACCATTTGTTTTCTACTGTGATTTTTTCTGATGCCCAATATTTAAGCTTTTCCTTATCAATATATTTTTTTACTAATGATACTTCATTAAAAAGATAATTTTCGGAAATATTACTAATTTTCTGAGAAATATAATCAAATGATTTTTGCACATCGTTCCAATTAAGTTCTGGTTTTAAAGTAACCCAACGAAAATGATCAATATCATTATATTGTACCGTCTAGTCTTCTAAATAATCTTTGCAGTTACTATAAAACTTTTTGACATGGTTCATGATATCTTGACGATTTATTGCACCTTGCTCTTCGAACTGGTTTATACAATTGCGGATAGTTAACGGTAGAAAATTATTTTCTAACCTCTCTTGACATTGACATTTTAAATTATTAACTTCATTTGCTACTTCGATTGCCGATATTTTGTCACCTTCAATAAGTTTTACAACGTTTTGAAAAAGAGCAGCTTGATTTTGTAGAAACTCTAGCCAAATTTTTGAAGATTCTCTTTCAAAAAACTTTTCTAAAATTCTAGGACATTTGTCCTGTGATAGAAAGTATGATTTTAAAGGATCATACATTTTCAAAATTCTTTCGATAGCTGGCAGAAGAGCTAACCAACGCGTTTTACTGTATCCAAGTATTTTCTGATATTCAACTTCCGCAGTTCACAAAATTCTTTAAGCATTTCAACGCGTACAGCCTATATATAGAAATAAGAATATATTTTAACAACAATATTTTCCACATCTACGGGTCAGCAGCTGTTTGAATATCGTTATGTATTATATGCGCTGCACAGCCAACACCAATAATATTTTGATTCAGATCTTTCGTTAATTTATAAAAATTATTATTTGTACCTCTCCTTGCTTTTCCTCTGAAATTTGTATTCGTGTTGTCTGCACAATATGCAATAATTTTTTGTTTTAAATTATTTTTTTCCAAAATATCAATAATGGAACTGAAAATTATTTCAGAAGTTTCACCGGGCAAAGAAATAAAATCTAAAATTCTAATTTTTATTCCAGTTTCTGAATCAAAATATCTTATAATGGTTGGAAATAATTGTATTCCTTTGTAATTAGATGCGTCAAAATATATGGATACAAAACTAATTTTTTGTAAATTTTTGTTTAGTTCTGAAAATGCATATGGGGAAAGCACATTACATACAATTGCCTCGGCCTTTGTTCTAGCACAGGTAAATTTTTTATTAAATAGCTTTCTGACAACTTTTGATGTACAATCCATAGATCCGAAGGAATGATTGTGATTAACAGCATGAAAAGACATAAGTCCTTCTGCTAATGCTAAATTCTTTTCTTCATCTCCATAAGTTGTTTTTCGAAAAAAATCCATCATTTTGGAAGATGATGCAGCAGTATTTAAACATATTTTATGTTTCTGTGTCTCCAAATGCTTTGAAATACTAAATACTAAATTCGCCATTACATTTTACTATGTAATCGTTTTTAGATTTTTTAATAAAAGAAAATTCACTTCTTAAATCATCGTTGAATTTACATCCCCTTTTCTTACTCATTTTGTTAAAAATCTAAAAAATTAAATCAAATTATAAATTATTATACAGGGTGTCCCACGAGCAGTGTGCCAAAAAGCTACAGCGTGTAAGTCTAGTCAAGACAAGAAAAAAATCGTATGGGAGAGGGGGTCTATTTCCCCCCGTTTAGCCGGGAGGGGCAATTTTCTAAAAAATTGACTTATTTTGGAAAAATAATTATTAAAAATTAACAGTTACATCCACAATGCCACGATATATTTTTTTGTAAAGTCAGAAACCTCTTCTTTCATATTGATTTTAAATGAAGCTGTTTTAAGGAGTAGTTTTTGAGAAATTAATTTTCAAACTCAAAATTTTGAAAAAAAATTTCGAACTATTTTTTTTCAAAATTGTATGTAATTAAGTAGTAATTTTTTTTCAAAAATTCAATGCTCTCATTAGTTTTTAGTTAAAAAAAGAAAACCGGATGGAAAAATGTCTTGTAGTTTTTGAGAAATTAAAAAAAAACCCGAACCATTTTTTTCTAAGAAAAACCTTTTTTTTTGGTTTTAACGCGGCTGGACTTGTAGGCAAATTAATGTATGAAAGATTGACCTCTTTTTTATTATTTTTAAAAAATTCGGAGTTTTATGAGGATACAATAAAGTGATACACTATTGGAATAACCCTGGATTAATTCTTTTTTTTCATTGATAACGCCTGAAAACTGACCTGCGAATTTCGGCTGGGTCCGCCCGCCGCAGATGGGTTCTACCCGAATTTTGAATTTGGTCCGACGCAATCCCTCCCTTAGTACAAGGAGGATGGCTATTATGCTTGGAGTGCCCAAATCTAGAGTATGGAGAGTGCTTCATACCGAAAACTTACACCCGTACCATTTTAGGCCAGTTCAGGGACTCACCTCAAACGACAAGTTTTTGAGAGCAGAGTTTTGTCGATCATTACTGCTTCGAGATGAAACTGAACGAAACTATTTTGCAAGGATATTCTGGACGGATGAAGCACAGTTTACCAGAGATAGGGTTACTAACTTCCACAATTTGCATCATTGGAGTAGCACCAATCCACACAACAAAAAACAAAATAAATCACAACACCGCTTTAGCTGTAATGTTTGGCTTGGTATTGTTGGACAAACTGTAATCGGACCCCGGTTTTTAATGGAGAATCATACCTGCAATTCCTACGAGTCCTTTTGCCCGATTTGATGGACAATGTTTCTTTGGCCATAGCAGATAATTTAATCTACCAGCAAGATGAAGCACCAGCACACTACAGCTTACGGGTTAGACACTGGCTGGATGATAATTTTAGTGACCGTTGAATCGGAAGAAGGGGCCCCACGAAATGGCCACCTAGATCACCAGATTTAACTCCTCTAGATTTTCAAGTGTGGGGATTCATGAAAAATTATGTTTACGAAGTGGAAATAGTATCTTTGGAACAACGGATTGAAGTCGCTGGAGTCAAATTGCAGGAAAATTTGTCAAACATAGACTAATGTGCAGCCATTAGAAGAAGATATAATCTTTGCCTTCTAAAAAATGGGGATCATATTGAAAATTTATTATAATAAAACTCCGAATTTTTCAAAAATAATAAAAAAGAGGTCAATCTTTCATACATTAATTTGCCTACAAGTCCAGCCGCGTTAAAACCAAAAAAAAGGTTTTTCTTAGAAAAAAATGATTCGGGTTTTTTTTTTAATTTCTCAAAAACTACAAGACATTTTTGCATCCGGTTTTCTGTTTTTAACTAAAAACTAATAAGGGAATTGAATTTTGGAAAAAAAATAGTACTTAATTACATACAATTTTGGAAAAAAGTAGTTCGAAATTTTTTTTTTCCATTTTTTTTTCAAAATTTTGAGTTTGAAAATTAATTTCTCAAAAACTATTCCTTACAACAGCTTCGTTTAAAAAGAAGATCAAAGAAGAGGTTTCTGGCTTTACAAAAAAGTATATCGCGGCATTGTGGCTGTTACTGTTGATTTTTAATAATTTTTTTTCCAAATTAAGTCAATTTTTTAGAAAATTGCCCCTCCCGGCTAAACGGGGGGGAATAGACCCCCCCCTCCCGTACGATTTTTTTCTTGTCTTGGCCAGGGCTACACGCTCTAGCTTTTTGGCACACTGCTCGTGGGGCACCCTGTATACACAAAAACACGCAAGTAGCAATTCGATTTTTTAAATCGTCAAGCGTATAATTGTATGTTTTGATTCTTAAAGATAAATTCAAATTTAAAATTATTTGTGATTATCTAACTGTTCTTTAGTAAACTACAATATTATATGTCTATGAGAATTAAAAAAATTACTAAAATGTTATAAACACATACAGTACAAATATTCGTTTCACATCGGCAAAATTTCGCCGAATTAATTTGCACTAAACATAATTTACATGAACATATTTTATTGTTGTTTATAACGAAATTAGTTTGATTGACTTAAAATATTTGCAAAATTTTATTCGTATATTTCTTTCTAAAATTTCTTTTAAGGTTAAGGTCGGTGATAAACTTTTTGTCATCAATATAAAATATGAAGACTACGAGTATGTTAAGCTAAGTTTAAGAAAATTTATGTATTTATGAAATATATAAATAAATTACTTACCTTAATTTTCTATGGTAAGGAGCAGATTTTTAATATTTATTTGTTTAATTAGCTTGCTAGCACGCAGTACGGACACGAAGAGACAAATACAATGTAACTGGGTAGCAAAAGCAATATGTTAGTCGTCGTAGCCCGTAGGATTCTTAGAACGCAAAACAAATTGAAGGATTCTTAGAACGCAAAACAATGATTTTCATAAATATAAAATTTAACTTAATTCTAAAAGTCGGGACTTTTGAAAAACGTCGCGGGACGCGGGACAAATTGTGAAAAATCGGGACTGTCCCGCCAAAAGCGGGACGTCTGGTCACCTTAAGTATGACAGAATTAATGTTCAAACTGTGTCATATGAAAGTAGACATAATAAATGAAAAAAAATGAAAATAAATACATCCATGCTATTTATATACCACCTAATAAAAGTGTCCCAGATTTTATAAGGGAACTTGATGGAAACCTAAAAGTTCGGAAGGAATTAACAGTTTTGGGCGATATAAATTTAAATTTACTAAACATAGACGACTCAAAGGTAATTGAATATTTGGAAATGATGGTAACAAAGGGTCTAACAAATATCATAAAACAAAGTACTCGTGTAGTTCCAAGTACAAACACTGCTACACTTATAGATCATTTGTTTGTTAGCATCACCAACAGTGAAATTTCTGCCGCGGTGATACAAACAGACATATCCGATCATTATGTGATATTATATGTTAAAACTCAGAATACTAGGGATGTAGATGCATGCAAAGTTCATAGTCGAATTAACCAACGAATGGTGAACCAAAGAAAATAGCGTGGAGGCTACTTATCATAAATTTGTGGAAAAAATGAATGACATATACACTCAATCCACAGATATAACACAATACAAAAAAAAAAACGTAAATCAAAACCTTGGATCACATTAACTACAATACAAATGTGCAAAAAAAGGGATGAATTTTGCAGAAGGTGGAAAAACAATCCACGAAATCAAGATTTTCAACGTGAATATAGGCGTTTTCGAAATATTGTAAGCAAAAGAATAATATTCGACAAGTCGAATTATTATAAGCTGCAATTTATTAATGCCAAAAATGATCCAAGAAAAACGTGGAGTGTTCTCAGCGAAGTTCTGGGTAGAAAAAAGGAATCGATTGATGATATGATATGTAAAAAATTCGCTGGTTACAGTCGTAGACGAATTTGCCAACCATTTCTCAACACAAGTATCTAAAATTGTGTACAGGTGTGATAAAATAACATCGACACATCAGGATCGTAGTATTGTGCAATCTATGTTTCTCGAGAAAGCTAGTGCTGAAGAAGTATACAAAATGATATGTTGTCTCAAAACAAATAAAGGTCCTGGAGCAGATAACATCAGGCCCATAGATTAGAAATGTAATGCTTTAACTCTGACACCAATTATGCAAGAGATAATTAACAAAACGTTTGATCAAGGAAGTATACCAAAAGCATTGAAAACATCTATTTTACGACCTATATACATATAAAGGAGGAGTTAAAATAGAAATGGGTAACCATAGGCCAATATCAATATTATCAGTTATAGAGAAGTGCATGGAGGAAATATTTGTTAATAGATTAACATATTTCATAAACAGGAACAATGTTCTACAGGCAAACCAATATGCTTTTCAAAAAGGAAAGAGTACTGGAAGACTTCTAGCCGAGATGTCAATTATGGTCAATAATGGCAGTGTACCTACGGTGTACCACAAGGTTATAAGCTTGGTAAAATTTTATTTATTATTTTCACCAATGATCTCCTGCGTATCTTCAAATTTTCGACTGCATTTGCATACGCAGACGACATTGCCATCGTAGTCAGACACCAAAATCTGCAAACAGCGATTGAAAGAATGCAACCGGAGTTCGATAAATTGTCAAGATGGTGCCACACGATCATGGCCTAGTAATTAATTCGGGAAAGACAAAAATCATGCATATTCGAACACCCAATCAAACAACATCTGCAATTAATATTTTCCATCAAAACGAAAGCTGCCCAACCACAGAATTGAAGTCGTTAGATCGGTTAAATTCCTGGGAATAATCATAGATGAACATTTTACATGGCGGGAACAAATTCAATGTCTGCGGTTACAACTAAAAAGCGCAGTTTTTGCAATAGTTTATTTAAAAAAGTATACTACTATAGATGTCCAAAGGCAGGTTTATTTTTCATTGGCTGAATCCAGAATTATATACGGCATTTTAGCTTGGGGAAACGCGTTCAAAACTCATCTAGATAAAATTCATAGTCTACAACGACGCCTGATTAAAATTATATACAATAACGATACACGATTACAATATTTAGATATTCAGGGTATATTCAAGATGACAGCTGTTCTGGAATACTACGAGGACACACGTTTTCAACAACCTATACAGTGGTGGAAAACTAATTAGAAACACATAATTTCGTGTGAAAAAGTAGTTTATTTTTCCTTAAAAGTATATGTTTTTTTTTATTTTTTTTTATAAATGACAATTGCTATTGCTTTCACTTACATAAACAAAAAGAAAAAATGATTTATATCACATACACAATAACAAAAACAAAAAAAAATCAGTTAGGTATACTTTTTATTTGGAAATATGTCACACTCAAAATACCAGAAGACAGGCGCAACAACTACTCGAAATACCTGAGATATTTAACAATTATGGAAGACGACAACTAAAGCACATTGTTAATTTTAAAAAACGTGAAAAAGATGCCAAATTGTACTTTTTGAACTTAAATGCCATACTTACAAGATAAAGAAAACTAAATATTATTTAAATTCTCCACATAATATAAAATCAAAGTTTTTTGTGTACGTAAATGTGCAAAATACAATCACCTGCAGATAAGCCCTCATAAATAAATAAATAAATAAAAAAAAAAAACTTTCCAGACTATTCCCGAACATTCCATAACATTACAGAATGTTCGGGGATATTTCCGAACGTTTGAACCCACGACAGATCTTGCTTTATATACCCCTACCAATAGGCATCTCCACCCATATAAAAAAGGTTTCGAATGGTCCACAGTGTTCGAAAATAACATTCGAGAGTGTTCTGGAATCTTCCACAATGATCTAAGATGTTCTCGACCATTCCACAACATTTCTGAAGGTCCTGGAATGTTGTTGAATGCTCTCGAATGTTCTCTACTGTTCTAGAAATTTCCAAGGGGCAAAAATTCCGTCACGCACATTGTATACTTTCTTTTATTATATACATACTTATGTACATATGTACATACATATATTATATTATTAGCAAATAAATTCAGTTTATTATTATTTAACAAAGAATAATTTAAATAAAAATAAATTTAAGGAAAAATTAATAAGCAAAAAAGTATTCGACAAGAAGAGAAGTTCCTCGGAAAAAAAAAACGTTAAAGCTGATGCTTGTTCTTTGGAATGTATACGAGTATATAGCAATCCATTTCTGGTTAAATAGCGATTTTACCAAAGCAGTAACACATTTTCCTTAAAATGGGTCGAAAGCGCAACGAAACTTCAAATGAAATAAGGAATCTTATAAACCATCATTTTAAACAATGCGTATCATTATGTTATATTGGGGAAATATAATTAGAAAGAGCAAAGAGAAAAAATACGATTGAAAATAAGAAGACAACGGGGCGCCCAAGGAACTTAATCGACAATAAGGAAAGATGGATTTTTCGCGATGTTGAGAAAAATCCAAAAAACAAATGCTTCGATATTGGTCAAAAATACATATTAGTTTCTTGGTGTGAGAGTAGCCCCCTCAAAACATCAGAAACATTCTCAGAAATAACGATTTTCATGCAAGATCAGCCAGAAAAAAACCATTCATCTGAAAAAAAACAGTAAACAAAGATTGGAGTTGTCAAGATCTTACATTAACAAGCCTCAAGAGATGACAGGGTTTTGATCTACAAAAAACCGAAGGAGATGCAGGAAAATAATCTAGTGTCGTTCGTGAAAAACGTAAGGAATTTAGCCTCGCCTTCAATTCCCACGCTCATTTACAATGACATTTCAGCTGTCAGCTCTTTAGACAAGGCCAATCTGCTGCGCATTTCGCGTATACCTCAACGCTGCCAGATTCCACATTGTCTTCGCCTGTACTTGAGAGCGTTGATTTCACCATGGGACAAATCCATTTTCGTACTCGTACAGTTACAAGAGTACTAAAAGATCTCAACGTACACAAATCCGCTGGCCCGGATGGTGTAACCCAATACTTCTGAAGAGGTGTTCTTCTGCGCTGGTAAGGTTTTCTATCTTGCCTACTCTTCGGGTCTCTTTCCAAATAGATGGAAAACAGCATTTGTCCAGCCCGTCCCTAAAAAGGGCAAATCGTCGTCCCCCTCCTCCTACCGACCCATAGCACTAACGTCCCTTCTTTCCAAGGTCATGGAAACGCTGATAAACCGTCAGCTTATGAAATATGTATCTTGAATCGCGGAAGCTTCTTAAAGACCGGCAATACGGCTTTCGCAGCAACAGGTCCACTGGTGATTTGATGGCATATCTCACCGAAAAGTGGAACCAATCTTTGCACAATTTAGGTGAAAGTAAGATCGTTGCGCTTGATATTTCAAAAGCATTTGACAGAGTTTGGCATCAGGCTCTTTTGTCGAAAATGCGTGCTTATGGCATCGATAAATCTCTGCTTCTATGGATTAGAAAGTACCCTTCGAACCGTTCAATTCAAGTTGTTTTGGATGGGTTCAAGTCTGATATCCACCAAATAAATGCTGGTGTCCCCCAAGGCTCTGTTTTGTCTCCGACTCTCTTTCTCATTTTTATAAATGATGATCTTGTCTGTTACTTCTAATCCAATCCACTCCTTCGCTGATGACAGTACTCTCAGCTTTTCATATTCGTTCCAGG
The DNA here is from genome assembly GCA_958301585.1 of Merodon equestris. NCBI lineage: Eukaryota > Metazoa > Arthropoda > Insecta > Diptera > Syrphidae > Merodon > Merodon equestris. The sequence goes on from OY284413.1 coordinate 122,856,774, forward strand.
ACTCAAGTACCTGCTCTTCGGCCATAGAACTGGAACGGCAGCGTAGGCTAAGCACATTGAATTCCGATTTTGACAGCATAATCGATTGGGGTAAAAATAATAGGGTGGAATGCAATGCTTCTAAAACTCAATGCTGTCTACTGTCGTTAAAGCGAACCCGTAATAATCAGCCATTATCCATGAATGGCGCTTGTGTCGACGAAACCGAAAAACTTTCCATCCTCGGTATGTGTATTAATACCAAACTTAATTGGAATGATCACATATTTGAAGTCGCCAAAAATACGGCAAAATGCCTTGGTTTCCTAAAACGATGCAAGAAATATTTCACCCCCTCCGATTTGACTTCAATTTATAAGGCCTACACCCGCCACAAGCTTCAGTATAACGCTCATATCTGGTCTGGTGCCCCTAAGACCTCACTGCACTTACTAGATAGAATACAACAGCGAGCGATAAAACTTATAGGAGACAGTAATATCGCAAAGTCAATTGACTCGCTCGAACACCGACGCAATGTGTCTTCCTTGTCACTGTTTTATAGCTATTTTAACAACCGTTGCTCAAATGAGTTAGCCAATTGCTTTCCTCACCTCCATGAATTCACCCGCAATACTCGTTTGCTAGCAATGCTCATCAGTTCACCCTTAAGTCTGCTTTCGGACGTACAATTAAGTTCAGAGATTGATTTTTCAGCCGCACAACACGATTATGGAATGCGGTTCCCAGCCCAATATTTCCAACTCACTACAATCCACAGACATTTAGGACCAATATGCACATGTACCTCCTCGCCCTTTCTCCCTCTATACTTTCGGCCCGTGCTGTGTCTTGATTCCGGACACTTAAGGGTAAAAAAAAAAAACAAAAAAAAAATTATGGAGGAGGAATAATGTTGTGTGGGTGTATGGTGGCATCAGGTGTAGGAAATTTGGAGTCTATTGATGGAATTATGGACCACGAGCAATACATCAATTTATTTAAACAAATTTGCGGCTGAGTGCAAAAAATTGGGTTTGGCCCAAACATATTGCGCATAACACAAGGTTTTGGCTATTGTACAACTGTACTTAAAACGCCCACACAATCACCGGGTCTTAATCCGATTGATCTTATTTAGAACCATTTAGAAACAAAGTTACGATAACATAGTTTTACCAACAAAAATCAATTAAATATAATTTTAGAGGAGGAATTGTTAAAGATTGATCCCGAGTACACGAAGACTTTGGCCATGTCTATGCCAAATCGTCTAAGAGAAGTTATAGGAAGAAAAGGTAGAGCAGGTAAATTCTGGTTAAATCACCATTTTTGCTAAATTATCAAAAATCCCGAAAACTTTTTGTGCTTATCAATTTTCCCTTTAAATTATTTTTTTGTTATTTTTTTTTGTTTTTTATTTACGCTCGTTATAATCAATTTTTACAATTTACAATTTTACAATTTACATTTACATTTCATTCTTACATTTACATTTATAACATTTATTATTATTTCTTAAATTATCTGCGAAGCCTGAATGGCTTGTCTGCAGAAGACAAGGTACAGATATATAATTCCATCACACTTTCAAATTAAATCTTACTGCTACACGTACATAAATTAGTCATGTTTTACAGATATGAAATAGTATATATGCATCTACAATTAACAGTAATTATGAATTCACATACATTTTTTTAACCGCTCTTTAAGAGTTGGTGTCTTGTCATGTTGATGAAGGACGTCGGTAGTTCGTTAGATATCTTTGGTACAATAACCTCGTATGTTCTTTGTCCATATTTGTTCCACGATCTTGGAATGTCATAGCGTCCTTGTTGTCTTCGTCGTGTATTAAAGGCTTGTTGAGTTTGTTTCTTCTACCTACTATCATTAAAGAAATCTGAAATTACCTCAAGCTTGTAGATGTTTTCAATATTCAGCATTTTTATCTCTTCATCGATGGGGGTCTGCTGATACCTGTATGTCTCGTGCGATCTTCGTATTGAATCTTGATCTTTGATCTTGATTGAATTCTTGATCTTGAATACTTCTGACTAAGGAGTGGAGGTTTGTCATTTGCGGTGCTTGTCCCACTCCATATCTCAGATGAGATTCGACTAGACCAAAATATCATTGGCGTAAAACGGATGGTGGATAGAAGTTGCTCTGGTGGTAGAGAACATATGCGGATTGGCGTAACTTCTTAGTTAGCTGTTCTATTTGATAGCTCCGCTTAAAATAATTGTCCACCATAATACCAAAATATTTGTAAACTGATACACTCTCTATTTTCTCGCAATTGTCATTGTCCTGTAATTTCAGGTAGTTACCCGACATATGGGGGCACCTTCGACCATGTATTTTCAGTGATATATTCGCTTTTGGAATATGTGAAGGACGTATATGCATAGTCTTGGTCTTTTTTGAGTTCATTATCGTGACACCACGCAATGATTGCGTTGAGCTCTTGTTGCATTATTTTCACAGCTTGATCAGCATTTTTGTGACTTACAACTATAGCAGTATCATCAGCGTACGCTCTTTGGAGCACTGAAAGCATATCAATAATATAGATGAAGAAAATAAGGGGTCCCAGTTTTGACCCTTGCGGAACTCCGTATTTTATGCCTTGTTCTCCACTGAATTCATCACTTATTCGCACTTTAAACTTTCTATTGCTGAGGTAGCTCTGAAACCAAAGCAAAATATGTCCTCGGACACCTCTATTTTGTAATTGTTCTATAATCCTTGCATGGCACAATGTATCAAAAGCTTTTTTAAAACCGATGAACAATACGATAAAACTATGGTTTTTATTAAGGCTGTTATTTATTTGGTTTGCAAAATCACCAAGCAATGGACTTGTGCTTTTATTTTTGCGAAATCCAAATTGATTTGGATGTCGAATGTTAAATGTTTCTACATATGTAATTATATAGCCTTTTAGCCATCGTCTCCTCCAGTACCTTATCCACCATTGAGAGTAATGAAATCGGTCCGTAGTTCGTAATCTCATTTTTCTTTCCCCTTTTGTAGATTGGCCGTACAATAGATGTCTTTAATAGGTTCGGGACCGTTGATTGGCTAAAACTCCGATTTATTACATTTTTCAATACAGGTGCCAGAGTCAATGCATTTGCTTTGAGGTCTCGAGGTCGTATTCCGTTAATGCATGGTTTTTTACATTCGTTTAGTGCTCTAAGGACATCTTCACTTTCTATTTCAGCCACTTCTTCATGGTAAATAGACAATGAGGCAAACATGTTCGGACAAGCGCTTTTGTACACTCCTCCGTGTTCAAGCGCCGTGACGCAGTGGGTAGTGTGTTGGGCTCTGACGCACGATGAGCGAGTTCCGATCCCGGTAACAACAATGCCATCGAATGTTCATTACGCGGCTTCTCTCCACGGCGGGGTATTGGCAAAACCTCCCGTAGTACACTTGCCTTGAAAAAGCTTCTCGGCGCTCGCCGTTCGTAATCGGCATTAAACTGTAGGTCCCGTTCACTTGTGTGAAAAACAAATCGCACACAACATAAGTGAATGAGAGAAGCTTGGCTCTGGCTCTCCGTGAGCTGTAACGCCATCTAAGAAGAAGAATCGTGGACAATCTCCTTGATTTCCGATGGTAGTACATAGCAAATTTATTGACTAAAGAACTTATCTTTTCTTCATTTGAAAAATTTGCTTTCAATGTTTTATCAAGATTATGCGACTCTCTCCCTCGGATTTCATTCACTAGTTTCCAAGTTTCTTTTGGGCTACTTCTGAACCTTTCAAACTGAAGTTTAAAATATCAAAGCTTCGCTTGACGAATTTTTTTACTAACGTTATTACGAAAGATTTTATATGCTCTCGCGTATTCTTCATTTGCTTTATTGTTTTTGTACTGCCTGTATAGTCTATCACGCTCCTTGCATGCACTTCTTAATTCATTTGTCATCCACCTGTGTTCATTGTTTTATGTCGTCGAATCAGAGTGGAAGACTTTATGATTTCCGAATATGCATTACTCGTATTAAATCCTTCGTTTCGTATTAAATCCTTTAATTCGTTCACGGTGTTATATTTATTAAGTTCACTCCAGTTATAGATTGCTATGTTGTTCATAAGTTGTCTACTAGAAACATATTGATAGCTGATGTTATTTTCAACATTTTCCTCACATTTTTTTTTGTTTAATTCCACAATATATCGCATAGTGATCGAGATGTTCATTTCTATTATTGCTGACATTATGTCTCGTCTGTAACTCGTATTAAGCAATGATCGATTAGTGATTTTGTGTCTCGAGCAACTTCGACTCTTGTGTAAGATGAAATTACATTTAAGAGCCCTTTAGATGCTATCATATAAGTGTTTGTTTACATATTGCTCATTAAGCTCAACGTTTCTGTTTATGTCTCTAAGACTAAGACTATCATATTTTTGCGTCTATGGAAATAGTCAATGTGCTTGCTTAGTTCATCTATAAAGTTATGAACATTTTCTTGAGGTATATTGCAATAAGTGATGTTTTGTAATTGTTTATATTAATATTGACTGACAAATTTTCGTATGTCTCTGTCCTTTCTCTGTTCATTTCATATGCCACCACCCCTTCTTTTATTTCTGTCTAAGAATTCGCTGTTAAATCCTTTTCTTTTATAACAACTATTTTCATAGTATAGATATTAACTTCACAGGGTACAAGTACGTTAATTTTATATGTATTGTTTTCAACGTAAACTATTAAATCGTCCCAATTTTTCCTTAAAGATCTTATATTTAAGAAAAGGCACGATATCTTGTAACTGTCATTTATATAGTAGTCCATTTCATCTTTTGTTTTAATATCAAATTTTACTTGTAATAGTTCATTCATTGTTTTTTGTTCTGTTTTTGTGTTCATTTTGTGAGCCGCTACTGTTTTTTTTTTGTTTTGTTTTTTATTGCATATTTTTGAGGTCATCTTCTGTCTTTATTTCGATATGCATACATACGTACTCTCTCCATCACTTTTCCTTGTTAACACCATGAAATTCTTCACCCATACTTATTTCCATCCAATTGTTTTTGTTTTTGTAAGCCAAAATAATTAATTTTCATTGCAATCATTTTACTACTTGCAGATAAAATAAATGCATTTTACAACTAAGAGCGCACCCTTGGCGAATACTTTTTTTGATCGCTGTACATACGCACAGTCACAAAAGTAAGTATATACGAGTACTAAAAACGAAACTTTAAATTGACTACAAAAGCAAACTGCATAAAATGTAGGAGACAAGTTGTATATATTTTTTTTGCATTTTTCGTATTTTTTTTTCAAAAAACAAACACTAAACATAAATTAAGAAAAAATAAATAAGTTATTGAAATTAAATTAATATTTAGTTCATATTTTCGATAACAAAAGTAAGTACATATAAGCTTACTTACGAAATTGTCCAATAAATATTTCATTCAGTACTTAGTTGGGTATCCTTTAGTCCTAATTACCTCGTTTGTTCTAGATCCTTTGAAGAAACGAGTTTTTGCGTTATATCTGGACTAATTTTTTTCCATTCTTCCAGGATTGTTGCTTTAAGCTAAGATAATGAGTTTATTTAATGTTTTCGGATTTGATCCTCAAGATGGTCCAATTAATGCTCGATTAAATTGAAATCCGGCGATTGAGGTGGTGTTTTATAAGTAAGTTGTCTCCTCACATTGTATAGCAACCATTCTTTTGCAACCAGCGAGGTGTGCTTTGGGTCATTGTCGCAAAGAATAAGAAGTATGCTTGAATAAGAAAGGCTCTTAAAAACTTAATTTATGGACACTCTGGTGAAGATTGTTTTTGAGGATGTTGAGATAATCGAACCGATTCATTATGTTCTCAATAAACACAACACTGCTCAAGCCAGATGCTGCCATGCCAAAACATAACTGATACACCACCATCCTTCACAGTCCAGCCATATTCTTCGGATTTTAATGCATATACGGTGTCCGATATCTGAGCCGTGAAATATCTATTCCAGAAATCCATTACCCTCTGCGTATGACTTTTAGCGAATTCAAGTCTTTTTTGGCGATTGACCTTGCTGACGAATGGTTTATTACGAATAACATTAGAGTTACATATATCCGGCTTTGTGTAGGACACGGTGAATGGTTTGGGATTGCATTGCTTGCCTGTGTGCTCTGTTATATCCGCTTGCAATTTCGGTGCACTTATTTTCGGATTTTTTTAAACTTTTCGAATGATTAAGCAGAAGATCGAAGAATGTTAGTCAGTTCCATCGGGAAATTTTCCTTCTTATTTTCCTTCTTTTCCACGTAGTGCCATTTCTATTAATTTGCAGAGACGATTTTAGCTAGAACAGCGAATTTCAGTTATTTTTACTCACCTTTCTAAAATCAATAATTTTCAGTCGAAACAAAGAAAATCACGGGAGAACTTGTTACACATCGACGTGGAGCTGCGACATAAAGCGTATGTATACTTACTTCTGTAACGTGTTTCATAGCACATGGTTGCAAGAAAATCTATCGTTTTTCCAAGGAACACGAATTATACCGTTATTTTACTTTTTAACAGCTATGCACACAATAAGCAAAACACATCTGATGCTTTGAGTAGGAATTCACGTCAGTTGAGCTCTTTATACTGGATTGTTACGTTAATAGGCTGGGTTTATACTTACTTTTGTGACTATGTGTAATACAAATAGATCCATTGTCAATCGTTTCAAAAGAATTTATGTGGTTTAAATTCGAAATCCGTCACTATTGTAGCGAAAAATCCCATTGACACGCTATTGCTATTCCATCAGCTAAGTAAATTTTCCCGGTAAAATATGTTTATGTTCACTGTTTGAATTAATACTCTTATGTTTAATATCGACACTCAACGGCAAGTTTTGAGAGAAGTGTGTGAAAAGGATATTGTAGAACAGAATACATAGAATTTTGTACAATTTGACGTTCACATTTTTATTTTGGTGAAACAGGGATCAAATATAGATTGGCAGCCCTCGAAGGTCTCTCCGCAGTTTGCCTGCACACCAATCAAATCCGAAAATTTTTTGAGAATGATGAAATAAAAGAAAGGTTCCATGTCACTCCGCATGAGTATGCGTGGTTGCTATGAATTAATAATGCCCGCCAGGGATACACAAAACCATTTTATCCAAAGCTCCCACATATGTATTTGCTGCCGTAGATAAAGTAATTCGTGTTGGGAGATATGGTCTTTTGAATTTGAACTTAATGCAACCAACGAACAACTCGAATATATTCGAATACTGATTGTTTATTCCACATTTAATTCTAAAATAAAAATACTGATATTCGTCTTGCATTCAAATGCCTTTTTAAATGCCTCCAGTTTGGTTTTCACTTATATATTTATAAATAAGTTTAACAAGTTTTTATAAAGTAAAATGACCAAAAAGTCAATATTTTGAATATTATTCATATGAATAAAACTGCATTTGGATATATTTTATTAGTTGTTCAACCTTGTATATTGGGAAATAGTGTGTTTTTGACCAATTAAAACTCTTTGCCCATTGTAATAAAAAACAAAATGAAATTATTTGGCAAATAAGTAACATTGCTTTATTTAATATCACGTGCGTGATTTTCCTTCTTGGACGTGAGTTAAAAGTGAAAACAAAAAAAGAGGAAAATACAATAATAGACATCCTATAATTTTCGGTTATTATTATTTCACTATTGTTTATCCAAATATCTTTCAAACGCAGGTGGTGGAAGTGGAATAAGTTAAACTTTACCCAAAAAGGAAGCATGAACGACATGATCGTTTTCGCACACCGTGAACGGTTACAAAAACCGGCTGCGTCATTTTTAAAGGAAGTTCACGCGGATAAAATGCGCGTGATGAAAGAGCAAGGTTTGAAAATTATTAAAAATATTACCGAAATTCTGAATAGGTGGTGCATGCCAACCAAAGAGACGCGAGACAACGCATTGGGCGAATTATCTCAAATATCCGTCCCAAGTCATTAACAGGAATTTTAAGAATCTTTAAGTCCATATTGTAGGCAATTTTGCGAAAAGATCTTGGCCTTCACCTTTAAGAAATCGAATAACAGCGTTAATCTCTCATGTACTGCAAGAAACGACATTGCATTCACAAAAGCAGAAGAGTGGTATGTATTTCATACATAGGTGTGATTCGACCGCTTTTTTTCGTCGATGAAAATAATTACCATGTTACGGTCAATGGAATTCGCTACCATGCTATGTTGGACGACTATTTTTGACCAAAATTGGACGGAATCCACATGAGTGACAAGGTGGTGTCATTTGACACACAGCATATTTCATCTACAGAAGGGCAAGTTCAATAATTTTGTAATCCCGGGAAATTCCATTCTAGTCGAATGACGATTATCCGATTTAAAGCCTTTGAATTTCTTTTTATGGGGTTACGTTAAGCAGGTGGCTTATGCGAAAGAGTCAACAACGTGGAACTCTGGAAAAATAATCAATGCGAATTGCCAACGTTCCGAACGGTATGTCAAGAAGAATGTTGGAAAGTTATTGTAGCCTTACAGAATCGAGCGCTGCAAACGTCATCACGCTGGTAATATGAACGAGATCGAAATTCCATTATTAAAATGAATATGTTTACTACACCTGGAAGTAATTTCAACCCCATATGTGTTATTTAAATACAAAATTGTCATTTCCTCTATTACTCAGGGTTCAGTGATTTCACTGTGGTTAGATGTCGTCAACGTATGAGGATACAGCGTTCGTTGCATATCCTTATTTGCCTTTACTTTTGAAGAACGGTCAGCAGTTTATTGTCAAAAATACATTTGTATATGGAATCGCTCTTTTTTTTGAAAACCAGCATTATCTAAATATTTATGTAAAAAATAAAAGAATGTTATCAAATAAAACAACGCACATGTATGTGTTGTAGTTGTGCTTCAACATGTTCTTTTGTCTCAAATTCCTCAAAATATATTTATTTTTTGTTTTCTTATCAATTTTCATTTAAACATTTTTTAAGATTGTATTCTTTACCCAAAACCCTATATTTTTTTTTAACAAAATTTTTGGTCTAATTTTATATTCAATTTTAAATGTTAATGTACATTGTTTTGTTTTTTTTTGAAATGAAGGCCTAAACGCGAGTATATCGTTAAGTAAATTACAGTTGCTTATCAAATTTCTATTTACTCTTATTTTCTTATATATATATAATTTATTACTTATATATACTGTATATATATATATATATATATATATATATATATATATATTTTGTGTGTTTCTCATTACATAATGTTGGACGTAAGCACACTACATTCTTATAGGAACCACAAACTTATTTTTTTTAAATTTCCCTTTTAAAAACACTATCGTTACATTTATGAATATATAAAACAGGTATATATTCTTTACTTTCTTACAATGATCTTTAATTTTTTACATTAACAGTGGGATTTTGATGTTGGTGTTGGACATTGCTTACGAATACTTATGATTTTAAAATGATTCTAAATTAAATTAATTTATTCCAATTGCTCCAAAAAGTTGGGCGACTTAAAATATTCTGGTACTGGATCATCTAATCGCGATATAATTTTATATATTGATTTTTTCCACGATTGTTCTGTGTCTTTTCCACTTTGAATAGCTCTAAAAAATTCTCGGAGTGTTTGTTCGACAACATAGCGAAAATTCGAAGGTACCTTAAATTAAAGAAATTAAAAAGTCGTATTAAAAGTTAAATGGAAGAATTGTGACTTAAGTGAAATAATGATGATATATTAGTACTATCTCACAATACTAATTCGATATTTAATTTTCTAACAAACAGAAGTAAAAGGAAATATTGCATCTTCTTAGTAGATCGTAATTTGTATTTTACCTAAAATGATTGTATATAGTTGTGTTCAATGAGGGAGAAACCAAAACAGAATAAAACAGGACATCACAGAATAGATCCGTCAGTTGTCAAAAAAACGAAAAATATATTATTTGTTAGATTGTATTAAACATATTTCAGAATTAATAAAATAAAATGAATTCAAACAAAATTATTTTGGAAGACTTCGTGGGCACTAATATTGAAATGAGTGTGGTTAGTGACGTCAACAACAAATTCCAGTGATGAAACAGGTGTTTTAGCAAGGGCTGTGTGTTTTTCCAAAGACAGTGCTTTTGACACTTTTCACAAATCTTTTTTGACTTCAAAGTAAGTGCAAAAAATCGTATTCTGAACTGTTCGGAACACTCCCACTGAACAAACCAGCACACTTAGATAGATAGAAATTTTTTTCACTGTATACTTTTCTGTCTGGAACAATCCAGAAAAGCCTCATTGAGCACATCTTATAATATGTTATAACCAGAAACCAGAATGAGGTACGTCTTTCGTACTTCTTTCCCATGGACACCCATTAATTTTGTAGCGAAAAAAATCATAAGAAACGAGCTTCTATTCATGAATATGTGCCAGACACATGTGCCCGCCACACACACTCTTGAAGTTATAAAAATGTGCGTGATTCCAAGTACGCTGCGAAACGTCTAAATTTCCTAAAATAATGCAAGAAATATTTCACCCCTTCTGAACGGGCTTCAATTTACAAGGCTTACATCCTTGTGCTCTGGTCTGGAATACAAAAGCGAGCGATAAAACTCATAGGAGACAACAATATCGCGAAGGCCATCGACTCACTCGAACATCGACGTATTGTCTCCTTTCTCTCTTTGTTTTATCGTCATTTTAACAAACAATGCTTAAGTGAGCTAGCCAGTTGCATTCCACCCCTTCAAGAATTTAACTGCAATACACGTCTCGCCTCGCTCATCAGTTCACCTCAAGCCTGTCTTAGTCAAATTTAGAGACTCGTTTTTAGCCGAACCCCACGAATGTGGAATGCCCCTCACAGCTCAACTTTTCCCACTCATTACAATCCACAAACATATAAAACCAATGTGCACTGGTACCTCCTTTCCCTCTTTCCCACTCTCCCTCTATACCTTGGGCCCGTGCTGTGTCTTGACACTAAAGGGTAGCCATAACCCCTTGTGCAAGTTAAAATAGTTTTCCCCTTTTTGGGTTTTCAAAAATATACGACTTTATTTATTGCCGTTCTGGCAGCTACTAAATACAAAAGTGAAATCTTAAAACTAATGTCACAGAGGCGAATGGGAGAGGAAAAGGAAAATATAAGATGATTGAATTACTGCAGATATCAGTCGTGAAATAAGGGGAAATTCGTTATCAGCACATCGCGTCCGGTCATGACCGAAGCGTTGTCGTCCACGAAATTGATGAGGTCGACTATGCTGCGCGTGTGAAGTTTTTTGGGTGGAAAAGTGAGGTGTCATGTGTCGGCATATGTTGACGATTGGGGAATGGCTTGTGTAACTCTTCCCTCTTTAATTCTCGCGTCCTCGTGTTGTTAAAAGTATGGTATATCGTAGATGCTTTTGTGGTGTTGAGGGATCTTCTGGATGCTGCTAATCTCTGATGTTCTCTGATTCGTCGACGTCTGCGGTACGATCATCATTGTTGGTTTCTTTTTTTGACCTTTTAGTAGGTGGGTGACGATGAGGATGATGCAGATTGTTGCTAGGATGGAATAGCTTATCCACTGGTGCAGTGTTTTTCCTCTTCTTATGTAGTCGATCTTTGGTGGTGTTGATATGAAGCTCCTTGATGAATTCGAGTGAGAGAACTTCCTCTATTTCGGTTCCGTGGGATGTTGGTTGAAGGATTGGTGGTAGAATATGCGTATCGTCTATTCTTTCCGATACGAACTGTTGGTCCTTTATTGAGATGATAGATCTTCGAATTGTATCAGGAACCTGCCATTCAGAATTTCCATTGTTCCGTTCAGGTTTATTTCACCTTGGAAGCTATTAAGGAGTAGGATACCGGGAAAGATTTCTTCAAAGTTAGGAATATTGTGTTCATTGTTAAGGGTGCATGTCGCGCCCTTACAAATAGTTAGATTAAAAGCAGTTTTGCAATCGTTCTTTATTCCTAGTATTGTTCTGTTGTGTCTTATAACATTGGGATATAAAATTGTATTTATTGTATTATTTCCTTTTTTGATAAGGAGTTTGTCGTATACAATTTCATGTGATTTAGGTATGTTTATTATATATAGAAGCTTTGTTGAGTGTGATAAAATGTTAACGTCTTACTAATTCTATTGCGTAAATTACATATCTTAGTTCTTCTTTTATTAGTCTAGCTTTTATTTGTAAGCTTAGGGGTAGTCCATTTTGGAATGATTTATCTTTTCTTATAACGTTTAATAGTTCGTTTGTTACATTACTTAATTCTCTCATTTTGTCTCGAAAGGTTTGGTTTATATGAAATTGGGTGTTATTGTTATCAGTTATGTTATTGATCTTATCTTCCATCAGAATCAGATCGTTATGGTCGTGGTTTCCCATCTATTTTCCATCTATTTCCAAGCTGACCCGATGAAATTCAGTCATATTTTATGTCTATGGTCTTTTGTATTGTCTATAAGGTTTTTTATTTGGAAAAAATCGTGTTCCAGTAAAGGATAAAAGGAATTGGTTTTGGGGATGTGTTGGTTTAGGGATGTTGTTTCAGTGAGGAATTACTGGTATGGTGGGATATCGATAGTATTCTAGCCTTTCCGACATTGAGTGTTACTATACGAGAGTTGGAATAGTCAAGTATTTGGATATCAGCTAGGAGGGTAAGGAAGAGTGATCTGTAATAAGAAAAGAAATGGGAATAAGTGAGGGATAGGTGGGGATTCACTTTCTGATATTGCTCTTGTGAATTATCCTGCCGGAGTTAGTCAAAACTGTAGTCGTACAGTCGTCTCCTGAACTGTTTCCTCCTGATATCGCGGAGTTAATTTTGAACTATGTAGTTTGTTTCTTTTGACGAAGATTACCTGTCCTGGTTCATAAGTTTTTGTTTGCTCCCTGATTTTGTTGTGATATCTGAGGTCATCATTTTGTTTCCTTTTGAGCTGCTCTATGACCTCCAACCTAGATTTTTCAAAGTCTTCTGGGCTGACAGTAATTACTCTTCCATAGAAGAGATCCAGTGGTCTTTTACCAGTGAATGAATGGTGGCGTTGTATTCGTACACGCACTACTTGAGCAGTTCTACGAAGTATCTTTCCACTCCATCAGCTTTAAGGCACCTCATAATTTCGGACAAAGTTGAATGGAAGCGTTCAACATGTCCATTCACTTCGCTCTTATAAGATGATTTTCTGAATACAGTGATGTTCAGCTAATCGTCCATCATAAAAGTGATAAAAGCGGAGTTCAATGAATTTTCGTTATCGACTACGACATACTTAGGAACTCCGTAGAAGAATAAAAGGTCTCTTACGGGCTTCCTTATGTCTTCAATTGCTCTGGATTTTATTATTTTTGTTTGGGCTAGTTTGGTGAATTTGTCGATAGCTGTTAAGACGAGATGTCCTTGCGTGGAATATATAGCCACGTGAAGAATTTGTCCTGGGAATTCCGAGATTAGGGTAGGAACTAAAGCTGCATTATTTGGGTGACGTTCATATTTATTGTTTTTGCATATACTACATTGTTTGGTAATTTGCTTTATTCTTGAATTAATTTTGGAGAAATAATGTCTTTCCAAAATTTGAAGTTTGTTTTCGTGAGCACTTCTATGAGTTCTTTTATGGCATTCAATTATCATGTTTTCCTGTCGTGCGTCATCGCACACATCTTTTACTTGCTTTCTAGTGAATCTGACCTTATAGTTGCGAAAATGGAGGGCTTAGATTTGTTGGATAAGACGCATTACGTGTTCTTCCGTTTTAATCCCATTTATGACATGGGGATTCAGAAATCGTCTAAATACGCCGACTAAATTCTCCTTGGTATATTGTGGTTCGGTAATGATATGTCCCCAGTATCGTAGGAAGGGTTTTTGGAGTTGGTACTAGATTCTCCGAATTTGAGAATTAATTGTGTTTTGAAGGCGTTAAGGGGTGTTTCGACAGAGGGTATTAAATTATGTGATGAGCTGTTATCACTGTGTTGTGAAGCTGTCATGGAATTTATCAACGTTTGCGTTGGTGGCCAATACTACTTCTCGAGAACAAAGGGAGATTTTCAGAGCTTGGAAAGCGCAAAGCCCTTCCTCATTTAACGTTCTGTGAACAGTTCTTTGATACTCGACCATTTCCTGCCTTCCCCCTAAGGAGTACAGTTAGATCTTGTGCGATCTTGGCGTAACCGGGAATGAATCGTCGGTAGTAGCCCGACATACCCAAAAATAATTTCAACTCTTTAAGGTTCGTTGGCGTTGGAAAATCAACGATAGCTTTGACCTTCATAGGATTGGTCTTAATGCCTTTATCACTGACGACAAAGCCATGGAATTCTACCGAAGTTCGGAGGAATTCGCATTCATCTATCTGTACTATGTTGGCTCTATCTAGAGTCTGGGAAACAGATGCGAGATTCCTGAGATGTTCTTCTTCGGTCTTACCGAAAATAATAATGTCGTCTATGTGAATTCCGATGTGCTCTCTGAGGATTTCGTCTAGAGCACGCTGAAAAATAGCAGTCGCATTCCTCAGTCCGAAGGGCAAACGAGTGAACTCGAATTTACCGTTGTTGACTGAGAACGCAGATTTCTCGATATCAGATTCCTTCAAGGGAATCTGAAAGAACCCACTACGTAAGTCAACGACTGGAAAGAATTTGTTGTTTCCTAGATTGGCTATCCTAGATTGACAGCATTCATTTCCGGGATTGGGTATCTATCGGGAACAGTGATGGTTATGAGTTTCCGATAATCAACTACCAGTCTGTCCTTTTTTTTTGCCTGATGCGTCCAGTTTCTTTGAGACAACCAGCATTTTAAGGCGACCGTGAAGGTCGGATGATACCATCGGCGGTCCTTGAATACACAGGATCATCACTAGTTGTTCTGATCTCACCCTTCACTAGTCTTTCGTTGGGCTCGGTAAAAAGGTTAGGATATCTTTTAATAACGCTTACCAACTGGTTCCTCTGATTTGTATTGAGGTGTGACGTTCTTAGATTTATATTGTTGACATGTTGCTTGACTGGGATTTGAATGTTACCGTTAAGGATTATGTAGCTTTTCGCTGTGTGGCTATGCTTCAGGCTATCGTTGCCAATCATGCCGTGGAAAGATTTAAGGGTAGGAAGAATAAAGGATTTTAGGGGAGTAAAAGGTGAAATATAGCTTGGTGGGTAATTTCTACATTACCATCTACTGGATTGGCAAAGAAGGGATTTTGATTCGGGATTTTAGTTTTTACGCAGTCGTACGTAATTCTTATTAGACCTTGTGTCTATAAGAAATTTTAGTGTACAGCCGCTCTTCGTCCTATATTCGAAATAAGGGTTTGAAGATCAGTTCATCCTAAAAAATGAATATCTTGGGTGATTTGGGTCACGTTTTTGTCTCCTTCGTGTCCGGTTGTCATACTCGAAATGCATTACGTCTTCGTTAGTATATGTTCCCAGATATTCAACCAAAGTTTCGCTGTTATTATTGTCTTCGGCTTCAACTACTTGTTGACATTGCGCCATTTCAGCAACGGATGGTTCTGTAGTTGTATGATATGTTCTTTGTAGTTTTTGACGGGGTACATGGCCCTGTGAACCGGTAGTTGGTCTCTTGGGTGCCAGCGGTCAATTCCCTTCTGGAGGCGGATTCTGATAGTTAACTTGCCTCGAGTTGATAGAGATATCTACGTTCTTGAGTAAGGGTGGTTGGAATGTTCTAGGTTGAAACTGATTAGGGTAGTTATGTGGTTGAGCAAATGTTGGATGATTGCCTTGATATTGATTGGGATACTCGTAACTTTGGTTTCGTAAAAATGGTTGTGGATTGCGAGCAAAAGTATATGGGAAAATCGGCTTAGCAGGTCTATGGGGAATGTGTAGTAGTTCTGGATAAAAAGGAACTTGTGGGATATGAGGGGGCGCAAGGCTTGTTTGATGAGGGGTGTGTGGAGCTGGGGTGTTGTTAAATTTCCGTGCCTTGGGCCTGGTAAGCGGGGTATGTGCGATAGTTCAAGTTTTTGAATTTTAGGCAAAGATATTATGCCTGTGGAAGTTCAACCGGTTCTCTCAATCCAAGGAGTCTTGGAAGATCTCCTTTAAGTCCTCTAACAATTGTGTCGAGTGTCTTGTCACGGTATGCTTTTACCGATACATTTATTGCATCGGTACTCATTTCCATTGAAGAGATTTTATTTAGAATGAGTGATGGTATACCTGTTGATAAAACTCTTGAACAGTGTGATGACCCTGGATAAGGCTGGTCATCTGATATTCCAGAGTACCAATGTCTTTCTTATCCGCGCTGTGTAAAGTTAGGCAATGTGAAATACGTTCCCAATTTAACGGAGGGTTGTAGGACTCCAGAACTACGTCGGCTTGCCCCACGATCTTATTTCGTAATACATTCAATATACCGAAATATCTTGGCGTACCCCTAGATGTTTCGTAGTGTCTCAGGATGCGGTCTACGCTCTTCTTCCAAGAGCTAAACTCTCCGGCTTGACCTGAGAATGCCCTTATGCTTCTAACCAAGTGGGGTATCTTATCCATTTCGGATAAGTTATTCCTCTGATCTCCTTGGTGATCTTGGTGAAGATCAAGACCTGAGTCAGTTGTAGGGTTAAGGGCATTCTTGTTTTTGGGAACCATTCGTCGGATTTGGTTCTGCAATGATACATTTACTGATTCAGTCGGGGGAATAGGGGGATTTTAATTTTCATCCTTAATGGGAAGTCTGGATGGACGAATGAGATTTTCGTTTATAGGCATTTTGTTTTTATTGGTAGTTGATGTTGGAGTTAATGACAAATATGTTAAATAAGTCTGCTTAAAATACTATTTTTATTATTTATTTGAATTCTATTTTGAAGGTATTGTAATTTTTGTTTTACTTCCTCTTCCGATATATTTTTTTTTTGATATAGAAATTCTTTTATTGTAAACTTAATTTAATTTTTCCTCTGATTTATATATGCATTTGTTTTTTGCAATTTGTTTACTTTATTTCTCTGACACGTCTTTAGGTATTTGAATTCTTTTTAATTTAACTGGTCTTTTGGTACACTTTTCCTATACTTAGTTATATTACTTAAATTAGATAAAATAAATTCCTTACATTACTATGACTATGACTCCTTTTTGCTATCTGCTACTTGGGGGCCTCCTTCCCTGGGACTTGGAACTGCAACCGTCGACTTGCACTACACTTTATTTTAACATTTTTTATTTATTCTCTATCTGTTTTTGGAACCCGTCGCGAGGCGTTACGCGATTTCTATTTTATCGCGATCTACACTATTGCGAATCAATGCCGCCCTTTTTTTAACGTACTTTTTATCAACGTCGGGTCTCTGTTCGGGCGCCAGTTAAAATAGTTTTCCCTTTTAGGGTTTTTAAAAATATACTACTTTATTTATTGCCGTAACAAAAGTGAAATCTTAAAACTAAACTAAACCACAGAGGCGAATGGGATAGGAAAAGGAAAATATAAGACATAACATAAGATATAACAGATTGCAGTCGTGAAATTAGGGAAACTCGTTATCAGCACATCGCGTCCGGTGTATGACTGAAGCGTTGTCGCCCACGAAATTGATGAGGTCAGCTATAATGCGCATGTGAAGCTTTTTGGATTGAAAATTATGGTGCATGTGTGGGCTTATGTTGACGATTGGGGAATGGCTTGTGTAACTAGCACGTGTACACCACACTCAATGGGGAAGCAGCGACATCAATAAAAGGGGTGAGTCCATTTTCGATGTCATTATCTCCACCAACCTCAATATTTGCAACAAAGGTAATACACCCACGTTTCGCAATCGGGTTAGGGAAGAGGTAATTGACCTCACTTTACTAAGTGAGTCCGACTCCATCCGAGTAGAGGATTGGAGAGTGTCCACTAACTGCTCCTTTTCGGACCACAGCCGGATACTCTTCAACCTTAACGTCATTAAAGAAAAACCGAAACCTTTCAGAAACCCTCAGAAGACAGACTGGAATCTTTTCTCAAACCTAGTTGCCAACAGGTTAGAACCGCCACAAGCCACCACTAATCCTGATCCAACTTACATTGAGAATTCAGTGGAAAATCTTGTGAGAATTCTGAAAGCGGCTTTCAACAAATCCTGTCCTTTGCAGCGTGCTCGCAGGAAGACCAGCGCAGTCTGGTGGACCACAGAGCTAAAGCAACTCAGGACCAGGACCCGAACTCTATTCAACAGAGCAAAGATCTCAAACAGAACCGAAGACTGGGATAATTACAAATCCAGCTTCAACGAATACAAGAGTTAAACCAGAGCAGCAAAATCTAAATCCTGGCGGGAGTTCTGCGAATCAATTGAGGATCTCAACGAAGCCGCAGGGCTCAGGAAGATCCTATTCAAGGACCCCTGCGTCCCGGGATTCATCCTTAAACCAGATGGTTCTTGGACAGAATCCAGTCAGGAATCCCTAGAACTGCGGACTGAAACCCACTTCCTAGGCTGTAAAAACCCTGAAACCACAGTCTCCTTCGAGACGACGGTTCCTACGGTTCACACAACCGAAGAAGTGATAAACAAGATTATCACAGCGGATAAAGTATCATAAGCAATAAATTCGTTCAACCCCTTTAAATCTCCGGGCCCGGACGATATCTTGCCAGTGATGCTTCAAAAAACACAGATTCACACTGTACCCCATCTCGTAAGCATTTTTTCCAATTGCCTGCGCACGGGGTACATCCCAACACAGTGGAAAGAAATAAAGGTAATTTTCATACCCAAGGCAGGTAAACCATCCCATACTGCCGCAAAGGACTATAGGCCAATTAGTCTCTCGTCATTTCTATTAAAAACCTTGGAGAGACTCCTTGACCTATACATCAGAGGACTCACAAATTCACGAAACTTATGCAACACTCAACACGCCTACCTCAAAGGCAGATCAGTGGAAAGTGCTCTGCATAGTGTTGTCCGTGAAATTGAGGGCTCGCTGAACTTAAAAGAGTTTACAATGGCAGCCTTCCTCGACATAGAGGGGAGGACATAAAAGTAGACAAATCCATTGTAATCTGGATTGAGAATATGCTGAAGAACAGAATTATCAATGCAGACATTGGACACAGTTCTATAAGGAAAGTGACAACTAGAGGCACACCACAAGGAGGAGTTCTCTCCCCCTACTGTGGCTTCTTACAGTCAACAAGATCCTCAAATTCTTTATGGAAAAAGACACAAAGATCATAGCGTACGCGGATGACCTAGTTATCTTGATAAAAGGTAAATTTCTACCAACTATCAGTGAACTGATAGTGAACAGTGAACCCCTAACTGCGTTGAGGGAACTCTCCTCGTAGGCAAGACAGAACGGTCTGAGAATAAATGCCCAGAAAACCGAGTTGGTCTTGTTCATCAGGAAAAGGAAAATTCCGATATTTGCTCCCCCAAAGTTAGAGGGCACCCCATTCAAACTCAAAGCGGAAGCAAAATATCTAGGCATCATTCTTGACTCTAAGCTGTCCTGGAAAAGGAACCTGGAGGAGAGGATGAAAAAAGGATTGAATGCTTTTTATGCATGCAAAAAGACCTTCGGAAAAAGGGGCTTGCAACCGTACATCATTCATTGAAAGTACATTGAAGTCATTGAAAGTATTCAAAGTACAAAGGTCAGCCGCTGTTTGTACAACGGGAGCCATGAGAAGCACGCCGCAAGCAGGGTTGGACATGATTCTTCATCTCCTCCCCCTGGATCTATTCATAAAAGGCTACGCTGCAAAGAGCGCTCTCAGACTAAGAGAGTCCTCTCTGTGGAAGCAAGCCAACTATGGACATGCGTGTGGCCGCAGATAATAGAAGACCTGGGAAGGAAATATGGTTTTAGTAGCCTCGCAGCTACGACCGACTAATGACTTCTCTCTCAGTATACCTATCCTTTTCCCCGACAGAGAAGAGTGGCTATCAAACGCCGTAATCAACGACCATTATATCACCCTCTTCACCGACGGATCGAAAATGGACACAGGCACTGGGGCCGGGTTCTACTCTGATACCCTCCACGAACAGGAATCATTCAGACTCCCTGATCTGTTCAGCGTGTTTCAAGCAGAAATCCTGGCAATAGAGAAAGCAGCCAAACACCTACAGGTAGCCGATATCCCACCATCTGATATCACCATCTTCGTAGACAGCCAGGCTGCACTGAAGTCAATAGAATCCTGTAATACGAGATCAAAGGCTGTCAAGAAATGTCGCGACTCACTGAAGTCCATCAGACACCATAAAGTTAAACTCTGCTGGGTCCCGGGCCACAGCTCAATCGCAGGGAACGAAAGAGGGAACGAACTGGCCAGGCAAGGTTCTGAAATGGACATCAGCGAAGCGGACACGTCATTGCAACCACCGATCAGCGCATTATACCGGATCATAATCGTCAAAGAGGCCAACTCGTCTTGGCTTACAAGAAACGACAGCTACACGACAAGATCATCGTGGCCAGAGCTCAATGTCGGAAAAACAAAGAAGCTCCTGGCGCTGGACCATAACTCGATCCATATGCTCGTCGGAGTGATCACAGGACACTGTCCCATTGGAGCAATGCTCCGGAAATGGGACTCGGGATCCAGCGATCTCTGCCGGAGCTGCGGCGATGAGGAAGAAACTGAGACGATCCAGCATCTGCTTTGCCACTGTCCAGCTCTCCAGAATCGACGCCTAGTGTCGCTAGGCCAGAGATTCTTTACAGAGATTGCGGACGTGGCTAATGCAGACATATCGGATCTTCTAAGATTCATCAAGAGCACGGGGTGGTTTCAGCCACCACGTGATAGGACAGGTTAATTTTATGTGTACCCACACAAACGAAGGGAATCACAATGGGCCTCTTGGCCTCCGAGTGGAAGTGATGTCTAACCATCACACTGCCCTTCTAAAACCGAACCTAACCTAACTTGCACGTGTAAATTAAAAAAAAACATTTTTAAATTACTGTAGGTGTTATTTTTTTAAACTTTATTGCCAATGTATTAGTCATAATGTTATTAATCCCAAGGGTATGCTTCTTTTACGTAGAATTTTGTGGAACATTGTTTATTTACAAAATAGGTCTTAAAATTTAAAATAAAAAAATGTAGTGTGTTTGTAATGAAAAAGTTTGATAGATAAATTGTATTGTTTGATAGGTTCCTCAAAATTATATTATCAGGTACAGACACATTTTTGCTGTTCATTATCAACAAGTAACATAAAAAAAGAAATATTTGCAGTGTTAAAATAAATAGGCGATTATTTTTTTTACACAATATTATTTATTTAAGAACTTCAATTCGGTTTGAATTTGAAATGCAAAAGGGAAGTCGTGACCTACTGAAAAAAAAAACAAAGTGAACGAATAAAAAAAAGAGACAATAGCATTCATTCGCAACTTATGAATTAGACATGCACTTAAGTCCTAAGCGCATTGTATTCGTATTAAGGTCTCAACAATAAGTCATGAGATTACTTCAGTGGATTGTCACACTAAAATTTCGAAGCAGCAAATATTGAGCTATACCAACATATGTACCTACTCCGGCCATAAGTTCTGTTACAAATATAAAACGCTATCAAAAAAAAAAAAACACAACATATTGTATTCAAAATTATTTCATTTATTAGAACACAATATTGGCTATTAAAAAAAGTTGGGTTCATTCGAAATGATCGCCTTTTGCTTTAACACAAGCTTTGAAACAATGTGACCATTGGACTATAGCGGCAGGTACGGTTTTATGGAGATCATGGACGCTGCTCTGGTTAATGCTGTTTTAAGGCTTTCCAAATTTCTGTGGGGAGTCTTACAAGGCATGTTCTCCAATTCTGACCACAAACCATAATCCAATGGATTCAGATCTGGATTCCGCGACGGCCAATCTTCTGCTGCTATAAAGCCAGGAATATTGACTCTGAGCCACTCCTGTGTGGTTTTGGCTTTGTGCGCTGGAGCAGAGTCCTGTTGGAAGATCCATCCAGAAGATCCAGACCAGATATTGGTCAAACCCTTCACAATACCCTCTAGCACATTTTTTACACAGTTTTTACGCCCTTTTCAAAGAAATGGAGGAATATGACACCATGGTGAGAGACCCCCACCAAACCACTACGGAAACAGGATGATGGCCACGTTGAACCCTTGGAACATTTTTTTTCGCTTCCTTGGATGAAGTGGCATAAATCTTGTCATTTTGTTTGTTGAAAACTTCTTCCACGTTAAAAATTCTCTCGTCCGTAAACAGAATGTTTTCACGGCCATTGTCCGCGTGTCACTGCAAAAGTCGCTTGCATCTTTCCAGTATAATTTTTTTTAATTGAGGAGTTAAAAGATGACCCGTGGACCGACGATAGGCTTTCATATGCAGATCATCCCGAATCAGCCTAGACATGAATCTGGTTGATATATCCAATTCCTTGGACATGATCTTCTGCTCCCTAAGGGGATTTCTCCGAATTCGTTCACGTAATGCCTTTACTACCACACTCGTACGGACGACGCGCGGGCGACCACTTCTTGGCCTGTCCTCTACTCTAGACAATTCGCCAAAGCGAGAAATAGCCCGATAAACCAATATTCTTGATATTCCGAGTGGTTTTAGTAACTCGAAAATTTAACCAGCACTCTTTCCGCATTTATGCAACGCTATTACCGCGACTTGATTCTTTTTTACGCCCCACTTCATGCTAATAGTTTGCAAACTGAAACCAACTGACTAGTGTTCGTCACTGATCAGTGCATGTGTTCTGAAAAAAAAGTTAACGGTTCAATTCCCGGAAAAAGTTTTGAACGACAAGCGCTAGAAATTGTGTAACTGAACTTATGGCAGGACTAGGTACATATGAATGTGATTTCCCGATTTTTGAATTACATACATGGAGATGAGACATACTGTTGCTTGTAAAATCGCATTAGTAAATAACCAAACACACTGCAGATAACCTAATGAATTACATCGATAAAATAAATAAAAAAAAAATATTAGATATACATAAATATTATCTTTACAAAAAAATACTTTACAAAAAAATATATGAATACAGTGCCGAATAGTACTCATCACCGATTCTGTTTAAATTTTTTGTACATTTAGTCTGATATGTCAAAAGTAAAAATACAAACCGGTTTTTGGCACAAATTGCTAGAAAGGACTAAAAGAATGTGCTTAGTTTGAATATCCTGCAAAAAATTAACTCAAATATTTTTAGAATTTTAACAGTTATATATAGATATACAAATGATACCGCAAATTGATGCAACAATTAAGTACTTTTAATTGACATAAAAGGCATTGTCATCCATTTACACATATTGAGGATATGAACAGTTTATTTCTTTAAAAGTGAATTTCATCAAAGTATAGTTTACAAGATATAGGCTAAAGGAGTGAAAAATGCTCATTACCCTATCATGAATACATATGTACGTCGCCGTTTTTATGAGTTAATCCCAGTTAAATATGTATGGGGAGGCATGCTGCCCACTCTGCAACCGTCTTGCTTGAGTTCCCTGTAGAGTTTGGAGTAGGTGCAATGTTGGGTACATGCAAAATAAAAAGTAACATTGCTTACGACTCTTACATATGAATGTATATATGTAGATGTACATATATCAAAATGCTCAGAATGCCCTCTATTACATACTCAAATTTTATCAAAATTGGAGGGGAGTACTCTTTAGTTAAAAAATGTTATCTTTAATTAAAAATTAAAAATTAAAATTAGTTAGCATTTATCAATTTTTCATCTTCTCTGAATAACAACTTTTAAAAATAACATCTTTAGATCAGAATTCAAATGAACATTTATTTCATATTTTTTTATATACAGGGTGTCCCACGAGCAGTGTGCCAAAAAGCTAGAGCATGTAGGTCTAGTCAAGACAAGAAAAAAATCGTACGGGAGGGGGGGGTCTATTTCCCCCCGTTTAGCCGGGAGGGGCAATTTTCTAAAAAATTGACTTAATTTGGAAAAAAAATTATTCAAAATCAACAGTTACATCCACAATGCCACGATATACCTTTTTATAAAGCCAGAAATCTCTTCTTTCATATTGATTTTAAATGAAGCTGTTCTAAGGAGTAGCTTTTGAGAAATTGATTTTCAAACTTAAAATTTTGAAAAAAAATTGAAAAAAAAAAATTTCAAACTATTTTTTTTCAAAATTGTATGTAATTAAGTAGTATTTTTTTTTTCAAAAATTCAATGCTCTCATTAGTTTTTAGTTAAAAGCAGAAAACCGGATGCAAAAATGTATTGTAGTTTTTGAGAAATTAAAAAAAAACCCGAACCATTTTTTTCTAAGAAAAACCTTTTTTTTGGTTTTAACGCGGCTGGACTTGTAAGTAAATTAATGTATGAAACATTGACCTCTTCTTTTATTATTTTTAAAAAATTCGGAGTTTTATGAGGATACAATAAAGTGATACAGTATTGGAATAACCCTAGATTAATTCTTTTTTTTCATTGATAACGCCTGAAAACTGACCTGCGAATTTCGTCTGGGTCCGCCCGCCGCCGATGGGTTCTACCCGAATTTTGGATTTGGTATTATGCTTGGAGTGCCCAAATCTAGAGTATGGAGAGTGCTTCATACCGAAAACTTACACCCGTACCATTTTAGGCCAGTTCAGGGACTCACCTGAAACGACAAGTTTTTGAGAGCAGAATTTTGTCGATCATTACTGCTTCGAGATGAAACTGAACGAAACTATTTTGCAAGGATATTCGGTACGGATGAAGCACAGTTTACCAGAGATGGGGTTACTAACTTCCACAATTTGCATCATTGGAATCGCACCAATCCACACAACAAGAAACAAAATAAATCACAGCACCGCTTTAGCTGTAATGTTTGGCTTGGTATTGTTGGACAAACTGTAATCGGGCCCCGGTTTTTGAATGCCGTTATTAATGGAGAATCATACCTGCAATTCCTACGAGACCTTTTGCCCGATTTGATGGCCAATGTTCCTTTGGCCATAGCAGATAATTTAATCTACCAGCAAAATGGAGCACCAGCACACTACAGCTTACGGGTTAGAAACTGGCTGGATGATCATTTTAGTGACCGTTGGTTCGGAAGAAGGGGCCCCACGGAATGGCCACCTAGATCACCAGATTTAACTCCTCTAGATTTTTATGTGTGGGGATTCATGAAGAATTATGTTTACGAAGTGGAAATAGTATCTTTGGAACAACTGAAAGAACGAATTGAAGTCGCTGGAGTCAAATTGCAGGAAAATTTGTCAAGCATAGATATGTGCAGCCATTAGGAGAAGACGGAGATATAATCTTTGCCTTCTAAAAAAAGGGGATCATATTGAAAATTTATTATAATAAAACTCCGAAGTTTTTAAAAATAATAAAAAAGAGGTCAATGTTTCATACATTAATTTGTCTACAAGTCCAGCGGCGTCAAAACCAAAAAAAAGGTTCTTCTTAGAAAAAAATGGTTCGGGTTTTTTTTCTAATTTCTCAAAAACTACAAGACATTTTTGCATCTGGTTTTCTGTTTTTAACTAAAAACTAATAAGAGTATTGAATTTTTGAAAAAAAAATTAGTACTTAATTACATACAATTTCGAAAAAAAATAGTTCGAAATTTTTTTTTTTAATTTTTTTTGCAAAATTTTGAGTTTGAAAATTAATTTCTCAAAAACTATTCCTTAAAGCAGCTTTGCTTAAAAACAGGATGAAAGAAGAGGTTTCTGGCTTTACAAAAATATATACCACGGTATTGTGGATGTAACTGTTGATTTTTAATATTTTTTTTTCCAAATTAAGTCAGTTTTTTAGAAAATTGCCCCTCCCGGCTAAACGGGGGGGAATAGACCCCCCCCCAATACGATTTTTTTCTTGTCTTAACCAGACCTACACGCTCTAGCTTTTTGGCACACTGCTCGTGGGACACCCTGTATATGTATATAGTTTATTCACTTTAATATACATACATACACAATATAATTATTTGTAATATGGATAAGTAAATATAATATTTAATTTACACCAGTTTTACTGGACAAATCACTGACCGGGGCAACAGTGCCTAATATCTTCAAGCAATTGGTTAAAGGGATCCTGATTCAACTTTTTTACGCGACGACGCCACACAAATTCACAAAAATGTTTCTCCATATTGTCGACATGGACACCATCACGGGACAATTGACGACGGGTACACCGCCATTTTGGGTATGAGCCCCTGTTTCAGAGTTCACAAACTCCATGGTGAAATCTTGGTATCCAAAAGATATAAAATCAAGATATCCCTTCTAACTATCTGTATTGGTTCCAGGTTTAAAGTGTTTTTGACTCAATTCAATAATTCAATTGGTGTATTTCCATTGGTTTTTATTTTCTGGTCAAATCCTTAATCTGCATTTTTACATTCATCAATAACCATGATTTCACCAGAACCTCCTATTTGCCCGTGTTCCGCGAATTGATAATCCAGTGCTACCATACAAACTTCCCCACAAAAGGAAAACCGATCCGAAACCGTCTTATGTGAAACTTTTTAAAGTGTTTGTACGAGTATTATGTTGCAGTAAGTTTAACATATTTAGTATCTTTGAAAAGATCTTCGAATTTAGTTTTATATTCCGTAAAAAAATACCTTCATACTAGTTTTCTTTTTAAATCATTTTTCTTGAACATATGGATACATTTTTCAAAAAAGTACTTAATTGTTGCTTTAATTTGTTGGTATTTATATAGGTATATACACCTTTTATAATTTTAAAGATATTTGAGTTTATTTTCTGCAGGATATTCGGGTTTTTGTTTGCAATGAAAAAAATATACAATATTTACAGTTTTCAGTAGCCAATTGCGAGCAAAAAAAACTATTGGAGATTTTTAGATAAACGTGTGTTGACGAGTGAAAAACTAACAAAGATCTGGACTTTATTTAAATATAAGAACATGAGAACAAAGGAACAGAAAGAGGAATTGAGCGTTGACAAACTACAATATTTAGCTTATTTATATTGTACTTAAACTATAATACTTCTTCTTAAGCTATATACTTATGTATGTATATGTTCGATTAATACGAATTAATTCAATCCAAACGATTTTAAAAATGCATTATGTTTCTATTTTCCAAAACAGTTAATATATCGGCAACGTTTTCATGAGTAGATACATACTGTAAAACAATTTCTTTACTTGTAATTTTATCTCGTACAAAATGAAATTTAATGTTTGTTAGTTTATGATGTACGGGATTTTCTGCAATGTGCTGTCCACTGATGTTGTCTCCAAATATTGTCATTGCCTGTTGGGGCAAACCAATTTCACGTAGTAGCCTACGGAGAAATACGGCTTCTATCAAGCGCAATATACCACAAAATGTGTTGGACCGCAGTTTCGTGCTCTATGTGTGGATTCGTATTTCTTTGAGACAGTTTGCAAGTCGCATGCAATATGTCTTGCGGGCTCAAAACTGCTAAGTACATGAGAGATCTTATTACTGATTGATATTGGGTAGTATTTACCTTAGCACAACTGTCTTTCTGACAAGCAACTTGGAAGCCAAGATCCAATAGGGTGGTAGGTGGTCGACAATTTTGCATTCCGTACACGGCCAAAACAATATAACAGGACCCCGATCCGGTGCGTTCAATTTCCATTCCAAGAAAAAAATGTAAGGGGTCACTGTCATGAATTTCATATTTGGTTGCTAACTCTTCTTTTATCTGGTTGGTTTCCGTGCTGTTGTGAAACATGATAATTAAGTCGTCCACATAAACTGCCATGTAATGTTGTTTGTTCTTATTGACATAAAGACATGGCTCACTCGGGTATCTTTCAAAATACATGTCCTGCAAAACCTCGTTCAGTGTGTTATCCCACGCTCATCCGGAATGCCTAAGGTCATAAATTGCCTTATGCAGCCTTAACACTTTATTGGGATGCTGCGCGTCGACAAAATTTTCCGACTGCCTCATGTAAACTTCTTCTTCAAGGTTACGCGTTTGAAATGTCAATATTTTGCGACTGCCTCATGTAAACTTCTTCTTCAAGGTTACGAGTTTGAAATGTCAATATTTAGCTTTTTTTCTGCAGGTAAGGTAAACAAAGTTTTAATGGTTTCATAACGGATGACTGGCATAAACGTGCTATCTCGCCATCCTTGTTTCACTTTGCTCTAAAAACCCATTTAGAACTAATAACCTTTTTACTTACTCAGAGATCCACTAAGCACTAAGTGTTGTTTTTCTTCAAAGCATCCAGCTCAGCTTTCATTGATTTTTGCAAATAAAATGCATTGTCGCTATTAAATGCTTCTGAAAAAGTGGAGTATCGCTATTTTCAAAAAGGTTTATGTTATTAAGCATGTTATACTGTTTTTTGGGTCTACCGTGCTGACCTGTCCGTAGAATCCTAGGTCTTCCAGGTCCACGTTGCGATTAATTGTCGGGCAGCTCAGGAATGGGCATATCATCAACTATATTCACGTCACTATTTTCTTCATTTTCAGCTTCTTGCTCCCCTTGATCATTTAAATCTTACTTTTGAACTCCGGGAGATTGCTCAAGACGAATAGTGCTTGTAACAAAATCATTTGTTGTATCTGATGTACGAGATTCAAACCTACATTCTAATAATTTAACATCGCGACACTCCACAATCATTCGCCGGTATGCCTTTGCCTCGAAGGAATATCCAACGAAAATAAATTCTCTGCCTTTACATAAAATTAGCTTTTCTTGGTTTTATCCAGCGCAAAGACGCGTGACCCGAAAATCCTAAGATGCTTTACTGATGGTTTTCGTCCGTTCCATGCCTCAAAGAGTGTGCATCTATTAAGTGCATTAGTCGGACACCTGTTGCGCTAATAAACCGTTGTTTGAACTGCTCAGCCCATAAGAATTCTTTAAAATTTGCGTGTATTATTAGACTTTTTGCCATTTCGACCAACGTGCGGTTTGCGCGTTCTGCGACGCCATTTTGCTGTGGTGTGTTCGTATATTTCTCTTTTTATGCGGCATTCGGTATGGTAGCTATTGAAAATCTTGTCACTTCATAACACTTTTATTACTTACCCGTTTGACAATCAACTTAGCTTTTAAACTTTTAAAATTTTTAAAATACCATTTTTTTGGCGTGTATGTAGTAACGGTAGTTTCCGTAAATAACAATTCACAGGGTGTAAACTTTCTTTTGACGCCTAAAATATGAAGTATTTTTTGTTTTTTATTTATAAAATATTTGTTATTAGTTTTTTTTGTTAACTTTTATGTGTCGTTCGATTAAGAATTAAGATATAAACCAACATGTTAAACTAGATTTAATTGAAACATTTAATAAATATTGTAATTGAATTTGGAACATGAAACATAGAGGCGTAAACTTTCTTTTGACGCTCACAGTATTTATTTTAAATTCTATGTTTTCTAATTTTTATATAATTACAGTCGCCTCCCTCTAAATCGAACTTCCTCGAAGTCGAATTTCCCCCTAATTCGTAACTTCAGTTTTTCGTACAAAAAACCATCCTCTAAGTCGTACTCCCTTTAAGTCAAAATTCCCTCTAACTCGAATATATTCTTTCAATTCTTGGTATATTTTGATTTCCTCTAACTCGATTTTTTTTTTCGGAGGAGACACGAAAGCCGGTTACAACTCGTATTAATAAACGTAAGCACACGTACACGCATACACTGACTCCCTTCATCTTTGTATGTACACGTGCCCTACTTATTATTCGTACTGTGCGTTGCTTCATTTCATGCGTGTGTAGGAAATCTATACTTTAAACGAGAGCCATACGGACGTCTGCCAGTGAGATTCCAATTGTAAACATTTGCGGACGTACGAGGTATTTTTGCTAGGTATTTACTCTTAACAGGTTTGTGGTCATCGGATACCAATTAAAAGCTTTGTTTAAATAAAAGTGAATAAACGCAATGTAAATGGTGTGGTCAGAAACCTTATTTAATTTGCGTTGCTTTCAGGCTAAGCTATAGTATGTACGTTAACTTGGACAAAAAAAAATTATAACGACAAGAAATCTAACTTTTAAAGAACTTCATTGCTGGATGGTTTCAAAATTTTCACAAATGAGTACCAACTTTTCAGATAAATTATGGCCAAAAGAAAATTGAAAACTTTAGATCTTGGCACAAAAATTCGTCTGATTGAGGAAATTGAAAAGGGACTTCAAAGAAAAAGAAAATTGCTGAAGATTTCGGCACTGTCAATCATATGGGCCGAAAGAAAGCAATTAAGACTTCGGCACAGTTGTGCTAAATTTAGTTGTCAGGTAAAGCGGAACAGGATTTGTGCTTATGAAAATGTTGACAAAGCTGTTTTCAAGTGGTTCGAGAGTATGAGTGGCAATAATTTACCAGTTAGTGGTCGTATCTTAAAAGAACAAGCAATAAAATTTGCAAGCAAATTAAGTTTTCCTAATTTCAAGGCAAGTGAAGGTTGGCTGACTAGATTTAAAACCAGACACAATATTCTTCACAAAGTTTTATCGGGTGAAAGCGCTTCCGTTGACAAGACAAAAGCCGATGAATGGAAACAACAGATCACGGAAACAATCAGAGGGTTCAAACCGGACGATATTTTTAATGTCGATGAAGCCTGGTTTTTTTTTTAAATGTTTGCCAACACATACCTTGGCTTTTAAAGGGGAAAAATGTTTTGGAGGCAAGCACAGTAAAGAAAGAGTGACATGTTTAGTAGGATCCAACATGACCGGTTCAGAAAAGTTATAGCTCTTAATTATCGGAAAGAGCAAAAATCCTCGCTGCTTCAAAAACTAAAATCCTTAACGGTGGATTATGTAGCAAACCAACGTTCTTGGATGACGGCAGATCTTTTTACGAGCTGGCTTTTGAAGCTTGATGCAAAATTTTGAAGACTAAGGCGCAATGTATTGTTCATCATCGGTAACTGTCCAGCTCACCCAAAGCAAGTAAAGGATAAGTTAAACTTCATCAAGATTGAGTATTTTCCTCCCAATATGACCTCAATAGTTCAGCCGATGGACATGGGTATTATACAAAATTTGAAAATACACTATAAGCGCCCTGTGCTTACCAAGATCTTAAGGATTTGGGAAACTAAAAAAGTGTACTACAAGATATCACTGCTCGACTGCGTACGCGAAATTTCAAAGGCATGGTTACAGGATGTAACTCCGTTGACAATTGAAAATTGTTTCAAAAAGGCTGCATTTAAGACCGAGACATGGGATAATGAAGATGATATTCCACTTAACATATTCAATTGCTTAAACGAGGATACCAATGAAATCGAGGTGATCTGGATCAAGATAACAGAGTCCAACTACAATGCTGAAGGCGTGAGTTGGAAGGATTATGCTGAAGTCGATGACGT
This sequence comes from Merodon equestris, assembly GCA_958301585.1. Classification (NCBI taxonomy): domain Eukaryota; kingdom Metazoa; phylum Arthropoda; class Insecta; order Diptera; family Syrphidae; genus Merodon; species Merodon equestris. Next base: position 122,888,143 of record OY284413.1, read on the forward strand.
TATCGTTGCCACAGAAGTACCTGATCGCAATTCAATTTTGGAAGCAATAACACATGCCGATGATTTTGGGAGTGGGGGTAAAGAAGAAGATAAAGCAGAAAAAAATAATATTGAAGTTCCGAAAAGGGATGACATTGAAAACGCAATTGGAATATTGCAATCTGCAATTGAAATGACAGATGATGTACCGGATGAGATCCAACACAGCCTTTTTTAAATAGAGTCGTTTTTACTAATTTTGATATTCCGTGAAATTTCGACTTATAGGGAGGCGACGTAATTTCCGTTTTTGCATGAATTGTGGGTCCATAACCTTTGTTAGAGTTTTTAAGATAAACGCGTGTGAAAAAACTAACAAAGAACTGAATTTCATTTGAATATAAGAACAAAGGAACAGAAAGAGGCTTATATAAACTTAAACCTAAACAAAAACCCTTCCTTCACAGTATTCCAAAATAGCAATAAGCCATAAAATTAGTAAGTCAATGGCTTTTTGTTATACGTGGGTGTCAGAATATCTGTCAGTGTAATTTGGTGAGTTTTAAGCATTTTTTCTAATAATATATCGTAATAAAAAATAAATAATACTTCCGTGCAGGGACGGGTTACGAATATCCCTGCAGCGATACCTCTCGCTTGTCGTAAAAGGCGACTAAAACAAAGGTAAACAAAAATCACATCTAGGCAATTTAGAAAACACCAAGGTGAGCCTAGGGACACATATTCCTTATATACCACATATACATATACCTTAATGGTGGCATATACTGCCCCACATGTGTACATGCAAATCAGTGGGTTGACACGACTGGAGATCACCGGTGTTGTAAGAGTAAGATCAAACAAAAACAATCTGGAGCATGCCCGTCTCACAAAAAAAAAAAAAAAAAAAAAGGCAGGCCGAAAAACAATTGGTGCAAACAAATGCAAAAACACCAGCATTTGATTGGCCTCAGCGATGAAGTAATCCCAAACCGGGAAGCCTGCCGCTGCTTTCTGAGGTCAAACCGAAACCGGCGGACCCCACAAGCGGACCAGTAGGAATGCTGTTAAGTGGGAAGGTTATGGTCCTACACTTCTGACCATAACAACGCCGGAAAAAGGAATAGAAGAATAAAAAATAAATAATAAAATATATAATAAATAAAAAAAAGAATAAAAAAATATTTAAAAAAAAACAAAAAAAACTATTGTGTTCATTCCGGGCCAATTAAATACTTGCTTTTTGTCGGTTAAGTCATTACAAATAATAATACGTTGGGTCGAATAGGCTGGTGCCTCTCATTGTTTAAAGCGATGGCAGACGTGAAATGCAATTTTTTCTGCCCTTGACGTCACTACTTGAGTCTAACGAGCAGATTTGCGGCTAATATTTTAATAGCCAGTACAACCAATAAAAATATGTATTATTGGACCAAGGTTTGCAAAAAGAAACATTTAGGAATTGTTGGATGGAGTCAGGCTCATCACAGGAAAGTTTTGTCTTTAAATTTGCTGTACTCGTATTTTTCTAATTATTTAGAGATATTTCTCATCTACTAGGGCGGGAAAACTTTTGAGAAGGATTTTTGCATTGCAATATAAAGTTAATTGGCTCCGTCGACGATGCTTATAAAGGGTTTTTAAATAAGGGCGGGTTGATGTTGAAACGAAGCAATATAAGGTTAGATCATCACGTATACATATATCAGGGGAATTAAATGTGAACATTAGTTTGTTGTTTTTTACATGAACAATAAACAATAAACGGATTTTCTCATTAACTCGAAAATATTGGTCAAAATAAAATTTATAATTTATAATATATAAAATCAAAAATATAAGGATGTTATATATCAAATAAATATATAATATTTTGGTTATCGTCTACAATGTTTGCCGCCACAAAGGAACTTTATAGTATTCTGGTGTTAATAGCAATTGTATAATACAATAGTTATTTTATATTATTATCAAATAGATATACAATACAATTATTTTTGTACCTCAATATGGTTATTGCGGTTGTAATGTAAATTCAAAACACGGTAAAGTTCACTATCACCTCCTACATGTATATCATCCCCACTTTTGATTCCTTCTGTAACAGCTTGTCGTGCATACTTTTCCATTTGAATATAGTAAAATTCCCTGAAAAAAAATTAAATTATATAACCCTTTTAATTAAATTTAAACATAAATATATTTTTAAACATATATGTATATACAAAAGTAAGTTATAGCCATACATGCACAGAATACAATCAGAATATGATTTATGCGTAAAAAGGCAAAGATTGAGTTCCAAAACGTCAAAACAAATGTATCGATGAGGTAGCAATATACTCGTAGGTTCGCTACAATTGTAACTTTTTGGGATAGTTTCGAAAACTTTACATAAGATTCTTGTTCTTGTGACTTTATCATTGATAGGTTAATAAAGGAAATTCAACTGAAAATGGAGATTTACGAAGTTTTTAGAAACGTAGTTAGCCATTCTATAATTGAAATTGCCGCTTAAAATTGAATTCACATTTAATTCCATTCCCAACCACTTGTACAAAAGGTCTTTGACGTTATAATACACTTTCGTAACCATGCAAAAAAAAATGATGTTATTTTAGATGCGCTGCTTGCTTGACTCGCATTGGAAGTTATATTTATGCCTCTTGGAACCGTTTACATTGCATTGCAACTCTTGATGATAATAATTCTTTCCAATTTCTTCAAGGAAATAATAATATTATAGTTTATCCAGTGCTCAAGCTAATGGTAAGCTTCAATTCGATCGTTTACGGAGTTGCCGAATTTATCAATAAAACTTTTTTTTTATTTATTTATTTAAAATCTTAAATATGTTGTACAAATTATTATATGTTTTTTACAATTACATGTGGGGTTTAACGATTAATATTTTAACATTTAAGAAACAAGTAGGCATCATTCTATAGTTCACGGGTGGCTCAATTTGTATGGAGAATAACTTTAACTATATGTATATAATATATGTACTAAAAAGTACTAAAAATGTACCAAAAAGTTCCTTCAAAAATATGCAAATAAAATAAAATAAAATACTAGAGGTATTGCTAATTTATTGACAGGTCGTGATGTTGTCGTGGTGTAAAGTGTAAGTTTCCCTACCTTCGTAATTCACGGTACATTAACTTCCCTTTTGCTGAAAATAGATTACATATACTCATAGTGATATTGATTCACGTTAGTACCCATCTTAATTGAAACAGATTATCTGTGAAGGCATTAGTAAATAGGTAATCAAGGAGATAAGATCTCCCATCTCCTGCTACAGTGTAGGTTCTATATTAATGTGAACATTTCACATGAAACTACATTTCCTTGAGGAAAATAAAAGGTTCTTTGGCCAAAATATTGACCAGAAAGTAGTGGTGAATATATCCATTCGAGCCTTCTTTTCTCTTGTACTGACTGAAGGTGACGAGGAGTAGATATTTGGTATAATGTGGACGGGTATAATTTTGGACGGGTACTGGGTGATTTCGGATTTGGATCGATATACGAGTACTTTTGGGACAAGCCTTTTTGTAAATTTATGGATGGCATTACGGGTGTAGTTAATAGCGCGGTATCTCAATATGCAATTGCTTATATTGTTAAACGTGAATACGATTAACGTTTATGAGTTAAATGAGTATGAGGGTATCGTATTTTATAAGTTCTATACTGTAGAATATTGATAATTTACTTTCACTCTGAATTTTTTGTTCGAAATGAAAGGTAAACGTCATAGAACCAAAAAATACCCACTGAATAAGTTAATTAAAAATTGCATAGATACCAATTCAAGAATAGTCCCTTTCAAAGGCGATTGCAGAATGGGCATGTGATTTTTACAGCACAGAGCTAAATTAACGAATTCGTGAATGTGAAGAAGTGAATCGATGTCATCGACCGTGTTTAAAAGCAACTAGATTTGAAGTTAGATAGTTATTTTTTTCCATATATGTACATAATGCAATAATCGTTTGGAAATTATCTTTTCACCAATTTGCCTGGAGATAATGGTAATGAAATCGGTCGGAGACATTTTGGTTCACTGATTTCTTTAGATGGTTTCCATATTTTAGATATTGAGAAATGTTGTTGTAACGGGAAATGTGGGAGATGCGTTGTTTAAAGGGGAAAAGTGCATTTTTCAGCACTGGGTTTGAAATTCGGTCATAACCTGGTGAAGAGATTTAAAAAAGCTGACCAGTTTAAATGGGCGGATGGGTTTTTCTACTGATTTGGGTGCAATATAATTATAAATTATAATAGCTCTGTGAATAGCGGAAGGTTTGGCGTCGAGGAGGGGTGACTGAAGGATTATTGTGGGTATTACTAACTGCAGTTCAAGTATTAATAGCGTACGGGATGAAGTTATTAATGAAAGTTTTAATATCCGTTAAGATTTTTTTTGCTAGTAGAGTTGGGGTTGATTTTTGACGAGAACCTTTGAAAGCTTTCTTTTTTAGAAAATGTCATTCATTTTACGATAAGATAAGATGGAATGTTTCTTTCAACAGTTTTCAAAAAAGTTGTTTATTGTGGTGACATTAGTTCACAGCTCAACCAAAAGCAAACAATTTACAGGGAAAGAATTGTGATATAAAAATAGAAGGGGAAAATGGCCTGCAAATTGTAACGCTTTGTTAATGACCGCGGCTTCTTTATTAAAGTTATGACATTGTTGTTTATTACTGACAAAATCAGAAGGCTTTCTTATGAAAGGTTGATCAGTTGGCACGGTCTGCTAAGAATTGGTTAATAGCCCATGGAGGTTGCCAACTATATGCCGTAAAGTATTGGGGAGAAACTGGGGGGAAATCGCATTGATGTCCACACGTGTCCAAGTTTTATGGGTTGAAAAATGGACGTGATTGCCATATTTATGTCCAGATTAGAGAATGATAGGAAGTTCCTAGAGTTGGTTATGTGTGAACTCCATAATGGGATCCAGTAATTAATAGTTGCAGTTTGGATCAATCTTTTGTATATATATTTTTTTGGTCTGAATTTTTTTTAATTTGTTCGTTGTTTTGTTTTTTAATGCTTGTTTTTGTATTTTTATATTTTGATTGTGTTTTGTATTTTGTTCTTTTTTCGTTTATTTGAATTTTTTTAGCCTATCCTGTTATTGGCGTTGGGCAGGCTTTGCTTTGGTAGGGCTAAAGGAACCAAAAATACAACAGACGCAGTTTGCTCCAGCCACTAAAAGCGTTGATGTTGTCGAACGACGTGCCCTCAACGACGTGGGCTACGTGGAAGATAAGTGTATAGTAAAGTACAATATTAGAGAAAACGCAACCGCTCGTGGTACAAGTAATTGGGTAGATTATTGACTGAATTCACTGCTCTTGCAACGTGGCTACGAATCAGTTTTATCAGAAAACAGTCCAGCCGTTGAATCCTAGCCCTATTGTATAGGACCTCTTTAAGGTAAAATTTCGTGTGCTAAAATTCGGGTGTTTTACATAATCCGAGACAAGTTCTGAGACCTTTTCTTGTCTCAGGTCGCATTCTTCATTTTTGTGGCTCTTTGCACACTTAACGCATCGAGGCTTCATTTCGCAGCTCGACGCGGCATATCCTTTCCAGCTTGCGTGCTTCTTCCGTGGTGGTGTACGCCGTGGTGAACGGCTTGACTCTCACGAATTTGACTCCAACTCTTTGAGCCCTGAGGGCACTTCGGCGGTATCCGTAATTGAGTACACGCCTTTGAGGAGCGTCGTCTGAAACCTCTCGGCCTTGGAGGTGAAAGTGAAGAACTGCGTTGTGGTCTCCTTTACAAGGTTCTTGAGCCGCTTATGCTGCTTCAGTGTTTTGCACTGGACATCATAGCGGTTACCGCCAATTCTTTTAAAAATATTATTGCTTGCCAATAACGTAATAATAATACATAGATCTAGGGTCTCACGTAGGGCTTTACTATTGGTAGAGATGGGCGACACCTTCTCTTTGGGATGTTGTTGCTGCTACTGGTGTCGTGACTCTTGTTGTTATTGTAGCTGCTGTTGTTGTTATTGCTGTTGTTGCTATTGCTGTTTTTGATGTTGTTGTTGTTCTTTCTGTGGTTGTTGTTGTTGCTTCTGTTGTCGGCTTCTGTGGTTGTTGCTGCTTATTTTTGTCTGCTTCTGTTGCGGTTGTTTCTGTTGAGGCTGCTATTCTTGTTTTTGTTGTTGCAACTGTGGTTGGGTATCCCCTTTCTTCTCTTTTTGCCGCATCTGATTTAGTTTATTCACTATGGCCTTTAATTTGGCACGTAGTATGCGCTTTTATCCTCTACATAGCTTATGTGACCAATGGGGTGTGTTGTGATGTAATTTGTGGCCTGTGTTTTATTTGTTGATGTTGTTCACGTCGTGACTGCGGCATATGAGAAATTACGGGGAGATGATTATGTTGCAGATTTTCCTAGCTTTAATCGTGCTGCATTTTCTTACACATTTTCTTATCAAGTTTCCTTTAATTGAGAGATAGTGGAAACATGTAAGCATGTAAGGGGAATGTGTAGGTTACATGTATCGTCGATATATTTCTACAGCATATTTTAATGGTATCACCTAGTTACTGATAATTTACATTACTCTTAAGCCATACGAATGAAACCAAATAATTTTTCTAAAATTGTTTTATATTAGTTTTTATCTTCTTTGTACAATCCCATATATGCTACATATATATACAGAATATGTTTGGTATAGCAAAGCACGCTTTGCTTTTTAGCGTACTATTTTATTTTGCTTCAAATATTATTTCAAGATATTCTACTCAAATATGAGTAAATTACAAGAAAATACTTACATACATATGTATATACGAATTTTATACACAGGCGACTTTCCGGTTAGCTCATAGCAGGGCTAGTAGGTTGAGCAGAGCCGTCATCAGAAACATCATGTAGAATAGTAGTAGCTTTGTTGTGTTTATAGGTTATTATATTTTAAGTTTGGTTTATTTCGCTAATGAATACACTGTCCACATTTCCACTCACATTTCGTATTATCCTCCTCACAGATCGTTTGGCCTTAAAATGTTTGATTGTTATGTCTTTATTTTTAATGTTTGTTTTGCAATGTATTTAACAGTTTTTGAAAATTTTATTTTATGCTCTTTATTATCTTTTTTAGCAGACAAACAATTGGACTAAATTATCATTATACAAATTATTTTTCATATGTCGAAATAATTATCATAATTTTTGTAAATAACGATTATCTTATCTTAATCTTCGTCACCTGCATATGTTGGTTGAAGGTAGTCCTGAATCCTGGTTGGTAAGGAAAATAATATTTTTAAAAAGCTCGTTTGGGTGGATCATTTCTTTCAGGTCCCAGTTATACTCGTTTAATATCTGAGTTATAATCAACATCGATTTGGTCGCTTGTTCTCTTCTAAATAAATAAATAAATATTCAGTATCGTTCAATTCTTACACAACCTTTTTTTCATCACTTTCTGGGAATCAATATCATGGCTTACATATAGTAGTAATACATTGATTTTTATTTCGATTTTGAATTCATTACAATTTATTATATAATCTAACTCTATTATGGTTTTGGCTTATGGCCGTCTACCAGAGTGACAATATGTACGTTAAGCATTCAAAATCTTCTTCAACTATACATTTTCTATAACGAAGTGCATTTGTACAGTAGTTGTAAAGTACATCCCAACCTTGGACTCCATTTAATCTCACTTGAATTTCTTTTAAGTTTGGGCATACTGCAAGGAAGTGAAATACATCTTTTCGTATCTTCATGTTGCAAAGATTCCAAAAGATAAGTAGCTCTGGACAGTGTGGAATGAAATTCAGATTTAGTAGTTTTCTTCTGATTTTGAAAATTTTGCCTATTTTTCTGCTTAGTTGCAGTTTAAAAAGTAGGTTTTTTCTGCTAGGTGGTATTTCAGCTTACTGTAATATGTTCAATACTGAGAAGACTGTGCATCCGTTAGAAATTGATCATACATATTTCGGCCTACTTTTTCCAATAGAATTTTGAGGTGCGCTCTTAGATGTTCAGAACGTCCATCGGGTGTTATCCTTATGTCCACAGTCTGATGCAAGGCGTTCCCATTCTTGAATGAAACTTGCTCTACTTCTTATTACACTCTTGAGTACTACTTTACTCTTAGTACTCTTACTATCGTCACTCATTGGCATAACTTTTACTATATAATCAAAATGTAGTCTCACTGTTTCCAAGAACATAGGTGGTGCACCAGTCTCTAGATGTAGCATATACATAATTAGGCGTAGCACTTGGTAAACGGAATATTCGCTTTAAGAAATAGCGAAGAGACTTTTCAACTTCAACAAAGGAACAGTATCCCCACACCTGCGCTCCATATAAAAAAACTGATGCTGCAGTTGAGCGAAAGAGTTTCTGCTTCGAGTTATGTGTTACATACTTGTTGTTGATGCAACGATTGATGAGATTGCTCGTTTGGCTTCATATAGTTTGGCCTCTAGATGTTTCTTCATATTCAGGTTCGAAGACACCAAATTTCCTAGGTATTTGTACTCGCGAACAACTTCCACCGTTTCTCCTTGATACGTTCATCTTTCGCTTCGAGAATATCTACTACCGCCGCCTCTGAACACTATTACCTTGGACTTATTCAAGTTCACGCTCAGGTTCCAGCATTTGCAATAAACGTTGAGCCTATTCATCATAAGTTGCAACCCATCCACAGAGTCGGAAAGGAAAACGATGTCATTCGCATACTTAAGAGCCGGAATTTTTTTGCTGCCGCACTTGATTACAGCATCTGTTTTGTCGTTGATGAACAGAACAAATAGTAACGCACTCAAGATACATCCTTGATTTACACCCATCGTTGTTGCAAACTCTCCATATACATATAGACTCCCCAACCCATACATACGCCACATTATTTGCATACATTGCTCTTAAGATATTGTACAGTTTGTAAATCAAAGCCTCGCGAGCTATGGTGGCGAATGCCGCTCGACGCGGGACGAAAAAGGTATATAGTTTTTTATGTTTCTGTTTACATATCTCATAGCTTACATATATAATATTTCACTCGTTGGTGTAAGTATACGACGAGCTAGACCGCAACCCACATCAGTTTAATTCCTTAAAAAACTGATTCAAACTAATATGATTTATTTATTTATTTTTCTTGGGTTCATTCGGAACAAATGTTTTAGGAACTGAATTTATCTCTCTGAAGTTAACTTGGACCTATCAGAAACCCTCAGAAGACAGACTGGAATCTTTTGTCAAACTTAGTTGCCAACAAGTTAGTACCGCCACAAACCATCACTAACCCCGATCCAACTTACATTGAGAATTCAGTCGATAATCTTGTGAGAATTCTGAAAGCGACTTTCAACAAATGTCCTTTGCAACGTGCTCGCAAGAAGACCAGCGCAGTCTGGTGGACCACAGAGCTAAAGCAACTCAGGACCAGGACCCGAACTCTATTCAATAGAGCAAAGATCTCTAAAAGAACCGAATATCGGAATAACTAGCAATCCAGCTTCAACGAATACAAGAGCAGAACAGGAGCGGCAAAGTCTAAATCCTGGCGGGAGTTCTGCGAATCAATAGAGGATCTCAACGAAGCTGCAAGGCTCAGAAAGATCCTATCCAAGGACCCCTGCGTCCCGGGATTCATCCTTAAACCAGTTAGTTCTTGGACAGAATCCAGTCAGGAATCCACAGAACTGCTGACTGAAACCCACTTCCCAGGCTGTAAAACCACAGTCCCAGTCGAGACGACGATTCCTACGGTTCACACAACCGAAGAAGTAATAAACAAGATTATCACAACGGATAATGTATCATGGGCAATAAATTCGTTCAAACCCTTTAAATCTCCGGGGCCGGACGATATCTTGCCAGCGATGGTTCAAAACACACAGCCCCACACTGTACCCCACCTCGTAAGAATTTTTTCCAATTGCTTGCGCGCGGGGTACATCCCATCACAGTGGAAAGAAATAAAGGTAGTTTTCATACCTAAGGCAGGTAAACCAATCCATACTGCCGCAAAGGACTATAGGCCAATTAGTCTCTCGTCTTTTCTATTAAAAACCTCGTAAAGACACCTTGACCTATGCATCAGAGGACTCGTCAACTCACACAATTTATGCAACACTCAACGCCTCCGTCAAACGTAGATCAGTGGAAAGTGCTCTGCATAGTGCTGTCCGTGAAATTGAGAGCTCGTTGAACTTAAAAGAGTTTACAACGGCAGCCTTCCTCGATATAGAAGGGGCCTTCAACAACGTAAACACAGTGGCCATAATAAGAGCTCTAGAGGACATAAAAGTAGACAAATCCATTGTAATCTGGATTGAAAATATGTTGAAGAACAGAATTATCAATGCAGACATTGGACACAGCTCTAAAAGGAAAGTGACAACTAGAGCCACACCACAGGGGGGAGTCCTATCCCCCCTACTGTAGCTTCTTACAGTTAACAAAATCCTCAAAATCTTCATGGAGAAAGACACAAAGTCAATAGCATACGCGGATGACCTAGTTATCTTGATAAAAGGTAAATTTCTACCAACTATCAGTGAACTGATAGTGAACAGTGAACCCCTAACTGCGTTGAGGGAACTCTCCTCGTAGGCAAGACAGAACGGTCTGAGAATAAATGCCCAGAAAACCGAGTTGGTCTTGTTCATCAGGAAAAGGAAAATCCCGATATTTGCTCCCCCAAAGTTAGAGGGTACTCCATTCAAACTCAAAGCGGAAGCCAAGTATCTAGGCATCATTCTTGACTCCAAACTCTCCTGGAAAAGAAACCTGGAGGAAAGGATGAAAAAAGGATAGAATGCTTTTTATGTATGCAAAAAGAGCTTCGGCAAAACATGGGGCTTGCAACCGTACATCATTCATTGGATGTACACAGCAACCAACAGACCCATTTTAAGTTATGGGGCCCTAGTCTAGTGGACTGCTAGCAGCACGAAAAGTTATTGAACATGCTCAACAAAGTACAAAGGTCAGCCGCTGTTGGTACAACGGGAGCCATGAGAAGCACGCCGCAAGCAGGGTTGGACATGATACTTCATCTCCTGGATCTATTCATAAAAGGCTGCGCTACAAAGAGCGCTCTCAGACTAAGGGAGTCCTCTCTGTGGAAGCAAGCCAACTATGGACATGCGATTATACTAATAATAATAGACGACCTGGGCAAGAAACATGGTTTTAGTAGCCTCGCAGCTACGACCGACTATATTTCCACCCAAAATGACTTCTGTCTCAGAATAAAAATCCTTTTCCCCGACAGAGAAGAGTGGCTATCAAACGCTGTGATCAACGACCACGAGATTACTCTCTTCACCGACGGATCGAAAATGGACACAGGCACTGGGGCCGGGTTCTACTCTGATACCTCCACAAACAGGAATCATTCAGGCTCCCTGATCTATTTCAATTTAAGCAGAAATCCTAGCAATAGAGAAAGCTGCCAAGCACCTACAGGTAACCGATATCCCACCATCGGATATCACTATCTTTGTCGACAGCCAGACTTTACTGAAATCAATAGAATCCTGTATAATGAGATCAAAGGCTGTCATGAAATGTGGCGACTCACTGTATTCCATCAGACACCACAAAGTCAAACTCTACAGGGAACGAAAGAGCGGCCGAATTGGCCAGGCAAGGGTCTAAACTGGACAGCAGCGAAGCGGACACGTCATTGCAACCACCGATCAGCGCATTATACCGGATCATAAATGACACCAAATCATAAAAGAAGCCACCTCGTCTTGACTTACAAGAAACGACAGCTACACGACAAGATCATCGTGGCCAGCGCTCAATATCGGAAAAACAAAGAAGCTCTTGGCGCTGGACCGAAACTCGATCCGTATGCTCGTCGGAGTGATGACATGACACTGTCCCATTGGAGCAATGCTCCGAAAATGGGCCTCGGAATCCAGCGATCTCTGCCGGAGCTGCGGCGATGAGGAAGAAACTGAGACGATCCAACATCTGCTTTGCCACTGCCCAGTTCTCCAGAACTCGCTGGGCCAAAGATTCTTTGCAGAGATTGCGGACGTGGCAAATGCAGATATATCGGATCTTCTAAAATTCATAAAGGGCACGGGGTTTTATGTGTACTCCACAAATGAAGGGAATCACAATGGACCTTTTGGACTCCGAGTGGAAGTGATGCTTAACCATCACACTCCCCTTCTTCAATATAACCTAACCTATCTCTCTGAGCTTTTATACTTAGATTAATAAATTGATTTTCTGTAAATTTACAAATCAAACACTTTAAATCAAATATAATCTACTATTATTGACAAAGTTTTATTTATTTTCAGGAAATGTCAGTGTTATATCGGTGCATATTTTCTCTTGCTTGTTTAGTGAAATAATGAATCAAAAGGACATGCGATATCGGTCATACCATCAAGGAAGTATATGTGTGGCGTTGTAATATACATACTTTATTTTTTTTGACTAATTTAGTCTTTTTCCAAACAATTGATATGGTTCTGACGATATTTGAAGCTTATAATTGTCATACGTAATCTACTTTTCCTCATCAATTATGACTCGTTATATGTAGAAATGGCTCGAGTTTAATTCGTTTCAACAATGTATCACAGAGGTTGATAAATTGCATTTGAGTTTAATTTAAAAGATATGGTGTTCATAAGTGCCTTATCTTGTCCTTTTCCATAATACGAAAACAAATAAATTGCGTACTCCGCATTTTTATTTATATCGTAGCGGTATTCCCGAACTAGTGTTAATTGTAGGGAAATAAGAACTATTTAAAAATAGGTGTATACAAAACACAAATTCAAGTTGCAAGTGTTATCGTTCAAATCTCAATATAATCAGCTTTTCTTAGGTTTTTGTTTTTGACTGTAACTAAACGGACCTTACCTATCGCAACTTAAAAATACTTTATTTTGGTGTTTGTTAGTTTAAAATGTAGTCAAATAATATCGAGCTATTCCTTTGATTAACAACTCGAAAAAAGGATAGTAGTACGAGTATTCTTTTTGATCTCTCCCGCCTTCATTTAAGATAACATCTTCAAAAAAGTCAAACAACAATAAGACTTTAAATAGAAGGAAATTTGATATTGGAACAAAAAAATTCCGTTTTATTCATCAAATTTGGATTTTTCTGGTGAATCTATTATATTTTATCACCAATCTCCTTTGCCCTGTTGAAACCATGCTGTATCATCTATGCAATGTTAACAATATGTTAACAGAAATCATCGCCAATCTCTCTCTATGCCGATAATGCATAATTTTTATTTTTTTTTTCAAAATTTTTCACAAATCGTTTAAAATGTCGGTTTATACGTAAGATATAGCCAAATTTTTTTGTCTTGATCTCATTTAATACGAGGCAAATAAATTCGCCTACTAAAAATATTTGCAGCTCATTCAATCTATGTACCCATTCGCCTTGACTTTGAATGTAATTTTGTTATTCACATTTGTGGGACCCTTTCTTTGGTTTGATATTCGTGGACGACTTATTTCATCTTTCTCTCTCCACCACTTTGATCTCGAGATCATCAAAAGAGGTATTGCCTTTAAGGTAAAAAGGGGTTGGCGGTTAACCAGTAGCGACTGGTTATTTGATAGGTCAATGGAGGGACTATCTGCCGGGGAGCGTAAGACTCTGCTTGGTGGCTGCGTTCTATCTGAGTGGCAGACCAGATGGAACGACGCCCCAACGGGTAGGGTCACATATCGCTTCCTGGAAGACGTCTCTTTCATGAGTAGAAATCCGGAACTGAGTTTTGGCCTCAGTTTCGGTTTCCTCCTGACGGGGCATGGGTCCATAAATGCGTTTCTGCATAGGATGTGTCTCAGTCAGGAGGCCGGTTGTAGGTGTGGTTTTTCTTTCGAGGATTGGGTGCATGTTCTGTGCGTGTGCCCATTATATTCCGATCTTAGGGACCTAGAAGCTATGGGTGTTAGGTATGAGGGTGAGGTGTGTGACGTGAGCGGTGTCTTTACTGCGCCGTCACACATTGATAGGATGCGGTCATACGCGAATTCGGTGTTCGCTAGGCGGCGGGCTAGGAGAGATTAATTTCGCCTCCTGCCCACATTTCAACTTTCACCTCTTCCAATTTTAATTCCCGTACCATTCCTTCCTCCCTTCCTCATTCCTTTCTTTCCTTCTCCTCCCCTCTTCTCCTTCTTCCTTCCCTTCTAAACAAATGGCTACCAGTCCAGGGTGTAGGGCTCCCCAACGGTAGCAACCTTTACGGTTGCGAGGCTCGACCGGAAGCTTAATTCTGGTACCACGGGAGACAGGAGCCCCCGGGACACTAATGTCAGATATATGAATGACAGTCCCGGCCTGTCTTGAGGTAGGCCCCCTTGTGGGAGTATCGTCGTGGTTGTGGTTGTCCCAAATCGCGGGAAATTTGTTGCTTGCAACAGGGTGCCGTGACCCTTAGATCGGAAGAGGTTTAGATAGGCCTCGCTCCTCGCCAAGGGGGAGTTCATGTCCCCTGCACATGGCTTCGAACTGGTACGGACGGTGACTTAATCCCGGTTAATAGAAGTCATCTGAAGGACGTTGGTTGACGTTTCAACCCCATGTGGGATGGCCCACCGTGAAATTAAGCCGACAAGGCAGGTGTTCACGTGAAACACATAGCGAAATCTCTCCACCACTCTCGGTCACCATACACTTTTTATTCATTAACTAGCGGGTGGAATTTGTCGAACCTGACTAAGGTTAGAAACTAATGTTGTTGCCATAGATCCTCCCACTGGATCTTATGTGGTTTGCTTGGTATCATTATCTTAGTGAAAGATAAAATTATCACCCAAACCGAGTTTGTTGGCACTTTAAAGGAGGTTATTTTTGATATCATTCAAATATTGGGATTTATCCATTATACTTTCAATAAACTAAAGGGTCCGCCATCTAACTTTTTTTTTTCAAGTAGTGCTTATTTCGTGAATGGTAACACTTAGCTCATGTCTGATTTGACAGATAATTAGTTTTATCCTACCGCTGAACGAATATGGTTGTGTATACGCTTGAACAACGCTGGGAAATATTGCGACATTACTTTGAAAATCATGGTAATGTTGCAGAATGTGTGCGAAAATTGCGTACGGATTTTGGAAGAAGAGAAGCACCGTCAGCTCCGTATGTTCGTTATCTTGTGAAAAAAGTGAAAGAAACTGGCATCCTCATCGATAAACCAAAGCGTGAAAAGCCAAAAACAGTGCGTACACCCGAGAATATTGCTGCTGCGGCAGAAAGTGTGCGTGAAGCGCCATCAACATCAATTCACCGTCGTTCTCAACAATTGAACATTTCGGAGACATCATTGAGACGAATTTTGCATAAAGAACTTGGTATGACGCCATACAGTCAATGGCGATCGTTATCGGGCCATGTTGAACGAATTTTTGTTCACAAAAATTGAAGAGGAGGATATTGGCAACATTTGGTTTCAACAGGACGGCGCTTCGTGCTACACAGCCGAAGCTACACTCGATGTTTTGCGCCCTGTTTTTGAAGATCGCATTCTCAGCCGCAGAGCTGATGTCGTTTGGCCACCTCGGAGCAGCGATTTGACACCGTTGGACTATTATTTGTGGGGTGCCGTCAAAGATAAGTGTTACGCCGACAAGCCAGAGACAATTGACGCTTTAAAGGACAATATTCGTGAAGCCATTGGTGAAATACAGCTGCACACAATCGATAATGTGCTTAAAAATTGGACCGATCGTGTAGGCTACTGCATGGCCAGCCGAGGCAGCCATTTGAATGAAATTATTTTCCATTATTAACCGGAAGGATTGAACTTTCAAATAAAAAAAGAAATTTGAGAAAATATTCAGCAGTTTTTTTTATAGCATTTTCACAAAAAAAAAAATTATTTGGCGGACCCTTTATAACTCCATTTGGCGCCATATACCCCCAAACTGTGATCCCACCACCACCGTGTTTCCTTGTTGGAAAAATGTTTGCTTTGTTCCACCTATTTCTATTTATCTAAATATCTATTTAGCCTAAATATTCAAAATGTGCTTACGTCTGAAAATGACACAGTATGCCAAAAACGTTTCGGCTTGTCAAAACGCCCCTTGGCAAAAGCAACACGCTTCCTTCTGTTGATTTTCGAAATATGGAGCATTTTCCTTCCGGAGAGTCCATGATAATCGTTTTCGACATAATTTGTTGCTTTCTTAATTTTTCCTGAGCCATCTTTGCTATTTTTGGAGCACTTATTCGAGGATTCGCTCTTACTTCAGCCAAGACTAACCGTTTTTCTTTGGCTGTAAGTAGTGGCCTTCCTGATCTGTGCTTAGAAGCAAAACACCCGCTTTTTGCGTAGTTTTCCAAAACTTTTTGTACAGAAGAATGTAGTTTTTCAATTATTTCGCCAATTTCTCTTAGCGTTTTACCCTTCGAACGCAATTTAACTACCAATTTTCGAATATCTACTGATGATTCTTTGCTCATTTGGCAGTTTCCAAAAAAACTCTTCAAAGGGAAGAAAAAAATTAAAATACACTCCAAGTGATTGAATGAATGAAAGACAAGAAAAATAACGGTAATGGAAATTCTCGCAAAAAGGACTGCTTAAAAAAATGGTTGTACGCAGAATTTTTGTGGTGTCTTCTAATAATTGGCGCCAGTCGAATTCTTGAATGTGGAAGATAAAATAACAGTTACAATTCGATAAAAAGAAGACCTAGAAATCATTTCTACATCAAATTATTTTAGTTTTGAATAAAAGTTGCAGCTTTTTTTCTAAAACGTGATTTTTGTATTGCATCGTTTCCGATTCTAAATTTATATTATTTCATCTTTTCCGGTTAGCACAAGATAAAATCTACTTTTATAAAGGAAAATACCTTAAACAATAAAACAAATGGGCACGATACGAGCTGAAAAAACAACATTTTCTTCAATATTTAATGAATTTGTTCTTTAACATTTTGCAGTGTCTTTCTTGTCTTTCATTGTCTTTCATTTTGCAGATTGAATTCATTGACCCAAGAAATTTACTTGGTTAATTAAGCAGACTGCACTGTTACACGGTGAAAGTAAAATCGAGGCAGTTATTTTATTTCACGCGAGAGCAACTAAATGCGTATATTTACAGCATCGGTTTCTTCCGTTTCGTTTCGTCTTTTTTTTTTCTTTTTTCGAGATTATTTAATCTAATTCATCTACATATTTAATCCAACTTATTTATTTGCTTTTTTATACACTTCACGCATAAGCTTCTATATAGATTTAATTTTGATAAAATTACTATGTCGAAAGACATAAGTTTATTTTAGAGTTTCCGCATAGGACCAGTAAGATATTTAAGCTACTTTCATTCATTCTGTGCATAAGGTACAATAGTTACAATTAATTTTTAATAAATAAAGTTGAATTTGAAAATATAGAGGAACAAACGACATGGTGCATATGAACGAGAGAGCAAGAAAGTTTCGCCTGTTGTCTCATGGCAAATCAAGCAAAGAGCATAATACAGAGCGGAAGCGTGAGCCATGAAGTTATTGTTAGAATTCATGAAAGACAATCACTTGATAAGCTTTTCTTTGATTATTATATTATATCTTTTCTTTGATTATTTATATTTATCTTTTCTTTGATTATTTATTATGATATATTTCCTTTATGTCTATATTTCCTTTTAAGAGTATTATAGCCAAAGTTCATATGTAAACCTTCCAAACAAGCAAGGTTTCAAACTTTCAAATTATTCAAAAGAAACTACTACCGAAACTCCAATTTTCGGCCGTAATAATCCATCCAGCAGGCACATAGTGCGTATTATTGCGGATAAAATCGAGTCACATATTCACTATTAAATCAGTGAGATACAGCACTGATGGAAGCATCAAAAAGATTGCAATTTTAAGTGCTTGTTTAAAAATGAGCCAAATTAATGGTTTCCATGCCGTTCCCAGGAATTGGGAATCGCTCAGTGCAGTTTTTGACCAGAATTGGAAATCAGTGATATGTGGTTCCAACTAGATGGCGCCACATGACACGAAGCTGGTTCAACAATTTAACTATTGAAGGGAAAGTTCAGTAACCTCGCTCATGTAATTTATTGGTTTTCTTATTGGTTTGCGTTGAGTCGTTATTTCATGCCAACATGCCAACAAATTTAGAAGACCACAATATAAATTGCAAAATTGCTAACGTTCCTGCTGATATATAAAGAAGAGCAGTGGAAAGTTGGCTCCAAAAAATCGATCGCTGCAAAAATGACCGCGGTGGTCATATGGACGTGATCGAATTTCATAAATAGATTTAGCATAAGTAAATTTCAGTCCGATATCTCCCGCAAATGTTGCTTGGTTAATACAAAATTTGACATATTCAATACAGTAAAAACATGTTTTTTTATGGAACTCAAAGTGATATGAACTGAATGTTATTGACAGATGTCTAATGTTTGTCAAAACACCGAGATTAGCTGTCACTATGAAATATTTATCAATGCTTCAGCAATCTTTTGAAAACCGGCCAATGAATTTAATCCCGATATACAACTCCCGATATATATTAATACAAAATTATTATGTCCGTGATGAAAAACCTTGTATAATTAAATTAAAAAGCAAACGACAACTTTGGTAGTTTTCACTCTTTATATTGCCTGTTTATATTGTTAAAATTTAAGAAAAAAAGGTAATTGGAGAAAAAAAAATTTTTTTTTTATTTCCAATGTGTTATATGCCCTTTCCAACATCTGCCCTTTGTTGGATACTTGGTACATTTTAGTGCTTTTTGTGGAATGATTTTTGACTTCTGTACCAGTGTCAGGAAGTCATTTAATTCGAATGACAATAATATTTAAGATTTAAATTTTTCGTTATAGATTTAAAGGTTTCGTAATAGGTAGGTTTAGTAATAAATAGGTTTAGTATCAAGTTTCTTTAAATTATAATTTTAATCATTAGATTACGTGTATAAGTATACCTATATTTGTAGGTTGATATGCTTTGTATTGTTTTTATTGCCGTTGGTGAAAGTGTTCTTTTATTAGATCGGCGGACTGTGTCTTTTTTAGTCTTCTTCGCCTAGGCATCTCTTGCGTTGGGATCGTGTTGACTTCATTGTTTTAATGTAGTAATTACTTCATATGTTGTCTTCTCTTGATATTATTCCTTGGTTGATGCTAGGTATTTTAAGGTCACGGTGAATGTCAGCATTAATAATGTACCATTCTGCGTTGGTTATTGTCCGAAGAATTTTTGATTGTTTTCTTTGTATAGTGGCTACATTTGTTTTTTTTTTATGTTCCCCAGAGCTGTAGGCCATAGATCCAGATGGGTTTAATGATTGACTTATATATGAGGATTTTGTTGCCTGTCGATAATTTCGAGTCTCTTTTGAGGAGCCAGTAAAGTTTTCTGTATTTTGTTGTGATTTGGTTTTTCTTTTTTTGCATGTGTTGCTTCCATGTGAGTTTTGAGTCTATGTGCATTCCTAGATACCTGGTTGTATTGTCAATAGGGATAACTTTTCCATTTATTTTTAGGGGTACCGGAGTGTTATTTGGTCTTGTGATGAAGATCACTTGTGAAGTTGACCTTTATTCGCCAGTCGTCAAACCATTTTGATGTTTTGTCCAGGATGTGTTGAAGCTGTGTAGTGGCTATGGATAGATTCATGTGCGAGTTCATTAGTATTATGTCGTCCGCAATCATTGATGTTGCTTGTCTCGGAAGAGGGATGTCAGCAGTGTAAGCAAGTACAAGATTGGTCCTAGGACACTTACTTGTGGAACTCCTGCTCTTGTCTGGTGTAGTGATGTAGTATCATCCTTATACTTGACATAAAAGGTCCGATCTGTGAGATAACTCTTAAGTAGAAGATAGAAATCCCGGGGGAGTAGGTTTTGTAGTTCGTGTAGCAGTCCCCTGTGCCACACTTGGTCAAATGCCTTTGCCACGTCAAGAAATACGCCCAGGCAGTATTTTTTCCATCTTGGTCTGTTGAAATTTTATTTACCACTCTGTGAATCTGCTGAATTGTTGAGTGTTGTCGTCGGAATCAGAATTGGTGGTCGGGTATCAAGTTTATTTGATTGAGTATGGGTTCGATTCTTTCGTAGATTCTCGAAGATTTTGGAAAAAACAAGAAGTAGGCTAATGGGTCTGTATGAGGTTGGTTTCACGGGGCCCTTACCTGGTTTTGGGATGGGTATTATTAGGGATACTTTCCAAGATTTGGAGAAGTACTTCAATCTTATGATTGCGTTATATACATTTTTAATGTATTCGGTTGCTTTCTAGTGTGTCAGCATTGTCGAGGTTATCGGTTTTTCTCAGTGGCAGTTGATGGGTTATTTTGTTTCAAATTTTTTTCGTTTCTTTCCATAACGAGAAATCAGTTTCGGATGTAGATGTTAGGTTTTTTAAGTAGTTGGTTATGTTTTCGTTTTGAATGTTGAGTAGAGTTGCCTTGAGTTTCTTTGTTGCTTTGTTGAGTCTTTTTTTGTCGTCGGGAGATCTAGTAGTTTGCCAATTTTTTCTAAGTTTCTTTGATCCTTTATTTGTTTTAGTATGTTTGGCGGTGTAATATAGTCCACTGTTTTTGGTTTTGTGACAGGTGTCGAAGCTATGGCTGCCTCGCTTATAGTGTCGTTGAAGTATACTATGGCTTTTTCTATTTCGTCATTGGTTTTGAGTAAGATGCTTGTTTGTAGCCGCTAGTCTATATATTCCCTGAAGATGTTCCAGTCCGTTTTTATGTTGTACAATCAATGGTTTCCATGCTGTGATTTCAAGTTTACTGAATAGTCTAGTTGGATTGGGAAGTTTTAGGAGTTAAGTTTTTGAATATGCGGAAATCGATTAGGTCAGGTTTTTTTTCTGGGTCAGTTGGCCAATAGGTGGGCTCGCCAGTACTAAGGCATTTGCACTTGTTTAGTTTAATCGCACGTAGTAGGTTTTTCCCTTTGGCGGTTGTTAACCTTGACCCCGATCGATGTGCTTAGAGTTTAGATCACCGGCCGCTAAATATCTGGGTCCAAGTGATTTAAGGTAGTGATCGAGTTGCGTTCTAGAGATTTGATGCCACGGGTGTCTGATATTGAGAGTTGTCCGTGTTGGTCTTGGAGTTGTATTGAGGTGGCTTGAATATTTTCGCATGTGTACCGCTCTAGTTCGATGTATTTAATTTTTGTTTTAAGAAAAAAATTGGCACTCAAAATCCGCTGAAAGGATTATACTTCCTCGTCTAAAACAACTGTACGGGAGTGATTCTCATTTTACGGCTAACCGAGAGCGCTTTCGAGCCCGGTCTGATACCATTCTAAAACTAACATGGCCACAAATGGATACAAGTGGTTGTAGCTACAATGTACAGATTAAGTACGTCGTTTACAGACATATTAGGGCAATGACCAAAGTATGTTATATTGACATTCAATTAAATGGAATGCAGGACCAAAAAGATGCGTTATGCGTCACGAAAGGTTTACCAGTTTAAAGATCACCAGAGTTAACTGTCGCATTGTTGATGGAGATCATCTAATCCAATGTTCGAAGTCTAAAAGCCTATAACAGCGCCTTCGAATGATTTCACATGAAGTGAATCAAGTCATAAAAGGCTTATGCCAACCTTTAAAAAACAGGAAGATATATATCACCATAGCGGCTCTGTGTTGCTTATTAATTTAACTAAATTTCAGCGTGTTTATGTTAGAGCCGATTACAGAATACATCCCCAACTTGGACTCTGGTGTCATTGATCGGTTATATAGATTTCTGCAGGACGTGAATCCCTATGTTAAACACTTTAAAACTAGTCTGAAACATGATGTTATACACTGTTGTAGTTGTTAAATTTAGCATCATTTGGATGAACTTTTGTTTGGTACAATGCATTTTTTAATCAGTTTTTATTGTGAAATGTGCGAAAATTTAAATAACGCGTCTGATATTTATTCGAGCTAATCAAAAATAACTACAAGTTAAAAACTATGTTTAGGCTACTATGCAGCATGACTTAAATCAATAACACTTAAGTATGTAGAATGATGTTTCTTTTTTCCCATTGACATGAAGTCGACGATTTACGCATCTGCGTAAGATGTCTTTATTTAAGTGCAAAAATATGGCCAGGAATAGCCGAATTAATTCATAACATTACTACGAATCCTAAGTGGCCTGAAATTACTTGCCAGTTTCTTGAAGTTCCCAAATCACAAGACTACCATGACTTGTTGTCTCGGATGTTGCTTTTAAAGTCGAACGGTCTGATGAATGTTCTTACTAAGGAATTAGTTGAATGGCAAATGGCTTCACTTCACTAATGTGCACATCCTTTTGTGAATGGATGAAAGGATTAGACTTAACGAGATTCATAATGCTGGATTTTCACATACAAGTCTATTTTACACTTCATCAATTGTCAAAAGTCACATCATTCACAAACTTTGTGGATTATTGAACACAAACTCACCTTGCATGAAAGATAGGGAGCGAGACTAACACAGATGATGATTGCCGTCGTGCCGCCGTCGGATAAAAAACAATTTTGAGAGAGAAGATCAATTTACGTGTTCTAGCATACATATGATAAACAGAAAGGTGTAATTAATCGACGCTGAGGTGGTTGCTTAGTGTTTAGAGATGATCAAATGGATGATCATAAGGAAGAAGGAAGAAGCTGCGCTCAAATGATCCGTGTCGATACGTTATTTGACACCTTCATTATCAGCGGTTGAGCCAACACTTCACATACTTAGCAGCCTACTTATCTAGCCATCATATCGGTATTTAAATAACAATTTTTATCTCGACTCTCGAGATATTTATTTGTTTAGTTGATTTATCAGAATGTACTCGTATGTATATGTAATTTAATAATATAAAATAGTAGATATATAAGCTTAATTGAAACGTAAAATAATTTCAGTATCCTACAAATACTCAACGAATGTTAAAACTTTTAACATTTTGGTCCTTCGAAGAAAACTAAAACTAAGCTTTCCCAATCCAGTGGTAAGAGACTTAGATTTTATTTAAAACCAGTGAAGAAGTTTTCTAGTCGCTAAAAAGCGAGAAGACACAAAAAACAAAAGCGCATCGGAGGCTTAGACATCGGAGAGTGCAAAATAATATATTATAAAAATATAATAATATATTATAAAATAATATTTTATAAAAATATAATAATATATTATAAAATGCCAAAAGAAAAATAGCAACTGCTAGGAAGCAGAAAGAGCTCGACGAAGAAGTTGTATCCATAAGAGATAAGATTTCTGAAGGCAGAACCCGATCAGCGCAAGTGGAAGAAACAAAAAAACGCAACCACAGGCGCATCATAGCAAATTATTAGCAAAAGGAATCACAGAAGACGAATACTTTGAAAATAGATATTTTGAAACCACAGCAAATATATTGGATAACGCTTTAAATAAATTCGATGAAAAAATTGACCACCCTCATCCATGTAGTATGGTATGTGAGAGTGAAAAAACTAAACCAACGTTAAGAATCCAATAGGAAAACAGTGATATTAATAAGCTAATCAACAAAAGAATTTAAAAAAAAAGTAATTATTACCTACAAGAATTACTAAATGATGCTTTATCAAAAAGCAGAATTGATAGTTACAAAAATTACATTTGAAGAGCAAATCCATAAAATAAAAGAAAGTTACGAAACGTTATTAAAGGGAAATAAGAATGAAACTCAGACTGAAATAATTGAACACGAAATTTTGGTAATAAACAAAGAATACCAAATTATACTAAAGAAAATAATGGTGTTACTCTCAGAAACTGAAACAAAATCTAAAAATCAAATAAAATTAGAAGACATAGGAATTCCAGTTTTCTTCGGAAACATTACTGAATAGCCATCCTTTCATGATCTCTTCAAATTTTTTTTACATGACTGCAAGTCATTTTCAAATGCAGAAAAAATGTACCGTTTAAAAAATTACGTGAAAGAAGGACCTGGTAAGTTTATTCAACATCTTAAAATCACAGACGCCAATTTTGAAGCAGCCTGGGAAATCCTTAAAATGCGATTCGAGAATAATAGGCTTTTATTCACAACTCAAGTAGACCGGATGTTAGATCATCTTATGGTAAACAGCGAATCAGCGTCAAGCATTAAGCAGTTTTTAGACACAACGTATGAATGTGTCCAGGCGTTAAAGGGTCTAAATATTAAGACTGAAAAAGTCGAACCCTTTATAGCCAGGATAATTGTACGCAAGCTTATCGCGATGGACTTCGCTTGTATGAGCAAAGTGTTAAAAGAAGTAAATAGTAAAGAGGTTCTCAGTTTTCTTGAACAGCAGTATCAGGCATTGAAAGCGGCAGGAAACAAGTCAACAGCGGTACTTTGGTCCCGTAATAAATAAATTAAGAAATTCATTTTATATAACAAAACACAGAAAGTATGCGAATTTTGCAAACCTGCGGGCCACAAAATGCGCAACAAAAATGCACCGAAGACAATTTGTTAATAAAAATAATTTGTGTTACATATGTATGAGTCAAAAATTTAATAAAGTGTAATAGAGGCCACCACACGTTGTTACACATTGATGAAGAAGGATACGAAGGTCCCAGAAAAGGTCCTCGAAATGACGTCGTTAATGCTGACAGAGGAACCTAATATTTCAACAGCTCAAGTTCGAGTACGAGCAGAAAATGGCAGTTTTCTAATGCTAAGGACGATAATTGATCAAGGATCCCAAAAAACAGCAGTATTAGGAGAAGCAGAACAGTTGCTACAGCTGAAGAGAAAAATATCCGAACTGAATTTCGTGGCCTAGGAGAATCTTTAGTAGGATTATCAAAACAAAAGATTAATCTTGAATTTTACCCACGTTTTATGAGTAACGAAAAATTTGAATCAGTAACATTAGTTTTAAAAAAGCTAGCAGTGCACACCCCGAAAAATCATTCAAATACATTATTGAAGAGTGGAATCTGATCGAATAGACATCGTTATTGGTGGAAATTTATATCAAGAAATTTCAGAAGTCGGAATTCGAAAGGTCGATAAGGTACTAGGGCAAGCCACCAAGTTGGGTTGGATTTTATCTGGCGTTCTAAAGATACCACGCAACAACAAATCTGGAAGGTTCTGAAAGATAGAAGAAATTGCTGATAACGAAATCAACAGAGATCCCTGCATTCAACATTTAAAAAAAACCACCACGCTAAATTCCGAGATTCGGGAGATTCGTTACAAAATTGCCGTTCAAAGAAGATTCTCAGCTAGGAGAATCGCGCAAAATGGCTGTGGCTGTGTTAGTAAATCTGGAAATTCATGAGAGAATATCAAGAGTTAGGCCATATGAAGGAAGTCAATATTACAAATTCAAATAGATATTATTTTCCTCATCATGCCGTAATTCAAGAGTGTAGTACAACTACAAAAGTCCGAGTTGTGTTTAATGGGTCAGCAAACGTTCCAATGGCCTAAGCTTAAATGAAATACTAATAGTAGGTCCAAGACTGCAAAAGGATCTATGTATTTGACATAATTGTTAAATGGAGATTATGGAAGTTTGCTCTGTGTGCTGACATAGAAAAAATGTTCCGGCAAATAAAAGTAGTTGAATCAGATCAGCAGTTTCAAACCACCGTTTGAAGGGAAAACGAAAACAAACCAATAAAGGAATATCAGCTTATAACTGTTACTTATGGTACGACGTGTGCATCATTTATATATACAATGTCGTTAAAGGAAATAGCAGATAGATGCAAAAATGAAAAAAAACAGTAGAATTATAAGGGAAGGGAGCAGATACAACTGACGAATGCATAATATTAAAAAAATAATATCACGGAAGAATTGAAAAAATATGGATTTCTTTTAGGAAAGTGGGTACATAATTCTAACATTGTAATAGATGAGGACAAAGCAATATAGAAAAGATTCTGGAAATTGATAAGCAAGAATCACCCAAGAGCTTGGGGTTGCACTGGCACCCAGCTAACGATGAATTCTTATTTAAGCTGGACTTTGAACGACGCGAAATAATTACCAAAATACAAGCCTTGTTCAACTTAGCAAAAATCTTTGATCCCGTGGGTTGGCTGACTCCAATAACGATAGTAATAAAGTTATTTATACGAAAGCTCTGGCTAAGGAACATTTTATGGGATCAAATTCTAAATGAGGAACTCACAAAAGAATGTAAAGAACTTATTGAAGGGCTTCCATTTACGGAATTAATCAGAATACCACGATGGATGCAAATATCGGAAAAAATGCCATGGGAACTACATGGGTTTGCTGATGCATCAGAATAAGCGTACGGAGCGGTAATATATGTTAAAGCTGGAAGCAGCGTATCAATACTAACAGCAAAGAGCAAGGTGAATCCAGTAAAGAACAGGAAAACACTTCCAAAATTAGAACTATGCGCAGCTCACCTCTTAGTACTTCAACAAGAAGTAAAAATGGTCGCCTGGACTGATTCAACGATAACACTAGGATGGATTAAGAATAACAAAACTAAGGACAAATTCATTCGAAATAAAGTACCAGAAATTTAGCAACTGATACCAAAAGCAGATTGGAATCATGTGAAAACGAATGTTAACCCAGCAGATGTAGCTTCACGGGGGATATCTCCAGAAAAACTAGCGTCAGAAGAACAACCAACAGAACACGAAGTTGTAACCACAACAACGACAGAATAGTTGGATATATAATCAAATTCACCAGGAAAAGAAAAAAATCCGGTTCACAGACGTCAATAAATGAATTGGAAGAATCCACAGATTCAATTATTCGATATCAACAAAATAAGGAATTTCCAAAGGAGATAGAACTTTATAAAAAAAATATACAAGTTCACAGAAGTAGTTCATAGAATTGCTACATTAAATCCATTTCTGGATAAACATGGGATCCTCAGAGTTGGAGGAATAATCGGAAGATCTTTCCTAGAATACGAACAAAAACATCCGATCATTCTAGACTAATCGACGTTATCTTTCCTAAATGTTAATCACATTCATATGTTAACATTACATAGTGGAAATAAATTAATGAAAGTAACTTTAATTAGAAGACATTGGATTCCAAGAGTGTCAGAAGCAATAAAGAAATGTATTCGGATTTGCATTTGTGTTCGCTATCAACATCGAACAAGTATTGAAATTATGGGAGAAGTACCAAAGGTACGAGTCACGGTGTCACATCCATTTACTTCCACTGGGATTGACTTTGCGGGCCCGATCTATATCACATAGTCAAAAGGGAGAGGACAAAAGGCATTTAAAGGATATATAGCTATATTTGTGTGCATGTCGACTAAAGTAATACATTTAGAAGCAGTAAGCGACCTTACAACGAAAGCGTTATTAACGGCACTAAAAATATTCTTTGGACGAAAATGCAAAATCAGATATACATATTTATTCGCACAACGGAACCAACTTCATTGGAGCATCACGATATCTCGACAAAGATTTTTAAAAGGCAATTAAGGAACTAGCAGAAGTAGCTCCAATATTGGCGGAAGAAAAAAATTAATGGAAATTTATTCCGCCGGCAGCTCCTCCCTTCGGAGGAATTTGGGAAGGTTAAGTCTTTAAAGCATCACCTGAATAGAGTAATTGGAGATACAAAGTTGACGTTTGAAGAAATCAGTACTGTGTTAAGCCAAATTGAAGCGGTCCTAAATGCAAGACCACTCTGTTCAATTACGAATGAAATTAATAACATCGATATCTTGACACCAGGTCACTTTCTAATTGGAAA
Source organism: Merodon equestris (assembly GCA_958301585.1). NCBI lineage: Eukaryota > Metazoa > Arthropoda > Insecta > Diptera > Syrphidae > Merodon > Merodon equestris. The sequence goes on from OY284413.1 coordinate 122,915,872, forward strand.
GCCGATAATCGACTGTCCCGAATCCGAAGATGATATCATATCATATCATCACTAGAGAAATGGAAATTACTCCAAAAGATAAGAAGAGATTTTTGGAAGCGATGGAAGGAGGAATATCTTACCAACTTACAGCAAAGATGTAAGTGGCGATCTCAACAAAATAATCTGAAAAAATATCAAATTGTATTGCTGAAAAATGAAGATACACATCCATGTAAATGGCTCTTGGGCGAGTAATAAAAAAAGGATAACAAGGTAATAGTTGTCACAATTAAATTAGAGAACTGTGTAATTAAACGCCCCACTTGTAAACTAGATCCTCTGCAAATGTCTAAAGAATCTGACTTCGAAGAAAAAGAAAAAAGCAGAGTTCACAAAATGAGAAACAAAAACCTAATTATAAATTTTGGCTCCTCATTATCTTACTAATGTTGTTAGAACAGTGAAAGGCAGAAACAGTATACGGCGCAATAGGAGCAACCATAACAGAGATTCCCAACAACACTGTAATTTTTTAGTGACAAGGTGGGAAAAATGGACAGAATAAACTCATATTGGAACTTGATTATATATTATGACTTGAAGCCATATTCACATGAGCTAACCAGAACACAATCATTGATAGAAGACTTTTGAAAACAATGTGCTAAATTAAAAGATTATAAAGGAATATGCGAAGAAATAGTAACTGCAATGAGTCAGTGATATGGGACGTTGAAACAGAACAACGATCTTCTTATAAATAAGAATAGAAAATCCAGAGCACCATTTGTTGGGTCACTCTATCACATGCTGATGGGCACGATGGATGTTGACAGAAATGCAAGTAAAGATAAAAAATGTTTTCGAAAATCAGAATAATTTGAAGCATTTATTTGAACAACTGACTTCTGTAATTGACTAAACAATAAAATTATTAAATGAGACGATGTAAACAGGAATTTTTACAACATGGGTGAACATTTAAAAATATTTTATGAAAAAATTGCACATCAACAAAATTAAGAAAGGATGATATTATCGCTTAGCAGCCATTTTATCTAGGGTCGTCATATCTTTAAATAACCTTTTTTACCGTCATATCTTTAAATAACCTTTTTTACCTCGACTTTCGAGATATTTATTTGTTTAGTTGATCTATCAGAATGTACTCGTATGTATATAATTTACAAATGTAAAATAGTATATAAGCCTAATTGAAACGTAAAAGAAATTCAGTATCCTACAAATACTCAACGAATGTTATACCTTTTAGCACTTAGTGTAAATCTATATGGAGCAACTTAAAAGTAGTGAATGCTATTATTTGACTCTATTATTGCACGGGGTCGGAGTTTGAACTTCGTTTACGTCTTTAAGTTAGTAGATAAAGTAATATACATATAACCCACGTAGCAGCCTGCAGGGCACATCATCTACTTGACTGTGATCAACACTGGGTTGAAACTCTCAAGGAGGCCGGTTTGCGGTGAATGTACCATGACAAAAAAGAAAACAGTGCATAGGCTAAATTTTCATTAAAACCAATTTTCATAACTTAGGCCCCTATTGCGAGCGAGATCATCGATTGTAGATGTTATTATTGTGAATGTCGATTATGATCTACACTCGCTTGTTGTCGATCGCAAAATACTGATCGTTGCTTTCGGTTAGAGAAAAATATATTTTTTCTGCGTACGAAATGTAGTAATTTTAATAAAAATAGTGAAATTATGCGGTATTTATGAAATTCCAATACAGTTCAAAGCAGGTTACGAACAAAAAAACAATTAGAGCTTCTCGTTTCGTTCATGGAAGCAAATCCCGATATTGCTAAGGGAGTTTGTTTGAGAACACAAGCAGAACACAGATGGGAAAGATTAAGTACTAAACTAAATAGTTATCCTATGTGTTCATGGGAAAAATGGGTGAAAGTAAGAAAAACAAAAGTCCTATTGGAATGATTTGGAGTATTGAATTTCTTTGAATTTCGTTTATTTATTTAAATGATAGTTAAACAACTGTCAAAAAACGAAGTATTCACAATATTTATATTTTTATTCACAAAAGTCACATAATTATTCACAAAAGTCAGCTTTGGTATTACACAATACCAAAGCGAAATTCAGTCAGGGTAGTTGAAAATTGGCGAAGGAACTTTACCAGAAGAGAATAACCAAATAAATCTAGCAGAAGCACTTGGCAAGATTGTTCCTAGGCAAGAGGAACTCATTCGTTCAGTGTATGAAGTCGGTGAACACATATTCAATCAATGGAATCCTTAAATATATAAACGAGCCATTTTAATGCATAAAAACAACCAAGCCACTGAAACTAATAATACCTTTTTTTAAGTAATAAAAGGAAAACAAATTATTATAGTATACACTGTAGTCGATCAAGATAAAATAAATAATAAAATAATTCGGTCGAATTTACTAAGAAACTAACATTAAGTGAAAAAAAAAAATTATTTGGCGAGCTGCAATTCATTCGATTTTAATTTTTTAACCTCCTGATGCAAAAAGACGGGTGTTATAAGTTTGAAGTGTCTGTATGTCTGTCTGGGGCATCGTTGTTCCTGAACGAATGTACCGATTTAGATGCTTTTTTTTGTTTGAAAGCTAACGTGATCGAGATGGTTCTTAGCTACATACAATTTATAAAGATCTGTTCAGGCGTTTCAAGGCCATAAGCTTTTTTGTTAGGTGCTGTAAGGATCGTAGACGCATAATGAGTATGTTCATTGCTTTCAACTTTTTGTGACCTAACATTTGAAACACCCATGTATTCGTGGTCATGGTGCAATGGTAATCATCACCGACTGTTGAGCGGAAGGTCTGTAGCTCACGTTCGTCCATAGCCAAGAACAATTCCTATACGGAAAAATTGTTCAACAACATCAGGTGTGAATCAGATATGATAAAAAAAAAATGCTGACGAAGGCATAACACTCGCAGCATGAGATCATTACAAAAATTCATACTCTGTGTGTGGATTTTCAATATAATACTTTAATGGCATGGAAACAAAAAAGATACTGTGAACTACAACCAAAGCGACAAATTCAGTCGAATCTCTCAAAAATAAAAATTGCTAACTAGGACAACCAGCACCGGAGAGTATTGAACGACCATCTTCGACACAAAATATCTGCACCCCCTCCAGGTTTTGTGACAAACACCATAAGAGCCTACACTTTTGAACCTGCACGTACCCTATAAAAAAATTTATGCTGGTACCACTAATCTACTCTGATGATGGAACTCTAAGGTAAGAGACGAAATCCGGAATTGCCTACTAGACCCATAAAGTTTGAGCTCATTAGATTCGTCTTAACCAGTTCTGCTCACTTCTCCTGATGACTGGGCAAACATTCTGTAGCTTCCCTACTCGACTCGAACAGATTGGAACCACAGGAGACCATGCAGGGAGTAGCCCCCACCACCAGTCCGGTCGTTCGGCCGAGAATGTCTGTGGCTGCCGATGTCACTGAGAACGGAGAAACGTCAACACGACGCAATTGGGCTTCACCAAACGGACCCTACAGCGAATTTCAGTGAAAGACTTTAATTGTGAGTCCTTTAAGAAAGGCATTAATTGTGTAATGCCTGCTGACCGTCAGTCGTCGAAAATCGACGAGGTGCATTTCCACTTAAGTGGTTATGTCAATAAGCAAAATCTTTGTTTCTGAGACACTGAAAATCCACCTTTACATTCACTCAGAGCCACTGTGTGGTGCGGCGTTCATGCGGGAGGAATGATTGTGCCATATTTTTTTGAGGACGCGAACGCTACGGGGTCTCCCGTTTGGTGATTTGGCATCGCCGTATTTAACCATCCCAGACTTCTTTCTTTGGGGCTATTTGAACTCGCGGGCTTGCGGAAACAATCTTCGGACAATCGCAGCCCTTAAGGAGACTATTCGACAGAAATGGGAACAGTTATCACCGGAAATCTTGCGCAAAGTCATAGAAAATGCGATAAACGGGTACAAATGTGTATCAACTCTGTCGGCAGCCACTGGACGAATATTGTCTTTTCCACTTAACAGAAAAAAAATTTAGAGGTCCAAATAAATATTTCCATCAATTAAAATCTTTTTTTTTTTATATAGTAAAAAAAGTCATTAAAAAACAAAATCGGATGATAAATCCTTGTACATACAAGAAGCCCTATGCGCTGTTTCATAATACTTAAGAAAAATTTAATTTAAGTAGTCACCTATCGCACTTAGGGTGTGCGAGTAATTAAAAAGAATAAAATAAAAATAAAATTAATTTTTTTTGTAGCCCCCGACACAAGCAACTCTAGAAAGTAAGAAAATAAAAGTTTTCTCTCGTCCTTTTGACTTCATTGAAAAACCTATTAATACTCGTATATTTAAAATAAGCTTCGCCACGTCGTTGGCTTTTGGATGATTTTTTAGGCTAGAAACTATGGAGTATGACTTATTAAGTTACGACCAATAAATGTGCAAGATCTTGTTGCTTTTAACATAGAACTTGATCCAGGAGTGCGTTGAATCCTACAATCTTTTTCACAGCTTCTACCTATCTTTCGGGTTGCAATTACCACTTTGAAGCGTTTAAGCCCCTTGTGACACTTGATTTTAATAATCATTCGACACGCCTCAGAAAAAGATATGTTCCCCTTAAAGACAAATGACGCCTACTCAAGCTTACTGTGTAATATTTCTGAAGTGAAATTTCAGACCGGCACATACCGCTTGCTTCATCTAATGGAAAATAGTGAATCCCTTTGTACGAATGTTTTTTTATTTCTTTATTTTGCACTAAAGCAATATTTACCCAGCCGAGTTAGTTAAGAAACAAACGAATAACAATTTATTTTGAATCCCATTTCTCGTTCATACAGTAGATGGATTTGCCACCTCTTCTATTCAAGACGCTCTAAAAACTAAAACACATTTGTGGTAAGTTAAGAGTGACGGTCAAATAAAGGACGAAAAAAAAGTGATTGTCCTTATTTCCAATAGTATTTGTTTTACCAAGGTGAAAAACATTTATATCCGGTGTACATCTTGGTATAGTAATATTGATGTCTATTTGTACATTTCGCGCGAATTATCCATATTCATATATATCGCTCTCGTCTTCTAAACATTTCACCCCTTCTGAACCGTATTTCGTTCTACAAAATAAATGTACAATGTCAGATTCCAAGAGGGTTATTTGTATAATTTGAGTTCCGGTATAGAAAAACATCTGCTTCGAGAAATGGAATAACCATTGACTACCTTTTCTTAAGAATTTAGCTAGGTTGCTTTGTATGTGTGTATATTACCTCATCGAACACCTGGACAAGGACTACAAAACATTCCGGTAAGTAACTGAAATCCATAGGTACATCAGTTACATACAGGTTTTATTGCACATGTACATATGAAGGCATATATCAATCTTAATAACTAGTTTCCCATAATGTTATTACGACCCCACTCTTGTTCGTATTTTAACTATTTTTTGAATGTAAATATGTAAATAACATATCCCTTGTATGAAATCATACAAATCAAGCTAATATTATTTTTTTAGCCTCCATTTCTATTCCTTTTCTAGTTACTCAGAACTAAGCAAAGAATATTTTCATTATAGATAATAAAAAAATTACAATTACTTACCGAAAGTTTGAAAACCATTTTACTAGCTGTGCCGTATTATTTTTGTTGAATTTGATATCAGGAAAGTACATTTTGAGAACAGCAGAACTAGGATATCGCACCCAAAAAAACATCAATTTCGCTTTCCGCAGGTGCATTGGAGTTAGTGTTGATGAGTGCAAGGGAGCTAAGGAATCTGATTTTCTATATGAATACACAAACATATTAAAAATTATGGATTATTTTACCAATGCTTAGGCTATTATAATATTATAAAATATATAATTATTATAATATTATAATTGTTTTTTTTTTTTTGAAAGACATTCATGTATTGTATCTGACAATTATGTAAGTAAAACATAAATACAAGAATTAGGTAGTCGGAAATTTTATTTTAGAAATCATTATATTTGGATGTTTTCCGGTTATCTAGAGATTCGATTGGTATGTATTTTATGACTGGACAATTGGTCATTTAGTCGGAAACACCGAAGAAAGAGAAAGTTTAGTGATGGTGGTGCAGATGAACAGATTTTATAGATTTATGGAAAATATATAGGTATGTAGGTATGTATGTACGAGGTCAGTTCAAAAATAAAGTGAATTTTAATTTTTCTAGAGAAATATTTATTTATTCATTTTTATTTATTCATCATCATTTGTCCCCATCAAAATAATCCTCCTCAGGTATAATATCTACTCGTATACTTGCCCCAGCGCATCTGGGAATCCTCGAACCACTTCTGATATACGCTTTTGTCATAGACTTATCAAATCTTCATTCTTTCATGAGTCTTTTTAGTTTCGAAAAAGGAAACAGTCGCGGAGGCCATGTTCGGTAAATCGGGTGGCTGAGACATGATTTGTTTTTTCTCCCAAATCCAGACGAGTTTTAGTATTGCCTCATAACTTTAAAATAATATTCCTTATATATCGTACGACTTTATGACAAGAACTCATGATGAACCACATGGGATGACTGGGTTTCGGTTTTGATGTCATAGCCATGTATTCATGTTTCGTCAACAGTGACAACCATTTAAAGCAAATCTGGATTACCACTTACGTTTCATGCCCAAAAATATCTGAACTTATTTCATGGCATGGATCAACCGATAAACCAATATCCTCAATAACTTCTGTGATGGTGATTCGAAGGTTCCCCATAACAATTTTAAGGATGTCATTATTTTTAATTGTCATTAAATGCCACAGCCAAAATTTCAAGTACTTTAGTGCATTTAATTTAATTTTCCTCATAAAAATTAATACAGATACTTTGATCGAATTTTGTCAATGAATCCTAGAGCACTAAGACACCTTTTTTTAAATTTTTTTTTATAGGGTACGTGCAGGTTCAAGAGTGCAAGGTGTTATGTTATTTGTCACATAACCTGGACGGTTATGTGCAGATGGTTTGTGCCGAAGATGTTCGTTCACAACTTTCCGGGGGTAGTTGTCCTAGATAGGATTTTTTTATTTTTGAGAGATTCTTCTGAATTTGTCGATTGGTTGTAATTCACAGTGACTTTTTTGTTTCCATGTCATTAAGGTGTTATATTGGAAATGCACACACAAAGTATGAATTTTGAAGTAATCGTATACTGCGAGTTGTATGTCTTCGGCAGCACTTTTTGATCATCTCTCATTCACAACTGATGTTTTTGCACAGTTTTTTCCGTATAGGAATTGTTCTTGACTATGGATAGATTTGAACCACAGACCTTCGGCTCAGCATCACGATATCTGTAAAAAAATTAACTAAATATTCAAAATGGCTGACAATTTCAACATATGTTAGGGGACATATGTACCAACATAACAACAAAAGAAAATCGAAAATCGAATGTACTTAGTTCGCGAAATTCAAAAAGTCGTCTTTCTTATTGGACAAACCTCGTACATATGTAAAAAGTTGAATTACTTAGTTCTTGCATTTACGTTATAAAAGGTAGTAAATATAATGCATATGATATGAAACGTTATCTATACAGTAAAATAATATTAATTTTTTAATATACAAAATGGATAAATGAATATGAGATTCAAAAAATACGTTACTTACATCATTTGCTGTTTCAAAAATGATATGGTAGGTTGAATTCCATCAAATTGTAATTCAGCAGAATTACACTCTGAGTTACGATCCTGTGCATCCATTGCAGCTCGTAGATGTGCACTATAGTCGGGAGAATTGCCATGATGGGCTGCTGCTAAGAGGGCTGGGTGAAGCATGTTCGGTGGATGAGGTAATGGCGGAGAATCACTTGAATCTATTACGCCGCTAAGTCCTGGCGGGCTTGATGACATTTTTATATGATGCATTTGCCCCGTAACTGATGGCGCATGAGAAGCGCCGTGAGGTCCATGTGGGCCATGATGAGGATTGAAAAACGGACTATAAGGGGAAAATACTTGGGATTCATGTAGAGATGGATTTGGTATTGCAACAGATGTTGGCAGAGATACAGGCATTATCTGTGGCGGCGGTGGGGGTTGATATTGACTCGAACGTGGTGATGGGCTTGGTGATGGTGTTGTTATGGTACTCGCCATACTGTTATTATTATTATTATTCGTGGTTTGAGAAATGTACTTGTTATTTTGTATATTTGAATTTTGACAACTATTTGTTTCTAATAAAGAATTTGAAGTACTTGCAGATGAACCAGCCACGGCATCTTGAGCTAAAATGCGACTTACTGTTCTTGGAGTAATGCGTGTATCTGTAACCTTATGGCGTTTTTTCTTTGGTGTGACTACAAGGCTAAGAGCCTCATTTTGTTCAATGTTTTGATCTTTTGCTTCAGAAACGCAATAAGGATTTATTTGATTCGAATGAGATGGATTGGCAACACCCCCTATCGCGTTGATTGAATTATAAAGGGCTGCTGCGGCCACAGGATTTATATTTTGAGGAGTCTTTGGAGCTTGGAAAATGGAAGCTGACGACGAATGACGAATATGAGGTGATGGTACATTTAATGAACTATTATTAGTACTACTCTCCTCTTGATTCTGAGTACCAGTTAAGGCGGAGGCGTGTTGTAGCTGCATACCAATATTAGATGGTGACGCATATGTTACATTACTACCATTCATTCGTAATCCGCCAGATATAGTATTGTAACTAGTATTCGATAAACGACTTGCAAGTAACAAACTTGAAGGATTACTATGATTATTTGAACTATCATTATTTATACCGCAATTTGTGGGAACGGTTTGATTGTTAGTTGAGTTATAGATTATACCATTACCTGACTGTATACTGGCAGAATGTTGAAGTGCTTTTGTGGTTCCCTTTAACGTTGTGTTTACAAGATTTGTTGATAAGTGTTCCATCGCTTTCGATCGTGGTGACTTTCTTTCTAAAATTTGCGAAGCCATCAGTAAGTCTTTATTAAGTTGTTCAGCTGCAGCTGCTACTGACTGCGACTGTTTGTTAAACTGCTTTCGCTGATTAACGAACCGAGTAACTATTGTGTCCACAAGTGCAGATAAAGATGTAGTAATTTCAGTTTTTAGCACATCGGCCAGGCCTTCTAAATCGGAACCAGACATTCGCACAACTGATGAAGAGTGCGATCGTAGCATATTAAATTTCTCCGATATTTCAGATTTTATTGAAGAATGAATTGATGTTGACATGTGGGATTGTTGTTGCTGTTGCTGCAATCGTTGAGCTTGTAAAACTGATGCATGACTGCCCGTTGATGAATTTGAATGAATATTAATTTGACGCGTTTCAAGCTGATGCTGAATATTTTGCCCATGATGTAATTGATGTCCTTGCTGTTGATTTTGTTGTTGTTGATTTAATAAGTGCTGCCGTTGCTGCGTTGGCTGCTGTCCCTTGTTTTTTTGTTGCGGTTCATGGTGTTCATGCTCTGATCGTCTTTGACTTTCTCTCTGGTTTTGCAATTCAGCTGCTTCTTTTGCCACGCGCGCCTCCTGTTCAAGTAAAAATTGTTGGCTTAAGTACATTGCCGCTGCATTTGTAATTGAAGGCGTATTGTTAGAAGTTCTGCTATCTCCAGTAGCATGAGGTAGTTGTTGTAATATTTGATGCGAAGGATTTATACTGGATTGATTTTGGTTTTTCGAAGTTATCATTTTGCTCATCATTTGTGTTAAAATCTGAGGGCTTTTGTTAATATCCATACTCAAACCAATTTTTTTATTAACTTTTGTGGTACACATAGATGGGGATGAAGAACTTGTTCTATGACGAGGTTTCAAATGAGTCGATTCAGTTAAAGAGGGTGTTGGGGAAGTGTTTCCAATATTATCATCTTGGTCCACACTATCACTTGCAGTTTCATCAATTTCTTGGTTTTCAGATTCCTGTTCCATTCGTGTGCACAATTGCACGTATTTCTGTTGCATTTCCGCTAATTGTTCTTGCATTGAACGTAGTTGGGACTTTAAAGCATTCTTTTCCACCCGTTTTTGTTGAATTTGGGGTGATTCTACATCATCTTCTTCATCTTCCTCTAACATTAGGCTATGAAAATTAAACCCAAAATTTAAGCTCGCCGCAGCAGCTGCATATTCTTCCATTGCATGTTGTTGCGGTTGATACAATTTTCTTTTCTTACAACCGTTAACCTGAAGATGGGATTGTTGATGTAAGGATGGGCTTGCCCTCATTGAAGAAACAATATGCTCAACGCGGGCTCTTTTAATGTCTAAAACAACAGGCTGTGTCGATTTTACTGATCGGTTTTCCATTTCGATAATATTTTTTTCAAGTTCATCCGATTGTTCGTTCTTTGCAATGTCATTCATATCAGAGTTAGCAGGGGAACCAAGAGATTCCAAATCAGATTTTGAATTTAATATTACTGACTCATCCTCTACTAAGTCTTCCGTTTCTTTTTTGGTTACAAGACCTTCAATTTCTGCAGAATCTGATTGGTGGTCTTTATTTACTTGATATATAATATTAGTTTGGCCATCTTTTTTTCTTAGGCATTCTTTAGAAACGAATCCTTCTTTATCACTGTGTATATTGCTAATATTTCGACTAGAATCACCTGCCGATTGGATTCCCTTAATATTATTACTGTGATAACCACCACTGCATTCAGTATTACCACCTGTTGTTGTATTGTCCATGCATACATTACTTGTTATATTGATAGTTGTTGTTACATCGACTTCACTTTTAACTTCTACTTCCCCACACCGTTCTAAAACATTTTTCAGCAAGCAGGCACTACTTTCTACATCACTATCGATACTAGCACTATTTTTGCACATATCGTTATGAGCGCTTGTTTCACAGTTACATTCAATTATGCTTGAAGATTGTATCTCTATATTACTACCTAAGTTCTTAATATGGCTTTCACTGTTATTGTTATTATTACTGGCACCTAAAATGCAGTTTTGTGTTTTCTCAGAAGTTTCTGTGTTTGTATTATTTTCATATTTATCACTTTTTACATTACCGCCACTATTGGAATTTAAATTAAGGTTGTTATGTTGATTTATCACTGAGCGAAGTTCCTGATCAAGTACAATTAGATCTTTTTTACCCTGAAGTATATTTCGCAGCATGTGATGTGCCAAGTCATGATGTTGTTGTTGGGCACTGTACAATGCTTGATGATTAAATGATTTCGTACCATCTATATCTAGGGCTTCACTACTGCATACCCTTTGGTCTTCAGTCGTTAGAGCTGGCGACGAATTTGATGAAGCAGTTTCGCTACTTGAATTATTATTAGTGACATTACCTGCCAATTGAGTTCCACTGTGAGAAACACGATTATTGCTTAATATTTTCGATGAACTTAAATTTGAACTTATACTAGGTCCAAGTAAATCAGCACTGGTGGCCGTTTCCATCGCAGCTGTTAACATTGAATTATCTGTCAATGAAGTTGGAAGACCACTAGTAGCGTCTTGTGCCTTCTTCATTTGGCGACCAAATATTTCATTTAACATTTTTGTAGAACCAAAACCGTTCGGACCAAATAAGCCTCCAACGAAATGAGCTGTTTGTGTTGAGTTTAACAGGGCCCCATATAGACCGCCGATCCCCGTTGATGCACTGCTCATGAATGAAGATGAACGGGAACTAAAATTTGGAATAGACGTGTAAGTATTTCTTGGCTCACCCGCGTCTACTCTCAACCGACTACGTTTGATGTTACTACTACAGGTGTAACTGATATTACTACTAGTACTACTATTACTGTTACTATTGCTTAAAGGGGTTTTATCAGCAACGTCTTTTTTTTTTGAATTTATTACGTTTACAAGTAACTTATCATACAATCCAAAGCACTCTGTGTCCTCCTCTGATGACATCATAAGTTGAGAGTTAACTTTATTGGCCTAACGACCACTTTTCAAAGAGTGGGGACTATGTATTTTATCTCCCTCTTATGTATTCTATTCACCTTATTATCTTAATCTGAATTACTACCTCTTCTTGTCGATCCTTTTAAAATCTTATGAGAAGAGAGGAAAACAGAACAATAACCATGTTATTCCAAAGAGAACAAAAATTAATAAAAAGGGAAAGAAAAACGTATTGGTTGCCAGCTGTGTAGTTTGCTTGGGTAGGTATATAGTCGTTCCCCTCTTTTATTTGTTCTAAGAGTTCATCAAGATTCTCTCTTTTTTTTGTTGGTTCAGCTGATTTGTGTAAATGTATGAGTCAAATGGGATTTATTCTCAGCTACCAGGGTAGTACCAACCGTAAATAAGTAAATCTTCCCCCATTATATATTGCTTACACATTCCCCCGGCAGCAAATGCATATAGATAATAGTCTTTCTCTATCACATAACATCCAATTTCTTGAGTGGGGTTATTTTTTCTTTATATATGTTTTGCTATGCTATTGCCGGGAAATGTAACTGTCTTTCCCTTTCAAAAAATTTCTCCTTCGTAGGAACCAATGGATTTCCCCGCTGCTTGAAACTTGCGGCCACGTCAAGTATTCAGCTCGATTTTTCTCTTTTGCACACATATGAATGCCGTTTTCTATTATTGCCTTGCCGGATACGTTTGCAATTCAGTTCATCCCTGTAAGAAAATATTTGATACATATATATGTATATATTAAATATATATGTACATATATTCATATATATCCTAATATATATCTATAGGTATTCGTAATAATAAAAGTAATCATTTTGTTAAAACAACTCAGTACAAGGTTTTAAAAGCGTCAAAAAAATTATAAAAGTACTGTTCAGCCTAGTCAAATCTCATAATTGAAGAACAATATATAATTATAAGAGGACAGACTATTTCTTGCGTACATTTTTATATTAGGAATGCACCATATGGTTTTATATATATGTATGTACATATTCACATCTTCAAATAAATGTTTGTTGTTCTCAATTAATTCTCATATTATCTTTCTTTAAGCCAGAAGTACAGTGCTTTTTTGTTTAAACGTTCAAAAAATTAGAAAGAAATTATAATTTAAAATAAAAAAAGGAAACAAAAATGCTTATAAGGAATTTTATAAAAAAAATTACAATTTTCACTACAACCTTGGAAATAAGCAAAACGTGTCATTGTTGGCATTTCTTGTGTATCTAAAAACAAGAACCCCTATACCTGACAAACAACTGTCGTCTTAGTATTTAGCGAGTCCAGGTGGTATAATTCATAATGCGCTCCACAGCGTACAGACATATACACACATGTATGTACATATTCACAAATAAACATCACTACAGTAAGAAAAAAAAAAAAAGGGGTCTAGATACTTATCTACACCACATTTGCTTTGCAGTAGGGTAGAAATATGCATATCTACGTAAGTGTGTTCGTACACACAATCATATGTATTCATATGTATATACCTGGCATAAAGAAGACTAAAAAAATGAAATACTATCAAAAATCAAAATTATCAAAACTTGAATTAAAAATTATATTAATATGAATTTGAGGAAATTATTTATTTAATTTATAATTAATACCGAAAACAGTTCATATGTGAATTATAGTAAGGCAATTAACATGCGGTGTTGTATATTATACTTTACCAATAGAAAAACAGAGGTGATATTTTTTTAGAGAATGTGGGGGAAATCCAAACAATATTGTACAAACAAATACTAGAACTAGATTTTTAAAAAAACAAGCTCCAAAACATGAATAATAACAGTAATAATGCAGCCAATGACGAGTTGTGTTATATCATAAGCTTGCATACATATGTATGCAAGAGTACATACATATGTAGTGTGTGGTTAATTTTTTTTTGCTGTGGGAGCCAAAAATCTTATAATGATTTTCATCTTCGAACAGCGAAAGAGAAAGTTCCGTCAACTTTAAGAAAAATATGGTTGTCAAAGGCCAATGCATTACGTCAAAGATGTCAAATTGTATTTCAACGAACAATTTGCATTTTCTTGTAAGATACATACAGTTATTTACAAAAGTCTGAAACAGACTACCTTTCGTTTCATTTATCATATCCTTCTAAGTCAATATACATATTTTTGGCCCATCTCTTTTCTAAATCTAGGATACCTTTACATAAAAAAAATTGTTGGGAAGGTCACAAACCGCCTCAACAGCGGCTATAACTTCGCTTTCGTCTTAATATTTCTTGCCTCGCATGTGTTCCTTGAGCACTCCCACTCGCAGTTTGCTGTGTATTTTTCTTTAATGACCTCCGGCGAACTTCTTATTTGGCCTGCGTAGTAAGATCCTAAAATATAGACTCTCTTTTCTAAATATGCCAGCGTATTTATTCCTCCAGCATCCCAGAAAAGGATGCCATAACCTTTCCTGCCGAACATGACACTTTAAATTTCTTTGGTGTTGTTGTTTAGTCTCAGGTCTCGTTCATGGTGACAAAATGTAACACAAATATTTCCTGATTTGCTTGGAACTTCTCGAGATTCACACTCGAAATATTGCTCGTCGGTTAATATTATCGGAACCTAACGCGCAGAGACATTTTTCATATGTAATTCGTTCGCAAGGATTCTTTAAAAGCTGCCATTTGATAGTCACCCTCCGATCTGCCAACACAACTTTTTTCGATGAGATGAGGGATTTGGATGGGCGTCCTTTGCGATGTTCATCTTCAGAGGATGTACTATCCAGATTAAACTTTTTGGCCCAGTGTGCTACTGTGGAATATGAAGGAGCATCGTGCCCCAGCGTTTTCACCAAGTCACTGTCTCTTCTCTATGACAGCTTTAATGTCGTTTTCCTTCATTTTGTTATTATCCCTTCGATGGTTTGTATTCAAATGAATGTACATATCTCTCGTGATTTTTTTACGTTAACCTATTGGGTTAACATTTTTTTCTAAAAATTTATGCGGACTGGGTTGATTATCATTACTTTTGGATCTCCCGCCATATTCAAGTATTGTGCAAATGTACAAAGTCCCTTAATATTCTTATTAGATATAAAATTGGTGTCATATATGCCTTATAGAATGCTTGAAACAATTAATTCCGCTTATTTGAGGTTCCCAAAAAATGTATTTTTTTATGAAAATAACGTTACCAAATTTTATCGTTGTTTAGAGGCAGGAAACATTTCTTGGCTGTTCCATCAAATTTATAGATTTGGTAATGATAGCTTCCTACGAGTTTTATCCAAATTATAACCAGATCAGTGGGAGAGAAGTATACTCGTATCATACAACTATGTATGAATGTATGTAAGGACCATAAGTATTTCACAACATTGTTGACTATATCTGTTATTTTGACGTTTCAGTTAAAGCTATCGCTAACGCACACGATCATAATGAAAAGCTTTATGATTTCTGAGGCCCAGATGTCTTTCATGGATATCGGCCGCTGATAGAGGTTTGTTTGGCTTCAAAGACAGCACTGTGCTTTAGATGTAATTTATTTTTACCTATGTATATAATGATGCTGTTATTATTGAAATTTAAAGGGATGGCTTTCGTTCTAGTTCCACAACCGAATACTCTTGCGTACAAAGTTGTAAACTTGAGTCCGTAAGTAATTGCTACATTTAAAAAAAATTAAATAATTTGAACTAGTACTAAAAATAGCAATTAATGATGTTAAATAGTGATATAAGTAAAAATCTTTATAGTCTTTCACAAGAAAAGAAATATAAATTGTAGTGAATAACAGGGAAATAATTCTCCTTAACATTCTTTCCTGATGTATTGGGTGAAGGGCTAAAACCGTTCGTCAAAGATCTGTAGAGTTTATGTATTGTTTCAGTTCAGGAAAAGGGATATAACTCTTATACCCCAAATATCAAACTGTTCAAAGTGACATGTTTAACAAATTGTGTAAGGTGACGAATGAGAAATATCAATTGAGACCTTCGGTGTCAAACATGAGCTTGATGGGCTTTCATCCAGATTTATGTATATATATTGGTATTTAAACACGATTGGTATGATCTGTTCTCCATCCGTCAAAAAATAGACAAATCCTATAATATATATATATAGTAAGCTTAGAGGAAGCCGGAAAATAATACGACTATCTGATGACCAGTGCGGGTTTGATGGGTTTGACCAGATGCAATCCAAAGTATAAGGGTCATGATGGAAAAGCATCGTGATTCTTCAAAGGACTTGCATATGGTGTTGGTTGATTTCGAGAAGGCCTTTGACCGGCAACCAAGATATCTTTTATGGGTAGCGCTAAGACAAAAAGAAGTTCCAGAAACCTACGTGCGAGTGATCATGGACATGTACAACAGAGCAACGACAAGAGTAAGATGCACCGCAGGAGTCACCGAAGAGTTCGTAATCAAAGTCGGTGTACACCAAGGGAGCATCCTCAACCCACTGCTCTTTATAGCAGTCCTTGATTGCTTGCTTGAAGGAAAAGTGACGGACCCCAATGTGCACCAGCTATTCTTTGCTGACGATGGAGCCATTATAAGTGATGATCAGGCGTCTCTACAACGAACACTTGATGTGTGGGTGGACATTTTTGAGGAACACGGGTATCGTATGAGTTCAAAGAAGACAGAGTATCTGTGCTGCCCGTTCTCTGACCCTCATCAGCCTATTCCAGACATTTACTTGAATGGAAGAGTGCTTCCCAAGTGTGAAAAGTTTAAATATCTGGGATCTATGATTAATAAAGAAGCAACTTGTGATGACGACAGCAACCATCGCGTAAGCGTAGGGTGGATGAAGTGGCGGGAAAACTCCGCCATCTTCTGTGATCGAAAAATGACCCCTAAGCTGAAAGGAAGGCTCTACACTTCAGTTGTACGTCCGGCGCTCACATACGGTTCACAATGCTGGACAATGCACAAAAAGTATGAGAGCAAATTAACGGCAGCTGAGATGAAGATGCTTCGCATGACATCGGGAGTAACAAAGCGTGACAGAATTAGAAGTTCAAAGATCCGAGGAAGCCTCCACGTAAAAGAAACCATCACAAGAAAGATAGAGCGCGACCGACTCAGTTGATATTGCCATGTTCAAAGGAGAGATCCTTTGAATCCGGTCCAAAAGGCGTTATCAATCAACGTTCCAATTTCAACACGCAAAAAAGGCAGGCCGAAAAACAATTGGTGCAAACAAATGCAAAAACACCAGCATTTGATTGGCCTCAGGGATGAAGTAATCCCAAACTGGGAAGCCTGTCGCTACTTTCTGAGGTCAAACTGGCGGACCCCACAAGCGGACCAGTAGGAATGCAGTTAAGTGGGAAGGTTATGGTCCTACACTTCTGACCATAACGACGCCGGGAAAAAAAAAGGAAAAGAAGAAGAAGAAGACGAGTAAGCTTAGAGTTGAAGCCGAGAGTCGTCGAATGGTAATTTGTCAGGAACGAAAATGTTGTCCGCAAACGAGATAGTGATTTTGCAGCACTGGGCCACATGTTGACTGGGCCATTTGACCTGGGAACGAAATGGGACGTCTCCCTATTCTCTCTACACAGGCTTAACCGGAACCACTTTTAATGAAGTATTTCGAATACTTTATTTAGATATGCTTAGTTATGTTAATTTGAAGTAAAAAAATGGAGTTCTCGACAACAACAGATATACCTATATTAGGGATAAGTATTCTCTCAGTGTATTATAATCGTCTGAAGAGGACTTTTCTGATGCTTTCTATCGAAAACTAAGAAACATATTTTCAAGTGTTTTTTTTTCGTTTTTGCTGGAATTATTTTTTGTTATATGAAACGCATTTTGCGGCTAGCAGAAAAAATGAATGCATCAAAATTTTTCTTCTTTTAAAATAAAGGCAATTGGATACATGGATTTTGTAAGAATCTTTATTAATAATATAAATACATATATACATGGATGTAACAGAGATATAATAACGGAATTACGCCGTTTTTTTTGAAAATAAAGTCCATCGCTAGTTACAACTTTTGCCCTCCATTTTAGAAACATACGGATTTCGTACTTTTTTTTGGGACGATATAAGAATCTACCCAATTTTTGACCTTGAAACAAATCGTGAAGTGTGCTTTCAGTAACAGAAGACTCATCGTGTATTTTTATAATTATGTAATGCGCCTTAACTTCCAAACTATGCACAAGCGAAACTCGCTCACTTTGTCTCAAACGCGACTAACTTCATATTTTACCAACTAACGGCATTTATAATACTTAAACTAACCTTTTTTGACATTTATCCCTTATTCTTAGCTATTATCTGTGCAATAAAAATCGTGTTTTACAAAAATGGGAAGACAAAATGGCCAAACTTCAATAGATATCCGGGATTTAATGGTTAAGCACTCGCATGACGGAAAATCTATTCGAGAAATATTGTAAATAGAAGCTATTCCACAGTTCGTGGCATAATAAAACATTATGAGATAACTGGAAAGGTGAAGAAAAACATGCTCACAATAAAATTTTTAGTGAAGGGGATAAAAGGTATTTAGTAAGCGAATTCAAAAGAAAACTGTTTCTTATTGCGACAAATCTTGCGGCTATTGGTGAAGAAGATTTGGGGAAAAAAGCCAGTCCTTCTACGATATGAAACATGCTTCATAAAGGAAATATGAATGGAAAGAAAATCAGAAAAAAACCATTCATCAGCAAGCAAAACAAGCAGAAGAGATTTCAATTCGCCAAAGGATGCATAAGGACTTCTCTTTCTGGAAAGACTTTTTTGTTCACTGATGAAAGCAAATTTAATTTATGCTCATCAGACGGTAATCCATACGTTTGCAGGAAACCGAACTTTTTTTTCATTTACTGCTAAACTTCAGAGATTTTTACTTTGGAACTTTTTTTTTTTCCAAGTGAACGAGTTTGGTTTGGAGCCACTGTCTGTATTTGAGAAAAAAAAATATGAAAAGATTATGCGATAAATTACGATTATTTCGAGAATTTCGGCAAGACAAATGAGTGGACAATCTGAGGACAGGAGAAAGTTAACTAGTGATTATTTTCAGCACATTTTGGAAATAAAAAAACTCGTAAAAAAGCGATAACTATCCGTTCGCAAAGAAGAAAGATTCAATTTTGTTATATAGCAAATTTTAAATCCGATGCTGCGCTAGCTTATGGTAGAAATCGCTAATAGACACGGTTTTTATACAGAGTTGTTCCCCTTCGATCTTCGGGCGCCTTATCGGCGAACCGAGTTTATTATGGATGAATGGACAACCTATTGGATGGTATTACTCCAGGTGGTACCCGCAATAGCGGAAATCCACCCGCGATCTCCCTGATCGCGGCCGGGGCAAGGATTCTGGAGGCCCCACCACTCATTCAAAACTCTCCGGCAGCCCGGAACGACACCGACTCTTGCGGCTCACTGTCCGACCACCTGGTTGGACTGAGCATGATTGGTGCAACCAACGGAGGCGACACCGACGATGGCGCGGCACGGGAAACCGCTAAGGTTAAACGAGCCCCAGAATTGGGACGTACTGTAGATTGCACTGCTAAGTGTCGGCGGCTAGTAAAGGCTGCTGCAGGAGGCACAAGCATGCCAGCACTTTCGGCATGCGCCTCAAACACTCCTCTCCTTATTGGTGACGGTCAAATCCCCAATAAGAACGTGCCAGGTTCCAAAACTGACGGAGCTGGAGGTGTTCAGGGTCCTGTTATGGCCGGCGCCACCGCCGAAAAAGGCGATGATGCTGACAGACAGACTCTGATCGCAGAAGGCGAAGTGGTCTCGGAACACAACAAACCTCAAGCTGGCAGAGCTGTTCCAAAGCGGGGTCGGACGGAGCTCGAACCGGCGAAGGTTGATCCGGCGACTAACAGAGATCATAGCGAAAATCTGAAGACGGAGAGGACCAAAGACTGCTCGTCGGAGGTGGGCACAAAATGTGAAAATCACACAAATCTGTGATTTTCACTCAGATTAACCTACACCATTGCAAGACGGCTACTGCTCTTCTCAGTAGCAGAATTGCATGCAGTAGTACAAATCATCACATTGTATCCATTCAGGAACCGTGGGTGTGGAATAAACGCCTGTGTGGTCTTGGTGGTATATGTAATGCTACGATCCTTTGTGATGAGCGATCCGAAAGGCCCAGAGTCTGCCTCATCATATCCAACACGCTATCGGCAACCAAACTTGGTCAATTCTGTGTGTACTACCCCCGCCACCTAAGACGGTTTCCGAACTCTTAGAGTACTGTGAAGCCAGAAGGATTGGACTCATCATCTGTTGCGATGCTAACGCTCAAAATACAGTTTGGGGCAGCAGCAAATGCAACCGGAGAGGAGACAATCTTTTAAACTTCATTCTTTCGTCTGACCTTATCATCAACAATGTTGGCGCTCAACCAACCTTTGTGACGGCGAGACGACAGGAAGTGATTGACCTAAGCCTGTCTAATAGGCATGTGAAGGCCATCACTAACTGGAGAGTCTTACCAGATGTTACGCTGTCAGACCATAGATACATCGAATTCCAATTGAAGTGTGGAATCTCTCCCTCGCAGCCCAAGTGGAATCCGAGAAAAACGGACTGGGTGCGATTTAGGGAGGGGCTTGAGAAATCCACCCAAGCCCCGCCTAAACTCAAAACAAATCAATTGGTGGAGGATGCCGTTCATAACCTGAACGGCGCCATTACCAACTATTTTGAACTCGCATGTCCTGTCAAAAAACCTCCCAGCAGGAAGCCGGTTCCCTGGTGGAACGCTGAGCTCCAATGTCTTCGCAGGGAAGCCAGAAGTTTCCTGAACAGATAGCTCAAATCGAACTCGGAAGATGACTAGAATAAATATCGATCGAAGCAGAAGGAATATAAGAAGCTTATTAGTAAATCGAAGAATGATTCCTATAAGTCCTTCTGCGAAGAGATCAAATCCCTGAGCGCGACCAGAAGTTGGTTAACGTCCTCAAACGAGGAAAATCGACAAAGCTGGATGTACTCAGAAAGTCTGATGGTACCTTCACCGAGTCTAAAGCAGAAACTCTTAGTTTACTGTATCAAACCCATTTTCCGGGAAATCAGACTGTCATCGGCTCGTTGCACACTCCCTCATTGGAAACTGCGACTGAGACGATGAAAACAACTCGGCGTAGCTAGTATGTTGCGTCACGCGTGGCAACTACTGAAGCCATTGAATTTGCTGTGGCATCCTTCGATGGCTTTAAGTCGCCGGGCACTGATGGGATATAACAAAAAGGTATAAGACAGCTGCTTCCTACACTGAAAAGATTTTTCACTGCTAGCCTGGCACTTGCCTATATACCTATTCCTTGGCGCGCGGTGAAAGTGGTCTTTATTCCCAAAATAGGGAAAGAGGATTACTCACTAGCCAAGAGTTTTAGACAAATAAGTCTAACATCCTTCTTGCTGAAAAGCATGGAAAGATTAGTAGAGTTGCACGTGCGCAAAGTTGCCCTTCGATGCATTCAACATGCTTATCAGCGCTAAAAATCCTGCGAGATTACGCTTCAAAACCTAGTTGGGAGAATTGAATGCGCTCTCTGCGAAAGAGTACGTACTAGGCATTTTCGTCGACATTGAGGGAGCTTTTGATAACGCTACTTTCGACAGCATGTGTAACGCTGCTAGACGGCATGGCGTAGATGAAGCACTGGCTTTGTGGATCAAAGCAATGCTCGTGCACAGGACATTGATCACTGATGCAGGTCTCGAACAATGTGTCAAGTCTGGAGTAAACAGGGGCTGCCCGCAAGTTGGCGTCTTGTCTCCGCTGTTATGGTGCATGGTGGTCGACTCTCTGCTAGATGCTCTCAATGCCTCTGGAATCTATGCCCAGGCCTATGCGGATGATGTTGCTGTTCTCTCTATCGGCTCATGATCGAAGACTGGTGCACGAGAAATGGGCTGTCGGTTAATCCTCTTAAGACTGATGTCGTTCTTTTCACGAGAAGGAGGAAAAATACTGGCATTACTCAGCTGGGAGTCATCCTAGATAGCAAACTTCTTTGGTCAAAACATGTTGAGTCCAAAACCACCAAAGCGCTGTCAGATTTTCGGCAATGCAAAGGTGCCTTTGGCAAAACATGGGGCTTATCGCCGAAGAAGGTCCTTTGGATCTACACGGGAATGATAAGACCGATAATCTCATATGCATCGGTTGTTTGGTGGAGCAGGCTAACACGCAAACACGCTGCGGCTTCACTTACCAAACTCCAAACTCTGTCTCAGCTGCACGGAGGCTTTCCCCAGCACACCGGCAGCTGCTCTAGATGCTATGATGAATCTTCCACCCCTTGACATATATATCAGAGGGTGTGCACTGAAAACTATTTCGCGCCTAAAGAGGAATGGTCTTTGGTACAACTCGCATTGGAGTGAAAGTGTACTTGCGGGAGAAATATCCTACGACCCCTGTCTCATGGATATGCCTTCTGACGCAATGACACCTGCCATCCTACTGCGCTGTAATTTCACAGTCACATTTCCATGGCGTCAGGACTGGCTTTGGCCAGACACTGAACCTGGAATGGAATGTCTTCGCATTTTCACAGATGGCTCCAGGACTGGGCAGGTATCTGGCGCTGGAGTTTTCTTTGAGCGCGAAAACATTCGACTGCACTTCTCGTTAGGAAAATATGCGTCTGTCTTCCAAGCGGAGATTTACGCTATCCTAATGGCCATGCACTATGTTGTGAAATGCAGGTGGAGGGGAAAAAGCATTTGCGTCTGCAGTGACAGCCAAGCTGCACTCAAAGCTGTGTCCAACCCAACTCCAAATTAGTGCATGAACTCAAGACTTATTGAAAAAGTCGGAAGACTAAATTCACTTAAGCTTGTATGGGTCCCAGGTCACTCTGGAATCCCAGGAAACGAGATCTCCGATGAACTCGCTAGAAGAGGCTCAGAGGAGAGTTTCTCAGGACCTGAACCCGCCTTAGGTCTACCTGTGTCCACGGTCAAATCTGACATCAATGACTGGGTCTTTAACGTACACAGTCGTAGATGGAGGGAATATCCAGGATGCAGGATGACTAAGCGCGTACGCCTTGATGTCTGCAAAAAGTCCGCAACATTTTTCTTATCCTTAAGGAGAAATGATTGCAGAAGGCTAACAGGCGTCATCACGGGCCATTACACTTTTGCCAAGCATCTCTGCGTGCTTGGCATCAGTGAGACGCCTACCTGTATTGCACGTTGCGAGGAGGATGATACAGCACGGTGGCGCACCCTTGGGGCCGACGTGGTGGGTGCCGAATCTCTTAGCTCTAATCACTGAAGCCCCTCCTCACTTTTCTCCAGACAATGGGGAAAATACAATAAAGACAAGGTGTCTGCCTGGTAGTACAATGGACCGGTGTTTTGTCTGAGTGCTCTAACAGATAGTAAAAGCCTCCAACAAAAAAAAAAAAAAAAAAAAAAATACAGAGTTGTTTGTATTAAAAATTTCGAAATACCAAAGATGGCTTCCAAATTGTTACACGTTTCAGGAAGCTTCAGATCCTGAATGTCATTCTAATTGATATTCCAAAATATTTTATTAGTTGGATTTTTTAGTTCGAGTTCTGCTGTTGTCATGCATAGATAGTATGTGGCATTTTGTGATAAAATGTAGTAGATTTTTAAACAGTTTCCAGCCCACAAGCTAATGATTAATTAGTGAATTTATATTCATTCGTATGTGATTTTGCTACAGGATAACTCTTGGCCACATGTTGCAAGACTGGTAAAAAGTTATTTGGAAACGCTTAAATGGGAATCCCTATCCCATCAGACGTATTGATCGGTCGTATGATATATCCTTCTGATTACCACTGCTTCTCTTTGATGTTACATGGCCCGGCTTGGAAGCATTTCCATTCTTATGAAGAGGTCAAAGGATGGCCGATGTTGGGACAACTTCAAAAATCGTGTTGTTTTTTTCCGACATGGAATTCATATTCATGGAAGATGGGAAACAAGTAGTGGCTAGCGATGGGTAATACTAAGAGTGACATATTTTTTTATGAACAAGCGCATGAATTCGCCAAGCATGGCTTGGCACTCCTAAATGTGTACAATTCCAGGAAATTCAGCATATTTTTTTTGCAGGGCTTTCATGATATTCTCCTGAATTTATGAAAAAGAACCACCATTTATTGAAGAGTTTGTAATAAAAAAAATATATATATGATTTTGATGAAAAATAAAAATATAATACGAGTATCTGTTTCGAAAACGAATATTAATAGCACAATATAAAAAAAGTGGTTCGGGTTTTTTTTTAATTTCTCAAAAACTACAAGACGTTTTTGCATCCGGTTTTCTGTTTTTAACTAAAAACTAATAAGGGAATTGAATGTTTGAAAAAAGATTACCACTTAATTACATAAAATTTTGAAAAAAAATAGTTCGAACATTTTTTTTTTCATTTTTTTTCCAAAATTTTGAGTTTGAAAATTAATTTCTCAAAAACTATTCCCTAAAACAGCTTCATTTAAAAACAGGACGAAAGAAGAGGTTTTTGGCTTTTCAAAAAAGTATATCACGGCATTGTGGCTTTAACTGTTGATTTTTAATAATTTTTTTTCCAAATTAAGTCATTTTTTTAGAAAATTGCCCCTCCCGGCTAAACGGGGGGGAATAGACCCCCCCTCCCATACGATTTTTTTCTTGTCTTGACCAGACCTACACGCTCTAGCTTTTTGGCACACTGCTCGTGGGACACCCTGTATAAGTCCTCACAGTCGTTGAAGGACCGAAGCCGACGAATTTCTTGCGAATTCATAGGATCCTTTTATATTAGTACGAATCCAAGGGAAGTAAGCCAAAAGTAAATTAAAGAAGAAAGAAAACTAGCGACATATAATAAACAACTGCGTAAAATGCCGTGAAGTTAACTATGGTTAGGAACCTTTAAAGCCAAAGTTAAAATTGTTGAGACTCGAAAAGAAAAAAAAAGATTGCATTTTTCACAACCATAGACAAATTGACAAAATGTTCTGCAGTTTATAGTATTACAGATAGAAATTGGAAAGTAACATTTGATAATATAATTGCACAAAAAAAATATATTTGTGTGAACGAATTTAAGTTAGAACACATAGTAAGCTTTGTACAAAAAAAATGAAAATTCAACAATGGCTATCTGCATTTCTTATTGTCTTGACATTGTTAGAGAAGATAAAAAAATTCGGGACAATTAACTTTAACAAGGAAAAAAATAACGATACGATTTGTTATAGGAAATAATAATACCCATTATTACTCAACAATTAAATGTCCCTCGAGACAAGCCAAAGAAATTGTTAGTGTCACAAACTTTAGAACAAGTTAAAAAATTGTTAAAGTTACGAACCTTAAAACAAAAATAGGTACAATGATCATTAATGTTGTTAGAAAAATAAATCTTAACAGACAAAATACAATAGAGATAGAAATAGTTAATAAAATAAATACTGTTCCGTATGTAAATACAATAATAATAAGCAAAAAAAAAAAAAATAATAACTATGTATGTTAAATCAAATCAAATAAAATATTGACGACTTAGACATAACAAGGAGAAAATATAATATGAATAGCGATAAAAGATTAATTAAATTGAAGATAATATTGTTTCAGCCCAGATTAATGTGGTTTATCCAGATATATTAACAGCTGAAGAAATTAAGAAACTGGAAATTATATAGAGATCAATGTCTTGTTATTGCCTTAAAAATACAGGGTTTATGTGTAATAATTGATTCAAAATGATGACCACTTCCAAATAAGAACGACATTGAATAGGTGATTTCACGAAATTGTGAAAAAGATATAATCTTGAAACACACAGCCTATCGAATTTTTCCCTTAATGGCTTCCCGCAACTTTCTTATTTGTTCTGCATAGTAGGAGTCTGTAATACTAGCTCCCTTCTCCAAATAATCAATCATGATAATTCTCTCGGCATCCCAAAAAACAGACGCCATAATCTTGCCTGCCGAGCTTGGAACCTTGAACTTCTTAGGGGTCGGTGAAGAAGGTCTTTTCCAGGCCATAGACTGTTGTTTAGTCTCGGGGTCGAAGTGGTGTACCCAGGTTTCGCCCATCGTTACAAAAGGAGTGCAAAAAGCCGCCGGATCCTTTTGATATTTTTCAAGATTCGCTCTTGAAATGCGAAATCGCTTCTCTTTTTGTTCGTCGGTCTACATTCTTGGGAACCCTCTTGCGGAGACCTTCTTCATGTTCAAATCATCTGTCAGGATACTTTGAATACTTCCAGATGAGAGTCGCGTGATCTTAACTAAATGTTTAATAGTCACTCGTCGGTTATCTAGCACGATGTCTTCGATTTTTTTGATATTATCCTCGGTGCGGGATGTGGATGGACACCCGGAGCGATGTTCGTCTTCAGTCGACGTTCTGCCCAGTTTGAACTCCTTACTCCACCTTGCAATATGGAGGAGCAGAGTCCCCCAATGTTTCCACTAAATCAGCGTGAATTTCTTTCGTAGACTTACTTACGGTACTTAATGACGGCTCTTACTTAATTGTTTTCCATTTTGATGTGATCTCTTCGACTGCTCGTGTTTGAATGAATGTATCTTCCAGAAAAGGTGAACTATTTATATGATTTTTTTTTCTCGCTACTAGAGAGGGTATACGTGAGTGAAAACTATAGATTTCACGTAATTAGGCCCTGCAATAATACCCATTTATTGTTACGTTTTGATTGCCCCTCGTAGCCATTCATGAATGAATATAGCTCAGAAAGAACGCTGGCTCAAATGCTATTAACTTTTAAACGGCTTGGAACTTTCAATATTATTGAATAGTTGTAGAATCGATTTATGACCTCTATGCCTATTTCCCCTCTTAATGGAAAAATGGGAATACTTTTAAAAAAGGATTACTTAAAAGCTCTGAAACAAAAATATAACTTAACAGAGATAGGTAAATTTTCGTGAATTATTATGATTGTACAATCAATATATGTCACTAAAGTAATAACTGAGCGGAGCGAGCGGAGCCCTTTTCGTGTGACTCCAATGGCGATCTTGGATATATATTTTTTTGGAGCCGTTTCTTAACCGATTTTTAAAATTTTGCATTAATGGAAACAGAATGGAAGTTCATACACGGCAGGAATTGTGATTTTCGACTCAATAAAAGAATTTTAGATCAAATTTATGTTCTCATACCACCAATTTGGATTTCTGCAAAAGCACTCGACAGTTCAACAGGTTCACCGAGTTACCAACAAAATACTAAACGATCTGGACAAAAAAAGGTTTTGTGTGGCAGTTTACCTAGACGTTGCGAAGGCTTTAGATAGTGTTTGGCACAAAGGACTCTTATTTAAACTTAATAAGCAATAATCAAAAGTTATTTAGAGGACAGGCACTTCTATGAGCAATACAATGACGAATGCTCCGAACTATGCAAAATAGACGCAGGTGTCCCTCAAGGAAGTGTTTTAACACCAACACTCTATCTTCTCTACACATCCGACATACCAAGGCCAACTATCTCCATGCTAGCTACGTTCGCAGACGACACCGTTATCCTATCTTCCAACAAATGCATTAAACTTGCTACACAAGAAGCTAACTTAGCCCTAGATAGAACAGCCGCCTGGTTCCGCAAATGGGGAATCAATATAAACGAGAACAAAACCGTACAAGTCACATACACGACAAAAAGAAACTTTGATCCACAAAGCATCAAACTAAACAACAAAGAAATCACCATTGACAATGCTGCAAAGTACCTGGGAATAATTATAGACAATAAACTGACATGGAAACCGCATATAATATTCAAACGAAACGTCAAATTCAGGCAGTTATACTGGCTTCTTGGAAAAAACTCCAAGCTATCCACAGAAAACTAACTTCTAATATACAAGACAATAATAAAACCCATATGGACTTACGGGATCCAAATTTGGGGCACTACCTGCATGACAAACTTAAACATTATTCAACGACTACAAACAAAAATCCTACGAACGATTGTCAATGCACCGTGGTACATTACCAACGAAGACCTACAGCGCGATCTCAACATAACCACCGTTAAAGACGAAATCAAAAAAATAAGCAGAAAACATCAAATCTCACTAGGTTACCACTCGAACAACGAATTACGAAATCTACCAGAACAGGAAATCAACGAAAAAAGACGCAAGCCAGTGGACCTTCAAATTTAAAAGAAAGAAAGCCAACTATGTCCATATGTATGATAAATAATAGTGTTAAACAACTCTTTCCGTTCAACCTGAATTTGTAAGGCATTGGCCACAAATATCATTGTATCCCCATCTGTATCTCTTATAACAATTACTAGGTGTCATCCAGACAGATGTAATGTACATATATTTAAATTAATGTTCAAAAAGAATATTCAATGAATTTTCCAAAAAAAACGTGCGCTATTACTAAACTAATTTATAACTTCAAATAAAAAGGTCAACTTTAATTTGAACATTTATTTCACGATTCATTTGCATTAAATATAATAAAATTTACTTAGATTGCACAAAATAACATCAATACGAGTATAAATAGTATAATTTACCATTTCACCATTTTAGTTCCAATTTATAAAACTCATATTATCCATAACTATTGTAAGTTGTAAAAGTTTTAAATAATGCTCTGTATATTGAATCATCACACCGAATCGGTAATTTTGACAACCATCATTATAGTGTTTGTCACACAATCTGTACGGGGTGTAGATGGCTTGTGTCCAAGATGTTATTTCACTACTCTCCGGAGGTTGTTGTCCTAGATAGGATTTTTTGAGAGATTCGACTGAATTTGTCGCGTTGGTTGTAGTTCAGATTAACTTTTGTGTTTCCATGTTATTAATGCGCATACAAATGAATTTTGAAATGATCGTATACTGCGAGTGTTATGCCTTCGTCAGCACTTTTTTGATCATCTCTCATTCACAACTGATATTGTTGCACAGTTTTTCGGTATTTCCGTACTGTTAGTATTTTAAACCAGCTGACTGTGAGATAGCGAATATTCAGTAAGTTGAATATCTCCTTTTCACTCACTTTTCTTTTGTATAATGATTCAATTGAGTTGAAGCAGATGTCAGATATATCAGAAAACTTGGAGCCGAGATGCCGATGAAGGCCTAAGCGTCAAACCAGAAATTTCCGAAGACCGCCAGCAACTTTAGGCCGTCGAACAGCCATAAGCCATGCTAACACACGTTGCAGAAATGCAATATCGTATAGTGAAGTTAGAGTTCACAGAGCAGATCTGATTTACAAAATCTGTCATAATTGTAACAGAGAAAATATGTCTAAAAACAATGACAGTAATATAGGTACGGGCAACCTTCCTACAACGCGGGGAATAGGTTCCTAAAAATACCGCGATGTAAGAGATATTAACTCCATACAAAAATCAGAGTTTGGTTCCAAACTGAAAAATTGGATTTTGTATATTTTATGTACATTTATTATTTTTTGTGCATTTATTTATTGAGCCATAAAAACATATTATTTAATTTGATAACACTTCATTTATTCAAACAAAAACAAAACAAAAATAAAATTTCAATTCTACGTGTCATATTCAAGTTCAAAGATTTAATAAATTAAAACCAAAATAGAACCATAACTTTCTACTCCTCCTTATCACTTAGTATGATTTGTCTCGAACGTTTTGTTCGTACTAGTTCAAAATCTATGCTTGATCCACTATCAGATTCGGGCATCCTCTCGACGATTATTGGTTCGAAAAAATCTTTTAATGAAATTTGTTCGCTCTTATTTCGTAAATCTTTATACATTTCTTGATAGGGGGATAAGTTATTTTGAAGATTTCGTTTAAATATTTCCGCTTTATCCCTTAAAGGATCGTTCTCGAAAATGTATTCTTTCAACTGTTTTGCCATATTTAAAACTTTCTCGATACTTTTTAGTGAAAAGTTTTTATTTTCTTATTTTCTACATCGGAAAGATCATCAGAGCTATCTGTAAGCGATTCATTTGTCATTGCCACTAAATCTGCTTCGTTTATTTCGTCGTCCGCAATTAATTCTCGAATATCATCCATTGTTATTTCATGAAATCCATCGCCTTCTACTGCATGCGCTAATCTCACTATGTTCCTATATTCATTTTCTGTTGGTTTAGGTACAGTTTCACGAACCTCTATTTAACAGTGCTTTCCAGAAATATTTTAGTGTTGATTGATGAATTTCTTTAAGTGACGTATCAACAATTTCAACGCAGTTTAAAATTGAGAACTGCTTCCAGACTTCTTTGACTGTAATATGTATTTGCTGACTCCATCTTCTCTAATATTAGTTGAAAGGATTTGCGTATGTAGTATGTTTTGAATGTTGCTATTATGCTGTAATAGCGATGTAGTGTTGGGCGGTAAAAATGCGATTTGAACATTAGGATGACTTAAATCAGCGGTGCAGTAGGATGGCGCATTATCTAAAAGTTTTTGTTTTTTTTTTTTTTTTTTATTGGTGGCGGCTTCTGCTATCTGTTGGAGCACTCAGACACAAACACTGGTCCATTGTACTGCCAGACAGACACCTTAGATGGCGTTAGCCAAGCTTCTTTTTATTCACTTATGTTGTGTGCCATTTGTTTTTCCACACAAGTGAACGAAACCTAAAGCTTAATGCCGATTCCGAACGGCGAGAGCCGAGAAGCTTTTTTCAAGGCAAGTGTACAACGGAAGGTTTTGCCAATACCCCGCCGAGGAGGGACGCCGCGAAATAATCATTCGATGGCGTTGGTGTTATCGGGATCCGAACTCGCTCACCTTGCGTCAGCGGCCGACACACTACCCACTGCGCCACGGCGCTCCATTATCTAAAAGTAGTAAAACTTTAAATGCTAAGTTCCTTTTTTTTTAGATAATTTTCTACGTCAGGAACAAAGCAATGATAAAACCAATCTTTAAATAAACTAGCAGTCATCCATGATTTTTTGTTGGCTCTCCAATACACTGGAAGGTTGTTTTTGTTACATTGTTTTTCATAGATCTTGGATTTAATGATCTGTTAACAAACATTGGCTTGGTCATAAAATCACCAGACGCATTACAGCACAGCAATAGTGTTATTCGATCTTTAGAAACCTTAAAGCCAGGAGCTTTTCCGTTTTTCGAAATAAAAGTTCTTGAAGGCAGTTTTTTCCATCACAAACCCGTCTCATCAGCGTTGAACACTTGGTCTGGTAAATAATCAAGCTCTTTAATAACACTAGTTTAAACGGCTTTCGTACACCAGCTGAAAGCTGTTTTTTTTTATTATTCATTTAGGTAGAATTATCCAGAAAAATAATAAAAAATTCTGTCACGTCTGGTTTAAGAAATATTTATTAACTTAACTGAAATATATAATCATGGTATTAATACTAAAAAAAATTAAAAATTACTAATTTTTGCCTTCTTTTTATAGTTATTTGAATCAGTTTCTCTTATAATGGACCAACAGTGATCCCCTAACATGTTCTCATCCCAAAATCCTTGATGTTGTTCTTTAATAAACTTTAAATCTCGGTGAAAACGTTCCCCTTGTTCGTCACTCATACTTCCTGAGTTTTCAGGGAAAAAGCTCAGATGCGAGTGCAGAAAATGGATCTTCAACGACATCTTTATTCCCATCTTTTGAATTTTTTCGAAGAAACCAGTAACAATTTCTTTGTAATTTTCACTTTTTTATTTCCCAAAAAAATTTCCACAACCAACAGATAAAAGGCTTTCAAACTGAGAATCTTTCATACTTTTACGGATTTGTGGGCCAACAAATATACCCTCTTAAAACAGCTTTTAGACTATATTTCGAAGAGTCTATAAATAAGCGCCACTCTTCTTTATTATACAGGGTCCGCCATCTAACGTTTTTTTTTTCAAGTAGTGCTTATTTCGTGAATGGTAACACTTAGCTCATGTCTGATTTGACAGATAATTAGTTTTATCCTTCCGCTGAATACGTATGGTTGTGTACGCTGAATAAATATGGTTGTGTATACGCTTGAACAACGCTGGGAAATATTGCGACATTACTTTGAAATAGAAGATGCCGATTTTGCCAAAAAAATCATCTTTTCAGATGAAGCTCATTTTGATCTTGGTGGGTATGTAAACAAGCAAAATTGTCGCATTTGGGGCACAGAAAACCCGCACGCATACATTGAAAAGCCGGTGCACTCAACACGAGCCACTGTTTGGTGCGGATTTTGGTCCAGAGGCATAATTGGGCCATTTTTCTACGAAAATGAGCAAGGAGTGGCCGTTACAGTCAATGGCGATCGTTATCGGGCCATGTTGAACGAATTTTTGTTCACAAAAATTGAAGAGGAGGATATTGGCAACATTTGGTTTCAACAGGACGGCGCTACGTGCCACACAGCCGAAGCTACACTCGATGTTTTGCGCCCTGTTTTTGAAGATCGCATTATCAGCCGCAGAGCTGATGTCGTTTGGCCACCTCGGAGCTGCGATTTGACACCGTTGGACTATTATTTGTGGGGTGCCGTCAAAGATAAGTGTTACGCCGACAAGCCAGAGACAATTGACGCTTTAAAGGACAATATTCGTGAAGCCATTGGTGAAATACAGCTGCACGCAATCGATAATGTGCTTAAAAATTAGACCGATCGTGTAGGCTACTGCATGGCCAGCCGAGGCAGCCATTTGAATGAAATTATTTTCCATTATTAACCGGAAGGATTGTACTTTCAAATAAAAAAAAAATTTGAGAAAATATTCAGTAGTTTTTTTTATAGCATTTTCAAAAAAAAAAAAAAATTATTTGGCGGACCCTTTAGTTGTGATTCATTGCTTCAAAAAGCCCCGGGATATCAGTACAATAACTATATTCACCTTCTCTTTTGAAAAATTCTGAGTAGACTTTGCTTCTGTTTCTGAAAAACGTAACTTTTGTGTCTTGTAGTAAAAAGTTCCATTGTTGTAAATGGGAACCAAGAAGCTCTGCTCTAGATCTAGGTAATTGTAAATCTCTTAGAAGATCATTTAATTCGGCTTGGTTAATTAAATGTGAAGTGTTTTCTTGAAGTGAGAACTCGTCAGAATCACTAAAAATCGATTTGAATTCAACATCACTTTCATTGTCATCTAGTATATTTGCAATCGAATTACCGGGACAAACTGGATGTGGTAGATTTTTCGAATGTAATATGGGCTTAGTAACAGACGGAACTTCGGCATATATGTATAATTCTCGTACTTGCCTTTTTTTTTTTATATCCAAAGTCTATGTAACACAAAAGTAACAATCATTTTCATGATTACTAGGTTCTCTCCATAGCATTGGTGAACCAAATGGAAGGTAAACGTTTTTACTTGATGACCACTGGAGTAAGACGATTCTACAGCTTTCCCAAAACACATGAGGCACCCACTTTTTATCTTGATTTGCAACAGGAAATCCAAAATAATGAAGATATGCACTTTTTAATGAATCTACAATGGATCTTCTTTCTTTTGAAAATATAAACTGTCCACAAACATAACAAAAACGGTCACAATTTTGTTTGCACTTTCTACTCGACATTTTAAATCAATCTGAAACAAGATAATTGTCGTTTGAAGCGTTTGTGACGTGATTAAATATTTCTGCTAACACTTTTAGGTTTAAGGAAGGTAGATGAACATGTTTATATATGTACATTTATTTTGGGGTATAAAAAAAGTAATTTTTTAAGTTGTGAAGTGCATGTCTATTTTTAAATTTTTCAAACCATCCATTACTAGCTGCAAATTGATGGTTGTCTTCATCCATTGACGATTGTCCCATTTCCTTTAAATGATTAAAAATTGTTAGTGCTTTATGCTTGATTACATTCCCATCTAAAGGCAGTCGTTTTTTCGTCATATCTTCTATCCACACCGTCAGCAATTGTTCCATTCTCTCCATTATTTTTGCTCTAGGACGAGCAGTTATTTTCGCGAGTGCAGAGGATACAGATGCTACCGAACTTCTAATTTTCCCTTCGTTTTGTTTAATAGTTCTTCTTGTTGACGATCCAAAATTTGTATTTTTAATTCAATGGATATACATTTTCGTTTAAACGACGTTCTTTTTATTTCATTCGGCAATTTTAGGGTTAAAGCTACAAATTGATTGAAATTATTATCTACATATGTACATACATTCAAATAAATAAGGTTTGAAATGAACTTACTTATTCACTTTGATTTTCACAAATTAAATTTGAATTTTCTAGCTTTTTCTGACACGTGTTTTTTGTTTAATTTAACTTGCATAGGCAACAACAAACTAACATAATAATTACAACATCAAATGAAAGCAGCATAAATCGCCAGTTGCATATTCGATCATGTGCGTTGTGTGACGTTAGAACCGCGGGGAAAAACCTTTTTTTTAAATAAGCACAAAATAATGACATAAATCCTAAAAAAAAATCGTAGAAATCGCGTTGTAGGAGTAGCGTTGTAAGAAAATGTCCGCGTTATAGCGAAAACGCGTTATAGAAACACTTTTGGAGAATGGGTTCTCACTCCACTGCAATATAAAGATCACCGTTTTGCATGTGACTCAAGATTCAGATATGTATGCTTTAATAAGATACAAAGACATGATGCATGTAAATTGGGATCGGTTTATGTTAAAGTAAACAATTTTCTTCAACTGTTGAACTTCTGGTGCAATTATATGAATAAACACTTTCGGCATGATCCCTCAAATCTCTAATTTCGACAGTGTTTATAACTTCAAGTTATGCAGCGAAGCGGGACGTCAAGTGACTTCGGCATCCTTAGTTTGGAACTGTATTTAACTGCTACAATTAAAATTACTTTTGATGAAATAATGGATAATGTAAAAAAATAATCTCAAACCCTTGGCTTTTATTACGGCATGTAAATTAAAATGGAAGCCTTGTGAGCTCTCATCTCTATCTGTAAACTTGTAAACTTCTAATAATTATTTCAAGCTGAGCCCAAATTTGTACTACGAGATTTATGCTAAAGAGCAGCCTAGTTTTATCGTTACAAGCACTATCGTTGTAGTGAAAATTATAATTATTCGACCCTGGGACTATATTCGGTGGGTTTCATGACTAGAGATTTTTTTTAAGGATATCGAAGTAACATATTAATTTTGATCCACTTTATAACTGATGTCATTCCACCAATTTGTTTCAAGGCCATTTCCCGAACTATTTAGTTCATCTCTTGTGAATCAAATTATTGACTTCGAAATTTCTGTCATTATTGTTGTATTAACATGTTCTTTGGCCAAAATAGAAGTTAACTACATTTCAGTAGCTATTAAGAATGAAATTATTTTCTTGTTATTTCAGAACGAATTAATTAGTCATGGTTTGTTGTAGTTTTTCATTTACAAATGACGATTTATTTTTAGTATATGCCTCTCTAATCCTGGTGGCCTCGCAGATTCCAACAATAAAATGTGAACTTTTTATATAAATTCCGCACAGAAGAAATGTCACTTTCATCCATTTTTTTAATATACATATGTTTACATAAATGATTTTCCTTCATTTTCATTCTTTTTGTTTATTTTATGAATATTAGGTTGTGCACAACATATACCTATACATAAAGGTGTGGAAATTTGATATATAATTGTACAAAGCAGTGCTATAAAATTAAAATAATATTTCCAAGCGATTGTATACTCAGCATACGTGTATGTTAGACATACTCGTTATGCTCATTATTGTATTTCGGTTACAATCGATTCCAATTTATTTAAGAATGTTGATACGTTTTAAGCCACTTAAATACAAAAGAACCTTTAATAGAAAGAAACGTGTAAAACGTTATGAAATTATTCTTTTTCATATTGTTACATACGTTACAAAGAGAAAAATCAAACTCGATCTCATGTTGTAACATGTGGATAATTTTAGCAAATTCAGATAACACAATGTAGAAAAACAATACATGCTACAAATCCCACCCACTATTTAATGTAATAACGAATCAGAATTTAATGCAGTACCATACGATTTTATGTATATAGACAAAACGTGTACCTTTATATAAGGAAATTAGTTTCCTTGAGTCAAGATGTAATATTCATTCTTTTTTGGAACGCTTATTCACATCCGGTCTCGATTTAGACAATGTGATCGGTAACTACCAAATACAAAAGTAAACCCAACAAATTAGCTGCTTGTTTCAATACATTGACTGACCTATACTTGGCAACAGGCGTAGCATTAATAAACGTATAATATGGATCTGTGGTATATAGTACGTATGTACCTATTTATGAAAATAACAAAGTATGCACTTTGCCACATTTTATTAAGAATTATTCTTTATTTGAACTAGTATTTCTTGCTACTACAATGACAATTTCACAAATACGACTATAAGCGTATAACTTTAGCTTTTGAATTTCTCGCTCCAATAGCTTTGGTAACCATACATTTATATATGTATGTGAACACATATACGCCTTTATTGTTATACGTGACTACTCTAGTATGAACTTCAATTATCATGCACTGTTTCAAACGTGCCAAACAACTATTTTATATTCAAGTAATGAAAATCTCTCAAGAGTAGTTCCGCTTATTTGTTAAAAACTTCCTCTAAATTTTAACAGCAGTTTAGTTCGCCTGCGGATGAATCGATTGGTAAAGCTTTTCAATCTGCATGTTTTAGCTGTTTCAGTTGGTTTTTGTTGGCCTGTATAAATACACACATTTTTTAGCATGCATTTAATTGAGTTTGTAACATTGTCATATATGTACAAAATATAATACAATTGTTTTTAGTATCAATCAAACAATGAATTATTATATTATAGCAGTTCAACAAGCACTTTTTTTGAAAAAAATATCAGGAGAAATATTGTGCATAAAAATAAAGTCCCAAACAGGAGGTAGTTGGTTGGGACTGAGGAAAAGCAGCGGATGAGATAGGACATTCGATTTCAGTAGGTTTTATCGAACTGAGCAACAAGTAGCCAGGCGTCATCGTCTGCAAAATTACTTTGTTGTATCTTTGTTCGAACTGTGGCCGTTTTTCCTTTAATACTCAAATGCATTAATTCTGCTCAGTAGAGTACTCCTGTAACGCTCTAACCCGGTTGTATCAGCTCATAATATACCTCGCCGAGTTAGGTCCACAAAATATTTAGCACGAATTTCGATTCATGGGTGACCGTTGATGTGTGATGACATAAGAGAGCATCCGAGTCGGTTTTACTGCAAAGCTGCGCGAATCACAACAAAAATAAAAGCTTTTCTTAATATTAAAAGCTAGCAATAGAAAAAAAAATTTAAAAGAATTGTGTTGTAATATAAAAACAATTCTACTACTACAATTATTACCGACGATTTGGAACTAGGAACTTAAGAGCCTCGTTTCGCTGATCTGCCATTCTCTTCTAGATCCATTCTTATATTTTTCTTTTATCTCTTGCGCGGCTTTCCTGGTGGTCTTTTTTCTATGGGTTTTAACTACGCGGTTAATACTTGCGGCTGAATAGACTTCTTCGTGTTGATTGTGTAGTTTTTTCCATTCGGCTGTTTCTTCGTCCTGTTTTCCTCCGCAGATTTTCCTTAAGATCTTGTTTTCAAAGCCCGGAAATTTATTTTCCTCTTTCTTAGTCACAGACCAGGTTTCTCATCCGTAAAGTGTCACTGGCATTATTATATGTAGTTTTATAAATGCGGATTTGAACAAAGTGAGACAAAAGAGTTGTTTTGAATAATTCCTTCATCGGCATATGCAGGCTTTTATTGAATTCGATTATCATTTCGTTTTCGGTAATGACTATATATGAATTCATTCACTTTTTAGAGCGTTTATCGAGTACAGTCAGATGCGAGGTTTGGATTGATCCAATCCGGAGAATGATCAAATTTTGTTTTTCTTTCCATTTACTTGTATTCTACTTCCTTTCCTGACATTATTAGACTTTTTATATTTCTTCTCTTGAAAGGATCTGATTACAAATTCAGGCATCAAATTAAAAGAAGTAGGGGCAATTAAAACACTTTTAGAGCGTTTATCGAGTACAGTCAGATGCGAGGTTTGGATTGATCCAATCCGGACAATGACCAATTGTTTTTCTATCCATTTACTTGTATTCTACTTCCTTTCCTGATATTATTAAACTTTTTATATTTCTTCTCGTGAAGGGATCTCATTACAAATTTAGGCATCAAATTAAAAGAAGTAGGGATAATTAAAACATCTCATTGTTTTAATCCTTCATGTATCTCGAATGTCTCTGATAACACATTTCCTACTTTGACTTGTCCTTTTTTTTTTCCTTCAGGCATACTTCTGTCGGTTTCACCAACTTTATCGGGATTCCCTGTCCTACAAGGACTTGATACATTTTCGATCGATTTATAGAGTCAAAAGCCTTTTTAAACTCTACGAATAGTCGATTAACCATTACGTGGAATTCCCATTTCAATCGTCGAGCGATTCTCCATGAAGCCACACTGGTAGGCTCCTATTATTTCCTTTGTTTATGAAGTCAGTCTCTTTCAGACAATATTTGACAGCAGCTTGTAACAATTTGGTAGCATATATATTTCTCGGTAATTGTTGCATTATATTCGGTTACCCTTTTTAAATACTGGACTGAGCTTTTCCATTCCTCGAGGATGGTTTTATTTTCTCATAAAGTTGTAACTTCTCTGTCAAATTTCCTCCTGCATATTTTATTAATGCAGCAGATTTAAAATGGGTGGTAAACGACTGAAAGAGGCCTTGTAGGGGAAAGGTATCCGACGTGTGGTGGCCCGCAGCTGCAGCGGAACATTTAGCAGCTTTGTTAGTAAGTCTCATTCCTCCTCGCCACCTGGGGAATTCTATGTGAAATTGCGAACGAAAAAGGACGAATGGGGAGTTTCCTGACTACAAAAATGTATTAGTGTCGGTTGGGCTATTGCCCGAAAAACAGTAACTTTAACAAAAAAAAACCGAAAACCGCGAAAAAAACCGAAAGAAGTTTCGAATGTAAAAAAAAAAAACGGACAGATTCACTGATGACGAAATAAAAATAAAAACAAAAATAATAAAAAGAATAACAAAAATAATATTCGCCTTTATACGTGGAATGTTATGTCCTTTAACTGACCACGTACAGCCGTACAACTTGCGATGCCGTAGACTGCCTTAAGACAAATATTACCGCAATCCAGGAAATTCGATGGGATGAACCGGGCAAAAAAAGTATGAAAAACTGTCTAATACGGCGATTGCTACAATGATAGAAGGCAACGCTTATTTGGATGCGGGTTTGTAACTTGAGGTAGATTTAGGCAAAATATCTCGAGCTTGCGGCATATAACCGAATGCCTCATCACAATTAGCATCAAGGCGTAATTCTTCAACATCAGCCTAATTTCCGCTTGCTCCCCCATCAAGAACAAGGATTACGCCACAACAGACTTATAATTTTTCCGAGGTAGAACATATGTACAAAGTGTTAGGAAATTTTAAAGCGAAACTGGACAAGAAAGTCGCTTTTGAAATGTTTTAGCTAGCACTCGTTTCTGGTACCTTAACATCCAAATCTGGTAATCTCCGAATCAATGAACCGTCAACCAGATTGACAACATTGCGATCGATGACAGGCACACATCCGATATTTTGGACGCACGAACTTTTCGAAGAGCCAACATCGACTCGGACCACTATTTTATGGGAGCCGGGTTATGTCTACGAATAAACTTGGACCAGAAAAATCGAGTAAGACCAGCAGCATATAGCATCGCATTGCTACAATCGCAAGAGACTACCAAAGCCTATGTCAATCGCGTCTCCCTCAAGCTCTCGGAAAACCCTCCTAGAACTGCTCAGCCCATACAATACCACTGGACCAGTTATCAACAAGCTATAGGGAGCGCTTCTTCTGAGGTGTTGACTTTAAAAACACTGCTAACAAGAAACCCATGGTTTGACCAGTGTAGGACGGCACGCGCAGCCAAACTGAAAGAGTATTAAGTGGGGCTGCACAGGAGCTGGTCATGAGCATCATGAGCAGAAGAGCAGGGAAGAGCAGGGAAGAGCATAATCTTCTCAAAACAAAATAAAGAGAACATGAGAATTTGCGGTCGAAGAGAGAAGCCTTCAGGGACGAAAAGTCGGTACAAAAAATCTGAAAAGACTATTTCTGCAGTGTGTATAACGAAATAGATTCCGCTGTCAGGCAGAATGACCCATCTACAACGGACAATGATAGCGGACAATTCCCTCCCCTAACTTGGACGAAGTTGGAATGCTTTTTCTAAACTTAAGTCGTAAAAAAGGCAGATGGAGATGAGCTGGTGGTGGTGCACCAGCTCATGAGTAAGATATGGTCAGAGGAATACATGCCCAATCAATGAAATCTTAGTTTCGTTTGCGCGATCCACAAGGAAGGAAACTCTTTTGTTTGCATCAATTACGGAGGTGTAAGTCTCTTGAACATCGCTTACAAGACCTTCGAAGTTTAATTTTTATTTCAAAAAGTTTAAAATGAGCTTAACTACATTGACAAATATAAATATTTTACTATATGATCGTTTATCACAAGGTCTTATCTTGTGTACTGTGTGAACGCCTGATACACTTTATTAATAAGCCAATTGATCCATATAATTAATTTGAGGCCACGGAAGTCCACTATCGATCAGATATACACACTACGCAGATCCTGGAAAAAATCAACTAGTTCCAGATAGACACTGTCGATTTAAAGCCGCATACGAGAGCGTGTATAGAGACGATTTATGTAGCGCCATGTCTAGTATTTGAAGGCAAAACGAAATATATGCTGTCATCGAAAAGGACATGAACCACCGTTGTCTATGCTGGAGCGCATATATTAGGAGGCGTTATTTCGAGGTAATTAAGGACTTGATCTACCTTGATTTCGCTGTGGCAGCAGCTATGATACCAGTGCTGATATCAAACCCAGGCTAACTCTTGTCAACTGCTGTTTCTTTGGGCTCGTGAGGCAATTGAGAAGCAGAGCCCTCTCTCGGAGAACCGAGGTGACCACATGTAATCATATCATCCCGGTCAAGGCGGTTGAGGAGGCCCTTGACCGTTTTGAAAGAAAAATTCCGCTTACGATTTTGGGCCATATCTGCATAAATGGGAAATAGAGTTGATTATACGGACTTTGCAGCTACATGAAAGTTGCACGATGCCTGCTGATCTAACGGATATAATGACTAGGTCATATATAGCGCATGAACACCACAGCTCCGGCCAGAACAACACTCTCCACTGTTGATCATACTGCTTCTACCTGTCTTGTTCCGACGTGTATATCTATGCTATCTAGTAGGGCGAACCGGTTATTAATTTCGATCTGATATTAATGCTGCATACGAGGTTTCTCTAACTTTCTCAAACGTTTTTTCAATACATTGCTATGCTCCGCTTCAGTCAATTTGGATTCCATTTCAATTTTGGCGATGACTAGGATGAGGTGTTAATCGCAATTTGCTCCTCTGTGTGCTTTAGTATTTATTACGTTAGTATGGTGTCTTTTATTTATCAGAAAATGCTCAAGTTTATTGCGCGTTACTCCATTCGATAATATCCAGGTGGCCTTAGGTACGATCTTTTCTTGTGTTTGATTGTTATAATTTTCACCATCATATTTTTTTGAGCTGGCGAGCTGGTCTTATTGTCCGAAGACCAGACTTTCCCCGCTATTGTTGTCCGATATACCGCTTCTTCCGAATTTTTGCGTTGTCCCCGATTACGATTTTCACCTTGAAGGATGAGAAACTTAAAATATTTCATCCAATTATTTCGTAAAACGTGTCTTTTACCTCCTCATCCATATCTTCGGTAGTATTTCCCGAAATAGATATTTATAGCGGGGATCCCGGAGTTTGGCCATTTAAATTTCGGTCGTTCTAAAATACTACGCTCATTACGTTTTGCACAATTGTGTTGCTGATAAAGCATCCTATTCCAAGATTGTGGGTTTTGCACTGTCGCAAACGAAAGTATATCCGTTCATAACGGTTGTTCCGTTTAAAAGTCGAACTTCTTGTATCGCTTCAATGTCCAAATGCATGAGTTTAGGTAGTGCAGAGTGATCAGCTCTGCTGATTAATATAAAAATTATATTGGCAGTAATTATTATTTATGCACTGGTTAAATGCCCCGCGGTCTTATGGCATGAATTAAGCGGACTCTACCTTCTGTTAAAACCGAAAGAACATTTTGCATTCATTTTAACTAAAATTCAAGCTACCCGTTATGAATTTAAGCGAACTTAATAAACTCTCAATTGTGTTCAGTCGGTTAGATTTCCTTATTTGAACTATCGAGTCTCCGCGTCACATGTCTCATTTCATAAAAACTGAACATAATTTCATTGTAGTTGTACCATACGAATCGTACATATGTAATGGAAGTTCATTATAGCTGTAGTATATTTAAATGTTTAAGCTAACCTAAACAGTGACAATAATAAAACATTTCATAATAATAATTTACAGAATAATATTTAAGTGCTTAATTTTTATGACGGGTTCGACATCATGGTAATGCATTACTAAATACATACAACTGACCTTATTAGATTACCTTAATTCGTTTATTACCCGAGACTTTCACAGTTAAGACTTCGAATTTTTCTGTTACTTTATTAAATAGCGCCAAAGGAATACAAAAAGATATTTTTATTTTTTATGAAAAAAAGTACGAACAGTGGTTTTAGGCTGTAGCCAATCAGGTATAATGGAAAAATATGTATGTTAATTTGTTACATGAATATTTTTAGATCATTCTTTTTCGACACATAAAACTATGGCACAAAACGCCCAAATCCATATCACTCGCATGTGACATGCTCTGCATCTAAGAGGCTCTTCAATTCTTTTCAGAAATTGCGGCCCTTAAGCAGAAATGGAGCGTTTTGATGTTGCAGGTTGGATAATTATATGTTTTCTAAGCTAATGTCTTTGGAACGATAGCAAGTCTTCTTCGGAATCAGCTGCGAATTTATAAAGTTTCCAACCGTTCACCAATGTTGAGCTTAGCATGACGTAAACAGTGGCGACCACCACTTTTTGCCTCGAATTTTGATTTTATAAGCATTGATAGATT
Source organism: Merodon equestris (assembly GCA_958301585.1). Lineage (NCBI taxonomy): Eukaryota > Metazoa > Arthropoda > Insecta > Diptera > Syrphidae > Merodon > Merodon equestris. Next base: position 122,958,872 of record OY284413.1, read on the forward strand.
GGTCGTGTAATTCAACACCATCCATACCGTTTTCATAATCTGCGATTATGTTTTTTCATTTCACAAAAAGTATGTTATTTTTATCGTCGTATACGTGGTCAAAATGTCTTCTTTTCTCTTTCTGAACAATAAAAAATCAAATCTCATCAAAACAAAATTGAAATGGGACAACGGTTAAACCATTAAGCATACCTTAACTAAAATATATATACAGGGTGTCCCACGAGCAGTGTGCCAAAAAGCTAGAGCGTGTAGGTCTGGTCGAGGCAAGAAAAAAATCGTATGGGAGGGGGGGGTCTATTCCCCCCCGTTTAGCCGGGAGGGGCAATTTTCTAAAAAGCTGACTTAATTTGGAAAAAAAAATATTAAAAATCAACAGTTACATCCACAATACCGTGGTATATTTTTTTGTAAAGCCAGAAACCTCTTCTTTCATCCTGTTTTTAAGCAAAGCTGCTTTAAGGAATAGTTTTTGAGAAATTAATTTTCAAACTCAAAATTTTGCAAAAAAAAATAAAAAAAAAAAATTTCGAACTATTTTTTTTCGAAATTGTATGTAATTAAGTACTAATTTTTTTTCAAAAATTCAATACTCTTATTAGTTTTTAGTTAAAAACAGAAAACCGGATGCAAAAATGTCTTGTAGTTTTTGAGAAATTTAAAAAAAACCCGAACCATTTTTTTCTAAGAAGAACCTTTTTTTTGGTTTTGACGCGGCTGGACTTGTAGACAAATTAATGTATGAAACATTGACCTCTTTTTTATTATTTTTAAAAATTTCGGAGTTTTATTTTCAATATGATCCCCTTTTTTTAGAAGGCAAAGATTATATCTCCTTCTTCTCCTAGTGGCTGCACATATCTATGCTTGACAAATTTTCCTGCAATTTGACTCCAGCGACTTCAATCCGTTCTTTCAGTTGTTCCAAAGATACTATTTCCACTTCGTAAACATAATTCTTCATGAATCCCCACACATAAAAATCTGGAGGAGTTAAATCTGGTGATCTAGGTGGCCATTCCGTGGGGCCCCTTCTTCCGAACCAACGGTCACTAAAATGATCATCCAGCCAGTTTCTAACCCGTAAGCCGTAGTGTGCTGGTGCTCCATTTTGCTGGTAGATTAAATTATCTGCTATGGCCAAAGGAACATTGGCCATTAAATCGGGCAAAAGGTCTCGTAGGAATTGCAAGTATGGTTCTCCATTAATAACGGCATTCAAAAACCGGGGCCCGATTACAGTTTGTCCAACAATACCAAGCCAAACATTACAGCTAAAGCGGTGTTGTGATTTATTTTGTTTCTTGTTGTGTGGATTGGTGCTATTCCAATGATGCAAATTGTGGAAGTTAGTAACCTCATCTCTCGTAAACTGTGCTTCATCCGTACAGAATATCCTTGCAAAATAGTTTCGTTCAGTTTCATCTCGAAGCAGTAATGATCGACAAAATTCTGCTCTCAAAAACTTGTCGTTTGAGTTGAGTCCCTGAACTGGCCTAAAATGGTACGGGTGTAAGTTTTCGGTATGAAGCACTCTCCATACTCTAGATTTGGGCACTCCAAGCATAATAGCCATCCTCCTTGTACTAAGGGAGGGATTGCGTCGGACCAAATCCAAAATTCGGGTAGAACCCATCGGCGGCGGGCGGACCCAGACGAAATTCGCAGGTCAGTTTTCAGGCGTTATCAATGAAAAAAAAGAATTAATCTAGCGTTATTCCAATACTGTATCACTTTATTGTATCCTCATAAAACTCCGAATTTTTTAAAAATAATAAAAAAGAGGTCAATGTTTCATACATTAATTTACTTACAAGTCCAGCCGCGTTAAAACCAAAAAAAAAGGTTTTTCTTAGAAAAAAATGGTTCGGGTTTATTTTTAATTTCTCAAAAACTACAAGACATTTTTGCATCCGGTTTTCTGCTTTTAACTAAAAACTAATGAGAGCATTGAATTTTTGAAAAAAAAATACTACTTAATTACATACAATTTTGAAAAAAAATAGTTTGAAATTTTTTTTTTTCAATTTTTTTTCCAAATTTTAAGTTTGAAAATTAATTTCTCAAAAACTACTCCTTAAAACAGCTTCATTTAAAATAAATATGACAGAAGAGGTTTCTGGCTTTACAAAAAGGTATATCGTGGCATTATGGATGTAACTCTTGCTTTTTAATAATTTTTTTTCCAAATTAAGTCAATTTTTTAGAAAATTGCCCCTCCCGGCTAAACGAGGGGAAATAGACCCCCCCTCCCAGACGATTTTTTTCTTGTCTTGACTAGACCTACACGCTCTAGCTTTTTGGCACACTGCTCGTGGGACACCCTGTATAATACGAGTATTCGTATATTCGAGTATTTACCACTTCGGAATTAGACAACAGCACTCAACATTCCAACATATTCACCGAGTCACAAATAATTATCCGCAGTATTTCTTGACGTATCCAAAGCTTTTGATAAGGCTTGGCTTGACTGACTACTTTACAAACTAATCAGAATATTACCACAAAACTTTTATCTCTTATTAAAAAGTTATTTCGAACACAGACTCTTCTACGTATAGTATAACGACGAATGCTCTAAACTACTTAGCGTCTCGGGCGGGATCCCCAAAGGAAGTGTCCTAGGCCCGGTGCTCTACTTGATCTATACAGCAGATATACGTACCCCCAACCACACAACACTCGATATGCTCAATGATGAAATCCACAAAGATTTACATATAAGAACTGTAGTAGAGGAAATAAAACTACTCAGCATCAAGCATGGACAAAAGATTTTATAGGAGACAAACCACGAAGTACGTGTGATCCCTATTTACGAACGACTGCAAAGACGACGACTAAAACGATTTCGACCAACGAACTTAGTTCGTGTGTCATCACTTGTGACGAAACAAATTCATATGTTTGTATGAAGCAATAAGAAGATAATGTCCGTATTTGTGGGAAAAAAGTTCATCTGTTCACTGATCATTGACGAAGGTTTGCCATGGTTGAGGAGATATGTAGGATCGCAACGCTATAAGAGCTCAAGCCTATATCAAAAAGCGCTTATTAGAAGTGCTTGAAGGATTGGAGAGACCACTGGTGCAAATGTATTAATCTGGTGGGGATTACTTTGAAGAGGAGAAAATAGATATTGATAGATATTTCTATCATATCTTGCGAGAAATATAAGAAATCACTATATTTTTTTTAACAAATCTCATATATTTATATATGTATGTATTGTATATGTATTTATACATATTTATCTTTATAAATAGAAAATATAAAAATTCTATGTTTTGTTAATTTTCTGTTCGTTTCTTTTATTATTTTTTTTAGTTTTATTGCTTTTTTCAATAAATTAGCTAAGGTATCACATCATGTTCATAAAAAAAAAACAGTTGGTTCACCGAATTACGGAATATGTGAAATGTTAGTTACACCGTTAATCTGTTTTGCATTGGTATATTTCTATCAATATAGAGGAATACTTTTTGATCTTTTACCTTCTTCACTCCAGGCCAACAGTCCAAGGGTAGGTAGGGTAATAGTATAGTTTAGTGTATGGGTGGTGGATATTTGTCGTTTTAGTTTAAATTTTAGTTTAAACGTTGAAAGAAAAAGAACAAAAAAAACAAAACAAAAACCAAAACCCAAAAAAAAATAAATAATAATAAGACAAAAAAAGTAACATACATATATGTACTATGCATTTTGTATAAATATTTAAGTCGTTAGTCTTATAATAAAATAAGTAATCAGGTTCTAAGTTTGTTTTAAATTTTGTTAGCATAGTTATTAATTTTGTTTGTTCTAAAAACGATCTGTTAAGGATATAGTTTTAAAAACGTCCTAGCAACATATACTCGTATATATTTATCAATCGCCACCATCATCTTCATGATCAACCCTACCCAGCAACATTGTACAATCATCATCATGATGAACATTACTTGGCACTTGACAACATATGTCTATAATATGCATCGCGACTATCACCATCAACTTCATCTTAATTATCATCTCACGCATAGCGGCTTACGAGCTCTCTTTTATTTCGACCGTGAGGCAGTGAACATCGCACATTTTCCTTCTACGTATAAACTCATAGTGCAATTAGGCTCTTGGTAGACTTGATATAAGTATTGAAACGAGTGTAAAAAAAGGAAATAAAAAATTTAATTAAATGAATTAAAATAAAAATTGGAAAATAAAAAGAAAAGTATAATTCCGGCTTAGGGCCAGTAAGATTAAACCCATCCATTAGTTTAGTTAAGCTAGGCTTAAGTATTTCTGTCTAGAATAAGTTTGGTTTGAAAATAAGTTAAGAAAAATGCATTTAAAAAAGCAAAGGCGTTAAAAAGCACCGTCCGTGATTCGAGTTATTTCGGTATTAAAACCGAGGTATTCTACTAAATGTATTTCTACTAAATATCGATGAAACAGATACCATTAGCTCTATAACAATCGACAGGAGAGATATTTCATTCGTTCTTGAAGCGGTGTTGAAGCAGTGTTGAAGTGGCCGATGTGCAGTACATAACTGAAGTCATCATCATTTTAACCCATGGGCTACGGAATGACGCAACATGATTATCAGAGCTAGAGTTAGTCAATAAATATCACAAAGCAAGAATAGTTTATCCTGCGCAATATCAAATGAGATGAATCGAAGAAGAACTGCGAACCACTGTAGGCCCTAATGAATGCTCGACAGGCATTTGAGGAGACGTCAAGTGACTTAACCTGGAGACTAAGGAATTCGCTGTAAATGTGTCGCGCCTGTCTGGGATGCGATGATGCCTAGAAAATAACAACCCATAGAAGCTTCTGTTGGAACAATGAAATAAAACACTCAGGACAAATGGGCAGACATCCTTGAGAAATGTTTTCGTGTCGTGTTGATGGGAACACACGTCTATAAATTCTCTTAAGTTTAATTCAGTATCTTACATTAAACCTACATTTTTTGCTTTTTTTTTTTAAATTTTTAAATTTTCACCACTTTGAAAACCTGTGCTTTGTAACGTTTAAAAGTACAATAAAAATAATGTCGTGTGGTGTATGCAATTTAAAGGTTGAAAGACACCAACTAAAAATTCAGTGTTCTACTTGCAAGGTTTTTTTTCATGCAAAGTGCGCGAAACTTGAAAAAAGAGAGATTGAGTATTTTGAAAAAAACGGTCAAACATTTCGATGCAATAGCTGTGTCTCTCTGAGCAGAAAATCGTTTCTTTCCGAAGAGCCTATAACTCGATCTACTGACAGTATTTTAAAGAGTACAACTATCATCTGTACTCCACCAGTTACTGGCTCTACTTTAGACAATGGCTCTGCTAGCACTTCTTCAGCAAGTAAAAGAGCAACATCAATTCCTTCGGTTGATACAAATGACGTCAACAACTCAGGCGACAAGGTAACAAACCAAATGTTACTTACGGAGATCGTCAAGCTTCAACAAATTGTTGCTGATGCTATGGCGAAAATCAATTCTCTCGAGGAGTCTAATTGTTCCCTGAATAAGAAGGTTATGCTGCTGGAGTCTAGGCTGAATGTCTTCGAGCAAAGAGAACTGCAATGCTCTGTTGACATAGTCGGCATCCCGGATGTTACCAACAAAAATGCTGAGGAGAAAGTGACAACTCTCTTAACGGCTCTCAATGGAGATGAGTTATTTAATGACGAGATAGTTTCGTGCTTCGTCAAGAGAATAAGAGTGAAGAAGAGCAACACACCATCCAACATTGTTTGCGTAAAATTTTCATCTCTCTTGCGTAAACAATCTGTAATGAGGAAAATGCGTGAGCACAAAAGCATTTCTTCGTTCAATATTTATGGTCCTGCGAAACATGTTGACAACTCTAACAGCAGCAACAGCAACAATAAGATCTACATGAATGATTCTCTCACTGCTTATTCAAGAATATTACTTAAAAAGGCGAATGAATTCAAAAATAATAAAAAATGTAAGTTTGTTTGGGTGAGAAATGGTTCTGTGCTCATTAGAAAAACGGAAGGCGAGAAAGTAATTATAATTCGTAATCTTGAGGATTTTTTGCAAATTGATAAACAATAAATTTATGTAATTTATCCTATATTTTTTAACTTACCATGACTGATAATTTAAATTTAGTTATAAATCCTCAAGTTAATGTAAATACTAATTCAAATGAATTTAACTGCTTCTGTATAGAACATCCAAACAGTGATAATAATAGTACAGGCTTTTCAGTCATTCACCAGAACATTCGTAGCATGAGAGCTAACTTTGATTCTTTTTTCACTCATCTCGCATCTCTTGACCATTTGCCGGATCTGATATTTCTTTCTGAGATTTGGATTTTCGAAGAAGAAATCTCAGATTATGCAATACCACACTACACATTGTCTGCAAACTGTAATAGTAATTATTCAGCTGGGGGTGTTGCAGTGTTCTTCGGAAATAACTTAAAAGGTTGTGAAGTTAAGATGTGGAAAATTGAAAGTGCGGATATATTGACTGTATATTGTGAAATTGCTGGCTCACGTTACTGTTTTTGTTGTGTATATAGACTTCATAAGTTTTCAGTAGCTGCGTTCATAGATGAATTTTCCGCTTTCTTAGACAAGCAGACTTGTAAAAATATGGTACTCCTGGGTGATCTTAATATAAACATTCTGTCTGATTCAATAGATGTCGACAACTACTTATCACTGTTGTCCTCATATGGTCTTGAGTCCTTATTGAATCAACCTACCCGCTTAGATTCCTGTCTACACCATATTTTCATAAGGCTTCATAGAAACAATTTTATAGAATACCAAGTAATGGCCTATGATTTGAATATAACAGATCATTATTTAACTAGTATTCAATTCGATCATAAAGAATATAAGACTAGCAATTCCTCGTATTTTGGTTTTGATAAAATTGATTTTAATGCTCTTAAAACTAGGCTTAGCTTTGAATTTTGGGATGATGTTTTTAACTCACATGATCCATCCCAAGCCTTTGATACATTCCTTAAAATATTTCAGTCTCACTTATCGTATTGTAGTCATCGTATGAATAAAAAGTGTAATAAGCTCAGATGTATCAAACCGTGGATGACTATCCCTTTACTTAGGAAAATAAAAAAGAAAAAAATGTTATATTCGCGTGTGAAAAAGCATCCCAATAATACAAGGCTTAAAAAATATTACGATAAATTATGTATGGAATTGAAAAATGACATACCAAGTTGCAGGGATTCTTACTTTGGGAACAAGTTAACTAAGAATATTGGTAATGCGAAAAAGGAATGGGAAGTGGTCAATGAGATACTAAACAGAACAAAGAAGAATGATGATACAATTTTAGAAATTAATAATGTACTTGTATCTGACCCGTTGTTAGTGTCCAACCTATTTAATGATTTTTTTTCTAATCTGTCAAATTGAATTACAAGAATTGTCAAATGTAAATGTTTCTTCTTGTCTATGTGAACATTTATTTAATAGAGAATTTCTACAAACCCAAACATTTTTTTTTCAAGAATTTACGGGACTTGAGGTTCATAAGATTATAATGTCGCTTAAATCAACAAGTTCCTCATCTTTTGATCTAGTTTCTAGCTTCGTCCTTAAGCAGATTTCATTTCATATCTCTGATATTCTGAGCTTTATTTTTAATCTTAGTATTAAGCAGGGTATTTTTCCTGAATCACTGAAAACAGCTATAGTGGTGCCACTTCATAAGAAAGGAGATACTTTGACGATCAACAACTATCGTCCCATTTCACTATTATCTGTTTTTTCGAAAATACTCGAAAAGGGTATAAAATCCAGAATCCTTTCGTTTTTCAGTAGGACAAAGTTCTTTAATAACTGTCAGTTTGGCTTTAGAAGTGGTAGGTCGACAGAAAGTGCCTTACTTAAATTCACCGGGGAAATATACGATAGCTTAAATCTATCTCAAACATGTGCAGCCCTATTTATAGATATTACCAAAGCATTTGATACTGTGGATCACTCTTTGCTATTAGATAAGTTATATCATGCAGGATTTAGAGGATTTATTCTTGACTGGTTTGCCTCCTACCTATCAAATCGGAAACAGATGGTTAAAATCAAAGATTCCATTAGCTCACCAAAATATGTAAACATGGGAGTTCCGCAGGGATCTGTTTTAGGGCCTATTCTGTTTTTGATTTATGTTAACTCTCTGTTTGTCCAACCGTTTAAAGGCAAAATAACAGCATTTGCTGACGACACCGCTATCTCATACTCCAATAATAACAATTTTAATATATTTCTGGATGTAAACCATGATCTTGAATTACTGAGATTATGGTTTAATCATCATAAACTGGTAATTAGTACTAAAACTAAGTTTATGTTTTTCAACATCAGAAATAAGCACTATCAAGACCTTTCCTTAATGTACCATTCCCCGAGTTGTACACGTTTTAGTTTAGTCTGCTGTCCGAACAACTCAGTCACCTTTGACAGTAACTCCAGTTGTTGCGAATCCTGTTTTGAAATAGAGTGTGTTGAACATTTTAAATATTTGGGCATAATTTTAGATCATAATCTCAGTTGGAAGGATCATACTTGTTATTTGAAACAATACATGAATAGAGTAGTAAAACAGCTATATCATTTAAGTCTATACTGTAATACAACTGTCTTGAAATTAGTTTACAATGGCTTATTAAAATCTAAATTACAGTATGGATTATCTTGCTGGGGAGGTTCTTATTACACGCATATCAAACCCTTAATAAATAAGCAAAAACATGCAGTTAGAGTTATCTGTAGAGTAAGCCGTAACACTCATAGTTTTGAACTTTTCAGAAATCTTGAATTTCTTCCACTAAGGCACTTATACTGCTTTAAAGTCCTAAAAATATTTTTTGAAAAATGTGGATTCTACGCGGTTAGACTACATGATAACTACAACTTGCGTATCAACACCAGAAACTTTGTAACAGTGCCAGCAGTCCGCAAATCGCACTTTTCTAGGTTTTATTTCGTCACTGCGCCTCGACTTTTCAACTTGCTTCCTGATAACATCAGATGTGAAAGAGTGAAAATTGTTTTCTTAGTTGCTATTAAAAAATGGCTTTTCTCGTTTAATTACACGGCTATTGAACAAATTTTTACACCGTTAGTTTAAATGTTAATATGTTTGGATATTCTGCTTTTCATTTTGTATTCCGTCTTCGAAATTTCAACATATTGTTTTTCCCATCAACATTTTATTGAATTTTATGTAATTCTATATTTGAATTGATAGTACATTCGCCTCTTGCCTGGTTGACAACAGAATGTATTTAAAAATTATTTCATTGTTTAATTTATCTAATTATTTTGTTTTTTTTTTTTATTAGCTTTAAGGTTGCAATGGAATAAAGTTTGAAATTATATATATTATGTATATATACATACTTATAAGAAATATTTTAGTTGTCCCAACGAATGAACTTCAGAGATTCATTATCGGAAGGAAGAAAAAGGGTCCGGAAATCGACCCTTTGCCCGGAGTCCGGAGACTCCAATAGAAGCCTTCACTGCTATCAATTTTGATATTGATCTCTAACTAATAGACAGACACAATGGCGCAGAACCTAGAGCCACTTATAATCGGCAGGTTGCTCAGCATGGTTTCAGAATTGTATTGTTTTGTCTTATTGTATAAGACCTCATTTAGGCGGAGTGTTGCGCACTGGGACTCTGGTTCTCTAAAAGTTAAGTTAAGCCTTAGGATAAGCTCCTTCAAACACCCGGATCTTTCCCGTCAAGCTTGCTCTACGTTGAACCACACGGGTCAGGTATACGCAAGCATTGGCAAATAAGGCCCATATAACAAATTACAGTATATTAATAAACAGTATATTAATAAAAACGAAAGAACCTCGTGTTATGGCGACAGCATTATCTACATGTTGTTAAAATAAAGATACTGATCCCTAGATATCTGACAACACTTTTCATTCAAATTCCAGTCATCGTAGAATCGCTGAATTTTCTCGCAATTACATTGTAAGAGTGTTACAATGACCTCAACCTTACGTATTGATCTAAGCACAATCAGATCGTACGGGTAGCCTATTGCATGATGAAGAGGTCCTGTCAGACCAGCTATGTAAATGTGGGAAAGTATTGGCAAATTAACTGCTCTTGTTGCAGACCGTTTTTAGCTTTAAATATTTAACAGAAGTTACATTGCCATTGCTTACAACGAACTTTTTATAGTGAGCATATTGAGCAACAATACAAGTTGTAATGTCCGAATGTCCTCAACCCATTTCACTTCTATTGATGACTTTTTCGAATACCCTGATATGCGGAAGGGTATCACGCCGAAAGGGTGGTTCGTTTAGTTCTAAGTTCTAAATTTCATTTTAATGTAAATATTATTTATAACTATTTAACTTAGCCTAAATATCTTAAATAATTTAAATATATTGTTGGGCCTATGTGGACACTCTTAGATAAAGAGTACGACTTAAACCTACGTATGTCTTTCGACTACTACAGTATGTATGAGTTTATGATATCTTAAGCTAAGAAAATTTGTTTTATTTGGAAAAGCATAGCATATCATCTCGAAACTATGTATGTATATATGTACATATGATTATGTATCTATTTTTTTTTTGTTTTATTCTTGCTTTTTTGGATTTTTTTATTATAGTTCTAATTATTTTTTAGTTTTTTTCCTAATCTACCCTAACTTAGCTTAAGTTTTCTTAGCCTAGAAAATAAATAATGTAAGTTTGCCATTGGTGATAGGCAGGCTTTGCTTAAAAAAGGCTGTACCTTTCGACGTGGACTACGACTCCTCAATCTTGGCATGAAACTTACTGAAACTGAAACGCCCGGGCTCACGGAGTACGACATCGGGTCCGTTCAGGAATTGATGTTCCTAGTCCACTCTAACTTACCTCAACCCACCCTAGCCTAAAAAGGCTGTAGCTATCGAAGTGGACTACGTCTCCTCGATCTCGGCGTGAAACGACATCGGGTTCGTAGAACAATCGAAGTTACTCGAAATTGCGAAATTATTTTCACCTGTGCAATCTCGTTCGGGTAAAATTTTGGCTATTGCATTCAAATTTTCAAAACATTTTCTCTCAAGCACATTGGATCCAACGAAATATTCACATGTAATCGTGGGCCTGATAAAGGCCATGAGAATGCTTTCACGCTGGAATCAAGTTTATATTACACCTAATTCTGTTTTTACACGAATTTTTTTTACACGAATTTGCTTTTACACGAATCAGAAAAGGAATTTAATCCTCTTTTAACACGAACACTTTTTTTAAATAACACGAGTGTAACGGCAAACAATTCTGAATTCGCGGTTTCCCCTATAACATAGAAGATCACCTCCCATATAAATCTGTGGAAATAATACAGAAAAAAACTTATGTCGTATTCTGTGGTGGTGGCTTTTCTGTCTAATTGCCACCGATAAGCTCAATAAGGAATTGTTTTTGTCTGCATTTGGAGTTAAGTTTTTGCCGTGAAAGGTACATATGTATCTCTCTGTGTTACTTTTAGTGAAAAATTATAACATACGTATCTACTCACAGAGATTGTAAGTAACAGTTTTGAATTTTTTTTCTTTATTTTTAACAAATTAAATTTTTGGCAGTCCTGGCAAAATGGCCCCAATAACAAAAACCGGTAAAAGGAAGACCATTTCTCTGGAAAATAAAATTAAAATTTTAGATCGTCTTGCAACAGGACAGGGCGCAACGGCGGTTGGTAAGCATTTTGACGTGCACGAAGCTACCATAAGAACAATAAAAAAAAAAACGAAGCCGCAATAAGGAACTCGGTAATTTCTGGCACCAACATAAGTTCTAAAACTTCATCATACACAAGAGATGTCATTAGTGAGAGAATGGAAAAAGCTCTTTTATTATGGATGGAAGATAACTCGCAGAAAAGAATACCAGTTGATGGAAATGCTATCAAACAAACAGTAATAAAATTTTATAAACGCATCCAGGAATTGGAGCCAGGCACTTCATCTCAGTCAAAAAGAAAGTTTGAATTTTCGGCAAGCACGGGTTGGATGACTGGGTTTCTCAAACGACATGCATTGCATTTAAAGGTGAGATTGCATCTGCAGATGAAATGGCTGCAAGAGAATTTCCTCAAAAACTTGATTTGATAATTAAAGACGGAGGCTACAGTCCTGATCAAGTTTGGAATGCAGATGAAACTGGCCTTTTCTGGAAAAGAATGCCAAATAGAACCTATGTGTCCAAATCGCAAAAAAGTGCTAGTGGTTTTAAGGTAGCTAAGGATCGTGTGACTTTTTTGTTTTGCTCCAATGCTTCGGGTGATCGTATGTTGAAACCACTGCTGGTTAATCGGTCCCTGAAGCCACGTTTAATGGTGTGGATATCAGTAAATTACCAGTTCACTGGATGGCAAATAAAAAAGCCGTGACCACCCACATTTTTATTGAATGGTTTAATAAATGTTTTGTCCCCGAAGTAAGACGCTATCTGAACTCAAAAGGTCTTGAATTTAAGGTTCTATTGATTTTAGACAATGACCCGGCCCTCCGTACCTGGAACATGAAAATGTGCAATTTTGTTTTCTGCCACCAAACACAACATCTATACTACAACCGCTAGACCAAGGAATAATTGCGGTATTTAAAACTTATTACGTAAAACAATCATTTCAATATATTTTGGACAAACTGCAACGTGAAAGAACGCTCACAGTCATTGATGTGTGGAAACAATTTTCAATTATGGATTGCATCAATCAAGCTAAATTAGCATTGTCTGAAGTAAGACAGTCAACCTTGAATAAATGTTGGAAAGCTATTTGGCCAGAATGTGTTAAAAGCACTGATACCCAACACAACAGAATTTCCCAACATCATAACTCTGGCGCAACAAATTGGTGGAGAAGGATTTGATGATCTGTCTTTTCGAGATATCGATGAACTGTTGGTGGACAAAGCTCTGAGCGAAGATGAAATAATAGAGTGTGCCCTTGAGACCCCTGAACCTGACGAAATAAGCGATGATGCTGAAGACGAACCCGCTCTAAATGCGCATGTAATTAAAGAGGGTCTTGACTTGGCCAATAAACTGGGCTCTCATTTTAAAACAAAAGATCCTAATGAGGAGCGAGCTGAAAGGTTTCAACGAGATCTAATGTTATTATTGGCCCCTTACAGAGAATTATATAAGGGATTAGTCAAAACAGGAACACAGCGATTGATAACCGAATTTGTTCATAAAACCACTGAAGCTGGTGTTACGACTGCTAATTCTAGCGCCGAGATTGAACAAATGGACCAAGAAGACAGTGAACATGATACTTCTAATGTTAACAATGATCTTACACTTCTTTTGTCAGACGACGACAACGAATAAAACGTTCATATAATAACTAATTCGCTGTTTGTACTTTTGAATTATTACCCTTTTTTTCTTTTCAACAATAATTCAGTTTATTATAGCATCCTATACAATTTTATGAGATAATAAAGTTAAGTAAGATAAAATTGCAAGGAATATTCATTGGGTTATATTACTTGTGCTAGCCTGGACCCAATCTTTTGTTTTCCCCTATTTATTTATTGTATATACATACATACACACATACATTCTTCTGATTTTTTTTACACGATTTTTTTTTACACGAATTCTTCAGGAACGTATCTGTCGTGTAAAAACAGAATTAGGTGTATTATTATTGTTATTACCGGCGATTTGGAACTCGAAAGTTCAGGGCTTCGTTGACCATCCTTTATGAAGCTCGTGTTTCCTCTTTTCCTTCATAGGTTCTCTTTAAGATCTTGTTTTCAAGGACTCGAAATCAATTTGCCTCCTTTTTAGTCAGAGACCCGTTTTCACGTTTTTGGCAGTTATTGTGGCATTATGGAGGTTTAGATCGATTTAATCCCGTCAATGTTAATATTTTGGTTTTCCCTTCATTTACTTCTAAGCACCAACACAAAAAAAACACCTCTCAATATTGTGTGCGTTAAATTTTCATGTCTCTTGAGATGTGATGCATAAAATAAAATGAGAAACGATCACCTGCCCGATTTAATATTTCTTTCAGAAACTTGGAATTTCCAACATGAAATTAATGATTATAAAATCCCAGGCTATACTCTTGTAGCCAATTGTAATCATTCTTATGCATCCGGAGGTGTCGCAGTATTCTACAAAAATGATTTAATTGGTTGTGAAATTAACATTCGGGAAATGGAAAGTAAAGATATTATTGTTATTTTTTGTGAAGTTTCTGGTATTCGTTATTGGTTTACACAAATATAAAGTCAATGTCGTTTTGGGTGAGTTCTTGGGTCTCTCTGAGCTGCAGCATTGTAAGAACATGATATTGTTAAGTGATTTCAATGTCAATATTCTATCTGACAAACCTGATACTGACAAGTTTCTATCGTTCCTCGCTTCGTTTGACTTCGATTGTGCTTTAAACCAGCCAACTCGATTCAGGTCATGTTTAGACCATATATTCATAAGGACTCATAGAAACAACTTTGTCAATTATAAAACAGCTATCTTTGAGTTAAAAATAACTGACCATTGCTTGACAACTATTCAATTAAACTACAATGTTTCCCGTACCATGCAGTTTCTAAGCAGAAAGTGTAGGAAAATTTACTCAATTAAACTTAAGGCTGAACTAAATTTTGAACTTTGGGGCGATGTTTTCAACTCACATGATCCATCTCTTGGTTTTGACTTCTTTCTCAAAAAAAATTTCACTTATCAAATTGTAGCCAGCAAATTAACCACAATAATAATAAATCAAAATGTCTTAAGCAGTGGATGAATCTACCTCTTTTATTAAAAATTAAGAAAAAACATCGGCTCTATTCAAAAGTTAAAAAAACATCCTAATAATGTGACACTTAGAAGATATTATCAAATGATTTGTCTAGAACTAAAATCTTATATTCCAAATTGCAGGGATACATATTTCAGGAATAGATTAGCTCAAACAGGGAATTCCAAAAAGGAATGGGGAGTGGTAAATTAAATTTTAAATAGATCCAAGAAAAATGACGACATTATACTTAATCTTGGTAATGCAAATGTAACGGAACCGTTGCAAGTCGCAAACTTATTCAATGACTTTTTTTCTAACCTGAGCACTAATTATGACTGGAGCGATGACAATAATAAATATAATTGCAATAGTGCTGTTTTAAATCACAATCCTTTCATTTTGAAGAATTTTCAGCTTTTGAAATTCATAAGATCATAATGTCTCTCAAAACTTCTAATTCATCTGTTAGCGACGAAATCACAAGCTCCATCTTAAAACAAATATCTTTCCAAATCCCTGATGTCTTGAGCTTTATTTTTAATTTCTCCATTTGGCGACGAATTTTTCCTTTACATAAAAAAGGGGACACCACATTGTTAAACAACTATCGTCCTATGTATATCTCTTTTGTCTGTGTTCTCAAAAATTTTCGAGGAATGAAGTCTAGAATTCTTTCGTTTTTAAAGAGAATAAATTACCGCAGTGACTTTCGGTTCGGTTTCAGGAGTGGAAGATCTACAGAAAGTGCCTTGATAAAATTCATTGGGAATTATACAATAGTTTAAATGATTCAAAGATTTCTGCTGCATTTTTTATCGATATAACAAAAGCTTTTGATATGGTAGACCACAGTCTCCTATTAAATAAACTTTATTTTGCCGGTCTTAGAGGATTTGTTTATGAGTGGTTCGTTTCATATCTTCAGAATAGAACACAAGTGATTAAGATAAAAATTGTTCCATTGTGGGTGTTCAATGTGTTGTGGCCGAACCTATTCTTAGTCTATGTAAATTCTTTATTTTTGCAACCTTTCAAAGGAAAAATTACAGCCTTCGCTGATGATACAGCCCTCTCGTACTCAAACTCAAATTATTTTGATACCTTTGTGGATGTTAATTATGATGTAGAGTTACTGAGGAATTGGTTCAAGCAACATAAGCTCTTAATCAGTGCCAAAACTAAGTTAATGTTCTTCAACATTCTTCAACAATCTTAAGTGACTTTCCTTTATATTTTCATTCACCGAGTTGAAACCGATTTCCAACAAACAAATGCCAAAAATATTGTAATGGTAATCTATGTTGTACTGACGAATGCTTTAAAATTGAATGTGTCGATAGTTAGTTTGGGTATTATTTTGGATCAAAAAATTAATTAGAAGAATCACCTTTCGTATCTTGAGCAGTATGTCAATAATATAGTCAAGCAGCTCTACCACCTTAGCCTCTTTTGTAATCAATCTGTTTTGAAACTGGTTTATAATGGTCTTTTAAAATCTAGATTGCCATATGGGCTATCTTGTCGGGATGGTGCATACTTTTCTAATATTAAACCTTTATTACAATACATAAGCAAAAACATGCTGTAAGAATAATTTGCAAAGTAAATCGATGTACACCTAGCTTTGATCTGTTTAAAAACTTAGAATTCTACCGCTTAGACATCTTTATTGTTACAAAGTGTTAAAAATATTCTTTAAAAATGCTGGTTATTATGTAGACATGTTTGATGATAACTATAACTTGCGTGTCAATACTAGAAATTTTGCGTCTGTTCCAATAATAAAGAAATGTCACTTTTCATGTTTTTTCTGTGTTACTGCACCTCGGTTATTCAATTCATTTCCTATTAATTTACGATGCGAAAGAGTGGAAACAGTTTTCTTGAGAGATATTTATGAATGGCTCCTGTCTCTCAGCTATTTTGAGATTGAAAAAATGTTGCATATTTAATCCAATTATAATACTTTGTTTGGATGATCTTCTTCATTTTATATTTTATGCTTTATATTTTATTTTAACTTATCTTATTCCTTGCCTGTTTACTTTACCTTTTGTTATGAATACCTTATTTGTACAAACACTTATTTTTGTAAATTTTTGTTACTTAATATGGTCCCCATCAACAGTTTCTGGTATAGTGTTCAGATAAATACATTCACCACTTGTTATTTTACAACCGAATGTATCTTTACTATTTCAGTCATATGTGTCAACCAAATTATGTCAATCCTACATCTATGTAAATACTTTTATCTGAAATAAAGCTATTAATTAATTAAAAAAAAAAAGCCTTCCTTTCTTCACATTGTTAGACTTTTTATATTTCTTACAATTGATCGTAAATAAGCTAGAACGGATGCAATTCCATTAAGGGTTGTTCTCCTCTCCTTCTCTTGAAGGGATCTCATTATAAGAAGTAGTGACAATTAAAACATGTCATTGTTTTATTTCTTCATGTATCTCGAATGTTTCCGATAACACATTTCCTACTTAGGCATACTTCTGTCAATTTTACTAACTTTATCGGGATACCCAGTCTTAAAAGGACGTGATGCATCTTCGATCGATTTATAGAGTCAGAGACTCTACGAATAGTTGATGAACCGTTCGCGGAATTCCAATTTCATTCAGCGATTCTTCTGTGACAACTTGTTAGCAGAGGTATTCCTCGGTAATTTTTGCAATACTTACCGAGTGATGACCGAGTTTTTCCATTCCTCGGGGATGGTTTTATTGTCCCATATAGTTTTGATGTATTTTTCCTGCATATTTTATTAATACAGTAGATATAAAATGGGTGGTAAATGACTAACAAAGGGGTAAGGTATCCGACGTGTGCTCGCCCGCTCCCTCTACAAGAACAAGGATTACGCCACAAATGACTTCTTCGATTGCCGAGGAAAAATCGAGTAAGGCGGAATATAGCATCGTAATTCTACAATCACAAGAGACTACCAAAGCCTATGTCAATCGCGTCTCCCTCAAGCTCTCGGAAAACCCTCCTAGACCTGCTCAGCCCATACAACACCAATGGACCAGTTCTCAACAAGCTTTAGGGAGCTCTTCTTCTGAGGTGTTGACTTTAAAAACACCGCTAACAACAAACCCATGGTTTGACGACCAGTGTAGGATGGCACGCGAAGCCAAGCAGAAAGTCTATTAAGTGGGGATGCACAGGAGAACAAGAGCTGCTCATGAGCATTATGAGCAGAAGAGCAGAGAAGAGCATAATCTTCTCAAAACAAAATAAAGAGAGCATGAGAACTTGCGGTCGAAGAGATGGAGAGGTGCTATCGTAGGAATGATGTTCGGTTAATGAAAACATGCTAGGGATAAAAAGCCGGAAAGGAAGCCTTCAGAGACGAAAATTCGGTACTAAGAATCTGAAAAGACTATTTCTGCAGTCTGTATAACGAAATAGATTCCGCTGTCAGGCAGAATGACCCATTTAAAACGGACAATGATAGAAGACAATTCCCTCCCCTGTCTCAAAAAAGGCAGATGGAGATGATCTGGTTGGGAGTGTGCACCAGCTCATCTGTAAGATATGGTAAGAGGAATGCATGCCCAATGAACGAAATCTTAGTTTCGTTTGCGCGATCCACAAGGAAGGAAACTCTTTTGTTTGCACCAACTACAGAGGTATGAGTCTCCTGAACATCTCTTACAAGATCTTCGAATTCATTTTCATTTCAAAATGTTTAAGACGTGATTAACTATCTTAACAAATATAAATATTTTACTGGCCCTGGGACACTCTAAAATTAACAGTACAACTTAAATCTATGTCTTTTGACTACTATATTCAAATTTATGATTAACATTATCGTAACTTAAGCTAAGAAAATTGAATTTAATTTAAAAACTTAGCATATGGTCGTTTATTACAAGGGCTTCTCTTCCGTACTGTGTGAACGCCTGAAACCCTTTGTTAATAAACCAATTGATAAATATAATTGTGATTTCAGGCCACGAAAGACCACTATCGATCAATTATACACACTACGGCAAATTCTGGAAAAAAACAATTAGTTCCAGATCGACATTCACCTTTTCTTTGTCGAGTTTAAAGCCGCATACGAGAGCGTATATAGAGACGATGTATGTAGCGCCATGTCTAGTATTGACCGAGATCTCTAATGACAAAAAAGACAGGGCGACACGCTATCTTGCGGCATTTTCAACATCGTCCTTGGATCGTGCAAAAATCACTGGTCAATACGAGAGGTACGATATTTTTCAAGTCCGTACAACTGCTTACATATGCCGATGACATTGACATAATTGAAGGAACCCAGGAGGTGTCAATGAGCGTTGAATTGGAAGCGGCTAGAATGGGACTGGCGGTTAATGAAGGCAAAATGAAATATATGCTGTCATCGAAAAGGACACGA
Source organism: Merodon equestris (assembly GCA_958301585.1). Classification (NCBI taxonomy): domain Eukaryota; kingdom Metazoa; phylum Arthropoda; class Insecta; order Diptera; family Syrphidae; genus Merodon; species Merodon equestris. Next base: position 122,978,064 of record OY284413.1, read on the forward strand.
ACCACCGGCGTCTATGCCGGAGCGCAAATATTAGCAGGCGTTATTTCGAGGTAATTAAGATCTACCTTAGTTCCGCTTTGGCGGCAGCAATGACACCAGTGCCGATATCAAACGCAGAATAACTCTTGCCAACCGCTGTTTCCTTGGGCTCGTGGGGCAATTGAGAAGCAGAGCCCTCTCTCGGAAAACCAAGGTGACCACTTATAATCATATCATCCCGGTCTTTCTTTATGGTGCAGAGACATGGGTTTTATCGAAAGCGGTTGAGGAGGCCCTTGGCCGTTTTGAAAGAAAAAGCCCGCTTATGATTTTTGGCTATATCTGCGTAAATGGGAAATGGAGTTGATTACACGGGCTTAGCAGCGACATGAAAGTGGCACGATGTCTGCGGATCTAAGGGATAAGATGACTAGGTCGTATACGAGGGTTTCTCCCATAAGTACTTAGCCTACAAAAGAAAAACAAAAATTTTGGAGAAATGGCGATTTATTTTTCGCCATCTCGATACACTCGACCTAGCGATGCTCCAAATTCTTTAACCCGTCTGAAAAATACGTTTTCTCGAGGTCTGCAAAGTAGGCCTCCGTGGCGGCGATGACCTCCTCATTCGACTGAAATTTCTGCCCAGCGAGTGACTTTTTCAAGTTTGGAAACAAAAAGAAGTCGCACGGAGCCAAATCTGTAGAATACGGTGGATGGGGCAGCAGTTCGTAGCCCAATTCGACCAATTTGGCCGTGGCGAGGGCGGAGGTGTGAGCCGGTGCGTTATCATGGTGAAAGATCACTTTTTCTTCGCCATGTGGGGCCGTTTTTTCTTCAATTCGGCGTCGAATTGGCCCAATAATTTGGCATAGAACAGCCCTGTGACCGTTTTGCCCTTCTCCAGGTAGTCGATGTGGATCACACCTTGTGAATCCCAGAAAACGGTTGCCATCACCTTTCCGGCCGATGGGACAGTCTTCGCCTTCTTAGGAGCACGTTCGCCGGGTGAAGTCCACTGTTTCGACTGTTTCTTGGTCTCTCGTGTGTACCAGTGGATCCATGTTTCGTCGACTGTCACGAAACGACGCAGAAACTCCTTCGGATTGCGCTTAAACAGCGTCAAACACTGCTCTGAAATGGTCTCACGGTTGCGCTTGTTATCCGGAGTGAGCAAACGCGGCACTCATCGCGCCGACAGCTTTCTCATGCCCAAAAGTTCATGCAAGATATGACCCAGGCTATCTTTTAAAATGCCTACTGTCTCAGCTATCTCGCGCACCTTCAATCGGCAGTCTGCCAATACGAGCTCGTTGATTTTTGTCACGTTATTCTCCGTGGTAGCCGTATTAGGGGCACCTGGACGTGCCTCATCAAAAACCGACGTGTGACCGCTTTGAAACTCGTTAAACCAATTTTTGATGGTCGCCATCGAAGGAGAAGAGTCACCGTACACAGCATTAAAACGCTCTTTGATTTCGCTGCTCGATTTTACGTCCAAAAACAAGAATCGAATCACCGACCGATATTGCTCTTTTTCCATTTTTCTAAAATCCGCCGACACTCCCGCTTCAACACGCGGTCGAACTAAAACTACGAGTCCGATCCGGCTGAAATTTCGACAGTAGCTGTCTACTATACCCCGTCTACGACAGTAGCCGAATGTACTACACGATAGTGAGTTGCTCTTGCGATACTGGCGCCATCTGGCGGTGAGGCTAAGTACTTATCGGATCACCCTCGTATAGCGCCTGAACACCACAGCTCCGGCCACAACAACACTCTCCACTGTTGATTATACTGCTTCTACCTGTCTTGTTTCGACGTGTTTTTTATGCCGTCTAGTGTCTGTATGCTTTAATATTTATTACGTTGGTATGGTGATTTTACTTATGGCTAATATGAAAAAAATTGATAGTTAAACAATTAAACATTATACATTACATATTTTTTAAGCTTTAAATGAAATAGTATGCTACAGTTTGTTGTCTAGAACAAGGGTCGAATGTATCCATCACTATAAATTTAAGTATTAAAACAGAATTCAATTATTGATGGGGGCACATATAGTTCAAATATAAAGATTATACAAAAAAAAACCAATATAATTGATATATATGTAATATGATTAATTCAGTTATTGATTGGATTTGAAATAAAATCAATATTAGAACGGTTAAATGATAGAAGTCATTTTTTAATATTATTTAAAAATACTGTTTACACTCTCTCGCGTCTTAGGTTTGCAGTAAGTAATTAAATAAACGGCATGCAGTAATAAAATATAACCGTGAAAAGTGAGTTTTGAAGATTGCTGGTACAGTTACAAAATTTCCAGTGTTGACTCGTAAATTTAGATATTCATAAAATTAAACGGCATTGTACCCGGAATTTAAAAAAATTATTTTCAAAACTTTATGGCAGTAAAGATGCCTTAACGGGAGAATTTTAAGCCTTTTGAACAGTTCAAAACTAGGAGTTGTACGTTTCACTTTACACATAATTGTGTGATTTTTTTCCTCCAGTAAACCCTCTATGTTAACGAAATACGTATCACCCCAACAAGCTAATCTGTACTGCAACCTCGATTTCAATAATTCATTGTAGACCAACTTTAAGACAGGCAGCCTACAAGCATAAATTTAGTTTTATTACTGATTACCAATTTGTGCTGATTGAACCATCTGCGCAATATATCTAGATCATTATTACATCCAATAAAAGGTTAAATTAAAACTTATTGGAGTACGAAAGACCAGTATCGTCAGCAAATGCTGCGATTTACATGCTATGATACATTTATAGACTTCCCACATCTAAATCCAAATTGAGAATCACTAAAAAAATTTGTTCTGCTTAGGAATTACAAAATTATAGATTAGCCTCAAACGTAAAATTTGATATTTCAAAATTTAAAATCTCATCATCAAAAAACTTTTGAAAAAACTGAAAAAAGAGAAATAGGGCGATAATTATTTAAAACCGTGCATCACCTTCTTTATGTAGTGGCACTACTACTAATGGCTGAACGAAAAAATTAAATATAAAACACATCTGAGATTGGATAAGAACATTATTTCAAGACTAATTTGGATATCTTATTAAAAGAAGGAGATTTTGATGTTTTTTAGTGATAGTATGATTTTTTGTATTTCAATTGTAGTAAACTGTTGAAAATAAAAACTTTCCGATGCAAAACTCATATGTTTTAAAGTGTGATCATTTTGATTATCAACTTCTGAACAGTCCTGAAAAGAATTCAAATTGGAAAAAAAATCATTAAATAAATTAGCAACTTCTATAGGTTCAGATACAGGGGTATTGTAATGGTTTATAGTAATATCCACATTTGCATAACTTCTGTTTAGAATTCCGTTGACAACTCCTTATTCTCTTTTAGCGTTACCATAGTTTGCAACTAGTTTATTATAAGTATCTCTACAAAGTGGTATTTTCGTTTTTAACTCTTAACACAGCTTATCATAGTATTTTTTCAGTCTAACATTGTTAGGACGCTGTTTAACTTTAGAACATATTTGTTTTTTCTTTCTAATTTTTCTTAGCAAAGAGAGAGTCATCCATTGGTTAAGACACTTTAATTGTTATTTTTATTACAAATTTTCGGACTATAATAAGATATATGAAATTGTAAATAACTTTTTTTAAAAAGCGATCAAAAAATGATTGAAGGATTCTGAGTATTACACACATCATCCCAAAACTCAAAACTTAAATGCGATTTAAAAGCAACAAAATCAATTTTTATGTTATATAATTTGTATTCACGGATTGTTTTCTTCTAAATGCCTTGCAATGAAGTTGAATACTAGTTACGCTTCTTCTTCTTTTCCTTTTTTCCGGCGTCGTCATGGTTAGAAGTGTAGGACCATAACCTTCTCACTACTGGTCCGCTTGTGGGGTCCGTCTACGAATACTAGTTACGCTATGGTCGGTAACTTTCAAATCATAAGCCACTGTTCTATAAACAACACTATTGTTTTGTGTTTTTTTTCCTTATAAAGACGAGGGTGAAAAACAAAAATTTTGGAGAAATGGCGATTTATTTTGCAATATAGTCTCCTATAGTCTCCCCGCGATGCTCCAACTTCTTTAACCCGTCTGAAAAATACGTTTTTTCGAGGTCTGTAAAGTAGGCCACCGTGGCGGCGATGACCTATTCATTCGACTGAAATTTCTGCTCGGCGAGTGACTTTTTCAAGTTTAGAAACATAAAGTAGTCGCACGGCGACAAATCTGGAGAATACGCTGTATAGGGAAGCAGTTCGTAGCCCAATTCGACCAATTTTTCCGTGGCGAGGGCGGAGGTGTGAGCCGGTGCGTTATCATGGTGGAAGAGCACTTTTCTATTCGCCAAGTGGGGCCGTTTTTTCTTCAATTCGGCGTCGAATTGGCCCAATTTTTGCCCTGTGACCGTTTTGCCCTGTGACCGTTTTGCCCTGTGACCGTTTTGCCCTGTGACCGTTTTGCCCTGTGACCGTTTTGCCCTTCTCCAGGTAGTCGATGTGGATCACACCTTGTGAATCCCAAAAAACGGTTGCCATCACCTTTCCGGCCGATGGGACAGTCTTCGCCTTCTTAGGAGCACGTTCGCCGGGTGAAGTCCACTGTTTCGACTGTTTCTTGGTCTCTCGTGTGTACCAGTTTATCCATGTTTCGTCGACTATCACGAAACGACGCAGAAACTCCTTCGGATTGCGCTTAAACAGCGTCAAACACTGCTCTGAAATGGTCTCACGGTTGCGCTTGTTATCCGGAGTGAGCAAACGCGGCAGCCATCGCGCCGACAGTTTTCTCATGCCCGAAATTTCATGCACGATGTGACCCACGCGATCTTTTGAAATGCCTACTGTCTCAGCTATCTATTCTTTTTATTTTTAATATTTTATATTTTTTCTATTTATTTCTCTTAATATAATTACAAACATATTATAAAAATACAAATCCATATAAAAAAATTGTAAAGTTAAGAATTACAAAATAAAACAAGAGACAAATCTGGTGGCATTCGATATTTTACACAAAGTGAGTTCAAATAGCGTTGAATGCGACGTCAAAAGGAAGAATACAATAAGATGGGGTGGGGTGATTAAACAAAAATAGAAAGACAATTTTCAGCAATTAAATTCATTTAACATAATATCAGTTAATTATTACTTCATATAAGATTCAAAAAAATTGGAATCATATTACTAACGTCAAGGTTTCAACAGCAGTTAGATCAAAACATTAGAAGCAAGAGCGTCTAGACTATAATAATCTTGAGACAACAGCCAGTTTTTCACGCGCTTTAAAAAATATTTGGACAATTGAACACGTCTGATTTCTTCCGGGAGGACATTAAATAAAAGTTACATACAATTGAATAAAAATTTCTATGTGCGGCGGTTCGATAATTTGGAAGCGAGTTATTACGCAGGTTATGGTTTGAGATTATTCGAAAAGTTCGGTTACCAGACTTCATAAAGAATGCTTTTAGTACCTTGAAACAATATAACTGACGAACAGGAAGAATACCTAATTGACAAAACAAAGGAAAGCTAGGATGCCTGCTAGGTTTGCGACAAATTTTTCGGACAACATTCTTTTGCAGGACTAGCAATGGCTGAACTTTGTTCTGATAGCCTCCTCCCCAGCAATTTATACCGTATTGAAGCTTCGAATTAAAAAGTCCATAATAAATTGTGGTTAGGAGCTTAGTTGAACATATATTACGAAGGTAGTAGAAATGCCTAATTGTGGAGATAAAGTATTTCTTCAATGCCGCAGCGTGAGATGAAAATTTCATATTAGAGTCAAGTAAGAGTCCCAGGTACATAAATTCGTCTACATTCTCAATCAAAAAACAATCATCACTACACTTTTCACTAGTACAAAATGATTGACCGAACACAGTGGTTGCACATTTACATTGATATAATTTAATTTTTTTACAATTCGGTGCATGAAAATATACATCCGGTTTTAGACTAACGGACGAAGATAAATCAAAGAACATTAATTTAGTCTTAGGGCTTATTACAAGTTTGTGTTCAGCAAACCATTGTCTTAGAGTATGTACATCACAATTTATGTCAGCAATAAGATCTAAGGGATTGTTGGTTCCATACGATAACCCAACATCGTCAGCGAATGCTGTAGATATGCCCTTTAGATTGAGGTGAAACAGTGAGTTGATATATATTAAAAAAAGAATGGGACACAGGACGGAACCTTGTGGTACCCCGAGCGTGATTAATTACACATCACTTCTCGTCTCATCCAACCTTACTCTTTGTGATCTATTGTTCAGATATGAACTAAAGCATTCCAACATGAAATCACGCACACCTGCATTTTCTAGTTTTGTTAACAAAATTGTATGGTCAACCATGTCAAAGGCTTTGGCTATATCTATGAATAGCGGTGCTGTACATTTTTTTTTGTCCAGGTTGTACATTATTTGAGAGCAAAACCCTAAAAGTGCGTCCTCAGTTGATTTGCCCTTTTGGAATCCAAATTGAGTAGAATGAAAGAACTTCACCTTGTCTAAAAAGTTTACTAATCTAATTTTTATAAGTTTTTCAAAAACTTTGCTTACGCTTGGCAGAAGAGAAAGTGGTCTATAATTTCCTATTTCAGTTGGGGAGCCTTTTTTAAACAAAGGAATAACTTCTGCACACTTTAGACCGTCAGGAAAAATACCAGAAAAAACACTACGATTGAATACATCAGCTTATACATCCACAATAAAACATGCAATATTTTTAAGCACAACATTAGAAATATCATCGACACCACATGAATTTGAGTTATTCAAACTACCAATCGAACTTAAAATATCTAAAGGAGTTATAGGGTCAAAAATAAAACTTCTACATTGCACATAGTTTGCATCACCAATAACAGTACATTGAGAGCACAGATTCTGAGTTAGTCCATTATGTAATTTAAGTCCAATACTTGAAAAATGTCTATTGAAAGCGTCAGTGATTTCTTGTTTATTTGTTATTTCCTTATTACTAGTCCGTAGAACAAAAGGTTTTTGGGACGATGATTTTTTGTAGAGAATTGTGTTTACAACTTTCCACTCTTTCTTAAGATTACTTCTAGCTGAATAAAATTGAGCACCATAATAAGAGTCACGGCAAATTGGTATTTCCTTTTTCAAATCAGCACATATCTTTTTATATTTCATTTTGAGAAAAACATTACTAGGGTACTTTTTGCACTTTACTCTAAGCTTATTTTTTGTTGATACTTTATTTAATAAATAATTAGATAGCCAAGGCTTAAGTTTATGTATAGATTTTTTTGTGGTCAGAGAACTGCAACTTGCAATATGGCTTTTTAGAGTGGTTATGAAATTAGAATATGCATTCGAAACGTCACTACAGTTAAGAACATTGTTCCAGGACTCAAAACACAAACTATTTCGAAGCCTTGTAAAGTTTATTTTTGGCTTGCTTTGAAAACATTTCTGAGTTTGGCTATTATTTTTAAATTTTATGTTAAATATAACGCCAGTCATGGAATGGTCAGTAATCACAAAATCAAAAACACAATACTCAAGCTCCAAAGAAGCAACTTTTCGAAAGCGTCCATATATATGGTCTAAACAAGTACCTGATGCAGGCCTAGTAGGCAGATTGATGAAATTTGTCAAGCCATTTAAAGCTAACACCGACAAATAATTTGATACCGTAGGATTATCATCTAGACAATCAACATTAAAGTCATCCACAACTATTAGGTTTTTGGATTTCTCCCTATCTAACACAATAGAAAAATCATTAATAAACATCGTCACATTAAACGTCTGCAATCTATAAACACATAGAAAAACAAAAATTTAATTATTTATTTCGATGGACATCTTTAATACATCTGCACTAGGACAATCAACTTGGGAAACATCAATGATTTTAAAAGCGTTCTTTACAAAGCAGCCAACGCCACCTGCTGGGTCATTTTCGTTCGTTTTAACAAAGGAACTAAAACCAGGCAGGAAGTAATCATTTTTTTCAACCTCATAGATCCAGATCCCAGACACGAATACAATATCCGGGACACACGCAAACGAGTTAATATGTGCAACGAGTGCAGAAAAGTATTCTCTCATCAATGTTTTGATGAACAATAAACAATTTTTCATTGCAATAAGAACTATTAGTCAGAACAGCATCACAGTGAGGTTTGCATTGGACAATGATAGAAGAGTTATCAATTAAATCATTTTTTGAATTCATAAACTATATACTAAAAGAAAAAGAAATGAAAAGAAAAAAGAAAACTCAAATGAGTGAGATATCACTAAATGATCTAATGGAGATAACTCTTCCACCCTCCTCTTTTCTTAATAAAATTAGATTTTTTTGTATTTTGCTCCTTTTTCCTTTGCTATCTCTTTCGTCTTCATTAAAAGAGCATGCGTGATGCGAGTAAGGGAGTCGTTGACAAATATGCTGCTTCCTTTGTTGTTCTTGTTGTTTCTTGTGTCCTTTGTGTTCTTGCTGTTTACATCCCCACTGGAGAGGTCAACCACTTGAGAGATGAGTTTGTGTTTGTTCATCCTTTTTGCGTACATTATGCGTTGCTTCGTCGTAAAGTTTGAGAACTTAACAAAGATGACTGGCTTAGGCTGAGATTTTGAGCGCATTTTTTTTACATGGCAACTCATAATTTCACTGTCCGCAACGTCTATAGATAGCGCATCCCTGAAAATTAGTTTTGCCTTCTTAATTGCATTGGTGTCATTAATATTTGTAACACCAACAATGTTTATAGAGTTCGTTAGCGATTCTTGTTGTTGCCAATTCAATTTAGACTCTAGACTTTGCACTTTTTCTCTACGTTCTCCTTTCTCAGATTAGCAATTTCTTGCAGAAAACGGGTGTTACTGTCTTCCAATTCCAATAATTTAGCATATATCATTTGGTCCTGTAATGTGACTCTCGCTATTGTTGTCACTGTTAGATGATTCACAATTTGATGGTTGAGCGTTGGATTCTCCAGTTGGAAGAGCACTAGGGTTAGATGGAGCGTTGTTGTTGGTACGCTTCTTGGATGTTGCTGGCGTTAGATCATGCAGAGAGCGACGTCGTAAAACTGCACACTTATCACACCGATAGGCATTACTAGGCAGATCAGTATGCGCGGGCTTAACTCCGCTACTGAAAATTTTTGATCGAGCGAGCAAATTTGTTGTTTTATCAAATTACAATCATAACCAATACTCTCAAGTAAATACATATAGCTAAGTGTGATACATCAAATTAATTGTCTACTTGCAAGGACGTTTAGATTTAAGATAATATTTTTGAGAAACGTGTTGTTCTGAAGCTTTGACCACATCTTTCGCACCTTTTGCCTTATAGGCTTTTCTGACGAAATTGAAAGCTCGTTGCATGCAATCTATGGATTCTTCTTGGGTACCTCTTAATAGTGTGATGATCCGATCAGCTTTCAATGCCTTTGCCAATTCCACAGTGAAATTCCTCACGCCCCATTGCTCTCGAATACCCGGCGCATGGGGATCATATTGCGTCAACTTGTATTTGCCATTAATTTTATCCACCAATGCGACAATAGCGTGAAACGAAGGAATAATTAAGCCAGTGAGTGGATCTATTGCTCTCTTCTTTGTGACTTCAATTTCTTGAGTGGAGAATACAATTACGCGTTTTGAAGAAGACTGAAAATGTAATCGGATCCGAAACATGGACCATCTTTATCGACGTTATTTCTCACTATTTTTCAATCAAACAATTTCATTTGATAATTTATGGCTCATCTACAGACCTAGATCTATCGAATGACATGCTGCACACATGTGTGGTTATAGCCGATATCTACATTTAGTGCGTACAAGATTAGTCCGAAATCGTTTTCGGACCACTATATTCCCCGTACATGCACGCGCTAGGCCAAAAAGTGGGTGATTGCTCTCGCTCCGCTACGCTCCGCTCGATCAATTACTTGATTTAAAAAATTCAGCATCATCTTTAGTTATATTCACACAATTTAAATGAAAAATGTGCTTGCAGTCACCACAATTTATTTTTGCAGAGCAATTGCGATCTATTTTTTGTTTACACACTGAACAATTCATTTTAAATTATGGACCTTAATTGTTGCGATATGTAACCCATGACGACTACAACTTTTTTTCTCGCGCACCTTCAATCGGCGGTCTGCCAATACGAGATCGTGGATTTTTGTCACGTTATCCTCCGTGGTAGCCGTTTTAGGGGCACCTGGACGTGGCTCATCAAAACGTTGAATCTCGTTAAACCAATTTTTGATGGTCGCCATCGAAGGAGAAAGGTCACCGTACACAGCATCCCAACGCTCTTTGATTTCGCTGCGCGATTTCAAGAATCGATGAATTACTGAAAAACCTGAATATTGCTCGTTGTTTATGTGAACAAAACAAAAACATTTAACATTATCATTGGAAATAGAAGACGAAAAGCTATTATTATTAGTGCCGTCAAGAGGATTCATAAACGAATTATTATTAACGTTATTATTACTCATAATAATATTTTAATAACTTGGTCGCCTTCTCTTTTTCTAATGAGCACAGTTGAATTTCTCACCCAAAAAAAAATTACATTTATTATCACGTTTGTATCTAAGTGCCATTTTCCCTAACGATATTGTATAGCCAGTGAGACAATCGTTGATGTAAATCCTGCCACTCCTCTAGGTGTTGTTGTTGGAGTTCCCACAACATTAGATGTAATTTTGTTCTCTCGCATTTTGGTCAACAGTGCTTTTTTCCGCTAAAGAGATGAAAATTTCACGCACACGATATTAGAAAACGCATATTTCTTGTTTCTGGTAATCGCCTTAACATTATTGACGTGACACGATACAATTATCGCTGGCATTGATTTCATCACCAGTTACAGCTGTTAGTAGTGTTTTAACTCCCTTTTTAACATTTCTAATGTTTACATCCGGAATGCCAATAATATCAACTGCACACTCTCTCTCTTTTTTCTCTGGTGATTTCAGCTTCCGCTCAAGAACAGTAATTTTTATAGACAGAGCATTATTGCTGTCTTCAAGAGATTTCATTTTTGCGAGTTCTTCAATGTTAACTTCTTTCAGCATAATAATCTCATTATACAGTATTTGTAACGTTAGTGTTTGCTCACTCGAATAGTTGTAGTTATGACGATGTGTTAGCAAGACCATTACTATTGCCGAGATCAGAATTAGCTGGAGTAAGAGAATGAGTATTACTAATTGTAAGCCGACTCGCTTGTTGGAATGTTATAATATTCACCATCATATTTTTTGAGCTGGCGAAGCTGGGCTTATTGCCCGAAGACCAGACTTTTTCCCCTATTTTTGACCGATACACCGCTTTTTTCCAATTTTTGCGTTGTCCCCGATTCCGTTTTTCATCTGGAAGGGTGAAATTCTATCAAATATTTTATATGTTTTATCTTCTGTTGGACAGTGTATTTTCAAAGACAGATATTTATAGCTTAATGAACTCTCAATTTTGTTCATTGGTTTAGCTTTTTCCTTAGCTTTTTCAACAATCGAAATTCCGCGTCATTCCCTCATTTCATAAAAACTGAACGTAATCCCATTGTAATTATACCATACGATTCGTAATGGAACATTTTAGTTAACTTTGGTAAGCATATTTTGGATATTTTGGTTTGGATCGGATCCAAGTCGGTTAGTGACCACCTTCTCGAGGACCTGTGAAATGAAATGGTTACTGAACCTGCTAAAGCCAATGTAGTTTGATCGCTAACGATCAGCAGGCGTTCGTTCGCGATGTCATTGACATGCTATTGTACTGTCCATCGCCTGCTCAAGTATATCATCCTTTTGTTTGAGGTACCTGTCAATTTTACAGTTTGACATATTCCTGATGGGCGGTGGAAAAAAGTTTTCGAAGTGAATGCTCTCGTCAAAGGAATTGGCCAGCTTAATTCGCGAGGGTGCGTTTGGACCCACTCTGTCATCTGTGGCACTTCGATTAGTCCGAAATGGTCACTGTCGTGGTTTTTGTTTTTTTTTCTTTTTAATTCATTTTTATTCATTTATTACTCAAAGCTACCTTAAAACAAAATTACTTAAAGCCAGCTTAAATAACTAAACTAACTTAAAATAACTTGCGCACACACTTAACTAACGCAGAAGAACTCAAACTATAGATTTCGGCCTTATGATTAACAATAAATTATTAAAAATTAACTATTAAGCTAAGAACTTTTTTCTATATTATGTGGATCATTTCATTTCTTTTTTTCCACTTTTCAGCCTTCTCTCCATGTGCAAAAATAGCCCGGAAAAGAAAGTTCCCGGTTTCACCGATAGGGGCTGGCTCCATCGGTAAGACAAACGGATTGTTTGCGACGATGATAGCGTTGCATTCCCTTTTAGGGCCTTTTTTGCAATAAATAGGTAGGAAGTTTTGGATATAACTTTGGCATTCAATTCTTCTAATATCTCGGTTGCAAACTGGTCCGTATCTGAAAAGAATCCTTGTGTGATACCCGTAACATTCGCTTCCATCTAAGCTTTGAAATCCTACCTAGAAAAACCCTTTAGAAATCCTAAACGGATCGACTGGGGAAAATATGAGACCAATCTTAAAGGGGCTGATGACCCCGCTCAATTAAGTTTCCCCAAGTCGTATTGGCTAAAGTTACAGGAGCAATGAACGAATTCCGTCTTAATTCTTGCCCAAGTTGTAGACCAACAAAGGGAACCAAACGCCCATGGTGATTTACTGATCTTGTATCAGACTATATAACAGTAAGATAAGAAGGAAGCAAAGGATATCCTGGCGTCATTCCTGCTCAGAGATAGAACCGCAATGGTGACTAGCGAAGAGTCACTAGACATCTTGCTCAATACACACTTTCCCAACGCAGAGGTTAGTAGCTACAATTTTGAACAACTAATACAGAGTTTCCCGATAATTTTAAAGAAATTAGTAAGCAAAAGGAATCTGAAATAAGCAGTAAAAGCAGTAAAGAGATTTCTTACATACAAATCTGCAGGTCCGGATGGGATTTACAACGTGCTTGCGGCATTCTCTGGCTTTTGGTATTATTCTCATCCAGTTTGGACACAAGTCTGCGAAAGACTTCAGACCTATCAGTCTATATTCCTTTCTTCTTAAGACGCTGGAGAGACTGGTGGATATTCGCGACAAGCTACAAAAAAGTGTGCTTTCGAAATCGCAACATTTTTATTGTAAAAGGATATCAGCAGACACAGCTCTATAGACAATAGTTGGAACCGTTGAAAAATCACTTTCCATCAAAGAATTCACCATGATTGCCTTCCTCGATATTGAAGAAGCTTCCAACAACATAAAACCACTAGCCACCAAATATGCATTAAGCAAACTAGAGGTTAATATTAATATAATACTTTGGTTCAGACAAATGCTTTCAAGCTGCTACCACACAAAAAGGACAGGGAAACGTGGCACACCACAAGGAGGATTATTATCTCCGCAATTGTGGGTGCTAGTTGTAAACGAAATACTCCTATCCCTGGAGGACAGCGGGTGCAAAGTCTTTGCGTATGCAGACGATATTGCACTAGCAATCAGCGGAAAACATCTCCCAACAATCAGAGATTTGATGGAAACAGGCCTAGGCGAAATGGTCAATTGGGCAGAGAACTGCGGGCTTAGAATTAAGCCCCTCCAAAATGAAGCTAGTTTTATTCACATGAAAACGCATATTCCTCAAATCACTCCACCAAAACTCAATGCGACTTACATTAGATTCGCAGAGTATGCCAAATACCTTGGCGTGATACGCGACAGGAAGCTCATGTGGAAATATAATGGAGAAGGACGCATCAAAAAAGCATCAAATCAACCGCGCTATTCACCTGCAAGAAAACCTTGGGCGCTAGATGGGGTTCAAACCCCATATTACACACTGGCTGTATATCGCGGTCGTTAGGCATATAATAATGTGCAGATCTAACAAGCTTCTAAGTAGAAACCTAGAATCCAAAGGATGCGATGCACCGCTATAACCGTGGCACTGCACACAACCTATACCGCAGCCCTCGAAACGATGCTTCACCTACTTCCCTTGGATCTTTTTGGCAAGGAAAAGGTAAAGAAATCGGCATTGCGACTTAAGGACAGCTCATTGGGAGTTTTCCAAAATAGGGCACACTAATATTCTACGTCAAAGCAATTAATCCCGACCCTAGATTCTTTATAAAACAACAATTTCTAACCGACGACAATGGGAAGGGCTTTTGTACCGCCTTTCCCGAACCTTTCGCCATTTGGGCGTAAGTCAAATGGGGTGTGACGGCTGTCCCCTGTTTTCTTATTCTTAAAAGAGATGAGCCGCGATAAACAGAGCATTGTTGAATAAAATGGTGAACATTTTAACCGCTACTGTGGATAAGTGACGAAGAACAATGTTCGGGTTAATTTCTTCTTCTTTTTTAAATGTGTAGAAGATCGCATAAATATTATCCTTCATACCAGCAAGTCTAATCATCGCAAAAGCGTGTGACACAAGAAAACGAAGACATAACATTTTCGAAATCAGAAGCAAAATGTAAAAAGATTGATAGGAAACAAAATACAAATTCAGTTCTCATATTGACAGTTTCCTTGTGAAAATTCGTTAAGTTCCTTGAATTCAGAATATCTCCCTGTTTTTGAAGTAGATTTTCTCGGTTTATCTCAAGAGAATCCTGAAAATGTGGAGAAAATCATAGTGATATTTGTATTACCGGTACAACCCTTATTTTCGACGTTAAGTTATTTTGAATATCTATGATAGTCACCACTGGTCTTGGAATCATCATGAATCCCAAATGGTTATGTGAGTTTGGAGTAACCAAATCGTCGAGATATTGTATATTCAATATATACATATACTACTTTGATCAAATTGGAAGGTAACAATAAAAAAAATGTTTGTTTGCAGGTTGGTAGCACTATCATTGACGTCTGTGTTAATGTTTTACGTCGTGTACGAGAAGTTTTTTCGCAAAAAAAGAATTCGTGGCGAGAAAACTCGGTCGTTTTGCACCACGATGCGCCGTCTCATACTACATTAATTGATCTCGACTCGCGTTTGTGGGTGCGTTGAACTGGCGACCAATGAATTAACCTATTTTTGAATAAGATACGTGCACAGCATTTCCGCTGGTTTAGTACATGTTGCATGTACTTCTTCTGATAGAGTAGAATGCCAGTTCTATTTAAGTTCATATTAAATGGACAGTATTTGCAAAGAACTTCTTTTTGTAACCTTTTGATTTCCGAACTATGGAGTTTTTATGTAAAGTGTATGTGATTTCGGCATACAAGTGAGTTCGTTTTTTAAATACATTCTTCTATAATATTCTACTGCTGAATAATATACAAGGATTTTTCATTAATGATATATTACATTAATGATATAATACTCATAGTTGGCATACAATTTATTCTAAATATCTAAATATTTTGTGCACAACGATGGCGAAATATTTTTTTAATGTCTGCTATAAACACATGTCGCGACATGTGAAATCTTAAAATGTTATCTGGAACTTTTGGCACTCTTGTCACTTAATGACTACTTTGCAAGTAAAAGTGTGTTGAAGCTTATGGTATCATTGCATATATATTGCACCCTGAGTTGCTCTAGTTCGTCAAGTCGACATTTAATTTATATGAATCTTTGCAACCTGATAATCTCCCAAATTGTGTGGATCTTCGTTAAATTGTAGTTTAATGATAAAACGTCCTTCTGTATTCATGACAATTATTGGAGAGAAATGGGATTTCCGCGAAAAGGTACACCGACTATTCGTAGATTTTAAAAAGGCAATAACTCTATAAATAGAGGGTAGGGCTTGGGCATGTAGGGCAGAGCTGCTGATTGCACTCAACATGGCGAGAAGCCAGAAATGATTTCTACTAATGCTCAGGTCCAGTTGACGTACAGCCTCCTCGCGCGATCCGTTGATATATGCAGCTACCGCCCTATGCAAGAGGACCCAAATTGACCAGGACGGCGATTATGCGGAGGACTAATAACCCATCAGTGCGAAAAAAGACTCTTATGAACGAGTCTCGAATACAAGGACAGATATCCAATGCCGACACGTAAAGAAAAGGACCACGATTTGCGGGTATGCTCCTGGATTATGAGAACTCTTTACACTCCTGGAGATACTCATCAACTAAAAAAGATCCTCAAGCAGTACAAGGCGAACATTACTGCGATCGAGGAAAATACGCTGGATAGTATTGTACAATAAAGAAAAAAGAGTGCGACATTTAATACAGTTGCCACAAAAGGCTTATTGAGATGCAGATTCGTCGTAGGAAAACGGCTAAAAATGAAAGTCATCGATGTTAAGCCAATAAACGTTTGCCTAGCTATGATCCTCATCCAAGCCAGATTCTACAATATCAGTCTCATCTATTCATATGCTCATACCGACAAGGCGAGTCGGTACCACTTCAAAGTACGACATCAAAGTCGTACTCGGGGACTTCAACGCCGAAATCGGTAAGGAGAACATATGGGGCGGAGTAGTCGGAAAGCACAGCCTCCACGATACGACAACAGACAACGGCTTCCGACTTACGGATTTTGCGGCAACTTCTGCTACGAATTTAAGATCCACAAGAAGATCCACACACTAATATGGCTTTCTCCAGGTGGTTGAACTGCCAAATAAATCGAACATGTACTCATAGACGCATAAGATGCGTCAAACATCCTGGATGTTAGAACCTTTAAAAGGCAAACGTCGGCTTAGACCATTTCCTAGCGGCAGCAAGATTCACAGAAAGTTGCATCAGTCCATCAAAAGGAGGTTCAACATTGGAAGCCTGAACATCTCAGAGTCCGCCATAGACTACAGAGAGCAACCGAGCGGACGACCCGCAAGTATGCCTACGTCGAACGCAAACGCCAACAATATGCGGCTCCATTGCCGCTCAGCCATCAAGGAAATAGGTACGCGCCACCGAAAGAAACCCGGGGTATGATGGTGTGAGCAAAAAAAGCGAGTGACCGACGAGGCGTATCAAAAGTGCTGTAAATGAGAACATGACCAGCGCGCGAATAAATAAAAGGTTTCATATGGGCAACACGTTCTTCTTCGCGATGACGGAATTATTCAAAACAACTTTTTGTCTTGCAATGTTAAAATCCACATTTATAAAACAATAATAATGATGTGAAACAACTACGAATGTGAAACTTTTGGTCTGACTAAGAAAGTGGAAAATAGATTTGGGATCTTTGCAAATAAGATCTTATGGAGAATTCATTGTGGAAAACAGGACGCAGAAACAGACAAACGGAAAAAATAAAACAATCAAGAACTCGAGGGGAACTCAATTCATCACCAAGAATTGTCCGTGGGGAAAACTTATAAGAAAAATACCATCAGGAAAGTCCAATGGGGGTCTAGAAAGGATGCGACAAAATAGCCAAACATGGAAGGAACACATTCATGACAGAGGGTTTGGCGGATGGTGGTCAACCAGGTTTTGAACTTTCGAGTTTCAAATAGTCAGTAATAATAATAATAATAATAATATTGAATTGACTTGCTCTTCGTAATATTTTCGTATGAGGTCATGATTTTAGAAGAATAGAAATTGGTTCTTGTGAGTTTTAAAATTTCATTAATGATTGATCCAATTCATTTCCAACTTGGTCGATATTATTTTTTTTTACTTCAACTGTATGTTGAAGCAAAAGTAGTCTTAAACTTTTAATTAAAGCAACTTATTTAGGAAATAAAATATTTCAGCGCCTATCACAGTTTTCTAGTCTTATGGTCTGGTAATGGACCTGTGTTTGGTTCTGTAATTGTTGGCAGCTCTAAAATAACTATTATATTTTTTCCTTTCTATATGTTTCACTTTTACTCTTTGTATCATATATTCATTCGTATAATGAAATACGTCCTCTCGGCCGTTTAAAATCCATATCATTTTATAAAGAAAATCAGCAAATTTAGATATCAACATTATAACAAGAACAAAATTACGAGTGGTGGTGGGTTCAAATGCGCAGTGTGTTGCATGGAGATGCTTAGAAAGTGTAAGAGTAAGAGATGAAAATCAAAGAGATTTTAGCTTGTACCAAGAACAAAATCTTTCTCGGAAGTTATTCCTCTGAATATTACGGTTTATGTCGTCATTATGTGCGATTGAAAACGAATTTTATTTTTTAAGGAAGGTCACCAATACACTTTTACAGTGTAATAACGGGTTAATACACTGAAGAGTGCCTAATACTTTTGGCCAAGGCTATATAAAAAGCAAAATATTCAGGACAAGAAATTAATATGTAAGTTAACAGAAAATACGTTGAAGTTCACGAACGGAAAGCGTGAACAAATTCCGTCAGCAATTTTCTGCAACACACGGCGGATGCCCAACACTACACCTGTGTCACTGGACACCGACAAACAGGTGAACTGCTGACGATGTGTCTGCTACCCGGGATAACCGTGGGATCGAGCTAGTGCAGGGGTTTCTTAGGTATCATAATTTTAAGTTGGAGTGAGTCGTATTTTGTAAGTCAGCCGTGAAGGCAACAAGTGGGAAAATAATACAATAAATACATTTTTTTTAAGTAAGCCACATGCAGGGACGGGTTAAGAATATCCCTGCAGCGATACCTATCGCTTGTCATAAAAGGCGACTAAACAAAGGTAAACAAAAATCACATCTAGGCAATTTAGAAAACATCAAGGTGAGCCTAGGGACACATATACCACCATTAAACTGCCCCACAAGTGTGCATGCAAATCAGTGGGTTGACACGACTGGAGATCACCGGTGTTGTAAGAGTAAGATCAATCAAAAAAAAAAATAAAAAATCTGGAGCATGCCGTGTCAAAAAGGAAGGGAAGAAAGAAAACGGTCAAACCGTAGCATTATGGAAAAGAACGCTAAAAGGAAAAGCACTACCCCGCCAGGCACTACTAATGGTCGTGATCCTGGGACGAGCAGCAATGCTCGGGTCAGAGCTATAGGATTTCCGGGGGATAGCAAAGTAATGCAACGGCGTAAGCCACACTTAAGAGTCGCGAGTTGGAACGTTGGAAGCATGAGTGGGCGCAGCTATGAGCTTGAAGAAATGATGGTTAGAAGGCGAGTAGACATCCTGTGCGTACAAGAGACGAAATGGCGAAACACCGGTAATCGGGCACGTTTCTTGGACGTTAAAACAAAAGCCTACAAGATGTTTTACTATGGATTGGAACAAGGAAAAAACGGAATCGCCATCATCCTTGCGGCAGAGTTACTTGGCAACGTCTTAACCATTTCAAAGTCCAGTGACCGTTTGATGGCTCTCAAATTGGTGATGCATGGTGAGGTGTGGAACATCGTAAGCGCATATGCCCCTCAAGTAGGATGCGAACAAAAAGAAAAAGATGCATTCTGGCTAGATTTCCACAACCTTGTCAAAATCATCCCAAAGGAAGAGCTTTTGTTTGTTGGGGGAGATTTAAACGGACATGTCGGGAAGACAAGCGAAGACTATGAAGGCTACCACGGAGGGCTGGGATACGGCACCAGGAACTCTTCAGGTGAAGATATCCTAAACATGTGCAAGTCGTACGGTCTTATAGTGCTAAATACCATATTCGTCAAACAAAGCCGGCACCTGATCACTTATAGCAGCGGCGGAAATGAAACTCAAATAGACTATCATTTGGTATCCAGTTTCATGAAGCCACGAGCTAAAGATTGCAAAGTGATCCTGGGAGACGCGATCGCCCCTCAACACCGTCTCCTCCTGACTGAATTTTTTATGGATGCGAGAAAGAAGTCAAAGCAGCAAACGAAGGTGTCTGAGAGAATCAAGTGGTATAAGCTGGATAAAGGAAAAGGCGAAGCTTTTATCGCCAACATGGAAAACTACCTCTCTTCCATTATCGATGAGGTCGGTAATGAGGAGTGCAGAGCACAAGACATGTGGGATTCCCTACAACAATCTGGCCTGGAGAAAGCCAAATCACTGCTCGGAACATCTAAAGGCCCCTGCCAACACGCAAAAGAAACCTGGTGGTGGGCAGACGAAGCCAAAACAGTGATACACGAAAAGAAAATGGCTTTCCAAGCTTGGTCAAAGTGCTCTTCTACTACTCTACTAGAAAGCTCGCCGTGAAAAGGTATATAGATGTTGCGAAGGTATCGCGAAGAAAAAATGCGCCGAATTCAAAGCGAAAAGCATGGAAGGCCTCTATCAGGAGTTGGAAGAAATATCGTCTTCCGCGTCTGACAGGAACCAGGCTACCCAGGAGCTTCGACAAAACAATTTGAACAAAGGAGCAAATATCTTTAAGATAGCCGCCCAGAGAAGAAGAAATGCTCAGGAGATTCGTTTCCCAAAGTTTATTAACAATGCTGAAGGCCAACTCCTTGTGGAAGACGAAAAAATTCTCCACAGATGGCGACAGTATTGCGAGGAACTTCTGAACGAACAGTTTCCCCGAGTGTACTTTCCAAGAGCCGCCCCGAATCATGCCGAAATATCCGACATCACAGTCGAGGAAGTTCGGTAAAGCTGTTGGGCCGGACGGGATAGCCTCTGAGTTCTGGAAAAAGATGGGAGACATCGGGTCTAGATGGCTCATGGTTGTTATCTCCAAACTTATGAGAGGCGACACTATGCCTAATCAATGGAGGGAAAGCTATCTTCTTCCATTGCACAAAGGAAAGGGTGATACGCGAAATTGTGATAACTACCGTTCTGTCAAGCTGATGTCGCACACCATGAAGATCGTTGAACGGGTATTAGATAGCCGACTGCGGAAAATAATACGACTATCTGATGACAAGTGCGGGTTTGTCTCGGGTAAATCAACAACAGATGCAATCCAAAGTATAAGGATCATGATGGAAAAGCATCGTGATTCTTCAAGGGACTTGCATATGGTGTTGGTTGATTTCGAGAAGGCCTTTGACCGGCAACCAAGAGATCTTTTATGGGTAGCGCTAAGACAAAAAGGAGTTCCAGAATCCTACGTGCGAGTGATTATGGACATGTACGAGAGAGCAACGACAAGAGTAAGATGCACCGCAGGAGTCACCGAAGAGTTCGCAATCAAAGTCGGTGTACACCAAGGAAGCGTCCTCAGCCCACTGCTTTTTATAGCAGTCCTTGATTGCTTGCTTGAAGGAAAAGTGACGGACCCCAATGTGCACCAGCTATTCTTTGCTGACGATGGGGCCATTATAAGTGATGATCAGGCGTCCCTACAACGAGCACTTGATGTGTGGGTGGACATTTTTGAGGGACACGGGTATCGTATTAGTTCAAAGAAGACAGAGTATCTGTGCTGCCCGTTCTCTGACCCTCATCAGCCTATTCCAGACATTTACTTGAATGGAAGAGTGCTTCCCAAGTGTGAAAAGTTTAAATATCTGGGATCTATGATTAATAGAGAAGCAACTTGTGATGACGACATCAAACATCGCGTAAGCGTAGGGTGGATGAAGTGGCGGGAAAACTCCGCCATCTTCTGTGATCGAAAAATGACCCCTAAGCTGAAAGGAAGGCTCTACACTTCAGTTGTACGTCCGGCGCTCACATACGGTTCACAATGCTGGACAATGCCCAAAAAGTATGAGAGCAAATTAACGGCAACTGAGATGAAGATGCTTCGCATGACAGCGGGAGTAACAAAGCGTGACAGAATTAGAAGTTCAAAGATCCGAGGAAGTCTCCACGTAAAAGAAACCATCACAAGAAATATAGAGCGCGACCGACTCAGTTGGTATTGCCATGTTCAAAGGAGAGATCCTTTGAACCCCGTCCAAAAGGCGTTATCAATCAACATTCCAATTTCAACACGCAAAAAAGGCAGGCCGAAAAACAATTGGTGCAAACAAATGCAAAAACACCAGCATTTGATTGGCCTCAGGGATGAAGTAATCCCAAACTGGGAAGCCTGTCGCTACTTTCTGAGGTCAAACTGGCGGACCCCACAAGCGGACCAGTAGGAATGCAGTTAAGTGGGAAGGTTATGGTCCTACACTTCTGACCATAACGACGCCGGGATAAAAAAAAAAAAGGAAAAGAAGAAGACATTTTTTTTAAGTAAAATAAATAAAATTTAGTTTAATTTGTACCAGCAACTCTTTTTTTTTTTTTGAAAGTTCTTAATACGAGATAATGCACTAAGGTGGAAACTAATAGTGGAATGACAGATGCGTTAACAGTAAAAAAGATGTAATAGATAAAGTTAACGTTCAGCAAGATATAAATTTGCGTTCAGATAACAAACAGAAGAAAAGAAGGAAGATGAAGAATAATAGGAACTGTTTTGCATTTGGGAAATGATAAAGCTTCAGAGGACCACTATTATTCTGTAAAAAACAAAGACACACAATTTTGTCATCATCGAACTCAAATCAAACTTTTTCCTTATGATAACTAACGACAAAATCGGATACAACAGATATGGCAGATATTTCATTATTCTTGTATTAGATTAGAGCGGTTTAACATTGGATAATAACCAAAATCATTTTGCTGAAAATATAATACATTAGGTACATTGTCTTTTCTTTGCAGGGTGATGCTTGACATTTCTTCATTTTAATTAATAATACTTTTGTTTTTGTAATAAAAATATTACTATATACTTGTATACTTGTACAAAATGTAGCTTAGTTTTTTTGATGGTTTAGAAGGCTGTCATTATTATTGTTTGCAACGATAAAGAAATGTTTTAAGTGAAAGAGCATATTCTAGACCAACACGATTGCCATCGAGCATGAAAACTTAGTACATATAGGACATGCTAAACCATTATGAAATGAAAAATGTCAAGTCTGTCTTAATTCTTCTTGAGTGATTATCAAGTTTCGGGCTTTGGAATAGTCTAGTTTTTTTTTCAAGACTTTTTATTATTGACCATACTGTTTCCATCAGCCTTGCCTCGTCGTTCATTTCTATACCATGTGGTAAACCGGTTATAAGAGAATTGTTCAACTTTTTGATGTAACAAAATAGGAAAAATAGCACAAAGAAGTGAAAAAGTAGCAGAGAGTCTTGTTGAAGCTTACTATTTGACATTAAATGCCATATATCAAAACAATTAATACATTTCAATTCCTACGTGTCGGATAGGAAAAAATCTCAGTCTCGATTTAAGGTTCGTCGACGCCCAGTTGGGGGAGGCTAGACTGCGGATCAAACTCTTACTAACGACAGAAGATCAAAGTTCATTATGTAATTTTTTCTTGCACTGCTAAAGGAAAATAAGCCTAATGGCAAATGTTCTCCTACAACACTCAAGTGAAATTGATTCTTTACGCAGACATACACGTGGAATCTAAATGTATGAAAACAATAAATTCTATGCGCTAAAAGAAAAGAATATATGACAGAGAGGATACACTATTAACTTCAATACGAAGGCAACCTCGCAGCATACCGGCTTTAGTACTCTTGTTCGACTAAAGATTTGCTCCTCTCCCGTTTTAAATTTGGTTACCTACCCACCTAGTGACCAACAGCTAAATAAACTAAAGAACTTCAACCATTACAAGCAACCATAACTATTCTATTTGGAAAAGATTCAATAAAATCGTTTCCAATAAACCTTGAGCGATCTTCGTTAGCCATATTGAAACCGGTATAGACATAAATCGTAGAGTTGGTACACCAGGGAAAGCTTTAAATGTAATTTTCAAAGGAGCACACCCTCATAGACATAGTAAAAAAATGTTTGTTCCCTTGGGGAATCAGAAACTACCAAAAATTACAAGAACAATTTGGGGCTTCTTTAACATTTGTTACAGGCATAAGTTCTAATTTTTTAATTTAATTTCATGGGGGCAAACACCTCCATTTATTGAGCTTAATTCAAGCTAAACTTAATCTAACTTAATATTGTAACTAAAGAGAGTGGGTGTGGGGGCGCGAACCTTAGTAACTAAGACTGGAAAAAGGAAAGGTTATTGCGGAGGTTTAGGCATGGAGTGCTGAGGTTGAAATCGAAGTTAATTTTCGACTGCCGCTGCCCATCCAGAGAGGAATGGAAGGTTCGCATTTCGATTTCCGACTACATCTGTTGAACTGTACTCATGACTCCAAGATGGAGCTCGGGGTCGGGAATCTTCTAGCTAGCAGCAGGATTAGGACTAAAGATCACAGCAACAATAAGGGGAATGAGAAGGCCCAGACCACCTCCAATATTCACGTGAAAATTGTTGGTCTTCTGCTGTGAGTCCTAACCATACAAAAGTTAAGTTGTTAATAAATAGATAAATATATACATATATATATAGTAGTTATATACATATATATATAAGTTACCGTTATCCTTGATCGTCGATTGAATCAGCCAATGCATGGAAACACATACCCACATGGTATATTAGGATGCCGCAGTCGCTTGTCGTACCGCTTCGCTGCAGCATGTGTTTGAGCGAAGGGAGGTAAAACTTAAAGGTAGAGTTGATCTCAATTTATCCAAAACAAATAGTGTGAAATGAACACTTTTGGCGCTAAAATATTTCGATAAACTTTTGATACTACGTGTCGATTTGTCATGAGTCATATTGATGTTTTTAAAAATCTATCCGATTTCAAATGCTTTTTTTGAATGTTTAACAAGGATTTTTATCAATCGGCCCTCAGATGTTGAAATTTGAGACTAATGATTTAAATCTGTTCATACGTTTAGAAAAAACCTTCTTGTGGACTTTCATGCTTAAGGTGACCAGACGTCCCGATTTTGGCGGGACAGTCCCGATTTTTCACAATTTGTCCCGTGTCCCGCGACGTTTCTCAAAAGTCCCGACTTTTAGAATTAAGTTAAATTTTATATTTATGAAAATCATTGTTTTGCGTTCTAAGAATCCTACGGGCTACGACGACTAACATATTGCTTTTGCTACCCAGTTACATTGTATTTGTCTCTCAGATGATACACTTCGTGTTCGTACTGCGTGCTAGCAAGCTAATTAAACAAATAAATATTACAAATCTGCTCCTTACCATAGAAAATTAAGGTAAGTAATTTATTTATTTATTTCATAAATACATAAATTTTCTTAAACTTAGCTTAAAATACTCGTAGTCTTCATATTTTATATTGATGACAAAAAGTTTATCACCGACCTTAACCTTAAAGGAAATTTTAGAAAGAAATATACGAATAAAATTTTGCAAATATTTTAAGTCAATCAAACTAATTTCGTTATAAACAACAATAAAATATGTTCATGTAAATTATGTTTAGAGCAAATTAATTCGGCAAAATTTTGCCGATGTGAAACGAATATTTGTACTCTATGTCTTTATAACATTTTAGTAATTTTTTTTAATTCTCATAGACATATAATATTGTAGTTTACTAAAGAACAGTTAGATAATCACAAATAATTTTAAATTTGAATTTATCTTTAAGAATCAAAACATACAATTATACGCTTGACGATTTAAAAAATCGAATTGTTACTTGCGTGTTTTTGTGTATATAATAATTTATAATTTGATTTAATTTTTTAGATTTTTAACAAAATGAGTAAGAAAAGAGGATGTAAATTCAACGATGATTTAAGAAGTGAATTTCCTTTTATTAAAAAATCTAAAAACGATTACATAGTAAAATGTGAGACATGTAATGGCGAATTTAGTATTTTGCACGGCGGGGAGAATGATATTTCAAAGCATTTGGAGACACAGAAACATAAAAGATGTTTAAATACTGCTGCATCATCTTCCAAAATGCTGGATTTTTTTCGAAAAACAACTTATGAAGATGAAGAAAAGAATTTAGCATTAGCAGAAGGACTTATGTCTTTTCATGCTGTTAATCACAATCATTCCTTCAGATCTATGGATTGTACATCACAAGTTGTCAGAAAGCTATTTAATAAAAAATTTACCTGTGCTAGAACAAAGGCCGAGGCAATTGTATGTAATGTGCTTTCCCCATATGCATTTTCAGAACTAAACAAAAATTTACAAACAATTAGTTTTGTATCTTTATATTCTGACGCATCTAATCATAAAGAAATAAAATTATTTCCAACCATTATAAGATATTTTTATTCAGAAACTGGAATAAAAATTAGAATTTTAGATTTTATTTCTTTGCCCGGTGAAACTTCTGAAATAATTTTCAGTTCAATTATTGATATTTTGGAAAAAATAATTTAAAACAAAAAATTATTGCATATTGTGCAGACAACACGAATACAAATTTCGGAGGAAAAGCAAGGAGAGGTCCAAATAATATTTTTTATAAATTAACGAAAGATCTGAATCAAAATATTACTGGTGTTGGGTGTGCAGCGCATATAATACATAACGCTATTCAAACAGATGCTGACTTGTTACCCGTAGATGTGGAAAATATTGTTGTTAAAATATATTCTTATTTCTATATATACACTGTACGCGTTGAAATGCTTAAAGAATTTTGTGAACTGCGGAAGTTGAATATCAGAAAATACTTGGATACAGTAAAACGCGTTGGTTAGCTCTTCTTCCAGCTATCGAAAGAATTTTGAAAATGTATGATCCTTTAAAATCCTACTTTCTATCACAGGACAAATGTCCTAGAATTTTAGAAAAGTTTTTTGAAAGAGAATCTTCAAAAATTTGGCTAGAGTTTCTACAAAATCAAGCTGCTCTTTTTCAAAACGTTATAAAACTTATTGAAGGTGACAAAATATCGGCAATCGAAGTAGCAACTGAAGTTAATAATTTAAAATGTCAATGTCAACAGAGGTTAGAAAATAATTTTCTACCGTTAACTATCCGGAATAGTATAAACCAGTTCGAAGAGCAAGGTGCAATAAATCGTCAAGATATCATGAGCCATGTCAAAAAGTTTTATAGTAACTGCAAAGATTATTTGGAAGACTAGACGGTACAATATAATGATATTGATCATTTTCGTTGGGTTACATTGAAACCAGAACTTAATTGGAACGATGTGCAAAAATCATTTGATTATATTTCTCAAAAAATTAGTAATATTTCCGAAAATGATCTTTTTAATGAAGTGTCATTAGTACAAAAATATATTGATAAGGAAAAGCTTAAATATTGGGCATCAGAAAAAATCACAGTAGAAAACAAATGGTTAGAAATATTTCATCATTTGGAAACAAACTATGTTCCATACAATAATGTATTAAAAATTGTGGAATATGCACTATCTTTACCTGGAACTAACGCTGCGACTGAACGCGTTTTTTCTACAGTAAATCAAGTGTGGACATCAGAAAAATCAAAATTAAGTGTTGGAACTTTGAAAGCCATTTTATGTGTCAAATATAATTTGACAAATTCTTGTGAAGACAATATTTAAAAAAATGACAACAATCTACTGAAACAAATTCACTCAAATAAAAAATATGTCAAGGAATAAAATATTATACATTTTTTTTATATTTATAAATTGTACTTATGTTAAAAATAAAAAAATATTACGATATTATTTTTATTCTGTATGAACATTTTTGTCGATACCCCCCTCCTTCAGAGTTGTCCCGCTTTGCCCATCTAACAATCTGGTCACCTTATTCATGCTGCATAAGACAATCTGATAACATAAGTCAAGTGTAAAAACTAATCTTAATTAACATAATTCGATTCGCGCAATGCTATATGCAGACTTATGAGTTTAATGTGATAGAAAATGGATTTTTTTTATTAATTTAAGAGAATATTCATTATGTAATTCCTGCCATCCGTTATAGTATTGCTGAGGGCCGGAAAGACAAACAATATACAAAGGTTCAATGTTTTGAACTCGCGATTTCTATATTAAACACGTTTGCTTTTTTTGGCTAAAGACGTTCGAAAAGGAAGAGTCTTCAGAAAAGACAAAAAATAGCGCGTGCGAAAATTCTGCATTTTCAATTTAAATTTTTTTCATCAATTAAATTTTTTACATTAGGACTAAAATCAAAATTATGTTTCGATAATAACCTAGATATATTCAAATACTTAAGAAATGGCTGAGAAACAATTTATCTTATATCGCAATTGAAGTCACCCGATGGGAGCTCCATTTCGCTTTGCTCGACAAACACCCGCGATCAAAAAATTGAACCGAAACTCAACTGATCACTTATGCAAGCATTGTAAGTGTTGGTCAAGAATTAGCGTCAGTCTTTAGACGAAAGCGGGCTACAATTGCATTGACTTAGTAAGGCCGCGTTTCCATTTGCAAGTAAACTCGCGGAAGTTTGCAGAAATTTCTTGCAGTAGCATTTATATTATCATATCAATTCTTGCAATTTCTTCCAAGAAGCTCGCCCATCATATTGTCGCAATTTATTGAAGAGGTATTTACAGGAAGACCATTAATGTCGCAAGAAATTTGGTTATTTACATAAAATTGTGAAATCATTGCGAGAAGACGTCAACGTTTAGCAGCTGTAATTACAATTTTATTGTTAGAAAAGAAAAAAAGGTCAACTTGGGTTCGCGATTGCCTTATATAATTTATTAAACGAACTAAATGAGAAAAAGCTCAGCTATACTTCAATTTCATTCGTATGACCGCATTTGATTTGGAAGTTTTGTTATTAAAAGTGGGTCCTATTCCATAAACACGGATTACACTCGTAACGTTTACGAACTCTTTTTAGACTCATTTTTTTTTCAAAAGCAAAGACCTCAACCAGCCGCGAACGCGATATATATGAAACTATTTCGATAAGCAGCTATAACTGTCGCGAGTCAATGCGAACCTGTTTAAATCTGCAATTAATTGCACTCGCAAATGCTCGCAAGAAGTTATGCAAACACTGTCGCGATCGAACTTGCTTTGCAGTTTCCACTTGCAAGCTACTGTCGGACAGACTGTCAGACATTTTTTGCAGAAGTTTTGCAAATAAGGTCTGCATATAAGAGATGGAGGGGTGAGTGAGAGATGGGTAAAGTTTTGTTTTGAAGCTCCAGTTATGGTGGGTTTAGCGTTTTTGTCATAAGTGTTAATCTTATTTTTATGTTTCTTAGAGCCAGGCACATAGATTTGTGTTTTAGAATTATTGAGCAGCTTGGGGTGGATTTCTTATTTTCGTTCCACCTGCTAAGGGTAGTTTTACCAAGAGTGAAAGGGTGGACGTCAGGGTTTATGAATATCCACTCGTATTTCGATGATATGGACAGCTTCAGTTTAAACGATCTAGACCGTTGAAGCGCTTGGAAACTTATTATTGGAATTTTAAATTCCTTTGTGAACTTATGTGCCCATTTTTTATGAGTGTCGGGGGTCAATCCATCAATAATAAAGGTAGAAATTTCTTTGTTGCCTGTTTTCAATTTTTGGAGTCGCTGGTTCCATTCACCTAAACTCCATATTTGGCCAAAGCGCTCAATATTGGTTTCAGCAGTTAAGTCTTCAGAAATTGGCCTTCAGTTGCGTGTAGACTGAGGATGTAGTTTTTGGCGGTAGCGGAGACGCACAAATAGACGGGGCGGACATATTGGTTTCAAGCAATTCATCACGTATGGAGGTATTGGCAAACGATGGATTCGTATGGAAGTGGCCGGGGATGTGGATGTCACCAATCTTGTTAGATGCTGTTCTCATTTCGTCAATTATATGGCTTAGGGTAAACCTGGTGATGGTGAGTTCACTGCTAACGTCATTTAATTTGTTTGCAGTAGCTTCAAGCAGATGGTCGGGTTGAGAAAGGAATGGAGCACTTTTATTAGATGAGTGGCTAAAATGAATGTCAATGTCAGACCGGAGGGAATTGAAGTTCTCGATTAATTTTTTCACGATTAAGGGATTGAGGTATGTATTGAGATTCGAAATGAGGTCGCACTTAAGTTCGACACTACGGACGTTGGGTGAACTGCTTTCGGAGTTTACGTTGGCTAATTTTGTGAAGGTGACCAATTGTTTTTCCAAGGAGTTCAGTTTGTTAGTGAAAGTTGACTCCATTGTAGAATTGATATATTCAACACTTTTAGTAAGAAAGTCAAACTTAGACGCCGGGTTCTTGAAGAACATATTGTTGTTGTTGGCGACCGAGTTAATGTTTTCACTGTTACACTTAATCGCGAACAGGACATCAGGGAGATCTCGAGGTCTGCAAAGTAGGCCTCCGTGGCGGCGATGACCTCCTCATTCGACTGAACTTTCTGCCCGGCGAGTGACTTTTTCAAGTTTGGCAACAAAATGAAGTCGCACGGGGCCAAATCGGAGAACACGGTGGATGGCAGCAGTTCGTAGCCCAATTCGACCAATTTGGCCGTGGCGAGGGCGGAGGTGTGAGCCGGTGCGTTATCATGCTGGAAGAGCACTTTTTTCTTCGCCAAGTGGGGCTGTTTTTTCTTCAATTCGGCGTCGAATCGGCCATGTGACCGTTTTACCTTCTCCAGGTAGTCGATGTGGATCACACCTTGTGAATCCCAGAAAACGGTTGCCATCACCTTTCTGGCTGAAGGCACAGTCATCGCCGTCTTCGGGGCACGTTCGCCGGGTGAAGTCCGCTTTTCGACTGTTCCTTGGTCCCTGGTGTGTACCAGTGGATCCATGTTTCATCGACTGTCACGAAACGACGCAGTAACTCTTTCGGATTGCGCTTAAACAACGTCAAACGCTGGTCTGAATTGGTCTCACGGTAGCGCTTGTTATCCGGAGTGAGCAAACGCGGCACCCATCGCGCCGACAGCTTTCTCAGGCCCAAAATTTCATGCAGGATATGACCCACGCGATCTTTTGAAATGCCTACTGTCTCAGCTATCTCGCGCACCTTCAATTGGTGGTCTGCCAATACGAGATCGTGGATTTTTGTCAATCAGGTGCATTATCGTGATGCAACACAGATGAATATTTTTTTCCACAAATCCGGACATTTTTTTCGTATTGCTTCACGCAAACGGCGTATAACTGAAAGGTAATATGCTTTTTGACCGTGCGGACTTCCGTCAAGAGCTCAAAATGAACCATGCCATTGTAATAGAAGAAAACAGGGGAAAAAAATTATATTTGACAAAACTGGGAGTGATTTTCTCGGTTTTGGTTCTTCTGGTCTGGATTGGATTCGATATCAGAACCATATATGTACTAAGGTTGTGTCACCAGTAAGGAAACAAACTAAATATCCAAAATGACTTAAATTGTTAGGGGACATGTGTATTATTTAAAAAAAGAAATCGAAAATCAAATGTACTTATTTCACGAAATTTAAAAAGTCACCTCTTCTTAAAAAAATTTTGTAATCTAAAGTTTAATGACCTGAACATTTTTCTAAACTCTGCAGATATTAAGCTGAAAAAGCAAATTAATGTTCCGTGAGTATCGGAAGAGTAAGAAGATGTAGGCAAGAGACGGAGACAAAATTCGAAAATCAATTAAAACTTTAGGTAAAGAACTCGACAAAAGGACAAGAACAGCATGAAAAGAGATGCAGTTCCCGGTATTCACAGATTGAATATCGTGGCTTGGAGACTATTGATCCACAATTGAGGCAAAGATAAATCGATTGCACTCATGATTGCACTCATGCTTGCGAATTATAAAGAGATCTCGAGATTCGTAAATTCGCAACAAAACTGAACATCTCCAACGGCACTGCGAAGTCCCACCAAAGATTGTAACAACATTAGGAAATGCTCAAAAGCCAACTTTACGGGCAAGAGTTGGCTTGCCGCTGGAAATATAGTAACCTTTAAAAGGGTTCCATTAGTTCCATTATTTCCAGAAAGTGTGGATCAGTTGGTGTTTTTATATCAAAATAGAAAAATACTTTCAATATCTGCAAGAATAAAGCTGAACTTAATTTTTGTTTTGTGTAAGTTTTGTGTAAGAAGATTATTATCTTATCTACATTGTAAAATTTAATTTAATATTTCCTTCACGAGTAAATTCAAACTTTATCATTTTTGGAACTTACAGATCGAACGTGTAAATAAATACACGTTTACTTGATATACGGCTAGGGGTATACGTGCTTATTCACGCAAGTATCACGATAAACACACTCAGTTTTAGTTTAGTTTTAAATTCATTTTTATTCATAGTTTCTTAGATCTATCTTATCCTAGACCAAAATGCTTAAAACTAGCTTAACTATCTTTACAAAATCGTACTGGTCCTAGGCGGACACTCTAAAACAAACAGTATCATTTTAACATATGCCTTTCGACTACTGTATAAAAAAACTTACAAGTAACATTATTATAATTAACTTAAGCTAAGAAAAAAATGGTAAACACGCGTAGGTCGTGTATCCGTGTACACGAGATTCAGGGGGCTCTAATTAGTATGCATACAAATATAACTGGAATAGGTGCTATGGAAAAACTCATAAAGTTGTTATGAAGTATTTATTTTATTGAAACGAACATATAAACATGTATAATTGACATAAAAAATTAATAAACCTGAGACGTATTTTCATTCGCTACTCACAATTCTTTAAAAATTAATTTATATTTTTATACCATGGTAACAATTTTGTTAGTAGAAAAAAACGTTATAGTACAATTCAAACTTTGGGGTGTCGAAGGAAAAAAAATATAATTAAATTATAATTAGATATTAGTTGGTAGATTGAATAGTGGCACTAACCTACGAATAGGAGGAAAATCGCCTTAAGATTAGGTTTTGCAAAAGAAGTTTCCCTACTCATATCAAACTGTTGATTTTAAATAGTAATATAACCCATTTTTTTTTTAGCTCTTATTACAAACCAAATTTCCAAATTTTTAACTTTAATTTTGTCCGTCTCGCGCTTAAAAAATGTAATCCTTTAATTGCAACAAACGTTTAAAGATTTTGCGCCATGATGTTTATCAAAAGAAAGATAATAAGAGTTCAGAAAAGATAAGGGAAGTTTCATTTCCCTTTCCCCGAATGTTCGTTCTCCATAAGGCAGGAGGAACTTTCCACTAAAAAATGTATATTTTTATCTGCAGATGCCTGGTAATCATTTAATATACAGGGTGTCCCACGAGCAGTGTGCCAAAAAGCTAGAGCGTGTAGGTCTGGTCAAGACAAGAAAAAAATCGTATGGGAGGGGGGGGTCTATTCCCCCCCCGTTTAGCCGGGAGGGGCAATTTTCTAAAAAATTGACTTAATTTGGAAAAAAAATTATTAAAAATCAACAGTTACATCCACAATGCCGTGATATAATTTTTGTAAAGGCAGAAACCTCTTCTTTCATCTTGTTTTTAAACAAAGCTGTTTTAAGGAATAGTTTTTGAGAAATTAATTTTCAAACTCAAAATTTTGAAAAAAAAATGAAAAAAAAAAATTTCGAACTATTTTTTTTCAAAATTGTATGTAATTAAGTACTAATTTTTTGTCCAAAATTCAATTCTCTTATTAGTTTTTAGTTAAAAACAGAAAACCGGATGCAAAAATGTTTTGTAGTTTTCGAGAAATTAAAAAAAAACCCGAAACATTTTTTTCTAAGTAAAATCTTTTTTTTGGTTTTAACGCGGCTGGACTTGTAGGCAAATTAATGTATGAAACATTGACATCTTTTTCATTATTTTTAAAAAAAATTTGGAGTTTTATGAGGATTCAATAAACTGACACAGTATTGGAATAACCCTGGATTAATCCTTTTTTTTCATTGATAACGCCTGAAAACTGACCTGCCAATTTCGTCTGGGTCCGCCCGCCGCCAATGGGTTCAACCGGCTAGGATCTTAAGACAATAAAACTGCAATTTTTGGATTTGGTCTGACGTAATCCCTCCCTTAGTACAAGGAGGATAGCTATTATGCTTGGAGTGCCCAAATCTAGAGTACGGAGAGTGCTTCATACCGAAAACTTACACCCGTACCATTTTAGGACAGTTCAGGAACTCACCTCAAACGACAAGTTTTTGAGAGCAGAATTTTGTCGATCATTACTGCTTCGAAATGAAACTGAACGAAACAATTTTGGAAGGATATTCTGGACGGATGAAGCACAGTTTACCAGAGATGGGGTTACTAACTTCCACAATTTGCATCATTGGAGTAGCACCAATCTACACAACAAAAAACAAAATAAATCACAACACCGCTTTAGCTGAAATGTTTGGCTTGGTATTGTTGGACAAACTGTAATCGGGCCCCGGTTTTTGAATGCCGTTATTAATGGAGAATCATACTTGCAGTTCCTACGAGACCTTTTGCCCGATTTGATGGACAACGTTCCTTTGGCCATACAAGATAATTTAATCTACCAGCAAGATGGAGCACCAGCACACTACAGGGTTAGAAACTGGCTGGATGATCATTTTAGTGACCGTTGGATCGGAAGAAAGGGGCCCACGGCATGGCCACCTAGATCACCAGATTTAACTCCTCTAGATTTTTATGTGTGGGGATTCATGAAGATTTATGTTTACGAAGTGGAAATAGTATCTTTGGAACGACTGAAAGCACGGATTGAAGTCGCTGGAGTCAACTTGTTTGACTTATGTGCAGCCATTAGAAGGAGATATAATCTTTGCCTTCTAAAAAATGGGGATCATATTGAAAATTGATTATAATAAAACTCTAAATTTTTTAAAAATAATAAAAAAGATGTCAATGTTTCATACATTAATTTGCCTACAAGTCCAGCCGCGTTAAAACCAAAAAAAAGGTTTTTCTTAGAAAAAAATGGTTCGGGTTTTTTTTTAATTTCTCAAAAACTACAAAACATTTTTGCATCCGGTTTTCTGTTTTTAACTAAAAACTAATAAGAGAATTGAATTTTTGACAAAAAATTAGTACTTAATTACATAGAATTTTGAAAAAAAATAGTTCGAAAATTTTTTTTTTCAAAATTTTGAGTTTGAAAATTAATTTCTCAAAAACTATTCCTTAAAACAGCTTCGTTTAGAAACAAGATGAAAGAAGAGGTTTCTGGCTTTACAAAAAAGTATATCACGTCATTGTGGATGTAACTGTTGATTTTTAATAATTTTTTTTCCAAATGAAGTCAATTTTTTAGAAAATTGCCCCTCCCGGCTAAACGGGGGGGAATAGACCCCCCCCCTCCCATACGATTTTTTTCTTGTCTTGACCAGACCTACACGCTCTAGCTTTTTGGCACACTGCTCGTGGGACACCCTGTATAGTAATACAGATCCAGTGAGGGGGCTAATACCCTGTTCATTTCGACGGAAGATCTCCAGATGATCTTTCAGTCATTGACAAAGAAAAAATCCGCGGGTATTGACGGTATATCCAATGTTGTGCTTAGGCACCTTCCACCAGTGGCTGTAGAGAGGTACACCATCCTGTTCAACAATGCACTGAATAATGCATATTATCCAGTACACTGGAAGACAGCGGTGGTGCAACCAATCCCCAAGAGGGGTAAAGACACGTCTAACCCCGCAAATCTCCGGTCGATAAGTCTTCTTCCGAGTATCAGCAAGGTCTTCGAGAAGGTGGTCCATAGAGCCCTGTCTAAATGGGTTGAGGACAATAAAATCATACCGGATAACCAATTCGGTTTCAGAGCGGGGCATGACACTATTCATGCCGCGTCGAAACTTGTATCGGATATCCAATGGAATAAATGCAAGAACCAATGCACGGGTGCCTGTCTGATTGACTTGGAAAAAGCCTTTGACACCGTATGGCTAGAAGGTCTTTATTACAAGCTCAGTCGGCTTGGCATAAGCAAACCACTGCTATATATGATTTTTGACATGTTAACAGATAGAAAGTTCGTTGTGAAAATTGCCAACGTAACTTCAACTCAAATATTTGAAATCAAAAACGGACTGCAACAGGGTACGGTGAATTCGCCGATCCTTTTTAGCATTTACCTGAGTGATCTACTTGTTTCTCTTCACCACTCAATAGCGTATGCGGACGACCTTATCGCGTACAGATCAGGTCCAACGATCGACGTCATTGTTACTCTTTTGCAGCGTGACTTCGAAAAAATTCAGCAGTATTGTGATGACTGGAAGTTGAAAATCAACTTCCAGAAATCAGAATCTATATTGTTCAGAACGCCTTTGTCTAGGGCCTCTCGGGACACTAGAAAAAATTGGCGCAGGTTCTCTATCTTTGGGCCGGACGGGCGTCCACTGGCGAGACAAAGTGTAGTCAGATACCTTGGGATCGTGCTGGATCAGTATCTATATTTTGACAAACATGTAGATGCTGCTCTTGCAAGGGCCCGGGGCGCTTTCGCTCTGACAAGATGGCTGTTTCATAGCAGCCGACTTGATTCCAGGGTGAAGGTAATCTGCTACATGGCCTTAATCAGGCCCATGGTTGCCTATGGATGTCCCGTCTGGTTCAATGTGAGAGCCAGCTTAATGGAAAGGATTCGGGTGTTTGAGAGACAATGTCTCAGGACTTGTCTCGGGTTACATAGGACTCCCGAATCTGAGTACACAAAATTTTACCCGAACGAGGTCCTATACAATAGGGCTAGGATTGTACGGGTGGATAACTTTCTGATCAAACTGATTCGGAGCCACGTCGCAAGAGCAATGATTTCGGTCAATAACCTGATCTCCGGGGCTTACTACCCCAATGAATTATTCCATGAGAGAGTGCGTCTTAACGGCTTTGTCCCGCCAGAAGCATTCCTTTACTTAGATACATGTGGTCTGATCCAGGATAGATTGGCGGTACCGCTAATCTTCCACGTGGGTCGCAATTCCGTGGAACGGCGATTCCTCTACGGACCCGATGTCGCGCTCCGTGAGCCCGAGCGCCTCAGGTTCTGTAGATCGGTCTCACGCCGGGATCGAGGAGACGTAGTCCGCCAGCATCAACGCTTTTGGTGGCTGGAGAGGACTCCGTCAACGGACACTTCACTAGGTGCAGCCTCTTCAAGGCAAAGCCTGCCAAACACCGATAGCAGGCTTACATAGGCTAGGGTAGGGTAAGGTAGGGTAGGGTAGGTTAGGGTAGGATAGGGCAAAAACGAAAAAAACAAAAAAAAAAAATACAAAATGAAAAAATCACAAAAAAAGAATAAAACTGAAAACAAAAAAAAAATAATATAAAAATAAAATGTGAAGAAAAATAGATATATATATAAAATATATATAATGTATATATTTGTGTATATATATTTTAGTTAAGTTAGAATAAGATAAGTTTAGTTAGGTTTAATTATTGTATTGTAGTTTAAGGTAGGATTAAGTTTTATATAAAATATTTAAAAAAAATGATCATATGCTAAGTTTTTTAATAAAAAAAAAACATTTTTCTTAGCTTAAGTTAGTTATAATAATGGTAATAGTAAATTAATGTAGACGTCGAAAGACATATGTTTCAATTATTCTGTTTGTTTTAGAGTGTCCGCCTAGGGCCAGTAAGATAGTTACATTTGTTAAGATAGTTAAGCTAGTTTTAAGCATTTTTGACTAGGGTAAGATAGATATAAGATAATATGAAATAAAAATGAATTTAAAACTAAAAAAAAAAAAAAAGTAATACAGATGTTTACTCATAGTTATTCGATTTATTACATATTATTAGCTATGAATATGAAATGTTGTTTTGACCAACAGATGGCATAAATATTACATTGGGTTGTTGTCAAAGATAAAAAATTTACATTTTTGAAGTTCAACATCTGCAAATAAAATCCATTATGCAATTGGTCGTGATTGAAACCTATTTGCTTTTTCTAGTTGATAACGTTGAATTTTGTGCCAAATAAGGACCATAAGAACTTATTGTTGTGAGTTTAAACACAATGCGAACTAACCCTAAGTGACTCGAACGCCATCTCGTCGCTAAACATGACTGCGATCATACATATGTCAAACCAAGATTAACCTCCGAGCGGTACCATTTTGTTTTAAATGATCATTTGATCATTGTACTCAAGCTAGTACTACCACGGAGCGTCTACCAAGGTATAGTTGTATTAATATTCAACCAGTTTATAATGCTTTCCTTTGACACAAAAATAAACTACGTCAACTTTGCGATTTGTTTATTTCCGGTCGGGCTCAAGCACATCTTTATTTCTTGTTTTCCATATCTTTTGGTTGTGTGTCAAAAGCCACCTTCTCCTTTGTTTTTCGCCACAAGATCTCCATTTGAAACGCCAGTAAAATGCTAAACCGCATGCCGCCACAACGAAGTCAAGCTCTCCAGAATATGGATCCGCCAGAATAACAGAATGCAGCCAGCATTGCTGGGGTGCCTAACACCCTGTTAGCACCAACTTCTGTAGCTGTGGGAAACCTAGAACAAATCATCACGTTCAGAAATGAGTGTGAAATAAATGTGTGGTCTTCGTAGTGTACGTGATGTTATTCTTTACGATGAGCGATCCGAAAGGCCTAGGATCTGCCTCATCATATCGAACACACTATCGGTTATCAAATTTGGTCAATTCTGCAACATGCTTATAAAGTATTGTGGATCAAAGCAATGCTTGTGCACTGGATATTGAGCGCTGATGCAGACCTCGAACAATGCGTCAAGTCTGCCGTCCTGTCTCCGCATGGACACATGCATGGTGGTTGACTCTCTGTTCGATGCTCTCAATGCCTCTGGAATCTATGTCCGGACCTGTTCACTCTGCTGTTCACTCCGTCGGCTCATGTTTAATGACTGTTTGTCTCAAAGCACAGGCGGCGCTAAGTATGATCGAAGAGTCACTTAGCTGTCGGTTAATCATCTTAAGAATTATGTCGTTCTCTTAACGAGAATGAGCAAAAATACTGGCATTACTCAGTTAGTTCTAAAAGACATTCCCATCCCGATATCCAAGGAAGCTAAGTGCCTGAGAGTCATCTTAGATAACAAGCTTCTTTGGTCAAAGGATGTTGATTCAAAAACCACCAAAGCGCTGTGAGCTCTTTGGCAATGCAAAGGTGCTTTTGGTAAAACATGGAGCTTATCTCCGAAAAGGCCCTCTGGATCTAGACGGTAATGATAAGACCGATAATTTCATATGCTTCAGTTGTTTGATGGAACATGCTAACACGAAAACACACCTTGGCCTCTTTCACCAAACTCCAAAGAGCGGTCTGCCTCAGCTGTACGGGGGCTTTCCCTAGCACACTGGGAGCTACTCTAGATACTATGATGGATCTTCCACTCCTTTGCATATACATCAGAGGGTGTGAACTGAAGGCCATGTCTCACCTCAAGAGAAATGGTTTTTGGTATTATTCGCATTGAAGTGACAGTGTACTTGCGCGAGAAATATCCTACGACCCCTGTCTCATGGATATGCCTTCCGACGCAATCCTGTTGCGCTATAATTTCACAGTCGAATTTACATGGCGTCAGGACTGGCTCTGGCCAGATACTGAACCTGGAATGGACTGTCTCTGCATTTTTAAGTGGCTTCAGACTGGGCGGGCTTAGTGCACTTCTCACTTCTCGCCAGGAAAATATGCTTCTGTCTTTCAATCAGAGATATACGCAATCCCAATGGCCATGCACTATATTGTGAAGCACAAGTGGAAAGGAAAAAGAATATGCTGCAGTGACAGCCAAGCTGCACTCATTAATGCATAAACTCAAGACCTTTTTGAACAAAGTCGGAAGATAAAATTCACTAGCACTTGGCTGGGTTCTGGGATTCCAGGAAATGATATCTCCGATGAATTCGCTAGAAAGTAGAAAGGGCTCAGAGGAGTCTACGGTCAAATCCGGCTCTTCGATGCACACAGTCGTTGATGGGGGAAATATCCAGAATGCAGGATGACTTGGTGCGTACGCCCTGATGTCAGCAAGAAGTCTGCAACATTCTTTTTATCCTAAGGGGGAAATGATTGCAGACGGCTTGAAAATAATCAATGCAATGTCTTCAAGGTGAAGGAAGGGAAACGGTTAAATATCTCTTGTCAATCCGGACAACGTGAATAGCGTTATGGAAGAGCTACGTTTTCATTTCGGATGCCCAGAATAGTCAGCT
Organism: Merodon equestris; assembly: GCA_958301585.1. Lineage (NCBI taxonomy): Eukaryota > Metazoa > Arthropoda > Insecta > Diptera > Syrphidae > Merodon > Merodon equestris. Next base: position 123,017,868 of record OY284413.1, read on the forward strand.
AAAACAAGTGAAGGACATTTGACAGATCAATAAGGAAAGCGTAGGTCGTCTCATATCATTCGCCACGAAAACGAGAAATTTAACAATGTTCCTCCAATCCATCAACAGTCAACAATACTTGGCAAAAGGAGTTAGTTTCCAAATTACCCATGAGTAAACGACTAGAATGGGCCAGGCATGCCTTTCAAATACATCCTCACCCAACTATTGTGCACTTTAGCGAATGGTTATGTGACGTCGCCAAATTGGTATGCTCCGTTCTGGACAACGACGATAAGGAACCGAAAAAAAATTTGTCAGTTCTTCACGCTGCCGAATCAAGCCAAGGACTTTCCTTGACTTGCCGATCTCAGCATAAAATTAACAACTGCAGGAAATTTTTACAGGCAACGGTCTATGAGAAATGCACGGCCGTCAAAAATCATCACCTTTGCTTCTCCTGTCATACCATGCGTGATTGCTATACTAAACGCCCATGTTCCTTGGATGGCTGCAACCGACGTCATCACAAACTGCTCCACGAAGTTCCAGTCGATTAAACCTGCAAAATATGAGGAGCGCAACTAAGTTCTCGCTGTTTTTTTTGATGAAAATGGAAACTTTATTGTGAAAAAAACGGTTACAAATAAATCATTGAAAGTATTGCCCATCGCTAGCGATAACTTCTTCCCATCTTTCTGGCAGATCTCGCATAGCATCACGATAGAAGCGTTCGTCTTTTGAGGCTATCCACGAATCAAGCCGTTTTCGGAATTCTCATATGAATGGAACTGCTGATCAGCCAGACCATGTGCAATCGAACGGAACAAGTGATAATCGGACGAGGCAATATCTGGCGAATATGGCGAGTGGGGTAGGACTTCCCATTTGAGCGTTTCTTAGTAGGTTTTAACGGGTTTGGCAACGTGAGGCTGAGCGTTGTCATGCTTGATCATGTTTAGGGTTAAGGGAATCGTCGCCTGGGTATTGCGCTTCATTGGGAGAATTTGAAAGAAGATAGAAAGGGTTGAAGTTGGAGAATTATCTGCCGCTGAATTATCCGCAATAAAGAAACTACTTTGTATTCAAGTTCAAGGTCAAGCGATTAGCAACGAAGCAGGAACGATAAGCAGGAATTACCATTGCTCGGAAAAAGCAACATCTTCAACCCGATGTCATACATTGATGATGAAGGCCTTCTTCGAGTCCATGGCCGAACCGATGTCGCCAGTTGGCTCACGTACGCCACAAGAAGACCGATAATCTTGCCATGAGAATCCGTAGCGACAACCGTAAGAATTTAGTGGGAGCGTATGCAGAGGCCAGATGATTTTACTGGCTTTCGCATACAAGGTGCATACAAGGTGAACTGGCTGCAAGGAACGTAGAGTGATTGTTTAATTCTCCGGAGAATCTGCCGAAAGGTGGTGCTTGGGAACGACTTATTCAGTGTGTCAAGGGTGTATTGCTTCACATCCTGAAGGTAGTATCTCAAGACTGCACAAACTCTAGGAGCATCTGAACCTGAAATACGGCTGTGTGCTTTGGAGGATATAAGCAATGGAGGAGAGAAAAAATTGAAAATGCAGAATCGCAAGTATAATTAGAGGAAGGCTCGGTCCGAACATAAGGACAACTCTTACAAGCATTGAATGTCAATCGTACAACTGTTGCTAAATTTTTAAAAATCTTGGGAAATTTTTAAAAGGATCCAAATGGGTAAAATATCATTTGAAGAAAAGAACCATCGAAAGGCGATTTTTCACAAATCTTGCTTGATCCGCGCAAAAGAAAATATTGTTTGCGCTGAATTTTTACTGTTGTTGAAAAGTGGTCTATTTCGAAATTCCTAAGCGCAAACAATCTTGAGTTGATGCTGGCCAACTATCAACCCGTATGCCATATCCACGGAAAGGTTAGGTTGTGTATTTAGTGGAATCAGAAGGTAGTGGTTTATGATGAACTGCTAAAATCTGGTGAAACAATTAGTGGCAATCGCTACCGTCAGCAGCTGAAAAACCTGAATCGAGCACTGAAACAAAAACAAATAATAAAAAAATATGTCCAAAGAAACGCACGTACATGCCGACTACCGGCACAACATTGTTGTTCTTACGAAAAAGTGAAAAGTTAAATTTATGAACGGATGATTTCAAAAGATAAGCGGTGGTATTGGCGCCGACACTACTTGCTATAAAGAAGGGACACTGCCAGCTCAGTATGGCGCATTATTTTGATTCATTCATTATGTTGTAATAGCGCTTTACGGTTAAGATTATTATTTTAAAATATTTAAATTTGTTTTTCAAGGATTTTCAAATGTTAACCCCAGATTCATAAACTACATATATTCACAAATATATCGTTCATAATAAATACAGGTCTGTGAGATCTCTTACCTTAAAAGTATATATAATTATATTATTTATAAATATTTTTGGAAAAAAACACAGGAACATTAATATATAAAAGTATAAACAAACTCTTTTACTCGGTACAATCTTGACACCTATTCCCACGGTGCTGTCCACACATGGATTCTTACAGTAGGTACAGACAAATCGAGTCTTACGTATTTTTCTTTACAATCGCAGAAAACACATTTTTTTCTGGATTGATTTTCCGAATTCACTGGAATACATGGCAAAATATTGCATAAAATGACATCAATATTCCTTTTTAGGCATCGGCTCAAAGTTTGTACTCCCCGACGATGACGCAACACTGGCTCTATCAAGTTTTGTGATATTTCTTCCTGCTCGTTTTGTCAACGGTTTTTATTTATTATTAATGCTATGTTATTATGCCAAAGATGCATTTTCGTGAATTGTGGAACGCAGGAGATTATTTTTTTTGGCGTAAAAGGTACTAATGTAGATTTGCCATTAAAACAAAACATTTGTATACAGCGCCTGTACTGTATATACATATATGTATATGTATAGTTGATAGACAACGGCTCGGTACCCGTGACTATCGGTGATATTGCCAGTACAAAACTAGAACACCAAAGTTGGGACAAATTCGAAACAGGAATTAATAAAAGGTCTTACTTAGCTGCCAAATTATATCTGTTCTGACCAAATTTTATTGTGCGATATTTATACCAGAAAATTGGTACATAGCAACTTATAATAACAAATTATTATAAGTAATAGGCATAACAAGTTCTTACGAATATTAATAAAATAACAAACAATGAAAAGTAGCAAACGGAAATACAATTGCCTATTTGGCAAATATAGGTAAATGTTACGTACGATACAAATTTATTACTATGAATATTAATATTAATAAAATAAAAAACTATGAAACAAAACAAACGGAAATACAAGTGCATATTTGCCAAATAAATGTTAAGAATTGGAGTAAAGTGGAGGTGTCTTCTTGCATTGGATCATCAGTTCTATCGCAAGTGTGAATATTATATTTCTAGTTCAGTATCGTGCGGCTGGCATTTAATGTTGACGCATTGTGGGCAGCATTCATAATCCTGCCCCCATTAAACTATGTTCAATTGCTCTGTTGATTCGTGCTTGTTGACTCGTCTGCTGGTGGGATTTCTTCGTGAAGCAGTCGGGAATTCTGTGATGCTTCTGCAATTGCATTCGGAATTTCAAAACTAAAACGATTATTACACCGATAATGATTAGTATTCCACGAATGGCCTGGGAATGATTTCCGTCACAACGCAGTGTTATGAAGTCGCTTTTTGCAATGCAATCGGGTTGTGATTTCAGTTTATCTGATCCGTCAATTTTAACTAAAGGAATTGAGCCATTGCAAACTTCATTTCCTGATGTTGTCGAGGTTATGACGTATATCCATTGATTGGTTGGTAAAAATTTGATCCATATTGGATTGTGTGCAATATCCTTATTTGACATGATGATAGGTCCTCCAATTGATTGAGTATGGTTATTTTGCATTTACCTATATTTATTGCAACTCCTTTATCGGATGCGTTTGCGTGCAGAGATGTCTTGTTTTTTTTACTATGATGCAAGTTGATGATTTTACTTCCGATAATGGATAAGACTGGTCATGATGCCGGTTGTGTTCTATATTGCTATGAACTGTTATTTTATTTGTTGTGGAGACATTATTAACTGACTGATTTTTCCTTTTCCGAATGTCTGACTGCTTCATTTATTACCGCCATTTGCGGTCGTTGAGAATTTGATAAAAGTAGTGTGATATATAAAGACCATGAAGAAAAAAGTTGTTGAATCTTGAGTTGATATGACTCGTTCGTGTTGTTGTTAATTGGGTTGACCATTTCATTTAGTCGATATTGCAACCGCATGTCTTCGACATACAATTTCTTGATTTTGTCTAATGACGTTTATTATAGACTACACAACTGACTTGTGATTTTTTGGCAAGTGTTAACAAATAGATTTCATTGGTTTGTATCTTGTCAATCGTTTTAGATATATCTTCTGCGTGCTGAAAGTCTAGAACGCCAAACAAGGAACTTTCCATGTTTCCAATTAAGTTGAATGCTCCTATTCCCGGCCGAGTGTCAAATGTGGTGATTTCTACATCCTTTTCATTAATTGTAGTTGACAAGCGATGAATGACGTGACTAACGTAGTTCCAAGAGATAAACCTCTTTTTTGTTTACGTCGTGCAGGAGCGTCCTCGTGGCGTTTGCGATTTAACGATGGCAAATTGCAATTTGTTGTATCGGGAGTATTGCTAATCTATGTATAGCCCGACGAAACACACCGATTGCTGTTTGAACATCGGCTACTCGGACTAACCCATCTTGTCCCCTGATGGCATTGATGATTCTGCTTAATGGATACACTATGACCATCATTTCTGGTCCCACGATTTGTCATCTTTCCCCCCATTTATATCTGTGCTGATCTAAAAATTCACTTGACCAACGCCGCCAGAATTCGTTTTTCACATGTGTGCCGAGCCTCCATCGAGTGAGAATTTAATATTCTTCAGGCCTTGCGGAGCGATCAATGCAATTGGCTCTCCGATGAGGAAGTGTCCTGGGGTAAGGGCGACAAAATCGTTTGGAGAAGATAACATAGGTGTTATCGGTCTAGAATTTAGTATAGCTTCAAATTCAATTACGGCTGTTTCTAGTTAATCATAAATTAGCGATGGCGAAGCTAAAGTGTGTTGTAACAGATGTTTAGTAGAGTTGACTGCTACTTCCTACAATCCCCCGAGTTATAAAATTAAAATCTTCTTTGTGCATAATGCTATTATTTTCTCTCTATCCTTTGCTGAATAAATCTTCAATTCTGATAATAGGTTTTTAGGTACCACGAAGTTGGTAGCGTTACCACAATGTCTTCGCCATGAATCTCTTTAATTCGCTTATAAATCTTTCTGAGTTAACTCGGTTACTACAATAGTTCAAGATGACAAACCTTTGTTATGAAACAGCACTGATACACAAGATTTTTGAGGACGTTATCTTCATAATTTTTAGTCCGGGTAGTAAGGTCTACAAAAGTCAAGGCCTGTGTTCAAAAATGGTCTTGCTGGTTGGATCCTCTTAGCCGAAAAATTTTCCATAATTTGTGACAAAAGCTTTGGTCTTGTTTTCGAGCAAAACATGCAACTATGAACGACAGATCAAGCGCAAGCGGTTTGCCCTTATTGCAGCATGTATGACAGAATGCGTATTGCTCCGTGAAATAAGTTTTGATGATTGAAACTGCCTTAAATATCGTAGTCAGATGATTGCTGAGATATAGCTGGTAGTGAAATGTTTTCTTGATAAACATCTAGTTTGCTTGCAAATTTGGGTGGCCAGATTGATTCATGCAAAAACTTCGGTCCATAAAACCATAAAGTATGATTTTGCAATATCTTTGGCGCCTTTCCACATGAGAATACATCCGCTGGGTTTTTCTTAGAATTTACGTGCCGCCATTGCTGCGGAACTGTGAGTTCTTGTATTATCAACACTCGATTGGCAATAAACGTTGGAAATGTGGCTGATGATGTATTTATCCGAATATGGACTATTTCTGAATCGGTGCATATATAGATTGTATCTTATTGAATCTCTAAACCTGTTTGCAAACGATATTCTAGACGTCGAATGGTACATTCATGTGATATTTTGATTTCCTTGCTAAGGAATTGGCGTAGCAGGCGTACTGTAATACTATTGCTATTGTCCTGCACGGAAGCATTCGCAAATTTATGAAATTGCACATTCTTGGGAATTTGTGAGAAAAAATGTGTCTCGGTATTTTAATTTGTGTAGACCCTTTAGACCTTCTCGATATTTCAACTACATTTCTTGCGGTGCTGCGTACCAATCGTATTTAGGTTCCCACAGCTGTTATAAAAATAGTATAGCTTTGACTACGATTAGGCCCATAGGTCCGAGAGGATTGAAAAGATGAGCGACATCAGACTATGCAGTCCGTTTTTTTATACATTCCTTACGAACCCATGATGATGTAAAGCAAAAGTCGTCGGATTTTGGTAACCAAGTCATACCAATTGTTTTAACATTTTCTTCGATGTTGGTATCGAAATTATATATATTTTTGATAAGTGCCTGATAGTTGGCGCACCAATTCTGAAGCCTAAATCCAGCGGTCTGCAATAAGCATTTCAAATGTTATTGAGTTGCGAGTGATTCATGTAAACTATCAGATCCTGTCATCAAAACGTCAAAATAAAGATTCCTTTGATTGAACTGCTAGAGGAAATCGGTCTTGATAATCCTCTGCTAATCCTTGAAGACTTTTTACGGCGAGATATGGCGCTGAAGGTGTTCCATATGTTACTTTTTCAGGTTATAATATTTCATTGGATCTGCTTCTCCACCATATATGTTTATACTTTGTGTCTTATTCGTGTATCAGTATTTGCCGATACATTTTTTCAATATCTGCGGTGAACACGTATCTCGGCTTGCGAAACCTTATTAGAATTGAGAAGACATTATCTTGGATAGAAGGGCCTGTTACTTAATGAGATGTTGGATGACCTTTTTGCTGATCCGTCAATAACTTATTTTTTGTTGTGCTGCTGTGTGCCTTGGTGACGCAATGATGTGGCAGAAAGTAGTATGGTTTATGTAATTGCTGGTGATTAACTTCTTCCATATGCCGAAGCCGTTGACATTCTTGCAAGAATTGGCTGTATTTTGCCTTAAGATCCGCTGATTTGGCGAGTCTCCGCTCTAGTGATATAAACCGTTGAAATGCGACATCTTTGATTCTCCCGGGCTGCTGGGTTCTTCTTTGAAGGAAGTCTTGCAACAAATCGTCCATCTTCGTTTCTTGAAAGTGTCTGGCTGAAGTGCAGACACACTGTTTTTCGGATGCTGTGAGACGTCTTTCGTTGCATGGTGGTTCATCCGATTGCCAAAATCTTTTGATTTGATGATGGAGTGTTTTATCTGCATTGCATATTCCACATACTTGAATTGAGTTGTTGGTATCGTGTACACTTCCAGCGACGATCCATCCAAAGAATGTATTTTGTATCCTGGGCATAGAGCTTGCCAATTTAATTTGCCCCACAGAGAGAAGAGAATAATATAACTCAGGTCCAAAAAGGACATCGATTGAATCCAGTTCATTGAATGTGGAATCTGCAAGTGGAATGTTATTTGGAATTGCCAGTTTGGGGTATCAAATGATTTTCAGGGTTGAAATTATTATCGGTAGCATATGGGCCTTCATCGTTATGAAGAATGCATTGAGTCGAAATATTAACTGAATATTTACTTTTTTCTTCGCCTTTTGAGTTTCACGACAAATACCCTTGAAATGAGAGATTGGTGATAACTCCAGTTTCTTCATTGTTTTCTCCGTTATGAAGTTCGACTGCGATCCGGAATCCAAAATGGCCTTACAATCGACAGTTTTACACATGATTCGATAAGTTCCCTGTGGGGAGTTAAGTGTAGTGATTGTGTTGTTCGTCGTGGGTTTCATTTTTTGTTCTAGGTGTAAAAGTGTGTCGTGTTTCTTGTCACACATTTTACAACCTCTGGAAGAATATTTTGAAGATGTGTGTCCTTCTTTCTTACAACTTATACAGTTGTTGAAGCCTATCACCATTTTAAATCGTTGTATCGGAATCAAAAATCGATTGCAAGCAAACAATTGATCCCAATCCCTGCAACATTTACATTGGTATGGAAGTGTATTTGAGACTGTGTTGAGGATCTAGATGTGCATTAGCTGATGTACTGCATTGGCAGACTTGTACTTCTCACCAAGCGCCTCAAGTGATTGGAATCGAGTTTCTAAATATCCAAGAAAATTCTTTAGTGATTGTAGTTCCCTCGGTTGCCCCAATGATTGTTTCCACAATGTGTTGTTGATTTATCAACATGTTATGCACGTATGCTCGTATAACATTAGCACTTTTAATTGTAGATGCTGGTTGTGACATCAATTTGTTGAGTACAGCAGTGACTAACCGACATTTCTTTTCAAATCTGTCCTTAACAATTTGGCATGGTGCGTCATAATTCGCTTCTGTTGGTGTTATATGGCGTATTAATTTTTCTCCATCGCCATCCAAACTTGTCTTAAAAAAAAATCTTTTGGCAATTAGCGATAGGTTCGTGAAACTGTCACCATTTCATGTAATCTCCGTCGAATCTTGGCAGAACTATCTTCGGCAGTTTTAAATAATTTGTAAAACTTGAAGAATTCCTCTGAACTGATGATTGCTCTTGAGCTTGGTTAGACAACTCATATAGCTCAATGAGTTTCCGTGGAGTCTGATCTTCAAGCTCAAAAAATTGTTGGATATTGTATCCATTGAGTGTGGGATCTACTTATTGCTCATAAATTTGGTAATGCAACTGCAGTAATTCATCACAATAAAGCTCTATAGTTTTTATCTTTATCTGATAAAATTCCCTTTATCAGTCAGTTGTGTTCGTTGTTGTTCCAAGGAATGCTATCCGTAGCAGATCCCTTTCCGCTTATTGCCTTCGAATTAAGCCTGATATGTTGCTCTTCTGTAATGACTGGCGAACAGGAGTAACTGGTCATTTCTTCACTATGAACTTGTGGCTTTGTGTCTGTGCCCTTCCCCTCTAGTTCTTCTAAACTCGATGATATGATGGCACCAGTGTTAGCCCTGATATTCCCCAATTAAATGTTAATACCATTGTAGGCAAAGGTATTTGAACTCTTATAAAAAAAAATAATCAGTGTTTAGCCCTGACGAACGCTTTTGTTATTTTATGCCTTTTTGTTGTAGAAACTCTTTTGTTAATCGTGAATGCCAATTGCTCCTTATCACTGGGTGAAAGCTAGTACGCTGAGCACGTCGGGATCACCAAAATGTATACAGTGCCTTTACTGTATATACATATATATGCATATGAAGAAACAAAACTAGAACATCAATATTGAGACAAATTGGTAATAGGCATTATTGAAAGGTCTTGATTAGCTATCAAATTATATTCATATGTTCTGATCAACGATGGTGATATTTAAAAAAGAGAATTGCTTAATCTCATAATAATAGATGTGCTTACTCTTTGCATATTTGGCAAGGAAATGTTACGTACGATACAAAGAATTAGGAATTGGAGTGAACTCAGTTCAACCGCAACTGTGAATATTATATTTCAAGTTCAATATCGTGCGGCTGGCAATTCTTGCTATGGACAGCATTCAACAACATTGAATACCCTGTCGGCCTTGGGTGAAAAGTTCGCTTGTTAGATCGAATTGTTAACTTATATGGATCCTACAATAGCGTTTTTGCTAATGGCACTGACGTGAACCAATTATCCAACTTATGTATCCATAAGTTGTTTCGCAGAAAAAGATGCCAATGGTTCTTCGTTCGATTTTGTGCCCTTTCCCATGTATTGTATCGCATCGATAATATAGTCTGTCGTCGAATCAACAATGACCACTGTTTTCATTCCATATTTGTCGGGTTTTGATGGTATATACATTCGAAATGGAAAACTACCACGAATATTCAAGTAACTGTTTCTCCACAGTCATAGATTTTCCATATTTCCCTTTATGGCGGAAACTTATTAGCAACTTCTTCGATTTTCTCGGGTGACGATATTTGAAGATTATACCGGTTAGGGTTTCACTACACCGGATGATTTTAAAGACCTGAGCGTAGTGAATGAGTTCGAAAGATGTGTTGTTTTCCCGACGTAAAGCTCATATGCTGCCGGAAAGATGGGAAAAAGTTATGGCTAGCGATGGGCAATATTTTGAGGGATAGTTTTTTTACGGCTTATTTTAAATAAAATATTAATTTACCCAAAAAAAGTGTTAACTTTATGCGGGCTGCAATAAAATAGTTCTGCGTGGCAGTTGTGTGACTGTTGTATGTAGCGGACTATTTTAATCAAATTACTGAAGGCATCCCTATCATTGGTATTAACTTCTCAAGGTAATTTTTTTGTTTTTGTTTTTTATTAGATTAATGGAGGATTATAACTTAACGCAAGAAATGGAAGGACATGCTGTTATCGTCGCTATATGTGCAAAACACACTGATTTAATAATATCCAATTTTCTGATTTACGCTCTTTCGTAGATTTGTAGATTTTCGCTATATCATACCATATGCGCAAAAACTCTCGAAAAGAGAACTTTCTGTGTAAAACGTCTTTTGAACAGAGAGCTTAAACACCTTGGAGCTCTTAAAATTTTACGGTTTCCTCTGATGAAATGAAAATTGAATTAAGATCAAGAAACCAACTGCGAGACAGATGGGTATGATCAGAAACTACAGATGTTCACCCTGTTATACGCATGAAATTTCCAGTTACTTCCAGGTTTTAGAAGTTGTGAGCAACGAAGGATGTCATTAAAAATAAAAAATATATCGAAAATTTATAAAAGAATGTGAAACCCTGAACTGATATCGTACGTGGAGATAGAGCATCATATTCCTCCCCTTTCACTTTAATACTCCTTTACACAAAGCGATGGACACAAGATTGGATGCCCAATAATGTCCATGACGGCATCAACCCCAAACTTATGGATTGCTAGCTCCCAGACCTTAATTCCCTGGCTGGTTATTAATGAGGTTAAGGTGAGAGTGAGACCAAAAAAACATCCCCATATATACACGTAACTCAACAAAAATAAAGAACATTTGATTTGGGTATGCAATCGTTTTCGGCCCAGGGTTGAACAGGTTATTGCCGCTAACGGAGTCACTCAATGTTGTGAACAAATTTCATGGAAATATAATAAATTTTGTGAGAAATATAAGCAAATATCATATTAGTCTCTAGATTTTTATTTATCATAGATATGTCTGCGAAATTTTCTTAGGGCGGAGTGCAGAAGCTCCACTGATCAATATTTAGATAATAAACGCAAGAGCTTGTATAAGTATTTGTTATATTGTTTGCAGAAGGCCTTGAAAATATTACATGTAAGTCCATATGCCGTATGTGCAGATAAACTGTCAGTTGCGAATTTTGAAAATTAATCTGGAATAGTTAATACAGAATCTGTTCCATTTCCGATGCGACTGCGGAAAAGTAAAATTATTCAAAATAATTCTTCCGCAGTCAATATAGCGTTGTAAGCGGCCATAAAACTTATTTTAATTAAAGCTTTAGTTTATAAGTTGTACTGTAAGATATTTAAATTTGTAAGGACAGTGAAGCTAATTTTAATCATTTTTGCCTAGGATAAGGATATCTAAAAAACTATGAATAAAAAATTAATTAAAACTAAAAAAAAAAACAGCCAAAGAGTCTGACGTTGTGGTCCGATTTTCTTATGGAAAATGGCCTTGAAATCGAAGTAACATCGTTCATCCATGTGTACGCTCTGTCGTTCAGTGGTTTAATGATTAGAATATCCACGTTATTTCACTAGCTACGATAGAGTTCGTTTTTTAACTGATTTCATGTCTTATGTCTCACTGAAATGTCTTTTTGTTCCTCCGTTCGAGAACGTGGAACAGATAGCGGGTACGTCGAGCGTTCCTCACCTTTAAAGTCCTAACGACCGTCAGAAATATAGCAAACCAGCTGGGTTGAACGAGTTTGTGGTTAAGAAGTCAAGGGTGTAGATGTGAAAGACGAGGTTATGGTTGCGATGACGGTTCTTTATTATACGAGTATGTACTTGCAAACAGGGTTTTATAGATTGCATGTTTTTTTCGGATTTAAGATTGTGTGCGTTTTATCTTTTATTGCAAGAAGATGAAGCTTCTACTAACGAATACATTTTCATGGCCCATAGTAGAACCAAATAATTATATAACTTCGTTATAGAATAGTTAAATTATCCGATTACTTTGTCGATAGTTATGGATTTTTTCTATTAGTTTATTTGTTTCATCGCGCTTACAGGCATAATGAATAACATAGTGAATCTTCAACTTTGAAATGGTCACCGCTTTGATTGGTTTCAAAATGTATCAATATATTGGGCGTTTTCGAAATAAATAGGTATGCCCGATTGAGATATATTATTTTCATATGGTAGTTTTGATTTAAATCCCAAACCGGGAAGCCTGCCGCTACTTTCTGAGGTAAAACCGGCGGACCCCACAAGCGGACCAGTGGGAGTGCAGTTGGGTGGGAGGGTTATGGTCCTGCACTTCTAACCATAGCGACGCCGGAAAAAGGAAAAGGAAGGAAGTTTTGATTTAAATTCGTTTTCTCAGGAAATATTTTCCATATTGAGGAATACAAATGTCAACAAAAATTTAGGGCTTTTTGCCCTTTTAAAGATCTGAGGGCAAGTTGTTTTCTGAACCCGTAATCAACGAAACAAAGTCATTATGACAATCTGGAAGTATGTACTTTTTGAACAGTTTGATGTCGATATAGGCACAGAATCTGAACATTATTTTATTTCAAATTACTCTGCACCTGATCCTAATTTCGAGCTTGCAGATATGGACAGTTCTTCAGACGAAGAACTCTTGTCAACAACAATCATCGTGCTGACGTGAAGTAACTGGGTTTGGTACAACCGACGTGATTCGCACGGATCAGATCATCAGATCAAATTAGCCACAAGGCCATCATTGTCATCAAGGGAAAGCAGACAAGACTGATCAACATCTACGGAGGTCGAGATCTCCAGAATCAAGATGACAACTGACCAAGAAATTAAGCGAATTATAACCAACTTCAAAAAGGGCTCCCAGGAAAAGGTCAAGGTCTTACTTTGAAGAACGACTCCAGTGTCTTGAAGAGCACTGGAGTACGTTTGAACACACAAATTCAAAAATAAACTTGTTATCAAACGCTCCGATTGAACATGACTATTTCGTCAATCGATATTTCTACAAAATCGAAGCATCAGCTGAAGAATATAAATGTCGTTTAACGGTCGACATTGGACATCGAAGAACAATCAACCATATCAAGGCTTGGTCCACTGAAGGCATCGAGCGAAACAGTGGAAAAAATTCCACCAAAAATTAGTGGTACGATAAGAAGACAAAAGACAACTATGCGAGCCCATACAGTACTACGAGTTGAAGCGTAGAACAACTAAACAGTTTTGGCAACAGATAGAATGCCTGAAGTACACAATATGGGAATTTACTGAAGACCCTGCAGCAGCTGGGTATAGTCAATCAGAATTCGGTTACCATAGCAAAGGTAACAATTCCAAAATTCGATGGCGACTATTTGAAGTGGAGACAATTTTTCGATATGTTCTCCCAAATGGTCGACAAGCAAACAAAACCCATCTTAGCGGAGGAGCCGAGAACCTCATCCGTCACTTATAACTCACCGAAGACAATTACATAACCGCATGGGCTATCCCTCATGATTGATACGACAACATTAGGGTTCTTACGTCAACCCTTGTACAAAAAATAATTGAACAACTAAGGCAAACGCAAGCTCAACCATCAGCACTAGCCATTAAAAGATGGCATTATGCAACATTGGCGTCAACATGGGATCCTCTTCTACTTAATTTCCTAGTAAATAAAATAGACCGATCCTATATGAGCAATCCCTCAAGAAGCCGAAGGAATTGCAGTCAATCAAGGAATTCCATATTTCTTGAGAACCAACTCCAATCACTAGAACCAATTGAACAAGGGAAAAAGGAGACTTCACCTCGAGCTTGTGCATCATTATCGTCCAGTCATGGTTATAAGACCCTTCGCAAGACTTGCGGAACCGGAACACACCCTTTATTTGCTTTTAAACAGTTCGTACACAGCGCTACGCATTAGGATATCCAACTTAAAAATGGAACGGATTATTATAACAAAAAGTTTTTGACCTACCTCATAAACTTCAAGTTATCAGTCATCCCAACTTCACAATTGGATACTTGGCTCTCACATTGTCGATTATATTAATCTACTACATAGTCCGGAAACACAAAACAACAAGATCAGCAGTTATCACGAAGATACCACAGCCAACACTTCCAACAACTCAATAGAATTCGGATTTCGTTGTCACCGTTAGTTCGTTGAATAGTCATTCAACGCGGGGGAGAATATTCAGTTCAATTACCTATGTGCAGCCAATGCGCACATATCCCGATTACGCAAGTAATGCAGTTACTTCACGTCAACAGCAACAACCATCCTACGCCACCAGAACAAGAAATAATATTTATTGGGTCAAGCCAACGACCTATTGTACTGACGGTGCATTACGGCCAACGACTTTATCTTTAAGCATTTATTGTAAATATCAGGATAAGCAATATTACTGTATAAAAGAGGTGAAAGAATGGAAAATAAATTCAGTATTGATTAACATTAATACCCGACTACAAATAAATTTAATTGTATACAAGTTCCAGTGCTTGCGTTACACACAATTCAAATACCAAGTGTATGCGCTTGATATTAGTATAATATATTCAGAAAAACGCTTCTGAACAAATAGGAAAGAAGAAATCATAGACATTGAAAACAAGTGAGATTCGACCGCGAAACCAATAGCAGCATAAGGCACTTCATTAATTATTACGAGAAAGAAAAAAATGCCTGTCTGTCAAAAGTGCTTTAAACAATGTTTCAATGAAACTGAACGTTTTCTAAAATCAATTGTAAAAAAAAATTGGAGCAACCGAATATTCCTTTCAAACATAATCGTGGTTCCGCTGGTGGAAGGAATAAAATGTTTGAAGAACTTGTTCAAGTTGAAAAGCTCAGAGAAGTGACACGTTATATAAATATTTTCATGCAGGTCTGACATTGGCTACTATCTACAAGCTGTTCTGCGAAAAAAATCCAACTGTCTGTCTCCGTAAGCTTGAGAACATTTTTACAAATATTTTAAGATACCTGATACGAGTAGTATTTTGAAAAAGTAGTATTTATAAAAAAAAGTGATAATCAAAAACAGCTTATCTTCTTATGAACGGAAATGTTAAGTTTGCAACAAGAGCTTATGTGACAAAGGTAAGCAGCAAGGTGTATAATTAATTTTGGAATAACAACATAAATAACGTGTTTGGTAATAAGATTAAAAATAACCTGATTAAAAAGGGAAAATAGTTTATGCAAATACGGTTGAAGGCATTTATCAGAATCTGAAGCTTTTTATTTTTCATAAGAACATAACTTTTTTCCAGATTAAAAAAAGAGTTTTTTTTTGTTTTTTTTTTTTTTGTTTTTCACTATTTCCAGAGACTTTTTTGAATTTTTTCCTCTTTTTGTTACTGTTCGTTCGGATTTTTTTTACACTACTCGTATATTCCAATTTTGATATTTGTTTATTTATTATTTCTGTTAGCAATTCATTATTCAGTTGGCGGTTTCAATTTATATTCCAGCTACTAATGCCGATTTCCAGATGCAACACAATTTGCAAATTTCGAGGCTAATTATTTACGTCATTTAAGAATATATATGTACCATATATCGTAAGCTAACATGTAGCGCATATGGAACGACTGCGAAGCTAAGAAAGTTGACTGGAAAAATGACATGCCAAAGTAATTAATTACTAACCAAAATGCAAAAAAAGCATCGGGCACAATTTAAAAGTAATTCCTAGAACTCGTTTACTTCGGTAAATACCTCCAATATATCGACATTGGATTATAAGAAAGCCAATTTTAGCTTAACAAATAATGCTTTATCACAAGTTGATTGGCACTCAATCTTTTCAACCGATAGTCTAGAAAATGCGTATGCTATGTTTGAAGATATTTTTAAATCATACTCGTACGTTGCGAGGTTCACACCACTAAAACGTATATTCCAATTTTGATATTTGTTTATTTATTATTTCTGTTAGCAATTCATTATTGAGTTGGCGGTTTCAATTTATATTCCAGTTATTATTATTCACTTATCTTATAGTTATAATTATTATTTATTATTTTATTTGTTGGACTTATTATATTACTTTAAAGAGTATAATGTTCTTTCACCAATTGACTTTCTGCATGCACATTAATACATTTCAGTTCAATTTAGATTCAAATATTATAAAATTCTTCTAGATACCAACGATTGTTACCTACTGCCTGCGTTAGTTAAGCCAATCCTGGATATACGGGCCGATCGTTACCGCTTATGATTATGTTTATTTTGCCGCGGCGGGCGATTGCCAGCCGTTTATAAGTTCCCTTTTTTTGCGAAAATTAACTAAAATTATTTTATTTAAAGTGAATAAATTTTGGGGCTATTGCAGAAACATCCCATTATTGGCATTTTCATAAGATTAGAAGTGCTGCAAGTGATAATTGGAACTCCTGTGACGGTTTCGTTCACAACATCAACTTTTCACTTTCCTTCTCAGTTTTGAAGCAGCCTTGTATGAAACTTGTCTTATTTCCGAATCATTCCAAATGCTTTCGAATGTTTCGATACTGTTTTGTCATCTACGTGTAATGATTTTACAAGTTCAGCTAGCGCCTGACATGAACCTTCAGTACGCTAGAGGGTTGTTTATTTTCAAAATCATAATTTTTATAGCGTCGAAACCTATCTCAGGGCATGCTTACCATAAGACTCAACGAGAATTTTGTGTACTTGAGTTGCAGATTTTTTATATAAAATATTGCAACAAATTCCCTGCAAGTACCCTTTTCTCAGCACGAAACTTGACAAGATTAAATCAATACGAAATTTTTTTAAGTTTAGAAATTCGAGTTTGCTTACAGTATGTACTTCTTGTATATGTCTTACCATTCATATGTGTGTAGTTCTGGAAACGTCATCTGTTGCGAAACAGGGGTGAATTATTGAAGGTCCCAAGGTTTGTTGCGCTTGCTGAACCATCTAGGTTTTGCCTTTATCTCAGCCTTATCCCCAAAAATTGATTTCATGTTCTTCCTGTCCTGAACTGTATTGTTAATGGCTAGCTACATTTGCCGGGCTTCCTGGCCGCCTGCGAATTTTGAAGTGATCCATGGATCGACTCAATTTTTGGCTTCTTCGGAAAAACGATTGAAACAGGTGCAAGACGGACGTCTGGCGAACATCGCGAGTAAAGTAGAACACCTCATTTCAACATTTTGGGTTTGGTTTTAACAACCTGAGCAACAGCTAGTCGAGAATTGTGGGTTTGCTTAATCACTTTGTCTTACCTTTGCTAGTATTGCGGTCATTGGTTTGTTCAGTAACGAGTTCCAGTGATGGTATCTTCCGACTGCAACAACTGTCGATTCATAGTCGATTGCCAAACAGTAGAAATCTCTTCATTAGCTCGAAAAAAAACGTCGCTTCTCGATTTTCAGTTTTGGTTTGTTTGGATATTTCCAAGGCCTTCAACTTATGGAAATTTGCTTGCTGGATTATGCTCAGTACATTTGTTTGAGTTTTATTTGGGTCTTGATTCAGTAAATCGTCTATAAATGTCATCGGTTCACGACGCTTCTTACTTTTTGACGCCAAAATGATCACTTGTGATGCATCCTTTAACTAATAGAAGCATTCTTGTAATTTTTTACAAACATTTGATAGTTCTCGGCTGCAGATTCTTTCAAATTGAAGTCAAAATGAAAAACTTCTCAAACTACCCGAAATTCGACATTTTTAAGTTCAAAAGATGTATGACTAATACTAATTGGTTTAATAAAATATCATCCCTATTTTCCAGTTTTTGGGCATTTTCAGTTACATTTTCCTAAAGGTATATTAATGATGGAACAGAAAGGCTTTATTAAGCTACTTAATTAAAACTATGTCCTATGCGAATACTCTAAGTTAGGCCGACGCCGTCAGAATAATGTCTTTCAACTAAGAAAGTCGATAATCTGAATTGAATTAAATTAAGAAAATAGGGTTTCTGGATGTTCTTGATCGTTCACAAAATCACACAGAAGTGTAGATTGATTATATAATCACATTGATTGATTGATTCAAGTAGTGTAGGTTCGACCTAATACCGTTTTTTACGTTCTCTTCCACTATTCACTAAGATTTGTGGTCACCATAATGGAAGTATATTTAGAAGATATGTCAGGTTCAAAATCTCGAAATTTCTCTCCATGCAGGGTTCAACAGAGTTCTTTAAAAGTAAACTTTTGATCATCGACTTATTTCATGCTGCTAGGAGCAAATCTGGAAGGAAATCTAGAATCTTCGGATGCACTATGGTGCTCCTGTTCTATTAACTGGACTGTATTTCACCAAAATTCAAATTCACCAAGTTTGTGGTCACTCACAAACTTAGAGAGATTTTCATTCATTGATTTGTTGAACCATTCTAGGATCCCGCCAGAATGTTCGTGAAGTGCAGTCGTTTTGGTAATTGATTCCGAGTTGATTCAGAGTTGTAAGAAATATTTTTGACTCGAAATTACATCTTTGGTCCGAGTGCAGTGGTGTAGTTACAGTTGTAATCTCCCGTTTGGGAATTGCAAACGCTCCAGCCCCAATTGCTGTAATAGTCCATACGCACTTAAATATATCTCCATTGTCGGTTTTCGATAAAGCACCTATGATACGGAAAGCTGCATTTCCTGCAGCTACTAATGCCGATTTGGACGATGCAACAAAGTTGCAAATTTCGAGGCTAATTATTTACGTCATTTAAGAATATATACCATATATCGTAAGCTAACATGTAGCGCATATGGAAGGACTGCGAAGGTAAGAAAGTTGATTGGAAAAATTACATGCCAAAGTAACTAATAACCAAAGTGCAAAGAAAGCATCGGGCACAATTTAAAAGTAATTCCTAGAACTCGTTTACTTCGGCAAATACCTCCAATATATCAGAGAAGGGATTATAAGAAAGCCAATTTTAGCTTAATAAATAATGCTTTATCACAAGTTGATTGGCACTCAATCTTTTCAACCGATAGTCTAGAAAATGCGCATGGTATGTATGAAGATATTTTTAAATCATACGTTGCGAGGTTCACACCACTAAAACGTAACAGATTTTCCAATAGACCTGTCTGGTTTACAAAAAGGTTATCGCGTCTGAAGAACGCAATGCTTAAAACTTATAAATTAAGCAAAAATTCAGCGTCTCTCGATGACCAGTTTCGCCAATTAAGAAGGAAATATGAGTTTTTAAAACGTTTCACCTTTCGACAGTATATTTCCTCTATTGAGCGCAAAATAAAATACGATAGTAAATGTTTTTGGTCGTTTCTAAATTCTAGGCGCAAGTCTGTCGGTCTTCCTCATACCATGATCCTTAACGGAGTTCCTAGTAATGATTTAAATACGATTTGTGATATGTTCGCTTCGTTTTTCCAATCCAACTTCATAAATGAAAATATTGACTATGGTAGTAATTCCCACAATGTAACTGAATCCATCTGTAACTGATCTTGGGTCTCTTGTACTAACTGAAGATGATGTTTTCTTGGAACTATCATCCCTCGGGCCCAGTGCAAATATCGCCCCTGATAACTTCCCTCCGCTACTTTTAAAATCTTGTAGTCGGTCTTTAGCTAAACCTATTTGCATAATTTTTAATATGTCGCTGAGTTGTGGTGAATTCCTAAGCCGCTGGAAACCGTCTTTTATTGTAAAATAAAGCTGGCTCCAAAAATTCTGTTGAAAATTATAGGCCCATTGCCAAACTTCAGCTTATTCCCAAGATTTTTGAAGCAATCATTAAGAAAAAGCTTTACTTCGTTTTTCAGAATCATATTTCTGAACTCCAGCATGGTTTTGTTACTGGTAGATCCACCGCAATTAATCTGGTAATTTTCACCAATTATATAATCAAAAATATGGAAAGTCATTGCCAGGTTGACACTATCTACACAGACTTTTCGAAAGCGTTTGACCGCGTTCAGCACAATGTGCTAATCTCTAAATTGCGTCTTCTAGGGTTCCACTACAATTTATTGATCTGGATTCGAAACTATCTCATTGGTCGTACACAATATGTACGTATTGGAACTACGCTGTCGAAAGTAATTGTTAATTACTCAGGAGTTCCACAAGGCAGTCGCCTAGGCCCACTCCTTTTTCTTTTATTCATAAATGATCTACCTTTGCATGTTTGTTATTCTAATTGTTTACTATTCGTTGATGACTTGAAAATCTTTAAGTCGATATCGACATATTCTGACGCTATAGATCTGCAACATGACATTATTATTCTAACCGAATGGTGCTGCGCTAACGGCCTACACTTTAACATTAGCAAGTGCTCGATAGTGACCTTTTCTAGGTTATCTTCCGACATTGTTTTTGAATACTCTCTTAACAATAGAGTCCTGAATAGACTAAATACGCAAAAAGATTTGGGTGTAATTTTTGACATGAAGCTTGACTTCTCGATGCATATTGACTACATTGTATCTAAAGCGAACTCTACGTTGGGCTTCTTATTTCGCAACACAAAGGACTTTCGAGATCCTTATGCACTGAAAACCCTGAATATTTCCCTAGTCAGGTCAGTATTTGAATACTGTTGTGTTGTGTGGAACCCCTTCTACTTGAATAGATCTAACCGAATTGAGAAGATCCAAAAGAGATTCTCTAAGTTTGCATTGCGTAAGATATCTTGGAACTCAGTTATCCCCCCTTATCATGCCAGATGTGCATTGGTTAGTTTAAAGGAGTTAAGCAAGCGGAGAGTATACTACTCGGCAATATTCGCTAGGGACCTAGGGACCTGGACATATTACTTGTCCGGCTCTATTATCATCTATTAAAATATATGCTCCGTCGCGCGGCCTGCGACCCAAACAACATGATTTCTTATATATCTCTAAACATAGCTCTAATTATGCTCGGTTTAATCCAATCAATAGCGCTTGTCTTAATTATAATTTATATGATGATGTTATTGATTTTAATCTAAGTCGAAATTTGTGCAAAATTGCTTTACTGAATGCTATTACGTAATTTTGATTAATTTTAACTTTATTTTTACATGTAGATACGAGTAATTACACTATTAATTTACTTTGATTCAACAAATACATGAATCTGCTATTATCTACTATAGTTTTTGTACACTTGATAGATAAATAAAGAAATAAATAGAAATAAATAAATATATATTATATGTGTGATTTGTATGTATTTCAAGTGTGATACGGTGCAAAACAATATTTGAATAGTGCGATCTCGCATTCTTTGCATACTGCGGTTCGGTTCTACATCATGGCCTAAGCACAACTTACACATCGACATATCGACGTGCCCCCGATTAGCAAATGTCTTGATACCACTTTTCTAACGACGTCGGTGGTTCGATCTGCGAACAGCAGTTTTCTCCAAACCTTGGATTGACAAACCCTCTGACAAATTAACCAAAAATATTTGAATGGCATTTTTTGCCGAATTATTGTACGAGTATTTCAAAGTGAATAACTCATGCGTTGAAACCTGCCATCATTATTAATCTGTAGAATATCTTTTCCTGTTATTTAATTGACTTGCGAACGCATTAGCAGGGCCCACTCATTTGATCTTCCAGGCCAAAGCCACCCATTACTTCAAAAATTAAATTTAATAAAATTTTACCATTTATGGGCATGCCACTTGAATTTTTTCTCCTGCCTTCAGTGTTTTTGAGACAATTTTTCATTGTTGTGATAATTGTTCAATACTAAAACCTCTTTGGCATCTTGCCATTTGACGCATAAAGATGAAAAACCGTTGAATTTTACTTCCCCTTTTGCAACTTTGTTCCAAATATTGAAACGTTTTTGGGATTGGAAATAATTCTTCGAACTGATGGATACGCAAAGGAGTCCAATCATTTACATCTGAAAAACGGTCGAAACATAAGCTCACATCTTGCTCTGTGATCGTACTAGTCACCTTTTCGCTCAATGTCCCTTCCGGTTCCTCCAATTCTTCTCTGCTCTAAATATTAAAAACTAGTATATCAGGTTGCGGCATCACAGCGAAGCCACAATTTTATTCCAGGTTTTTTTATTCCTTATTTTATACGCATGTATTGCTTCAGTGAACTCATCATCTGTGCTTTGGTCATCAATGCTTTGATACACAATATCCTGTCTGCACGTCTGAAAGCTATTCTTCAAATACTCAATTGCATTTTTTACGTTATTTGAGTTTCGTGATAAAAATATATACAGGGTAATTACTTGTCTGAAAAGCTAATTTATGCTCGGTCACGCAGAAGGTTAACGTTAATAATACCAGCTGTTAAAAAGCTGGTAAGCTCTCTCTACTGGAGAGCGTTCTTACTTTATCAAGGCAATCAGGTTATGAAATTATTTTTCACACAAATTTCATCACCGTATGATTAAAAGCTTAAATCTATTAAAGCTTATATAGGTTTGTCGCTGCACATTTAAAATACAGAGATATTGGTATTATTATTCATACATATATCTTTCTACTGAACATAATCTTTTCAACTTTAAACTTTTGATTCTATTAGAACCAAAACTTAAAACAGAAAACCTCCACTTCAAACAAGAAATATAAATAAAAAAACTCAAGAGATAACAAAAAATCTATAAATAAATAAATTGTTATCTAAATGAGCAAAATATTTCATTAGAAACAAAATTAATAAATATTAGTAAGAAAATTACGAATGTATATAATAGATCACATGTAAATATAAATGTATGTAAATGAATTGACAAATAAATAATTAAGTCAATAATAAACCAAATGTGGATATATAAGCAAATATAAATAAAATATAGATGAATAATAAATAAATAAATAGATATATAATAAATTAATTAAAAAAAAATATATATATATTGTATATTTACATAAAAAAATTTTATCTTGCGCAACCTGGAATTTTTCAATATGAGTTAAAGCATAGTTAAGGCTTGAAAGGCTTTGTTTATAAATGCATATAATATTTTTGTAGCTATCTTGACTTAATTGAACTCGACCTTGCAAATAAGTCTTTTGTGCTATATTGAATCAAATGCTTTTTCATATTGAGCAGAACGCCAATAGAGGTTTTTACCAAGAGATTTGTCTTAAGAACGTTGCAGATTCTAAGCACTTGGAGTGACGTGGAATGAAATTGTCTGAAACCAAATTGTTCATTGGGAAGAATTTTCCTATCATTAATAAACTTCAATATTTCGTTTTTAACCTTTAACTGGGGACATGACTAAATAATTACACTATAAGGGACATGACGCCTCACAGGCTACTTCTTTCAAAGTTAGTTTTTGTTATAAAATTTCATTTGGATATTTCAAAATTGTGTTGATGTTTAACCATTGGTATGTAATAAAAACAATATAAGTATTGTAAATTCAATTAGCTTTTATTATGAATTATTAAAAAAAACGCTAGCTAACACCTAGTGGTACTTTTCAGCCTTAATTGACATGACATCATTATTTACTTTAATATGCCTTACACAAGTAATATGATAAATTTTACACGTTATACTTAAAATCTAATCTAGAAAAAAACAAAAAACATAATAGGTACTTCTGGAAACAAACAATAAAAATTCTGACAACTACTCAACTTGGCATAAATCACTGGCAATTTTTGCACAAAGGGCGGGAACATTGCAAGCATATGGGATTGCAACACCCGACACACGTGTATACTGTCATTCTGTGCAGTTTAGGCGGACAAACACTGCATGCCTTACGTTTGCCCTGACTCGTTTCTTAACTTTGGACACCTTCTTCACCCAGAACTCGCTTGATCACTAGTCGTAACACCCTTGGTAATTGATTGCGGACAACACGTCTTTGCATATGTGGTAGCACTAGTGAACGGGCTAATAACTTTAGAAAATCTCCTCTATCTTTAATTCTGGGTTGATGCATATTATATAATATGTAAGCATTTATGCCGCTCAAATCCACAATGCGGTAGAAACCACCATTGGCCATCTTCTCGTTCGGCGGGTGTTGGAATAAATGGAACATTTTTTATCAACTTCGTCAACACCTCTTTGGTTGCATTGTAATAAAGAATCATTTCATGCCTTTTAGTATCCTCGTCAATCTCGTTATCATGATGCATTGATGACACAAGTATCACAGCTCTATTCTTTTTTGGCACGTATGAGCATATAGTTTTTTGGTTCGTAAAACCAAACAAAGTATACTGGATATCTCGATTTTTTTGCGGTTGAAATTGACTAGGTATTTCGCGTTTATTTTTTTTTTCATAGTATCTACATAGGTAAGCTTCCGTTTTTCCAATTCATCAATGAGTTCTATAGAAGAGAACCAGTTATCAGCAGTCACATTTCGGTTGCTTCCTTGAATCGGCTGCGTCAACCGTAGGGCACACTGAGTGGGCACAAGAAGTTTTTTATCTTGTATGGTCAATCCTACATCATCAGAGCCTTTTCCAGTATAAACATATCCGTTATAAAAATAGGCATTTTTTGCATCACATAAGGCTCGTATGATCAGTCCGTATTTACCTGGTTTCCTAGGCATATATGAAATCATGTGACTTTTTCCTCGAAACTTCACTAACATCTCATCTACGGTGACGCATTCGTTCAATTCATATAGTTGTTGAGAATTGCTGACAAACTTGTTGAAAATAAAAGATATAGCTGCCAAGCTGTGATTTTTTTTTTTGCCTTTCAGCGCGATCATCTTAATTATCGAATCGCAAACACAGTAGCAAAACGACAAATCTGTTTTCTGACATGCAGCATCTAAATATCTCACAGCCTGTACCATCCCTAGCAGATAAGTAACTTGAGCGTTCGTGGTTAGATTTCAAGACAGCTGAAAATAGTAAAAGACCCACAAAAGCCTTCAGTTCAAGCATATCTATGCCTTTCAGTTCAGGTTTGTTCTGACGGGCAAACTTTATCCTGTAACTGGAGATTTTCTTATTTGTCCAAGTCAAAATTTGTTGAAGCATTTCTTCGTCAAATAATTTATTCCAAATAGAGAAAGGGTATTTTTCATCCTCGACTGTCAATTTCGAGGCCCAAGCCTGAGTAATTATATTGTGTTGAGGTATACGTACCCTTTGACCATTTATAACGATTTTGACCATAGTAAAAATTTGATTTTCGTAATTCCGAAAGAGGCGCGTTGTCTTCATCTTCAGAACTATCGCTGGCTATTTCTTTTCGAGTGATCTGACTCTCCTCTGGATCTTCATCTTGATCACTTTCATGATGCTGTAAAAGTTCGCTTTCAGAAATCAAGAACTCTTCAAAATCACCCTCGCTATCAGATTGGTCCGAAGCCAGCATGAGGGTATTGACTTCCTCTTCAAATGACGGACTGTTTACCCGTAATATTTTTATCTCTGATGAACTCGTGGTCTTGCATTGAGGTTTCCTAGAGTTTTCCGTCAGATATAAAAATAGTTCGAAACTATATTTTTATGACAACTAGGGAGATGTTATTTTTTTTTTAATTTTTTTTTTTTTAATTTTAATTTAATTTATTTAGCTTTCCGCTATTTTTATAAAGATTTTACAAATGTTCTTATATAAAGTAGATAATAAATTAATTATAGTTCCTTTTGATAAATGGAATAACCATTATTTTAAATGCCTTAATATTACATTCATTTTTTATTTCATTTGGCAGGCAGTTATATAATTTTAATCCTTTATACAATAGTATGTTTTGGGATCTATTGTTAGAAAAAAAACCAAGTCTAAAATTATCCTTATTTCTTAAATTATACGGCTGCACATCGGCCACATAAACTAATTTATTTGTTAAATATTTAGGGGTAAGATTATTTTTCATTTTAAATATAAATAAAAGTACATTCATTATTATTCTTTGGTTTATTGTTAACCATTTTAGAGTATTAATCATCAATCTCGCTGACGTTAACATATTGCACATTAAAATACATCTCATTCCCCTATTTTGTAATTTTTGTAACCTCACTATGAAATTATTTTTACTTAAGAATACAATTGTTGAACAGTACTCGAAATGTGGTTTTATCATAACATTATATAGTTTTAATGAAGTTTGTATTGATAGTTTTTGTCTAATTCTTTTGAAAAAACCTATTTTTTGTGCTATATTTTTACAAATTTTGTTTAAATGTTTATCAAATTTCAATTCTTTATCAATTATAACTCCTAAGTATTTAATTTCACTCACTTTTTCAATTGTAACATTATCAATAGTAATATTTTTATTTGATTCCGCATTAATGAATGACCATGCTTTCGTTTTACTAGTATTAAGTTTTAATTTGTTCATTCTTAAATAATTAGAAACATTTTCCAAGTCGATATTTAGTAGATCAATACAATCATCTACAGAATTTCCGGATACAAATAAAAGTGCATCGTCTGCGAAGAGTCTGATTTCCGAAAATTGAAGTACCTTTTCCATGTCATTGATGTATATTACGAACAATAGTGTTCCAAGAACTGTTCCCTGTGGTACTCCAAGTTCTACGGTCAATGATTCAGAGATAGATTCCTCTATTCGGGTTCGTTGTCGTCTGTTTGTCAAATAACTTTTGAACCAATTCAGTTCCACTCCTCCTACCCCATATTTTTTTAATTTCTCGATAAGTATTGTCTTTGATATCGTTTCAAATGCTCTCTGAAGGTCTAAAAAAACAGCCACTATTACCTTTTTGTCGTGAACGTCGGTTTTCCATTGAGTTACCACCAGGTTTAACAGTGTTTCACAACTGTGTCGATGCCGGAATCCTGACTGATATTCGGATAGTAGGTTATTTCCTTCCATATATTTGGTTAACTGTTTGAATACCAATTTTTCAATAATTTTGCACTCCGTCATTAACATATTTACTGGTCTAAATTCTTCTGGTTTATCCGTATTTTTTACCTTTTCGATAGGCACCACAATTGCTTCTTTCCAACAGTCGTGGAAAATTCCTGAATCGAGCGATTTATTAATAATATGTAGGAAGATCGGACCAATGATTTCAAATGCACTTAATAACATTTTGACTGATAGAAGATTGATATCTTTTTTATTGTTCATTTTCTTCATTGTGTTTTTCAGTTCATTTATTTGTACTGGCTGAAATTTAAAACAGTTTATATTAATGTTCTCTATTTGATTGATATATGCTTTGGACGGAATATTTCTGTTAATTTCTTGCACGCTAGTGACGAAGAATTTGTTTAATGTATTTGCTATAAGTACTTTATTTGTTATAATTTTTCCATTATAATTAATTTTAATTTAATTTATTTAGCTTTCCGCTATTTTTATAAAGATTTTACAAATGTTCTTATATAAAGTAGATAATAAATTAATTATAGTTTCTTTTGATAAATGGAATAACCATTATTTTAAATGCCTTAATATTACATTCATTTTTTATTTCATTTGGCAGGCAGTTATATAATTTTAATCCTTTATACAATAGTATGTTTTGGGATCTATTGTTAGAAAAAAAACCAAGTCTAAAATTATCCTTATTTCTTAAATTATACGGCTGCACATCGGCCACATAAACTAATTTATTTGTTAAATATTTAGGGGTAAGATTATTTTTCATTTTAAATATAAATAAAAGTACATTCATTATTATTCTTTGGTTTATTGTTAACCATTTTAGAGTATTAATCATCAATCTCGCTGACGTTAACATATTGCACATTAAAATACATCTCATTCCCCTATTTTGTAATTTTTGTAACCTCACTATGAAATTATTTTTACTTAAGAATACAATTGTTGAACAGTACTCGAAATGTGGTTTTATCATAACATTATATAGTTTTAATGAAGTTTGTATTGATAGTTTTTGTCTAATTCTTTTGAAAAAACCTATTTTTTGTGCTATATTTTTACAAATTTTGTTTAAATGTTTATCAAATTTCAATTCTTTATCAATTATAACTCCTAAGTATTTAATTTCACTCACTTTTTCAATTGTAACATTATCAATAGTAATATTTTTATTTGATTCCGCATTAATGAATGACCATGCTTTCGTTTTACTAGTATTAAGTTTTAATTTGTTCATTCTTAAATAATTAGAAACATTTTCCAAGTCGATATTTAGTAGATCAATACAATCATCTACAGAATTTCCGGATACAAATAAAAGTGCATCGTCTGCGAAGAGTCTGATTTCCGAAAATTGAAGTACCTTTTCCATGTCATTGATGTATATTACGAACAATAGTGTTCCAAGAACTGTTCCCTGTGGTACTCCAAGTTCTACGGTCAATGATTCAGAGATAGATTCCTCTATTCGGGTTCGTTGTCGTCTGTTTGTCAAATAACTTTTGAACCAATTCAGTTCCACTCCTCCTACCCCATATTTTTTTAATTTCTCGATAAGTATTGTCTTTGATATCGTTTCAAATGCTCTCTGAAGGTCTAAAAAAACAGCCACTATTACCTTTTTGTCGTGAACGTCGGTTTTCCATTGAGTTACCACCAGGTTTAACAGTGTTTCACAACTGTGTCGATGCCGGAATCCTGACTGATATTCGGATAGTAGGTTATTTCCTTCCATATATTTGGTTAACTGTTTGAATACCAATTTTTCAATAATTTTGCACTCCGTCATTAACATATTTACTGGTCTAAATTCTTCTGGTTTATCCGTATTTTTTACCTTTTCGATAGGCACCACAATTGCTTCTTTCCAACAGTCGTGGAAAATTCCTGAATCGAGCGATTTATTAATAATATGTAGGAAGATCGGACCAATGATTTCAAATGCACTTAATAACATTTTGACTGATAGAAGATTGATATCTTTTTTATTGTTCATTTTCTTCATTGTGTTTTTCAGTTCATTTATTTGTACTGGCTGAAATTTAAAACAGTTTATATTAATGTTCTCTATTTGATTGATATATGCTTTGGACGGAATATTTCTGTTAATTTCTTGCACGCTAGTGACGAAGAATTTGTTTAATGTATTTGCTATAAGTACTTTATTTGTTATAATTTTTCCATTATAATTAATTTTCCTAATTTCACTTTTTTCTTCTTTTAATACAAGTGTTTTTATTGTCTTCCACATTGCTTTTTGGTTATTGGCTCTATCCACCTTATTTGAGATATAGTTATTTTTTGCTAATGTAATTTCATGAGTGTATTTGTTTCTAAGGTATCTATACGTGCTCCATGCATTACTTGTGTTTGTCCATACAGCGATCCTATAGCTTTGAATTTTACTTCGTTTCAAGTATGATAGATTTTGGTTGAACCAACCACTACATTCGTTGTTGTCCTTGCATTTTCTTTTAATTACCATTTTTTGTACTGCATCATTAATTCCACAACAAAAATCTTTTACTATTTCGTTAAAGTTAGCATCATAATCTGTTAAAATCGTTGCAAAGTTTCTTCTGTTTCGTAGATTATTCTTGAAGGTTTCTTTATTAAAAATTACAGTTTTATACGTTCTCTGACGTTTGATATGGTTGATTGACTTAATCATAATTTTCACATCAATAGACTCGTGGTCACTTATTTTATAGTCGGTGTTTGTGCCACCTATTGCACCCATAGAGTTTGTTACAATATAATCGATTAACGTCGATGAAGTGCTCGTTATTCTCGTTGGTTCGCTAACTATTTGTTGAAATGAGTTGTCTATTATGGTTTGTGCAATTCTTTCCTGATAAATGTCCTTACCAAACCAATTAATATTAAAATCACCCATTATAATTACATCCTTAAATAAACAGGATAATTCTTCAATTCTCGATTGGAAAAATTCACAAAACACATGCTCTGGAGAGAGATGATTATCTGGTGATCTATTAGTCCCAACCAGAATCAGATTTTTATCATGTAAAGTAACTTTTATTGCTAACCACCAAATCATTTTACCGATTGCCATATCCTTCAAGATTTCTATCTCCCACTCCGGTTTTATATAAAAAAGTATTCCACCAGTATGACTGGATGTACTATTACACCTTACTATTTGATAATTTCTAATTTTAATTTCGCTGTCCTCTATGTCTTTAGTTATATGCGTTTCAGTTAGGCAAATAAAGTCGAAATCTTCTTCTAGAGCTAATACTTCTAATTTTGTTAAGTTACTCTTTCCTCCGATGTTTACGTACAAGCACCTCAAATTATGCTTTAATTGTTAATATTCTATTCTTTCAGTTTCAATCCGTAGTTTTCGTTGAAGTGTGAGACAACAACTGTCTCTACAGTCGTGGTCTATTGCGATATCAGACAGTCGTAAATTTTCTTTTGCCCTTGAGCAATTGATACATTTAAACTCTGAGTTTTGGCATTCCTTGTATGTATGTCCTGGTAAACTGCATTTAGCACAAATTTGATTAATTTCTTTGCAGTGATTTGATGTGTGGTTAAATCCCCAGCATTTAAAACAACGTAATACATTTAGACTTTCATATACTGGACATCTATCCCATTCGATATTTTTTTTTTTTTCTTTCATTATGTTTTCAAAACCTCCTCCGTCAATTTCAATTAATGTGTTATAAGTTCTTGGATTTTTAAAAGACTTATATACTTTAATACATTTAATATCGGCGCATTCTACATCATTTTGGGTTTTTATTGCATTAATAATTCGGTCTCCTTCCATATTCTCACTCATGCCAGTTATCAATACCTTTGGTTTACGCATTGTAGGGAGTTGTATTTCATATTTTTCACTCATTTTCTCTTTCATTTTAGCTACTAAAACCTCACGGTCTTTGTTGTTTTTGCAGCGAATTGCGACTCGTCTATCAGATATACTACTCACTCCTACGCTCAAGGACGATGGTTGAATACTCTCTTTGATTTCTTTCTTTGTTGTTTCACTTTGTTGTTGTTTTTTAGGTTTCAGTATAACTGGTGCACTTGTTCCCATAGGTTTCTTAACCTGTGTCGCTGCTGCTGCTGCATATGTTAATGTGTTTACTTCATCATGTTTTATCTCTTTTATTATGTCTTTTTTTATCTCTTTTACACTTTTTTCCGCAAAGCTCTTAACATTGTCAATTATTTTTTCGCTTTGTGTTTTGAAGCATTCATTGAATTCGCTTATTTTTCTCATTTCCACTATACCTTTTTCACATGTTTCTTGAGCGGTTTTCATGGTTCTCAGCCTATCGGTGTATCGTGCTTCGATTGCTTCGAGTAATTTTTTAATTTCTTTTTTGCTTCTCCTTAACGACTCCTCAAATTCCATTTTATATTCTTTGAGGTAGTTTCCATTTCTCTTTACATCCTCTTGCATTTCTTTGAGTACCATATCTACGTTGTGAATGTATGTACATGATACAATCTTCACATATAAATTTAATCCTTCCGTTGGTGCCTAGAATATTACTAGTGCATTGATCAAGACCGCTACACTTTACGGCGTTATGGTAAAGTTTACCGCACACACCCGCACATCTTATACCAGATTCTCCACGAATGGAGTTTTTACATTTATCACAGTCTGGCATTTAATTCAAATTCAATTATTTTTCGCCTTTTGATTAGTTGTTTCCCGGAGTACCCGCGGACACACTAAAATACACACTTTTAATAATTCGAATCTTTAATATCCACTTCTCAAACCAAAACACGTCTGTTCACTTCCGTGACTATAACTACTACTATAATGTAGCCTCTATAATGTAGCCTCACAGGCTACGCCGGATGTTTTTATTAGTATTACTCACGTGTTATACAACAACCATTGACACGTCTGTCTTCTTCCGCGGTCGTTTAAGCACTAAAACAAAAGCTACTAAGACGCAGAGTCGCGGCAAGCGGGGAGAACTGGCCAATTCTAAGAATTTGCAAAGCGCGCGACGCCTTGAGACTCCACGTCCCTGGTTAAAGGTTAAGTACCCTTGCAACACTCAAGCTGCATAGAAGGTTGATAGGTCCATAACTGCTCGACTTACCCACTTTGTAAACGTGAACCACTTTAGCGTATATCCAAGAATTGCATTTTGAGACAAGCACTAATAATAAATGTAATTAGTTTGATTCTGGACATAAGCAATTTTTTAACGTATATATTTAGCACCTGCTCAAAGCCACTACTTAGGATATCCTATAGGTGGCTGACAAATTTTAGACAGATTCTAAAAAGGTTTGGCGTTCTTTTTTAACCAGCCCAGTTTCTTGTTCCACTTTCAGTTTTTCATTACCAGAACGTTTTTAGTAATCAACTTATTCAATTTTTGGACAAGTTTTTGAAATTCAGGCTGCTTGCTGCCAGTGCCTTCCATATATATTTATATATAATATGAAAAGGAATTTTGTTAATAGAGTCTTGTTTTGTAACTTTCGGTACAGCTTCGTTTACAGAATTTAAAATAATTTCCGTAAAATTCAATGAGTTAATATCGTGTATGCCTTGTATTGAAACCGAGTTTTGAATACCACCACGAAGATATAAATTAATTTTTGATCTGTAATGTGACCAGTTTGCATTTTTTATGTCATAAGAATATTGCGATTTGAACTTTCCTGACATTAGTAATTTTAATTTAATTTAATTTAATTTTAATTTAATTTAATTTAATTTTTTAATCGAGATAATTTATTTCCATAAGTGAAAGGGCATATTGCTTACTGCCGATCTCGAACGGCGAATTTCGAGAAGCTTTTCCCGACGAACATTCAACAGCAATCAGTACCCCGAAGAAACATCCGAAATTCGGTTTCATGGAGCCAGCTGTCGCCGGTTTCAAGGACAACGCACCTGCCTCTGAGTCACGGTGCCTACGGTGGTTATTTACTTAGAATATCAAATATATGTGTAGTATACTTTCATATACTCACATGCTACAGCTATGTATACAAGTACCAATCACTTATATATGTATGTATATACTCGTACTATAATCATATATCTCTCAATAACGAGTCAGTCATCAACTCACTCTCCTCTTTACATGACATGGTGTCAAATGTTAATTCTAAGTACTTTCAATTTAAAAGTTTTTAAGTATATACCATCATTAATTAGTAATTAAAATATCGTTTAAAAAAAATAATAAATAAATAAAAAACAAAACAAAAAACATATAAATTGGAAATGCCGGGTGATACCAGCATCAACCATCCAACAGCAACGGAAGGGTATGCGAGACCTCCTAAGCCTCTAGAAGTTACGGGGAACATGGCTTTGGCTTGGTGGAATTGGGGCTGGATAAAAAGTCGGAGTTCGTCCAAGTAGGTACATTTATGTAATGCATCGGATCAGATGCCATAGACATATATAATTCGTTTACTCTCACAAGTGAAGAAGCAAAGTCAATTACATCTATTAGAGCAAAATTCGAGGCTCATTTTACTCCCAAAACTAATATTACGTTTGAAAGCTATGTGTTTAATAAAATCATGCAATCGGAAGACGAATCTTTTGATGATTTTATTACAAAGGCAACTCTTCAAATTAAAAAGTGTAGTTATGGTTCTTTGCAAGATAGTATTTTGAGAGATTAAATAATAATCGGCATTAACAATGACTCTCTTAGAGAATAACTGTTAGCCACCGAGGACATTCAATTAGAGGATGCTTTGAAAAAAATGCAGAGCAAATGAATTGGCACTAACACAGCTTCAAACACTTCACAAAGACGATACAATGCAGTGTTCAAGTCTAACGCTTCCACAACAAGAAAGCACCGCAATAACAATACATCACCGTTTAGACAAAAATTTAAAGACCAGAACAATCAAAAAATACATTCAAACCCCTCTTCCGATGAAACAGAATCAACCTGCAAAATACGTGGTTATATACACCAATACAATAAATGTCCCGCGTTCAACATAAAATGCAGTAAATGCAGAAGAATGTGTCACTTTGCTAAACTGTGTAAAAACACAAGAAACAACAAAACGGAAAAAAAATTCTTTTGACTCAGACTCCGATGAAAGTCTTTTAGTGCTGTCGCTGTCAAAGGACAAAAGTTATGGCGATTTGTTTCAGGAAGTAAAGCTTAATAACATTCGAATTAAAGTAAAGCTAGACACTGGTGCACAGTGTGACGTCATCAGCAAAGACTTAGCCGTAAAATTGTTTGCGAAAATTTCCAGTACAAAAAAGTTTGTTGCTTTTAATGGTAGTCATGAGAATGTTTCTGGTGAGACATTTATCAAATGCATGGTGCGTGGAGTGATGCGAAACGTGTTGTTTAAAGTTGTTGATTATCCGGTGATTCCAATGTTTGGTAAGAAGGCATGTGAAATGCTTAATCTTGTGATGCGTGTACAAGAAATACATGCAGATGAAAGTGTATACAAAGGTCTAGGTTGTGCTAAAAAATTCTTTTATGACATCGATCTAATACAAAATCCATCGCTTAACATATACCCAGCTCGTAAAATACTACACTCCATCAGAGACGAGCTGAAGCGTGAAATTGACACAAAGGTCAAGATGGGAGTTTTGGTAAACACTTCCAAGGTAACTCCAGCTCTCTCGCCGATGGTTGTGGTTAAACAGAAGAACAAAATACACGTTTTAATGGATCTAATGGACATTAATAAAAATATCGTTCGCAGACAACATCCCTTGAGAACGATTGAAGAAATTACGGCACGAATCCGAAACTCAAAGTATTTTACGCTTCTGAATATGAAGAAAGGATTCTGGCAATTCCCAGTAACCGAGCGAACGAGCCATTTTTTGACGATGGCCACGCCATGGGGCAGGTATTCCTATAAGAGATTACCGTGTCAAATTCTCGACGGCTGCAAGAATACAGAGAGTGCAATTGATGACGTCCTTGTTCACTACGAAACAAAAGAGGAATTAATACAACACACGAACGAAGTCATACATAAAATTTCGCGAGCTGGCCTCAAAATGAACAAACACAAATGCATTTATAATGTCAAACAAATAAAGTTTTTGGAACACGTATTATCTTCTGATGGAATAAAACCAGATGATGAAAAGATCAGCGCAATCAGACGATTGAAAATGCCACAAAATAGGATGGAACTCATGAGACTTTTGGGTATGGCCACTTATTTAACTAAATTTACAAAACATTTTTCTCATATAACGTATCCATTGAGGAAACTTCTGAAGACTGACGTGGAATGGCATTGGACTCATGAGCAAACGGATGCATTTGAATCTCTGAGACATGCACTTTCAAATACACCTATTCTGAAGTTCTATGATCCGAATCAAGACGTTACTTTGCAAGTAGATGCAAGTTCGCACAGTCTAGGTGCTGCTCTATTATGATTGCCCAGTGGCGTGCGCTTCAAAGGCTATGACTGGAACGCAACAGAGATATCCTCAAATAGAGAAGGAAGCACTGGCAATGCAGTTTGCATGCTCCAAATTCAGAGAATACATCTACGGCAAGCCTCTCGTCATCGAAACCGATCATAAGCTCCTAGAGGCGATTGCAAAGAAACCATTACACTCGTCGCCTCATCGACTTCAGAGGATCCTGTTATGCAATATTCGCCTATTATAAAGTACCACAAGGGAAAGGAAATAGGAATTGCAGATGCTATAAGTCGTGATTGCAGAAACAATCTGGAACCTGAGGAACACGATGGACTCGAAGTTTGCTCATTGATACAAATCCACCCGAATCAGAGGAAGATTTTATAACAGAAACATACAAAGATATAGAGCTTCAACAACTTAAAGAATACGTACTGAATAGTTGGCCAAAAATTATACAAGAAGCAAATGAAACTTAAAGAGGATACTGGACCTTTCGCCATGAAATAGACGCGGACAACGACTTGCTGTTCAAAGGAAATAAACTTATTGTACCTAAAAGCCTCAAATCCAGCATGCTCGAGAAGCTATACTGTGGACACTTTGGCATTCAGCGTACTCTCATCCGAGCTAGAGACCAGTTGTTTTGCCTTAACATTGCAAACGACATCACCCGAATGATCGAATCTTGCTCAATTTGCCAAATAGTACAGCCAGCAAAAATGAAAAGTAATTGAAGATAGCTACTCTGGGTTTTTCGACTTCGTGGAACTCAAAAGGTCATCTTCCGCCGAAGTAATCGAGAAGCTTAAAGTTTGGTTTTCCACCCATGGCATTTCCTTGGTTTTTGAGTCTGATAACGGGCCACAGTTCTCAGCAAAGGAGTTTAAGTTGTTTGCCAGTATCTGGGGCCCCTATTATAATCGCTCCAACGGACTTGCGGAAAGATATGTACAAACGGGTAAACAACTTTTGAGGAAATGTCAGTTGGACGGTTCAGATATTTACTTGGCGCTACTTAATTTTCGGAATATATCCAGATCACCTGAACAGGTTTACCTATAGCTAAAAGCCAACTAACTCCAATAGTTGTTAAAAACGTACATGAAGAGATGACCAAGATGCGAAACGACCAAAAACTATATGCCGATAAAACTTTTTATCCTTCTTCTCAGTTTCAAGAAGGGCACCGAAGATGGTCATCAGGAACAATTTTAGAAAAATCTTCTCAACCAAGATCATACATAGTAAAAACTAATGATGGAAAAGTAAAACGTCGCAACACAATTTATCTCCAACATACAAAAGCAGACATAATTCCTGAGCGAGCAATTGTACCACAAGATAACAACAATGCCTATTCCAAAATCGACGAAAAATTCGAAAATCATCTACCAACGCAACAGCCTATACCAGCAATAGTGTTACGCTCTGGCAAGACCTGGAGAATTTAGTGAAATCTCAAAAGAAGAAGTTTGTTTTAAATCAAATGTAAACTTTGAATTTCTTATAGTTTGTACTATCATCATTTGAATTTGATTTTTTTTTTTGTATCTTACTTTGATTGAAATTTTGAGTTAAATATTGAGTACTTTTTCTCATTTAAAATTAATTTTGAATTTATTTCAATTTTGTTCGTTTGTGAGTTTTAATAAAAAAAAAGGAGAAATGTAGTATACTTTCATATACCCACATGCTACAGCTATGTATACAAGTACCAATCACTTATGTATGTATCTATGTACTCGTACTGTAATCATATATCTCTCAATAAAGAGTCAGTCATCAACTCACTCTTCTCTTTACATGACAATATGATTAAGAATATAATATTCTTTTATACACAATTTTTAGTACCGGTTTTCTTAAATACAACTCAAAAAATTGTAGTTCTAATTGTAAGGCCTCAACCTTGCAAAGCTTAGAAGACTTATGCAAATGCTTTCCTGTCTGTCCGTCTGAAGTCGTATATCACATATCTGTCTATCCGTACGCATATATCAAACCATACTTGCCGCGAAGTGAATGTGAATTATAAACATGAAAAAAAAAAAAGATACGCATCCTAAACATGCCGTGAAGTAAATATGAATTATAAACATGAAAATGAGTGTACGTTTTAGTCTTCTACCTTGCAAAGCTGGGGTAGGGAAGTCAAACACTTCCCTGTCTGTGCGTCTGGACCGATCCAGTCAAAGTTGGTAGAAGACCTGGAATTGGCTTGGCTTCCGGCGATCTGATCCCATATTGTTTATTTGTTTGATTATTTACAGCTCTCATTTTCTAATGACATCAAGTACATTTTTTAGTTAAAGTATAATGAGATTTATAAGTTGGTATTACTTATACGAGTACAATAATAGTCGTATGTTATGTAAGAGTATATTATTGCGGCATAGATGGGTTTGAATCCATTCGAAGAGTTAGAGGTTTTATTCACACGAAGCACTCTCACTGTCATGGCCTTGTAATCATTTAGTGTTATTTTATATTTAATACCTTAAATATTTATAATTGAATCATAACGATTTCGCTGTACGTAACGTATGTATGTATATTTTTCTTTGCTTATAGAATTGTGAGAGGCTAGTTTTTCATTTCGCCTTGCTACTTGCTACAGGCCAGCTAGCTGTTGATTCTTGCTTAACCTTAATGTGTGGCGGTCTGTACGATGCATTGGTGGCTGTTTCTAGTGTAGTCCTCCATGACTTCCAGCTGTTGATCTTTCCAGCTATTGGATGCGATATGAATGTAATCGTTTTGCCGTATTCCGGCCGTCATAATGTTGGGTTTTTGCCGATAGTCATTACTTTTTTTTTTCAATTCAATTTCAGTTTTACTTATCAAAAAGTCTTGATTACACACTTAAAGCCTGCAAAGCCTAAAGGGCTTGTTTGCAGGCGACTAGATAACAAATATACATTTTTCAGAAAAACTAGTGAGAAATTGAATCATACATATGTATATCTAAATATTCCACCAGAGCAAAGTAACTTTGCCTTAAAACTGATGGTGGGCAGAAGTAGAAGAATGGTATAGCGTATACGAAGATTGCCGCAACTTTTTCATTAGTGTCTCAATATGATAGCTCCATTTAAGATTGTAGTCTACGTGAAGCCCTAGATACTTGTAGATTAACACTTTCTCAATTATTTCGCCACATGAATCATTGTCTTTTAGCTGTAAGTGGCACCCAGCTTGATGTAGACATCCTCTATCATGTATTTTTAACATTATTTTTGCTCGATGGATATGAGGTGGACGTACGAGCATAGCTTTCGTTTCTTGGCATTGATAACCAAGCCATGATAACACGCAGTAAGTGCATTCAATTCTTTTTGCATAATTGTAACCGCTTGTTCAAGATGTTTATGACTCACAATAATGGCCGTGTCGTCTGCATATGCATATCCCGTACCGAGTTTACACACTGAGAGCAGCTCATTTATATATATTATAGAAATGAGTGGCCCCAGTTTCGATCCTTAGTGGGGTCCCGTACTCGGCACTTTGTTCATGGCTGTATTTGTCTTTAATTTTTACTTTGAAGCGCCTGTTTCTGAGGTAGTCTTCGAAACAGCTTAGTAAAGTTCCCTTGACTCCGATTTTCTCAAGCTGCTTCAAAATGTTTTTATGTCTTAGTGTGTCGAAAGCCTTTTTAAAATCTATGAAGAATATTATGGAGCTGTTAGCAAAATCCCACAACAGTCGGCCTATAAATTGCTTGTCTTGTAGGATTCCATATTTTTCACTGTAGGCGTATAACCTACTGGTTAGAACTTCTTCCAACACTTTAGAGTATGGACGAAGTGAGAGTATGGAAATGGGCCTGTAATTTTTTACATCATTCTCCTGTCCGCTTTTGTATATCGGTCGTTCAATGGATGTTTTTAAAAGTGTTAGTACCGTCACCTGCTTTAAGCTCATGTTTATTAGTTTTGTCATTATAGGGGCCAGAATAGTAGCGTTGGTTTTCAGATCTGTGGGCCTTATTCCGTCTATGCCAGGAGATTTTTTTTCATTTAGAATTCTGAGAATGTTTTCTATTTCCACCACAGATACTTCTTCTAGATACATCGATCTTTGTATGCTGCTCATTGTTCTTTCAAACGTTCTGCAGTTGCATTCACAAATTTATTTGGTAAATTATTAAGTTCCTCCTTTGTGAAATTCGTTTCCAGGATTTCATCTAGGTTGGTGGCTCTCCTAGATTTGTGTTGATTAACTGTCAGGTTTCTTTGGGATTTGTGTTAAGTCTCCGGAATTCCAGCTCGTAATACCGTGCTTTTGTATAAACATGTTTTTTGTTGAGCTCATTTCGAAACTTTTTATAATCTTTTGCGTAGTCTTGGTTCCTTCGGATTTTTGTATCTTCTATACAGTCTATCCCTTTCTCCACATGTGCTTCTCAGTTCGCTCGTTATCCATTTATGCTCGTTGTTTCTCGGTTTTCTAGAACGCATTACTATCGATGACTGAACTATTACATTTAGAGCGTTATTGAAGTGTTAGTAGAATTCATTGACATCATTATGTCCGTACACATTCTCCTGTTGACGTTGGTTAATTAAATTTTTTGTATGTTCTTTGGATTTGATTCCGCAGTACATATATTGCATAATGGTAAGAGTTGTTCATTTGGGTTACTCCTCTCTCTCTCTTCGTCTGTGACTCTTACTAGGCAATGGTCGATCTGTGTGCTTGTGTTTCTATCTAAGTCTACTCTTGAACTAGTTAAGATTGTGTTTAGGAGGCAGTTTGATGCTATCATCATCGTCTCATAGCTATCTTTCATTTAGAAGCGCGTTTATATTTATATCTCCAATGACAAACATGTTTTTGTGCTTATAGGACTTATCTATATAATTGCTTAATTCTTTAATAAAACACATTCTCACACATTCTCCTATGGAGGCCTGTACATTGCTACCTTGATTTCTTTGTGCTGGATGGTTAGTGATATATTCTCATAGGAGTTGGTTTTTTTTTTTTTTTCCATATCGCCCTCTGTTTCAATTTCAATGATGCTATCGCCATCACTTTTTCTGGCTAAGACTTTGACGTTTCGGAACCATACGTATTTCCACCCAACAGTCTTTGCCTTTGTTTTCGCAAGCCAGAGAAGCTTTTTGAAGTGCTGTGATAAACATTCGTTTATATAAATATTTTGTGGGCCATATGCAACGTTGTCAATCTTTTGCAATTTGCGAATTTCAGAAAACTTTGTGTATCTTTTTTGTTTTGCTTTTTCGATAAAATTTTGTTTTATTTGTTTTTTTTTTGTGAAACATACCACGACGTTCCTCAACTGTTTGTTTTTTTTTATCGGGATAGCTATAGACTTCATCTACGCCAATTTCGTTTACATCGACTCCCAAAGTTGCCCCTACTGCTGTGACAACTTCGAAGGCATTATCAGTGTTTGCCTTTGGAATGTTTTTGGTTTCTATTTCGTTCGCCGATTGTTTTTGTTCTAATATGTTGACCTGTGTTTGCAATGTTTTTATTTGCATAATCGTAATTGTAATCGCTTATTTCTTTCGTGTGTGTTTCGATCAACGCGTTGTTGTTCATGAGCACATTGTTTAGTTCATCATATTTGACAGATGTAAAGTCAACAGCTTTTGCGTATTCATTAATCATGTTTTATTTTTTTGCAGCTCTTTGTCAATGCGGGTATCTTCCGCAAGGAGAGAGTTCGAGGGTTCGCTTTCTTTGTTTTGATTTGGAGAATCATTTGGTCGTTCTCTCTTCAACTTTTAAATGCTCTCCTCTTCCTTTTCTTTTCCACGACGAAAAGTGCATTCCCATGACTTTTTAGCTTGTGTTGACATTTTGCGGTATGTGTTCTGTGAGAGTGTAGAGCATT
This sequence comes from Merodon equestris, assembly GCA_958301585.1. Taxonomy (NCBI): domain Eukaryota; kingdom Metazoa; phylum Arthropoda; class Insecta; order Diptera; family Syrphidae; genus Merodon; species Merodon equestris. Next base: position 123,059,146 of record OY284413.1, read on the forward strand.
CCAAATGCAGTTTTCGTTTGCATTTTCCGCAAGAAATGTACTCTCCGTCCATGGGCAACGGATCTTCGCATTTAAGATACTTATTCATAGTCTTTTTATTTTTTGTTTTGTTATTATGGTTTTGTAAATATTTTAGCTTATATTTTAATAAGATTAATAAACTTACTCTGATGAGTTAAGTTAGTGAAAAGCATCTGTTTTATTTAATATTTGTAATATATTTGTATTTTAAAAATGAGAACTTTGATGGTGCTTAGAAAAACACCTCTGTACTCTTTGCTCACTAGTCTCACACACTTCGAGGCCTGACCTGGAAGCCATTTCCAAGATTCGTTTCCCTCTTGAGTTCGGTTTAGCATTTCGGAAGGTCATTGATATATTGAACCTAAATATTGCATACCATATGGAACTCAGAAATTTCTTATAAAAGCTGCAAAGGGCTGTTGATTTTAAAATTCTGTTCAATAGGTAACACATAATATTTGTACAGTAATATATGAATTCATTTTTCATTTTACAAGGTATGTACATATGTACATCTCAAAATGAAAGTGCTATCTTCCAAATCTACTGTGTAAATAATGCGACACAAGTAATCGGGGAGAAATTACTCAGTTCTTCCAAGCATACTCAAAAATATAAAATATACTCAAAATTCCAACAATAGTATTTCGAAATATTAACTGTTAATTGCAGTCATTTGGGCAAACACACACCAATTTAGTGTCTCATAAAGGTAAAGTCAATATCCGATTGCAGCTGTTTCCTTTCTCTAACAGTAAAATTTTAATATGTTTTACAATGTGTACTCCGTGGCTATGTGAATAGCGATGATTTGCTCTCGATCCGTTTCGCGTTTGAGTAGGCATTGTCAAGATGGGAAGAGGAAAGTCATTGAGTGAATTCGAAAAGGTCAAATAATTGAATTATTGAAAATAGCAAATCTACGCATGAAATCGGAAGACAGTTAAATCTTTCCCATCAGCTCATTTAAAATGGTGAGAAATTGAGGACTCTCTATCGCACAAGAAAGTCATCAGGCCGTCCGCCGTCGCTAACTAATCCCGAGAAAAGGGCATTGTATAATTCCACCATAAGTCCACCATTCACAGATTTGTACAGGCGTCCAGTCGGCTGCAACCGAAAATATAATTTTCGGGCAACAAAATGAATACATATATATTTATATATATACGTATATATTTTTTTAATTCTGTGCATTATTAAATTTGTAAAGAATTTCGAAAAGACATTAGACATTAGAAATTTTATTATTAATACTTTTGATTGATTGTCTGTACTTCCAAGTTTTTCGATGGCTCTGTCATTTTGGGACGCACCTTAATATTCTTCTCTTACAATATCAATTTTGACAAGAAATGTGCAGTGTTTTTCAATGCCGCTCTCTTTACCTCGAAACCTGCAATAGATCTATTTGGAGTAAGGTAGCAGCTAAAGAGCGTAGCTGTGCTACATGTTGCCCACAAAGTTTGGGGCTTTCCTTTCAGAGCAAATGTTCTCTGGTCCGAGATCCAGAGCACAGCAGTGCTTGACGACACACAGAATTTAGCAAAACTGCTCTGGCAGAGTTCAGAAATAGGGTGACAGATCTCAATTGGCGCCATCAATTCGAGTAAGAGATGAAAGTGTGAGAAACTCCGCCAAAACGTAAACAACGACCCCTGCGGGTTTGGCTACAAATTGGTGATGCGTTAAGGGCTAGGCCAACCACCCTGTAATGAGAATATAGGATGATGAATATAGATTTTTTTTTTTCAGTTTTATTTTCGACCCCCATACAATCGGACGAGGTCCGGCTGTTCACCGATGACGAACTGACCTCAGGCACTGAAAATCGAGGTAAGATGTGCCCATAACTTTTCCCAAATATATTTTATGGACGGACCCTTCTACGATAACTGGAAGAAACATGGGTTAATTAAAATCAACAAAGGAAATGCAGACGAGAAATTCTCCTGAGTCTACCGGTAGCTGTGTATGCTGGACGCAACGACAAAACCCTTAGAAAATATGCCAAATGTCCGACTTACTATGGTAATCCAGAGGTGACCTGCCTGAAAGACAGCATGTTTCACGAAGGGGACAAAAAGTTTTCAAGGCGAGAAAATGTGCCCAACAAGACAACCACTACTCGAGAAAAGTGATCGTGCTTGCAGACTTAGGCCCAAGAAATGTATTGAATGCAATTAGGTAATGTACTGGTGTCCACTTCAACAATGGCTGTACGGCCCCCTATTGCCCCTCAACTCGTTTTCTTTTGGAAACAATATTTATTTTCTTATTCACGAGAACTCTTCGATGAGCACGCTATTAGAATTGCAACTACAATATTCCAAACGCCTGTATAGGTTATGAATATGACAAATAGTTCGTCAGGAACGAAAAAGTACCATTGGTACAAGGCAATTGTTTGTTGAAATTTGTAAAGAGGGACATTGAATCGCTGGAACGAACGAAACAATCAGTCTCTAATACTACAAATGCAAATATGAGAGCTGTTAAAACGGCCGTAGGCTTATTAACTTCTGAAAAAAGGGAAAATGTTTATTTTGTAACGTCACACACTAGGAAGTCAAAAAAAGCTACTGTTCTTGCTGAAAAGATAAAGTATAGGAAAAATATACAATATTTTAAATATAAAGTGAGCAAATCAGTTCTACTGCTCTCTTATATGTACGTTTCGCAGTTTGCGTATTGGGTCTACTGTACGAAGTTCAGTGTAGGCTGCAAATCGATATCGCGCGCGTTCAGTTTTCGGGATTTTTTCTGATAGTGTTTTTTTGTAGAAATTTTGTAATGCCCGAGGAATGGATGAAGTTTTTTGGAATCTGCTACTGTATCTAGACTCAAAAGCGTCCTTAGAGCATTAAAACATCAAACCACAGCACTAAAACGGAGTTGAAAATCCGACAAGATTTAACGTCCGAAGGCTTTGCAAAATTGATCCAGGAACTTCTATCGGCCAGCAAAGATCACAATTAGATCCAGAATGTACAGATGACTTCACGAGTGAAGATGAAGGGCTTGATGCCAAATTATCAAAGCTCAGAAGAGTGTACAAGAAGGAGGAAAAGATCCTTAGCGATTTCTTTACCAAATTCGTTAAGCTCTGTCACGTCAAAATAGCTCAAAGTAAAGAAGAAATTAAATGCTTAACATCATTTTTGGAAAATTATTTGAGATCTGACCGTATTGTATCTGGTCGCGGGGCAAACCTTACATCAAAAGAAATCTCCGATTTCATGGAACTTAATAACATCAGACATATGCAGCGATGTTCACCCCAATCAAATATACAAGTTGAACGCGTTATTCTGATAGTGTTTTTTTTGTAGAAATTTTACAATGCCCGAGGAATGGAAGAAGTTTTTGGAATCTGCCACTGTGTTTTAATTCCAATGCTTGCTAAAGAATGTAGACCGGATACAACTAGTGACTGGGATAGGCACTTACGAAAATGAAATTGGAAATAGAATAATAATACTGTCAGCAGATCCGCAGAGAATTTGCTGATCGCCTTAAAGGGTTCCTTGATGAAAAGTTTGAGAAAGAAAGACTAGGTTTCGAGAATGTCAGGGAAAAAGCATGTAGGAATACTGAGAAGTCTCAGGTGTGAAGTAAAGACTATTACAATAACTGTCACAAAAATCACAAAGTATACAAACAAGGCGATTTTGTGGTAATCGAAAATATATCAACAGCGCCTGGTATAAATAACCAGCTCTTAGCAAAATGTCGTACACCTTATGAAATATACTTAACGACAGATATCTAGTTTCAGATATTGAAGGTTTACAGATATCTCGATTATCGTATAAATGAATTTCGTACCTGGTAATACAAGTATGAGGCCTTACAAAGTAGGGCGAGCGGATGTTGAATGTGATGAATCTTGCCAAGAAACAACTAAAGGAACCAGATTGCTGGGCTGATATGTAAATGAATTTAATGACTTCTTCCCATTCCAACAGTCATATTAGTTTTTCCTATGGATCTCTATTTTACGTTACTCAAGTATTTTTTTTAGATTTATTTCATTCTTATCCATGGTTCTCTATAAATGATTATATATATATATGTACATATATATATTTATCTTATTCATATGTTATATTTTTTTGTAAATTTGTATCTTTTATTCGTAAGTTTTGAATTTTTCTTATATATTGAATTTTTCATCGATCATCTGACTACTGGGTCTACTACTGGGACTCCAAACACTACACTTATATAATAGTATAAATACTATCTAATAACGGATCTGGGTACAGTTGGTGTAAAACAGTCGTTTTACTCCTATAATAGGAAGGTGTTTTAGATGATGTAAAGGCGGTCACAATTCAAGAATATTCAGTGTAAAGGGAATTGTTTGCAAAACATGCAACGGAAGTCATGCTGCAGAATGTGCGATCATTCATTTTTGATGAGAAATGGTGGAAACAATGCTCCTGCTGTCTTTAAATCTTTAAACTTCGGATGGATTGCAGGTAATGTGTATTTGTAAATTGTATGTGCTTATGCTAAAAGTAAAATGGCTACACTTTTGATGTTTGGTCGCAGCTTAATGGTTGGGGTGGTAGTCAATGTTATACCCTTCGGAAGAGACAAACCTAGGCCTACTACATATACCTATGATGATCAAGCTGTAGTTATGGAGTACAAAAAGGAGATTAGTGGTGAAATTTCCTTTCATATTCATAGGAAAGGTGGTGGGTTTAGGGATCTCTCCCTTGGAGAGTTGTGTCTTCCCACTGCATAGCAACATAACAAGTGCCTTTATATGGGAAACTTTCTCCCTTCAGTGTATTTATACGGATGTCCCACGAGCGTGTAGGTCTGGTCAAGACAAGAAAAAAATCGTATGGGAGGGGGAGGTCAATTCCCCCCCGTTTAGCCGGGAGGTGCAATTTTCTAAAAAATTGACTTAATTTGGAAAAAAACTTATTAAAAATCAACAGTTACATCCACAATCCGTTATATACTTTCTTGTAAAGCCAGAAACCTCTTCTTTCATCTTGTTTTTAAACGAAGCTGTTTTGAGGAATAGTTTTTCAGAAATTAATTTTCAAACTCAAAATTTTGACAAAAAAATGAAAAAAAAAATTTCGAACTATAGATAGATAGATCATTTTTATTTCGTATAATGGTGTGTGCAAAGGTAATTGTTACCGCACAGTATAATTTACAGATGTGATATTACAACATCTTTCTTCTTAAGCATTGTATATATGTGAAAAAAGTAGAAAGAAATAGTTAAGGTAATTACAGAAATTTGGAGGAAAATACGAAGAAAAACCTCTAAAGATTAAATTATCTGCTATGGCCCAAGGAACGTTGTCCATCAAATCGGGCAAAAGGTCTCGTAGGAACAGCAGGTATGATTCTCCATTAATAACGGCATTCAAAAACCGGGGCCTGATTACAGTTTGTCCAACAATACCAAGCCAAACATTACAGTGATTTATTTTGTTTTTTGTTGTGTGGATTTGTGCTACTCCAATGATGCAAATTGTGGAAGTAAACTGTGCTTCATCCGTCCAGAATATCCTTGTTTCGTTCAGTTTCATCTCGAAGCAGTAATGATCGACAAAATTCTGCTCTCAAAAACTTGTCGTTTGAGGTGAGTTCCTGAACTGGCCTAAAATAGTAAAATAAATGAAGCACTCTCCATACTCTTGATTTGGGCACTCCAAGCATAATAGCTATCCTCCTTGTACTAAGGGAGGGATTACGTCGGACCAAATCCAAAATTCTTTCATCTAAGATTCCTGATCCAGCTGTAACTGATCTTTCGCTCCTTCGATACTCTAGCACTCCGTGCTCTCGCAGACGCCGGTGGATTCTTGAAAACATGCTACGACTGGGACACCTCCGATTGGGATATCTTTCGGCGTAGAGTCTTTCGGCTTCACGATCTCGACCATTAGCTAAACCGTAGCAGAAGTGCAAGCCCGTTAATTCTTCTCGAGAGTATGAGTTTGACATTATAATGTGTTGATGAGTTAACATCCAATTTTGAAATGGTTTTTTATTAAAAATGCGATGCCATTTATTTACATTTGGGTTGCAAATATTATGTTTTTCAATAAAGAAAAATTGCGGTTTTATTGTCTTAAGGTCCTAGCGGGTAGAACCCATCGGCGGCGGGCGGACCCAGACGAAATTGGCAGGTCAGTTTTCAGGCATTATAAATGAAAAAAAAAGGATTAATCCAGGATACTTTATTGTATCCTCATAAAACTTCCAATTTTTTAAAAATAATAAAAAAGAGGTCAATGTTTCATACATTAATTTGCCTACAAGTCCAGCTGCGTTAAAACAAAAAAAAAAGGTTTTTCTTAGAAAAAAAAATGGTTCGGGTTTTTTTTTTAATTTCTCACAAACTACAAGGCATTTTTGCATCAGGTTTTCTGTTTATAACTAAAATCTAATAAGAGAATTGAAAAATTAGTACTTAATTACATACAATTTTGAAAAAAAATTGTTTGAAATTTTTTTTTTAATTTTTTTTTCAAAATTTTGAGTTTGAAAATTAATTTCTCAAAAACTATTCGTTAAAACAGCTTCGTTTAGAAACAAGATAAAAGACGAGGTTTCTGGCTTTACAAAAAAGTATATCACGGCATTGTGGATGTAACTGTTTTTAATAATTTTTTTTCCAAATTAAGTAATTTTTTTTTAGAAAATTGCCCCTCCCGGCTAAACGGGTGGGAATAGACCCCCCCCCCTGAAATACGATTTTTTTCTTGTCTTGACCAGACCTACACGCTCTAGCTTTTGGCACACTGCTCGTGGGACACCCTGAATATACGAAGCGCGTTTAAGTAATTTGTAGAAATATTTGAAGAAGCTGGAAGTCAGAAGATTGGAGCAGCTCCGAATGAAGAGACAAGGCGTCTCTGGAAGCCTCGACGTTTCATAAATTAAAGGAATTTTACTACACGTACTCGTCCATGCTAAAGGAACAGTTAGCTAGCGCCGAAAATCAAACTCAGGGAAGTTTCGTTATTTGAAATCCAATCTAAGAGGTGAAGCCGAAAGAATCCTCCGCAATACAGCAATCACAGATTGCAATTTTGAGTCTACATGGGCTACGCAAATGAAGCGATACCAAAATCTGAGGTTCCTAAAGGAATAATTACTTTAGACTACTTTTCGACCAATCCGCTCTCTCCCAAGAATTATCCCACTATATAAAATTGCTTATAGATGTAAAGCAGCAATATAGGAATATATTGGAATAGAGATGGCAGCCCTGGTTCTCTAGTTCGAGCCGTCAAGTTTTGAGAAGCCGAGAGCCGTCATGTTGTGAGAAGCCGAGAGCCGTCAAGTTGTGAAGAGCCGAGAGCCGTCAAGGGGTGAGAAGTTGAAAGCAGAAGTCAAAAGCATCAGCACCATTTTCGATTCACATTTCATTTCAATTCACATTTATATTTAATTTGTAATAATAAAGAATTCACATTTGACCGTGATCAACCGTCCTAATAGTAAATCGTGCTAGAAGCTGAACAGTGCCGGTGTCTCAATCTATCGGTGGCAGCCGTTGCAAATGCCGTATTTGCACAAAATATGAAAAAATCCTACAACACGAGTGCAAAAGAGATAACTGCAAATAAGAACATGTGGGAAGAGGAGAATAATAAAAGTGTAGAGAAAACGGATTTGCCAAATGCAGGTGCAATAACGAGGATGGAAGAAAGAGTTACAGAGAACAGTAAAACGCTGAAAGAAATAGTAAAGTTGTTAAGTTGACAGTGTCAAGCTGAACAAAATAAACAGAAAGAAACTAAAATAACACCCGAAAACTTTGCATTAGTAGTGCCGGACTTCGATGGGCAAAATATACCTGTCGAGCGTTGGTTTTTCAATTTCGAACAAAATGCTGATGCTTTCGATCTGAACGAGAAGCAGCGATATGTGCAGGCTCGTGGTAAAATGACAAAGGCTGCTGCATTATTTTTGTATTCTGCCTTTGTGGGCTCATATGCCGACCTGAAAAAAAAATTGATTAACGAATTCAAACTTACATATGCCAGCGCAGACATTCATAAGAAACTTCGCGAAAGAAAGAAAAGAGAGAACGAATCGTTTCATGAATATGTGTTGTGTATGTGTGAAATAGGTGCACTTGGCTCTGATGTGGATGTGTGCTCAGTCATTCGATATATAGTTGACGGCTTAAATATGGGAAATGAATACAAGTATAACATGTACAGTAGCAAGTCGTTTGGTGAGCTGCACGATAAATACTCTATAGCAACTTGAAGATCGCGAACCACTGCACAAAACGTTAAATGTTGTTGTTAAAAAACATGAGCATGGTGGCAAATTAACGCATTGTTTCAATTGCGGGTCGGTAGATCATTTAAGAAAAGATTGTCGTGCTGAAACTAAATGCTTTAAATGCGGTGCAAATGGCCACATGTCGAAAAATTGCACGCAAACCGAAAAGAGCGTTAAAATTGTTCAAGACAGTAGTCGCTTCAAGACAATTGTGTTGAGTAATGTGGAAATTGATTGTTTAGTGGACACAGGTGCCGATGTGTCAATCATCAAGGAATGCGTGTTTCATAAGCTCCGCGATGTTGAGTTAAGGAAGTCAATGTCTGTGCTACGAGGCTTGGGCAGTACAAAAACAATGCCGACCGGAGAATATGTTGCAGCAGTGCTTGTGGGTGGCGTCCAGGTGCAGCAAAAGTTCGTAGTGGTGCCTGACGACAAAGTGCAGCACGATGGTTTGCTTGGCTCCGATGTCATGTCATTCTGTGTGGTTTTGGACGATGATGGCTTCCATTTTGCTCGAAAATCGGCGCGGGAGGAGAACGAGAGCTAAGTATATACAATGTTGTTGAATCCGATATTGAAATACATACTTCTCCGCAGTTCGAGCCGCTAATTCGACCGCTGACTGAAGCTTACCAGCCAGTGTCGCTGCCTATAAAACGTCCAATAGAGCTCAAAATCGTGCCGAATGAGAAAATGCTGGTTAAACACCAACCAAGTCGATATTCCCCTATCGAGTGTGCTGTCATTAGGAAGCAGGTCGATGATTGGCTACAAAGCGGCGTTGTGCGCAAATCAACATCATATTTCGCAAGCAGATTCGTCATCGTCAAAAAAAAGAATGTCTCCAACAGGGTCTGCATTGACTTTCGTCAGTTAAACGCCATGGTGTTAAAGGACTGTTTCCCCATCCCACTGACGTACTCGAAAAGTTACAAGCAGCTAAATTTTTCATTTTCATGATATATACACAGCTTTCATCACGAAAGAGGGTTACGAGTTTAATAAGACACCATTTGGATTTACCAACTCGCCTGCGGCGTTCATAAGATTCATAAATTGCGTCTTTCAAGATCTTGTTCCCTAGGACGTTATGTAAATTTACATGGATGATATCATAATTTATGCCAACAGTAGATGAATGCATCCAAAAGCTGAAGCGATGCCTAGCTGTAGCTGAACGTTTCTCGTTGGTCATCAAATGGAAAAAGTGTCGTTTTCTGGAAAGCAAAATAGATTTTCTTGGTCATACGGTCGAGAATGGAAGGATCTGGCCTGGCCGTGAAAAGACGTATGCTGTTAAACATTTTGCAGTTCCAACTAACATAGTATTGCAATCATTTCTGGGGTTGACGGGCTTCTTCCGTAAGTTCATTAAAGGATACGCCTACATAGCTCATCCACTAATTATGCTGTTAAAGAAAGGCGTTGATTTCAAGATTTGTGCTGCGGAACTGAATGCAATCAACCAGCTGGAAAATGCATCGTGTCAGGAGTCAGTTTTAAGGATTTATTCGCGGAATGCACCCACGGAACTACACACTGACGCATCTAAAGATGGTTTTGGTGCAACCTTGTTTCAACGATTTGGAGAAGAGCTTCATCCTATATTTTTCTAGAGTAAGAAAACTATCTCCAGTGATTCCAAACGGCATAGTTACATTTTAGAAGTAAAAGCAGCCTTCATGGCAATCGAGAAATTTAGAGACTACCTGCTGGGTATACAATTCACATTTTTCACGGATTGCGCTGCGTTTACACAAACTGTTCGAAAGAAGAATGTGCCTCGGGAGGTAGCCCCGTGGATTTTAGCCCTTCAAGACTATATTTTCGTAGTTGAACATCACAGTGCTGAGCGCATGAAACATGTTGACTCTTTAAGTCGGTTCCCTAGCATTCTTGTAGTTGGGTCTGAAATCGCGGCACGCTTAAGGCGAGAACAGAGAAAGGATAGCTTCGTTAGTGCGATTTAGGAAATTGTAAAAGACCGGCCGTAGCAAGGATTTAAGTTAAAAGGAGATATTTTATACAAACATGTTAACGGCCTTGATCTGCTGGTAACACCAAAGTCGATGGAGCGTGAAATAATAACAGAAGCACATGCAGATGGTCACTTCGCAGTCACAAAAACGAAGCACAGCATACAGCAGCAATTCTTCGTACTACACCTGGAGCGTAAAGTGGCACAAGTCGTTTCGACATGTATAAGGTGCATTATGAGTAACAAAAAAGTTGGGAAGCAAGAACGACATCTTTATTGCATAGATAAAGGTAATCAGCCGTTACACACTCTCCACCTGGATCATTTAGGCCCGATGGATTCAACAGCTAAGCAGTACAAGTTTGTTTTGGCGATGGTGTGCGGATTTTCGAAGTTCGTTTGTATGCAACAAAGTCCACAAGCGCCGAAGAAGTCATTAAGAAGCTGGAAGAATGGTCGAGTGTTTTTGGCCTACCTTCTCGGATTGTGAGCGATAGAGGAGCTGCCTTTACGTCGAACGCTTTCGAGGAATCTGTCAAACGGAACGCGATTCAACACGTCTGGACTACAACTGGAGTGGCAAGGGGCAATGGACAAATTGAGAGGGTAAATAGAGTCATTTTGTCCATAATCAGTAAACTTTCAGCAGATGACACTACAAAGTGGTATAAGTTTCTTTCGGAAGTCCAAAGCGCAATTAACTCACATATCCACTCGTCCACGCAAAGAACACCGTTTGAACTTATGTTTGGAACCAAGATGCACAGCAAAATCACCGACAAACTTACAGCCTTTTTTGGAGCAAGAGATAGCAGAGGATTTTGACAGAGAAAGACAAGAAATTCGTCAGGAAGCCAGAACGCAGATACGAAAAGTCCAAGAAGTGTATAAATTCAATTACGATAAAAAACGCAAAGGTGAATGCGTTTATAAGGAGGGAGACTTAGTGGCTGTGAAGCGTACCCAATTCGTCGCAGGCAAGAAATTGGCTAGTTCGTTTCTAGGCCCATACGAGGTGGTCAAAGTTAAACGAAATAGCCGCTACGAAGTTAAAAAAGCTGCCCCAGTCGAAGGTCCGAATGTTACATCTACAAGCACAGATAATATGAAGTTGTGGAAATACGTTGAATGGAATCAGGAGCTGTTGTCGCCTGGGACAGACGATGCTGATCAGGATGACCGAATGTAAAGAAGCAATATAGCAATATATTGGAATAGAGATGGCAGCCCTGGTTCTCTAGTTCGAGCCGCCAAGTTGTGAGAAGCCGAGAGCCGTCAAGGGGTGAGAAGTTGAAAGCAGAAGTCAAAAACAGCAGCACCATTTTCGATTCACATTTCATTTCAATTCACATTTATATTTAATTTGTAATAATAAAGAATTCACATAGATACCACAAACGAGGCAAGGCGTCATTTGAAAATCTAGGAGGAGACGTCTTAATTTATCATACCCTGCAGAAATTACCGCATACAACCAGAGGTCAGTGGGTAGCACACATATGTATCTTCTTATATCGATTATCCCACATACAGTGTTCTCGAGGATTTTTTGTTTACGAAGGCAAGAACTTTGGAGATTATGCAATCTGTCTCGTCTGCGTCTCAAATAAAGTCCAAGAAATATACATCGGGCATAGTTCGATAACATTTTTCACTTAATATGTCTAAATGTGCGGTGTGTAAAAAAACGCAATCCATCAGGAAATGCTTCAAATTGAAGGCATTGAATCCTTAGAGAAGACTAGAAATTGTCAAGAAAAATCGTCCTTGTTTCAACTATCTTTCGGATTCACACATCACAGATCATTGCACAAGTACATTTACGTGCGCTATGTGCAAACAGAAAAAAACATTCGTTGCTGCACATAAGTGAGCCAATCAACGAAGTGCATGTTCATGAATCACGCTTAACAGTCGGTAACCAGTCATCACATCATTTCAGCTCTTCTTCCACCCATCGTGAACGATCTCAAGATCCACTATCCTCTATCAGGACCGCTTCAGCACACAACACGTACGGTTCTTCTTGCTACTGCGCTAGTCAAGGTTTATTCAACCACTGGCCAACCGTTGGTGCTGCGGGCGCTATTAGATCCGAGGTCGGAGGCTTCATTCATTTCTGAGTTTGCCGCACAATCGCTAAAACTTTGAAGGGGACGAAGCAACGTAAATATCATAGGCGTAGGAGGAGGCAGCACAAGTGTAGCAGTGTCTCTCACCATTTTCTCAAATATCAATGAGAAGTTCATCGTTAAGGTTCACCGCTGCACTTCCAACAAGTGGGATCATCTAAAAAGGATTCAACTAGCGGATCCAACATTTTACAAGCCAAGCAAGATCGATATCTTGCTCGAAAGCGATATATATTCGGCAGTAATTCTTGATGGTATCATCAAAAGTACTCCAGGTACTCCCATGGCTCAGCGCACGGAACTGGGCTGGGTCGTTTCAGGTAGCGTTTACTCCAACCTTAACCTTCCTTCGTATAACAACGGAGGTTCAGAAGCTTGAAAGCATATTGCACAAATTCTGGGAATTAGAAGAAGTTTCAAAAAGGAAAATGTTGTCGGCATTTCTGCCGAACTCATCAGTGATTGATGGATGGCAGATACGTGGTCCGAATTCCCTTCATAGAAGGTATTCCTTCAGTATTAGGTCTCTCCTACAAATCAGCCCTTGTACGATTATGCAGATTCTATTTAATTTCAGCATTCTACACTGAATACAAATTGCCTCACCACGCTGTGAAAAGCAACAGCCAATTACCATCAGCGATCATTGGTATGTGGCAGGCTCTAAAGATTGGATTAAGACATCTCGACGACATTGAGATTCCACGCTGGATTAACATCACCAGCAAATCACCGGTAGAAATCCATGGATTTTGTGATGCCTCCGAGAAAGCATATGCTGCAGTCATCTCATTCACATCTCATTCTTGCGAAAACAAAAAAATCAATCGCTAGCACGGTTAGAGCTTTGTGGAGCAGTATTGCTAGCCCGTTTATTAGAGCACGTTACGGAAATCATGCAGCTCAAAGATGCAAAGGTGTTTGCATGGAGTGATTCGAAAACCACGCTTGCGTGAATCAAGTCGCCGGCTTACATTAGAACAACATTGGTTGCAAGTAGAGTAGCGGAAATTCAGCGGTTAACAAATCCCAGGCAATGGAGCTGTGTCCCATCTAAGAGTAATTCAGCAGACTTAGCATCTAGGGGATTATTTCCAAGCCAACTTTCAAATAACTGACAATGGTGGCATGGGCCACCAAACAATTCCCAGCTATCGCAGAAGAACTAAGGCCACCGGAAAATAAAAAATCTCAAAATCAACTTGCACTCATTTCGATGAGTTTAGATTAGAAAACCCTGATTTACCCTATTCGCAGCGTCATCTAGTCATACTTCCCTCTCAAAATGCATTGACGTCCCTCATAATTCATGATACACACATCAGGTCACTGCACGGAGGACAACAACTTCTAATGGCAACGCTTCGAACAAATTATTGGATCTTACACCTGAAATCCAATGTCAAAAGGTGTATTCATAAGTGTTTTATATGCTCCAGACACACCGCTACACAAATGAACCAAAAAATGGGGAATCTACCAGCTGCGCGAGTGAATCCAGCACGACCATTTCAGACTTCAGGAGTAGACTACGCTGGCCCTGTACAACTTAAGGCTTGGAAGGGCAGTTGCAATAAGGTAATTAAAGCCTATATCGCAGTATTTGTATGTTTTTGCACAAAGGCAGTCCAGCTTGAGCTTGTCAGCGAATATACTTCAGGTGCCTGTATAGCGACGTTTAAGCGCTTCACAGCCCGCCGCGGGATATGCGTCAATCTTTACAGTGACTGTTGAACTACTTTGCAATGAGCTACAAATATGCTTAATGCGGAAAAGAAGAGGCTGACGAAACATTCGACTGATGACATCGTGAAAATGGTGCAAGATAATGGTACCACTTAGCATTTCAACCCTCTTGCGGCTCCTCATTTTGGTGGACTCTGGAAAGCCGGAGTAAAGGCAATGAAGTACCACCTGCAAAGAATCATCGGTCTACATACTAAATATTTAATATCGTATGCAACGATTTTAGCTCAAGTAGAAGCCTGTCTAAACTCGCGACCACTTTGTCCAGTGACTGATGATCCAAATGACTTCTCAATTCCAACACCACGACAATTTTTAATTTAGCCTTAAGCACCACACTCGAAGACGATCTAAACAACAATAATCCGAATTAATTAAGCAGGTGACTACTAATGCAGAAAATACAACAAGATTTCTGTCGGTGATGGAAGGCGGAATACCTCGCTCGACTCTAACAACGACCAAAATGGCTGACCTCTAACGTCCAACTGAAGGTAGGAGATCTTGTCCACCTACTAGATGATCAAACGCCTCCAACCCTCTGTCGATTAAGAAGGATTGAGGTAACGCATCCAGGTACTGATGGAAAAATTCGGGTTGTCACAGTGAAAACATCAACGACAGTAATGAAACGTCCGATAGCCAAACTTTGCCTTCTTCCAGAATATACACCAATAAAGACTCAGGTTCTCTTACTCACTCACACATATGAATTTATCAATCTAATTTTTAACATAATAAAATAATAATTATAATCCAATATATCTACACACCATTCACCCGCTTTATCTTGGGACAATGAATTTATCTCTCAACAGAAGCAGATCAACACGCAAGTGATGATGGATGAACTTTCCGGCGGCCGGCAGGATGTTGCAGCGCAACATTATTTTGCTTAACCATTTGCCAAACGCAAAAGCCGACGGAAAATTTGCATTTGGGCTGGAATCCGGGAGGCCATGATTAAACACCGAAATCACAGGTCTCAGTACGAGAAGTGCTCACATCAACTCTCAACGCAAAAAAAATGCAATGTTTTTGTTTTTGCTGGCTCCTCCCACTTACGCATGCACACATGTGTGTGTGTAGCCATGCCAGGCCTAGATGAAATCGCCGTGCGGGGGAGTAGAGGGAATTACTCGAAGATCAATGACTTTGCCCAACAAGAAAAACGGTCGCCATCAGCTGATCCGACGGGAATCTCCTGCAGAGACCAGCTTGCGTAAAGGAGCGAGTGTACTATGGCGAATGTACTGTACATATTTCGTATATTTTTTTGAAATAATCGCTATTGTCTGCGCGATACAAAATCTAAGACTTTAAGAAGTCTATGAATGAAGATGATGTCAGATACTCTTCTTCTTTCCTCCAAAGTACTCAAGTTGATTAGTTTAAGACGATCTTGATAGGGCAGTGAGAACAAGGGATTGTTCCAGGGCAGACATCGAAGAGCAAACGTAGGAAGCGAGTTTGGATGCTTTCGATTCTAGATATTTTTTGTTGATAAGGGGACCACAGTTGAGATGCGTATTCGAGAAGGGGGCGAACAAAGGTAATATAGAGGGATCGAGACACGTAGGGATTGGAGAACTCTTTAGACCAACGTTTCACAAAATCGAGTGCAGAGTCGTCGATATGTGCACGCAAATTGAATTCTTGGTCACATAGTATGCCAAGCTCCCGGATAACCTGAACGGTGGAGATGGGCTGATTATTGAGGAACTAGAGATGAGGGGGAGGTTCGATTCGTTTACGTGAAAAGGTTATTCATTGGCATTTGGAAATGATAAGTTCCAAACAATTTTTGGAGCACCAAACGGAAAAGCTGTTGAGATCCGATTGGATAAGGGAAGAATCTTGTTGCGAGGAAATGGTCTTGAAGAACTTGGTGTTATCGGCATATAGTGAGATGTGGAAATGTTTGATGACAAACTCAATGTCGTTTAGGGTAAGAATAAAAGGAAGTGGACCTAAGAAGGTGGAGCTAAGAAGGTGTTGGAAAAGGCAGATCTAAAGCGAACATTGTAATAATGGTTTTTTTTTTAAATAAGAAGATATCCACTTCAACGCAGTGGGTTCAAAGCCAAGGGAAAACATTTTGAAAGAGTATTAGTTTGTTGGAGTTTTTTCTAAAGCTTTACTAAAATCAGTGTAAATGACGTCAACCTTATTTCATTTGAATTTGAACTTGAGAAAGGCATGTTGTTAAGAGGAGATTAGAGATTTGCAGTGGAAACTTGGAGTGTCATACAAAATACTTTCGAAAATTTTGAGTATATGTGACAGTTTGGCGATGGGCCGGTAATTGTTAACATTATTCTTCGGACCTTTTTTGTGAACAGGAGTAATAAAAGAGGTTCTCCACATCGGGGAAAATTCTCCAAGGGACAGGGATAAGTTGAATATTTTTGAGAGCGGGACAGAAATAATGGAGGAACATTTTTTTAGTAATATGGCAGGGAGACCACCGATCTCAGGAGTAAATTCATCATGCAGTTGATTCAATTTATTTTGGATGATATGGGGGTCAATAGTACGTGGGAGAAATAGTCCAAGGGAGAAATTTGGTAAGTAGTCGAAGTAAGTAATATCCGGTACGAAGGAGTCATCGGCGAAAAATTGTTTGAAAAAGTTGGCAAAATATTGGCAATAGTCTTGGGATCATTCGAAGTTTCGCCATTGAAGGAGAGTGAAGTTGGGTGGCTATCGAATTTACTTTTGTAGTTGACAACCAGAAAGAAGGACTTAGAATCGTTAATAAGATTGGCTTGCGTTTCGATCGAATGGTGTTCATAGAGCCAATTATGCAGCTTGGTGAATTTCAGACAAATACCAATGTAGTTAGAAAAGGCATTGGGGGATTGAGTACGAAGAAAGATTGCCTACAGTTTGTTTCTTCTTTTTCTTAGTGAAAAGAGCCTGCAATTATATCAAGGAGGATATGATAAATGTTTAGATCGGGAAGGAGGGACGTAAAGAGAAATAGAATTGAATATTTCTCTGTAGAAAACAGATATGGCGTCGTTTATTGTAAGGTTGTCAAAATTGCAGGGGTCGTTATTATATATGCATATAATTGATGTGCATTGATATGCATTGATTACGTTGAAATTCGTTTAATCGGAGAGGAAGTGGTGGAGAGTCGTGAAAAAGTGAAAGGATGATAGTTGTCGATCGTTGATAAGGAAATGGGACAAAGTGAAACAAACTAAGGGGGTTTGTTGTGTAGCTGTGAAGTCTAGCTGTCTACCCATGTAATTTGTGATGCCACTAACTTGACTAAGATTTGAGTCAGCTAGACGATCTAAGAAAAGACATTCTTTGGCAGCAAAGGGCAATATAAAATGATTGATCGTCTGATGGAGCCAATTTAACAGCCCAACAGAAGGATTTCATCATGGGGATTTCGTAAATCATTTATGCTATCAATCGTATTAATGGCGAGTTCATAGAATTTAATAGGTTGAGATGGCAAGATATAAAAGCAGATGACATAGAGCGCTTTACGGGGCAGTACAATCTTGATTAAAACGAAGTCAAGATACGGGGAAGAGGATATTGCAATATGGGATGAGTCGACTGAATGAAGGGCAGCTATTAAAACGCCACGACAGAGGCAGGTATCGGTAGGTCGGTTGAGATCGTCGTCGCAATAGACGTTAAAATTTTATGGGAACAATTCTTGGTTACTTACGCAAGGGATCAAGTTAGTTTCAGTCAGAACGAAGATTTGGAATGGTAAAGCATTTTTCGTTCCACCTGATAAGAGTAGTTTTACCAAGAGTCAGGGTTTAGGAATAATCACTCGTATTTCGATGATATGGTCAGCTTCAGTTTGAACGATTTGAACCGTTGAAGTGTTTGGCAACTTACTATTGGAATTTTAAATTCCTTTGTGAACTTTTGTGCCCATATTTTATGAGTGTCGGGGGTCAAACCATCAATAATAAAGGTAGAAATTTCTTCGTTGCCTTTTTCCAGTTTTTGGAGTGGCTGGTTCCATTCACTTAAACTTCATATTTGGCCAAAGCGCTCAATATTGGTTTCAACAGTTGGGTCTTCAGAAATTGGGCCTTCAGTTTGCGTGTATGTGCATGTCACCAATATCGTTAGATGCTGTTCTCATTTCGGCAATTAGATCCCTTAGGGTATACATGGTAGTGGTGAGTTCACTGCTAATGTCATTTAGTTTGTTTGCAATAGCTTCCAAGGAGGGTCAGGTTGAGAAAGGGGTGGAGCACTTTTATTACATGAGTGATGAATTTCAATGTCAGACCGGGAGGTATTTAAGTTCTCGTTTAATTTTTTTCACGTTTAAGGGATTGAGGTGTGAGATGAGGGACACTACGGATGTTGGATGAACTGCTTTCGGAGTTTACATTGGCTAATTTTGTTAAGGTGGCCAATTGTTTTCCAGGGAGTTTAGTTTGTTTGTGAAAGTTGACTCCATTGTAGAATTGATATCTTCAAAACATTTAGTAAGAAAGTCACACTTAGACGCGTGGTTCTTGAAGAACCTCTTGTTGGCGACCGACTTAATGTTTTCACTGTTACATTCAATCGCAAACAGGACACCAGAGAGAGTGATTTTTTGCACTCCTTACAATGAAAGGAGAAATGTTCGGTATATTCCTTTATATACGTGATCGACCTTTTGTTTAAGCCAATGCAGGGCAGATGAAACTATGTGCCGCATATACCCTTGCAAATAGCCCGATCAGCATTTCTGGTATCGGCGGCACAGTGGGCAAAATCACAGTGATCCATATTAAAATAGGACAAGCGCGGGTCACTCACGTGTAGAAAGATATCTTTTTTTATTGTTAAGGTGTAAATTGGGAGCACTCGCGTTGTTTGGCTGCGTCAGAGAATTTCGATTGGATTAAAATAAAAATAAAATTAAAATGAAATAATCTAGCATCAAAATCATTTTTTAGAATAAATCTAATATCAATACAAAAAAAAATTGGCGATGACATTAAATTCGATATTTTTATTGCCGCCGTTAATTATATAAAGAATCTATCACTGTAAATAACGTAACGTTAATATGGCTTTGTAGCTTAAGTGGTCAAAATAAAATAAATTAATAAATATATTTATATATGCAATCGCGTTTTTTTACTTCTGTAAGTAAAAACACCGTATTCCCCTATTGCTTAAAAACTGCTGAAATGTGAAAACGCGAATACTAATAACATAACATATAACGTAATTTTAATACATTTATTAAAAAGCATGTGAAAGCTTTTGTTCAAGCGCATTAAAATTTACAATTCAGTATAGTGTTTAGAGGGTCAATCAGGACAATTGATACTGCACCTGTTCATTCAAAACCCATGCCAAATCCTATAACACGTACCGAGTTTAACAATGAGATCCAAAAATTGTCAAGCGAAGGGATTATTCAACTATCTTGTACACTTTCCAATACATCTTTACTTTTGATTAATTGGAAGTGAGGATAATCCCAAAACTAAGACTAATATTTGTCACCCGAAAGTAAAGTTAACCGCTATCCTATCCCAGGACTATCAGCTGCCATATTCTTCCAAATTTGGGTCAAGTGAACTTTCATATAGCAATAGGAAAGAAACGGCATTTTCGATCAAGCATGAAACGTTTTAATTCTGTTTAATTCATGACATCAGCTGTGTCATATGTAGTAGCCAACTTGAATCCAGGGTGAAGGGAGTCTTCTTAATGGCCACAATCAGGCCAATGAATGTCCCATATGAGAGCCAGCTTAATGGAAGGATTTCAGAGACTTATCTCGGATTATATATACAGTCAGTGGCAAAATTATTTACACATAGCAATGCCAGCTTTCTGAACAGCTTCTAAAGCTACGTAACTTCTAAAATAACAACACATTATCCATGATTCTTATCAGTTTCATTCCTTATTATTTTATTTAAACAATAAACAAAAAAAATGTATTCAAATCCAACAAATAACTGTTGAAATCGTAGGAAAATAAGTGGCACAATTATTTACACAGCCATTGAACATTGACAAAATTATTTACACAAGTGCAAATAACTGCACTTGGAAGGTAACGGTTCTAAATTTCTTTGATAAATTGATGCTTTGCGCGTCACTTAGTTATTGTGGTCAGTTTGGTAAGAACTTTGCGAGATAATGGTTGCACAAAATGCCAAAAATGATAGAACTTTCCCTTGAGAAAAGAGCTGCCATTGTGGCAGAGTTTCAGAGAGGTATTTCGGCCGCGGAGCTCGCAAGAAAATACGGTTGTGTGCGGAAAACGATTTATAACCAAATTTCAAAATTTAAAGAATGTGGAAGTGTAAAAAATAAAAGTGGAAGGGGCAGAAAAAGGGTGACATCGAAAAGAGAAGATACTGCGATTGTTCGATCTTTCAAAAGAAACCCATGTGAAAGTGTTCGAAATGTACTCACAAAGCTAAACGAAGGTAGAGAAAACAGTATCAGTGAAAGAACATTGCGTCGAAGACTAAAAGAAAATAAAACAAAAGCCTACGTTATCCAGAAAAAACCGTTTATTACACCAAAAAACAAGCAGCTCAGATTACAATTTGCTAGAGAGTATATTAACAAGCCACTAGAGTTTTGGAGGAATATTCTTTGGACGGATGAAACTGCTTGCTCCCTTGACGGTAACTATGGTCGTAAATATTTCTACTCTGATGCTAAAATGAAGGCAAAACAACCCGTCACGCAACCTACAAGACACTCCAAAGGAGGTAAAATTATGATATGGGGTTGCATATCACATAGTGGTGTGGGCCCTCTTGTCAGATGCTCCGGTAATATGACACAGTCACATTATTTAAATATTTTAAATGATGTTGCACTGGTCGCAGGCTCAAAATTTATCGGGATTAATTTCATCCTTCAACAGGATAATGCGCCAATACATACAGCCAGGAACATTAAAAAGTATTTGGCTGAAATAGACCAGGAAGTTTTAAAATGGCCCCCGCAAAGCCCCGATCTCAACGTAATTGAGAATTTGTGGCATCTTGTTAAATCAAAAATGCCCGAAAATATTGGCAGAACGGCTGATCAGACTTGGGAAGATTTCATTGCAACTTGGAGCGCAGTCCCATTAGAGCAAGTGCAAGGGTTAATTGATTCTATGCCCAGACGCCTTGCAGAAGTTATTGCGGCAAAAGGAGGAAACACAACGTATTAAGTACTGTTATTTTAATAACCATTTACTTCAATCTTAAAAATATTAACTTTTTTTTCTTACAGAAGTGAAAAAAAATTGAAAATGGATTTGTGTAAATAATTTTGTCAATGTTCAATGGCTGTGTAAATAATTGTGCCACTTATTTTCCTACGATTTCAACAGTTATTTGTTGGATTTGAATACATTTTTTTTGTTTATTGTTTAAATAAAATAATAAGGAATGAAACTGATAAGAATCATGGATAATGTGTTGTTATTTTAGAAGTTACGTAGCTTTAGAAGCTGTTCAGAAAGCTGGCATTGCTATGTGTAAATAATTTTGCCACTGACTGTATATTAAGCTCACCAGAGGTATTCCTTAATTTGGATCAATAAGAGCTGATCCAGAATAGATTATCGGTACCACTAACCTAGCCATATTTTCCTAGCCTAAATTAAGTTAGTTCATAAGTATACACACATATGTAAACAATCGAAAGACGGAGGAAAAAATGCTATTTATCGTAAAGTGTCCGCGGGGCTCAGTAAGGCATTTTAATATATTTAAGCTAGTTTTAGGCATTTTAGTCTAGCGTAAGGCAGTTCAAAGTAGAAATGTAAAACTAAAAAATTTTCAAAAATCAGGAGTATCAGTGAAGTTTGGTGATGTGTTAAAATCTGAAGTTGAGTTTCTTTAAAATAGATGGATAAAAATAACTACATATGTATTCAATAGAACATCTTAAATAGAACTTAACGCCATTGAGTTAGCAGCACGAAATCACTAAACGCCGACAACATAACTCTATTTCTTTTTTTTTTTTTTTTGATTAACAATAAGCATTTTTTTTCGTGTTTTGAAATTGTTTCCTCAGTGACTTGTTGCACTTCGACTGTGAATGAGGGAATGTTCTGCTACTGTGTTCTGTATTGATTGTTATCATTAATAATATAGATAGAAGCCGTCATCTTGAGAAATATTATTATTTCTTATAATACATTTTTAGATTGACTTTAAGATAAAAAAATTTGTAAAATGTGTTGTATGTGCAAGTGGTATATATATTAATACATATACTCGTATATATCACATCTATATATAACAAGAGCCATGTCATTTATTCGTAAGTTATTAATCCGATTGTTTCTACTTGGGATGTTACTGTGTTTGTACAAATCTTTAAGTACCTTAAAAATATACCGATGCCTCAATGGTAAAATTGCAGCCGTATCAACTTGTAATGCCGTATTGTAACATCGACTGTGCAAAACCATAATAAATTTTGTACAACATCATTTTAGAGCAGTAGGGCTATATAAGATAAGGCTTTATTCTCCTTTTTTATGTCTAATCAGAACAAAACTTAATTTTTGAAACCAGTTTTTGGACTACTCATATTAACAGCGTCGATTTTTTGGGTCTTTGGGAATCCACAGATGGTTTCGGCAAGATAAAAATCAGCGGCGCTTTTTGCCTTTTCAGGGTGGGTAATGACATATTCTGTGATGTTTATTTAACTGAAACGACATACAGTGCAAATTTAATAGAAAAAGCACACGCTTGTGAAACACTTGCATTACAGTAATGGGTGTACAATTCGATAAAAAGTTTTTTTTTTTTAAATACGAGTAACTGGCTTCAATTTTGACAGTCAATCGTTATTACGTAAGCATTCATCAAATGTATGCAGACCAGATACGACTACAATATTTTATATTATTGGATGGAGTTGCAGCTCATGAAGAGCCAGAGCCTAGCTCCTCTCATTCACTTATAATGTGGGCGAATTTTTTTTCACTCATGAATGGAATGAAAGCGTCTTACGGTTTAATACCGATTCCGAACGGCGAGAGCCGAAAAGCTTTTTCAGGGCTGGTGTATTATGCGGAGTCTGCCACCACCACGCCGAGGAGAGAAGCCGCGAAAAAAGTACTCGACGGCTTGGTGTTATCGGGATCCGAACCCGCTCATGGTACGTCAAAGGCCGACACACTACCCACTTCGCCACGATGCTCTCTCTACATAAAGACATTATTTAATATATACTAAAACATGGAGCGTATCGTATGGTAGCCATCGGAAATCGTGCTTTAATTGATGGGAGTTATGGACAAATATACAAATACTTTGAAGACATATATCTAGTGGAAATTTGGGGCTCTCCAACATTTAGTTAATTTAACAAGATATCGAGTTCAACTCGTCTTATCTGCTGTCCGACAAAGCAGTCACTTAGGGCCTCTATTCTTTAATAATTATATTAATGATATTCCATGCACTTAAAGTATTTTTACGTGTTAGATACCCTCGTGATTGTGAGAATCTACAACGTTATTTAAACACACATGTATTTTCATACCGAATTATATGTCCTGATATATTGTACTTAAAAAATTGAAATTTAATTCACCAGAAAGAATACTTGGAAGAAGAAATTTGTATTCAACACAATACATCTTTACAACTATGGTCTCAATGAACCTTTTGCAAAATGGATTATTTTTTATACAAGTGAACGAGAAGAACAGTTTAATGCCGATTCCGAACGACGAGAGCCTAGAAGATTTTTTAAGGCAAGTGTACTAAGAGGGGGGTTTGCACCCCGTCGAGGAAAGAAGTTGCGAAATAAACTTTCAATGGCGTATGTGTTATCGGGATCCAAATTCGCTTATCGCGCGTCAAAGGTCGACCACTACGGCGCTCCCCCGTCATTTCTTATGGTAAACATGCCGAGTGAAAGCAAAGAATCAGTTGTAGCACTACGATTGGGCAGTTTTCCTTGTTACGAAAAAATTCGACTGTTTACTTTGAAAGCTCGAGAAATGTCTTTAAAATCTCCAAATATTGTGCGCTTATACGACGAATTACGAACTCGTATTGTAGCTACATTCCTGAAAAATCGGTTGCAATGGAGTCTGTGTCGCTCTTGACTTCAGGCTGGGAATTTAATTAAATGAGAACCAAATTTCAAGATTATGTATTAGGAGCTCCTAACTATCTAAAGGGTCCGCCATCTAACGTTTTTTTTTTCAAGTAGTGCTTATTTCGTGAATGGTAACACTTAGCTCATGTCTGATTTGACAGATATTTAGTTTTATCCTTCCGCTGAACGAATATGGTTGTGTATACGCTTGAATAACGCTGGGAAATATTGCGACATTACTTTGAAAATCATGGTAATGTTGCAGAATGTGTGCGAAAATTGCGTACGGATTTTGGAAGAAGAGAAGCACCGTCAGCTCGGTATGTTCGTTATCTTGTGAAAAAAGTGAAAGAAACTGGCATCCTCATCGATAAACCAAAGCGTGAAAAGCCAAAAACAGTGCGTACACCCGAGAATATTGCTGCTGCGGCAGAAAGTGTGCGTGAAGCGCCATCAACATCAATTCACCGTCGTTCTCAACAATTGAACATTTCGGAGACATCATTGAGACGAATTTTGCATAAAGACCTTGGTATGACGCCATACAAAGTCCAATTGGTTCAGGAGTTGAAGCCAACTGACCATCCAATGCGTTTTCGCTTCGCTAAGTGGGCCTGCGATCGACTTACAGAAGATGCCGATTTTGCCAAAAAAATCATCTTTTCAGATGAAGCTCATTTTGATCTTGGCGGGTATGTAAACAAGCAAAATTGTCGCATTTGGGGCACAGAAAACCCGCATGCATACATTGAAAAGCCGGTGCACCCAAAACGAGCCACTGTTTGGTGCGGATTTTGGTCCAGAGTCATAATTGGGCCATTTTTCTTCGAAAATGAGCAAGGAGTGGCCGCTACAGTCAATGGCGATCGTTATCGGGCTATGTTGAACGAATTTTTGTTCACAAAAATTGAAGAGCAGGATATTGGCAACATTTGGTTTCAACAGGACGGCGCTACGTGCCACACAGCCGAAGCTACACTCGATGTTTTGCGCCCTGTTTTTGAAGATCGCATTATCAGCCGCAGAGCTGATGTCGTTTGGCCACCTCGGAGCTGCGATTTGACACCGTTGGACTATTATTTGTGGGGTGCCGTCAAAGATAAGTGTTACGCCGACAAGCCAGAGACAATTGACGCTTTAAAGGACAATATTCGTGAAGCCATTGGTGAAATACAGCTGCACACAATCGATAATGTGCTTAAAAATTGGACCGATCGTGTAGGCTACTGCATGGCCAGCCGAGGCAGCTATTTGAATGAAGTTATTTTCCGTTATTAACCGGAAGGATTGTACTTTCAAATAAAAAAAGAAATTTGAGAAAATATTCAGTAGTTTTTTTTATAGCATTTTCAAAAAAAAAAAAAATTATTTGGCGGACCCTTTACTTAAGCCTTAGCCATATGCAACCAATACAGGAAGACACTGAGCCATTGACATGTTTGCTATATTGTTCACATGGAATATATAAGGCAGCAAGCGCAACAACAAAGCTGAGAACGGTGTTTAATACGTCGAAAAAAGGCAAGTAAGGTATTGTATATTAATGCATTTCTCGAGTTGGACTTATGGTAAATAATGTGAAATACTATCTTCAAATTGTAGGTTTAAAATTATTTTGAAAGGACCGGATGTCAATCCTAATGCTAGTGACGGTGAGTTACGACTTTAATTTTCCCCCTATTTGATGCGAGTTAAGTTTCTCTTTACATTTGTGAAATGTGAATGAACTGAGTTTTCAGAGGAAACCAAGCTCCTTGAGTAGTCATTTTATAATGACGATCGCCTCGATGTCGGTGCAGCTCTTATTCTTCAAGCGCAGCTTGAGGACTTGTTGCAGCGATGTGGGTTTAACTCACGTAAGTGGAACTCTAGACTTTATCAACCAAGAAACAAAAACCTTCGGGATTTATTGGTTTTTTGCTTAAGCAAGCCGTTGTCTGAGCTATATAACAGGACTGCACTAAATTGTGAGAGGAACTGGGTTTTAATAAAACCACTGAAGTGCCGAGATGGATCTACAGGAAGCCGAATGCCTTTTAAGTTGATCTGCGTTTCTTTTTTGATACATTTGCTTTTGCATACACATTTGCATAGTGCCTTTCTAATTCCAAAAAACTAACATCACTGATAGAAGTTATTTTGGCTTATCGCATAGCAAACATTTAAAACGTCTCGAAGTAATCCGGCTGATATTACTTAATAGGGTGTCCATCCATCCCAACTTCAAGGTCTCCATGGTCAAGAAAAGCTGAAAGGGTGTAGCGAAGTTAGAAACCCATTAAAAAATATTCTGAAGTACTTGCTTTCATTCATTTTTGTTGAACCTAATACATATTTACAAATGAGACCCCCGAAAATGAGTGGGAATTTTAGTGTTAATGATAAGGCTGCTACAAGAAACCCACATCCAATCTTCCAATCGTGTACAGCTGAAGAAAATAGATATGCTTTAAGCTATGAGATCAGGTATATACAAAATTTTTACTTTTAAGTGAATTTTCGAGTCTCATTCCAAGTCAACCAGTCCAACCGATGGGCAGACGATAAAATTGAACCCATTGATCGATCAATGGCATATTGATTTGTTCGCTTCAACGGTAGGCTAAAATACAAGAGCCGTTTCCCACATACTATGGAGATCCATAGAAAAATCGTGATTATCAACTCTAGTCAAATATAAATATGGTATAAGGACCATATTTATATATATAGGGTCCGCCAAATAACTTTTTTTTTTTTTTGAAAATGCTATAAAAAAAACTACTGAATATTTTCTCAAATTTCTTTTTTTATTTGAAAGTACAATCCTTCCGGTTAATAATGGAAAATAATTTCATTCAAATGGCTGCCTCGGCTGGCCATGCAGTAGCCTACACGATCGGTCCAATTTTTAAGCACATTATCGATTGTGTGCAGCTGTATTTCACCAATGGCTTCGCGAATATTGTCCTTTAAAGCGTCAATTGTCTCTGGCTTTTCGGCGTAACACTTATCTTTGATGGCACCCCACAAATAATAGTCCAACGGTGTCAAATCGCAGCTCCGAGGTGGCCAAACGACATCAGCTCTGCGGCTGATAATGCGATCATCAAAAACAGGGCGCAAAACATCGAGTGTAGCTTCGGCTGTGTGGCACGTAGCGCCGTCCTGTTGAAACCAAATGTTGCCAATATCCTCCTCTTCAATTTTTGTGAACAAAAATTCGTTCAACATGGCCCGATAACGATCGCCATTGACTGTAACGGCCACTCCTTGCTCATTTTCGAAGAAAAATGGCCCAATTATGCCTCTGGACCAAAATCCGCACCAAACAGTGGCTCGTTTTGAGTGCACCGGCTTTTCAATGTATGCGTGCGGGTTTTCTGTGCCCCAAATGCGACAATTTTGCTTGTTTACATACCCGCCAAGATCAAAATGAGCTTCATCTGAAAAGATGTACGCAATTTTCGCACACATTCTGCAACATTACCATGATTTTCAAAGTAATGTCGCAATATTTCCCAGCGTTGTTCAAGCGCATACACAACCATATTCGTTCAGCGGAAGGATAAAACGAATTATCTGTCGAATCAGACATGAGCTAAGTGTTACCATTCACTACTTGAAAAAAAAAACGTTAGATGGCGGACCCTTTACAATATAATATATGTAAGTATATATAAATAAGTTTCTATAAACTATATCTATTTACCTAAAAGATTAGAAACTGTTCTCAAAATATAAAGAAAAGGCGATAAAATATTAAAAGTTTGTACGGCATAAAATATTGCATGTAATAGAGTTATCATGGGGCAACTTGGTGTACTAACAAGTATTATAGTAGATTTGGTGTAAAAGCTTTCTGAAGTGTACGAGTATTGTATTTTTTCGGTGATACCAAGTAATTGAGTACTGTAAGATGAACTTCTGACCGATTGGCTACTTGGACGTGAAGACATTTTTTTTTGCCAACGTTTGAAATGTTTTGGACAAAAAATATGTCAAGTACTACAAACAGAAGAGCTGTATCCGGAGGAGAGTATCCGGAAGATCGATATACAACGTTAAAATGATCTTTACTTTTTAAGTAAAACATATCCACCACAATCTGTTTATCTACAAGAGGCACATATTTGCTTTTCAAACAGAATTTTTGATATAATTTTTGTATTGGCTTCTTAAAAAAAATTTAGGCTGTTTGTGGTTAACTTGTGTGTTTTTTCAAATATTGGATGTTGGAAATTTTCACACGCAAATTTAATAATAAGCGTTTCTTTGAAAACCGGAGGTGCTTACATATTTCTGGGTTATTATGAAAACCTTATTAATATAGGAAGAACACGTCAATGGTTGATTGTCTGGTAGTAATAGATTCTTGGTCATAACATTTAGTGTATCCAGATCAGTGGCATGAATCAACATGTCACCCATTGACATTTAAGCATTCTATAACCCCCGAATATTTAATTTTTTTTATAGATTTTTGATCAGAAGCCAAATGGAACTTGGAAGATTAGCACTCTTTCTCAAGGTGAATCCATATTCAGTTCTTTAGTACTTTGATCTGCCAAAAGCCATATTTATGACGCAAGTGTGGGAAAAGCATTGGCTTAAACATTGGTCGCATTTCAAATTGCATGTAATTTCCTCTCATGTTTTTTTGCCCTTGTTTTACTGATCGTAGTGAGGTATCACACCAATTGTGGTAATTTTATTGAACTCTGGCAATTCTCTCCTGAGTGAGTAATTCCACACCTTCTCATTATAACTTCCTGCCGTCGCTTTGGTTATTCATCTTGTATTTATGATTCTTCGCTTTTGGGTTAAAAGAGGCGTTAAAATAATGTGACGTGTAGCAAATATAAAATAGAAATTTAATAAAGCCAAAAACTGAGTAGAAATTGGCCTACCTCTTGTCAGAATACATATGGTATGTATTATCATCTGTCCCAGCGACATTTAATGAAGTATAAACAAAATATCGGTTGTATATGTAGGTCATCGAGCAACGAGTCAAAACTTTCAGAAGCATTTTACCGATTCTTCTGAATAACTTCAACGTCACCATTAGTAAGGGATTTACATTATATGATGACCAAAAACCATCATCCGATTACTGTATGATGAAACCCCACCGCTATCATTAGCGAGGGTTCTAGTTTTGTACCTCGCGTATAATTATACGATCAATTGTGAGATTGCTACCAGAGGAACTGTTAGATTGAGACAAAAAGGTTAAATAAATGCTTAATTTAATTGCGTAGGGTTGTGTGAACTTAAAAAGTAACAGATTGATATATTTGAAGAATATGTATGTATAGGGTTTTCCAATGGGGACTTGAAAGCTTTGAATTTAATTTGTGAACGCACCCTTTCACTAATCATCGAACTGTCATTGTCAATTTATTCAGTAAACTCAACATTTTCATCATGGACGAGCAACGTCTGCATATTATAAAAAAGTCGGTGACCGCAACTTTAAGAGCGTTAACTCCAATTTTCGGTCGTAATTCTCGCCCTAGTAGAGAGGCAATAATAAGCTTAGTGCAAAAATTTGAGTCTATGTATTCGTTGTGTGATGTTGCCGTGTCAGTGAGACAACGGGTTGGTCGAAGTGTCGAAAATATCGCTGCCGTTCAGGCGTCCGTAGCAAACGATCCAAATCAGTCAATTCCACGGCGTTTTCAAGAATTGGGCATCGCTCAGACCACGTATTTTCCGTAAGGATCTTGGTTTACACCCATACAAGATCAAGCTGACTCAAGAATTGAAGCCGATGGACCATTTGAAGCGACGTACGTTTTCCGATTGGGCTCTGGAGAAGATGCGCCAAGATGATGAATTTCATCGCAAAATCATCTTCAGTGACGAAGCTCATTTTTTGCTCGATGGGTTCGTCAATAAGCAAAATATGTGTTATTGGTCGGGTGAAAATCCACATGTGCTTCATGAATCAGCACTTCATCCATGATTACCGATTGTTTTTAGCCCGAATTGGAAGATATGGACTTGGACGACATGTGGTTTCAACAGGATGGTGCACCAAGCCACAGAGCGCACGTTACAATCGATTTATTGAAGAGTAAGTGTTGAGTACGGTCAGCATTCACAGTGCACCGGCATTCAGTTGCCAGCCGCACGACATTGAATTTGAAACCTAAATTCACCAACTGACATTGAACTGAGTTCAACCCAAATGCGAATGTAACATAACACCGTTGTTTTTCTTTTAGTCTTTGTTTCCATTTATTTTCATAATGTTTCCACTATATTTGCACAGTAATCAGTTTGCACCATACATAATAACAAAATTGTATTGCAGAATAGGCAATTTACTTTTTATTTTTCTTGTACGTAATATTTAGTAAAGTAAGCTAATTTCATCAAAAACTCGTTGTGCTAGAATAAGCAATATCTTAGTATAAATATTGGCTAATAATCATTGGATTGGCCTGATAGAATTTGGCAGCTATCAAGAACGTTCGTGTTTTTATTTCGTTGCTAATATTAGAATATTGGTGTTCTAGTACTGTACTAGAATATCGCCGATAGTCACGGTACAAGAACCGCGGTCTATCAACATAGAAACAATTACAGTAAAGGCACTGTAAACATTTTGGTGACCCCGACGTGATAGTAATAAAAGCGTTTACCAGGGCTATACACTGGTAACTTCAACAATACACATATATATAAGAGCGTTTACTAGGGCTATACACTGGTAACTTCAACAATATAAATACATATAATATAAAGGCATCGACATGGCTTATCCACTGATCACAGCGTAATTGTTATACACCCTCATCAAGAAGATCAGGAAGCATCAATTAAAATGGATGAAACAGACATTTCCATTATTGTCGCTCGACAGGAGGTTCTAGCGAATGAGCTACAGAAATTAAGAGTCAATATCTCAAAGGACAGTTCTTCGAGAAAAACAAAAAAATACAAGGAGGAGAGGTTACAACGCGTGAAATTTATCTGGGAGCAATTTCAAATAAACCATCAGAAGGTAGAGGGCAAGATGAAACACGACACTCCATACGTGTCGGGAAATATGTTTCAAAGAGTTCAAGGTCTTTATACAGAGCTTAAGGGAATTCTTGAAGACATAGAAGAATCTAAGGATGAAATAAACGAAGAAAACTATATTCAGGCAGAAGGATCATCTTCACGTGACACATCGACAATTAAACCCACGCCTCTCTCACGCAAACCTCCATTATCACCAGATGATCCATCATCAGATGTTAACAAACTGTTAAGGAGACAAAAGACAATTGCTGCTTCACTTCAGCGACTCCTCACCAGTCTACAGGATAAGGAAGGAGTTCACTCCAAGGCATTTTATGACCTGAAAATCATTGGTATTAACAAATACTGGCATATGATTGAAGAAATTCATCAACAGATCGGTGAGCTGGTGGATGATTACAGTTCAGTAGGATACAACGTAGGAGATTACATAGAATTGAAAAAGGGGCTCAAGAGTGTTTAATCGAATTGTCTACCAAATTGGACGAATTAACTGCTCAGCCAATCTCACCTGCGACCACAACAGTGACGCCAACGGCAAATTAAAATCTCAATCTACCGAAATTTACATTGCCGAGGTTTGATGGTGACTACCTAAAATGACAACCAACCCATTGGTAATTGTCAGAAAATGTTCTAATTAAAGTCAACTTTGACAGGCGAAGCTGAGAAGCTGATTCGCCATTTTACAACGTCCGACGTTAATTACAACGCGGCATGGAAGGTCATAACAGATCGTTATGAAAACACACGACTTCTGGTAACGGCAATACTTGATAAATTAATGTTGCAACCAGTAATTCATATTGAAAGTTCAGCCCTGATAAAGGGTTTACACTCTTCCACCTAGAGCAGAATATAAAACCTACATTAAATAATACGCCTACTACCATAAGGCCCTCAACAACATCTGACATTCCACCAAGGGATCAGTCGACATCTCTAACAACTCAAGGAAACTGCAGCAATCATGGGTATATTTTCCTCTCAACGGCTATCGTGACCCTCAGAACTCAGTATGGCAAGACTATTGAATGCAAGGCAAGATTCGGGATCTCAACTGAACGTCACCGAGAGAATTGTAAAGAAACTTAGAGTAACCCCAATCTCTCAAGTAATGTATATCCAAGGGATTGGTCGGGAGACTCAGCAAGCAAAAATGAGAATTAGTGTTCAGTTAGGATCCCGTATTAACGCATTCTCCATAAGGATGGAAGCGCACGTATTGTCAAAAATAACTTCTGATCAACCCACCAAATAGTTTGACACAAGTATCTGGCCGATTCCAGTCAACATTCCTCTTGCGGATCCAAGCTTTGGTAACCCGGGCTCTATCGATGTTCTTATTGGAGCCGAGCTGTATTATTCTCTTCTCTCAGTGGGGCAAATCAAATTGAGAAAATCTATGCCCACGTTACAAAATACAGTCTTTGGAAGGACAGTTGGCGGAAAACTAGAAGGCATTCAGGAATTGAGCGCAGTATATGGAATATGCAGTGCAGACGAAGCATCAAATAGAGAAATTCTGGAAATTAGAGGAATCACCATCCAATTACAGCATCCGAAAGGCAATGTGAACTTCATTTCAAGCAGACATTTTCAAGAAATGTTGAAGGACGATTCGTGGTAAAACTCCCATTCAAGGAAGAACCTAACATTTTGGGAGAATCAAAGGATATCGCCTTCTAACGATTTATGTCGCTTGAACGCAGACTTGCTAAATCAATAGAAGTTAAAACAAGATACATTGAATTTATGCAAGAATACCAACAGCTTGGACAAATGGAAGAAGTAGATTACCATCAACTACACAAGCCTTACTACTTCTTGCCACATCATTGCGTAACAAAGACAGATAGCAGTACAACAAAGCTCAGGGTAGTCTTTGACGGTTCACCTCTTGTCATCAGGTCCTACTATCCAAGACGATGTGTTCTCAGTTCTTATAAGATTCCGCATGCCGAGATACGTGTTTACGGCGGACACTGAAAAAATGTATCGACAAATATTGGTACATGAGGAAGACACAAAATACCAACTCATATGGTGGAGAAGTAGTCCCAATGATGCACTCAAATGCTTTAAGCTAAACACAGTTACATACGGAACTGCTTGTGCACCATATCTCGCTATAAAATGTCTACAACGATTAGCAGAAGAGCATCAGGACCGATTCCCGTTGGCGTCAAGAGCAGTTCAAAAGAACTTCTACGTCGACGATGTGATGGCAGGATCCGACAGCTTGAGAACAGCTCCCGCAACTCAAGAAGAACTACAAAACTTATTACAAACTACTGCTTAAGCTTCGAAAATGGTGTGCCAATCATCGATCCCTCATCCAGAACTTACCAATCAGCGATCGCGAAACCGAATTGGATTTTAATACCAACATTGAAGAACATGTCAAAACCGTTGGAATGGTTTGGTTACCAAAATCAGACGAGCTCGGTATCAAAACCTCATGGGTCGGAAAAGAAAGAGTAACAAAGCGAACTGCATACTCCGATATTGCTTTTTGATCCTCTCGGACTCATGGCCCAAATCGTTATTACAGCTAAAATATTTTTACAACAGCTGTGGGAACTTAAATATGACTGGGATGCAGCACTTCCTCAAGAGATGCAAACAAAATGGATTAAATTTCGAGAAGGATTAAAAACACTTCACAATATTAAAATACCCAGGCACATTTTTTCACACAAAATTCCCAAGGATGTACAATTTCATGTATTCGCGGATGCATCCGAGAAGGCATATGGAGCAGCAACGTATGTTCGATCGCAGGACAAGAACAATATAATTACAGTACGACTACTTTGCGCAAAATCCAGGATAGCTCCTTCAAAAAAGAGCAAAATATCTCATCAAAGCACCATTCCACGCCTAGAGCTGTGTGCAGCTAAGCTGGCTGCGGAACTTAGTCGTCGTCTGCAAACAGATCTGAACATTCAAGGAGATAAGATCTATTTATGGACCGACTCAGAAATAGTCCTCAATTGGATTAATGCATCATCATCGTCCACACTATTTACGTTTATTGCAAATCGAGTATCCGCAATTCAAGAATACACAATCCCGCAGCAATGGCGACACGCAAGCTCGAAGAAAAACCCTGCTGACATATTGTCACGCGGAATAGCACCCGAGTCACTTCAAAATCATACTCTTTGGTCTTATGGACCAAATGGTTCTTGCATGGAGCAGAATCAATCTGGCCACCCAAATATGCGAAGAAACCAGATATCCGCCAAGACAATGTTGCACTGTCAGCCTCTTCTCATCAGTTACCAGACTATGACATACTGGGTACTATCAGGCATGGCACTTCATTCAAAAGGGCACAGCGAATTATAGCCTATATGATAAGGTTTAAAAACATTATTAAGGAAAAATGCTCAGTAGCAAGAGCACAGACTACATTTCTAAACAGTGAAGAACTTGATCAAGCAACAAAATCTATTATCAGAATGGTACAGAAATATGAGTTTCAAGACGACATAAATCATCTAAATAAACACAGCGAAGTTCACAAGAGTTCACTTTCAAGTCTCACTCCATTTCTCGATAATGATGGAATCATCCGAGTTGGTGGACGGTTGGAATCCTCAATACTGTCATACAATGCCAAGCATCCAATGTTGATGCCCTACTCTCACCCGATCACAAGGCTATTGCTGCTCAACATTCATCAGGAAAATAATCATGCCGGACCACAAGCCATTTTAGCATTCGCAAGACAAAGGTACTGGCCAATAAAAGGTAAAACAATCGCTCGATCTATTG
Source organism: Merodon equestris (assembly GCA_958301585.1). NCBI lineage: Eukaryota > Metazoa > Arthropoda > Insecta > Diptera > Syrphidae > Merodon > Merodon equestris. The sequence continues at coordinate 123,094,189 of OY284413.1, forward strand.
TGCAAGGATGTATTAAGTGTTCAAGCGCGAGACCAAAACTTTTAGGGCATCTGATGGGAAATTTGCCTTCTGACAGGGTTCAACCAGCACGACCATTTATAAACACAGGAATTGATTTTTGCGGACCCATATGGACACACTATAACCTTAGGGGAAAGCGACCGCAAAAATCATATATAGCAGTGTTCTGCTGTTTTGCAACGAAGGCATGTCATTTAGAACTCGTAAGTGATCTAACCTCTCAGGGATTCATTAAAAAGATTTATGGCAAGACGAGGTCAATGTGAAAATATTTATTGCGACAATGCCACAAACTTTGTGGGAGCTAAGAATCAGTTAATGGAGCTAAAACATTTGATTGAGTCAACAAGGGATAGGGAACAAATAACAGCTGTATGCACAGCGAAGGGATGCGACTTTAGCTTCATTCCACCTCGATCACCTCATTTTTGCGGTTTGTGGGAAGCTGCAGTCAAGTCAGCCAAGCATCTGTTACAACACATTTTGGCCTCTGCTTCATTAACATATGAAGAGTTAGAAACAGCAGTTGTAGAAGTGGAAGCTACATTGAACTCAAGACCAATAACTCCCATGTCAACTTCTCCAAATGATCTCACTGCTCTCACTCCAGGGCACTTCCTTATTGGCGAACCAATGACCAGCAACATTGACCAATCAGCGAAACCAGAAACGTCTGCACTTCTAACAAGATGGAAATTTGTGTCTTCTGTTAAAAATGAATTCTGGTGACGTTGGTCTAGCGAATACCTAAGCCAAATACAACACAGGTACAAATGGAAGGAGAAATGTCAGAACGTAGAGCCAGGTTTGATGGTAATAATCAAAGAAGACAATCAACCAAGTCTTAAATGGCCATTAGGATGAATAATTAGCACTGTTAAGGGGTCTGATGGCTTAGTTAGGGTAGCAGACGTACACACGGCTTCTGGTGTGTTTCGTCGTGCTATACACCGACTTGCCCCGCTGCCAATACAACCGTCATCTCAAGCCGATCTTGGCGTAGGGAATAGTAGCACATCAATGACGAATATCATACAACAAACCCATCAGCAAACAACAAATCGTATGGTACGTGATAGTCCCTCTCCAAACAAACGAAGGAAACAGTTGTCACTTGGCTCTGCCTTAGTAACATTATTGTTAACCTGTGTATGTGTGTCGTAGAGTACAGCAAATGAAGTAGAAGTTAACAAATTCGAATCACATCCAGGAATACATTTTGAAGGTCAAGGAATCATTAAGCTTATACACAACACATGGAACCTAGTGGTCTACTACAACCTTGAACCATACAGAAGGGAATTTGAGGCTCTCAAAAATAGTACCAAGATATTCTTTGCCAGCAAATTACATCGAAAAGCCTATGTACTCAAGTTGTTCAGCAATTTCAATGTATCAATAAGGAACTCATTGAGGAAAGTTCATTACTTAGGACTACGCGTACTTCGAGGAAGGTCAAAAGAGGAGCGCTTGACATCGTCGGCAATGTTGCTAATTCACTGTTTGGGATTCTTGATTCTCGATATGCTGAAGAAATGGATAAAAATATTGAAAGGATATATTCAAATGAAAATTATCTAACAACGTTAGATGTCATGTCATTATTAGACTCCACTGTAAACATAATGAAACATACCGAAGCACATTCAATCAGAAGGGATAAATCACTTGTATTCCAATTAGAACAAATAACTAATTGGATAAACAACATCACCGATGAAATGTATCAGATTAAGGTTCAGCAATTATTTTCATCCTGGTCGATCTGCACTACATTAATAGTAGTCAATATGCAGCGTTGTCAAGCATCTATATTTGACGTGTTATCAGACAATCATTTACTGATTTCGCCTCAGCAGTTGAAACAAGAACTCATCAAAATCAAAAACTACCTACCGCTACAGTTACGTCTTCCAGTGGATCCAGAAAACATGCTGCAACTTTACAAATTGATGTCAACAGAAGGACAAATCACGGCAAACTATGTAATATTCAAGGTCGAATTACCATTGATTGGTATAGATGAATTTGTATTATTTAAGCTCATTCCAATTCCGGCAGTTGTCAACAATGTACTAATAGCCATAGACCCCTCATCAACCCTATTGGCGGTGAGTGCTCATCACGATCAATACTACCCAATATCAGAAGACGAACTATCCATATGCAATCACATAGAAGATACACTTCACTTATGCACCCAAACTCATCCAATTTACCGACCTGGAGCTAATACGTGCGAAATGAACTTCCTAAATAACATATCATCATTAGCAATATGTAAATTAAAAACTATCAAAAATACGTGTGGACACAAATTCCTCAGACATGTCAATGGATCTACGCGGTAGTAAAGGAAACAATGCTGAATGCAATCACCATCCTTCCCTTATCACGATTGAAGGAAGTGGCTTCCTGAAATTGAACCCAAATAGTGTTGTCAAACACGATCACATAACGATTCAAGCTCATCGCATCTATTCAAACAATATACGGGTGGCATATACTAGACGTAATAGAGACATGAACCTCACAAATGTGGAGCACATGATTGCGATTCACCACAATGCTCCAAATATCACCACTTATCAAGCAGAATTGCAAGGAATACGGGAACAGATCAAGTCCCAACAGTTGGAGTTACCACATCAAATTCAGCAGCATAATACCCTACATATCGCCATCAGTGTCTCCGGGTTATTCCTAGCGTTTGGAATCAGTGTGTTCTTAATTTGGAAATCCAGTCGATTCATCCGTAGACGCACATAATTTCCCATTCCATAACCAAGAAGAATTCGACAGCCGAATCAACAGTCATCTATCAACAGAACGATTGAACACAGTTCAATGGGGGGCAGGATGTTGAGTACGGTCAGCATTCACAGTGCACCGGCATCCAGTTGATAGCCGCACGACATTGAATCTGAAACCTAAATTCACTACTTGACATTGAACTGGGTTCAACCCAAATGCGAATGTAACATAACACCGTTGTTTTTCTTTTAGTCTTTGTTTCCATTTATTTTCATAATGTTTCCACTATATTTGCACAGTAATCAGTTTGCACCATACATAATAACAAAATTGTATTGCAGAATAGGCAATTTACTTTTTATTTTTCTTGTACGTAATATTTAGTAAAGTAAGCTAATTTCATCAAAAGCTCTTTGTGCTAGAATAAGCAATATCTTAGTATAAATATTGGCTAATAAACATGGAATTGGCCTGATAGAATTTGGCAGCTATCAAGAACGTTCGTGTTTTTATTTCGTTGCTAATATTAGAATATTGGTGTTCTAGTACTGTACTAGAATATCGCCGATAGTCACGGTACAAGAACCGCGGTCTATCAACATAGAAACAATTACAGTAAAAGCACTGTAAACAGTAAGTTTGATGAGCGTGTTATCTCAAAGGCCAGTCGATTGGCCGCCTCGTTCGTGCGATTTAACGCCTCTAGACTATTTTCTTTGGGGCTACTTTAAGTCATTGGTTTATGTCAACAAGCCGACGACGTTGGAAGGGCTCAGAGCCAACATTGAACGCGAAATAGCGGCCGTTTCGGCCGAAGTGTGTGGCCGAGTCATCGAAAATTGGGTCCAACGAATCGACCACTGCAAACGTGCTCGCGGTGGCCATATGAACGAAGTCGAGTTCCATTCATAAATGTTTTGATTGTACTTCAAGCCGATAATAAAGTTTTTGAAATATCTCAAATGGTTTGTGTTTTAATTAAAAAAAGTTGTCAAGTCCTTTTTGGAAAACCCTTGTGATTTTTAGTAGTGGGATTAAATAAAGAAAAGTAATGCACAATATTATAAGCCGAAAAGAAAAAGATTTATATATAGCAAAAGCGCGATATTTAGTGTTTATATTTTAACTTTTGCGGAATATAAAAAGCAAAAGATAATCTTGTTTCGTCATACAAATTATCGGATCTGCGGAAGACTCCAACAATGTAAACTTAGTCAGGAGCAGCCAACCATGCCATCAAATATATTATATTGAATGTGGCGAAATATTTGCTTCACAAAACGAAAACCCCATCCGAATAAATCTAGTACGGCACTTTATAGACCCTGGAAATTCCAGAGACTGGTGCAGACTGCACCCTAGAAAAATGTGATTGATAGTTCTGGATGTGGTATCAAGGATAGACTGCACCTTCCAACATGCGTGGACTATCAAGGACTGTATGATGTCACCAAAAAGACAGTTACCCATTGCCCCGGATCGATCATACACACACAGATACATATCTGATATTGGCCGGTGTTTAAATATAATGTGATATTTTACAGTAATGGAATTAGGGCTGTGTAAGGCTGCTATAATTGTTGAGCGTTTAATGAAACGTCTCTTCAATGTAATTGAATCGAATGGATAGACCGGGGAACTTTCGTGTTGTACTTGAATGATGTTATTATATTGGGAAGATGTTTGCGGAGACAATCTGATGGAAGGACTTAAATGTCTACGCAATTTCCATCTGAATCCCAACTTAAACAAATGTATGCTCTTTAAACGGGAAGTGAAGTACATTATTTCGTCAAAGGGATTATAAGTTCAAAATGTTATAAATTGTCCAGTTCCTACGAACAAGAACCAATCCTGTACTGCATTTAACAGTTTTTTTTTAATTTTCAATTAATTTTTATTAATTTTTACTTAGAACTACCTTACACTACACAAAAATACTTAAGACTAGCTTATGTACTTGCTCAAGTACTTGGAAGTACCCCAGTACTGCTCAAGTACTTGGAAGTTCTCTCAAGTACTCTCAAGTACTTTGAAGTACTCTCAAGTACTTAGAAGTCTCTCTCAAGTACTTCTTAAGTATTTTAACATAATACTTAAGTATTTTAGCAGAAAATACTGGTACTTGACTAAAATCAAGTACCAGTACCAGGTAGTGAAGTACAAGTACAAGTACCTGTTAAAATACTGGTACTGGTACTGGTACTTGATTTCATACAGCCCTGATTTTAGATGATAATAATATTAGGGTTGAGCTGTCCTTTTGCAGGGGCATGATAGCCGAAAGGAGGGTTGCAAGTTTCAAGTATTTCTTAGGATGAAAGCGACATCCGTTGTGCCGGTGACCACCACCGCATCGGGAAACCTAAATATTTCGCTGCGTTCTTGGCGACCATGAACATGTGGTCATTCCAACTAATTAACACACATACCAAGGATAGAAAGTCTTTCGGTTTTATCGACACAAGCGCCATTCAAGGATAATTGTTGATTATTGATGGTTACATTTAGTGACAGTAAACAGCATTGTTTTAGGAAACATTAAATTCCACTCTATTGTTTATACCCCATTTAATTCTGTCAAGGTAGAAATTTAATGTGCTTAACACACGCTGGCAGTTCTACGGCCGAAGTGCCGTGAGACTTGGAAGAAATATGAAAAGCTAAGAGTACTGTCATCAGGCAATGAGTTTATTGAATTAGAAATAGCTGCTAAGTGATCATTTATAAAAATGAGGAAGAGTGTCGGTAACAGAACAGAGCCCTGGAGATCAGACTTGAAACCAAAACAACTTGAATTGCAGAAGAAGAGACTCATCGGTACCATAAGCATGCATTTTCGACAAAAGAGCCTGATGCCAGAAAAAACTCTGTTAAATGCTTTTGAAATATCGAGCGCAACAATCTTGTTTTCACCAAAATGGTGCAAAGATTTGTTCCAGTTTTCGGTGAGATATGCCATCAAATCACCAGTGGACCTGTTGCTGCGGAAAACATACTGCCGGTCATTAAGAAGTTTTAGTGATTCTGCTAGTAAGAAAAGAAAAGCTTGCGCAGTGGTTTTGCCAGCGTGAAAGAACATCTATTCAGAAGTATTGGGGGAATACCATCAGGGCCAGCGGATTTGTGCACGTTGAAATCCTTAAGTTCTCTTGCTACTGTACGAGTTAGAAAGTGATTTTGTCCAATGGAAGATTCTATGCTCTTAAATGCAGTCGGAGACAAAGTGCAATCTGCGAGCTAGCTGCAAAATATGCGACTAGGACTTTGGCTTTGTCTAAAGAGCTGACAGCTGGGATGTCATTATAAATGAACGTAGGTATTAAGGACGAGGCAGAATTCTTATGTTTTTCACAAATGATGAAAAATTTTTGCTTCCTTTCGGACAATTTAGCACTTTCTGCCTCAACTTTTGGCCATGGCAGAATTTGACACGAATCGATGCATTTTTCATAATTTTGCATAATTTCTGGCTCGTTTAAACTTATTCCGATTTTTCTCAGAGAGGTTGGCTTTGTGCAATAAGTCCGGTTTTAGGTTTGATACTCTTTACCCTATGTGGAATGAAGGATCTCATATCCAGCAGAAGTATGTTCGTGATCGCATCAGCCGCGGCATATATGTATATGATGAAACTGGGTTCATGCCAATTCATAAATTTAGCGGTACAGCGGTATAGCGGTTATAGCGGTATAATAATATATAAAATCGTGGAACACCATTTTTAAGTAAATGCTAGTAAAGATAATAAAAATATAGAAACAGCACTGCGCGCTATTAAATCAATACAAATTAAACTTGGCGATCTAATACATGAAGCCGATTCTAAGCATTTAAGGAGAACAATGTTTGTCATTACATTGATGTATTGAATTCTGTAATATGTAAAATTATCATATTTTATTCAGATTTTTGTTAAAATTTACATGGTCTGAGTTACCGCAAAATATTTTACACAGAGATTTGATACCTAATTGTAAAATCATTTATTATTTTCAAAATCATTTTGCTTGATATTAGCACATGTACATTTTAACCTTAGTTATTGATAGGTAATAATGGGACTGAATATGTAAATAGTAGTGTTGGGATAGCATTAGCAGAATTGGTTCACAGTGAAAAGTTTTTCCGATTTATTGAACTTGAAGCTATTTTTGTGTTTTTGTATTTGTTGTTGGCGATGACAGACTGGCTTATATTTAAATATAGTCATGTACACATAACCCATGTAAGAGAAGGAGAAATTCAGATAAATAAACATTTCGTAACCACTCCGAACAAGTGCGACGTACAGTCATCGGCCCTACCTTCTTCATAAACTATTGCACCTAAACAGACCGGAAAGACTCCTGCTCTAAATTAAACTGTTCTACTCGTAACATCAGTTAAGTAGCCACGAGAGGTGCAAAACAATGTTTGTTGCTATATCAAAACATAATAAAAATTTAGGCTATGTTTGTTCGATCTTTTCAACCCTTTGTTATAGAAGTAGAAGAAAAAACATTTCCGTTTAGAGACCACCCCCGCTTGGGACACAACTTTGGGTATTTGTTAACCTTGGTGGGACATGAAAAACCTCCAAAGGATTCCTGGCAAAAATGCACCATATCATTTTTACGGCGGTTTGAAGATTTTACCATTTTTAGCCATTCATTCGTAGGGCTTTTGTTTTGAAGGGTTTGGGGGCGCTGGGTCCAGGGGCGAAGATCATACCCTAGGGGAGCGTTACGTTTATTGTTACAAATAAATCGCAAAGAAAACGGGAAATCCCATGAAAAGTTTGTCTTGATCATCGTCAACAATTGAGTACGACGTAAAAAGAAGGCCTATCTTAGGAGTCTTCACCAAGAATAAATGATTCAATGTCGTTAAAACTTTAAAACTCTATAAAAATGAATGAATAATTACAATATATATATTTACTAATTACACTCATGGTCTCTTATTTATTTTTTTCATTTAATTATCGTCTTACGATGAATTTTTAAAATGAATAAGGGTACATTATGGCAAACAAATATGATTCATAAAATAAAATAAAAACACGAAATTGCCCATGTATTTCCACACTGGCTCTAAGGTTGGTGTATTGGCTTTTGATGCCCATGACACGGGATCGTATCTCGCAACAGCCAATTCATCGAAGTATTATTTTATGGTGTTTCTTTTTAATGAGGTACTGACAAAATCTCTTGTTTCTTTATCATGTATCGCTACCTCCCCTGTTTCTACTTTTATTGAGCTGAGCGAGGCGAAGCTCTAATATACGGGTATGCCATTTTGGTCAAATCCAAGATGAAATTTTGCACATAGCTAGAGTCTAAGGTGGTGATTGTTATTGGCTAATCAAATAAATAAAATTGGAAAAGTTGTACCGCGAAGCAATAATCACCGAAAAACGCTCTCATTGACTTAACAGGGGAAATTTTTTTTCACGCCCACTACCTGCAGGTTCCTTGAATAATATCGATCAAATTTTCCATGGTGATGTTATAGCACGCGCTCATCAGTATCAATAAGTTATATGTTAAATGGCGTTAAAGTTCCTATTCTTGATGAAACATCGATAAGCGGATCCGGGTTGTTGTTTCAAATAATTTGAATTCATATCAAAATACAATCTTGAATTAAAATGCTTATGTAGAATCTTAATGTAGGGTCCAGAGAAATTGAACGAAAAACGCTCAGTACAATTATTTGCAAACCGCGCATCTAGTATCATTATTCACAGTTTTTTTTATTATAAACATTTTGCCAAGTTGGTTGCGTCAAACTAATATTGGATGCCTAGAGCTTATTATAATGTGATATTTATTTCTAAGCATTGCTTTAATTTACTCTTCTAAACGAGAATTCCGAAAGTAAATAATATTTGGCTAGCTATAAAATTGTTCATTTATGTCTAATTTGATCTCATGGTCGGAAAGCGGGGTTCTCATAGGCCCAGTGAGGTATTTTAAGTACGACTATTTTTGCTACGACTAATTGTACTTTTAAGCACATTTGTCTAGCATAAGATGATAATATTAATAAATATGAAATTAAAAGCTGAAACAAAAATAAAATATTGAAAAGGAGTGATAAAAAGCAAATGAGCTTTTTAAAAATGCCTTTTAAAATATCCAGGATTCAAAGAGGAATAAATATGGAAGAAACGCACTCATTGAAGAGAGGCTTGTTGAAAGGTAATCAGGCTCTGAATTTCGTAGTTCCAAATGGCTGGTAATAATAGTAGTAAGTCAAAAAACAATATATCATATAATAATTCGATCAATCAGCAATGAGCAAACAACGAATGTGCCTTACTGCAGATACATTTATATGTAAAGGGTCATAAGGAAATAAATACTCGTATATTTCAATTGTTTACATGCCTATTCATTGATTGTATTAAATTTAGATTCAGTTATGAAGAACGAAGGTAGAAGTTAATTGGCCGTATTTATTAAGAACCAAAAAAAGGGCACATAAACTATACGTACGTAAGCGAATATTATATTATTATTTGTTACTTATTTTCTTACTTCTAATATAAGCTTGTATCAATTAGTAAGTGTAAAAAAACATTATTTGGCATTCATTCAAAGTTGGAAAATTTAACTTTTTTGTTCCCAAAATGTCTCGCATTTGATGGTATGGCTTATAACGTATATAATAAAATTAATCCCGATATTTCTTTCTTTACAAGAACATATATTATTTTATTGATAAAACTACCTTCAAGTGTTTGTATGCCATATAGTGCACTTAACAATGTAAATATTCACAACAAATATTAAATCAATGTAAAATAGCATCATGCTCTTAAATTCAATTATATAATAACTTATATATGCCTTACATTATGTTAATTTTTTTTTATAATCCAACTTTCACTATTGCTCAACACTTGCACGTCGTATATATATGTATATATATATATGAACCGTTTAAAAATTAATACTTGCACTGTTGAATATGCGAATTAAGGATCCTTAAAACTCCAATATTTAGTTTTGGTTAATTGTTTAATTAAATGGTTAATTGTTCAAAACAAAGTATTTGAAAATAAAGTTTATTATTGTTTTAGTTCAAGAACAAAAATACAAAAAAAGAAAGCTTGTTTGTAGAATGGCGCGATAATTGGAATATTCACGACCGTCATATTTTCTTTGAGCGAAATACTGCAAATATTACAATATAATATCAACAGACATTTTTTTAATATTTTCTTAAATTTTAGTACGGATAAATGAACGTGAAAACCGAATCAAGGCGAACTCGAACAGGAATCAAAACACCCTTATAAAAATTCTTATAGTATCTCTTCTAACCGGCCAACATTCATTTACATAGTAACAGATAGAATAAGCGGGACTAAAAGTCTGCTTCACTCGTAAATATATTCTAATCAGTAACCCTATATGGTACAAGAAATATAAAAAAGAGAAAAGAGCAGTATTTCACTATAAAGAAGAAAATACGCTATTTTTTTTTCTACTACTTTTTCTACATACGTACACATACACGTTAAACCAGCTTATCTATATTGTGGATCCTGACTGGGGAAAAATAGATATTGCCAAATAGAAATTTGCTAAATTCATTTAAAACCAACATCTATGTATTCATTTTTGATAAAAGAAACATGCGCCAAAAAAGTTTGCGACAAGTACATTGTGTAATAAAAAGGTGGATATTTCAGTATATAGTATACCCGTTCAGGGGCAGAAATGTCTCGCACTTGCGCTGCTGTTGGGCGCCAAATAGTATGCATGTTACACCAATGTGCTTTGGCTTATTATTACTTAAAGGGGAATCTTAAATATAAAAAAGAGACCATAGATTTGCGCAAACTTCCCAACGTCATTTTTATAGGCTTTTAACTTAAAGGGGAGCACTTCGGATATTACGATGGACATAGGTACATATTGAATAATGTTTTTAAATGTATTTGAAAAGGGAAAATATTTTAAGCTTTTCTCATTGACAGTGAACATACAAAATTTTAGTATATATGGTACTTTTTCATTAAAAATTAGACTCAATATTTTTTTGCTTAATATTCGAATACATTAGTATAAGCGAGTATATGCATACGTAATAAGAAGCTTCCTTATATATTATTTTAACATAAAACAAAAACTTTATTCGGTCTAGGTAAGGCAGATATATTTTTTCCATTTTCTTATTAATCTCAAGGACATTAAAAGAAATTTCGTATGACTAAAGAAAACAAAAATATCAATCCAATATATTAGCATTTAGAGGTATATCAATTTGAATTAAGATAACAATTGTTACAAAACTTTGTTTATTTCATAACACCAGGTGGGATCAAAAGCTACGTCGGGGTATGCACGAAGTAAGAAGTTGTTCCTGATAGAAGCTAAGTTGATTAATTCGAGGCGCTGTGCTATTAATTTGGAATTTTTTCTATTAAGAACATTTATGGGTATATGGTTTAATGCTATGATATCTCATTGTAGAATAAAAAAAGTACAATTAAGGAAACACATAAAACATTTCTAATGAAAGATAACTTGAGTATGAGAAATACACTAGGAATATAAGCACAGTATCCAAAGTTTAACAACAGATATTGTAGCATCTACCAGTTGAATTGAAAGGTCCGAAAGGAAAAAAAATATTAGCAACGCAAGACTCTGATAATAAGTGAAATAGTGGTATGTTAGTGTTTGGAGTCATTGATACATTTTCGGCTTTCCCAACATCGTCGTACAACGTGTTTTTCGTTATTTCTCTCATACCAAAAACCCTGTTTTATCACCTACATATGAATGTTGGAGTCAACTTTTTTATCATCACTTTTCTTCTGGCAATATTTTAATTTTATTACTGCTATTATTTTTATTATTATAGTCACAAGTATTATTATATAATACAATATAACTAGCTGTATGAATCTTATAAGTAATGTTATTAATGTGACTACTATTGCTATGGACCTCAGTAGTGGGTGTGCTGGAAGTCGAATACCATAAACAGCTGAGTCACTGAAATTATAATTCACGCACTTCTCCTTAACCGGATACTGACAAAACATCGAATGAAATAGGCTTGTCTAGTAACTGCTTCCCAAAACTCGCCCTTCGAAATTTGACACTAAGGTTTTATTGAAAAGTAACAAGGACTTATTATATATAGCCGATTCTGATGGTCAGATCAGCATAAATATGCAAATTTTACATCAGGTTTGAAAGATCAAGTCGATGACGGACAACAATATTCCTTTGGTTTCTATCGCAAAAAACATAGTTTTTGATAGTAAATTACATTTATGGTATATGGCACATAATAATATTAATAAAAATGTGATATTTAAAGATAAATAATAGGTTTTCTTAACTTTCCCGGTGTAAGTTGGCAATAAACAGAGTTTTACCTACATATGGGAAAAAATAAATCACATATAACATAACATAATATATGTTATTTAATTAAAAGAAAACGAAGGAACATGGATAAATTAAAGAAAACAAACTATATAGAAACATAAACATGTTTGACAATACTAAAAATGCAAAGACAAAAGATTTCATAAAAATAGGTAATTAATGAAAAGCAAAAAGTTCCTCGCAGCTTCACTCCTTGTGATTATCAAATACGATTATGCGTAATTAATTACCAAATACGAGTATATGTCATAAAAAACAACTTTAAAAAAGCACATCAAAAAGAGCTATAAGCACAGAAAAATATATTAGTGCTACGTGAATAATTGGAAAAATCGTTAAGTAAATTAGCAAAAATATTTAAAAGGTCTTCGCAGGCATATGCTTAAAGCATCATATGAATCACATACAAAAAATTAAAACTAAATATATATACCTCCATTACGTTAAGGCACGCAAATAAAACACAAATGTAAACCGACGAATCAAAACTGGGCCCATCAATAAAAAAACCCGGAAAGAAAATATAATATTTTTTTTTATTTTAATATATAAACAATGCGCGGTCGCTTATATCAAATGAAAATCATCGTCACAGGAAGTAAAAAAAGAATAATCATTACATGTTACATATTTGATCGTGATCGAAGAAAATAAAATTACGCTTTCTCTCGAACTATCTGGCCTAACTTTGCAATTAAAGTATTTTAAACATTTTAACATACTTTAAAATTTTTAAAAAGTAATTTTTTGATTTTTTTTTTTTCACTTTTCTTTTATTCGATGAAAACATTAAATTATTATAATTTAATATGGATCGCTGAACTTAACTCCAGTTCGCAGGATTAAAGCAAGACATTCATACTTACCTTGTTAATTAAGAATATCCTCACTTATGAATTCTAAACTGTAATTCACCGTTATCTAGTGTTTCAAAATTGATGTTGTACAATAGGCGCAACAAACAATATTTGGGACTTTCTTAATAACTGTTTTAAATCATCACTTTTATTATAGATTTATTTGCACTAAACAATATATGTGCGCATATGTACATATATATGCATATGCCAAGAATAAAAATATGCATCTTGTGGTATTCATTGCTCAGTTTTAGAGCCTAAAATATCATTATTAGTCGCCACTTATCATCAATTTTCTAACTCTAATAAGATATTAAGTTGTTTTGAATTAATTCTTTTTCATTATTGTTTGAATATCTCTCTCTCTCTTCCTCCCCTCTCTCTCTCATTCTCTCTCTCTCCCCCTCCCTCTCTCTCTCTCTCTCTCTCTGTATATATATATATATATATATATATATATACATATACATATATATAAATATGGTATATATATTTTGTCCTTATTTTTGAAACAAATATCGCATCGGAAAACACCAAAATATGTGTAATTTAAATTTTAATTTTAAATTATTGTTACAATAGTTCCAATAGTGCCTATAGTATTACGTTTTTGATTTATAAAGGAAAAAATTATGATTTGTTTACACGGGTTTCGTCGCTTGAACATATCAAGTAGATTTTGCGTTCGGAACTGTAAAAAAATTAAACTTTACTGTGAGTAGGCATATCCCTCTGTGCATTTTGAGTGCTTTTCAGTTTCATCGGATGTAGGAAAGCTTTTCAGCGATTTACTAGAACGCCATGTCGTAAACTCTACGCAGGATATAGTATAACATTCCTGGAGCCTATATTATAATATGTATATATTTTCTTTTAATGGAGGGATATCTAAATGCAGTACAAAAAATCGTCTTTGACACTTTGTTATTGTACTCCTAAATTCTGTTCCTATTTACTTATTTTTATATTATATACTTCACAATCTTTGTATTGTTTATTAAGCAATAAGTAAATGAGAATCAACGTTGTATAGACGTATTGCATGAAATGCGGAAAAAGGAAAGAAAGAAAACAGAACCCCACTCGGAAAAAAGCTTTTATTTTTTCGAAGAAATCCGCGTTATTGGAGAAACATTATTTGACCGCTCTTTCAACACATATACTTATGTGCACAAATATATGGGTGAATATATCAACTAAGGTCTGTTTGTTAGCCGAAAAATATTAATAAAGAAATTTTTAAAAGACAAGTGTTTTCTGACACATAGAATTGAGTGAATAAAATGCTGACTTTTATTGAGAATCGAAGTCTATTTACTTGCAGTCAATTTAAAAATCATCTAAGAAACATGACCCATTATTTCATATATTACCCACAACGTGCTTGGACATAATTTTCGAGCAGACTTTCTTAAAAGGTCAACTAGTGGAAGTCCCTTATTTATTAATTCTATTTCAGGCAAGTTATTGTTGAAACAGTCGAACATTAAAATTGCTCATCACCATTAAAGTAAAGGCAAGCTGAGTAGAAATTTAACAAACTCATACAAGTTTATCAAAGCTCGATACCAGAATAATAATCAACATTCAGAATATATTTTTTCTATTTAAAAAACGCATATGCCTTATTAATAGGCGCTTGCGTTTGAAAAAAAAATTAAAATTGCTCCGCCCATTGTTTTTTATTATAAAATATACACTATACTAGCGTAAATGCTAGAATACTTTACATATTTTATAAGTTGGGGAAAATATAAATCTTAAAAGTCTCAAACATATCTAGATATACAGGCTCATATGTACATATACATATATATACAAACGTATCAATTTATTTGAAAAAAAATATATATATTGTACATATAACATTAAGATAAATATGTGTATATACATATTGTGTATAAGAAATTGGAGTGTATGTCCGCATAAGGTGTCAATATTTATATCGTTACATTCAGCATATCGCCGACTTTAATTTTTTATCGAGTTGCAGTATGTACATATATACATATATACGTATATATGTTTATAAATGTATATATACACATTTATAAATGTCACTTCCCCATAAAAATACATGTATTATATACATGAAAACAGATGCATCGGAAAGTTTCATCAATATTGTTTAGTGATTAATAAACAAAAAACAATCGGCAGGATATGAATCCCATATATACATATATATGTGGAGGCTCATATGCAGGACCTTCACATGAACTTTTCGTTTTTACATCTTCCTTATGCCACCGAGTTTAGATTGAAGTTGTGCATTAAAATGGTTATTAAATTTTATTTCACTTTATAAATACAGACAAACTGAAAGCTTTTTGGTAGTAAGGAAGCTTTTTGGTAGGAATGCAAAGAAAAAATGCATACATATGGTATGCAACTAATTGTGATACAATCTTTTTTGCATTTGTTTTTTTAGGGAGTATTATGCATTTTTCCTTAAGTTTAAGAATGTAAACGGCTTAGTTCAATAATCATATATCTGAGAATATGTTTTAACAAACAAGATGCAATTATCGCTTGCTGAATTCCAGATATGTTATATAGCCAATAACGGCATCAGCGGAGAGTGCGGACTATTGCGATTAAACATAAAAGCCTGAGGTTTTTCGTATGCAGAGCTCAAGCTCTTCTCAAACTACAATATTTTCTTAAACTATATTGAAGAGATTCGCGTTTCATTTATTCGGTAAACGAGTAACAGTATGAAATTTTTGTCATAGAATTAACATCATCTGCAACTATTTACTTTTGCTATCTCATATTTAAAAAAAAGTACTTCCGCCTGTTTTATATGTACTTACAAAAGTTGGCTTCGTTTCTTCAATGTAAATATTTTCATGCATCAATAATATTTTATATTTTATATTTACCTTTTCAGTTGCTTGAAACATTTTCTTAAATTTTCTAATAAAATATTTTTTCTTTGTATGGTCAATTCAAATCTTACAACCGCGTACCAATTACATTGGTTTTGATATGGTTTCTTTATAATGAGCTTGATACTTATAATGAGCTGAATAATTTGATGCAAATATTGGTTGCAGTTATAAAATATATCTTTTTGTTTTCTTAAGAAATATATAAATATAACAATAATGCAGATATTAATAACAAAAAAACACTGCAATCTATAGTTCAATAACAACTGCCTATAGAGGCAATAAGAACAAAAATATTGATGAGAGGGGTCATTAAAGCAAAAAACGTAAATCGAATTTGTTAGATCAATTCACAAGGTAAGTCGAGAATTTCTTTGTAATTAAAATGTAATTAAAAAGTCATGATTTAATTTTTTTTGGAAAATGGATTCATTTTGAATACATCTTATGGAATAATGTAGCTTATTGAACAGTCGTGAAGCGCTTGCAGAAAAGAAATGAGAAAATACATACATAAATGCAGACTGTGGTGCGGAACTAGGACAAGATTCTTTTCATTTATTCTGAGTTGATAGTTAGAAGAGCTTCTGTTTAGTAGATATCCAGATCTCGCGAAAAATATTTTTAAAACTTTCTAACAATATAAATGTAAATGTAAAATACGACTACTTCGGAAAATTTGATAGTTTTGTGGTACCCCTTGTCATACAGCGGCCCGGCAAATTGACGAATATATATACTTGAATCACTCAACATTTTTATTGAAACTTTATCAAATAATTTAATAACGAAAAACACGAAGTGGCAGAGGAACTACTTCTATCTCAACTTATTATTTTAAGAACGGTGTTAGTATTTTCACACTTATTACATTAATTGAAGAGCTAACACCCTCAACGCTGAAACACCCCAAATGAATACAGAAATCGAACAGACAAATAAATTACTGAAAATTAATAGAAACTAAAATAAATCAGTTTTTATGAAGCAGTTTCCATAAAAAGATTCTCAAACCAAACACGTTTTCAATATTATTATTGAACTTGTTTTAATAAACTGTATATAACTAATGTTTGAACTAATAGAATCCTTTTAACTCGCCTTATGTTCTGGGACAACAAATAATAAAAAAAAACATAAAAGATATTAAAAGAGTAGTGTCGTCCTCTAGAATTTACATGTACTTTTTCTATATCTATACAATGTATTTTTACAAATTAAAACTCATATATTTTGAAAATTCATTCAAGTTAAGAAGATAAATATGAAGGTGCAATTGAATTTGTAGTTTTGTTTTATTCATTTTTAATTTAAAGCCACCTTATGCTAGACACAAATCCTTAAAAGTAGCTTAATTAACTTTACTAACTTAAGATACCTTACTGTAGTATACGGACACTCTAAAGAAAACAGAACATATCAATCCATGCTTTTTGGCCTTATGATTAGCTTAAGATAATTAGGAAAAAATTAACTATTAAGTTGAGAAAAAGGTTTTCTTGTCGTTCACAAGAACATGACCATTTTAGTGCATAGTTATCTCGCGCCATGGCCATTCAACGTCTTTACAATTTCTTAATATTTTTTAGTTAGTGTAAATTATACTATTTGCTTCAGTAAAGGATTTCAATACCGGGATGCTTATATTCTTATACCTATCTATATTTATATGGAACATTTTACATTATTGTAAAACATTTAATATTATTTTATAATTATTTAGTATATTTCCTATTGTTTTTAAAATTCTGCAATATACATATTTTTCTTAACTGATTATACTACGAAGATTCTCTTTTTTTTTTGAAAACCGAATTTTTAATCTTTTTTCTATAAGTTTATAATTTCATATAAATAAATTCTTTTAATCCCAATGAAGTCTACATTATAGATATTAATTTGTATATCTGGATGAACTATATTATATTTTTAAAATATTTTGTTTTTTTGCAATTATCTCGTTTTACTTTATATGAAATCTAAAGTATTGATTTGGTTAAAAATAGGATTTGTTTTCTTAATCAAAAAACTTGAAAACTCTGTGGACTTTTAAGATATGGAATTTAGGAACGGAAATCGCTTCGATTGTTTTTAAAAACCTAACTTATAAACATGTGGTGCTTATTATGATGGCGTTCTTGCCCATCCCTTTTATACATTTAAAGATTCGTTCAATCCGCAAACAATTATTATTTTAGTGATTCTGGGCGGTAATCTTCTATATCTTTTGAGTGAAATAGTAGATGGCAAAGACCAATTTTGTTTTATTGTAACTGACCTTCGATGGCAGTAATTAGTGTGTGACAGTTGTTCTGACTTAATCAATATGAATTGCAGGTGAATATTATGCATATAAATAACAATACTGATGGAACCGCTATACTGATGTCTATATCAACCAAGCCAATATATCTGCAACTATACTATGCCCGGGAACCTTATAGATATTTATCTTACGCTGTCTAATGGACGTTAGTGGGTTCGGATACCTTCTTACCAATTCTTTTTTTATTGCACTGGATTTCATTGATTTGAAATTAGATAGGCGTTTTACATTAATGGCGAGACCCGATGGTAGAATAGGACTCCTGCACTCGTAACTGTATCTTTGATCTTATGTTCTTTAATTATGCGAGTAGAAATCGAAAATCAAATGGATGTTTTAAGACTAAAGTCGTTATTAAAACATCATAGTACTCAGATGGTTCAAGGTTGCCGGAACTATATTCGTTTTCTAGATTATTTATTTATTATGCCATAGCCGCATACTAATTCGGTATCAATGAAGATCGCCATAGTAAACCCATGGATTGTTCAATATTTCTCACAAAACAATCAAATTACGAGTAAGTGTGTCAAGTGTCTTTTCATGGTAAAAAGCAATATGCACACATAAATCATAAGTTTACTCTCGGGTTTTAAATAAAATTGAGGAAAGTTTCTCTCGCAGTGAAGTGGTTTTGGTTTGCCGGTGTTTTGAACAAAAACCATTTGAAAAAAATGTATACCAGGTGGGATACAGGGTTAATTGATGATTATTAGCAATATTGTCTAGGCCTGCAGATTTGAGGGGTTTGAATGATTTTATCGCCTATCATACAATTCCGATGTCGGTCAGCAATTCATCATTTGAGTGCGTTACTAAATTTTTGTATTATTCCCTCCATAAGCAAAAACGGTCACCGGTTGTAACATGGTTTTCGACTGATTTCTCCATATTTGTTTAGTTGATATTGATAATAACGGTATACATCATTAGCCGAAGTTATTGAAAATATTTCTGATCTTTCTGCGCAAAATTGTAACAATCGTTCCCACTTTCAGTTAAAAGCGGTTAATATTTGTTCGACAGTCATCAAAAGTCCAGATACAACTCTCAAGTGATCTTCGAGAAAATTTACATTTTATATACATACATTTTTATATTCTAATATTTGACATAGTCGTAGGAGCATCTGAGAAAATCTGAGTGAAATTATGTAGGATTGTGCGTATAATACAAATCTGGCGAGAGGCAACTAAAGAACCGTAAACAATAAGTTAAATGTTAACTTTTCCTTCAAAATGAATTTTATATTTATTTTATTCATCCAATGAACGAATCAAAACTTTTAAACTTGAAAAGAGTATGCGAATGTACGAAATACTGCAAGGACTTTAACGATTTTTAACAATATATTGTACAATGCGAAGGATTATGTCAGGCAGTATATACTTTCAGCAAATACCTAAAGAACAACATAGCCATCCCCAACTAAAATACTATCATTCTTAAGCAAAATATAGTGAACATAAGGTATAAACTTTAAACATAACATCAATAAAACCAACAGAAAGCACAGAAAACAGTTAAAACAACTCAAGAAGCCAACAACAACTAAACAATAATAAATGGGAAGGATGCGAATTTTCAACGTAATTTCAACAATTTTAGTAACCGAAACGTATATATAAACAAATTAACGCCAATAAATATAATATTATTATATTAAATATCAAATTAACAATGATGAAAACTTACCCACCCACACCGTTCTTATTTCACTTGCCCACGGTTAAAGCACACAATTACTTTAAAACAATATGTCGTACACTCGTATAATAAAATGACATAACAGAAAGATTACAAAGAAATAACATATGATACTTTTAACTTTATAACAAAATACATACATATATGAAATGAAATCAATATAAGTAACCGGTATTCTGGAAAGAAGTTAGACAAACTTATTTGACTAATATTTATTGTCAAAGTTGTTGAAAACATAATATAGCCCGTTTAAGATTTATTCAGACTGTTCTCCTGTTATGCTTGAGCAAAAATAGTTTTATAAGATAATACAACAATAAAAGAGAATACATAGTGGTTTGCCAGCCATTATTAACTCCAAGCTTATATAATATGTTCCACTGAAAATAAACTTAACGATTTAGAGTAAGCGAAAACACAAATCGACATTGAAAAAAACTAGCGTATGTTTTGCGACTTTTAAAAAAATTCATTTTCTCTTTTCTCTCTCTCTTCCATTATGAAATGAAAAACTCGACTTTGGACTATGCAGCTATGTTTGATAACTATGCGCCGAGAAGGAAAAATTTTAAATATTCATTTAAATTAGCATCCGCAAAAACACTTCCGAAACATATTTGAAGTGAACAATTTGTACTAAATTGTGGTCGGTTGTTGTCTGTACTGTCCGAATCTTATCAGAATTTCGGATCACGTTTTCCAATCCCTCCACCCTCTGTGGTTGATTGTGCGTTCGCAAAATAATCAGAGAGAAAAATACTCTGATTCTGCCGGAATTATTCTTCTTAATGTTATACAGTTTCAGATGATCTTTCAGTCATTAAAAAGGGAAAAATCTCCGGGTATCGGTATATTCAATGTTGTGCTTAGGTAGTGGTTGTAGAGCGGGACACCATCCCGTTCAGCAATGCACTGAATAATGCATATTATCCAGTGCATTGGAAGACAGCGGTGGTGCAACCAATCCCCAAGAGGGGTAAAGACACCTCTAACCCGGCAAATCTCCGCTCGATAAGTCTCCTTCCGAGTATCAGCAAGGTCATCGAGAAGGTCGTCCTTAGGGCCCTATCTAAATGGGTTTAGGAAAATAAAATCATCCCGGATAACCAATTCGCTTTTAGAGCGGGGCATGACACTATTCATGCCGCGTAGAAACTCGTATCGCATATCCAATGGAATAAATGCAAGAACCAATGCACGGGTGCCTGTCTGATTGACTTGGAAAAAGCTTCGACACCGTATGGCCTTATTACAAGCTCAGTCGGTTGGGCATGCATAAACCACTGCTATATATGATATTTGACATGTCAACCGATAGAAAGTTCGTTGTGAAAATTCCCAACGTAACTTATATCCATTTGAAATCAAAAACGGACTGCAACAGGGTACGGTAAACTCGCCGATCCCTTTCAGCATTTATCTGAGTGATCTACTTGTTTCTCTTCACCACACAATAGCGTACGCAGACGACCTAATCGCGTACAGATCAGGTTCGACGATCGACGTCATTATTACTCCTCTGCAGCGTGACTTCGAAAAAATTCCACAGTATTGTGATGACTGGAAGTTTTTTTTTTTTTTTTTTTTTTTATCCCGTTTATTCAACACCTGTTTAAAATTACCATTTAGTTGAAGCTTTCACAGTTTATCAGGGTCTACGTACATTGTAGGACCAATGTCCCTTACAATTATGTTTTTATTTGTTTAAAGAGTAGTTGGCACAAGTGGGATTTAATCCACCCGAAACGATGGAGGTTTTGTTCACACCGAGCGCCCCTTGTCGCTCGTTGTTGTCGCCAGATGTTATCATGATGATGTACCCAGTACTTACCCAAACCGTTCAATTAGGTCTGTTGGTCTGTATCGTTTAAGTCTTCGTATTTCTGTTTGTTCGTCATTTGGGATATTGCGTATTTGTATGTTGTAAAATCTTACTTTGGTATTTGACATAGCACTTTTCTAATTCGTCTGCAACAGTTGTTATGTGAAGGTCTTTATGAATTTCCGTGTTTGGTACGTACCATTCTGCGTTGGTAATTGTTTTTAATATTCTGTTTTGTGTACGTTGAATTATTTGGATGTTTGAGGTTTTGGAAGTGCCCCATAGTTGTAGCCCATATGTCCAGATAGGTTTAATCATAGTTTTGTATATAAGAAGTTTATTGTCTATTGACAGTCTAGAATTTTTACCAAGCATCCAGTAACATTTTCGGAGCTTGTCGTTTAGTTGTTTATTCTTTTCTACAATGTGTTGTTTCCATGTTAGTTTTCTGTCAATAACCATACCTAGATATTTGGCGTGATCGCTGGATTTTATGTTCTTATTATTAATTATTATTGGAGGTCAATTTTTCTAGTGGTGTAGATAACCTGGATAGTCTTATCGTCGTTTATTTGTATACCCCAGTTTGTGAATCACTGCATTGTATTGTTTAAATGGTTTTGTAATTTGAAATTTTCGTCATTTGGGTCTTTGTCAGATTGCAGTATGATAGTGTCATCTGCAAATGTTGCTAACATGGAGTGTTGCGATGTCGGGGTAGGTATGTCTGCAGTGTATATTAAGTAGAGGAGTGGCCCCAAAACGCTACCCTGGAGAACGCCAGCTTGGACTATATGCAAATTAGAGTATTCTTCCTGGTGTTTTACATAGAAGTGTCGTTGGTCAAGATAGCTTTTAAGTAGCTGGTAAAAGTCTAATGGTAAGGCTTTGTTAAGTTGGTAGAGTAGTCCCTTATCCCAGACTTTGTCAAATGCTTTAGATACGTCAAGAAATACTGCTGAGCAGTATCTTTTATTGTCTAGGTCGTTTGATATTTTGTTTATTACCCTATGTGTTTGTTGTGTAGTTGGGTGATGTTGTCTGAACCCGAATTGGTGATTCGGTACAACATTGTTGTTGTCAAGTATTGGTTGTAGTCTTTTCTGCATGATTTTTTCCAGGACTTTGAATAAAACTGGTAAAAGGCAGATGGGACGATAGCTACTAGCTTTTGTTATGTCTTTTCCTGGTTTGGGGATGGCGTGTACTTCAGCGACTTTCCACGCTTTTGGGAAGTATTTAATTCGAATTATAGCGTTAAATATATTCCTGATATAAATAATGGCGTGATCAGGTAGTTCTTTTAAGATTTTCCCGTTTATCATGTCGTAACCAGGGCATTTATTAGTCTTGACACTATACTTAATATGAAAGCCAATTTCATTTTTGGTAGTCAATTTGATTGGAATTGCTTCATTCGTGTTTTGGAGGTTTAAATGTTGTGGATTATTGTCTTTTTCGTTTGTGAAGCAGTTGGCAAAGAAGTTCGCTAATGTTGCGGCTTTTTCTGCGTTTGTCTTAGACCACGAATTGTTTTCGTTTAACATTGGTGGTTGGTGTGAAGTCGTCTGTTTTAAATTTCTTGTGGCGAGAGAATAGTTCGTCTGGTTTCTTGTTCATGTCTGTGGGCCAGTATGTTTGTTCTCCTGTGCTGAGAAAGTGCACGTTAAGTGATTTTAGAACTCTTAAAAGGATACTCCCCTTTCTGTTTGTTAATCTGGAGCCCCAGTCTGTGTTTTTTGCATTAAAGTCGCCTCCTGCAATAAATCTTTTCCCTAGCGTGTCAATATAACTTTTGTATTGGTCTGTCGATATATTAAATTTGAGTGGACAGTAAAGTGCCGAGATTATGTGTGGTCCGTATGCGTCTTCAATTTGTATGGTCGTTGCTTGGATATGCTCAGTTTTGTAGCCTGCAAGATCTATTGATTTGATTATCTGTCTTATTATGATTGCTGTGCCACCATGAGCTTTGTTGTCAGGGCGATTTGTTTGATACACATTGTATTCGGGTATTTTGAAAAAGTTTTTGTCTGTGAAATGTGTTTCTGAAATCAATAAGATGTCTATGGAGTTGGTTCTGATAAATTGTTCAGTCCGTTAGCATTCCAAATAGCGATCTTTAATCGGTTTATCTTCATATTTAGTTACTTAGTTTGGTTATTAGTACTGTTAGTGTATCCATCATGTTAGCGATTTGTGTCACTAGTTGTTGTATCATTGTTTTTAATTCAGTAAGGTCATTTGAAGATTGTGCTTGCTGAGGTGTTGTTAATATTATGGGAGTATGTTGGTTAATTGGGGGAGGATCAGTAGGTTGATTTTGTTTAGTCTGTGTTAGTGGTTTGGACGTTTGGCGTTCAGACTTTGCAGCTTCTGCGTAAGTGACAGTTGTCTTGAAGGCAGTAGTATTGTTTGTGGTAGTAGGGGATGTAGGGGGTGTAGGGGTTGGTTTGGTTATTGAGATCTCTTTGCTTCTCAGAGGTGGAAACCTTTGTAGCTTCAGTGTCTTATATATTTCACAACCTTTGTAATTTGCTGTGTGGTTGTTTCCACAAAGAGCACAACGTATGTATTTATTTTTTCTTTTATTGGACAGTTATTGGAAGTTGAAAACCTACTTCCAGAAATCAGAATCTATATTGTTCAGAATGCCTTTGTCTAGAGCTTCTCGGGACACTAGAAAAATTTAGAACAGGATCTCTATCTTTGGGCCGGACGTGCGTCCACCGCCGAGACAAAGTGTAGTCAGATACTTTGGGATCATGCTGGATCAGTATCTATATTTTGACAAACGTGTAGATGCGAATCTACTAATACAAAAAAAAAAAAGACTCCGTTAACGGATACTTCACTAGTTAAGGTAAGGTAGGGTCGGGTAGGGTAAGGTAGGGTAGGGTAGGGTAAGGTAGGGTAGGGTAGAATAGGGATAAATACAAAATAAAATACAAAAAAAAGTAAAAAACCGACAAAATAAAAAATAAATATTACAAAATCAAAAATTAAAAAAAAATATACAGGGTGTCCCACGAGCAGTGTGCCAAAAAGCTAGACCGTGTAGGTCTGGTCAAGACAAGAAAAAAATCGTATGGGAGGGGGGGTCTATTCCCTCCCGTTTAGCCGGGAGGGGCAATTTTCTAAAAAATTTACTTCATTTGGAAAAAAAAATATTAAAATCAACAGTTACATCCACAATGCCGTGATATACTTTTTTGTAAAGCCAGAAACCTCTTCTTTCATCCTCTTTTCAAACGAATCTGTTTTAAGTAATAGTTTTTGAGAAATTAATTTTCAAACTCAAAATTTTGAAAAAAAAAAATTTCGAACTATGTATTTTTTTTCAAAATTGTATGTAATTAAGTACCAATTTTTTTTCAAAAATTCAATTCTCTTATTAGCTTTTAGTTAAAAACAGAAAACCGGATGCAAAATTGTCTTGTAGTTTTTGAGAAATTAAAAAAAAACCCGAACCACTTTTTTCTAAGAAAATCATTTTTTTTGGTTTTAACGCGGCTGGACTTTTGCCCACAATTAATATATGAAACATTGACCTATTTTTTATTATTTTTAAAAAAATCGGAGTTCTATTATAATAAATTTTTAATTTGATCCCCATTTTTTAGAAGGCAAAGATTATATCTCCTTCTAATGGCTGCACATAAGTCTATGCTTGACAAATTTTCTTCCAATTTGACTCCCGCGACTTCAATCCGTTCTTTCAGTTGTTCCAAAGATACTATTTCCACTTCGTAAACATAATTCTTCATGAATCCCCACACATAAAAATCTAGAGGAGTTAAATCTGATGATCTAGGTGGCCATTGCGTGCGGCTCCTTCTTCCGATCCAACGGTCACTAAAATGATCATCCAGCCAGTTTCTAAGCTGTAGTGTGCTGGTGCTCCATCTTGCTGGTAGATTAAATTATCTGCTATGGCCCAAGGAACGTAGTCCATCAAATCGGGCAAAAGGTCTCGTAGGAACTGCAAGTATGATTCTCCATTAATAACGACATTCAAAAACCGGGGCGTTAATTATAAAAAAAAATCTGTAATAATTTTGAAGCATTGGTGCAAAACTATGTTACTGAATGATTCTTATCATGGTCATTTAATGATTTGAGACGTAAAACACAGGTTAACCGTCTTGCGTTAGTACCCTTCCTATCGCTTATTTACTTGCGTTAGTAAAGCATCTTGTTAATCTTCCTATACTCGTACCAAAAAAGAAAAAAAAATAACACGTATACCCGCGCACTCAATAGAACGTAGTTTCTCTTCTACTTCAATTCTTTTGCAATGAATTTATTTTAATCAGTAGAGTGATATATTGTTAACAAAATAAAAAAAAAATTATATTAGTTATTGTATTTAATAAATAAGTGGAGGTCTTCTTATTAAGCCTCTCAAAAAATGTACTTTTTCATATAGGGCTTAAAACTTGAACAAAAAAATGTTCTTTTAATGAAAACAAAAACGTCAAGGAACATTAAAAAAATTAACTTACACAACAGAGGTTTTTTCGCCGCAGTCGGGACAAACCATGCATGTTCCAAACAAAAATTAGTCTTGCAAAAAACACAATTGTACCGTGTCTTTCGGTTTTTTTTGGACGAACAATAACTACAGCAAACACTTTCAGTATTATTAGCCATTGTCGAAGTTTCTGGTCCATCCAACTTTCATACATATCTCAGCAATCCTTTGTCTTAGCGAACGCGGCAATATCGTGTTATTAGGCTACTAATGCCTCTACGTCCAAATAAGATGGATTTTATTTTCTCGGCATTTCATGCCGGTAGAATTTTTAAACAGTTCTTTCTTATTTTTTCGAATCATGCCTAGCACTGTCAGTCTGTAATCACTTTCTAACTTAGGGGGAAAACATGAAAAAATTTTATGAATAACATGACTTACAAGGAGACGGCAAGGGTTTGGGGTATTCAAATCGAGATGAGTTTCCGGGTGTAATACGTACTCAGTAAGAGTACTTATATCGTCAAGTTATAAGGCCACTACTCAGCCATTGTCGAGAAAAAAATTCCAAATTAAAAAAGAAATAATTATTACAATTTGATAATCTGTTTTGACCCTTTTTTCCAATTTATTTATATTATCGAACAGTGAATTGAGGAATTTACAATTTTTTGATAATGAAAACTTATAAAATATGAAGAAATTGAAAGAGAACGCATACAACTACATAGTTCATCGTTAAATGTTATCAATGATTTTTTGAAAAGAAGTATATTATGAAATAAATTGTATACCTGAGATGTAATGTTTATAGCGTTAGAAATTACTATTTCAATAATTTTTCTTTAACCCTAGTTTACGGATTGGGGTTCGCGTGAAACCCAGCGCATGTTTGAATGCTTACAACTTTTTTCTAAATCACATTTTCGACCTGGGATGAAAACTCAGTGAACGAAATTCATTTATGTTTACGTTTTTCGTCCTTTTTCCATCAAGGCGATTTTAGATAATTTTCTGGAATTTTTTTCTGAAAAAAGTCACAAACCAAACTTGGGGTTCATCCGAACCCCAAGTCTTAAAATAGTAAAAAAGTCTTCCAAACACGTATACTTTATTTGAATATGAATAAAAATAGGGATATGAATAAAAATGAAGATGACGTGTAATAGTAAAAGCCTCAATCACTCTGGAATCGGTTGTACTTCTGGGAGGCATTTGACGCAAACTATGTTTCGGTGGTGAAGACAACAATTTTTCCCACAAACACCACATGGGGTTTTGCTCTTCCTGTCCTCTGCTCTTGGACAAATGTGACACCTGGTCTGAAAATAAAAGATCTTTCAGAAAAAAAAATTGGATTACATTATACCTATAAAATACCTGTTTACGAGGAAGTCTCTCGTCAACTACTCGAAAAACTGGCAAGTTTCTTCCCACGGCCATCTAATTCTAATTCCATAAGCTCCTCTGCCAGCTGAATTAGTTTGTCGTTTCTAAATAATTTTTTTTTCCTTGTTGGCGGATTGAAATGGCGAAAAATTATGATTGTGGCTAAGGCTGCAACATCTAATAAATTGTAAAATACAACCATAGGCCAGCGATTAGTTTGGCATGAACAAGAATAAATTGACACCATTTGGACGAATAATCGACTCCACCTTTTGTTCGGTTGTAATCCAGTATCATGTCCGGCTTGCTATGACAGCTGAAATTGCCTTTTCAAGATTGTGCTGTATTGATAGTAAAACAACTTGTTTATTTGGTTTTGGAACATAAGATACTAATGCCATTCTCTGCGAAAATCCAAAAATCGATGAATGAAGTGGACGGTATCGTTTTTTATTATTTATTTTGATCGGTTCGTTATTTTTACCGCTAAGCTCTTTGACAACAAATGGTTTTGGTACATCTCTTTTATTTTTGCGGATTGTGCTAAAAATTGTTATTTTTTATCCAGCAATTTCAACGTTAAATTCACGGAAGTGAAAAAATTATCAACTGTTAGGTTACGTCCAGTGTGGAAATATCTTGGCATCAAAGACATCACCGCGTCGAATCCACGGCCAAGCCCGACACTTTCATCACAACTGCCAGTGTATATTGAAAATTTCAGTGGATATCCCGTTGCACTCTCATTGAGCCACCAGAACTTCAGTCCATATTTTGCAGGCTTGCTGGGCATATATTGCCGAAACTTACAGCGACCACGGAAGCCTTTCAATTGCTCATCAATGGTAAGATTTTCAGAGGGAATGTAATTTGTTGACAAAGTCTGATTCAATTCGTTCAAAAGTATTTCAACAGGTTGGGGAATGTTTGTTCTGGCTGATGATTGAGTTCGGCGACCAATTGAATCTTCGAAACGAAGGAAGATATTGAGCTCCTCAAAACATGTATCACGGCTCGAAGAATTGGATGACCCTTGATAGGATGCCATATTGTACGTATACGACGGCGACCATCTCTCAATGCTCCAATATACAACAAAACTTCAAAATATGCCTGGAGTTCGTTCATTGTCAAAGGCTTCCAAATGCGTTGCAATTGTCGATTCGCATTCAATTTGGTACATACATCATTGGCCTTTTCATTTGCCCATTTGATAATCTCATATTTTATTTGGTTGTTGAAAATGCGATTGAAAATAGCAAGAAGAGACGAATTTTTCAAATTTGCTGCCTCCGGCTTTTTCATCCATTTTCGACCACTGGGGGCAAGAAAAAACTCTTCATCCGACGCTGAAGCCGACGTTGACGGTTCTTGGTTATGCTCAATCGATTCACCACTTCCAACTTCATCCCATTCCAAGCAAATTTTCGATCGGTCCTAATGCCTCTGTCACAGCTTCATCAATGTCTTCATAGTCCGCTAAGAAATAAAATTATATTATAATAATTACAAACCGTATAACGAAACTGACGAACTGACTTTCGTCAAGTGCGTCATAATCTGGATCATTCTGTGTGTCATCGCCGCCAACATCAAACGGGTCAGTCTCGCCCTCTTCATCAGATTCTATGTCTAACATTGCTCTTAATGCAATTACTCTTTCATCTTCATCACCTCTATTATATCTCCTCAATAATATGTCTAAATTAGACACTGAAATACAAAAACAATATTTTTACAAATATTTATAATAAAACTGGAAATTATAATTTTACAACTCTTTAAATTTTTCTTCTCACTATTTTTAACAATTTTTATTATATTTTATCAAAACCAAACATGTGTTCTCATAATATGACACCGGAACGGTCAATTTAACACTGGAGTGCACGCACCCTATTTTTTACACTGATGCACGCGACTGATGTTCTGGTAGAATGTATTAAATTTAAACAAAAGAAAAGAATGTCTTTATTTCATTATTTTTATTTTGTTTTAAAAAAGAAACCGAACACGAGCAAGTTGCGTTCTTAAAATTACCAAGAGATTGATCCCCGTTCGTCTTCAACTACTCTTTAAATAGGCTAGAGAAATGCAAAGATATTGGGTTACAAATATTTTATTATCGAAAATTCCCAATTTGCTCATTTAGTTTTATGACGGGAAACACCGAAGGGTCTTTGGATAATTAGTGAACCTACTTCCTCGTGTTCGTAAATACTCCAATGGTCCAACGGTCAAACATTTGTTACCATGGATTAGGGAAAACCAAATACAATCTAGTCAGACCGTATGATAATAAACTTAAACCGGATTTAACTCGCGTGGCCTAATATGGTAGACCATTTAAAAATGTTAATATGTTTTTTTTTATAAACATATGAAATAAATATTTAAATAATATATTCATTTATTGTTTTAAACATTTAATAACTTTAATTCATAAATATTATGTAAAAACTTCAAATGCATAAAAACTGGGTTTCGCGCGAACCCCAAGTTTGGTTATTGCATTATTTTGCCTGCCGTAAACTAGGGTTAAAAATCTAACAACCTGAATGATAATTATCATAAAAACAAGAAAAACGACAATTAGCGTAGCAAATAAATGCATCTTTTATAGAGGAACAACAGGTTTCTAGAATTTCTTCTTGAAAACATACTTCATTTATGTTCATAAACATTTCTCGATGTTTAGATAATTTTGACGCATACCAGCCATAATTGATCATTTCAGAAAAAAATGGAGGAGAGAGCTAATGATGAACGATTGATTGAATTTTAATATAATCCTCATGGGAATTAATTTCTTGATTTTGTTCAATTAATTGTGAACATTTCTGATTTTTTTAACTTGTCTGTAAGAGTAAACATCACAAAGTTGTACTAGTGGAGTACACTTTGATGGTATTACTTTAACAGTACAAGTAGACATTTTCTCATCATCTTGGAAAATTCACCATACATTTCGAATTTTGTTTGTCAGGCCAAGAATCGATAAGAAGAAGACATTTTTCTTCGCCCACGTAAAATTTTATACATTCCTCTAGAAAATTAGCATATAAAGATGAAGTCAGCTTTTAAAGATGATTTTAAACATGTGATCACAGCATTCTTATATTTATTTATGTGTTCATCAACCATCTACTGACCCTAGGTCGAAATGTAATAGTGTATTGTGCAGTATACAGTATAATGTGTTACTTTGTTCATATTCTTCCGGTGGACAAGTACAGATTTACTTCCCATTTCTGATAAAGTTCTGTTTAAAGTAAATTGATATTGACATCCCAAAAAATCAAAAATAAAAAACCATTAAAAAGTTTTTTTTTTAAATATGTTTTTTTTTTCACAATCTATAAATCATTAAATATACTTGTTTGACCAGTAGGAATTTATTACGAAGTCAGTGTTGAAATTTGGTATCAAGTGTAAGGTTTGTATGCAGAATGTTTCTGCTGCAGCTAGCTAAAGAGTAGGTCCCGTCCACTTGTGTGAAAAAGGAGTCGCACACAATATTAGTTAACGGGAGAAGCTTGGCTCTGGCTCTTCGTGATCTGTAACGCCATCTAAGAAGAAGAATAATTTATTTATTTTTTTGTTTTTAAATTTTGGGATTTTTTTTCTCGACAATGGCTGACTAGTGCGCCTTATAACCTGACGATATAAGAACTCTTACTGAGTACATATTACACCCAAAAACTCGTCTTGATTGAAATCCCCCACACCCTTGCCGTCTCCTTGCTAGATGCAAAACCAATGCCATCGCCGAGTTGTACACAAAATAGGGACCTTTAGATAGTTTTCTCAAATAAACTTCCATGTCGGACGCATAAAAAAATTTTGCATCTGCCAAGGCCAAGGCATTTTTATGCCATATCTGAAAGCTTTTAGCTTTTCGTCGACTGTTACAAAAGGAGATGGACTGAAATATTTTTTTAAATGACGATATGATTTTTTTAAGCAAATCTCCAATGGGAGCGCGAAGAAACGCGAGAAGCTTGTTTACTTTTGTCATTAAACATGAGACACCGCCATAGTAAATAGAACAGATTCTAACTTATAATCAAACGAAAGATATTTGGAGATGAGCCTGCGGTTTTGAATAGGTCTTTAGCAATCAGACGACTATTTATCCCAACACCAGTAAAGAGTAAGAGCTCAAATAGTGCCCGAATTTGAACCTCATCAGCTTTCGAGCAATCCATTTCTCTTCCAAATTTAGGTGTTAACAGTTTTATTTGTTGGTTCGTGTAGGCAGTGATCTGGCTCATCACATTTTCAGTAAAAAACAACTTCTATATCTCAGCGGGTTCTTTCATATTTTTTGCCTCGCCCTTTACACCAATATTTCTATTTTGTCAATGATGGGGAATTTTTCTTCGATTTTGTAGGGTTATCTTTGCCCGTGTAATAGTCTGCCGAGTCTTCCGCAACTTCTTCATTGCCATCAGAATCATAATTTGGCAATTTCTGCCTCCTGTCATTCAACCACGTCCTCCACATCGCTGTCACTTTGTCTATCCGAAATTTCTTCGTCAAACGTCAACCTTATCATTTAGGAATTCATTTTCAATATTCAATATAATAGACAGAAACATCACACAATAATTATAAGATATACAAACGCATAAATATATGCTTAAGAAAAATTAACTGTTCAAATCTGTTACTTATATAAGCTAAAATGGTTTATGAAAGTTTTCGCAAAAAAAAAAAACTCAACTTTTTCAAAGGTAATTAACTTCCGAATGAATACAAAACTTCTTACAGGTATTATTTAAACAAAATCTAAACCTAATGCAAACGTGTGGAATCGACGGCGACGGAACTGGGGCAGACGCTATCAGCAAATTTGGTTGAAGTATCTATCGCTGCAGGTGCATCGGTACTGGAAGATTTAGGTTGATTTGCTTCGGTCGTTGTAGCTGATGTAGGGATGGGCTGCGGGATGATTGCTATGTTTGACCCCTTCTTAGCTTTCAGCTTTAAAAGAAATATTGGAGTAAGCATTAGAAAGACCGTTGCAAAAAGTTAATAGTTAATATATTGATAGTCTTCTTTTTTTACTTTTATAAGGCTGATTTGACGGGTATTATTTATATAATTAATTCCAATGAGAGTATTTCAGTCCAGAGTCCACTTTAGATCCGCCAGAAGATATATGCAATAGGGCTGGTGAAACTGGACGTTAGCCATTTCTTCCGATACGTATTTTTGGTTGTTGATTGATATTGTTATGTTCTTGAACATGATAAGTTCCTTGTTCATAGCCTTTTCGTGGTCCCGTTTATTTCGACTTGGCCATCGTTGAGGAAGAAGAGTCCCGACGCTTCTCCCCCGCCTGTGGGATGTGGTGCTTATTGGTTGTGTTGCATGTGGCGTCTAGGCTCCTAATTAATTTTGGAATATACTTATCACTACTTATGTCTATTACATCGTTTTTCTGACAAAGCGATAACTTATTTATTGTTTAACATTAATCTAAATATCACATAATTTTTCCTTAACCTTCAAGCGGACGCGCGGTAATTCGTAATGGCAGCTGTCGTGCGAGTTAAGTGTTTTGTTACTATTAATAAAAACACTTTTTTCGGAACTTTTCTTAAGAAATTTTATTCGAAATTTTAACGTGGCGCTTCAAAATATCCCAATCAAAGAACGACCCGGTGACATCGGTGATTGTCTTTTATTCCTGCTTTCTGCTATCGGTGCAACCTCAGCAAATGTGGGAGAATGAACTTCGTTGAACTTCTGTTGTTGACGGAGTATGATCTCTGCTGAAATTGTTCTGTGCTGTTGCTGACGAAATCGTTCTTATTGGTGTCTTGTATGTTACTCGCAAAACCTAGAAGACCTATGGGGTATATCAGAGAGACCAAACTCTGATTAATCAATAATCATTTATTTTTTCGTAATCAAATGTATTATCTTGGGATACAAATTGTCAAAAAAAAAAAAAACTTAAAGTCTCCAAAAATTTTCAAAAACAAACAAAAACACACATACACACATTAGGATAAAACATATAAAGTAAAAACCAATAAAATCAGTTGGCTCCGGTCTAGTTTCCTTCATCATCAGTATCTTCGCCAAAATAACATTCATTGCAAATGTTTCTGTGACATGATGTGTATTGCGTCCTCGATTGACTCCTTTTTTTTGCGGGACATGCAGCTTCCTCTGCAAGAGCGAGTACTGCTTACTTCTTTTTAAGCATTTTGAAAATCCTATTGCCTTGGAAGATTTACCATCGTAGCTCTTCTTTTAACATACTCTACTTATATTGTACTTTCTCCTTTTCCATATTACCGTGGTATTTATTCCAGCAATATCTAAAAGACGAAAAGATAGTGTCAAAGGCCATCTATTATTCTTCCTCGATGTAGAATACATCTTTACTTTTTTATCAGCTTCATCGACACCACATTTCGTTTTGTTGTAAAAAGTTACTATGCTAGGCTGGCGCTTTCCATTAGAAGTAGTATCACAGATCTTTTTTTTGTTTTTGGTACGTATGACACCAGCGTAGTCGTGTCAGAAAATCCATACTGACTTAAATATACAGGTCGGTTTTTGTCTATAAAATATTTTCGTTCCTGTTTTTCTTTCTCGGAATTTTTTCATGTTTTTACGCATGGTATACAACAGAAATCTTATGATTTTTGACCAAATCTCTAACCAAAGGAACGCTGGTATACCAATTGTCAATTGTTACCTTTCGTCCTGTGCTCAAAATTGGTGTTATTAACCTTTTTACAACGTCTGCTGCAGCATTACTCAACTGGTAAGAAGCCTATGGCTACTTGCCGGCATAAAGCTCTATATTGAGGACATAAAATGTAGCAGCATCCACTAGTGGATAAAGCTTTATATGTCTGAAGGGGCATTTTCCTCGAAAACCTACCTTCATCTCATCAATAACAACGTTCTGTCCCATGGCAGTTTTGTATAAACATTTCCAAGATATCTCTTATCGGTGCAGCCTTATCCAAAGCACGACGATATGCTTTTGTGGTTGCATCATCAAACCGAATTGAATTTCATCCGAAACTAAGTGGTCGGAAGTTTCTGAACCTTGATCACCGAGCTCTGATTCACTTTCTTCACCTTCTCGATGTATTCCTCCAATATATCACTTTCAGCTTACGGACGACGAGTCAGTTTGTACAAAAAAAAATAAAACATTATTACACACTTAATTCACTAATATTTGTTGACAGCCAAAAAAATACAGTAACTCACGAATTCGATCGAATAAGCTTCAATTCTTCAATTTTTTTCATATAAAAATGAAGACTAATCATAAATACTTCTACAATATATATTTTCTATTAATTCATAAATAAAGCAATAAGTAAGTTCACATAATAATTAAACAAAAAACGAAAAAAAAAGTAAGCCAAATGTGAAAATCCGAATTCGATCAGTTTTGTGAGTTTGAACTTTATCGTGATATTGCCGTGAATTAATATTTTGTATGGCCTCCTTTCGCGGCTAAAACAGCTTTTATTCTGCTTGGCATACTATGGATAAGTTTTTGGCATTCTTCGGTGCTAATATTTTGCCACTCAGTCTCGACTCTATGCCATACTACATCCATAGATCTATATGGTGCATGGTATATGGTGAATTAAGCGACGCACGTAACCTTTTCGACGTCAGGCGCGTGGCGATCTTTCGACGACTGCGACCTGACTCAAACTATTGCAATCTGCGCACTGTCGGGCGAAGAGGGGGGCTAACTGTTTATAACGTACACACTGAAATAGTGACAGGCTAGTAAGGACGGGCATCGCATATGGCGAAAAATAATAAAGATATAAACGAAAGTGTATTGTGTGCGGTCGTTTCGAGGTCGCGCGCCTGCTTGAAGTTTAATCTGGTTTCATACTCGATTTTATTAATTAAATTATTTTTTCAGATTACTCGTATTTCTTCAGTTTTTGGAATATTAACAATGTCAAAGAGTTTGTGGAATATTAATGCTATTTTTACATCCGCAAATTTTAAATTAGCTTTTAAAAAATTAGTCCGATTTATTTTATTGGTTATTGTGTTAATTTTTCTTTTCGTAAGGATTTGGAATTTTATTATTGTACATTAGATTTAGCTAGTTCAATTGCGTAAATTATATTCACCAATTCTTCCTTAAGTAATTTTTTCTTATATTATAAACTTAATGCTAATTCTAGTTCAAAAGACTTGTCCGTTTTTGAAATGCTTAATATTTCTTGTCTTAATTCATATTTTAGCTCCGTGCAAGGACGGGTTAAGAATATCCCTGCAGCGATACCTCTCGCTTGTCGTAAAAGGCGACTAAAACAAAAGTAAACAAAAATCACATCTAGGCAATTTAGAAAACACCAAGGTGAGCCTAGGGACACATATACCACCATTAAACTGCCCCACAAGTGAACATGCAAATCAGTGGGTTGACACGACTGTACCGGTGTTGTAAGAGTAAGATCAAACAAAAAAATCTGGAGCATGCCCGTGTCACAAAAAAAAAAAACGGCAGGCCGAAAAACAATTGGTGCAATCAAATACAAAAACACCAGCATTTGATTTGCCTCAACGATGAAGTAATCCCAAACCGGGAAGCCTGCCGCTACTTTCTGAGGTCCAACCGGCGGACCCCACAAACGGACCAGTAGGAATGCAGTTAAGTGGGAAGGTTATGGTCCTACACTTCTGACCATAACAACGCCAGAAAAAGGAAAAGAAGAAGAATTCATATTTTAGGAGAGGGAATAAGGAACATCGCGAAATGTTGTATTCGTTAGTTTCGGATAATATTTCGGATATAAAGGTCTCGTATCGTTTTATTTTAAATACATGAAAAAGCTTCTCGAATCTGGCTGTGCCGGTTTTAGGGTTATTATTTGGGAGTTGTAGTAGTCGAGGATATGCACGTCCGCACATACAGTGGTGGGGAGAAAGGTAAAGTTTTAGTTTCGTATATTGTTCTTCCGGACTCTGTTATGACAACTTTCTTTAAATATTTCATTTGTGTACCTAGCCGTCAGTTTGGAACCATGGCGTTTGTAATTTTTGATGTGAATTTTTTCGCAAATTTCATAGTCTTTATCTAGATTATTATTTTTGTTAGGTGTTTAAGGTCTTTTTGTTATTTGGTTCGGAGTTGCTTAATCGTATCCAGTCTGGCTTGTTCGAATTGTTCTGGATTGGTTAATACATTTCTTCCGTAGAAGACCTCTATAGGCTTTTTTTTTAATGGAATGGATTCTGGAATTATATTCGTATATTGTAAACAGCGCAGAATTTCAGAAAGTGTATAGTGAAATCTCTTCACTTGACCAATTACCTAGGTCTTATATGTATTTGAGTGGTTTTCTGGAACACGATGGAGGCTGAATTGACTGACTTTTTGTTATCTACCACAACGACTTTCGGTAATCCGGAAAACAATAATAACTCTTTAAATGCCTTTCGTATATCTTTGATGGCTCTTGATTTAAAAACCTTGCCTGGGCGAATTTAGAAAATTTATCTAGTCAGCACTAGCTTTCTTTCTGTTGAATAGATATCAATATTTAAGGTATGGCCTGGGTATTGTGGATGTTATGAAGGGATTATTTTGATACCTATTGTACTTATATACTTTACAAGTGTTTCACAATTTGCTTAACTTTAGAACTCATTAGCGGGAAATAGTATTTTTTAATTATCTGGTACTTATTTTCCTCAGAGTTGAGATGAGCTCTTTTATGGGTTCCGATAATGATGTTCCTTGATCTAATTTGCTACTCACGTCTTCGACTTGTACCTGGGTGAAACTGATTTTGTAATTGCTAAAATATTAAGAAAAAATTTGTTGGATTAAGCATATGGTTGCTTCTTCCGTTTACGACATTCGCATTTAGGCATCTTTTGAAAATTCCGATAAAGTTTTCTTTCGTATAGGCGGGTTCTGAGATGATATATCTAATAAATTTTAGGAAATGGTTCTTTTAGTTCATGATAAGGATAAGCTGGTTAACGAAAGCATTTATAGGCGTTTCTACTGAAGGAATAAAATGATGTCGCTATGCTGTTAAGCCGTCATTGTATTAATTGCACTGCCTTGCGGGGGTCTGGATAAGGCATCTGCCACCACGCTTGTCTTGCCAGGTTTATAGAGGATCTCGTGGTTATATTCCTCGAGGATGGCCTTCCATCTTCTTATTTTCGCATTATTATTCTTGTTGCTCAGCGCATACTTGAGCGGTTGGTGGCCGGTGAATATCTTTACTTTACCCGATCTGTATGGGAGTTTAGTGCCCAGATGTTGGCGAGCATCTCCTTCTCATTGGCTGCATAGGTCTCCTCGATCTTGCTAAGCGTTCTTGAAATGAAAAGTATGGGCCTTCCATTTTGCTCTAATACTGCTCCAATGGCGTAATTTGAAGCGTCAGTGGTAAGGTGAAATTCTTTATTGATATCGGGGTAAATTAGTAAGTTTTTTATTTTTTGAAAGCTTGGTATAAGTGCACAATTATTTTGGACGACAAATTCTTTGTGATTTGTCTTCCTTTCCCCCTTAAAAGAGCACTGTAAGGGGGGTTTCACCAAGTTAGCATATCCCTTAATGAAGCGTAGATCCTTCAGTATCCCTTCAACTTTCTTCGGGTTTGTTTTTATGCCTTCCGAAGAAACACTGAATCCCAAAAGTTCTACCTCATTTTTTAAAAAAGCACACTTATTGAGTTGTACCTTCAAGTTTGCCTTTTCTAAGGTATGAAATACTGAGGTTTTCGAAGTGGTCGTCCTCGCCTTGAATAAAGATATTTATATGTCGTCAAGCGCTCTTTGCAAAATGGACGGCGCATTCTTCAGTCCAAACGGTAGTCTGGTGAATTCTTATTTTCCGCTATTCACGAAAAAGGCTGTATTCTCAACGTCTGACACTTTGAGCGGAATCTTGAGGTGGATAACTGAAAACAATTTGTTTGGCCTAGTTGAGAGAAGACTTCGTTTATCGGTACCGGTATGGGATACCTTTTAGAGATTGTCTTCTTCTTCTTCTTTTCCTTTTTCCGGCGTTGTTATGGTCAGAAGTGTAGGACCATAACCTTCCCACTTAACTGCATTCCTACTGGTCCGCTTGTGGGGTCCGCCGGTTTGACCTCAGAAAGTAGCGGCAGGCTTCCCGGTTTGGGATTACTTCATCGCTGAGGCCAATCTGGCCAATGCTGGTGTTTTTGCATTTGTTTTTCGGCCTGCCTTTTTTTTTCTCTGTGACACGGGCATGCTTCAGATTTTTTTGTTTGATCTTACTCTTACAACACCGGTGATCTCCAGTCGTGTCAACCCACTGATTTGCATGTACACTTGTGGGGCAGTTTAATGGTGGTATATGTGTCCCTAGGCTCACCTTGGTGTTTTCTAAATTGCCTAGATGTGATTACCTTTTAGAGATTGTAATAGAATTTAGTTTACGGTAGTCGATGACCATTCTATACTTTCTCTCCCCGGATGAATCCGGTTTTTGGGAACTATCCATATAGGAGCTGCCATCGTTAAGGAGTTGACCAATCTGGTTCTCTACTTTATCCTTTAAAGCGAATGGGTATGAGTAAAATTTGGTGTAAACTATTGTTTCAGAAGTCATGCAAATTTCGCCTTTCACAGTTGTGGTGAAAGTCAACTTTTTGTCAAGTTCAGTAAGGATAGCATGAAGCGACTTGAGTGTGAGTAATAGGAACAATTTTATATTTGTGTCTTCGAGGCCGAATAAATTGACTGTTGTGTGATGACTTATTTTGATATCTACACCTATGGAGCGAGAAAAAGCTGCTGATTTGGAATGGGGTTAGGGATGAGATTTTCCTGAATATAATTTGTATAATTTATTTGTATAATAATTTGTATAAATTGAGATCTGTACAGATAAGTTTTAAGCTTTTTAGTTTCACAGGCAAATAAGTACTTATTTCTATAATGGTTCATTTCAATCAATTTCAATTGATTAAAAATATAAAAAATCTAAAAAGCTAAGAGATAGGAAAAAGATGGGAAGAAAATAGGAAAATATGGATATCATTTCAAATGTTCTAAATCTGAGAAGATTACACACCTATATATAATTAAGGGTGAAAAATACGCCTTAATAAGTTTCATCTTAATCTCTGGCTCTAAATAACGTCTGGTTGGACTCAAGCCACGAAGAATACCATAGACCTTAGACACAATGTGATTCATGTGATCACGATAACTGCCCGTAGGTAGATACCCAAGTTTTTTAATTTTTTTGACGACTTCAACTTAATATGTGCCATTGAAGTACTCTCTATTTTTCGTAAATGTCTATCGAATTTAAGGGCTTTCGTTTTAAAAGAATTTAGCATCAGTTGGTTTTGTTGTGACCTAATGAAAATAGTATTCAAATCAATATTTGCCGCTGTAATTCCATCTTTTTCATTCGACTGCGAAAATTGATTATACTACATCTGGACATCGTCCGCATAAATGTGGTATTTGCAATTTGAAATACATTTAGAAATGTCAATAATAAAAGTGAAAACAGAAGAGGACCCAAAACAGAACCTTGAGGTACGCCCGAGGGAACAAGCTATGCGAATACTTAGATCCACAGTATACAATATTCATACGATTGCAAAGGTATGATGTTATTAGCTTAAGCAAAGATTCTCCAAAACTGAAGTGACTTTTTAGTTTGTGCAATAAGATTGAGTGATTTACTGAGTCGAAAGCTTTCGAGAAATCTAAGAACACAGCTAACGTCAGGAGATCTGAGTCAAACTCTGATCTGATAGCATTACTGTGCTAACAAGTGCTTATTCCTAAAACCAGACTGAAACTCTGTTATCAGATTCTCTTCATCAAGAAACGTTTTGATTTGTTTTGTTATCAATTTTTCAAAAACTTTGCTCAAAAAAGGCAAAATTGCAAAGTTGGCCTGGAGTCAAGATTATTCCTTGAATTTGATTTAGGGAGTGCCATGATTTTGGTACATTAAAGAATAAACCACAGTGGTAAGTATTATATTGAAAATATGGATTATATATTTGCATACAAATGGAAAAAGTATCTTAATCATATCTGGATGAACGCCTCTAAACCCTGTGCTTTTGACTTAATAGAGAGGATTGCCTCGCCTGCAGAGAGGGCATCGATATTTTCCGAAAAGAAACTCCTTCGTGTATTTGGAAAAACGTTCTCAGAGACAAATGAATCGATCAGAATATGCGTCTGTAGTGGCGACTGCCACTGAGAGATTCAATAGGTTCTTTTCTATTAATAATCCCAATCTCACGAATGGCTTTCCAAAATTCTGCAATCGACTTGCTCAAACTAAATTTGCTTTTATAATATGCAGCCTTTGATCTGCGGATTAGCAAAGTAGCAACATTACGCACGCGCTTGTACATCTATTGGCATTTGTATCGACGCCATCTGTAAAAAAGAGTCTCTCGTTTTGTAAACAACCCTTTAATCTCCCGGGTGAACCATGGTATTTTGCTAGTTTTTGTCTTTTTAGTTTTTAATGGTACAGG
Source organism: Merodon equestris (assembly GCA_958301585.1). Classification (NCBI taxonomy): domain Eukaryota; kingdom Metazoa; phylum Arthropoda; class Insecta; order Diptera; family Syrphidae; genus Merodon; species Merodon equestris. The sequence continues at coordinate 123,135,357 of OY284413.1, forward strand.
CTTATTAAATAGGAAATCAAAATAAGAGTTAATCATCGAAACTTGAACATTTGCATCAGAGGTAAAATACAAAGCCGACCGACCAATTTAGCTTTTGAAATCATCAAACAGGGAAGCAATATTAACCGACGGAAAGTGACCAAACTCATTGACAATATAATGCTCCGCAGACGGGAAAATATTTAAAAACAAAACAATTAAATTATGGAAAGAAAAACCAGGGGCACCAATCTGATCATAATGATTGACAAAATCAGTATGCGAAACCAAAAAAAACATCAAGAAGAGACGGTTCCTTGTTTGGAACGAAGTGGGTGGATAAACGGAGTTAACTAGATAAAAACCTAATGAGTAAATTGTATCAATAATTTTTTTGTTCCTGCTATTTAAAACTTCTAGGTTAAGATCATCGCAAACAATGCATTTGGTATACAATGGACCCACCTCTTCAATCAGATTCCTGACTACAGTATAATCCCCAACATCTGGTGCCATATATACCGCACCAACTAGAAATTCATTATTGTCAATCGTTATTTCGACAAATATGAACTCGGTCTCATCTAGTTCAGTCGATTTTTTAAAGATTCGCCCTTTATATTTTTTCTTTTCATATATTGCGACTCCTCCATTTAACTTAAACAGATTCCCCTAACAATCTTGTTTCAAATATGTTTCGGAAAAAATATAATGTCCATACAACCATCCTCAAACAAAAAACGTATTTCATCAAGTTTATTGACCATGCTCTGAGAATTCAAATGGCACATTCGTATGCCTTCTCTATCTTTACACATAATATTCATTAAAGTCTTTATCTTCCGAGTGCCATTCATCAGTGGACTACAAATATTCCCAATATTCTCTAATTGAATATCAAAGCAAGGCACTGATAACAGAAAGAAATGACACACAAACGAAGAAAAATTAACACAAAAACAACTAGAGAAAAATGCGAATATACGCAAGCAACAACAACATTATCCATGACAAGGAAATAGAATAGTGGAAAGAAGTGGACGGATGTACAATAATAAAGTATATAAACAATAAATTCGAAACAAAGCAGAATCAAAAGTTCGCCAGATCTTCCTTGCAGGTAATTATCATGGACTCACCATCTTTCATGTTGTCATGCATGTTATTTGTCTATTACAATTTTTAATATTTGGCCGCTCTTCGTTCTGTACTAGAAATATGATAGCGAAGAGCAATTTAGCCTAAGAAATGTATATCATGGAGTTCGTATACGCCCTCGGGGATTTGATCGGACGCGTTTGCCGACTTGAAAGGAACGGATGGGCGGTTTTCGTTTTAATTCTCGATACGTCCATCGGTTCTGGCTTTTCTTGGAGATTTTGTGGCCTTGATGGGAATAGATTGGATGTAGGAAAGTTTGGTTGGGGTTAACCCTAGTTCACGGCAGGCAAAATAATGCAATAACCAAACTTGGGGTTCGCGCGAAACCCAGTTTTTATGCATTTGAAGTTTTTACATAATATTTATGAATTAAAGTTATTAAATGTTTAAAACAATAAATGAATATATTATTTAAATATTTGTTTCATATGTTTATAAAAAAAAACATATTAACATTTTTAAATGGTCTACCATAGTAGGTCACGCGAGTTACATCCGGTTTAAGTTTATTATCATACGGTCTGACTAGATTGTATTTGGTTTTCCCTAATCCCTGGTAACAAATGTTTGACCGTTGAACCATTGGAATATCTACGAACACGAGGAAGTAGGTTCACTAATTATCCAAAGACCCTTCGGTCGTTTCCTGTCATAAAACTAAATGAGCATATTGGGAATTTTCGATAATAAAACATTTGTAACCCAATGTCTTTGCATTTCTCTAGCCTATTTAAAGAGTAGTTGAAGACGACCGGGGATCAATCTCTTGGTAATGTTCGGTTTCTTTTTTAAAACAAAATAAAAATAGTGAAATAAAGACATTCTTTTCTTTTGTTTAAATCTAATACATTCTACCAGAACATCAGTCGCGTGCATCAGTTTAAAAAATAGGGTGCGTGCACTCCAGTGTTAAATTGACCGTTGCGGTGTCATATTATGAGAACACATGTTTGGTTTTGATAAAATATAAAAATTGTTGAAAATAGTGAGAAGAAAAATTTAAAGTTACCAAAAAAGTGAGTTGTAAAATAATAATTTCCAGTTTTATTATAAATATTTGTAAAAATATTGTTTTTGTATTTCAGTGTCTAATTTAGATACATATATTATTGAGGAGATATAATAGAGGTGATGAAGATGAAAGAGCAATTGCATTAATGCAATGTTAGACATGGAATCTGATGAAGAGGGCGAGACTGACCCGTTTGATGTTGGCGGCGATGACACACAGAATGATCCAGATTATGACGCACTTGACGAAAGTCAGTTCGTCAGTTTCGTTATACGGTTTGTAATTATTATAATATAATTTTATTTCTTAGCGGACTATGAAGACATTGATGAAGCTGTGACAGAGGCATTACGACCAATCAAAAATTTGCTTGAACCGGATGAAGTTAGAAGTGGTGAATCGATTGAGCATAACCAAGAACCGTCAACGTCGGCTTCAGCGTCGGATGAAGAGTTTTTTCTTGCCCCCAGTGGTCGAAAATGGATGAAAAAGCCGGAGGCAGCAGTTTTGTCTCATATCCAAGGTAGTAATGTTTTCAGACCTGGTGGAACTATTGGTGGAACCAACAATCTCTCTCTCTTCTCGCTATTTTCAATAGCATTTTCAAAAATCAAATAAAATATGAGATTATCAAATGGGCAAATGAAAAGGCCAATGATGTATGTACCAAATTGAATGCGAATCGACAATTACAACGCATTTGGAAGCCTTTGACAATGAAAGAACTTCAGGCATATTTTGGAGTTTGGTTGTATATTGGAGCATTGAGAGATGGTCACCGTCGTGTACGTACACTATGGGATCCTATCAAGGATCATCCAATTCTTCGAGCCGTGATGAATTGTACACGTTTTGAGGAGCTCAATATCTTCCTTTGTTTCGACGATTCAATTGGTCGCCGAACTCAATCATCAGCCAGAACAAACATTCTTCAGCCTGTTGAAATACTTTTGCACGAATTGAATCAGACTTTGTCAACAAATTACATTCCCTCTGAAAATCTTACCATCGATGAGCAATTGAAAGGCTTCCGTGGTCGCTGTAAGTTTCGGCAATATATGCCCAGCAAGCCTGCAAAATATGTACTGAATTTCTTGAACTTCCGTGAATTTAGCGTTGAAATTGCTGGATAAAAAAATAACAATTCTTGGCACAATCCGCAAAAATAAAAGAGATGTACCAAAACCGATAAAAATAACGAATCCATCAAAATAAATAATAAAAAACGATACCGTCCATTTCATTCGTCGATTTTTGGATTTTCGCAGAGAATGGCATCAGTATCTTATGTTCCAAAACCAAATAAACAAGTTGTTTTACTATCAACACAGCAGAATCTTGAAAAGGCAATTTCAGGCTGTCATAACAAGCCGGACATGATACTGGATTACAACCGGACAAAAGGTGGAGTATTCGACCAAATGGTGTCAATTTATTCCTGTTCACGCCAAACTAATCGCTGGCCTATGGTTGTATTTTACAATTTATTAGATGTTGCAGCCCTAACCACAATCATTATTTTTCGCCCATTTCAATCCGCCAACAAGGAACTAAAAATTATTTAGAAACGACAAACTAATTCAGCTGGCAGAGGAGCTTATGGAATTAAAATTAGATGGCCATTCACAGTCTTCGGTGCAAAATACAATCTCTAAATCAAGCTTGGATGCCCTTTACATTATGGGAAGACAATTGCCAGTTTTTTCGAGTAGTTGACGAGAGACTTCCTCGTAAACAGGTATTTTATAGGTATAATGTAAATCCAATTTTTTTTTTCTGAAAGATCTTTTATTTTCAGACCAGGTGTCACATTTGCCCAAGAGCAGAGGACAGGAAGAGCAAAACCCCATGTGATGTTTGTGGAAAAAACTGTTGTCTTCACCACCGAACATAGTTTGCGTCAAATGCCTCCCAGAACTACAACCGATTCCAGAGTGATTGAGGCTTTTACTATTACACGTCATCTTCATTTTTATTCATATTCAAATAAAGTATACGTGTTTGGAAGACTTTTTTCCCATTTTAAGGCTTGGGGTTCGGATGAACCCCAAGTTTGGTTTGTGACTTTTTTTGAGAAAAAAAATTCCAGAAAATTATCTAAAATCGCCTTGATGGAAAAGGACGAAAAACGTAAAGAAAAATGAATTTCGTTCACTGAATTTTCATCCCATGTCGAAAATATGATTTAGAAAAAAGTTATAAGCATTCAAACATGCGCTGGGGTTCACGCGAACCCCAATTCATAAACTAGGGTTAATACCTCGGAACGAAGGTGTGAATGTATTGGGAATTTTTTTCAAGGTCGATTAAGGCACCTGGCAGATGGGGGCTTATTTCTTCGACCACAAAAAAAAATTGGATCTCGGATTAAGAATTGAATTTATGAGCTGCCTACCTTCATTGTTAAATACTCTATTAACGGTTTTGGTTACTAAAGTTACTAGTTAAGGGGTTAGATGGAAACTACACTCTTCGGGATTTGCCATTTTGGGAGAAGAATTTGATTAGAAAATCTAAGTACGTACTAGGTAAGGGATTAGTTCAAATTAACTGGCTAATTTAAAATTGTATGTCTCTTAATGTTCTATTTCTTCCCGTTTGCTTTCTATTTTAGGTTTTAATTTAGAAGCTTTTAATATTTTCATTATTTTACTGAATTTGTTTTCACACTTATCTTTACTTCTTATGTTTAAATGGTTCTTACATTTCTAATCTTACATTAATATAAATTTCTGTATCGCTGGTGAGCCGGCTGGAGTCCTTTGGCGTCTCCGTCCCGTTCGCTGTCTACTTGGGGGCCTTCGTCATATTTGTTGGGCACTAGACACTTCTAATAGGGCCTTATTCATTGTTTCTCACTCGACCTTACTTAGGACCTTTAGATTCGTGGGAACGACGGGAAGTTTCACTATATCGTCGTGGTCCTACTTTAGGACTGTACGCGAATTTGCACTATTTATCTTATTTATACCGTGGTCCCTGCTCGGGCCCCAGTTAAAATCGTGTATGTAAGTTTTCAAAAAAAACAAACTCAACTTATTCGAAGGCAATTAGCTTCCGAATGAATACAAAATTTCTTTCAGCTATTATTTATACAAAGTCGAAACCTAATACAAACGTGTGAAATCGACGGCGACGGAACTGGGGCAGACGCTGTCAGCAAATTCGGTTGAAGTATTTGTTCATCGCTGCAGGTGAATAGGCTGTCGCCTGTGGGAATGACCCAGCAAATCACCGTGTTTGAGTTGAATATGAGCCGGTGAGACAACCTTAACTTATCCCGCGCCGGACTCACAGATCGAATGATGCCTGAAAGCACTATACATACTCACCCCACAGTAACTTAAGCCACCCTTAAATAAAGGATGAAACAAATGACGAAGCTACCACAAAGCACACTGCGCTAAATTGCACCTATTTGCAAAAAAGTAATTTAGTCTCATAGACCAATGCGCGGGTACAGGAAATTTCAATTCTAGATTATATTAGTTTAAATTATATATATTCAAAACTCAAAAACTATATAGTCTAATAGTTTTTGAATTTTGAATATATTCGGGTTCACATATCTTTTCCTTTTTTTTCAAATATCTTGACACGTGATTAGCCATATTTTTTTATGAACCGGTGGTTTATCCAGCTCTCATTTGGGAATCCTTCCAATTGTTTCTCTTATTTTGGAAGTGAGGATTTCTGGATACACTTTATTTTGGCGGCTCTTTGCTTTGTTAATTAATAAATTGACTGTGGCGGGAGTTACCTAACAGAGACAAGAAACGTATTGTGACAGTCTATAATATATAAAAAATGGCGATGATCAGGTTGAAAGTCTTGGTTGATCAATGGATGGCTGAAGTAATAGGCACGAAAGCTGGCAAGAAGAGATGGAAACTCTTAGGGTCGGAAATAAGAGAGGATTGCATGCGGTATCGGAGGTAGAGTGCGAGATGTAAAGTAGGCCTGCTACAGTTTGGTTTTATTGTGTTCATCTTGTAGGGCGAAGAGGAAGTGTAGTTTTTTTTATGAAAAAACTTACGATTTCGGTGTTAGATAGTGCAGAGTATTGTCTAGTTATTATTATTTATTATTTCGTGTTTTCGATAACGACGAAACTTGATGGTAATACCAGGCATCAGATAAGAAGATTAGATCAAGTTATCTGTCATGTTTTTGGTGATGTTACTGAGTTGAGAAAGTGCCAGAGCCTCTGTCTGTGAAGAATACTTTCTTGTCTGAGGAGAGGTAGCTAGCAGAAAAATAGGTCGGGTCTCGTCGGACGAAAGTAAAACAGGCATCATTTTCATTTTCGTGAAAGTGATTTAGGCGCTTTTAAAATTGAAATAAACGAAGTTTGCCGACTTAAAGAGTCAGGGGTCGTAGCCGCTGCGAATTCGAACGAATTGAAAAGATTCCTAAGGCCGCGTCTCCACGAGGCACAAATATGTTAGACTAAATGTCAGATATTTAGTCTGACATTTTATCCTTTGCGACTACATGGGCAAATTATGACATGACATTTCATTCTGTGAGCTTACGTAGGATAAATAGGTGCTGTGGGTTCGCTGTTCATACTGATTTAGTTGTGTTTAGAGAAAAGGGCCTAAGAATAAGCAGTAAAAAAATATCTCTTATAAAAGAGTTAATTGTTCTTAGAGAACTTGAAAATTTAGAAATCGAAGAAGAGATTGTAAAAAGAAAACAACATTTTTGGATGAATCCTTTTTTTGGAATTGAGGGAGGTCCACGAATTAGAACAGCATTTGCTAAAGGATATATTGTGGGATGGTGAAAATGAATATAAGAATTTTTGTAGGATATCAATTTACAAATTTACGGTTATTCTAAATTTGTTAAGCACTCCTTTTATGCACTTCCTTTCCAGTTTTCATTTTAGTGTTCACTTCACAGATTGAACATGCCATAGTAAAGAAACATACGGTAATGAGGTATGCAGGTATGCTATAGCACCAAGAGTAAGACTTGCAATAACGCTAATGTATATTGGCTCTGGGGACTCTTACGGGTCATTAGAATTTTTGTCAAGGATATCCAGAAAAACAATAAGTAAATTTGTTCCTGATTTACTTTATATATGAAAGCATAAACGCTAACAACATTTATAGGATATCCAATAATTATTTATTTTCATTTTGTACACTCCTCAGACGACGAATTATAATTATTATATAATTATAATTTTTCATCGTCCAATCGAACTTAACTTAGGAACTTGTGTCACCTTAGTGAAAGCCTGTTGTGTTCTTTACAATTGCCTTTCACCAGAAATGCGAAGCGGCCGCTTAATACTCCAAGCTCTTCTTTGACACAGGAACATTCTGGCTACAAATTAGCCAACAGGATCGGTGACAATTTGGACAGATACTGTCTGACGGATGGCGACGTGTCATACCAATGGATACAAATAAAGAAAGCAAAATGAATTTGAAACACTACAAAATATGTCTTTTTTAATGTTTATTAAAAAGTAAAAAAAAAAACAATACTCAAATGTCATCCTAGAATATGTTTGCACCTAAGACTGCAGCATGTAAAATGTCTCCGCTTTCCATAGATATTGACAGTGAAGACGGCGTTTTATGAATATAGCGGATAACATGCCCGGACATCATTTGCTGCAGATCAACTATGGCTATTGCAGCTTCCAACTACGTCAACTTCCTTAGTTGACTCGCAATGCTTCGTCCAAAAAGGGTGTAATCATCTTGCTCCCTTTCGAGTGGATCTGTCGCCGACTAATCGCGTCGTCGTATTTTGTTTATTAGAATCTCGTTTCCTCAAAGACCCTACCCAAGTCCGTATGTTCGGAGAGTTTTTACCGGGCTCGGCTTCCCTAGGTTCGAGGGCATACTCCAAGGTATCTTCCTGCAAAAATGATATATTAGGTGTGCAACTAAGTTCTCGCTGTTTATCAAGAGATGGGTCCAGTAGATAGTGCTGGTGGATTGTGACATATCCAAAAATCGAACCAAGCTTAGACATATGGGAAACAAACCGTTTTGACACATTAGTGATTTTGTTTTCTCGTCGTATACTTTTGGTTGCGTGAAAATGTCTGATTTTGATCGTTATTTGCGGGATGTGTTGCTTTTCTTCTTTCATTCGAAGAAAATGGCGGCTGAAGCGCATCGAGAACTCCAAAAATTTGCGGAGATGCTGCTCTAAGTGAACCATTGGTTACGTCGCTTAAAAGACGGTGATTTCGATGTTGACGACCGCGTGAAAGAATGCCAAAAAATCTTCGAAGACGCTGAATTGGCGGCATTGCTCGATGACGATCCATGCCAAACGCAAAAAGAGCTTGCTTCAGAATTAGGAGTTACCCGCCAAGCTGTTTCTAAGCGATTGCATGCGTTGGGAATGGCTCAAAAGCAAGGATTGGGCTCCTTATAGTTTCAAGGCAAGAGACGTTGAGCGTCGTTTTTTCGTCTGTGAACAATTGCTCCAGCGGCAAAAAAGGAAGGGTTTTCTTGATCGCATTGTTACGGGTGATGAAAAATGGATACATTACAACCACCCAAAGAGAAAAAAATCATGGGGACAGCCCGGACATGCTTCTTCGTCGTCGGCTCGCCCGAATATTCACACTGCGAAGGTTATGCTGTGTATTTTGTGGGATCAGGGCGGTGTTATTTATTATAAGCTGTTGAAACCAAACGAAACCATCACTGGGGAACGGTTTCGAACTCAGTTGATGCGATTGAGCCGAGCACTGCGCGAAAAGCGGCCGCAATACGAGAGTTTCAGTCTGGTAGCACGAAAAAGTGATTTAATAAGAAACGCTCAAATGGGAAGTCCTACCCCACTCGCCATATTCGCCAGATATTTCCTCGTCCGATTATCACTCGTTCCGTTTGATTGCACATGGTCTGGCAAGCTCTGCCAGAAAGATAGGCAGAAGTTATTGCTAGCGATGGGCAATACATTGAATGATTCATTTGTAGCCGTTTTGTCACAATAAAGTTCATCAAAATAAACAGCGAGAACTTAGTTGCGCTCCTATATACACATACTTATATGTAGGATTACGTTAATTTATTTATCTTGTGTAAGGTACGTTATTATACTCACAAATCCAAAATTGCTTTTGCTATTTTTCAAAATGATTGCTGAGTCGAGGAACACGAAGTCACTAAAATAACAGATGCGAGTGGTACATTTCATCCGCACCACAACCCGATTTCTTAGAAGCATCCACTTTTTTTCTCGTTCAAATACGCGGAACATGAGCTCTTAATTTTTCTTTTTACTTCGTCGACACTTCCTTTAAAATAATTTCCTATTTCTGCCCAAGCTTTTCTTTTTAAATCCACTCTCTTGTATAAACTACTTTGGTAGTTCCAAAGGCATTCAAATTATTTAAACAAATTAATCAAATTCACTACTTTATTTTGTGACATACGCCACTCGGCTGACAAAGCTGTCAAAAAAAAGTAGAGCTTGATGTCCGAAAAAGATGTCTGAAAAAAATGGCTAACATCTATGTCTTTACGTATGTCTTGTCCTCAAACTACCCGAATGATCCATAATTTCAATTCACAATGTTTGTGGGGTAGAAAAGAAAACAATACAAAAAAATAAGACAAAAATGTAATTCAAATTCAAGACAAAGCTAAGAGTGAAATTGAAAATTTAAAACACAATAAAAAAAATGTTTAGTTTTGGTTAAGTAGTGAATAGACTTCCGAACTATCTATCATATAATGAAAAGCCATGTTTTTACCTTTTTTGAAATTGAGTTGGGGAAATAATAGTTCTTATTTCAAGCGGTAGTTTATTAAAAAGTTTGGGTGCTATAACAGAAAAAGACTTCTGAAAATGGGTTTTTTTATAGCTGTCGGTATATTTACAATTACCATATTAATAACTCTCAATCCATAGATATTTGAGCTTCTAAGCGTTGAAATATAACCACTTCGCAAGAAAAATACTTTAAGTACTTTAAAGATATAGTGATGATTTAAAGGTAATATTCTAGAAAGAGGCCAGATTTTGTAAATCTATTTGCCCTGCAAATTATTCTCATTAAATGTTTTTGAGCAATGCTTAGAGTTTTTGTTGTCGAGTTGTATGCACTTCCCCAACTTGTAATCCCTTATTTTTTTTTGAACAATACGGCTTTAACAAGTACATTTTACGCGTAACAGCTAACATGTCCTCGACATGTTTTTTTCCAATTTAAATTTTTATCAATTTGTACTCCCAAATATTTAAAACTATCTACATTTTCAATTTCAAAACAACTGGAACAACAAGCATATTTTATAACAAGTTGGGTTTTCCACCTGTATGAACAGATAAAGACAGTTTTTTACAAGCAGCAGAGTGAAACGAAACGACACAGTCATTACCATAGGGGCCTATTAAGTTGAAAAACATTAATTTTGTTTTTTCACTAATTAACAGTTTATGCCTTGCAAACCATTGACGTAGAATATATATATATCATTAAGAATCTTGCAAAGTCGTCAAAAAATGCTGTGATACAACCGTTAAGATTTTGGGAAAATAAAGAATTAATGTAAATTAGAAATAAAAGTGGACCTAAAACTTATCCTTGAGGCACTCCATTACAAGTTTCTAATTCTGTACTGTATACATTTTTCAACTTAACTCGTTGAATTCGATTAGCTAAATAGGAAGTTAACCATTTGTGAATTACTCCTCTCGGTCCGGCTTTATATAGTTTATCCAAGATTATCTTATGGTTCACCATCTCAATGCCTTTGTCATATCTATGAAAAAAACTACATCTCTTTACATCTCTCTGAATCCAAACTGGTCCTGGCAGAAGTAGGTATTTTTGTCAAGAAAGGATATTAGACGGACTTTCATTAATTTTTCGAATACCTTAGAAATAGTGGGTAGTATCGATATTGATCTATATTGAGAAATTAGATGTCTGTTACCTTTTTTGAATAAAGGAACTACCTCAGCAGATGGGAAAACACCACAATATAACACTCATATTTAATAGCTGACAGTACATCCACGACATATAGCGAAGTACGTTTTAGAAGGCAGTTTGTAATATTGTCGGAAGTACTGGAATTTTTGTTGTACAGGTGCATAATCTGTTTATGTATTTCTATACCTGTAAATGGTGTAAAAGCGAACGTTCTATTTTCGAATTCATCATCAACTACTTTCGAATATGGATTGCAGTTACAATTACTAATCCATGGTTTTAAACGTTTCAGTTTACAAGTGCTTGGAGACGTTTGTGTGCAGTTTGTGATATGTTTTTGTAGGATATTAAGAAAAATATCATAGGTTTAGCTGGGTTTTTTTCTGCATACACTGGCTCCCAGAGCTCAACATTAAATTTTCAACAAACTTGCCAAAGTTTGGGAATTATAGGAAATGGAACATATTTATGTGGAGAACTCAGCTGTATGTTTTCTACGTTAAAATTGGTCATGCAAAGATCAGTAATCTTCGGATCTAGAACCTCAGCAGAAAGACGGTGTGGAAAATTATTACATAATCTTGCAAAAATGTGGTCGATGCAAGTCCGCGTATTAGATGACATAGCCATAAGATGACATTAGAAGCATATAATTATCTACGTCTCAAGTATTTTTCAAAATATTTATATTAATATCACCCACGACTAATAAATTCTTACTCCTTGCATCTTTAACTTGTTCATATCATCTATAAAAAATGCCCTTGTCGGTAGATGCAAAAAATAGTGAATTGTTCGTTGAGTATATGGCAGTTGATTTTTAAAACGTCGGCACTGTTCAGTTTAACTTCTGTTACTTCACACTGACATTCTTTTTTTATATATACTAAAGTACCACCAGATCTATAAGAATTTTTGCAGTTTGCATATTGGTCATAGCCAGATATTTTATAAATGGATAGTTCGAGGTCAAATAACCAAACTTCAGTTAAAACAAAGATTTCTGGTACAGAGTTATAAGCATTTAAATGTGCTATTCTTAAATGTGAAAATCAACTTTCATACAACTTTAAAGAGACTACATCATGAGAAAAACAAAACAAAAATAGGAAAAAGAAGTATAATAAAGGGTCCGCCATCTAACGTTTTTTTTTCAAGTAGTACTTATTTCGTGAATGGTAACACTTAGCTCATGTCTGATTTGACAAATAATTAGTTTTATCCTTCCGCTGAACGAATATGGTTGTGTATACGCTTGAACAACGCTTTGCTAAGTGGGCCTGCGGTCGACTTACAGAAGATGCCGATTTTGCCAAAAAAATCATCTTTTCAGATGAAGCAAAATGGTCGCATTTGGGGCACAGAAAACCCGCACGCATACATTGAAAAGCCGGTGCACCCAAAACGAGCCACTGTTTGGTGCGGATTTTTTTCCAGAGGCATAATTGGGCCATTTTTCTTCGAAAATGAGCAAGGAGTGGCCGTTACAGTCAATGGCGATCGTTATCGGGCCATGTTGAACGAATTTTTGTTCACAAAAATTGAAGAGGAGGATATTGGCAACATTTGGTTTCAACAGGAAGGCGCTACGTGCCACACAGCCGAAGCTACACTCGATGTTTTGCGCCCTGTTTTTAAAGATCGCATTATCAGCCGCAGAGCTGATGTCGTTTGGCCACCTCTTAACATTTGGATGACCCTAATACTAGTACACTTGTAGAAGATGCATTCAATTTTCTTAATGTTGTTACTTGAACTTGTGCCAAAGCGTTCATAAAATTCATTTTAAATAATTTGCGGAAAGAATTATTAGCGTGTATCTAGAAAAAATGACCTACCTAAAATCAAAATAAAAAAGTGTTAACTGTTTTGACATTCAATATTTTCCAGATGTTTGGAAAGTAGCAAATTTAATGTGAATTGCAAACGCGGGTAAATCTCTAATGATGAGCGAAGTTGGAGACTAATAAGGATGCTTAGTGGTTTGAGTAAAATCTGTGAAAGAGTAGTTAAAGACAAAACTGTGAAAGAAATTGAAAATAAGAAAAGATCGTTATGAGGAGTTTGGATTTACACTTAATACGAAGTTCTTAAAATTTGTAAACGTATCAAAAGCAATTGATTACTGTAGGTAAATATATTATAGTAGGTAAATCAACTGACATAGTATTAATGGATATAAAAAAACCATTGATTATATGTAGCACAATTATGTTATTGACAAAATGTTAATTTCCAAGCTGAATTTTCAAACATTTTATATCAAATCGTCGTTTTCAAGTGTTTTTAATGGTACTGCAACTGATCTAGACAATTTTTGCAGATGTGTGCCTTACGGGTCTGTCCTTAGTCTAATACCTTATAATCTATTTGTCTCAGATCTCCTAAGAGATCACATTGTGGTAATGTGGAAATAATTTAAAGCCGAAAAAACTTTAGTTTTTTTTTTACCCTAATAACGGTTTGCTTTCTTTCGTCTAATCCATTATCACTCAACAAAATGGAAACCGTTTATAAAGTAAAGATGCATATTTCGAAATTGATATTTTACAAACACATTTTGGGGACACTTTATAAGATTTACATTGCCATTCAAACGATATTCACTTATAAATAGGAAAATGTTTCTTCAGAACTAAAACAACATATTTATTCATAAGAAGATTTTCCAAACCATCTTACTCTATGACTGCCAAGTCTAAATATGTGCTAAATATTACATTAATTTTTTTTGGACAAAACCAAATACATACCCTGTCATAATTTTGGCTTTGGTTTTATTTCTTTACTTTATGGCTTTTAGTTAAGATTTTTCTCAATCTACTATATTAATTTTTCCTCGAATTTGATCGATTATTTGTATTAAATATCATGCTGCAGTTGTAAAATATGAAATATTAATGGATGTGTAAATATTAAACACTTAATATGGCAATTTTTAAACAAAATATAATATCAAAAGCAAATATTGTAGTAACATGGTGAGTCACGCACTCTCGGTCACAGCAGCCACATTCTCATCTGTGCGCGTCGTACGACGACGGGGACCAGTGACTCATTTCGTTCTGCGGAGGTATGATAATGACTTTATGTCAAGATTTCGAGCGGGGAACAGCTGTCAGTTTCAAAATAACCTATGATTTAAAAAAAAACACTAGATGGCCCACTATTTAATGATCACAGATGGTACACGATCGCTTGTACAAACATGCCTCGACACTGGGGCAATAGCTATCATACGGAGCTTGCTTCAAATGTGATGACGCTTGCATGTCCAAAAATAACTGAAGTGGAGAAAATTTACCTCCGGAGTCATATTTTTCTGTGATCACATCTGTTAGAAGTCTGTTTGACTTAAACAGCTGCTGGTGGAAGCCCCTCTCGTAATAGTCGTCAAAGGCTAGATCGTTGCACACCACAACACGGGGCAACTTCTCATTTTACTGCGAGTGTCCGTAATAAATATTGTGATTCACGCAAATAATTTGCGTACTAAGTCACATCATTTTTTAATACCTCAGCCTGTTCAATATCCAATTTAGTATCTGTCGGCATAATATATTCGCAACCACTGAAAAATCATCAATGACCGATTTGCTTCTAGCACAATGCGTGCATTTTGAAATTTTCGTTTTTCTAAATCCAAGTCAGTAGTTCTTTTTACCAGATTACTTTTGTATTGATCTCTCAAATGTGCAACATTCAACACTAGTGTTTACGCAACCGTTATCCAAAGCCTCCTTACATGTTTGTTGGAGAATTTTTTTTTTTCAATTTTAATAATAGTGATGTTGATTTGGAAGAAAGAATGAGCGCTACTGAGTCTCCTTCTATGTTAAAGAATATAATATGCGTTCAAGAAAGTACTGAAAATTATGCGATCAGAGGTAAATACTTCAATAATTAATTTAATTGTTCATGTAAAACCAGGACCTTCACGTAATTGTCGAAAATTGTTGGATCCTTTAGCTTGTTTTGAACTTTTTATAACTCGTGACATCATTGGTAAAATTGTCACCTATACCAACGCAGAAATTGAAGCTCAATCCCAAAAGTATGCACAAATACCTAACCCTATCTCACAGGCATGTGAAGGCCATCACTAACTGGAGAGTCTCACCAGATGTTACGCTGTCAGACCATAGATACATCGAATTCCAACTGAAGTGCGGGATCTCCCCCTCGCAGCCCAAGCGGAATCCGAGAAAAACAGACTGGGCGCGATTTAGGGAGAAGCTTGAGAAATCCATTCAAGCCCCGCCTAAACTCAAAACAAATCAATCGGTGGAGGATGCCGTTCATAACCTCAACAGCGCCATCACCAAATGTTTTGAATTCGCATGTCCTATCAAAAAACCTCCCAACAGGAAGCCGGTTCCCTGGTGGAACGCTGAGCTCCAATGTCTTCGTAGGGAAGCCAGAAGTTTCCTGAACAGATCGCTTAGATCGAACTCGGAATAAATATCGATCGAAGCAGAAGGAATATAAGAAGCTTATTCGAAAATCGAAGAATGATTCCCATAAGTCCTTCTGCGAAGAGATCAAATCCCTGAGCGCGACCAGCAAGTTGGTTAAAGTCCTCAAACGAGAAAAATCGACAAAGTTGGATGTACTCAAAAAGTCTGATGGTAACTTCACCGAGTCTGAAGCAGAAACTCTCAGTTTACTGTTTCAGACCCATTTTCCGGGAAATCAGACTGTCATCAGCTCGTTGCACACTCCTTCATTGGAAACTGCGACTGAAACGATGAAAACAAATCGGCGTAGCTGGTATGTTGCGTCACGCGTGGCAACTACTGAGGCCATTGAATTTGCTGTGGCATCCTTCGATGGCTTTAAGTCGCCGGGCACTGATGGGATATACCAAAAAGGTATAAGACAGCTGCTTCCTACTCTGAACAGAATTTTCACTGCTAGCCTGTCACTTGCCTATATACCTATTCCTTGGCGCGCGGTGAAAGTGGTCTTTATTCCCAAAATAGGGAAAGAAGATTACTCACTACCCAAGAGTTTTAGACCAATAAGTCTAACATCCTTCTTGCTGAAAAGCATGGAAAGATTAGTAGAGTTGCACGTGCGCAAAGTTGCCCTTGGAATGCATCCTCTCTCGGACATGCAACATCAGCGCGAAAAATCCTGCGAGACTGCGCTTCAAAACCTAGTTGGGAGAATTAAATGCCCTCTCGAAAGGAAAGAGTACGTACTTGGCATTTTCGTCGACATTGAGGGAGCTTCGCTCGCGCACGGTGGCGCATCCTTGGGGCCGACGTGGTGGGTGCCGAATCTCTTAGCTCTAATCACTGAAGCCCCTCCTCACTTTTCTCCGGACAACGGGGAAAATACAATAAAGACAAAATGTCTGTCTGGTAGTACAATGGACCAGTATTTGTGTCTGAGTGCTCCAACAGATAGTAGAAGCCTCCAACAAAAAAAAAAGTCTATGTACGTCTGTGGCATGCGCTTCAGCATTAGAGAAAGAATGCTTTCCATTACGTATCGCTACGTATGGGCCAAGAGTGTGGTACAGCTTCAGGTTTCCATCAGCAGTGTTCTTTATTTCGACACCTGCATAAATAGAGGGAATAAGTTTTTGTTTTTTGGCGACCACGTAATCAGAAAACTTGATCAGGATTCAAGGTTTCATATCGAATCAGTATATGCCATCGGTGCATTTTGAATGTAGCGTAGAGTTGCACAGTTTAACAGGAACAGTTACTATGTGTTTTTTTCTTTCCTCTGTATTGAGTCGTCTGGGAAGAAGTCTCAAGTATAACCCTGATCGACTGATGGTATACCCTTGTCTACGAAGTTCAATATCTCGAAGTTTTAGACCTGCTGCTAGGTCGGAATTATTTTTACAAAGTTGTAAAAGTTTTTTTTCTAATTACGATTTTTTTCTGTCGTTCCGCTGCGCTAATCTTTTGCTTAAATAAGTTATTTTCCTGCTCAATTTCTTTCCTATATATTCTTATTCTTTTCATTGTTTTATCTTTAGCTTTACTTGTGTCGCGTGCTAACAACAAGTTATTTTGTTCAGATTATAGAACTACAATTTTCTTCTTTGTTTTATGTATTATTTGAAGTAACTGGTATTCACTTGATTGTATAACAATATCTTCAGCGTCTTCTTGTATGCCTGGTTGAGTATTTCCCTGAATTAAAAATAAGCATCTAAATCAGTTTTAAAAATCTTGTTTACTTAAAAATAATCGAATGAATTCACTTAATAATTTCCACCCTGTATACACGAACGGGCGGATTAATGGTAATTCCTAGAAAAATTACCATTGATGCCACCCAGTCCCAGTACCTTTACATATATCTAGTCAGTTTAGTTTGGTTGTTATTATGAAATTCGGACTTACTTTTACGTCCTCGGGCTCTAGTTGTATTCGTGATGTTGATGTCGAAGGAATTTTTGCAAAAGAAATCATAAATATCGCTTTCTTTTTCGTCAACTTTATTTGTTATTCTTTGATTTTTTTCTTTTCCATAAAGTGTTAGATTCTTCTTGTACATTTTGCTTTTTTTATCAGCATAAGCTGCACTGTAGGCTTCATATAGTTAATAAATCACTTTGTGTTCACCTTAAACTTATTTCATAATTCATCAGTCTTCATTATCGGGCTCATATAGATAGGTGATTTCATTCGGATCTGAAGACAGATGCTATGTTCTTTTAATTTACCATCCGAGTTTGAGTTTGAGCCGATTTCGGTTATGTTGGAAGGGGGTTATTATAGTTATATTGCATGATGTACTGTTCTGCATGGTGACGACTATTGTACAATAATTTATTTTTTTCCTGATGGAGTAATCTACCTCTTTGCCTCTACTTTGGCTTATTGGGAAATATTTGATTATTGGGAGTGATGGTGAAAATTTGAATATGTATCTACCATATACAGAAAGAATTCTGAAATTAAGATATTGGTATTCCAGACATGAAGTATACAACTCTGGTAAATTCTTAGGTTCTTGAATGACGTTTATTTTTGGGACATTCCCATTGCGACCTATGATGAATATATCCAAAGCTTTGAATCTATAATATTCCGCTAAGGAATAGATATTTTCTTGTGAGTGGGCTTCTGACTTTAATTTATTAATTAGCAAGGAGAGTTGATTCATCTACTAGTATGTTTTGTCTACTTTGACATATGGAGCTTAGTTTGTGCTCAAGTATACGAAAGTTTCGCTTATCTGCGTAATGCAGAAATAATTTTAATTTTTTTGAGCAAAGTTCACTCTATCATAATCTTTAATTGTGGATCCTTCAAAGGGTTGCAAATCTCTAACGCGGTGAACGAATATCTTCGACACAAACCATCTTCACCCGGTCAAGGTTATGTGACAAGCACCATAAGAGCGTAACTCTTGAACCTGCGCGAATTGGTAAAATGCACATGCGTGGGCATCAAATCAATTCATCAATTTAGTATAGTTCAATTAACCACTTAAATCAAATATAAAAACACAAAATATAAAAATTAACAACCATGTCCTTTCACACCACATAAACACAATGTAAACAAAGGCGTACTGTCAAAGGTGCAAGATCACAATAACATTGCCATACAATAAAAAAGTCTACAACTACAGCCATGCCAAAATTCAAGTTGCAGCAACATTGTATTGTATAGAATCACTTGGGTAATCAACCCAATCCTAATACATAATTGTACTGCAGCATATATTGTATATAATAAAGCTAGAAACCAGGTTACCGAGGGTTCGTATTGAATGACCTAAGATACAATAATTCAATATTACCCAATCAGCTAAAAGAAGAACAATGGACGAACAATTAGTTCACATACTCGTAGCTATAACGATAAGAAGAATAACGATAATAAGAAAAAAATAACATTCAGCTCACAATTAACGTTTTACATATGTATAACCACCAATAACAAAGATAACATTCACCATAGAACAAGTACGTTTTATTTTATGTTAAAATAAAGTGAGTTATTCGGGACCAAAAACTATTTGCGTTTTTTTGTTCACATACATACATATATACAAAATCAACAAGTAATTTCATTTGAGCATATCACGCTGCGAACATTGGTCCGTCGAGCCACTGAATTGTGGTTTAAAAGATTTTACTTATGTATGTACATGTGCTACAATAGAAGTATGAAAAAAGGGAGACAAAAGTACAAAAGTGTGAACTTCGGTGTTCTAACATTGGCACGTTAAAAAAAGAGGAAAACGAGAACAACAAACAAACAAGAAGTTCACCAGTCGGTAATCAAATGGACCCCTCATCAACAGCCTCGGCATTAGCCGCTCCAGCTTCAACAATCCAGCCTCAACGGTGAGGCTTCAACGATGCAGTTTTAACGGTGCAGCATCAAAAAGGATATATTATATAAGAACATAAAGAGGAAAACCAAGATATAGCTGAGTATCGAATATTTATTTTATTTTTATCTTACATTTTGAATTTAATCAAAAAAAAATCAATCAAGCTTAGATAGGTTGGAAAGGAAGTTTAGGAAACTCGAAGGCACTTCCCGACTTAAAGACTCTGCTTCCGTTTATTGAAAGTCGCTTCAGTTCACTCGAAAACATACTTAAGCTAAGGAAACCACAAAATCAACCACAAGAACAACTACCATCACCACAACAACCACAGCAACTACAATTACAGTTACAAAAACAACCACGGCCAACATTCCTTAAAACTAATACCTATCGCACTAAGCCTAAACCATCCAAACAATTTCTTTGTCGGCTTTCCTCAACATGGATATAAAAATCCGCAATGATGTAGCAATGAAAAACACAACATGCGCAACTGCTTCGGGTATGATTATCGTTTATCAATCTGTAGCAGTAACAATTGTTGCCGTAAATGTGGTATTAAGCTTCACACTTTACTGAACACAGAGATGCAGAACAGATCCAACTCGCCTCATCAAGGTTAATGTCAACAACAAACGACATATCCCAAATAAACACCACACAACATCTCATACAGAACATGTTGTCATTGAACCCCGCAGCTAATCCACTCAATGGTGTACCGATTTCAGCACGCATTTCATTCAAACGAAGACTAACATTTTGCAACCGCGCTAGTAAAAACAGCCGCATCTAACGGATCACATCACATCTTTAGAGCCTTAATCGAACCAGGCTCCGAAACTTCATTCATCACAGAGCGCGAAACACAACAACTCAAACTGAAAAACAAAGGACGTTTGCAAGGGTAACCGGGTTGGGACAGGCATCAACGGTAACAACCCAACTTCAACCATAATTTACCCTGTTTTCAACTGCAAATACATTTTTTCATACAAATGTTAGGGCGTACGTCTTCCCTCTAACTTCCTTATTACCAGTCCAATAATTATAAAACAATACAATTATAATATAATCATCTAGCCAATTTACCCTTAGCATATCTATCCTTCCATATTCCTGGTAAAATTGGTCTCTTACGAAGTGCTGATGTTTACTCGTCAATCATCTAAGAAGAATTATTAAAAGGTTACCATGTATCAACAGTCGCACAGCAGACTCGCCTCGGGTAGATCCTTACAGGGATTACAGATACCAGCCAACAACCACTTACAACAATCATACAGAACCACCACAACTCGCTCGAAAATCAACTCAGACAATTTTGTGAGTTAAAGGAAGTTCTCGACAACAAGGGGTGGTCGTGGTGCAATGGTAATCATCACCGACTATTAAGCCTGTAGTTCAAGTCCGTCCATGGTCACGAACAATCCCTATATGGAAAAACTATGTAAGAACATCAGAACATGAGACGACCAAAAAGTGCTGTCGAAGGCATAACACTCGCAGCATAAGATCATTTCAAAATTCATACCCTGACTGTGCATTTCCAATATAACACCTTAACGACATGGCATCTAATGAGTTACTGTGAATTATAGCCAACGCAAATTCAGTCGAATCTCTCAAATCCTATCTAGGACAACCACCCCCGGAGAGTAGTGAACGAACATCTTCGACACAGACCATCTGCACCACGTCCTGGTTGTGTGACAAACACCATAAGAGCTCTTGAACCGGCACGAATTATAAAAATTAATATTGAACCCTCGATTAGGAACATCAAGAAACGGAGCAATGGCAAGATTCCTGCAAACAAGAAAGCGATAATGAATCCAATACCAAGCTTAAGTAGGCATATATTAGCTGCATGACTAATACATTAAGTTAGGACATATGACAGAAATCACACATCCCTCACAAGCTGAACCACCATTCCATTACATTATTACCTCCACCACGCAGTAATAAAGGAATCAAGCACCACAACCAAACTACGCGTAGTCTTCGTAGTCATGGAGAGTTTCTTAACGATTACCTCATGATAGGACCACGGTTACAACAAGACATTAGTTATTTAATCGCCAAATGGCGAACATGAACATCGAATTCCCAGCAGACATCAGCAGTGACAAATACATCAGTATTGACAAATTTGGATGGCAACAGATTGTAATGTAATTTATTTATTTGATCAATGTTAACACGTAGATACAAAAATCTTTAAATTGTGTAACAGTTATAATAGATTTATAATTTATATTTAAATTTAAAATGAAATTTTATATAAAGTAAAGAAAAGAGAAAAGAAAAAAAAAGAAAAGGTATAAAGAAACATTTATAACAATTTTAACAGTGTCAACTATCGCGATTTGAAAAATAATATAAAAACAATAAATGAAAGAAAACTATGTGCAAAAGTGTTGTTTCAATTTTCGTTTGAAGTCTCCGAAGCGTGACGCCCGCCTTATGTGAACCGGAAGCGAGTTCCACAGTCTTACGGCGTATACAAAGAACTGCCTTTTCGTTGTGGTATAATTGTATGTTGGCGCAATAAGAATTCTACTTCTAGCTGAGGAAGAGAATTGCAATCTTTGGAACAGATAATCTGGTGCTTTTCTTTCTTTTAAATTAAATAGGAAAGTCAATATTCTGTGATTCATATAATTCTGTAGGTCGATTCCGAGAAATTCTCTCACATAATTGGAAATGTGGTCTCTTCGACTCAGGTTGTATACGAATCGTATTGTACTATTGACAGCGACTTTAAATTTGCATTGCTTTGATGTTGAAGGGTAGACAGTTTCCTATTTGATACAGGGCTCTTAGCGAGCTGTAGATCTTAGCAACTAGATTCACAATGTGGTCTTCCCAGGTAAGATGCTGATTGAAAATAACTCCTAAGTTTTTAGCACTGGAAATGTATGGCAGAGGTGACCCATCGATAAAAAGTTGAGGTAAGGTGTTAGTGTCAATGCGTGATCGGGTAATAGCTACGGCCTGACTTTTGCTAGTATTAAGCATTAATTTGTTTCTACGGGACCACAAAACAATTGAATTTAGATCTTCATTAAAACGCAATGTTGCATCTTTCACAAGTCCCATAGGATAACTTAAATGCAATTGTACGTCATCTGCAAACATCTGTTTCTTGCAGTTTTTTAGGACTGAAAGAATGTCGTTGTTGAACATAGAAAACAACAGCGGACCCATTATTGAACCTTGTGGGACACCAGCTTTAGTTTCAAGGAATGTTGACAGTTTCTCATTTGCATATACAGCCTGAATGCGGTTTTTCAAGTAAATTTCCATCAGCTTAAGTGCCGTCGAGTCAAAATTGAAATAGTATCTGAGTTTATTAATGAGTATTTCATGGGGAACAGTATCAAAGGCTTTCGAAAAATCCAATAGTACAAGTGATGTTGCATTATTCTTATCCATTTCAACACGAAGGTCTTCAACCAAGTTTACAAGTGCCGTAGTACAACTGTAATGCGGTCTAAAACCGGACTGATGTGATGAAAGGAGAGAGAATTCGTGAAGGTATTCATGGACTTGCCTACTCATAAGTTTTTCGAATACCTTTGAAATAAATGGAAGAATGGAGATTGGGCGGTAAGTTATGCTTCTATTCGCTGAGTTCTTGGGGATAGGAATAATCTTAGATGCTTTCCAGGACTTCGGGTAGGCAGAATAGGTAAGAACGCTGTTAAAAATATATGTAAGTTCAGACTTCGTGAATAATGATTTTCAGGAATTTTGGATGCATGCCGTCCAGACCAATAGCATTAGACTTAATAGCGTTAACGGCATAGAGCACATCACATTCGTACACTCTTCGAAAACAGAAGTTTCTTGATGTGGAGGAGTTATGTGACATTATTGGTGTTCGTACTCCGGTGTCATTGCAACATGCGTATGAGTCATTTGAGGCTGTGGCAAATTCAAAATTTAAATTTTCAGGGCTTACTTCACTTCTTCTTCTTTTCCTTTTTCCGGCGTTGTTATGGTCAGAAGTGTAGGACCATAACCTTCCCACTTAACTGCATTCCTAGTGGTCCGCTTGGGGTCCGCTGGTTTGACCTCAGAAAGTAGCGGCAGGCTTCCCGGCTTGGGATTACTTCATCGCTGAGGCCAATCAAATGCTGGTGTTTTTGCATTTGTTTGCATCAATTGTTTTTCGGCCTGCCGTTTTTTTTTTTTTTTGTGACACGGGCATGCTCCAGATTTTTTTGTTTGATCTTACTCTTACAACACCGGTCGTGTCAGCCCACTGATTTGCATGTACATATACTTGTGGGGCAGTTTAATGGTGGTATATGTGTCCCTAGGCTCACCTTGGTGTTTTCAAAATTGCCTAGATGTGATTTTTGTTTACCTTTTTTTTAGTCGCCTTTTACGACAAGCGAGAGGTATCGCTGCAGGGATATTCTTAACCCGTCCCTGCACGGAACAGGGCTTACTTCACTAATACGAGCATTAGTTGCC
The DNA here is from genome assembly GCA_958301585.1 of Merodon equestris. NCBI lineage: Eukaryota > Metazoa > Arthropoda > Insecta > Diptera > Syrphidae > Merodon > Merodon equestris. The sequence goes on from OY284413.1 coordinate 123,159,236, forward strand.
TTCTGTTTGCCGATACCTAACTCTCTTATATACGTCCACGTTTTCGTCCTGTTAAGATTTGGTTGAAATTTTGAAGCAAAAAAATTCATTTTCGCCCTCCTTATTTCTTTCTTCACTATATTCCTTGCAATTTTATACTCATTAAATAGTTCAGGAATTTTGAATCTTTTCCATCTTTTATAGGCCCGGTCCCTTATTTTGAGAAATTGTTCAATTCTCGTACTTAGCCACATACAATTTTTATTTCGAGGGATAAACGTTTTTATAGGAACATGGGATTCAAAAAGATTGTTAATTTGGTATGTAAAAAAATTAATCTGTTCATCAACGGACGTCATCTGGCGCAGTCTGTGCCACTCAATATTGGAAATATCGTGTAACAAATTTTCATTATCAATCGCTCTAAAGTTCCTGAAAGTAATAGGACTAACTTCATTGGCAGGGATGTTGAAATCTAGATCATAAAAAATAATGATAATGATAATATTTGACACGCTCTATATTGTTAATAATACATAGGTCAAGTAAGGTAGAGCAGCTGTTACTGAAGTGAGTAGGCATGGAGTCATTTACAGAATGTAGTTGTAGCGATCTTAGATTACTTACAAATCGATTTACGCTTGGGTTAGATTTATCTAAAAGGTCTATATTGAGATCTCCACAGAGTAAGATGTAATTGTAACGTAATGATATATCTTCCAGAAGATTTGTAACATGGGAAGAGTCGGTAACATTCGGTGGCTTATAGATAACTCCAACAAATAATTTATCAAATCCACAGACAATTTCAACAAAGATGTATTCCATAATATCGTTTACCCCAGAAACAAGCAACTGTCTACATTGAATAACTTTCTTGATGAAAATCGCTACACCGCCTCTCCTTCTACCTAGTCTGTCGCCCCGATACATTGTGTAGCCATCTATATCGACGAATTTATTGTCAATAGTAGGACATAGCCACGTCTCTGATACACAAATAATATCAATTTTCCCACTATTGAAAACTATTTGAAACTCATCCCGATGTTTAACCAAGCTCTGAGCATTTATGTGACAAACAGAGATACCAGACTATATGTTACAAAAAATGTTTAACATTAACCGAGTTTTATGTGAAGGATTATTACAACTGCTAGAAGAAGTCCAGAAATCGCTTTCGGTTTCAGTCTGCACACCGTTCATTAACAAAGGTTTAAAAGAAACACATGGCAGAGACTGTCGTCAAGCCGGAAACCACCATCGAAAAAACAATGATACATACACATAAAAGTAAGAAAATTGCACAACAAAAATAATATCACAGAGTTATTTACAAACATTTCAAAAACATAGTTAAAATGATGATACCCATCAAGACGTGTGCGCTCAATTTAGTAACATTTGGTACTGCTTCAGCACCCTTCCTCGCAGTCCGCACATTACATTAACTATCAACAGATACACAACATACTGACGAAAATGTGTCAAGAGGACTCAACGAAAGTTTCTATGTTGATGACTTGTTATACGTAGTTGACAATGAAGGGGCGGTGATCGTTTCCAAAGGAACATCATCTCCGTCATGAAATGAGCTGGGCTTCCTCTACGCAAATGGGCCATCAAAAGCTCTGCAACAGTGAAAGTGAAAGAGAAATTGAGTTACGGCTTAGCTTTGAGTCACCAGATGCCATCAAAACACCAGGAATACAATGGCATCCTGCGAAGGACATTTTCAAAATAAAAATAGAATTATCTGAAGCCGAGAAACACACGAAGTACTCAATCCTGGCGGACATTGCTCTCCTATTTAACCTTCTTCGTTGGATCGCAACTTGCGTTCTGAAACCTAATTAATTATGCAGCAGCTACGCCGCAGCAATTTGTCATGCTACGCTACACCATCAAAAGATATTAACGAGTTATATGTAACTCTACGCACCGAAATGAAAGACCTTAACCACATATGTACAAATACTTCGATGGATCGTGTACAACGAATCAAGTAACATCCAGCTGCACGGATTCAGGGACACCTCGGAGAAAGCATACGCAGCAGTCATCTACGCGCGAATCATTCAAGGAAATCAAAAGAGGATCCACATCAACGTAGCTAAAGCCAAGGTAGCCCCAGTCAAGCAAATAAGTCTACCAAGGCAGAAACTTTGTGGAGCCGGCCTATTAGGTAAACTACTAAATCGCATTTCGAAATGGCTGAAAACAAACAAAGGTGAAATACAGGCTTGGACAGACTCAATGATTTGCTTAGCATGGATCACAGGAGATCCATCGAAACGCACAATCTTCGTAGCGAACCGAATCACCGAAAGCCTGCGAGCAAAAACATATTTGCATATATTTCCAACCCAGAGATTGCGCCACATACTTAAAGTCAGCTATCTACTTCTTCGCCCCATAAGAATCTTCACCGGAGCCATTTCATCTTCACATTTCGAGCCACTTGAAGCACTTGTTTCGGTTTCGTTCACGTCGCAGGTTGGCAATTCGCTTGCGAATTTAAAGTCGAGCTAGCTCTCGTTCCTCCTCAGCATCAAAATCAGTTGTTGACAATCGGTCATATGCATCAGAAGATACATCACAAACAGAAGTAGCAGAAGCAAACGCCACAAGAGTCCCAGGTGGAACACAAATGTCGCATTTACGGCAGTTACAGGAGCCACAGTCGTTGTTGTGTCGGAAGTAGGAGTTGAAGTTGCAGCAGAGGTTTTGCTAACGGTTGCTTTCACAACCGGTGTTGTACGGTATTGTACAATGTTCGGCATCTTCGATGTCTACTGGAGTGATGTTGTCAGTTGAGCGGAGCTCCTAAGCATACAATTCCCGCAAGTGTCCCATAGAAGGGGGCGCATCCACACCAGCGGATATTTACTTCAATGTAAATTAAATTATTTAAATGTCTTGAATGAATCAATAAAAAATCAATCAATCAATCAAATCCATCAATTGGATTTTCAGCTGTTTTGTCTGTGACCCCACACCTGACGTTGTAGTATTAAATTCAAAATAATAATTTATTCGACTCTTTTTCTTCTTTTAGTAAATATATTTTACGACATGGGAAGTGACTGGCTTCTCGATCAAACGACGGAAGAAAAAAGGATGGCGGATAAACCGTAACATGAGTCCGGTTTTGTCCGTGAGAACCCACAATTCTACTACATTCCTTTTTTTTATTTTTGCATAAAAATATATTTGGCATGGATAATCACTGGCAAATTCTTTAAGCTATTTTCGTATAATATTCCATGAAAGCATTTGACAATTGATAGTATTAAGAAACTAAACGTTCACATCCTTGGGAACAAAGGAACTTTTTTTCAGGAATTCACGTTTAAAATTCGGTTTCTGATTCGTCTAAAATTCGAGAGCGCCGTGGCGCAGTGAGTAGTGTGTCGGCCTCTGACGCACGATGAGCGAATTCGGATCCCGAACCAACGCCATCGAATGTTCATTACGCGGCTTCTCTCCTTAGCGGGGTATTGACAAAACCCCCGTAGTACACTTGTCTTGAAAAAGCTTCTCGGCGCTCGCCGTTCGTAATAGGCATTAAATTGTAGGTCCCATTCACTTGTATAAAAAACAAATCGCACACAAACAAGTGAATGAGGGAAGTTGGCTCTGGCTCTCCGTGAGCTGAAACGCCATCTAAGAAGAAAAAGAAAATTCGATGTTTAATTCTGTGGTAAGAAGTCCTACTCATAAGACGATATCCTAATGTTATCATTGTATGTTTAGTTTAAGAGTCGTATGGACTCAGAATTTGCTTCCAAACACGAAATTTATTTAAATTTAAGAGTTATTTGTGAGCACATTGTTTGATAATTTGATCACTTGATGCGACAAGTGGTACAAACGTCTCGTAAGATGAAATCTATTCCGCATTATATGAGGAATATGATATGATATGATATGAGTATCATCCTCACATCAATGAAAGCTACCAACATCAGTTATGGAGTTTCGGGATTAAACAATTGGGATGCAAATTTGTTACATATTTGATTATAGCCATTTATGAAAAATTTAGTTTCTTATTCGAAAAAGCTGATAAATATATGGAATTGTTTTCATCATATACATATGTGGGATCGAGGAATCAACTGAGATGCGGTTGCCCATACTGATTCGTTTAGTCTTCCTCTCTCTCTCTCTTTCCCTCTCTGCGCACAAGAACGGATCGAAGTTGAACACGGTGCAGTACGTAAGTTGAATTGTGTTTTGCATATTTTTATTTTTATTTTTTACCCATGAAGTGTTGGTTTTTATTCTTGCACGTTCGTGTTATTTTTAAAATAATTTTTTGAAATTCTTGGGAGACGATTTCCTCACATACGTATGTCAGTATTTAATATGCTATCAATATATATATCTGTTGAAAAAAGAATTATATCAGTTTCAATGTTAGTCAATAAGAGCACAGACGTTCTTCATTCCCTCTTTCATATTTAACGACGTTGTATGTATATAGTATAAACATATGTATATAATAGTACGTTAACCTTTAGTTCACATGAACTTGGGCAGTGACGTGGTTTACAAGCTTCTTTTTGATAGTAACCACCAAGGCGTCGACATCTTCGTTGTCTTGATGTGATTTGTAAATTACAATAAAACCGTTGTTTAAATTGATGTAGCTCGGGTTTTATTGCTTGATATCCTTCTTGCATCTTGCGGCTATTGTTCGGTTTGCTGTGAATTGGCTGGTTGCTATCACTTTGGATATTTGGATACAGTCCACACACCGAATCCTCGTTGCAAATAATGATACTACTTCCGCTCGGGGGAATGCACCTAATTTGAGTGCCCAGTTAGCATCGGGCACTGTAAAACTTTAGGAAGTGGAATTGCTTGAATTTCACAAGAAATTTCACAATAATAAAAAATATTTTTTCGGTGCGCAGAAATTTCGGTACCTCAAGTCTGATACAGTAGGCCGTTATACATATATCATAAATCAATTTATTGAGACTTTGTTGAATTTAGTGTCAGTGAATAGTGCAGATGGTAGCCAGCTACGAAAATTAGTAGACAATGCGGATGAGGTCGTTCGCGGTTTAAGGGCCATGGCGGCTGAAGCTAGAGACCACCGGGTAAAATACCTTCTTCTTCTTCTTTTCCTTTTTTCGGCGTTGTTATGGTCAGAAGTGTAGGACCATAACCTTCCCACTTAACTGCATTCCTACTGGTCCGCTTGTGGGGTCCGCCGGTTTGACCTCAGAAAGTAGCGGCAGGCTTCCCGGTTTGGGATTACTTCATCGCTGAGGCCAATCAAATGCTGGTGTTTTTGCATTTGTTTGCATCAATTGTTTTTCGGCCTGCCGTTTTTTTTTTTTTTTGTGACACGGGCATGCTCCAGATTTTTTTGTTTGATCTTACTCTTACAACACCGGTGATCTCCAGTCGTGTCAACCCACTGATTTGCATGTACACTTGTGGGGCAGTTTAATGGTGGTATATGTGTCCCTAGGCTCACCTTGGTGTTTCCTAAATTGCCTAGATGTGATTTTTGTTTACCTTTGTTTTAGTCGCCTTTTACGACAAGCGAGAGGTATCGCTGCAGGGATATTCTTAACCCGTTCCTGCACGGATCTCCGGGTAAAATACCTCTTAATAAATAAAACTGATATTGATACGAGTAAACATTGGGTTCTGAATTCAGAGGTCACTTCCGACCAAGAATTTATCGATTTTATCGAAAATTGATATAGTGCTTTAGATACAAGTGAGACAAAATTATGAATTAATAAAAGCGGTTCGCGTTTGTTAAACACTTTGGGACGTGTAAGTAGCTTCGCTGTTGTCAATATATCGTGTCCAAAATGCAAAGTTAGCCATGCCTTATTTCAGTGTGCGCAATTTATCGCTTTATCTATTGAAGACCGTCATCGGCTTGCTAATTTTAAATTCAAGTGCTAATTTGACTACAACTATTTCAGTTATAATATAGAGACTTTGGCAAACAACTTTTTTTTTTTTTTGTGTCAACATTATTATTATATTTATCAGAATCATTTGTTGCTAGAAAGACATTATGACGAGTGAAAGAAGTTTTTAATGAATTTCTTCCTATATTTAAAATTTCTAATTATTTTTTGGCGGTTCTGGTAATTCATTTAGTGCTGTGAAACAGGCCTTGTGTACGTCTTCTTGTTCCAAACTCGTGTGGGATAGGCTTCTTGAACCGCATGTCGTCATAGTAGTCAAGTATGAGGGTCTTTTTGTATATACGAGTATGTTGTACTGGCATCACCCTGAATTGTCTTACAGTTTGAGTATCTCTGTTGTTGATAAGTTTTAGCGCCGAGTTTTGAAGTTTTGCAATTTCGTTATACATATGTGTTTTCTATGCATTGCCCCATGCGAGTATGCCATACCTTAGTTTGGATTCAATTAAGGCATAATAAACTTGTTTCTAAATTTGAGGTCTGGCATGGTATCTTAAGTGAGCAAGTGCAAAAAGTGCGCTCTTTATGTTGGAACGGATTTTTTCAATATATAGGCTCCAGAATGCCAGACTATTGTCACACCAAGATATTTATACGATTCTACTTTCTCAATTAGCTGATTATGTGTCGAAGGACATGCTTCGTTTTTAAACTGTATCTGTTGTTGGGTAACTCTATATTGTTGGTTACGGATATGCATCATCTTGGTTTTAGACACACTTATGTCCAGTCCATTGTCGTGACACCACTTAACAGCATTGTTGAACCCCTCCTATGAACCCCTCCTATGAACCCCTCCTATGAACCCCCCCGAGTATGAACAAAATCGGGTCTAGTTTGGATCCTTGCGGCACTCGGTATTCAATGTCTTTCATTATACTCTAGCTGCCCTTAACTTTTACGCTAAAAAGCCGTTTTTCTAAATAGTTAGTAAGCCAATTCGCCATTACTCCGCGGATGCCAAGATGTCCAAGTGATTCTAAAAGTCTTGTGTGGTTCAGCGTATCGGAAGCTTTACTGAAGTCTTTATACATCACTAGAATATGGTGGCTTTTATTGAGGCTTCCATTAATGCAATTTGCAAACTCAGCTAATAAATTACTTGTGCTTTTATTTTTCTGAATCGCGTACTGTTTTTGTGGATGAGAGAGTGTTTGTTTATAAACCTACTTAGTCTATTTGTTATCACATCTTTCATACATTTCTCAATAATTGGCAATATAGAGTTTGGACGGTAGTTACTTATTTCTGCTTTTGCACCCCCTTTATAGACCGGTCTCACCCCTGCAGTTTTAAGGGCTTCTGGTATTTTACCTTGTATTAGACTGAGGTTAATAAGTTTACAAAGGATGGGAGGGAAAGTTGATGCATGTCGCTCTGTATCAATCGGTCTAATTCCATCGATTGCCTGGGATTTATTTTCGGTTATTTGATTGATTATATTGTAGACTTCTGCAATATTAGCTTCGACTGGGAAAATTGTGTTTGGAACAGTTTTATTCTTATAAGCAGATGTGATGTAGTATTTTTTTAGTTTGTTGGGATAAATGTTGCGCAAATTCGTTTGATATATCGTTATCTGATACTTCAGCTGGAAAGTTTGTAGTAATTACATCATCAACGTTAAGTTTCTTTCTTCCCATTAGCTCGTTAATCAAGGTCCACGTTTTGCGAGGATCTGTTCTTATTGTGTTGAATTTATCTCTGTAGTAATTTGATTTATGCATCAGTATATCTTTGTTTAATTTATTCCAATAGTATTTTTATTCTGCTTCATTCCTTGTCTATTGCCTGTTGTTCTTCCACTTTCTATAAAGTTTTTCTCGTGTTTTACATTTATCTATAAGTAAGACAGTCATCCATGGGTTGTTTTTTCATCTCCTCTTCACTGTTTTTACATAAGTCGCTTATAAATATATCTCTTTAAACTTAGAGACGAGCATTTCATAAAAAGCAGATGCATCACATTCGTTCAATACCTCATCCCAATTCATGGCAGAGATAAATGCATTGATTTTGTTTGTACAAACATGTGTGATAGGTGTTGTATTACAGATAAGTGGTTCCTGGGCCCCCTTGCAGTACAACGTTGGATAGTGATCAGTTAAACCACTTTTGATGACGAATTATTTTGTAGCACTTCCTATTTTTCGCACTAAAATGTGATCTATTAATGATTGCGTTCCTCTTACTGGGTCTATTCTTGTGTATTCAGTAATGATGTTCGTAAACCCAAGCGACGCTATCATTTCTAAATAACTGTACACATAATTTGAGTTTGTATCTCGATTTATTTTAATTTATTTTTGATGTTTCTGGTTCATACTTATGTTAATATAAATAAATAAATGTATACATGAAATAAATAACGAAATAAATATATTAAAGTCACATATTAGGTCACATTTTCCGACAAAGTCAAAAACAGTTAACTCGTAAAAAAAATTCTGGACTATGAAATCCATCCAGTTTATAATATACTGTTTCTTTTTCTTCTTTGTTCGTTTCAACCAGTACGATAATATCCAAGGCACTTATTATATGACTTATGCTAAAACAAAAACATAAATAGCAATTTCCTCTTAATTCATTTAAATCAATGCTGCCAAAACCTTCTTTTACCCTATAATCTATGTCGCCGAATAAAATATCGTTTATTTTTCTGTTCTCCATTTTTTGGTATAAGTAATTGTGTTTATGCTATTGGCTTACAATGCAACACCTATACTGAGCGTGTGATTTTCTCAACATCGCAGACCATGCTGATGGTAATTACACTCATTTCTTCTTGCCAATTTTTTCCCGCTGCTCTCCCAAACATATTTCCAGTTTTCTAGTTTGGCTTTTTCTTTTGCCAGCCATTTTTCGCAGATCATTCGCAGATCTCCTTTGTAACTGAGAGAGTAGCTATGATGCTTGGGCTTTCTCGTCGTCACTCTCGTTTGCTTATATATTGGATCTCCTCAATTGACGCTTGTGTTACACAAGGAGTTGTTAATCTGCAGTTGAAACCTCGGCTTGACACTTCCATAATGAATGTGGAAGCCTTTGTATTAAAAAATATTACCTCGAATACACTCTCACATCTGTTTGGGTTTCATAGTTCCCTTCTTTTGCCGTTAGCGCATATTGAATTCAAAACTCCGTCTTCTAATGATATTTTGCTTGGCGACTGGGTGTGGAGTAGTTTACGGAATGGTCACATCTCGAATGGAAAAGGATATTTCCTTTTTCCGCACGATACTGTTTTTGGATGGGTAATTGAGGGTAATATGCCTAAGGATCGAGTCCTGTTGCTGCACGTAGGGGTGGATATCGAGCTGCTTCTAGGATCGTTTTGGGAGAAAGAAGAAACTGACTCTATTATTCGCTCTGCTACGGTGAAGACGGTGCTGCCCACCATTTTGAGAATACCTTTTCTAGAGCTCCAGATAATAAGTGAATTGTAGAACTACGCTTTTGCCAATATAATGTTATTATAGTTTTGGAAACACCCTTTCCGGTGCCTTGTCGAGATTGTGAAGCTTGAAGCGTCGCTTTTCTAGGGACGAAGATCTTTGGCTAAACTATTGCAGATTTATTTATTTATTTATTTCTTATTATGATTATTACTATGCTTTATTCTTTTTGTTTCCAATTTTTGCCTTCATTTCAGATACATATTTTAAAGTTACATTAAATAAATTGCATACAATCATAATGATGAAAAGAATACTGTTGAGTCAATTCTGTAATCATAAAACAATTTGAGGCGAATCGTTTTTTCAAGAAAATACACACATTTTATTTGGTAGGGTTGTGGGTTATGAGTCATACTCATGAACTATGAGTGATGAAAACAAACATAATCAATAAACATTACTTAATATACTAAAGAAAACAAAAAAATATAAAAATGGCTGACTATTCTATATATATTAAGGTTTTTGACTCTGAGCTATCCATTGTAAAAAGCCATTTTTTTACTTTATTAAAGAAAAGGGTAGGAATATTTAAAATTCTTAATTCGTATTGTAGCTTATTAAATAGTTTAGATGCAGATACAGTGAACAATTACGAGGGGTGAGTTTTGAGTGAAGCTGGTATGTTAACAAAGGCTTTATTTCTTATTCTCAAGCTATATGTATTTGAGCCTCTAAGAGTAGAATAGTAACTATTAAAAGACTTTAAGTACTTTATTAACATAAAGATGTTTTAAGGTGATGAAACATCCAGTTTCTATTAAATCTATTATTTTTACATATAATTCTTATTGCTAAAACGATGGGCACAAAGGTGTTAAGGCAATTATCCGTACAAACAGCAATTGGATCTGCCACAAGCATGAGAAGACAAATAAAGTTTTTCACATGCAGCAGAGTGAAAACTGTCCGGTCAACTAAGCCGTACGCTTTTAAGCTGCAAATCATAATTTTTGTTTTTTCCCTTCTAAGGAGCTCATGTTTGGTGAACCCTTGCCTCAAAATTTGGATGTCATGTTCCAAATTGACCAACGATTCAAAAAAAAAAGATTTATTTATGTTAATGCAATATCGTCTACGAACGCTTCGACTTTACTTCTAAAATTTTCACAGACTTGGGAATTTGCATATATTAAAAATAGAATAGGACATAACCTTGAGGCACACCAATATGTATTTTTGATTCATCGCTCAGAACCCCTTCCAATTTAACCTTTTGTGATCTGTCTTTCAAATATGAACTTAACTAGCTATACACCGACCCTTGGAAACCAGCATTGTAGAGCTTATCCAAAAAAAAGTTATGGTTAACCATATCAAAAGTCTTCGGCATATCGACGAATAAAGCTATTGGTGTACTATTATTATTAAAACCTCCGTGGACCTACCCTCCTCACTAGCCTAATTGCTTACTGCTAATTACTTATTTATTTTCAATAGGGCACTTCATAAGTTTTTCGAATAATTTAGAAAACGTTGATAGAATACATATATGTAGGTCTATATCAGATAGATAGATAGATCTTTATTTCGTGTATAATGACAAAAGTTGGAGTTATCACACATTTTACAATACATAGTGTTCCGAGTTAAGGCGAACTCAGACCATTAGAATATATATTTTAATTGATTAAATCCCTTTTTTTGTACGTTATAATTTAAATTTATTTGTATATATATGTATATGTTTGTTGGATCACACTGCGCACCACTAAGTACAAAGGATAAAAAGGAAGAAGTGCAGTATCTGGCAATTGCCTTCTTATATAGGCTCTATGTAGCTGCTTCAGCTGTAACTGCCCTGGGTCAATGTCCTCCCTTTCGCAACATGTTGCGGAGGGGAACAATGCCCCAGGTGCGAAGATGATAATTGCCATTTTTGCATGCAATTTGTCTCACTCTACCATCAATTGTTATTGTAGAATTCATTTATGCGATAGGCTATCGCCTCTATGGATTTGATTGATGGCAGAGGGAGACAAATTGCATGCTCACATGTGCATGGCTTTAACTTGACATTTCATTTGTTTACATTTACAATTGGTATTTTGGTTGTTTTACAATAACTTTAATTTACGTTTAATAATAATCGTGTATAATTGTTTTGTTGGGGCTGAAGCCCAACATGCTCCCGCCTCTCAATTGAAAGTGAGTTATTTTTAGTCGAGTGCTGGTGATGTACTTGCAACGCCTTGCGGTGGTGTCGTGCTCGTTGTCGCGTTGTCCTCGGCTGCGTGGATTTGTTCATGCGTTGTGTTGTCGAACCATGGTGTTTCTTCGATTTCTGGCACGTGCACCCAAAGATGATCGTAATTTTGTTTGCGTGTAATATTTGGATGGTGTAATTCGGGTTGTAGTGAATGTTTTTTTTGAGTAAGTTTTGTGCATGAAAAGAAAATAAATGTGAGTGTTTTGCAATTGTCATGTGTTTAAATAAGAAAGAGGGTGGTGGCGGTTATAGTGATTGTCATTTTTTTTATTTGTGAGGAGATTACGCGTTGCGCGCGGGGTCAGTAATCGGTAACGCGGATAGTTTCGTGATCGGGCGTTTAAGTATCGACGTTGCTGTCCGTATGGTCGCCACGCGCGCGAGACCATCTGACCCGGGATGTAGTTGTTGTATTCGGGCAAGGAGCCGTGATGACGGTGGTAAGTTATCTTCTTTGACTATGACAATGTCTCCGACGTTCATGTTTGTTTGTTCTTGCAGCCATTTCGGCCGATGTTGTAGCTGATGTATGTATGTTGTGCTCCACTGTTTCCAGAATTCTTGGGTGAGTCGTTGAATATACTTCCATTTATCTAGTCGGTTGATGTTCCTTTCCAACAGGTTTCTGTCCGGTGCTGTCCGAAGAGGCGCTCCGATTAAGAAGTGGCCCGGAGTTAAAACTGTCAGGTCGTTGGGGTCGTGCGACATTGGACACAGTGGTCTGGAATTTAGACAAGCTTCGATCTGAGTAAGTAAGGTGTTAAATTCTTCAAATGTCAGTTTAGAGACACCAATTGTCCGCTTAAGATGGTGTTTTATTGATTTTACTCCAGCCTCCCAAAGGCCCCCAAAATGTGGTGACGCGGGGGGGTTAAAATGCCATGTTGTTTGCAGAGCGGCTAAACCTTTGGCGACTTCGATTGACCATTCCGATGCGATAAAATTGAAGTCTCTTTTGAGTTCATTGTTAGCACCTTTAAAGTTGGTGCCACAGTCGCTGAATAGATTTGTGCAGATGCCCCGTCGTGCAACGAATCTCCGGTATGCTGCTATAAATGCGGCTGAACTAAGGTCACTTACTAATTCAATGTGGATGGCCTTAGTGGATAAGCAGACGAAAACTGCCATGTACCCTTTGGAGATCTTGTTGCATCGACCCTTCCAAAGTTTAATGTCTACAGGACCGGCATAGTCGACTCCAGTGTTTGTGAATGGTCTCGATATTGTCACTCGTTCCGCAGGCAGACTTCCCATGAGCTGCATTTGCATCTTGGCGTTGTACCGATGGCAACGTACGCATCTGTGGATGGTAGACTTTACGATTCGTTTGAGATTGGTGATCCAAAATGTATTTCGAATCTCTGCCATCATCAATTGTTGACCCCCATGGAGGGTGCTGAGGTGTATATCACTCACGAGTAATTTTGTGAAGTGATGCGATTCGCTGAGAATAATTGGATGTTGTTGATTAAAGTTTAGCGATGAGTTTGATAATCTTCCCCCAACACGAAGAATGTTTGAAGTGTCTAGAAACGGATTCAAACTCCGAATTGTACTTCCTTTGGGAAGTGGATTTTTTGTGTTGAGCGCCTTAATTTCGGCTGAGAAAAATTCCGATTGAACCAACTTGACAAGTTGATGCTTCGATGATTCCAATTCCTCTGCTGTGTGTGGGTGCAAGTTTAGGAATAACTTCTTATCTGCTCGTAAGTTATGGAAATATCTCCTCCATAGTGCTACCGTGCGGATGAGCCGCTCGATGTTTGAAAATCTTTGGAAGAAGGTGTTGTTGATGGTGATGCAGTGTGATGTTATATGACCGACCTCTGTAAGTATGTTAGATTCAAAATTTGATGGTAAATTCAATTCATATTTTTCTTTCTTTAGTCGCTTGAGTTCTAAAAGGGTTTCGAACGGAGCTTCTTGTGGGTGATTTTGCAAGCTGAAGCCTTGCAGAAACTTGGGCCCGCGCCACCACGTCTCGTTACCAAGAAGCTCCCTTGGAGAGAGCCCCCGTGATCCGATGTCAGCTGGGTTCTCTTTTGACCCTACGTGCCGCCAAATATTCGAGCCGTTTAGATTTTGGATTTCAGTCACTCGATTGGCGACGAACGTGGTCCGTGTTGATGGACTTCCACGAATCCAAGCCAAGCAAATCATTGAATCGGACCATGCGTACATTTCACAGTTGGTAAACTGCATGGAATTGGTAATTCGATGTAGTAGTTTTGCCAAGAGATGTGCTGCGCACAGTTCCAGGCGAGGAAGACAAATTTGTTTAAGGGAAGCAACTCTGGTCTTAGAGGCGATGAGGTTGATATGTTCACCGTCCTTCTTTGTTACTCGGGAATAAATAACTGCTGCATATGCCCTTTCAATTGTATTGGTGCTGAGCTTTCGTGTCCAATCCAGCGAGGTCTGCAGCTCTTCAAGCCCATTGCGAAGTCGTAACCAGTCCTCTTCAATATTCGGTGGAAAAGCAGAATCCCAAGTCGATTCATTGCCCCAAAGTTGTTGGAGGATGATTTTTGCCTTGAGGACACATGGTGAGATCCACCCAAGTGGATCAAAAATTCGAGCGATATCTGCCAATACGGAGCGCTTCGTGTGTGCCTTAACGTCTGGTAAGTCGATTTTAAATTTGAAAGAGTCTTTTCCTGGATGCCATTGGATACCTAATGTCTTAATGGCTTACTGTGACTCGAATCTCAGCGGAAAATTATCTCTCGTTCGTTTTCAGGAACTTGTTCTAGGATTTTTGAAGAGTTACTTGCCCATTTGCGAAGAGGAGCCTTCAGGGTCGAGATGACGTCTTGTTGCATCTGGATGGCGTCATCTTTAGTGTCAGCTCCATATATAAGGTCGTCGACATAGAATCCTTCGGTGAGTGTGCGTGTTACATGAGGGTGTGTATGTGCAATATCAGCTGCTAACTGATGCAATGTTCGTACAGCTAGGTATGGTGCTGATGCTGTGCCGAAAGTTACCGTCTCTAGTTTATATGTTTTAATAGGTTCGTTTTGTGTTGACCTCCAGAGAACTAGCTGATATTGAGTATCTTCAGAGGCCATCCAAATCTGCCGGTACATTTTGCTAATGTCCGCTGAAAATGCTATTTTGAATTTTCTCCACTTGGCCACTAGGTCGATGATGTCGGGTTGTAGCCGTGGTCCTATCAGTAAATGATCGTTAAGTGACTGTCCGTCCGTCGTTTTGCATGACGCATCGAACACGACGCGTAGTTTCGTTGTGGTACTTGATTCCTTAAACACTGCGTGGTGCGGAAAGAAATAGTGTTGTCCAGACACTAGTTGTGTGTCTGAGGGAACTTCTGTCATATGCCCTAATTTGACATATTCAGTTAAGCATTCATTGTATGCTTCCCTCAATTTATTGTTGTTTTGAAACTTCCTTTCGAGTTGAAAGAATCGAGCCAGTGCAGCCCGCTTAGACTCACCTAGGGTTGGGTGAATCCCCTCCTTAAATGGAAGTCAGACCTCGTATTTGCCATCAGGTCGACGCTTGTGTGTCTGTTGGTAGTGTTGTTGACACTGCTCTTCCTCTGATGTTAGTTTTCTTTCATCTAGATTCTCCTCAATTTCCCAGAACTGTCTGAGTTGCATCTCAAGGTTGTTGTGATGATTCTGCACGGTAATTGTGTTGGTCTGAGGATCCAAACACGTTCTTCCAGTTAGGATCCAACCCAACTCTGTTTTTTGTCCGACTGGAGAACCCTTCTGACTCCTAATGAGTCCGTCGAGAATGATAGATGCATAGACGTCGGCACCTAGAAGTAGGTCTATTTTCCCAGGAATATGATAAGAGGGATCCGCTAAGGGGAGGTTGGATAGATTGCTCCACTTACCCTTGGGAAATTGTTGTTTTGGTAAAAGGGAGGTGAGTTGGGAGAAAATTAATGCTCTGACCACAAGAGAAAAGGTTGGGTTTGTTTTTGATTTTATTGTGAATTGTGTTTGGTGTTTTGACGTCCCAGTCAATGTTTGTCCCAGTCCCGTCACATTCGCTGTTACTCTGTGTTTTCTTAGCTTCAGTAGTTGTGTGGCCCGTTCTGTGATGAATGTGGCTTCCGAACCTGGGTCCACTAGTGCTCGTAGACAGTGATACGTTCCGTCAGATGCTTGGGCCCTGACTAAGGCAGTTGCCAACAGGACCTTAGAATGTAGCTGGTTGAGATTGGTTGTGATCGCTGCCTTTGATGTTGATGGAACATTGTTCTGGTCTATGTGTTATAGGGTATGATGCTTTAAACCACATTTGAAGCACCGGTGAGTGCTTTTGCAGTTCGACGTTTGATGGTCGTAACCAAGGCAATTATAGCACATTGAAAATTTCTTGATTGTCTCAGCTCGACCCTTAACATCCATGTTAATAAATCGTTTGCACAGTCGAATACTGTGGGATCCCTTGCAGAGCCGACAAAGATATTCTTTGACTGTTGAAATTTTATGAGGGGGGTTAGCTCTTTGGAAAAAGGTTGTTGGCCGATGTTGATTTGCCTCGATGTTATTTTTCAAGGAGCTGAAAACACCTTCAATAAATGCGAAGAACGATTTAATCTCTGGAAGTACTTTTGTATTGCCCAATGTGCTGTCCCAGTCTTTCTGGGTCTGGGGGGGCAATTTATGGTACAATATGTAAATAAGTATGCTGTCCCAGGTTTCGATTGCAATTCCCAAGTTGGAGAGAGCATGGATGCACTCAATACTCTTATCGTGTAACGATTTTAAGGACGCAGCGGATTCATGGGTAAGTTTGCTTTGCTCCAATAAATTACGTAACTGTGTATAAACCAATTTTCTATTGTTGTCGTACCTATCAGATAGAATTTCCCAGCCTGAGGAATAACTTTTTCCATCTATTGGAAGATGTTGAATCAACCGTGCTGCTTCATCAATTACTGTGCTCTTGAGGTATTGCAGCTTTTGAACGTCTGATAGATCTGCGTTCTGATCGATTAAATTCAGGAACAAATTTTTAAATTCGTACCAATTTTCAAACTTTCCGGAAAAGGGCCTTATTTCAATTCGCGGAAGACGAATGTCTGAAGCTAATGACCTTGTTTGGTTTGACCGCGAAGAATCTAACGTTTGGTTATGTTCATTGAGTTTGTCAATGGCATCGTGTAGTAGACCGACAAAGGTAAAGTATGTTTTTTTTATTTTGGGATAAATTTCATCTTCTAAATATTTTTCTTTTAGGGGATCGGTTGGACTATTTACAATGAAGGAATGTTCCTTCTTCGCGCGTTTGAAAACTTCCTCAATATCATTTAAGCAAGCATTCACATACCCTTTTAGCTGTCGCGACGCGGGATCTTTTTGGAATTCATCTAAGTCTGTTTGTAATTCTTTAAGATTTAATTCCTGTATCTCGATTGATTTTGCTAATTTGGACATTTTGTGATTTGTGTAATTGGTTTACGATTCACGAGTTAGTTTTATATGTATGAGTACGAATGGATTAAGTATTATTTAGATATGTATGTATGTATATATAAATGAATATGTTTGTGATATATGTAAATGGATGGATATGATGTTGTAAATAAATGTATAAGTGTATATTGTATCATGTAATGTTATTATTATCTTTTTGGGATATACGTATAATTCAAAGTTATTGTATAAATTGTACTCAGCCTGATTCCAATCGTTTGAAGATATTCTTGGCTGCAGGTTGTTGATTTAATTCTTCTGTTGTTTGTTAATTCTTGAGATTTCTTATTGTTGCTTGTTGAAATTCTTGTTGAATATATTAAAGTTGCCGCTTGTTGAACGGTTTGCTTCTGCTTGATGAGCGGTTGCTGCTGCTTGATGAACGGTTTTAAGCTTGCCGTTTGTTGAACGGTTTGCTTCTGCTTGATGAGCGGTTGCTGATGCTTGTTGAACGGTGTTAAGCTTGCCGTTTGTTGAACGGTGTGCTGCTGCTTGTTGAACGGTGTTATGCTTGCCGTTTGTTGAACGGATTGCTGCTGTTTGATGAACTTGCTGCTGCTTGTTGAACGGTGTTATGCTTGCCGTTTGTTGAACGGATTGCTGCTGTTTGATGAGCTTGCTGCTGCTTGTTGAACGGTGTTATGCTTGCCGTTTGTTGAACGGATTGCTGCTGTTTGATGAGCTTGCTGCTGCTTGTTGAAGGGTGTTATGCTTGCCGTTTGTTGAACGGATTGCTGCTGTTTGATGAGCTTGGTGTTAACGTTGCCGTTTGTTGAACGGTTTGCTTTAAAGTCGCCGATTGTTGAAGGCTCGAAGGACCATATAATGTTCCGAGGTAAGGCGAACTCAGACCATTAGAATATATATTTTAATTGATTAAATCCCTTTTTTTGTACGTTATAATTTAAATTTATTTGTATATATATGTATATGTTTGTTGGATCACACTGCGCACCACTAAGTACAAAGGATAAAAAGGAAGAAGTGCAGTATCTGGCAATTGCCTTCTTATATAGGCTCTATGTAGCTGCTTCAGCTGTAACTGCCCTGGGTCAATGTCCTCCCTTTCGCAACATGTTGCGGAGGGGAACAATGCCCCAGGTGCGAAGATGATAATTGCCATTTTTGCATGCAATTTGTCTCACTCTACCATCAATTGTTATTGTAGAATTCATTTATGCGATAGGCTATCGCCTCTATGGATTTGATTGATGGCAGAGGGAGACAAATTGCATGCTCACATGTGCATGGCTTTAACTTGACATTTCATTTGTTTACATTTACAATTGGTATTTTGGTTGTTTTACAATAACTTTAATTTACGTTTAATAATAATCGTGTATAATTGTTTTGTTGGGGCTGAAGCCCAACATGCTCCCGCCTCTCAATTGAAAGTGAGTTATTTTTAGTCGAGTGCTGGTGATGTACTTGCAACGCCTTGCGGTGGTGTCGTGCTCGTTGTCGCGTTGTCCTCGGCTGCGTGGATTTGTTCATGCGTTGTGTTGTCGAACCATGGTGTTTCTTCGATTTCTGGCACGTGCACCCAAAGATGATCGTAATTTTGTTTGCGTGTAATATTTGGATGGTGTAATTCGGGTTGTAGTGAATGTTTTTTTTGAGTAAGTTTTGTGCATGAAAAAAAAATAAATGTGAGTGTTTTGCAATTGTCATGTGTTTAAATAAGAAAGAGGGTGGTGGCGGTTATAGTGATTGTCATTTTTTTTATTTGTGAGGAGATTACGCGTTGCGCGCGGGGTCAGTAATCGGTAACGCGGATAGTTTCGTGATCGGGCGTTTAAGTATCGACGTTGCTGTCCGTATGGTCGCCACGCGCGCGAGACCATCTGACCCGGGATGTAGTTGTTGTATTCGGGCAAGGAGCCGTGATGACGGTGGTAAGTTATCTTCTTTGACTATGACAATGTCTCCGACGTTCATGTTTGTTTGTTCTTGCAGCCATTTCGGCCGATGTTGTAGCTGATGTATGTATGTTGTGCTCCACTGTTTCCAGAATTCTTGGGTGAGTCGTTGAATATACTTCCATTTATCTAGTCGGTTGATGTTCCTTTCCAACAGGTTTCTGTCCGGTGCTGTCCGAAGAGGCGCTCCGATTAAGAAGTGGCCCGGAGTTAAAACTGTCAGGTCGTTGGGGTCGTGCGACATTGGACACAGTGGTCTGGAATTTAGACAAGCTTCGATCTGAGTAAGTAAGGTGTTAAATTCTTCAAATGTCAGTTTAGAGACACCAATTGTCCGCTTAAGATGGTGTTTTATTGATTTTACTCCAGCCTCCCAAAGGCCCCCAAAATGTGGTGACGCGGGGGGGTTAAAATGCCATGTTGTTTGCAGAGCGGCTAAACCTTTGGCGACTTCGATTGACCATTCCGATGCGATAAAATTGAAGTCTCTTTTGAGTTCATTGTTAGCACCTTTAAAGTTGGTGCCACAGTCGCTGAATAGATTTGTGCAGATGCCCCGTCGTGCAACGAATCTCCGGTATGCTGCTATAAATGCGGCTGAACTAAGGTCACTTACTAATTCAATGTGGATGGCCTTAGTGGATAAGCAGACGAAAACTGCCATGTACCCTTTGGAGATCTTGTTGCATCGACCCTTCCAAAGTTTAATGTCTACAGGACCGGCATAGTCGACTCCAGTGTTTGTGAATGGTCTCGATATTGTCACTCGTTCCGCAGGCAGACTTCCCATGAGCTGCATTTGCATCTTGGCGTTGTACCGATGGCAACGTACGCATCTGTGGATGGTAGACTTTACGATTCGTTTGAGATTGGTGATCCAAAATGTATTTCGAATCTCTGCCATCATCAATTGTTGACCCCCATGGAGGGTGCTGAGGTGTATATCACTCACGAGTAATTTTGTGAAGTGATGCGATTCGCTGAGAATAATTGGATGTTGTTGATTAAAGTTTAGCGATGAGTTTGATAATCTTCCCCCAACACGAAGAATGTTTGAAGTGTCTAGAAACGGATTCAAACTCCGAATTGTACTTCCTTTGGGAAGTGGATTTTTTGTGTTGAGCGCCTTAATTTCGGCTGAGAAAAATTCCGATTGAACCAACTTGACAAGTTGATGCTTCGATGATTCCAATTCCTCTGCTGTGAGTGGGTGCAAGTTTAGGAATAACTTCTTATCTGCTCGTAAGTTATGGAAATATCTCCTCCATAGTGCTACCGTGCGGATGAGCCGCTCGATGTTTGAAAATCTTTGGAAGAAGGTGTTGTTGATGGTGATGCAGTGTGATGTTATATGACCGACCTCTGTAAGTATGTTAGATTCAAAATTTGATGGTAAATTCAATTCATATTTTTCTTTCTTTAGTCGCTTGAGTTCTAAAAGGGTTTCGAACGGAGCTTCTTGTGGGTGATTTTGCAAGCTGAAGCCTTGCAGAAACTTGGGCCCGCGCCACCACGTCTCGTTACCAAGAAGCTCCCTTGGAGAGAGCCCCCGTGATCCGATGTCAGCTGGGTTCTCTTTTGACCCTACGTGCCGCCAAATATTCGAGCCGTTTAGATTTTGGATTTCAGTCACTCGATTGGCGACGAACGTGGTCCGTGTTGATGGACTTCCACGAATCCAAGCCAAGCAAATCATTGAATCGGACCATGCGTACATTTCACAGTTGGTAAACTGCATGGAATTGGTAATTCGATGTAGTAGTTTTGCCAAGAGATGTGCTGCGCACAGTTCCAGGCGAGGAAGACAAATTTGTTTAAGGGAAGCAACTCTGGTCTTAGAGGCGATGAGGTTGATATGTTCACCGTCCTTCTTTGTTACTCGGGAATAAATAACTGCTGCATATGCCCTTTCAATTGTATTGGTGCTGAGCTTTCGTGTCCAATCCAGCGAGGTCTGCAGCTCTTCAAGCCCATTGCGAAGTCGTAACCAGTCCTCTTCAATATTCGGTGGAAAAGCAGAATCCCAAGTCGATTCATTGCCCCAAAGTTGTTGGAGGATGATTTTTGCCTTGAGGACACATGGTGAGATCCACCCAAGTGGATCAAAAATTCGAGCGATATCTGCCAATACGGAGCGCTTCGTGTGTGCCTTAACGTCTGGTAAGTCGATTTTAAATTTGAAAGAGTCTTTTCCTGGATGCCATTGGATACCTAATGTCTTAATGGCTTACTGTGACTCGAATCTCAGCGGAAAATTATCTCTCGTTCGTTTTCAGGAACTTGTTCTAGGATTTTTGAAGAGTTACTTGCCCATTTGCGAAGAGGAGCCTTCAGGGTCGAGATGACGTCTTGTTGCATCTGGATGGCGTCATCTTTAGTGTCAGCTCCATATATAAGGTCGTCGACATAGAATCCTTCGGTGAGTGTGCGTGTTACATGAGGGTGTGTATGTGCAATATCAGCTGCTAACTGATGCAATGTTCGTACAGCTAGGTATGGTGCTGATGCTGTGCCGAAAGTTACCGTCTCTAGTTTATATGTTTTAATAGGTTCGTTTTGTGTTGACCTCCAGAGAACTAGCTGATATTGAGTATCTTCAGAGGCCATCCAAATCTGCCGGTACATTTTGCTAATGTCCGCTGAAAATGCTATTTTGAATTTTCTCCACTTGGCCACTAGGTCGATGATGTCGGGTTGTAGCCGTGGTCCTATCAGTAAATGATCGTTAAGTGACTGTCCGTCCGTCGTTTTGCATGACGCATCGAACACGACGCGTAGTTTCGTTGTGGTACTTGATTCCTTAAACACTGCGTGGTGCGGAAAGAAATAGTGTTGTCCAGACACTAGTTGTGTGTCTGAGGGAACTTCTGTCATATGCCCTAATTTGACATATTCAGTTAAGCATTCATTGTATGCTTCCCTCAATTTATTGTTGTTTTGAAACTTCCTTTCGAGTTGAAAGAATCGAGCCAGTGCAGCCCGCTTAGACTCACCTAGGGTTGGGTGAATCCCCTCCTTAAATGGAAGTCAGACCTCGTATTTGCCATCAGGTCGACGCTTGTGTGTCTGTTGGTAGTGTTGTTGACACTGCTCTTCCTCTGATGTTAGTTTTCTTTCATCTAGATTCTCCTCAATTTCCCAGAACTGTCTGAGTTGCATCTCAAGGTTGTTGTGATGATTCTGCACGGTAATTGTGTTGGTCTGAGGATCCAAACACGTTCTTCCAGTTAGGATCCAACCCAACTCTGTTTTTTGTCCGACTGGAGAACCCTTCTGACTCCTAATGAGTCCGTCGAGAATGATAGATGCATAGACGTCGGCACCTAGAAGTAGGTCTATTTTCCCAGGAATATGATAAGAGGGATCCGCTAAGGGGAGGTTGGATAGATTGCTCCACTTACCCTTGGGAAATTGTTGTTTTGGTAAAAGGGAGGTGAGTTGGGAGAAAATTAATGCTCTGACCACAAGAGAAAAGGTTGGGTTTGTTTTTGATTTTATTGTGAATTGTGTTTGGTGTTTTGACGTCCCAGTCAATGTTTGTCCCAGTCCCGTCACATTCGCTGTTACTCTGTGTTTTCTTAGCTTCAGTAGTTGTGTGGCCCGTTCTGTGATGAATGTGGCTTCCGAACCTGGGTCCACTAGTGCTCGTAGACAGTGATACGTTCCGTCAGATGCTTGGGCCCTGACTAAGGCAGTTGCCAACAGGACCTTAGAATGTAGCTGGTTGAGATTGGTTGTGATCGCTGCCTTTGATGTTGATGGAACATTGTTCTGGTCTATGTGTTATAGGGTATGATGCTTTAAACCACATTTGAAGCACCGGTGAGTGCTTTTGCAGTTCGACGTTTGATGGTCGTAACCAAGGCAATTATAGCACATTGAAAATTTCTTGATTGTCTCAGCTCGACCCTTAACATCCATGTTAATAAATCGTTTGCACAGTCGAATACTGTGGGATCCCTTGCAGAGCCGACAAAGATATTCTTTGACTGTTGAAATTTTATGAAGGGGGTTAGCTCTTTGGAAAAAGGTTGTTGGCCGATGTTGATTTGCCTCGATGTTATTTTTCAAGGAGCTGAAAGGACCTTCAATAAATGCGAAGAACGATTTAATCTCTGGAAGTACTTTTGTATTGCCCAATGTGCTGTCCCAGTCTTTCTGGGTCTGGGGGGGCAATTTATGGTACAATATGTAAATAAGTATGCTGTCCCAGGTTTCGATTGCAATTCCCAAGTTGGAGAGAGCATGGATGCACTCAATACTCTTATCGTGTAACGATTTTAAGGACGCAGCGGATTCATGGGTAAGTTTGCTTTGCTCCAATAAATTACGTAACTGTGTATAAACCAATTTTCTATTGTTGTCGTACCTATCAGATAGAATTTCCCAGCCTGAGGAATAACTTTTTCCATCTATTGGAAGATGTTGAATCAACCGTGCTGCTTCATCAATTACTGTGCTCTTGAGGTATTGCAGCTTTTGAACGTCTGATAGATCTGCGTTCTGATCGATTAAATTCAGGAACAAATTTTTAAATTCGTACCAATTTTCAAACTTTCCGGAAAAGGGCCTTATTTCAATTCGCGGAAGACGAATGTCTGAAGCTAATGACCTTGTTTGGTTTGACCGCGAAGAATCTAACGTTTGGTTATGTTCATTGAGTTTGTCAATGGCATCGTGTAGTAGACCGACAAAGGTAAAGTATGTTTTTTTTATTTTGGGATAAATTTCATCTTCTAAATATTTTTCTTTTAGGGGATCGGTTGGACTATTTACAATGAAGGAATGTTCCTTCTTCGCGCGTTTGAAAACTTCCTCAATATCATTTAAGCAAGCATTCACATACCCTTTTAGCTGTCGCGACGCGGGATCTTTTTGGAATTCATCTAAGTCTGTTTGTAATTCTTTAAGATTTAATTCCTGTATCTCGATTGATTTTGCTAATTTGGACATTTTGTGATTTGTGTAATTGGTTTACGATTCACGAGTTAGTTTTATATGTATGAGTACGAATGGATTAAGTATTATTTAGATATGTATGTATGTATATATAAATGAATATGTTTGTGATATATGTAAATGGATGGATATGATGTTGTAAATAAATGTATAAGTGTATATTGTATCATGTAATGTTATTATTATCTTTTTGGGATATACGTATAATTCAAAGTTATTGTATAAATTGTACTCAGCCTGATTCCAATCGTTTGAAGATATTCTTGGCTGCAGGTTGTTGATTTAATTCTTCTGTTGTTTGTTAATTCTTGAGATTTCTTATTGTTGCTTGTTGAAATTCTTGTTGAATATATTAAAGTTGCCGCTTGTTGAACGGTTTGCTTCTGCTTGATGAGCGGTTGCTGCTGCTTGATGAACGGTTTTAAGCTTGCCGTTTGTTGAACGGTTTGCTTCTGCTTGATGAGCGGTTGCTGATGCTTGTTGAACGGTGTTAAGCTTGCCGTTTGTTGAACGGTGTGCTGCTGCTTGTTGAACGGTGTTATGCTTGCCGTTTGTTGAACGGATTGCTGCTGTTTGATGAACTTGCTGCTGCTTGTTGAACGGTGTTATGCTTGCCGTTTGTTGAACGGATTGCTGCTGTTTGATGAGCTTGCTGCTGCTTGTTGAACGGTGTTATGCTTGCCGTTTGTTGAACGGATTGCTGCTGTTTGATGAGCTTGCTGCTGCTTGTTGAAGGGTGTTATGCTTGCCGTTTGTTGAACGGATTGCTGCTGTTTGATGAGCTTGGTGTTAACGTTGCCGTTTGTTGAACGGTTTGCTTTAAAGTCGCCGATTGTTGAAGGCTCGAAGGACCATATAATGTTCCGAGGTAAGGCGAACTCAGACCATTAGAATATATATTTTAATTGATTAAATCCCTTTTTTTGTACGTTATAATTTAAATTTATTTGTATATATGTATATGTATATGTTTGTTGGATCACACTGCGCACCACTAAGTACAAAGGATAAAAAGGAAGAAGTGCAGTATCTGGCAATTGCCTTCTTATATAGGCTCTATGTAGCTGCTTCAGCTGTAACTGCCCTGGGTCAATGTCCTCCCTTTCGCAACATGTTGCGGAGGGAAACAATGCCCCAGGTGCGAAGATGATAATTGCCATTTTTGCATGCAATTTGTCTCACTCTACCATCAATTGTTATTGTAGAATTCATTTATGCGATAGGCTATCGCCTCTATGGATTTGATTGATGGCAGAGGGAGACAAATTGCATGCTCACATGTGCATGGCTTTAACTTGACATTTCATTTGTTTACATTTACAATTGGTATTTTGGTTGTTTTACAATAACTTTAATTTACGTTTAATAATAATCGTGTATAATTGTTTTGTTGGGGCTGAAGCCCAACACATAGATTTGATAGCTAGTATTTTCTTCTGAAATAGTTGTTTTACAAGTACAATTTAGCTGCGTTACGAAAAAATAAATAACAATATTAATAAATTGGAGGAAAAACACCAGTAAAAACCTCCTTGTAAGAGAAAAAAAAAAAAAAAAACAATATATATGCAGGGTGTACGACTTTTTTCTTGTCTTGACTAGACCTACACGCTCTAGCTTTTTGGGTGTCCCACGAGCAGTGTGCCAAAAAGCTAGAGCGTGTAGGTCTGGTCAAGACAAGAAAAAAATCGTATGGGAGGGGGGGTCTATTCCTCCTCGTTAAGCCGGGAGGGGCAATTTTAACTACCAGCAAGATGGAACACCAGCACACTACAACTTACAGGTTAGAAACTGGCTTGATGATCATTTTAGTGACCGCTGGATCGGAAGAAGGGGCCCCACGGAATGGCCACCTAGATCACCAGATTTCACTCCTCTAGATTTTTATGTGTGGGCATTCAGAATAAGAGAATTGAATTTTTGAAAAAAAATCAGTACTTAATTACATACAATTTTGAAAAAAAATTGTTCGAAATTTTTTTTTTTCATTTTTTTTTTCAAAATTTTGAGTTTGAAAATTAATTTCTCAAAAACTATTTTTTAAAAGAGCTTCGTTTAAAAACAAGATGAAAGAAGGGGTTTCTGTCTTTACAGAAAAGTATATCACGGCATTGTGGATGTAACTGTTGATTTTTCATGATTTTTTTTCCAAATTAAGTCAATTTTTTAGAAAATTGCCCCGCCCGGCTAAACGGGGGGGAATAGACCCTCCCTCCCATACGATTTTTTTCTTGTCTTGACCAGACCTACACGCTCTAGCTTTTTGGTACACTGCTCGTGGGACACCCTGTATAAATATATGAATGTATGTATGTATGTATATAAATAAATAAATAAATATTTCAGTAAATAAACAAATAAATAGATAAATAAATAATAAAATAAATAAATAAATATATCAGTATTATTTACAAATAAATAAATGAAAAAAAATAATAAAATAAATAAATAAGTAAATAAGTAAATTAGTAAATAAATAAATAAATAAAAGTACATGAGTAATTGAATAACAATCAATTAATTTTTTTTTTTTTCACTGTCGTTGGAAGTAAGGTTAATCACAAAGGGATTTTCCGCCAAAACACAGCGGTCACAGAAATGTTGATATAATATATAACGAGTATCAATTCAACATTCGCTTTTTTATGAATATCTGAAGTCGAGTGATGCCAAGGTAGATAGAGCATCATTTTAAGTATTTTATTCTGTGATAGTTGTAATTTTTTGATATGACACCTAGCACAGTTTCCCCAAACCTGGCATCCGTAAAGCAAAATTGCTTGAAAGTTAACTTTATATGTATGTATATGATTATTTTATATCTGCGTGTTTTGAAATTATACGGTTACCAAACGCTGCACGGAGAATGTTCAAGGTCTCCTTAGCGGTGTGGCATGTAGCCCCGTCTTGTTGATACCAAGTTGACTTGAAACGTCTGCGACGATGAAGGGTGGGAATTAAGAACGTGTTTAACATCTCCGTGTACCGCGCAGTGTTGACATTTCCTTCGAAAAAAATACGGGCCGATAATACCCCATGATGCAACACCTATCCATGCTGTAACGCGTTGGTCATGTAACGGCTTCTCTTCACAGACCTGAGGGTTATCACCAGTAGGAGCCCGGTAGCGGCAGTTTTATTTATTCACAGCGCCAGTTAAATGGAAGTGTGCCTCATCAGTCATTAAAATTTTGTTAGGGACGATTTCTTCGTCTTCAATTTTTTCGAGCATCTCTTCAGCAAATCTTTTTCTTTTCTCATAATCTTTTGGCTCCAACTTTTGGGTAACCACTAATTTGTAGGGATGATAATTCAAATCATTATTTTAATATCCGATGAGTAGTTGACGATGTTAGGTGCAGTGATTGGGCACGTTTTCGTAGTGAACGGCGAGGGCTTGTCTGTAAACTGTTCCGCACTCGTTCGATATTCTCCGGAGTTCGTTTGGTTGTCAGCTGCTCATTTTTTTTCCGATTTGATGTTGCACCCGTTTCGCGGAAGTTTTTTACCCAGTTTAAAATTGTTCCACGAGCACGAATAGGATATCGCGGCTGAATGTTAAATTTTTTTCGAAACTCACGTTGAACACATATGACAGATTCATTGTTTCGAATTTAGCTCTCGACCGCGAACTCGCGTTGTTGTTCACTCCAGTACATCATGCTACTAACTTACCATATGAGAGTAAAATTGATCTTATTGGCTACCTACAGAGACCATCACCGTCGCGATGTCTTGGTTTTTATACGAGTTATTTAATTTTGAAATCGTCAATTTGCTCTGAAACACCCGTTATAAGATGGAAAATTCAAATTTATTAATTTGCTAATTAATCCATCATGCCAGACAGTATGGAAAGCTTTTCCGATGTCAAGCAAGATCATTCCAGTGGACTTGCCTGCCGAGCGATACTCTTTGACATGTTTACATGTACTCGATGAGCCTTACTATGAAAGCGCCTGAATCCAAATTGAACATTGGGATAAAGATCATTGTCAGAAATATGATGTAGAACTTTTTGTTTTAAAATTTTTCAAGTATTTTGGTAATACAGCTTAGTAAGCTATAATATATATAACTTTCAACCATTTCAGGTTACTTTCCAGCTTCTAATATTGGCACAACATTAGCCTTTTCCATTTATCGGGGAAGTATTTCGCTTTCATGTAGGCATTCATAACAAATGCTAAAACTATGTGGCCTGCTTTCGGCATTTGTTTCAGGTAAATGTTTTTCACACAATCAAGGTCAGCAGCTTTTTGAATTTTTAAATCCTTGACTATAAACTCTATGTCTTCGACAGTTACATACGAATTTGGAGGAGGTTGGTTAGGGTCACTTTCCGTAAGGTATTGAACAGCTCTTCTTGTAAATGCATTTGTATCAGTGTCTCCTAAATGAGATGAGATGACGTGATTTTGTGAAAAATTATTTGCGAGCGCATTTGCCTTTTCCTCCTCTGTAAAGAAGGTATTTGTTGCGTCTCTAAGAAACGGAAATGATTGGTTCATCCGTTTTATCACCATTACTATATTCCAGAAAGGTCTAGCATTTTTTTCAAGTGAGTTTAATTTCTTATTCCATTCAAGATTTAATTTGCTCTTACATATTAGTTTATTGAGAAGAGAAACTTGAGGTTTGAGATAAGGCTGATAATAGCGTACCTGCGATAAATATTTCAATTTAATGGTACTCGTTATGTATGGTGGTAATATAGAACAATGGTTTAGTTTAGGCATTTTTGAAACGCTTTGTTTAACTGCATCTAGCATTGTTTCCGTGAAAATTCTAATTACTGAATCAACATTTTCTTTCCATTCAACCCTATCTAAATTGCAATTAATATTTCGACGGTTTCTTGTTAATATTAATCGGTATCGAACCCAGTTTGCGTTTTTAATGTCATGAACAAATTATTCATTTCTCTCTACCGACCTCAATAGTTGGCAAAAAACAGGATAGTGATCGGAATTCAGACAATTAATGGAAATAGGTTGAGTAACACAGCTGGACGAATTGGAAATAAACAAGTCAATGACAGAAGGACGGCGACAAGTACCAGAAAAATAGGTAGGACTCGGTGAATATAACACAGATATTGGTAAATAGAGAGATATGTTGGACAGAATATTACCCCATCTAAAGCAACCCCAGTCCCTATGTTTGCAATTTAGATGGCCACCAATCAAAAATTCACCATGGAGAGAAAATAATCCGCGGAAATCATTTTTGAGCCCCAACCCTTTTCCAGGCGTTATTTTTCCACCTGGGAAATAAACGCAAACTATTTTGATTTCTCTCTGGTTGCTTAGTTTTAATGTGATTCCTTTATTTTCAATAAATTGAGTTTGCAGAGCAGGCAAAAGCGAATGCTAAATTGGTCTTCTGATTAGGATGGCTACACCGCCGCCTACCCTGCCGACCCTATCACATCTGTAACATTTGAAATTAGCGCTGGATAAATTTAAATCTTTATTCAGTCAAGTTTCTGTCAATGTCTTTTGAATGGATAAAATGTAAATATTCTGTGATTTTGTTTCGAATACCCCTTGCGCTCCAAGTTATAATATTTAAATGCCTATTAATCATCAAGTTATTTAACATCATGATATGAAAACTTAGTTGCTAAATGTGTGACAAAATTAGATTGTTGTATTTTAGTTTTACATAGAGATAATTTCGTTCTCATTTCCATTGCTAAGAGATTAAGCTCCTCGGCTGTAAAAAGTACGCCTTCGTTGTTGTTTGCAGAAATGTTGCTGGCAGAATTGTTGCTGGCAGAATCGCTGCTGGACATCGGGATGATTGGAATGTTAGTGGAAACAATCTTTTGGTTTCTTATGTTATCTCTCTTCTCCTACGCATTCAGCGATTGTGGAGAAGACTTTTGAATTGTTTGCTGTTGAGAAACATGGTTCAGCTGATGGTGCTGCGGTAATGAGGGAAAATCTTGTAGTTAGCCAATTGCTACTGGGTTTTGTGCAGCATGTTGGTGTTTTTCAGTCTTGGCTGAATATTTAGTTTTTGTTTAGCAGATCTTTGCTTCAGTTCCAGAAACTAAGCTCGGCTTTCACAAGATAAATCGGTGGATTTGTGTGGACCATTACAATTTGCGCATTTAAGCGTTGAAATATTTACGCAGTTACCAGTTTTATGCGACAATATGTTTTAATGTTACAATACAATTTTTTTCGCCATGACCAAACATTGGACAGTTGTGGCACTGTGTAATCTTACCTTTAAACTTTCGTTGGAAGCTCCAGTTTATTTGTGTATGGAGAATTGATCGATAATTTTTTTTAATTCGTTTAGTTTAATGGAGCCATTCTCGAAAGAGATTAGGTAGAAGATGTCAGTATATTTTTCATATGTTTTAGAATTTTTTTTAATTGCAACACATTTTAGTCTTATTCTGTTAAGTTCATTTTTAAGTTCGTCTGGGTCCATTTCACTCCTGCCATAAAGCATTACCTTAAACACTCTCTCATTTTTAAAATCATGAGTAAAAAATTGACATTGTTCAGCTTTAAATTTACTGAGCGCTGTTATATGTTTCCGTAGATTCACGAATAATCTTAATGCCAATTGAAATTTTCTTTTTGGAATAGTCACAGATGTTGAAACTTTTGAATATAGTGTGCACATATTCACTAGAATTTTGCAATAGTTTTATCGGAGGAATATTAACTTTTGCACGGGCATTATTTGGCGAAATAATTTCGTCCATTTCATCACTATCGGTAAGACATTGTAGTAGGATCCAATAGTTTGCCCTTGCGTCTTTTCGTCGTAAAACCATTGGCAACGATTTATGCTTTTTCTCCTCGGTATTCGGTGATCTCGGTTGTTTATTAATTTTGGGATATATTATTTGCGAGGGTTTTAAGTCACCGAACTTCTGTTTTATTAGAAGTATAACTATTTTCAATTGCAATCTCAAAGATTCTATCGCTATTCACATGTTTGTTAAGGATACTGTTTACAACCCATTACAGTTTTCAAATTTATCAGTGTAAAACTTGTCACGACTAATTTTTACCTGACTTAATTTAATATATTGTTGTTTCAGTCTTGAGATATATGGGTGTCGTTTACATTTTTTCTTAACTGATTTTTCCTGGTTATCATTAGCAATAAATTCTTCCTATTCCATGGTGGAAATCGTTTAATTGTCTTATTTCTTTTTATTTTTGGATGAAGCAAGTCTCTATATCATTCTCACTTATTTGGAAATTTGGACACCAACACCATCGCGCACGATTTTCAAAACATTGGGCACATTGACGATCACGATGGTGGTTGAAAAGTTGTATTGCCTTAGCCGGTTGATTTTTTTCTTGCATCTCACAAGCTTTGTTTTTAGCTCAGAATTTTCAATTTTAAGTTTATTAAATCTGGAAACCAATTCTTGATTCATCTTTTCCATTTCCAACAGTTTATTGTAGCCCAACTCAAATGAAACACCATTGTTTTGGTTTACTGGTTTGAATTGCACATGTACAAAGGTCGTGGGGGCAGAGGAGAACTTTTTCTGCGTCGTTTGCATGGAAGAGTAATATGGTATATTGTTTTTTTCATGAAGTCATAATCATTTTGCCGAATATTAATACTTTTCAAATGAAATAATGTTTTACACCGGGTACATTAACTTTTCGGTTCTATCGATCAGTCGCAAGTGCAGGGCATACTTAATATTTAACTTTCGCAGCAGAATACAATAGATAATTTAAAAAGTTCCCAAAGATAATTCAGACAACCTCTCAACTGTATCATCTATCGTTTATGCAAGAATACGAGAAACTTGGCAACTAGGAGCGCATTCCGGATAGAGGAATTGAACCAAGCTCAGATTACAGATTTTACGTCCTTTACCATGCCGTAGTGACAGCCAAGAAGAGGGTAGTTTTTAATGGTTCGCACAAAAATTCGACGGAAGTTAGTTTAAATGAAATCCTTCACATTGGACCACTTAGCTTAGCCCTCAAGAACGAGATTTTCAGCGCATTATTTTGCCCGAGTCTCCAGAACATCCCCTTGATTATTTTCGTGTTCGAACCGTCTCCTATAGTACAGCACCCGCACCCATTCTAGCAATACAAATGCCAAAGCAATTAGCTAAAATCTACAAGCATCAGTTTCCAAAGGCTTTTTATGCAATTCTACATCACTCTTATGTTGATGACTTTGTGGCTGGCTTAGATTCATTGCTGGATAAGATTAGAGTTAAAGGAACAGTTGACAGACCTCCTTTCGTGTGGTGGACTAGAGCTGACAAATGGGTACACAATTGTTGTGAAATTCTCAATCCTTCTGAGGAGTACTTGACTGTTGGTTGGAGTTCTTGGGATAATCTGGAATCCCTACTGTGACACATTTACGTTCAAAATAACATTGGCAGCAGCGCCTGCTAGGAGAAAATTACTTTTGGAATTGTCGAAGATATTTGATCCCATAGGGGCTTTGGCACCTTCTATTATCCTTTTAAAGATTTTGTTCCAAAGCCTACAAAAGATGAACTCCCACGAACCGTTAGCAATCGTGAATAAAAGGCTCGCATATCGTACTGAAATGTCGTCTTGGACCTAATTAATTTGAATCGTTGCCTACGCCCTGCGGTTCGCACGGAATTGCAAGATTTCTCTTGAAGAACGATATTTGAATTTTTTATGGTTTTTTTTTGAGCTTCAAGCGTCTAAGGAAACTTGTCTACTTCGGTTTGGGCAAAAAGAATTCCAGAAAGATGTTCAATTATTGATATTAGCTTTGCTATTGATTTCTATGAAATAGGTTTTACTAGTTGGATGACGAATCTCGAATGCTCCATTTGTTTCTTTGGACTTTAAACACCTAATAATTTTGCCAAAAAATCATCGTATTTTACAGCTTATGCTTTCAGATACCCACCGAAAGTTTCTTCATCCGGGTTTTTGGAATTGTTCTCCAATTGTTCTCTGTTTGGATCTTGGGAGCCAGAAGCATGATTCCCAAGATGGTACACGACTTGCTTTTGTATGCGTTCGACGACCTTCTCGCAGCTGATGGGAAACTTGCCCTCGTATCGTCTTTCGCATTCATTTGCATTTGATCAAATTTGCTGCGACTATGCAGAGATGCAGAATATGTCCAAACGCATCTCTGCGATTACATTAGGGCACGTTGGTTACGCTTTGCCAGTTCCCTAATGAGAGTGCTCACTTCGAGTGTCTCTTTCCACCGTCCAATAGGAACCTCAAAGGTATGCCGAAACGCGACTATCGACGCAATTCACAGAAAAAAAAGGACTCCTCACAAGTTACAAACTTTTGTGCAGGCAGTTTACCCACAGATAAAACTCGGAGAGCAAAACTGGAACAACAGAATTCGTGTTGTAAATTCCAACTACGTGAATATTGTACCATAAATAAATAAATTATTTCGGAAAAACCATCAGAATGACATTCAGAATCGGAAGCTTCCGAGACAGTCAGACAATGAACGCACGTAACGAACAGTCAGCATTGATCCGTAAAACACCAGATCAGAATTTCTGCGTGATCGAGGATCCTTAAGAGGTGGCGACAGTGGAAGCTGCATTGCAGGAAGTGTATAAGGTGAATGACACCATTCTCCCAAACCACGACATAGAAAACAGAGCTTCACTTCATGACTTCTACCTTCGATAGATATGAATCATTTGTGACCAGTTTTACCATGCCGTGAAGATCTCCAGATGATCTTCGAATCATAATATATCAAATATCAAATGTTGTTCTCAGGCATTTTCACCAGAGGCTGTAAAGATGCACCATCCTGTTCAACAATACACTGAATAATGCATATTATATTCAGTGCATTGAAAACCAGCGGTGGTGCAAGACAAATCTCGAAGAGGGATGAGGACACCTCCAACCCGGCAAATCTTCGTTCAATAATCTTTGTCTTCCGAGTTTCAGCAAGATTTCGAGAAGGTAGTCAATAGAGGCTGTATTCATGGGTAAAGGGTAATAAAATCATCCCTGATAATCAATTCGGTTTCAGAGCGGAGCATGACACTATTAATGCCATGTCGAAACTCGTATCGGTTTTCCATTAGGACAAATACAAGAACCAAAAGCTCTCGTTACTGTATGGTTAGTATTGGGTTTACTTTCTTCGGTTTCAATTATTTTGAATTCTACGACACATATTGTCTAGTGTCGTGAGAATTTAAAATGAGTGAATGAAGACCCAAATGTATTGTGCATTTTGCACAAGTAGTAAATTTTTTGTACGCAAGGCCGCGAGTGTGGGTATCAAAATTTTCTTAAATGGCCAGCTCAGGTTTCAAGGTCGAATTAGGCGTAGACATTTTCTGATTCCCACACTCAGGAACTGCAGGCCGATCTCTGCCGGAGCATTGTGATGCGTCAGCTCGATGAGAGAGGTTCGTTTGTATTATTAAGCATTTTTTTTATTGTAAACAAATTTGGCGACATGGTGTAGTGAAATAAAAAAAATAATAAAAAAATAAAAATGTCATCAATACGCAAGCCAGCAAGAATGGGTTTGTGAGGAACTCTGTCGAATGGGCCGCAGCTATGGGAAGGACTCTGATCTGAGATAGACTCCAACATACTTGGCTGAGCGTTTGACAGCCCTGTGGAAAATCTGTGGAGAGAACTCGATGGCACTGACAGTCAGATTCGGGAGGCATTTCCTGCTGAATTGGAACACCCGTATTTCAAAAAAGACTACTACGAAGCAATGCGCAAAGTAACGGATCGCATGCAAAACGATATCGAGTGTCGACTCACACCACAATTGAAGGATCTGCCAACGAGAAAGAGCGGGAGTTATTTGGTAAGGCAAATTATTCAATGGCATTTGGCGAAGCCAGGCGACAGGGTGCTGTTTCCAACCGGAAACAGGCATTGCCAACCGTTAACTCGTTTCCAACACGTTAGCGTTCCATAAAAGGTCTAATGAAACATGAAAGGATAGGTTCTAATCGCTGACGAACATCTTAAAAAGATCATTGGGTACAGAGCATTTATACCAAAATAAAATCAAAAACAATTCAACAGAACCGGGATGAGATAACGTTTCTCTACGGAAAGGTTGAAGAGCCGCTAACCGTTGAAGAACTCGAGTGTTATTTCAGAACACAAGAGCGAATGGAAGATGTTCTACTAAGCTTGTTTGAAGGCGGGGCTCCTCCACATCGGCCACAGCAGACGGAAGCATTAGTTAATCCTACGATGAGACTACCAAAAATAGAACTACCCAAGTTTGATGACAGCTATCTTGACTGGCGCTAATTCAACGACCTGTTCAAGCAATTAATTCATGACCAGCCGCTCAAAATTATACTTTCTGAGAGCCAATGTTACTGGAGAGGCACACAATCTTTTCCAGCACTTCCAAGCTACCAAGTACCACCCTGGTGGAGCGATACGACCACAAGAGGCTGTTGCTTACTGCTCAACTTAACCGACTTCTTTCGCAACCTATAATAGCTGGTAATGTGACCAGCCTCAAAAAGTTATACGACGCAACAAAGAAAGTTATGCAGGCGATTATTAATTTGGATTTCAATGTCAACAGCTGGGACCCAATGATGGTTCACTTAATGCTGCAGCAGAATACTCTTCGAACAGTCCCTAAGCGACCCAAGGAGCAACCCCTCCCTAGGAGAGTTCTTAAAATTCGTGGAGCTCAGATTCCAAACCCAGGAGGCCATTAGTAGACCAGGCGAGAGTAGAAAGACAGTGGTCGTCTTTCTGGGCAACACGCCCATATTGTATCAATTGCTATATGTGCCATTCAGGTAAGCTCAAGATTTTCAGTTGGTAAAACCTTCTTAATCTCTCAAGTGAAGATCGTGAAAGGGCTGTGCGACAACTGGAGCTATGCAGGAACTGCCTCAATCCGGGCCACTTCTCCCAATTATGCCCTTCCCGAGGATGCCAGAATTGTAGCAGCAAATATAATACACTTCTTCATCAAAGCCAGCATCACCAGAGGACAAGATCCAACCGACAGCAAGAACTCACTCAGCAAGCAAGTCATCATCAACAGGGTCAAGATCCAAGCAGGGATGTGATTCGAAACGAAATATTATTATTTAGTTTCGGATCGGTACAAAACTAAATTCCTTCGTACGAGCAAAGTTTCGTACCAGTCTTATCCGAAATACATTTGTGACATTTCTTACCATTTCGTGAACTACTTGTGTAAAGTTTAGTTTCGGATCGTACTTTCTGCAGTTTCGCACCGGAGTAAAATGTAAATCATAACTATTGCATTTAACAAGTCAAATATCATTAATAAATTTTGAAGTCAAATTGTATCGCAAAATTGAGAGCGTCTGTCTTAAGCGTGAGAATAACCGCTCAACGCTTACTTGTGGTGTCGTCTCAAGCTCATGTAATTGAATCGTCAATCTTTGTAATCTGTAATCTTTTTCTCGATCCCGCCAAAATTCTAATACACAGAACGGTTTTCGATATAATAACCTAGCGGTGTATTTCCATAGAAATCCTGTAGAAGGAGCCTTATAATCGGTGTGAATCACTCCGCTCAAAACTTCGCGACTTCGCGACTTCGCAAAAGAGCATCCTAGTCATCTTTTTCATCACTGCTTGCAGAAGGCTCCTAAACAGAATCCTTTATTGTACTTTGAGGAAAATCCTTTTTCAAGCGACCTAATATATTTCTGCATGTTCACGTTGCAGGACGCTAAGTGCAGTGTGGACGCGAGGGTCCAAATAAAGCAATCGAGAATAGCTTCTTCTCGATTTGACATGGCGTTACATAAGTCTGAAGCAAGTTCTTATATGACTTTTCCTGTCTGGATTTTACAGCGTATCCAGATTTCAAAATAATCACCTGCTGTTAATTGTTCGCATTGTAGGCGTTTCGTTGCAATTTTTGCAGGCTCTAAGCACACAGAAATTCTTCGAACACAGCTCATGTACTCTCTGGAACTGGAGCCTCACAGCTTAGAGCAGCACCTTGACAAAAATCTTTTAAAGGTAGGAGACTCGCAACCATGCCGTAAATTGAATGTCATCTGGTGACGTTAACATAAGGTATTCTGAGAGCAACAACCAAGTTACGAGCCTTAGTTAAAGCTTCTCTAATTTAAGTTTTTTTTGTCACATCTGAAATGGCGGGCGTTTGGCCCGCACATCGCACCAACTGTTTCTAGCCCTAAGAGAGTGTTACACATTTGGGACATAAGCGCGTTGGTGTCAAAGTTCTTAGAAGTAGATGCTTCGTGATCTTCATCATCACTATTGCTGATATTTTCCTCCAGTGCTTGATCACGCAGTGAATCATGTGAAAGAAGTCGAAAGGAGCACTTTCCACCGGATGAAAGCGAAAGATATGTCGCTCTAAGGCAGGAGAATGCTGTCCCTATGGTTTATGGAAATATGATTTCATCTTAGGTAATTACAATAATAATCCCTGGTCAACTAATTTAGTTTAACCCTCCGTCGGGCGCAATGCGTATCCTAGCACTACAGAGCGCAATTATCTGTGAGATTAAAAAAGGAATATTTATTTTTTGTGCCATGAAAAAACTATTTTCGAATCAAATATGTTATTTTTCAGAATGGTTTATTTAAGAAATATCGGAAACTATAAAATAGTAATAAGTGTCCCTTAAACTTTACATAAAAAGTACAAAAATAACATTTTTAACACTTTAAAGAATTATTGACCAGTAATAAGTAATAAGTCGAAGTATTTTTTATCGGTAAATGATTATTCTTTCCCATAATTATCATCAATTGCATTGTAAGCGGAGTCATAACATTCTTTCAAATCATTTGTGTGTTCTAAACATAAAAAAAACATAGATACATTTTTTACATGTGTACTTAGACTTTTTTTAGATCCCTACATTTGGAACATCCCTTTCTCTGCCCTTCGTGACATGCGTTCGCGCTGGCTTCTTCGGATTAAGATTTAAACTTGCATAGTCTTTGTTGTAATTCAGCATTCATTCCAAATGTTTTAGCAGCTCGTCTTTGAAGTTGTTCTAGACACAGCTCGTGAGACAAAGTCTTTAGATACATCCTCGGAATTTATTCCGGCGATAGGCCACCATAGGCCACCTACGTACATTCCTGGCTACATTGTACGTAGCACATAATTGGTCTACTATTGTACATCAACTCCCGAATTAGTAGTATTATAATCCATAATACAATAGCTTGCGCCTTGCCAGTTTTTTTATCAACTTCATCTTCATTATGCATTCTTGAAAGCAAAAGTACGTGTTTTTTTCGGTACCTACGAAACAAACAGTCTTTGTGGTAACAAAACAGATTTGTTCTTACGGCGCGTGATTTTATATTCACAAAACCTGGCGGCAGTAGACGTTTATTTTTTTTAATGTTGGGTACATATTTTGTTTTAGGAACTGTAACAATTCCAAACTTGTAAACCACTTGTCATAAGTTACATTCCGTCCGGTCCCATATGGCTTATTACTAACATCATAGACACCAACTGGTTGCTTCCCTGCATATATTTCCAAATTATAAGTATAAAACAATTTTAAACCCAATAATGCGTATATTTTAATGCCATGCCGGTTAGGCTTTGACAGAATGTACTGTCGCAATGAGCAGCGACCTCGAAAACCTTCTAACTTTTCGTCTATTATTCTGGTAATATAATCATCAAATCGCATGCACCTAATAAGAAACTTAAATCCCTTCAAATCCATCACTAAACGAAAACGTTCCACTCCAAAACCTTCTTCTCCCCATAATTCTTCTAGAAACTGTCTGTTATTCCTCAATACACCTGTAAAGTAAACCAATCGCCGCTTTTATTTCTACTCCATCTGGTTCTTTTGCATCCCTTTCACGCTCAAATTTATCCTTCACTTTTTCAATATACATATTTGTTGGTATTGAACACTATAGCTCCAATTATATCGTCACAAATAAAACATTTCCGACACTCAACGACTGTTTTAGTGTTTTTTGCTTCGCCAATAACACCAGGTAGTCTAACCAGTATAATATGACTCGTTCGTCTCACTCTAGGGTTTGGTTTAATTTTTGACCATTTAGTAATTTTATCTTTCCCGATGTACCAATTTCCATCTGTGTTCTCGCCTTCAGAAGAGGAAACATCAGATGTTTCGCTTTCAGAGTTTTCGTCTTTTTTTTCTACGAAATCACCATCGGTATCATCCTCGTCTTCAAAGTCTTCAACTTCACTCAATTTATCACTTCCCAGCATACTCATCATATTGTTCACGTTATTTTCGCTATCTGAATCGAATGTCTGTTTGTTACGCAACATTTTTTTATCTAAAGCAATGAAAAAGTAACATAGCGAACGCAACTAATCTGACAGTTTATTTCATAATATCACTACAGTTTATAATCGTAATCAAAAGTAGCTCAAAATATACTTACATTTTATACTAAAGATTATTATGTTGTACGGAATAATAAAAAAACAAAACTTATCAATATAACACAATCAGGGCAATCAATCGGACGGATTACGTGCTCAGAACCACTCGATCACAACACAGCGACAATAATGATTCTTTGTTTTTTCAGTAGCTAATGCTAAATAATGAAGCTACCGTGGATCCCGCCTCGCTCTTTGCAGAAAGGTGAATTTTTCAGAACAAAATAACGACGGAGGGTTAAGAAGAACACACTCATTTCAGCAATTCCATACAGTCGCACAAAAAATACGTACATACATACATACATACTTATGTAAGTTAACATGAATAATTCTCAACAACTCTTTTATACCAAATTGGCATTGCTGATTTTCGTGTGGAAACCACTTTTCAGGACCTTTTTACATATGCATATGTACATACATACATACGAGTATGTACATAAATGTTCGCAAATCTAAGAATTTGTTTTTTTTAATTTGTTTATCAGGTGACATCCTGTATTTAATTACAATGCATAAGATGGTATCAAATGCCATTTTACATAGATAAACACGTCCAAACATAAATAAAATGCAATAGGGGACGACAAAACATAGTAAAACACTTGAATATATTGCACAATTAGTAGAATTATATAAAAGGAATAAATAAATTATTTGTAAGGCCTCCTGGGCCTTAATACAAATAGAAACTAAAAATGTTAGTACAAAAAGAATAAATATAACAGCTTAAACAGAAGCACTAGATTACAAAACTTTTTAGTTTATTCTAGAGAGACAAAAAAACTATACCATTATGTCAGGAAATGAGATTATCGCGGAGCCTGTAATAAGTGTTTCTATACTCGCATAGCTATTGTTAAATAGACAATGCTTTATTCGCTTGAAGGAACTTTATTAAATAGTCGAAATGATAAGAAAGAAGAAAAATGTCGATAGGCAGTTGTAGGAAACAATGGAACAGGTAACAAATATGACAAATCTCCACATAAGTTATGAGACGAGATTAGACGAAAATTACGGTTACGCATAAAGAAAGTTTTTAATACTTTGAAACAGTATAAATGACAGATAGGAAGAATTTTTAAGCCACATAAAAGCGGAAAACAAGAATATTTATTTGGTTTCCAACATATTTTTCTTAACACATTTTACTGCAGAATTAACAAACTATGAATTCTGTTAAAATATGCGCCACTCCAGCTAGTGATTCCATATTGTAGCTTAGGATCAAAAATGCCATTTTAATAAGTTCTTTAGAGCAGATTCTTCTCAGATAGTAGAAATATCAAAGTGTGCTGCGAAAGTATTTTTTCAAAGAATCTATGTGATTCGAAAAAGTCATTCTATTGTCGATAGTAAGCCCTAAATATTTAAAATACGTCAATTTTTTCAATTAAAAAACAGTCATCGCTACAGCTAATATCAGTACAGAAAGAGGGACCAGACTGAACAGGTGTACAATTACAGCAATACAACACATATCTTTGGCATTCCGGTGCATGATAATAAACATTTGCAT
Organism: Merodon equestris; assembly: GCA_958301585.1. Taxonomy (NCBI): domain Eukaryota; kingdom Metazoa; phylum Arthropoda; class Insecta; order Diptera; family Syrphidae; genus Merodon; species Merodon equestris. The sequence continues at coordinate 123,200,112 of OY284413.1, forward strand.
TGAAGTTAGATGCGGATAAGCTAAAGTGTATTATTTTAGTTTTTTTACTTATCACCAGGTTTTGTTCAGCAAACCAGTTTCTCAGTAAATTAAGCTCCCAATTTATGTCAGAGATCAGGTCTAATGGACTATTACAACCATAAGAAAAGGCCACGTCATCGGCAAAAGCAGTAGGTTTGCCTTTAAAATCAAGTTGGAATAGGGAATTAATATAGATTAATAACAAGATTGGTCCCAATGCGGAACCCTGTGGTATACCCAGATTGGAAAACATGACTTGACTCCTAGTCTCGTCTAATTTCACCCTTTGTGAACGATCTTTTAGAGATGACTTAAACCACTCAAGCACAAGGGCACATAAGCCTGCTTTATCTAGTTTCCTTATTAAAATATTATAACTAACCATGTCAAAAGCCCTGCGGAGTGCTTTTTCTGATCAAGGTCTGACATTACTTGGGAGCAAAATTGTAAAATTGTAAAATTGTAATTTTCCCTTTTGAAATCCGAATTGAATAAGAGAGAAGGATTTTGCCGAATTAAGAAAATTTACTATTCTACTTTTTATTAGTTTTTCGAACAGCTTAATAAGGACTGGAAGAAGTGAAATTGGTCTGTGGTTGGAGACTTGTGTTGCAGCACCTTTTTTAAGTAGTGGTATAATGTCTGCATTTGAGGGTTTCCGGAAAGACGTCTTCAAGTATGCAGTTATTGAAAATACTAGTAACTGCCAAAACATCTGACACGAAACATGCAATTTTCTTCAGTGCGAAACTGGTAATGCCATCCACACCACATGAATTAGAATTTTTTAAGGTGCCAATGAATTTGAAGACTTCACAAGACGTTATTTCCTCGAAAATAAAACTATTTCTTTGGCGCTGGTAAACAGAAATGAACTCAGACCTACATCGATCACACGTGGGTAGAATCGACGATGGTAATAAGTTATTCGCTACATTGGTGAAGTAGACATTAAATTCATTAGCAATGACAAGTTTATCGAACACTTCACTCTGATTTACATAGATAACAGCTGGTTTTTTTAGTTACGGATGATTTACTGAGAATATTGTTGTCAATACGCCATTAATTTTTTTAAATTTTCGTTAGATGTATTGTAGTAAACCGAGAACGATAAAAAGCATTGCGGCATTTTGGAATTTCTTTTTTAACTTCGATACATAACTTTTTATATCGTCTCTGAAGATTGCAATCATTAGGATATCGTCTATATTTGATTCTTAGCTAGTTTTTCGCTTTTACTTTATTTAATAAGTGATTAAAGATCCAAGTTTTTAGTCTTTTTAGAAACTTTTTGGGGGACAAAAACGAAGAACAATTTAAAACATGCTTTTCTAGGGGCTTAATAAAGACTGAGAAAAATTAATACATTACTCAGTTTTCTGTAATTTATTTTCAAGTTCCTTACATGCAAGTCATTATGTCAGTTATTAATAGATTTTAGCTCGTTTACTACGAGTCCTACCATGGAGTGATCTGTAATAGATAGATCAAGAATGCAATTATGACAATTGTCAACAGAAATGTTTGTAAATCTGCCATAAATGTGGTGAATGCAACTACCGGAAGCCGGCCTAGTCGGTTCGTTAATAAAGCAAGCCAAGCCATGCGACGCTAACAATGCCAAGTAACTTGTCTCTAATGTTTATATTAAAATCGCCTACTATGATTAAGTTTTTTGATTTTTCATTTTTAAGATACTAAAGAACTCAGCTATAAATATTGAAACATTAAACATGTGAAACCCGTAGACGCATAAGAAGACATATACAATAATATTTCGTGATTTATTTTAACGGATACTTTAATAATATAGGCACTTCAAACGTTTAAACACACAACATCTAATATTTTATAAACATCTTTCACAAAACATCCAACACCTTCTGAAACGTAATTTTCATTTGTGTTACAAAAGAAATCAAAACCGCGAATATGATAACCATTCTTCTCATAATCATAAATCCTTATTTCAGAAACATAAACAATATCCGGGATGTACTCAAACGAATCAATGTGAGCGATAAGAGACGAAAAGTTTTCTTTCAGACTCCTGACATTTTGGTGTCCAATAAAAAAAATAGAAATACTATTTCCTATGAGTTTAGAATCGTTAATAGTATGGAGGTTGTAGGAAGAAAAATCTTCCATTAGGTCATATACATCAACCATTTGTAAACAATATGTAAGCAAAGGGTGCTCTAGATGAGTACAAGATCATTAAATTTACCTCTCTACGCAAATATAGAAATACCAAATCGAGAAGACGAGAACCACATACTCCTACATTGTATGTTTCATACACACATAGTTTCGGAATAAGGTTTCGTGAACCAAAATTAAGTCGGATGGTAACATATAGTAAAATTTAATACCGTTTCGTACCAGATAATATCGTACCTTAGTCTCAATTGCGAACCGATTTCATACATACAATTTCGTTCCGGATCACATCCCTTGATCTAAGTCAGAAGCGCAATCATCAACTCAACAATAAAGATGACCAAAAGGGACAAATAATGTTAAGGTTTATGAAGATCAGCCGTCGAGCTCTTCTGCTAATGTAGCAATAGGTTGCAAGACGAGAAACCGTCAAGTTTATCTCGCCACAGCCATTGTCAATGTTATTTCGTTGTGTGGCACGCGAGCTCCGTGCCTCGTTCTCCTAGATTCTGGCTTGCAGATACATTTTGTCGCCACAGCTTTGCCCAAGCCCTAGGAAGCAAGAAACTCCGAATTGATGTGCCCACTGGCGGAATCGGTGCTCAGGAATGCAAAGCAGAACACGTAACTTCAATAGCATTCAAATCAAGAACATCAGCATACAAAGCAACTGTGGAGGCAACCATAATAAGCTAATATCAACCTAGTCGCCAAGTTGAAATACGCTCCTGGGAGATTCCAGCGCACATGATATTAGGTGATCCATCGTTCAACAAGTCTCAACGCATCGACATGCCTATAGGAGCGAAAATCTTTTTCGATCTGCTGCTACCTGAAGACGTTATGCTATCTAATGGTCTGTCAGTTCTACGCAACACGAAATTGGGTTGGATTGTGGCTGGAAGTGCTTCACCAACAAATACACAAGCTCACTGCCACCTAGCGACAAAGCCCTCATTCGCATCAACGGACAGATTAGTACGCAAGTACTAATCTAAAATCAAAAACCTCTCATCCGAGGTTTTTGCCCATTTATTTTCCCCAATTTATTAATTGCTTTTTTCTCATCGTACATATTTAATACTCCTTATACAGGGTGCCCCACGAGCAGTGTGCCAAAAAGCTAGAGCGTGTAGCCCTGGCCAAGACAAGAAAAAAATCGTACGGGAGGGGGGGGTCTATTCCCCCCTCTAAAAAATTGACTTAATTTGGAAAAAAAATTATTAAAAATCAACAGTAACAGCCACAATGCCGCGATATACTTTTTTGTAAAGCCAGAAACCTCTTCTTTGATCTTGTTTTTAAACGAAGCTGTTGTAAGGAACAGTTTTTGAGAAATTAATTTTCAAACTCAAAATTTTGAAAAAAAATTGGAAAAAAAAAATTTCGACCTACTTTTTTCCAAAATTGTATGTAATTAAGTACCATTTTTTTTTCCAAAATTCAATTTCCATTAGTTTTTAGTTAAAAACAGAAAACCGGATGCAAAAATGTCTTGTAGTTTTTGAGAAATTAAAAAAAAACCCGAACCATTTTTTTCTAAGAAAAACCTTTTTTTTTGGTTTTAACGCGGCTGGACTTGTAGGCAAATTAATGTATGAAAGATTGACCTCTTTTTTATTATTTTTAAAAAATTCGGAGTTTTATTATAATAAATTTTCAATATGATCCCCATTTTTTAGAAGGCAAAGATTATATCTTCTTCTAATGGCTGCACATTAGTCTATGTTTGACAAATTTTCCTGCAATTTGACTCCAGCGACTTCAATCCGTTGCTCCAAAGATACTATTTCCACTTCGTAAACATAATTTTTCATGAATCCCCACACTTAAAAATCTAGAGGAGTTAAATCTGGTGATCTAGGTGGCCATTTCGTGGGGCCCCTTCTTCCGATTCAACGGTCACTAAAATGATCATCCAGCCAGTGTCTAACCCGTAAGCTGTAGTGTGCTGGTGCTCCATCTTGCTGGTAGATTAAATTATCTGCTATGGCCAAAGGAACGTTGTCCATCAAATCGGGCAAAAGGTCTCGTAGGAACTGCAGGTATGATTCTCCCTTAATAACGGCATTCAAAAACCGGGCCCCGATTACAGTTTGTCCAACAATACCAAGCCAAACATTACAGCTAAAGCGGTGTTGTGATTTATTTTGTTTTTTGTTGTGTGGATTGGTGCTACTCCAATGATGCAAATTGTGGAAGTTAGTAACCCCATCTCTGGTAAACTGTGCTTCATCCGTCCAGAATATCCTTGCAAAATAGTTTCGTTCAGTTTCATCTCGAAGCAGTAATGATCGACAAAACTCTGCTCTCAAAAACTTGTCGTTTGAGGTGAGTCCCTGAACTGGCCTAAAATGGTACGGGTGTAAGTTTTCGGTATGAAGCACTCTCCATACTCTAGATTTGGGCACTCCAAGCATAATAGCCATCCTCCTTGTACTAAGGGAGGGATTGCGTCGGACCAAATTCAAAATTCGGGTAGAACCCATCTGCGGCGGGCGGACCCAGCCGAAATTCGCAGGTCAGTTTTCAGGCGTTATCAATGAAAAAAAAGAATTAATCCAGGGTTATTTCAATAGTGTATCACTTTATTGTATCCTCATAAAACTCCGATTTTTTTAAAAATAATAAAAAAGAGGTCAATCTTTCATAAATTAATTTGCCTACAAGTCCAGCCGCGTTAAAACCAAAAAAAAAGGTTTTTCTTAGAAAAAAATGGTTCGGGTTTTTTTTTAATTTCTCAAAAACTACAAGACATTTTTCCATCCGGTTTTCTTTTTTTAACTAAAAACTAATGAGAGCATTGAATTTTTGAAAAAAAATTATTACTTAATTACATACAATTTTGAAAAAAAATAGTTCGAAATTTTTTTTTTTCAATTTTTTTTCAAAATTTTGAGTTTGAAAATTAATTTCTCAAAAACTACTCCTTAAAACAGCTTCATTTAAAATCAATATGAAAGAAGAGGTTTCTGACTTTGCAAAAAGGTATATCGTGTCATTGTGGATGTAACTGTTGATTTTTAATAATTATTTTTCCAAAATAAGTCAATTTTTTAGAAAATTGCCCCTCCCGGCTAAACGGGGGGATATAGACCCCCCCCTCCCATACGATTTTTTTCTTGTCTTGACTAGACTTACACGCTGTAGCTTTTTGGCACACTGCTCGTGGGACACCCTGTATAATGCTTCAGTAGAAAGATACGCATATATCACATCTCTGTAAAATGACTGTGTAAATTGTGCGATAACACTTTTGTAAATTTTAAATGAAATAAAAAATCTATCTATTAGTACACAAGTTCTGCGAGACGAAGTCACATGACAACCCCACTGATGTCCTAACTGAAGAGGAAAATAAATGCGAGGACATTGCAAAATGTATACGAAAATCTCACCAGGTGGACGGTTCTCAGTAAGTCTTAAAATCTTTCAAAGGTGAACCAAACCTCCTACTTGGGGATAATTGAGCTTCATGCATTTTCAGATAGTAGCCTGGGCACCTTCGGATCCTATGTTTATCTGAGATCTATTGATGGAGATGGCCAAGTCACGCGTAGGTCCACCCAAAACCACAACCATAGCAAGATTGGAGTTGCAAGGAGCTGTCCTCGTGGTGGAGCGTGTAGAAAGGTTTTTGGAAATAGTACGTAGAAAATCGACAAAGTGTGGTATCAAATTGCTCTCATATACATGGCAAACGTACGTTGCTAACAGAGTGGGCAAGATCCAAGCAGCCACCGATATGCGAAAGTGGAATTACATCAAATGTGAGCTTAATAAGGCAGATATGCTCTCAATGTTTCTTCAGAACTATACGCTTGGTTCGATGGACCTGAGTTTCTGAGGCAAAATGATAAGAAATGGACTAAAATGGAGTATTCAACGCCAACTGATATTCCAAAACGACGCCTGGCAAAATCAGTACTAACTACTTCACCAACGAACGATAAAGATATGATAAATTCCATAAATCATAGAAACTCCTTCTACACCTTGCAACGAATATGTTCATATTGTTACAGGTTTTGAAACAACTCAGACGAGTACGAAACCTTGCAATGGGGATCAAATGTGAGTAAAAATTGATGCATTTTAGAACTAACTCCGTACTTTGATAAGAATACCAAATTAATTCGGGTTTGTGGAAGGTTGGCATTTTTTTTATTTTGCCTTATTGCATTTATTTTGCCGGACGCTAAAAATCAACGGACAGCTTGTCATAAAACTACTTTTAACTCAACTGCACGAATTAAAATTCATGTGTCGCATCGAGTGCTGATCGCAGCACTACGACATCAATATTGGCTTGTAAGCGTGGGTAAACTGGCTCGAGAGGTAATAGCGAACTGTATCAAGTGCTGCAAGTCAAGACCGAAATCAGTAGAGCAGCGAAGGGGAAATCTCCCTACTGGAAGGCAACGCGGCCAATGTAGCATTGGGGTTGATTATTGTGGACCAATTAAAACTCACTACAAGATTATAGGTAAGACTCCAACAAAGTCTTATCTAGCAGTATTCGTATGTTTCACAATAAAGGCTATACATCTCGAGGTAGGTAGAATAACTCGGAAACACATCGTGCCTCGATCGCCTCATTTTGGAGGCTTGTGGGAAGCAGCCGTCAGCGAAGAAATTGTTAGTTCTTCATCATGGAGCAGCGTCACTGACGTGCGAATAATTGCTAACGGCCGTCAATCAAATCGAGGCGACTTGGAACTCGCGACCTCCCACTCCAAAGTCCTCCGATCCAAATGACCTCGAAGCACTCACGCCTGGTCACTTCCTAATCGGTTAACCGCTCAAAGCAATTCCAGAAGGTGATCTTACTGACCGAAACTTGAGCAGCCCGGATAATTTTCGCCAAATTCAGCATATACAGCAACACTTCTGGAGAAGATGATTTAATGAATATCTGGAATTGCTACAACAACGGATGAAATGGAAAACTCAGTTGCAGAATCTGTCACCCGGCACTACGCTTATCATCAAAGTAACCAATGTCCCTCCGCTAAGGTGGAAGCTGAGGCGGGGTCTACATGGGAAATGATGGCATTGTACGAGTAGCTAATGTAAAAATAGAAGCCGGCACATATCAAAGAACAGTACACAGTCTTTGCTCTCTGCCAATAGAGGAAGGAAGAGACGAAGAAAAGGGAAAGCCAAAACTGAATGTTGATGTAACGAGTCAAAGGAAGCAAAGCCCCCCACTACGCGAAACCTTAGAAGCAGCCAATTTTCAAAAAGAAGCCTGCTAACAACGCTTCTTCTAGTGCTGTAAGTTCTGCCTTCTTCAATGGCTCTTACCAACAACCAAATAAAAATTACACTGCTTGATGATGCCGTGGTTATATATTTTGAAGGTATGGGACGCTTTCACACAGTAAAAATGTTTTGGAGCAAATATGTTTACTACAACTTAATGACTTACTGGCAAGAAATGGCGAAAATAAAGTCTTATCTCAATGACATGGAGAAGCGATGTATAGGGCAATTAGCAGCTTAAGGACCTTGCGCAGCAATTATTGAGACACATAAAAACAGACTTAGAGCGATTGAAGCCATAAAGATAATAGAGTTGCTAGATCACCATTTAGCTTCATAGGAAGTTTGGCACACAGTCTATTCGGAATTCTTGACCATAATGATGCGGGTGACATTCAAAGACAAATCGATACTTTGAGCCAAAATAAATAGCAACTGGCGAATTTCTCAGTTGATAACTTTACAATCCGCAATTGATAACTCCAACTCAGCTGTTCACACAAATACAGCTTATACGAAACAACATGCAACCAACGCTTAGCTTACCAATGTGTACAGATGTCAGTGAAGGGTCGAAGTCTTTTTTCGGTGCTCACTAGAGTGACCGCTCATTTCATTTGCGAAGGAAATACAAACAGCATAACACTCTTCGGAAATGGCATTTTCGAATTCAGAAAGCCGTTTATATTAAAGTTACCGAACCTGATCATCAATTGTCGGACCTCATGCAACAACACGATCACGAACCCATTCATCACGACTGCAAACATCAGCAAATGGATATTCGACCGCGGTGGAACTCATGAAGACTTTATTCCCCCGGGCTTTATATTGACCTTGGCTGAACTCACTGACCTTAAAAACAAGATCGACGAAATCATGCAGCAGACGAAATCTGATGATATCCCTAAGATGAATTTGCACGACTACCACCACTATCGGTTGGCTTATCTTCTGTTGGCTGGCATGAGTCATATCATCGTTTTATATTCCTGGCATCGACGGACATTGAAGCCAGGCCGAAACCACGCAATTCTCGATTCGAGGTTGAAGCCTAGGATTTTAATATTATCTTACTCCTTTTTGCTTGATTTGTAATTAACCTTCCATATACTTAAAGATTTTTTTTTAGAGAGTTAAGAATCCCGCAAAAGGGCTAGTATGTTTACTTTCTTAGGTTCCAATTATTTTGAGTTCTCACGGCACATATTGCCTAGTGTCGTGAGAATTCAAAATGATTGTGCAAATGTATTGTGTATTTTCCACAAGTAGTCAATTTTTTGTGCGCTGCGAGTGTGGGAATCAAAACTTTCTTATTAGGCCGAGTCAGGTGTCAAAGTCGAATGAGGCGTAGACATTATCTGATTTCCACATTCAGGAACTGCAGGCCGATGTCTGGCCGGAGCATTGTGATGTGTGAACTCGATGAGAGAGGTTCGTTTGTACATTGAATAAAATTGATGACTTAAACATTATTGACCAATTTTTTATTATAAAGAGTTAGAAAGTATTCATTACGAGCTCAGCCGGCCGGGCGTAAACTAAACAAAAAGTTTGTGATGAAAACTGCCAATGTGACTTCTGCTGAAATAAAAAATGGATTGCAACAGGTTACGGTTAACTCGCCGATCCTTTTTAGCATTTACATACTCCGGTGAGTTGATAGCTTCTCTTCACTTCTAGAGATCGATATCATTGTCATTGACTGCCGTCATCAGTTGAAAATTAACGTCTAGAAATCAGAGTCTTTTTTTTCAGAGTGTCTTTGTCTAGAGCCCTCAGACACTAAAAAAAATTGTTGTAGGCTCTTAATTAATTTTTAGACCGGGCAGGCGTCCACTGGCGAAACTAAGTGTAGACTAGTCTTGCGATCTGACCAGAGCAGCATCTGTATTTTGACAAACATATAGATGCTATTCTGGCAAGAGCCCGACAAGTTTTCGCTCTGACAAAATCGCTCTTTCATAGCAGCCAACTTGAATCCTGAGAGAAGGTAAATATAATTGCCTATGGATTTCCCGAGTGACGCAATGTGGGAGCCAAGCTAATGCAAAGGATTCAGGGTGTTTGGCAAAAAATGACTCAGGACTTGTTTAGGATGACACAGACCACTCGTATCTGAGTATGTACACGAAATTTTACCATGTTAGGTTAGGTTAGGTGGTTTCCCTTCGTAAAGGCGGTGGGGATCACTTAGACAAAGAACGATCCATTGTGCTATCACTTGAGTTGCGTTGGTCATCGTTACTCTCGGAACGATTTAGAGTGCCGAATAAAATTCGATATTTTGTAGATCTCCGTATCGGTTAGTTCATTAAAGAAATGTTCTCCCAGAAATCATCTTCTTGAGGCGGCTAGAATCGGCTAAGTACAATAATTGATCCAAAGTCACGTTGCACGAGTAATGATTTCGAAAAATAATTTTACTTCCGCTTACTACCCCAACTTGTAACATGAATGTACCATGTACCCGGCTATTTCCTGAAGCGGGGTTGCCTCTACGAACTTGATATCACGCTTCGCGGAACCGAGCGCCTCAGATTAGGTAAGTTAGTTTTACGCCGATAGCGTGCAACTACGCTTTTAGTGGCTGAAGCAGATTTCGTTAGGATTCACCTTTAATAGTTGTAGCCTTTTTAAGATGAAGTCTGCCACACGCAGATTTGGGTAGGATAGGTGTTAGGTAGTTTTAATAAAATAAGGTAGGTAAAAGTAGTTTTATTAAAGGAAGGATTATATAAATGAGATACATATACGTAATGTATATCATTGTATATAATACATATCTGTTGTACATGTATTGTTCTTAAGATAGATAAAAACAAAAGTAGTAGAAGAAATTGTTTCAGCTACAATAGTGAAAGCACAATAAACAATAAAAAAAATAAGTACACGTTTAGGCGTTTAGTTAGCGCGATCGAATAGTGCTCGGCCCGGCATATGCTAAGTTTTTTGATAAAAAAATATTCTTAGCTTAAGTTAGTTATAATAATGTTAATTCTAAGTTTATATGTACGAGTATACTCGTATAGTTGTTGAAAGACATAGGTTTAAGTTGTACTGTTTGTTTTAGAGTGTCCGCCTAGAGGCAGTAAGATATTTGAATCTCTGAAGACAGTTAAGCTAGTTTTAAAGCATTTTTATCTACGACTTAAAACTAAAAAAAAAAAAAACTAAAAAAAAAGTGCCCGACCCGAAATCGGGAGGTCGCCAGTTCGAGGAAAGGAGCGCCATCACCATCATCATCGACGTCCAGGGTAGCTGGACAATCATAACAACAACAACAAAAATCAGTGCACCTCGTAGAAGCGGATATTGCTTACCTATCCGATGGTAGGGAAAACGCTACACGGGGAACAACAACTCCTTTGACGCCCTTTCAAGTTTGGTACAGGGAGGAGCGTAGCGAACTTGAAGAGCGGGAACGTGAGAAACTAAAATCCGTAGTCGACATTGTTCAATCTTTAAATATGCTTCTCTAACACCCGAGGTCCGTGAATTTCCAATAATATGTCATCAAGAGTAATATGAAATGTTTGAATACAATAAATCGACTCGACCTTGAAATATTGAATATAATTTCAACAAATAATCACTAATTTATAATGGAATATAAATACAAAATATTACTTCAGGTACTCAAATAATAATTTAAACATTAGCAATTTAATTCAAATTTAGTGTACACATTTTGGATATATGTAGCTCGTTTTAGATCGCCGTTCTTCGTTGCCAAGGTAGCGACTCTTGCTTGACCATCAGACCCCCAATGAATCTCCACGACTCGACCAGTTAGCCACTTTGATGGCGGTTGGTTGTCGTCACGAATAAGCACCAGATCACCCTTCTTTAAGTTCTCTTGTCACTGCTGCACTTCCCTCGTTCTTGTAGAGTGCCTAAATATTCAAGCTGCCATCGTTTCCAAAAATACTGCTGCAACCTGGTGATGAACTGAAAACGAGACAAGCGATTAATTTTATCCTCTGTATAGTCAGGTTCATAAATAGCACCCAGTGGACCTCCAACTAAAAAATGCGCTGGAGTCAAGACATCTAAGTCATCGGAAGAATTCGACAACGGTACTAAGGGTCGAGAGTTCAAACATAACTCGATACGACACAACAACGTGTTAATTCCTCAATGACAGCAACACGTTTCCCACTGCTCTACGTATATGAAATTAAGCCGACTTCACGGCAGCCTCCCAAATTCCACCGAAGTTAGGTGCTGATGGTGGTATAAGATGCCAACTGATTCCTTCACTTCTCGCTATCTTGCTTAATCCTTGTTGGATTTCCCTTTTGTTTAAAAAAGACGAAATTCGTACCGTTGTCAATTTATAAATTTAAAACATAAATATATCCTCTGAACAACGTTCACCAAGCTCACCAACGTATGCCTTAGTTCAGTTGTAGTCAACATCCCAACAACTCGGTGACCCTTAGCCGATCTACAGTTCTTCATAAAACGTAACGCCCAAGCTGTCACCCATTTCAACTTAGTGAGGGATCCTTTCCCTCGTCCTCTTAAGAGACTAGCAATGTTATTCTTCTTTCCTCTAAGTCTACTTTTGGCTACCGGTATACTCGGGCAGAATCTTGTAGTTTTTTGGATTAGCCCGTAAGGAATCGAGTCCTTCCCACCAAAACCCATGCGTTCGTAATTGATTTCCCGAGATTCCCCTTGAAGCGCAATCTGCTGGATTTATTTCTCCACTGATGTGATGTCAATTTTCCGAAGAAATGATAGTCGTTATGGTTAAAACCCTATTTGCAATATAATTAGCAAATTTTCGAGGGTGCCCCCTTAGCCAATGTAAAACAATTTCTGAGTTTTATATTTTTTTTTTTTTTTTTATTCTATAATTTATTCTATAATTTATAAGATATGGTGATAAATTGGGATCAAGGGATCAAAATGCCGGGCTGTCTCAGATAATAAGTTTCGTTTTGTATACCAGGATATTTTTTGTCTTTCCACCCTAAAACTAAAATAATCAGTTATAGGATGCCCCCGAAGCTCCAAGGTTTTAAGTGGTTGCCCAGTTTCTACTGACCACGTCCAGTTAGGTTCTTTTCTTTTCAGCTGGTATTTCATCTAGTAGATTCATGCAATTTGAGGCCCTTTTCCGTAAATTGAATCCCTCCCCTTGAAGTAGTGAGCATAAGTCCCACATTAACTTCCCAGCCGCCTCCTCGCTGGTGTAGCTAGCCAGAACATCGTCCATGTAGAAATGATACCTTATCATCTTAGCTGCCTCGGGATATTGCTTCCCATCATCCTCAGCTGTAGCAGAACCCTCGTGGCTAAGAAAGATGCAGGTGCGGTTCCATATGTTATGGTGTTTAACTGAAATACCTTTATGGGTTGGGTGGAATTTGTTCTCCATAGCATTTGTTGGAAACGCCTATCGCTTTCGTATACTAAGATTTGTCTGTACATTTTGGCTATATTGGCTAGTGCTATCGGATTGTTGGTAAACTGTAATAGAATGTGTGTAAGATCTCCTTGCAGCACTAGTTCCGTTACCAGAAGGCTTACACGATGCATCAAGGACTACTCGTGTTGTACTGCTTTCAGCCTTAATAAGAGCATGGAGTGGTAAGAAATAGCACGGTTCTAGCTTGTTATTCTCCTGTCTAACAATTTCCGTCATATGTCCCAATCATTGATATTCTTCTCCTTATGCTCCGTAAATCTTCGTTCCATTGATAAAAGTTGTTGCTCAGCGGTTTGCCACGAGTCACCCTTTAATTCCATTTGTTCCTTAAACGGGAGTTTTACTATAAAACATCCACTGTCTCACACGGATCATCGTCATGTAATTGCCGATTACTCGGCATTGGCTCCTCAACCTCCCAAAACCGTTCCACCATACGCCCTAAGTTTGTTGATGTTTGTTGGAGGCTTCTGCTGGAGCACTCAGACACAAGTACTGGTCCATTGTACTACCAGACAGACACCTTGTCTTTATTGTATTTTCCCCGTTGTCCGGAGAAAAGTGAGGAGGGGCTTCAGTGATGTTGAGCTAAGAGATTCGGCACCCACCACGTCGGCCCCAAGGGTGCGCCACCGTGCACGAGCGAAGGCGGGACAGTCGCAGAGAAAGTGTTCCGCTGTGTCATGATCCTCGCAACAAGCAGCACAGGTAGGCGATGCCAAGCACGTAGAGAGGCCTGGCAAAAGTGTAATGGCCCGTAATGACGCCCGTTAGCCTTCTGCAGTCATTTCTCCTTAAGGATAAGAAGAATGTTGCGGACTTTTTACAGACGTCAGGGCGTACGCGCTTAGTCATCCTTCATCCTGGATATTCCCTCCATCTGCGACTGTGACGTTAGAGACCCAGTCATTGATGTCAGATTTAACCGTTGAAGCTGGTAGACCTAAGGCGGGTTCAGGCCCTGAGAAACTCTCCTCTGAGCCTTTTCTAGCGAGTTCATCGGAGATCTCGTTTCCTGGGATTCCAGAGTGACCTGGAACCCATACAAGCCTCAGTGAATTTAGTCTTCCGACTTTGTTCAAAAAGGTCTTGAGTTCATGCACTAGTTTGGAGTTGGACAGAGGATTGAATACAGCTTTGAGTGCAGCTTGGCTGTCACTGCAGACACATATGCTCTTTCCCATCCTTCTGTGTTTCACAACAAGACAGACGCATATTTTCCTAACGAGAAGTGCAGTCGAATGTTTTCGCGCTCGAAGAAAACTCCGGCGCCGGATCCCTGATCAGTCCTGGAGCCATCTGTGAAGATGCGAAGACATTCTATTCCAGGTTCAGTGTCTGGCCAAAGCCAGTCCTGACGCCAAGGAAATGTGACTGTGTAGTTACTGCGCAGTAGGATGGCAGGTGTCATTGCGTCAGAGGGCATATCCATGAGACAGTGGTCGTAGGATATTTCTCTCTCAAGTACACTTTCACTCCACTGCGAGTTGTACCAAAGACCATTCCTCTTTAGGCGAGAAATAGTTTTCAGTGCACACCCTCTGATATATATGTCAAGGGGTGGAAGGTTCATCATAGCATCTAAAGCAGCTCCCGGTGTGCTGGGGAAAGCCCCCGTGCAACTGAGGCAGACCGCTCTTTGGAGTTTGGTGAGTGAAGCCACAGCGTGTTAACGTGTCAGCCTGCTCCACCAAACAACCGATGCATATGAGATTATCGGTCTTACCATTGCCGTGTAGATCCAAAGGACCTTTTTCGGCGATAAGCCCCATGCTTTGGTGGTTTTGGACTCAACCTGTTTTGACCAGAGAAGTTTGTTATCTAGAATGACTCCCAGATACTTAGTTCCTTGGGTATAGGGATGGGAATGCCTTTTAGCACCAGCTGAGTAATGCCAGTTGTTTTCCTCCTTCTCGTGAAGAGAACGACATCGGTCTTAAGAGGATTAACCGACAGCCCATTTCTCGTGCACCAGTCTTCGATCACGTTTAGCGCCGCCTGCGCTTTGAGACAGACATTCGCTAAACATGAGCCGACAGAGAGAACAGCAACATCATCCGCATAGGCCTGGGCATAGATTCCAGAGGCATTGAGAGCATCTAGCAGAGAGTCGACCACCATGCACCATAACAGCGGTTACAAGACGCCACCTTGCGGGCAGCCCCTGTTTACTCCAGACTTGACACAATGTTCGAGGCCTGCATCAGCGATCAGTGTCCTGTGCACGAGCATTGCTCTGATCCACAAAACCAGTGCTTCATCTACGCCATGCCATCTAGCAGCATTACACATGCTGTCAAAAGTAGCGTTATCAAAAGCTCCCTCAATGTCGACAAAAATGCCTAGTACGTACTCTTTCCTCTCGAGAGCGCATTCAATTCTCCCAACTAAGTTTTGAAGCGCAGTCTCGCAGGATTTTCCGCGCTGATAAGCATATTGCATGTCCGACAGAGGATGCATTCGAAGGGCAACTTTGCGCACGTGCAACTCTACTAGTCTTTCCATGCTTTTCAGCAGGAATGATGTTAGACTTATTGGTCTGAAACTCTTGGCTAGTGAGTAATCCTCTTTCCCTATTTTGGGAATAAAGACCACTTTCACCGCGCGCCAAGGGATAGGTATGTAGGCAAGTGCCAGGCTAGCAGTGAAAATTCTTTTCAGTGTAGGAAGCAGCTGTCTTATACCTTTTTGCAGCAATACCCCGTTATGCTTCCCATCAGTGCCCGGCGACTTAAAGCCATCGAAGGATGCCACAGCAAATTCAATGGCCTCAGTAGTTGCCACGCGTGACGCAACATACCAGCTACGCCGAGTTGTTTTCATCGCCACAGCCGCAGTATCCAATGAGGGAGTGTGCAACGAGCCGATGACAGTCTGATTTCCCGGAAAATGGGTTTGAAACAGTAAACTAAGAGTTTCTGCTTTAGACTCGGTAAAGGTACCATCAGACTTTCTGAGTACCTCCAGCCTTGTCGATTTTCCTCGTTTGAGGACTTTAACCAACTTGCTGGTCGCGCTCAGGGATTTGATCTCTTCGCAGAAGAACTTATAGGAATCATTCTTCGATTTTCGAATAAGCTTCTTATATTCCTTCTGCTTCGATCGATATTTATTCCAGTCATCTTCCGAGTTCGATTTAAGCGATCTGTTCAGAAGACTTCTGGCTTCCCTACGAAGCCGTTGGAGCTCAGCATTCCACCAGGGAACCGGCTTCCTGTTGGGAGGTTTTTTGACAGGACATTCGAGTTCAAAACATTTGGTGATGGCGCTGTTCAGGTTATGAACTGCATCCTCCACCGATTGATTAGTTTTGAGTTTAGGCGGGGCTTGAGTGGATTTCTCAAGCTCCTCCCTAAATCGCACCCAGTCTGTTTTTCTCGGATTTCGCTTGGGCTGCGAGGGGGAGATCCCGCACTTCAATTTTAATTCGATGTATCTATGGTCTGACAGCGTAACATCTGGTGAGACTCTCCAGTTAGTGATGGCCTTCGCATGCCTGTTAGATAGGGTTAGGTCAATCACTTCCTGTCGTCTCGCCGTCACAAAGGTTGGTTGAGAGCCAACATTGTTGATGAAAAGGTCAGACGAAAGAATGAAGTTTAAAAGATGGTTTCCTCTCCGGTTGCATTTGCTGCTGCCCCAAACTGTGTTTTGAGCGTTAACATCGCAAAGATGATGAGTTCAATCCTTCTGGCTTGACAGTACTCTACGAGTTCGGATACCTCCTTAGGTGGCGGGGGTAGTACCGAGTCGTAGGGGAAGTAAGCAGACGCCACGACGAAGTGTTCAATTTCTCCGTGCGCCTTGTAGCTCACTTTCGCAGCTACCAGATCTTGACCACAGAATTGACCAAGTTTGGTTGCCGATAGCGTATTCAATATGATGAGGCAGACCCTGGGCCTTTCGGATCGCTCATCATAAAGGATTGTAGCATCACGTATGCCACCAAGACCACACAGGCGTTTGTTCCACACCCATGGTTCTTGAATGGATACAATGTGATGATTTGTACTACTGCATGCAATTCTTCTACTTAGAAGAGCGGTAGCAGCCTTGCAATGTTGTAGGTTGATCTGAGTAAAAATCATGGATTCATGCTGGGGAACACGCTCCATCTTTCGACTACTTGACAGTTTACTGTCAGTTTTGGAACTTGGCACGCTCTTATTGGGAATTTGACGGTCACCAATAAGAGGAGGAGTGTTTGAGGCGCATGCTGAAAGTGCTGGCATGCTTGTGCCTCCAGCAGCAGCCTTTACTAGCCGCTACCTTACGCTTAACATTGATTTCCTCAACCTCACTGGCCAAAACCCACCCAAACTCAGTACTTTGAGCAATAACGTTATTTTTTCTATCATATATTTAACCTCCCTTTAATGATCTTAAAAAGACACTCGCTAACTAGATGGTGCCCAGCTGTGATTGAATATCGTATGCTACCTCATATTGTGGCAATTGTCTAGTGATATTACACAAAATCACCGCTTCTGTAGAATTACTGAAGTTGGAAGTCCTGGATTTTATGTTCAATATTTGTGATCCACGCGCCCTAGATACGTTTTGCCCTACAGTGTCAATGGCCATGTCGCATCTGCCCCTTGCAATCCAACATATTGTGCGCCAGATTCAGTAATAAGGGAGCCCAGCGATCCGGAATCCAGCAGTACTCTACGTGGTTTAAACCCACCCCATCAGTCCTCTACCAGAACTACAGCTGTTGGTAGTAAATTAAGCTTCTATAGCCATTATTGCTGTCAGGTATCCGAGTTTTTAAAACTGACGAATGTACCTCCTTGTTGCCCGTTAGTGTGCGTTGTCCACTGCGTCCCCTTTGCTCGTTCTCATTTTTATGACCCTGGACCTTTTTTTTCGGCGCATTCGTTCACCGGGAGCGTTGAGCTCCTTGGTCCATGCCTGATGATGTTTTCCCTTACACTTCCTGCACGGTAGTGACTTGCATGATGCTACCGAATGCCCTATATTAAGACAATTATAGCAAATTCCATTTTGTGCTATGAAATGTCTCTCATCGGCAAAGCTCAAATTACAAAATTGGCGACAAGTACTAAGGTAGTTGTTTTTACTTGCATAAAGAACATGCTAATGATACGCCTGTGCATACTGTCTGCCGTTGGAATTTATTGCGTAATGCCGGATTTCGCTTACTTGTTGAAACGAATTGAAAGTCCAATTCAAACGGTCTTGCTGATAGAAAATCCAATATGTCCTTAAACGTAGGCTTGTCGTTCGATGCCGATTGACGAACCCACAACTGCTTCGACTCTGGATCCAGTTGGGATAGAAGTACAAATATAAGCCAAGCATCCCAATATTCCACAGTGGTACCTAACGATTTCAAAGGTGATACTGATTCCTTGAAGCTAGTATACAGGCGTCTAACACTAGAAGCATTAGGCAGATTGCCAATATTCGGTTGTTCCATTAATGTTTTAATATGAGATTCAACGATAACCTTTTCTTTGTCATACACGCCCTTTAAAACAGCCCAAGCCTGCTTATAATTGGCCTCAGATATATTAATATGCTTTAGTACGGATGCTGCATCCTCCCTTAACGACAGTTTTAAATACTGTAATTTTTGCGCCCCTGATAAACTAAATAAGTGCTAAATAAGTCTTTGAATGTAGGCCATTCCTTATAGTCCCCATAAAACGATGGTAATGAGATCGGAGGTAACTTAGGTTCACCTTGAATACTGGCTTCTCTATTTAATCGATTTGTTTCTGACAGACTTGTTACCGCAGCAGCGATATGTGATTGACTACCCGCCAGCTGTCCTTAAGCATCATTTAAGTCTTCTGATGAGCGAGCGAGCTGACACATGTGCAAATGCAGTCGATTCCGCTGCATTAGAAACGACGAATCCTTAATTTTATTTAGGAACCAACCCTTTATTGAGAAATATTTATTTTCCATCTCCTCTCTTATTTTGCTCTCTCAATTTCGTCATCCGACATTAAAAGTTCGATTTCACCTTGGACCTTTCAAATGCAAAAAAAAGTAATTCATAAAAAGAACGTATCGATGTTGAATAGTCCGCCGCACACATCACTACCCGTGTGTCTCTCTTGACGTCTCTTCCGACTGCGCTCTTGACTCATATTTTCTGTTCCTACACATCGGCTGTCCTGACATCATCATCGGCATCGCACTCAACCCAAAATTTCATGGAATCAGCTGCGGAGGATGTTTGTCGTGGTCCTTTATGATTTCCTACCTTTTCCACGTCATACCGATCCTTTCCTAACCACGGAAGATTTTTAGTCCGGGAGCAAATTGCGTTCGCCTCACTGCCACTAGATCTCCTACACGGTATATTTTGGCCTTTTTCGTCCGACGATTAAAATGCTTCAGTTTTTCGCTTGAGGCTGCACAATTTGCGCTTTTGCACGTTGTCGAAGTTCGTCCCTTCCTTGGGCAACATCTTGGACCATTTCTTCCTCTATCAATGCCAGGTTGGGATCTAGGTCGTCGCGCATCGGAACACCTACAAGAAGTTCGAAGGGTGTGATCCTTGTGCTTCTTACCACCATTGTATTTAACGCCCTTCGTAGCTAGGCACAAATTTTAACCACTTTTAAGGATCGTCCACTGTCAGCTCACTGAGGACGGATGATAGTTCTGTTTGTCCGCTCCACTTGACCGCTGCCCCTTAGAATACCTGTCGTAATCTTGGTGTGCTGGATTTGACGCTACTGGCAATAGTCATCGAACTTATTGGACGTAAAGCCCGCCCCTCGGTCGCTTACGATTTGAACTGGATTTTCGAAGATCTCACTACTACTTCTTCTGTGTTTGTGGTTTTCACCGCGTAGATCCACACAAACTTAGTGGAAGCATCGACGATTACAAAAAGATAATTGTAATTCTTAGACGTTGATGGTAGTGGGCCCAAATGGTCAATATGCAAGGTGTGGAGTGGTACGTCTGGTTTTTTTATAACGTTCAATAGCCCTTCCTGTTTGCCAGCTTTCCTTTCAGCTAAGATACAATTAACACAGTTTTTAATGACAGAATTTACTTTTTTTGCCAACTTTGATACAAAGTAGTCCCTGTTGATTATTTTTTCCACCTGCCACTAGCGTGGCCATTAAGATGAGTCTGCATAATTATTTCCTTCTGCATCTTACCAAAGTAACACAAGAAAGTAATCTCCTTCGTGGTATTTATAAATGAATCCTCAAAACGTAATCACGAAAACTATCTTGTTTGGTTAGGATATCCGCAATGAAACTGCATTCTTCATCGTTTTGTTGCGCGTTCCGTATCCTTTCCAATAATACACTTTCCACGAGGAACACTGTTGGGCAACGACTAAGCGCGTCGATGTGTTGCATGGCCACCCCTTTTCGGTGTCTTACTGGAGCCCTAAACTCATCGATTACCATAACCCAGCGGGAAACCCTATCATTGACATTACGCTTTTTCATTGTCATTTCGAATGCTTGACAATCCGTGTAGGTGATAAACTTCGTACCCAGAAGATAATGCCGGAACCTCATTAAAGCTCGTACTACCGCCAAGATTTCAAACTCGTAACTCGAATACCGTTGCTCTACTTCATCGGTTTCGAAGCTGTAGTAGAAGACGGGATGGAGCTGTTGATCGTCAGGGCATTTTTGCAAGAGAATTGCACCACCACCGTATTTGCATGCATCACCATGCAATACAGTCTCGAAGTTCGGATTGAATATCATTAGCACTGGTTCACTGCACAAGATATCCTTCAATTGTTGAAATGCATTCCTTTACAATGGCCCAAAAACAAATCTAACACCTTCTTTTCATTAGCACTGGTTCGCTCCACGAGATATCCTTCAATTGTTGAAACGTATTCCTTTCCAATGGCCCAAAAAACAAATATAACACCTTCTTTTGTGAGTTCCCGTAATGGTTTTGCAATCAACGAGAAGTCCTTAATAAATTTCCGGAAGTAGCTCGTGATCGCTGCACTTCTTTGACTGTCCGTGGTTCTGGAAAATTTCGTACCGAACTTGTTTTTTCTTCAGATGGTCGTACAGTACCTTCGCTTATGATGTGTCCCAGATAGGTGATTCTTCTCTTAAGGAACCTGCACTTTCTCCAACTAAATAAATTCCCATTCCTGGCTGCTATTTCGAATACTTACCATTGCTGGTTTCGTTTATTGAGGGTATTATTATATCATCTACGTAAATACTTATGAGTTTGTTGAGAAATAATTCCTCGAACACTACGTTGACAAGGCGTTGGAACACCGATGGAGAATTGCAGAAGCCAAATGGTGCCTTCATAAACTCATATTGGCCGTCAGGTGTTACGAATGACATGTATCGGCGACTAGATGGAGCAACGTCCACATTTAAAAATCCATTACGAAGATAAAATAAATACTTTCGTCGAGCTCAATGTGTTTATGACCTCCTCTATTAATGGGAGGGGGTTTCTATCGCGTATCACCTTTGCATTGAGCCTCCGATAATCGATGCATAGACGATGACTTCCATCCTTTTTCTCCGACAAGACAACTGGACTCGCATAGTCGGACTTGCTTGGACAAATGATACCTTCACGTAGCCACACATCCACATGGTTTCCAACGATTTCTTTTTCCAAAGGAGATAACCGTCGCGCTGGCTGATAAACAGGGATGTCATCCAGAAATCAAAAGATTAATCTCGTTCTGCATTTCGGGACTTACGTTTGGATCTATCTCCAGTTCAAGTGTTGATTGTCCTATGCTGTTCACTTCGACTTCGTTATAATAGAGTAATTCTTCGGTAAGTGGATTAACGATGCGTTCAATTTTTACATGTCCTCGTTCAATTGAGAGCTTTGCAAAAGTTAATATGTCTTCATCGATAATCATGTCCGACATCCATTCGTCCGGACATGGCTTAACTTCGAAAATATGTTGATCGATGGAGATTGCCGCAAAAAGGGATCCTAGCGTGCGATTGGGATTGTAACCAAATCCTTGCAGAGTGATTCCAGGTTGGACCATCTGAGTTGTTTTGTTGATATATACCGTGCATTTCTAGCGTAGACACTTGTTGCCTGACATCTTTTGCGTCGTGTGCAGAGAAAACAACGAGGCCCCTTGTCCTTATAGGGACAAGCACTCGCCTGGTGGGAACGTGCGTGACAATTACGACACCGCTGTTGCTGTCGAGGTGTTTTATATTTGGATTCCTTGCTTGTTGCCGGTGGTTGTTGTTTGGAGGACTGGAAGCTGTGCTGCATTGTCTCGTAGATCTTTAATTTTCTTTTGAGCTCTTCGACCGTGGTTGCGTCAAATAGTATTGCTTTCCGATTGCTTTCACCTCGTATGCCAGCCACTATATACGAGACTAATGATTGTTAATCAACATTGCCTTTGTTTGCTATTTTTTGCATGATGTACAAATATTCCAGATATGTTTCGCCGTCAGACTTTCTTCGTATTTTCAACATGTTGTGTATGTATGCTGACAACTGGAACTGAAAATTCAGATTTGAGATTAGATATTAGTGTTTTATAATCTCTTATTTCCGACGTTGCTTCGACGAACAGTTTTGTCACTCCTTTTACCAATTTTCGTGCGTAGATAAATTTTTGAAGCATTGCTCAGGTTTACTATCAAATGTTTCTAGTGCCTCTTCTACATCTTTGAAGCTAAAGTTGTTTATAATATATCTTTAATAAGGCGTTGCACTAAATCACTTTTCTTTTTATAATAATCCGGTATTGAACGTTTCTTGCATAGCGGGCTTAACCTTCGCGTCGTAAGGGAACGGAGCTGCTCCTCCATCGAAAACTTTGCGTTAATTAACTGTACCAAAAAAAAAATTCTCTTGTCGCGTGACGCTCACACTATGCACACCGAACTATATGTATATTTGTGTGTGATTCATTTCCGTATCGTTGCCGTAACCGTAGCTAATTTTCGTTTCAAACTATGTCGACGCGAATTCAACGGAAGACGCTATGTACATAGACTAAATTCCAGAATTTGTGGGAATTGTAGAAAGGAAAACACAGCACCTTGACATGTTAATATTGAATAATGTATATGTTAAAATTGAATTTAACTCAATGTTTTATGTACATATATAAAAAAAAGTAATTCATAGAAAGAACGTATCGATATTAAATAGTCCGCCGCACACATCACTACCTGTGTGTCTCTCTTGACATCTCTCGTCCGACTGCGCTCTTGACTCATATTTTCTGTTCCTACATGTATGTATGTGTCTATTGGAGAGCGATAACTATTTGGATCAATTTTGCTGTTTTTCTATGTACGAGGGTGATGCGATAAGTACTTAGCCTCACCGCCAAATGGCGCCAGTATCGCAAGAGCAACTTACTATCGTGTAGTACATTCCAGTAGACGGCTACTGTAGTTTTGTTTCGACCGCGTGTGGAAGCGGGAGTGTCCGCGGATTTTAGAAAAATGGGAAAAGAGCAATATCGGTCGGTGATTGGATTCTTTATTTTAGAAGGGAAATCGCCTAGCGAAATAAAGAGCGTTTGGGTGCTTGTACGGTGACTCTTCTCCTTCGATGGCGACCATCAAAAATTGGTTTAACGTGTTACAAGATGGTCGCATGTCGGTTTTTGAAGTGCCCGGAAAACGGCTACCACGGAGGATAACGTGACAAAAATCCACGATCTCGTATTGGCAGACCGCCGATTGAAGGTGCGCGAGATAGCTGAGACAGTAGGCATTTTAAAAGATCGCTTGGGTCATATCCTGCATGAAATTTTGGGCGTTTGCTCACTCCGGACAACAAGCGCAACCGTGAGACCAATTCAGACCAGCGTTTGACGCTATTTAAGCGCAATCCGAAAGAGTTTCTGCGTCGTTTCGTGACAGTCGACCTAACATGGATCCACTGGTACACACCAGGGACCAAGAAACAGTCGAAAAAGTGGACTTCACCCGGCGAACGTGCTCCGAAGAAGGCGAATACTGTCCCATCGGCCGGAAAGGTGATGGCAACCGTTTTCTGGGATTCACAAGGTGCGATCCACATCGACTACCTGGAGAAGGGCAAAACGGCCCCACTTGGCGAAGAAAAAAGTGCTCTTCCACCATGATAATGCACCGGCTCACACCTCCGCCCTCGCCACCGCCAAATTGGTCTACGAACTGCTTCCCCATCCACCGTATTCTCCAGATTTGGCCCCGTGCGACTTATTTTTGTTTCCAAACTTGAAAAAGTACTCTCCGGGCAGAAATTTCAGTCGAAGGAGGAGGTCATCGCCGCCTACTTTGCAGACCTCGAGAAAACGTATTTTTCAGACGGGTTAAAGAAGTTGGAGCATCGCTGGGTCAAGTGTATCGAGCTAAAAGGGGACTACACATACCGTGAGCGTCAAAAGAAAGTTTACACTTCAGTGTTTTATGTTTCTAATTCAACTACAGATTTTATTAAAATTTTATCATATAACTAATTTAACATATTCATTCATCTATTAAATCCTAATCGAACGATGTAAAAAGTTAATAAAAAAAATCAAAAACAAAAATTGTATAAACAAAAAAGGTAAAACACTTCATATTTTAGGCGTCAAAAGTAAGTTTACATTACTGAAAAAATAAAAAAATGTATTAATAAACAGTTAATTCAGTACTTTGTTTGTTTTCCTTTTGCCTTAATAACGGCTTTCAACCTCCTGGGTATTGATTCTACCATATTTTTTGTGAAGTCTTCACAAATTTTTTCCCACTCTTCCAGCAGGACGGCATTAGTGAGTCTTTACTTGTAGTGACCCTAATGTTCGATGGGGTTAAGGTCTGGGGATTGTGGAGGATGATCCAATAGCTTCGACGTTCTTTCACAATTTTGGCCGTATGCTTAAGGTCATTGGCATGCTGGAATACCCATGCTTGATCCAAACCCAATTTTGCAACACTAGGGTGTAAGTTTTCCCTCAAAATATTTAAATAATCTATTTTGTTCATTGTGGACTCAATGAACACCAGGTTTCCCACACCTGCTGCTGCCATGCATCCCCAGACCATAACCGAACCTCCCCCATGCTTTACCGTGGAGGTAATGTTTTTTTCATTGAACGCCTTGTTCTTGTATTTTGGTGGTTTTCTGGATTTGAAAATTTCAAATTTACTTTCGTCACTGAATACCACACTCTTCCAAAATGAAATATCTTTTTCTTCGTATTTTTTTGCAAATTCTAGTCGCCGCTTTTGATTTGCTGCTGATATGAGCGATTTCTTCCGCGGTACTCTGCCATGTAGCCCATTATCGTGAAGTACTCGTCGAATAGTACTTGCACTAATGGGAATACCAGACGCCTTTTCAATGTCTCCGGATATTTTCAAAGCACTAGCAGATGGATTTTTCTTCACTTATCTCACAATGGATCTTGCTTCAGAATGGGAGAGTCGCTTAGGTCTACCAGTGCGTGGACGATCTTGAACTTGCCTAACATTTTTATATTTATCAATAATTTTCTTAACACCTTGGTGGCTTCTGCCAATTATA
The DNA here is from genome assembly GCA_958301585.1 of Merodon equestris. NCBI lineage: Eukaryota > Metazoa > Arthropoda > Insecta > Diptera > Syrphidae > Merodon > Merodon equestris. The sequence continues at coordinate 123,225,493 of OY284413.1, forward strand.
TCCGCCATTTTTCTTAAAGATTTTCTTTCTTCATAAAATTTCAAAACGAGTTTCCTGGTTTCGATAGGCATTTGCTTACCCATTGTAATAAAACTTTGATTGTACTAAGTGGACACAACTTTCTTCACAAACAAACAAACAAAAATAAAATCGAAAGATCTCCTTTATTAGAACGATCTGAAAGAGAAACAAAGAACAGCGGGGAAATGAACAAAACGGTAGTTTCCATGCTCCGCAAATCACAATTCAAATTGTGTAAACTTTCTTTTGACGCCTAAAATATGAAATGATTTATCTTTTTTGTTCATAAATTTTTTGTTTTTGATTTTTTTTGTTAACATTTTACATCGTTCGATTAAGAATTAATAGATGAATGAATATGTTAAATTAGTTATATGATAAAACTTTAATAAAATCTGTAGTTGAGTTAGAAACATAAAACACTGAAGTGTAAACTTTCTTTTGACGCTCACAGTATATTGAAAAGTAAATCGCCATTTCTCCAAATGTTTTGTTTTTCTTTTGTAGGCTAAGTACTTATCGGACTACCCTCGTACTTACGGTACAATAAGTCCACTGCGTTACATACATACAAGGGATTACACAGTCCAGATTCCATCCACTTCCCTTTGCTGCTCGGATGTTAGCCCGTACCGTACCGCTCTTACGACAATACTGTACCGTACCACTCGTGTGATAATAACGTACCGTACCGCTCGTATGATATGACTGTACTGTATATGATTGCTACTTATGATATAAGTATATTATACTTAAATTTCTCCGATCACACCAAGTATATATTGTTTTGTCTTGTTCGTATGTTAAAACCGCCAAGCCAACTACCGCACATACATATACATATACACTTGCTCCCACGACTGATCGGACAGTCAATTAGAACACATTTGAGATCAATTTTCTCAAACAAAGATTTGGGGAATTTTAAGTTTTATATATGGAATTATTTGTTTATTTTTCCTTATTCTATTAATATAACAAAAACAACAATTCAATAAAACGGTAAAAAGATAACTATAAAAAATTAAAACAACATGAATAATTCATTCCACACGCATAATCGGACACTTTGAATTTAATATTTTGTAGCGTAACCGTTTGAATTTATTACCGTTTCAAGGCGTCGAGGTATTGAAGAAATAAGATTTGAGCAAACTTCGCTTGTGATTTTTTGCCATTCTACTTGTAGTCCCGATTTCAACTCCTCAATATTGTTGAATTGTTTCGCAGCGACTCGGCGACCTAATACATCCCATAAATGCTCAATAACGTTCAAGTCTGGGGATTGTGCAGGAGTCTTAAGGACTTTGGGACCATTGTATAGCAGCCACGACCTTGCTAAGTATGATGTGTGTTTTGGATCATTGTCTTGGTTGGTAGAAGATAAAGTTGTCATTAATACCAAGCTTAATAACACTCTCTTTAAAATTTTGCCTTAAAACATGTACGTAGACATTTATATCCTATTTTCCTTCAATAAAATGAAGGTTTCCAACACCAGAACTCGCCATACATCACCAGACCATGACCGAACCCCCGCCATATTTGACAGTAGCACGTGTATGTCTATGGGAGAATTCTTCATTTGGTTTTCGCCATACATATACTTTTCCATCCGATCATTCTACGTTGAATTTGCTTTCATCCGTGAACAAAACCTATATTTTTAAAAATCATTGTCAATATTAACAAACATAACAATAAAACAATACATTTTTACCATATTCCAAAAGTTCACATCCTGCTTTAAATAATCTTTAGCAAACCTTACTCGCTCTTTTCTATTTTTTTCATTTATGAATGGCTTTTTTCGAGCTACTCGGCCGTTATAATCGTTTTTTCTCAAAACGCAGCGAACAGTCTCAGCACTCACTTCCTTATTTCTCGTTTCTTTGAGTATAACTTGTAAGGATTGCGAGGATATGAAAGATTTTTTTTCACTTCTCTCAATAAAAACTTTTCTTCACTGTCATTTAATTTTTTTCCTTGACCTTTTCTGCTGATATTGCAAATTCTATTTTCGTTTTTCGCGAAATGAAATGACGTCGTGGACTGTTGACCGACTTCTTTTAAAAATTTCAGCTATTTCGCGAACCGATTTACCACTTTCATAAAGCGATAGAACCGATTTTCTAATTTCAACAGATGTTTGTTGACCTCTGGGTGCCATTTTGATCCGTAATATATACCAACTTGCGATAAATGTCAAATTTCAATCAGAAGACCGCAATCAATGGTTACTCAAATTTTAAATGAAAAATTCCCGTTATAATACGAAAAACAAGCCAAGAAAAGTACTGTCCGATTATGCGTGTGGAATGAATTATTCATGTTGTTTTAATTTTTTATAGTTATCTTTTTACCGTTTTATTGAATTGTTGTTCGTGTTATATTAAGAGAATAAGGAAAAATAAACAAATAATTCCATATATAAAACTTAAAATTTCCCAAATCTTTGTTTGAGAAAATTGATCTCAAATGTGTTCTAATTGACTGTCCGATTAGTCGTGGGAGCAAGTGTATGTACATATATATGTATAGGTCACCGTATGTAATACGAGTAGCAATCCCGATTCCACTAATTTTTAAAAACCCTTTTTTTTTCTTGCACTCCTGAACTTTTATATTTTTCCTTGTTTATTTATTAACCGATCCGGCTTGAGGGACCGCCTTTTATTGGCCAGCACCTAGGACACCGTTTGCCGATGACGTTCACCGACGAAGCGAAGAGAAAACTAAAAGACGTCCGATCGCTTTGACGAGTCGATTTATTGTGTTCAAACATTTCACATTACTCTTGACATATTATATGAAAATCACGTACCTCGGGTGTTAGGGAAGCATAGACATATTAAATGATATGCGGCAAAAAGGGAAAGAGGGGGCAACAGCCCTCCTTGGCTTCAGTCATTGCAACAGCAGAACCAAGAGCAGCAACCGCAGCAGCAGAAGATGTAGCAACAAAAGCAGTAACAAAAGCAGAAGCAGCAACAAGAACAGCAGCAGCAGCAGAACCAACAGTAACAACAAGAGCTTCAACAAGAGAAGCGGCGACTACACCGCAGCAAGGAGAAGGTGCCACCCATATTTACTACGGCCCTACTTATCCTTTATGTAAGAATGTCATTGGTGCTGTAATCAAAATACCAGACGGATTCGGGGAAACGTCCAAGCGTACCCCTATGATTACAGTAGGGCACATTGGCCACGCTTGGCAGTTCCCTGATGAGAACGCTCACTTCGAATGTGCCCTTCCCACCATCCAATAGGAACCCGTCAAACCGGGAGATTGATTAGTACCTTAAACAATTAAACGATATCATTAAACAGACAATGAACAGTACGATACCACCCAAACGACAGCATATTAGCACGAATGTGTACTAAAACGTGACAATCGACGCACTGCATAGACAGAACAGTTGACTTGAAACTCTTGTGCAAGCGGTTTACTGGCAGACAAAACTCGGAGGTTAGGACACTAAAGTGACTGATTAAAAATCTCCAACAGTTAAGTAAGGAAAATTACAAAATGTCTCTAAGTTTGTATTGGAACAACAGAATTCGTGCTGTAAAACCCAAAAGCCCGTGATTGAGGATCCCAGGAAGAAGGTAGCGAAAGTTGTGTATCTTCCATCACTGGCTTTAGAGAATTACAAAATGCTGTTCAACAATGCACTGGATAATGAATAGTGCACTAGAAGACAGCGGTAGTGCAACCAATCCCCAAGAGCGATTAAGACCCGGCAAATTTCCAGTCGAGCAGTCTCCTTCCGAGTACCAGCACGGTCTTTCTGAAAGTGGTCCGCAGAGCCCTAATGGATTAAGGACAATAAAATCATCCCGGATAGCCAATTCGGTTTCAGAGCGGGACTATTGTTATCTAGAGCCGACTTCGTCAGTGGTTCTTTTGGTTCACATAGCCTCTTCTAGGCAAGGCCTGCCAAACCTAGACTTACATAGGCTAGGGTAGGTTAGGGTAAATTACGGTAGTTTAGGGTAGGCTAGGGTGACGGGCAAGATTAAATTTTGCATTAAAAATAAATAAAAATTAAATAAAAAAATTGAAGCCAAAAAAAAAACATGTACATATATACATACATATGTATGCATATGTATTTTATGTAATAAATATATATTTTTATGTGTGGAAGTTAACGGCAAATAGATCAAATTTCCGAATTGCACTCGCAATTCATTCACCCGACCCAACTTTCGCACAAACCACTTAACAGACAGAATACCTGGAAACAGGTACAACCAAAACACCTGATTAAACAATTTAATCAAATGCACCTCTTTCGGCGACTCAGCAATAATCACCAATAAATGCATGTGGAGTATTAAATAGTCTTTAGTTTTAAGTTTACCGGTTGTAATAAAGGTCATGCAATCTGCCTGAAAAAAAAATATTTTTTTAAAGAAATTAATAATATTTTCATTAACTGGCGCCCGAGCACCAGGGACTGTTGTGTTACACTATTTGCGTTTTGCGTTTACGTTATACTGCTAAAAACACATATCACAATAAGTTAACGATAACCAAGTTAGTGCGCGTTTTGGCTGACGATAACCAAGTCGGTTTGAGTAAAATCTTACAAAGTGCGTGAACTGAGTAAAATCTGACAAAGTGCGTGAACTGAGAACTAGTGTATGTGACTTTCGAAAATCGCGACAACCAAGCGCGATAGAAAAGAAAGTTAAAAGTGGACACCAAGCCACATCAAAGCAGTGAAACAGTGTTTATGGAAGAGGCCCCTCAGTAGCCTCGTAAAACAAGGACAAAAAGGAGTCCAGAAATCGTGGACAGCCGCCCTATCCATTAACAAGCAGTTCCCAGAACCCCACATCGTTATGGAAATAGAAGCTACAACGTTCATATTTTTGTAAGCCATATAAATTTTATTATTTTTAAAGAAAAAAAACCATTGTAAGCTTAGACTCATTTAAATTCACTACTATTTGAATTTATCTTAACAAATACTTAAAACAACTGTGTCCTCAATAATATAAATTCTGAAGACAAGAAAAATTACACTTACATTCTTAGAAACTATTGTCATAATCACCAAAAGTGAATTATTTGCTATCATATCCATATTACATTAATTGAATAGACTAAAGTTGTCTCATTATCATTGCTACAATTAAATTTCAAATTTCGGTTGTCAATAAATAAAAAAAAAAAATGTCCAACCCAAATAGTTTAATCAGACCACCTCGTTTGCATGCACCTCAGAAAGATGCCAATCCACCTCCCTCAGTTTCCGCCTCAGTACCCAACCAACTTGACAATAACATGATACAACTAATTACAAGACTTGTAACAGAAACCTTACAAACACAAGGACGACAAATTTTCAACCCAATAATGAACCTCGCGTCCGATATTAATAACGACGTTGATCAAACCATCAATGTAATTAACGATGCGAATCTGTCAGACATGGACAAAATACCGGATGTCGTTAAAAGCCTCCGGGATTTTTCTTGGCAGCCTGAAGAGTTCAATTCGTGGGCACTCCCAAATATTATGGCATTCTCTCAGTTATACGAAATAAGATAACAGGCCATGCAGACATAGCCTTGGAATCTTACAACACCCCATTCAACTTGGAAAAGATATCCAAGTGCCTAACTTTACATTACGCTGACAAGAGAGACTTAGGTACCTTCGAGTACCAGATGACAACTCTTGTCCAAGGACATAATACCATACCCGAGTTTTACCAGATAGTCTACCACCATTTATCCCTCATTCTTAGCAAACTTGGATCCATGAACATGAGCCAAAACTCATTTAACAATATGACCCAGTGCTATCACGATAAGGCTCTTGACACATTTGTCAGAGGCTTAAAAGGCGACCTACCAAGACTTTTGAGCATACGAGAACCTGCAGATCTCCCACAAGCCTTGCATCTTTGTTTGAAGTTGCAAAATGTGGATTTCAGGGCTCAGCATACCAATAATAACCAACCAACTATCCGAAAAACCTTTCATAGTGCACCACCGCCGGTTCCTGCCCGAAGAAATAACGTATCCAATCCAAGGCCAATCCCTGCGCCCAGACGAGAATTTTATCCACAACTCCTTCACAACCCTCGTAATCCCCAACCACTCCAAGTCTATAGAGAACCACATTTTCAGCAAAATTACCAACAACGACAGTTACCAGCTTCGACCCCAGTATAGACAAAATAAAATTTTACATCCTTCCAAGTCTTATCTCGTTCGATGGTATTATTGGTAATAATACGCTAAAAAAACTAAACGCTGTCATTCATACCAAAGAGAATTACATGACCATTCATTCAAACATAATTATTCCCCTTAAACAACACACTACTGAAACCGTTAACAATGTTAACATTAGAACCACCCATTTAAACAAAGAAGATTCTACCAACTTAATTAAGATCATTAAAGATTATCCTAACCTCTTTTCTGACCCTGATGAAAAGTTAATTAAGAAATCCGCACCACAAGCTCCGAACCAGTTTATTCCAAAATATACCCCTATCCTACAGCATTAAGAGAAGAAGTCAACAAAAAAATCAACAAATTACTTGAAGATGGTATCATCAGGCCATCTAAGTCACCATACAACTCACTTATTTGGGTCGTCCCAAAGAAAATGGATGCGTCCATGGAGAAAAAATATCGTCTCGTCGTTGACTACAGGAAATTGAATTCTGTCACTGTTCCAGACAGATACCCCATCCCTGAAATCAACGAAGTTCTCGCCAACCTCGGTGATAATAGTTGGTTTACCATAATTGACTTAAAGAGCGGATTTCATCAGATTCCACTTAAGGAGTCTGATATTGAAAAAAACGCTTTCTCGGTAAATAATGGCAAATTCGAATTTACACGTCTCCCCTTCGGCCTCAAGAACGCCCCAGCAATTTTCCAAAGAACTCTTGATGACATCTTAAGAGAACATATAGGGAAACGTTGCTACGTGTATATCGACGATATTGTCATCTTTGCCAAGAATAAAACCGAGCATATAAACAATCTCAAAGCTGTATTCGAAACCTTAGAACGTGCCAACTCGAAAATCCAGTTGGACAAATGTGAATTTTTCCAACAAGAAATTGAGTTCCTTGGATTTATCATAGGTAAAAACGGGGTTAAGACGAATCCGAAGAAAGTGCAGGCCATTGCTAAACTACCAGTCCCCAAAACTCTTAAAGACTTACGATCGTTTCTAGGTATGTCAGGCTATTATCGCCGCTTCATCAAAGACTACGCGAAAATAGCGAAACCCTTGACATACCTTTTAAGAGGGGAAGACGGACGAGTGTCCAAGCACCTTTCCAAGAACAAAGCCATTGAACTCGACACAGATGCAATAAACTCTTTCAACAAAATTAAAGACTCACTATCTTCCCAAGAAGTTATTCTAAATTATCCAGACTTTAACCCATTTACGGCCAAAGGTGCGTATACCTTTTAATTTCACCTTTACTATTATTCCTATTTGCCTACTTTTTCTAGAATTTTAGCTTCCACACTGTTAAGCTATACTTTTTGAAGAATTGACAGGTTAAATTTTCAATTTATCGGAATAATCAACAAAATTACAGTTATTTTAATATGCCAACATTTCCACATTTTTTAATACCGTTACTTGGTTTGCTCTTGGACATTTCCAGAAAATTATTTTTATGGCCAACGTGGTTTTTACGGAAGCTTAAATATCGTAGTCCAAGCTTAAAATATCGAAGAAGATTTGGATGAAAACAATTTGGAAGCCGACGAGCATCCAAGTGATATAGCAGGTACTTTTGAGGTTCATATGCGGTGTAATAAAAGTGATGTATATCGGCAACAAGAAACAGAAGAGGAACCATTACTAAAAAAAAACCAAAATATCCAAGAAATTTACACCAGATTGGAGGAAATGTGACCCGATATTTACAACATTAGCAATTTCAGAAGAAAATGTTGAGAGGGAAGCTATTGAAAATAAGTGCGCTGGAAAAACTCCCTTAGAAATCTTCGGGCTTTATTTCGATGATGAACTTTTATCAAGTATAGTTGATTACTCTATGAAATATGCACAGAAAAAGATCGCCATGACTTTTTACTTGACATTTCATCACTGAAGCGATTTATTGCCATTCTAATTTTATCTGGATATCATACATTACCGCAAATTGATATCTATTGGTAAAAAGACGAAGATAAGGGTCTAGAAATCGTGCGAAACTCGATGAGCCGTAACCGATTTAGACAAATCAAGCAAAATTTACATGTTACTGAAAATAGGTGCTTGGACAAAAATGATAAGTTTGCAAAACTACATCCATTTTTCACAGAAATCAATAAAAGAAATCGGCAGTTTGGTATTTTTTCCCATAAACTGCCCATAGATGAAGAAATGGTACCGTATTTTGGCCGACATTCCGCAAAAATATTAATAAAAGGAAAGCCTGTGAGGTTTGGTTTTAAGCTTTGGTGTTTGTGCAGTTCTAATGGCTATTTGTATCAGTTTATGCCATATGCTGGGGCTAACCCGAACATTGCAAAATCTGAATACGGTATGGGAGCGCAAGTGGTTACCGATTTACTGGGTGTAATTCTGAATCCCAGTCACCATCGAATTTTCTTTAACAACTTCTTTTCCTCCTATAGGGTCCGCCAAATAACTTTTTTTTTTTTTTGAAAATGCTATAAAAAAAACTACTGAATATTTTCTCAAATTTCTTTTTTTATTTGAAAGTACAATCCTTCCGGTTAATAATGGAAAATAATTTCATTCAAATGGCTGCCTCGGCTGGCCATGCAGTAGCCTACACGATCGGTCCAATTTTTAAGCACATTATCGATTGTGTGCAGCTGTATTTCACCCATGGCTTCACGAATATTGTCCTTTAAAGCGTCAATTGTCTCTGGCTTGTCGGCGTAACACTTATCTTTGACGGCACCCCACAAATAATAGTCCAACGGTGTCAAATCGCAGCTCCGAGGTGGCCAAACGACATCAGCTCTGCGGCTGATAATGCGATCTTCAAAAACAGGGCGCAAAACATCGAGTGTAGCTTCGGCTGTGTGGCACGTAGCGCCGTCCTGTTGAAACCAAATGTTGCCAATATCCTCCTCTTCAATTTTTGTGAACAAAAATTCGTTCAACATGGCCCGATAACGATCGCCATTGACTGTAACGGCCACTCCTTGTTCATTTTCGAAGAAAAATGGCCCAATTATGCCTCTGGACCAAAATCCGCACCAAACAGTGGCTCGTTTTGGGTGCACCGGCTTTTCAATGTATGCGTGCGGGTTTTCTGTGCCCCAAATGCGGCAATTTTGCTTGTTTACATACCCGCCAAGATCAAAATGAGCTTCATCTGAAAAGATGATTTTTTTGGCAAAATCGGCATCTTCTGTAAGTCGATCGCAGGCCAACTTAGCGAAGCGTTGTTCAAGCGAATACACAACCATAGTCGTTCAGCGGAAGGATAAAACTAATTATCTGTCAAATCAGACATGAGCTAAGTGTTACCATTCACGAAATAAGCACTACTTGAAAAAAAAACGTTAGATGGCGGACCCTTTATAATCTGTTTAGTTTGCTGAAAGAGAAAGGATTGCCAGCAACTGAAATCCAAAGAAATAGCTAAAAGAGAAAGAGGCTACTTCGATTTTGCTTTCGACAAAAAGACTGAAACTGCTGTTGTCAGATGGAATGATAACGCAGTAGTAACAGTCATAAGTAAGCACATCAACATTCATCCTACCGTTAAGACAAAGAGGTACAGTCGGAAGCTTATAAGAGAAATGCTCATAAATCAACCACTCATGATTAGCGAGTATAACAAAAATATGGGTGGCGTAGATTTGCACGACAATGGCGTAGCAAATTATAGAATTCGAGTTCGCCGCAAAAAATGGTGGTGGCCATTATTCTCCAATACCATTGACAGTGTTATCGTTAGTTCCTGGCGAATCTACAGAATAGCCAGTAACAACCAGATCATTCAAATTGATTTCAGGTCCCACCTAGTGCTTTCTTTGATAAACAGCGAAGAAATAAAGAATAAGGAACCAGAACATGAAGGAAACAATGCAGATTGCAGATTCAAAAAAAGGTCGCCCATCGCTCAACAATTTACCTGAAGATGTCCGCTTTGACAATATAGGACATACTATTGCCGAACATGACCAGAAAGTACGAAGAAAATGCAGATATTGTAACTCCCATACGATTTACATGTGTACTAAATGCAAAATTCATTTGCATTCGAAATGCTTTGCAAGTTTTCATAGGAAAAAATAAAATAATATTTCTCAAATGTATACGCATACCTTTTTGTTGTGTAATTACCGTTAGTAAAAAAAAATTTTTTTTGTGTAATTTCTCCTTTCCTAAAGTATTGTATTTCAAAAAAATAAATTATATCCAAAAATTTCGCCTTTTTTAAGTATCGGCCATAAATGGGTTAATAAAGAATTCGAACTCACGACTGACGCTTCAAATTACGCGATAGGCGCTGTCTTATCCCAAGACAATAAGCCAATCACTTTTCTATCACGGACATTGACTACAACTGAAGAACATTACAGCACTAACGAGAAAGAGATGCTTGCAATCATTTGGGCTCTCAACTCGCTTAGGAACTTCCTGTACGGATCGAAAAAGGTAAAAATTTATACAGACAAAAAATTTATAAAGAACAATAACCACAAGATGAAGCGATGGAAAGCCATCCTGGAGGAATACAATTACGAACTGAAGTACAAACCAGGAAGGACAAATATAGTCGCAGACGCTTTATCACGACTTCCACAGACAACAGAGGTAAACTCAATGACAATGACAGTACATAGCAGTGATAGTTCGTCACATAATTCGATTCCAGCGATTGAAACTCCCATCAATGTCCTCCGTAATCAACTCATTCTAAAGATCGGAGACGAAACTAGCCACCAATTTCTTATTCTTTTCCCAACCTACCATAGGCACATTTTCATTCAACCCCACTATACCGACACAGACATCGTTAACATATTCAAACAATTCCTTAACCCCAGCACCATAAATGGCCTACATACAACAGAAAGCCTTATGGGTCAAATACAGAATATTTATCCTCTTTACTTTGCTAATTTTAAAGTTAGATTCACACAATCAATGGTCGAAGACGTTACCGATGAAACCGAACAAGAGTAAAAGATTTAAAAAATTCATGGTAGAGCTCATCGTAGCCAGAGGAAAATCGAAAACAGTTACTTGAAAACTTTTACTTCCCAAAAATGGCAGCAAAGATTAAAAGATTAGTAAAGAATTGCCGAACTTGCAAAGAGGATAAATATGAACGGCACCCAAATAAACCTACCCTTGAACCAACTCATATCCCAAAATATCCTGGTACATTTTGATATATTTTCCACAGAAAAAGTTTTAGTTCTGACCGCCATATGCAAACTTACGAAATTTGCAAAAACTAAAATTATCCAATCAAGAGCTGTAACTGACATTATACAACCACTTCGCGAAATGATTTTCTCATTCGGAGTTCCCAAAAACATAGTTATTGACAACGAGCTTGCACTCAACTCAGCAAGCATTATATCCATGATCGAAGATGAAATAGGTATACGCATCTACAAAACACCACCATATAAAAGTGAGGAAAATGGACAGATCGAGCGGTTCCATTCCACTCTTTCCGAGATTATTCGATGCATCAAAACCGAACAGACTTCTCGTTCATTCGAAGAGTTACTCGAAAAGCAACTAACGAGTCACAGTCCATTCAACAACTGGCAAAAAACCGGTTGAACTTTTCCTTGGCCGATCACCTAACACAACTCCCGAAGAATTTGAAGACAATCGCCAAAAAAATATCGGAAAAATTTTACAAAAACAACAAAAAGACATTAAGTATCACAATAGAAAACGGAAACCGCGAAAACGGAAATTAACGTTTAGATACAGACAAGAAATAGTTAAAAAAAAACAAAAATACAGTAGTGATAACAGAATCAGGAAAAACCGTACACAAAAGCCATATTAGAAATTGACTTTCTACTCTTACTATTTCAGGAATTTACTCTGTACTGCAACAGGAGAAATTCAAAGTCTGGATTTTTCTAATTCACAGTTTGTTTCATTACACACCGGACAAGCAAAAATACAAAACGGAAACTTAAAACTGATTCACGAAGTTGATCTTGACCAATACGAACAATTTCTGACCAACATCACTCCAACCCTAGTACAAACCGAAACGAAAAACGACGCCTTATTTCCTTACCTTTCGCATGAATACCAGCAAATACAGAATTTAATCCATAACCTTAAACCCAAAAAAACCAAAAGATCATTAAACTTTATAGGTTCTGTGTGGAAATGGATTGCTGGCAATCCCGACCACGACGGTTATATGACAATCAAAAGAAAAACGAATAATTTACTTGTAAATTCCAACAACTATATCATAATCAATAGTCTACATAATGAACGAATTAATAATTTAACAAAAATTACTAATGAAATTGAAACAATGATAAAAGAGAACAAAAATATGAATAAGAACATTATATCCGAAATTCAATATAAATTTAAAATTGTTAAAGAAGAACTCCAGAATATAAATTTAGCTATTCATTGGGCAAAATTAGGCATTGTAAATTCACTTATCCTATCAAAAAAAGAAATAAGCATAGCCACAAAAAAATTAAGTAAAGAAAATATTCCCTTTTCTACTATAGAAGAAGCCTTAAATTTCGCTGAAATTAAAGTAATAACTAATTCAGTTTCAATTTTGTATATTGTTAATATTCCAAAAACAGACAATAATGTTTATGAAAAATTTTTAATTAAACCTGTGAAAAGAAACGGAATAGCAATAGAAATTAACAATAAGCAAATTATAAAGAATAAAGATAAACTGTTTGGTATAATCAATGAATGTAAATCTGTAAACAATATTTCAATCTGTAGAAAACAATATCTTGTAAACATAAAAAACTCCACATGTATCCCCAATTTATTAAGAAGTAAAGAAGCATCATGCAATTTAAGCATATTCCCACTATCGAAGAAATATCACCAGGAATAATACTTCTAAACGATTTCAACGGAACTCTCGAAGCTGAAGCCGCACACCGGAACCTTACAGGCACTTTAATAATCAAATACGAGAAAATCAACATCACCATTAATAACAGGATATTCACGGCACAAGAAGTATCTACGCATAGTCTTGCAGCAAACTGCCAAAGAGAAAAAGTTTCATAAGCTCTTGTCTTTACATATTAATAATACAAGGCAAATTGAGTTACTCCAAGATGAACGCAAAATACTGACTTTCACTAGCTACGGGGCAATGGCTTCCATTGGAATCTTCCTTTTAATCCTAACGATTTATAAAATCTGTACTAGAGAAAAAAATACAAAAGTTATTATTCAGCAACCACAAATAAAAGACGCAATCAAAAAAGACAAAAGCAACAGATGATCCTATCACTCCCCGAACAAGGTTCAACGATCTTCCATATTTTTAAGCGATTGAGGACCATCGCATTTAGAGGGGGAAGAGTTAACGGCCAATAGATAAAATTTCCGAATTACACTCGCAATTCATTCACCCGACCCAATTTCCGTACAAACCATTTAACAGATAGAATACCTGGAAACAGGTACGACCAAAACACCTGATTAAACAATTTAATCAAATGCACCTCTTTCGGCGACTCAGCAATAATCACCAATAAATGCATGTGGAGTATTAAGTAGTCTTTAGTCTTAAGTTTACCGGTTGTTGTCAGGCAATATGCCTGAAATTTTTTTTTTTAAAGAAATTAATAATAATATATTAAAATAACAAATATATGTGTATATTGGTTAAGACAGATTAGGGAAGATATACAAAGTTAGGTTAAGGTAGTTTTAAGTTTTATATTAACAGAAACAGATCGTATGCTTAGAAACAGATCGTATGCCTAGTTTTTTTGTCGAACACATGTGTTCCGAAATAATTCCTTCCGTTTCTTATTCTATTGTTCTATTATGAAACACCCTGTCAATGTTTATCAAATGTTGTTATACTTACTACTGTCAAAAAGGGTTATCATCATTAAAAAAAGTGTCATGTGCTTAAGAGGAACAACGTGTTTTCTTGAATATTAAAAGCCTCTCTTATTAAAGCCATCTTCGAAACTTACCAAATCGTAATTTCGCATAAAACATTTGGAGGCCCCGGAGAGATAAGTCTTTTAATATTTTTAAGAAAATCAAATCATATTGTATCTCTTATTTTTGCGTGCATCACGTGAAATGTCAGAAGACGGGCGTGATATGGGCTCCAAGCTCATTCGATCTAAAAATACCAATCCGGAGGAAATTGAACCATTAACTGGGAAGAAATCGGATAAGGTACTATCAACTTTAAAAACTCGGCGTTCTGTATGTGAGCAGCAAATGAAACGTATAGAAGAGTACCTGAAACGTGTTCGAATGAATCCGCTTTCTACTTCTATTGCGGAGATGAATATACGCGCCGAAGCATTGGACTCAGCATTTCATACATTCCAAAGTGTCCAAGGAAAAATCGAAGAAAGGGATTCCGATGAAATTTCAAAACCAAACAGATTAATCTACGAGGAAATGTACTACCTAGCAGTTTCAGCTTTGAACGTATTCATTGCAGAACAAGATGAGCAAGGAAATAATTCCAATAAAAAGAACACGATGACAACAGATCGGGATGAAAGGTATGACTCAATCAAATTACCAAAAATTGAACTTCAAGAGTATTCAGGGGATGTTACCACATGGATCAGGTGGTATGACGAATTTGATTGTTTGGTTCATCGCAACGAAAATCTTACGAAATTCGCCAAACTACGATACTTAGTTTCCAAACTCAGTCCTACTGCCAGAGCTCCAATCGCAGGTTTGAAAATTATTGCAGAAAACTATGAGTTAATATTGGATAAATTAAGAGAACGCTTTGAAAATAAAAAAATTATCGGAAAAGAGCACATAAAATTAATTTTCCAACATCCCAAAATTCTCAAGCCAAATGCTGCTGATCTGCGAAGTCTGATGGACAAAATGAATAATCATCTTACCGGACTAAAGAACTATTAATCGACCTGTTGACGGTTGGGATGACCTTATTGTGTACATTATAACCTCCAAGCTTGATTCAGAAACAGCACTAAAATGGAATGAAGAATCACCTGTTGATAGACTACCTACACTTGCAGAGCTTATGTCGTTTTTGAAGAAAAGGTGTGAAGTTATAGAAGGTAATGTAATTTCCCATTCATTAACATCAAATTCAAATAGAAATGATAGCTTAATTAAGAATCATAAACCAAAATCATTTATGACTGTTAAAAATGCATGCAACTTCTGTAATAAACAAGATCATCTCATTTATCGCTGCGTTTTTAAATCTTTTATAATCTTTTAAATCTGCCTGTGTCAGAGAGATAGAACAAAGTAAATTTACTTAAACTTTGTCCAAATTGCTTGAAGATTAACAATCACTCTATTGCTGACTGTCTATCGAAAAGCTGTTGTCATACTTGTGGTAATAAGCACCACTCATTGCTCCACCAAAACCAAACGATATTACCCAACTCCACAACTTCATCTTTAGCTCTAGGTAGTGCTTCTTCCTCAAACCAATTCATACCAAAACGGAACTTTCCACCACATGATGAGACTATTTCAATAATTCACCGTCTGTTTCAAATCATGTCTACTCACTTCATAACAAGTCAGGAGATAATAATATATTAGGCACTGCCATTGTTTACCTAATAGGAAAAAACAATCAATACGTCCCGTGCCGTGTTCTATTAGATGGTGGCTCTCAGCTTAATATGATTTCTGAACGTATTGTCCGCATTGCAGGAATTAAAAGACGATTCGCATCGACAGATTTCATGTGCGTAAACGATAGTTTAGGCGACTCAAAATTCAAATGTTCCATTGCAATAAAATCATTGTTTTCTTCATTTTCCACGACACTGGAGGTTTTAGTTATGAGTCAAATAACGGGAATGCAACCAGATACCAAAGTGAATATTGATGGATGGAATATTTCAAGCCACATTCAGCTATCGGATTCTAAGTTTAATTACCCACAACAGTTGATTTGCTGTTACGAGTGGATATTTTTTACGAAATTCTGGAAATGGTAAAAATAAAGCTTGGCCCAAAGCTACCTACGCTTATCAATACTTTGCTCGGATGGGTTGTGGCTGGAAGGTTGCCCGCATCGTCAACTTCAAAGTGCCTCAGTAAGTGCAACTTTTTAGAAGTTGCTGACCTTTCGAATTATGAAAATACCCTAAATAATACACTGAAAGCCTTTTGGGAAATTGAAAATTTTGAGTCATCAGAAGCAAAACTATCAAAGGAGGAAAGGGATTGTGAGTTGCATTTTTGTACAAACGTTGCTTGTTTACAATCTGGTCGGTATCAAGTGAGGTTACCTTTCAAGAAAACTCCGCTTAATTTGGGAAGCTCATATGAAATTTCGCTTAAGAGATTTCTGAGCCTTGAAAGAAAGTTTCACAAAAACAAAGAACTCAAAACACAATACTCTCAATTCATGAATGAATTTATCCAGCTATCACACATGGTGCGAATAGAATGTTTCGACTTTCAGCAACCTCATTACGTAATACCGCATCACTGCGTATTTAAAATGTCTAGTTCTACCACGAAACTTCGTGTTGTTTTTGATGCCTCATCAAAGACAAGCTCTGGCATGTCACTTAATGACCTCTTGATGGTGGGTCCTGTCATCCAACCTGATCTATTTACAATCATATTGAGATTCAGGTTCTATAAATATGTGTTTACATCCGATATCACAAAAATGTATCGTTAGGTGAGTCGACATCCAGATGACCGACGATATCATTGCATTCTTTGGAGATCAAACTCGAATGATCCAATTCAAATGTATCAACTTACAACTGTTACCTATGTTACGGCACCGGCTGCATTTCTGTCTACTCGAGCACTCAAGCACTTATCCGTTGATGAGGGCTCTCATTTCCCTTTGGCCTCTGATTCAATCAAATCTGATTTCTATGTTGATGACATATTGTCAGGTGCTAACACATTAGAGTAAGCAATAGAGCTACAAAAACATCCGCTATTCTATCAAGGGGTGGATTTAATCTGAGAAAGTGGTGTGCTAATCACGCTGAGTTGTTGAAGGACATACCTGAAGAGAATCGAGAAACTTTGTTCAAAATAAGAAGCTCGAGTGCAATCAAGGCCTTAGGGATATTATGGAACCCTGATTCAGACAGATTTTTATTCGAAGTTAACATTAACTTCTACAAACTAATAACAAAGAGAACTGTTTTATCAGAGATCGCGCAATTCTACGACCCTCTTGGTTTAATTAATCCAGTTGTTGTATTAGCAAAAATATTTATGCAGCAATTGTGGCGTTTAAAGTTAGATTGGGATAATCCTCTTCCGCAAGAATATCAAGAGCCATGGATTAACTTTAGAAATCAGTTGCAAACTTTGAATGACTTGGAAGTAGACCGTCTTGCATTTTCCAATTCTTCGCGCTATGAAATGCATGCATTATCAGATAGCTCCGAAAATGCATATGGGTCATGCATTTACATTCGATCTGTTAACCCTGCCAACGAGATAAAGGTTAATTTGTTATGCGCAAAATCAAGGGTTGCGCCGGCGAAGAAATGTTCACTTCCGAAACTTGAACTTTGTGCTGCAGTCATTATGGTTCAACTTGTCAAGCGCGTTAAAACTATTTTCAACTTTGTGAACTTCGAGAACATTACCTTCTGGACAGATTCTATAATCGTTTTAAGCTGGATTAAGGAGGAATCATCCAATTGGCAGACCTTTATTGCAAACAGAGTATCAATCATTAAAGAAATTTCCACGTTTCGCCAGTGGCGACACATGCCGACGAAAATGAATCCTTCAGATCTACTTTCTCGAGGTTTGTATCCGTTAGATCTTATTGATTCAAACCTTTGGTTCCACGGTCCTGCATTTTTGTCATCGCCCTCAACAAACTGGCCAATGTTTGCGTTTAAAGTGATGAAAGGAAATTGGATAGAAAGAGGATTAAAATAGTTCCACAAAATAACACTATACCCTTTGAACAAGACTTTATCACTAATATCAAGTATCATAATGATTATACTTCTCTTCTTCATGTTATTGGATATATTTTACGTTTTAAAAACAACTGCATGCAAAGGAATAAAACGCTTTGGGTAGGTGGACCCTTAACACCTTACGAGATGGCAGAATCACTTACTACTGTCGTGAAGATGGTGCAAGCAGCATCGTTTACTGGAGAGATTCTTGCGTTAAAAAAGGGAAGTACTCTTCCTCCAAAGAGTCACATTCAATCTCTTGCACCTTTCATTGACGACAGAAGTGTATTAAGAGCTGGTGGGCGATTAAAGTTTTCTGCATTGGATTATAATAGCAAACACCCTATGCTGCTATCAAAAAAGCACTGCTTTACATATGCTCTTCTACGACATTTCACATTGCCAACCATCACGTAGGTCCCCAAGCTTTATTGAGTATTGCCAGGCAAACATTCTGGCCTATTCATGGAAAAATAATTTGCCGATCTATTTATCACAAGTGCATAACTTGTTTCCGAGCTAAACCCATCAAACAAGAACTTCTTATGGGTGATCTGCCCGAACTACGTGTTCAGCAAACGCGGCCCTTCAATGTCATAGGCATTGACTTTTGTGGTCCGTTTCAAATATACTTCAACCGTGGGATTTCATCAACGAAGGGCTATATATCAGTATTTGTTTGTTTTTCAACGAAGGCCATTCACTTGGAGTTAGTCGTGGATCTTACAACAACAGCATTCTTGGCGGTACTGAGACGTTTCATTGGTCGTCGTGGTTTATGTTCTACCATATACAACGACAACGCTACAAATTTTGTCGGCGCGAGGAACGAGCTTCATGAATTGTATGAACTTTTTCAAAACCAGCAGCATTTTAACCATATCTTAAGTACCTGCTCATCTGTGGGTATAACATGGAAAACAATTCCTGCACGTTCGCCGCATTATGAATTACCTCAAAAGAATTTTACAGAACGCCAAGCTAAACTTCTTTGAATTCAACACTCTAATCATTCAAATTGAGTCTGTTCTTAATTCCAGGCCAATCACACCGGTTCTTGAAAGTACTAATGACATTCCAGCTTTAACTCCGGGACATTTCATAATAGGTACAGCTATGAATGCCATTCCTGAGCCAGATCTACAGCTAACAAATGTTAACCGATTTCAACGCTATCAAAAGCTACAGTGGTACTTGCAACAATTTTGGAGCCGATGGTCGATAGAGTATCTGCAGAGTTTACAGCGACGATCGAAGTGGGTGAAACATGGCGAGTCATTATGCATTGGAGACGTTGTGGTCCTGGAGGAAGAAAACTTACCACCTTTGAAGTGGCGATTAGGTCGAGTGTTAAGCGTTCATCCGGGCAAAGATGGAGTCGTCAGAGCTGTGACAGTCCGGACCTCGAACGGAGACACAAAAAGGGCAGCGGCCAAAGTTAGGCGACTTCCTATTGATCAGACCTTGTCCTCTCAAGGTGGGGAGAATGTTCCGAAATAATTCCTTCCGTTTCTTATTCTATTGTTCCATTATGAAACACCCTGTCAATGTTTATCAAATGTTATTATACTTACTACTGTCAAAAAGGGTTATCATCATAAAAAAAAGTGTAATCTGCTTAAGAGAAACAACGTGTTTCCTTGAATGTTAAAAGCCTCTCTTATTAAAGCCATCTTCGAAACTTACCAAATCGTAATTTCGCATAAAACAACATGAATATATTTTCTTAGCATAAATTAGTTTAAGTTAATCATAAGTACATATATTCAAAACGTCAAAGGACAAATTATAAATGTTCTTTTTATTCATAGGGTCGGCAGGGGTAAGTTATTTTTAAGATAATTAATATAATTAAGCTAGTTTTAAGCATTTTTGTCAAGCGCAAGGCAGTAGTAAATATAAATTAATAAAAAAAATCATCAATTCTCATCGATAAGTAAGCTAAAAACGAAAGACTTTTCAATGGAAACAACCAGAATTGAGTTCATTCGGGGTAATTGGAGAATTGAGCCAGATTTTTCTCGGTCAGAATCCGCCAGAAGTATGTACAATCTGCTTGGAGCACAAACATTTAAATGTACAAAAAGTACTCTAATAATATAAAAAGGAGAAACTAATAATTTAATAACCACATCACATATGTATGGAGTGTATCACAGTAGAATCCTAAGCCACCTCCGAAAATAACATTTCTAACAGCCCACAAGGTTCCTCAAACATTACGTATTAACAATATTGAAATTCAGGCACCTGAATTAGCGATATACTTAGGAGTACATACATAGATCAATTGCAAAGTGATTACGAAGAATATTGCGAAGAAGAGTTTAATGACAAATGCCTCTCTAGTATACCCTGTTCACCGAAGTACTGTACATACGTAATAATATGACAAAATAAAATGCACTCGTTCAGAAGAAATTTGTATATATTAGTTTTTAATATTTATAAGACAGACGAAACGTCACTTTAACTCTTGATAACAGTTAGTAAAAAAGTGAATAAATTAGCAGGGAACTACATTTGAATCTGCCGATTCGCACTAGGTCATCGCTTTCTGCATGCATTTCGCTAATCTTCCCAATCTCAATTTGGTAGAGAGGATGCTGTCTACTCGCAATATGAAAAGATATGCAAGTGGACTAAAAACTCTTTACACAATTTTCTTTAAAAATTTTGGTGGAGTTGCGCAATTAAACGCCATCGGTTTCTTAAATTGATATTAACCTCGAGTTTCAGATGTAGGTTGTGGGGCACACACGCGTCGGAACTATTGTGGAAAACATTTTACCTATTTTGTTTATGTAAGTTTAGGTCACTTAAGTTGGAAGAAGATCGCCGAATCCACAAGCTACGGCAACAACATCGCTACGTGACGGAATCTGCTGAGTTCGCACCTGAACACCGACATCCGTCCAAGATTGCACACGCGACAACATGACAACCCGAATCGACTCCTAATGCAGACCAACATCCCATGCCAAGAACCGCCACGCCGCCGACACCTGAGCTGCGCACTTCCAACATCCGGCACAATCTATCGTCGCTGGCCCAGTACGCCATCGAACCATCAGTAGTATTTAAGGTAGAGTAAAATTAAATGTAACTTAGAATTAAGTCAGCATTGTAAGGGAACGTTGCCCCAAAGTTAAGTTAAAATAAAATTTATTTTTTTAACCGAATAAAGTTTATAATTTATTAATTGGCCCCCGAGCAGAGACCACAGGTCGCGTTTGATATAAAAAAAAACAAAAGCATAAGTCGACCCCGAACCGCACGTCGTTAAAAAAATTCCGTGATAGTCACCACGCGAAAACACATAACTAAGAACTCTCCCGCGAAACACAAGTGAACGCAGAATTAAGAACTCTGCTTGTGAAATACAAGTGAATATGTGAAATACAAGAAATATAAATGAATTAAAAGTTAGAAGAAAAAATAAGTGAAGGCGGAACTCGGAACTCTACCGGCTAGTCATTGAAGTGAATTAAATTAGTGAAAATATATTAAAACGGAAACAAAGTGAGAAATGACAATTGCACAAGCAAGCTACAGCGCTAAGAAAGAAAGTGAGATAATTTAATGAAGAAAGTGTCCCAAGAAATTAAACAATTAAATAAAAAGTGAAGTTAGTCTATAGGGCCCCTGAGTAGGACAACGTAGTTACCAACTCGCCGCTGGACAAAAAGGAGGCGTAAAACAACGTCAACCGCTTCAGGAAGTCGATCTTCATACTAATGTACGAATATTGTTAATTATAGGTAAAATAATATAATTTTAACTAAAAAGCTATAAGTAGCTTTATACAATTAATAACCTGTAATCGGTTGTAAACGTAGGCGAATATTACACTTATAATTGTTATATATTCAACTACATTTGTGAGCCAAATATTGTATCGCCTTAAGCCCCCAACTAATGGTTTCTCGTTACTCATAAGTTTAATCAATTGTGAAACTAGACGAATACTAGATTTATCATTTCTAAATTTCTAACCTAATTTGTAGGTGAATTTTTGAAAATGCCTGACCAAAGACCTGGCGCGAGTTCAATAGGACCATAAATCCTAACTCCATTAGGAGAAGTAGTCCCGACCCCGACTTTCTTTTTGACAAATGCAATCAAGTCGCTGTCCTTAGAGGTGGATTTCGCGATTTCAGCCGATAAGAATTCTTTTCGTCGAAGTATGTGTGGATTGGGAAATTCGGGTTGTTTTGTATTTTGATAAATTCTTTAATGAGTGTGTTCTTTCGTCTTAGCGATGGTGGAGCAATGTTGCTCAAGACTGGTAGCTTTTTTCCAAAGATTAGGCGCATTGCGATGTGGAGTTGGCTATCAATTTTTTTTGTATGTGCGCTGTTTAACCAATCGGGGGCTCAGGAAACTCAGTAGTTCAGTAAACCAGTCCTAAAGCGGCAGTACGAAGTGTAGTGGGTGAGGATCCCCAGGAGCTGGACGCACATTTTTGGAGCAAGTTGTTCCTTGTTTTCAGCTTGGCTGCGGTGTTGAGACAGTTCTGCTTGAAAGTAAGGGATCTATCAATGGTTAGTCTAAGATACTTGGGGCTTATTCCGTTGAAGTCAATTTCGAGTGGCATGTGCACAAGTTGGCTATTCAGGTGAAAGCAGGATCATTCAGTTTTAGCTTTGCTCACGGCCAATCTCCATTTCTTGAAGTATTCATCCAGTGAGCCAAGATCTGCTCTCAATTGATCTGTGGTCTCAATTGAGTGCAAGTCCTGGTCTTGTATGGCTAGCGCTAGATCATCCGCATACGAAAATTGATTGGAGGTAGTAAAAGGGCAGTGGGGCAGGATTGACCCTTGTGGGAGGCCGTCGTTTTGTTGTCTGTTTCTGCTTGTGCTATTGTTGAGGAATACTTGGAAAGACGGAATACCCAACATGTTGTTGATTAGGTTTACTATTGCTTTGCATCGTACCTTTTTCAGGAGTTTGTATACCATTCCAGTAAGGTTGACGAACACTGCGCCAGTCTTAAGCTTGTTTTCAAAGCCATCCTCGATAAAAGTTGTTAAGGCGACTACCTGGTCAGCATAACTGCGGCCCT
This sequence comes from Merodon equestris, assembly GCA_958301585.1. Taxonomy (NCBI): domain Eukaryota; kingdom Metazoa; phylum Arthropoda; class Insecta; order Diptera; family Syrphidae; genus Merodon; species Merodon equestris. Next base: position 123,248,710 of record OY284413.1, read on the forward strand.
TTCGGCTTGTTCTATAGGGATAACTTCGTTGATGGCAGCTTCAATTCTGTTGTATATTAATCGTTCGAGGATCATATAGCACACACTTAAGAGGGCAATTGGTCGATAGTTGTCGGCCTTGTCGGCCGGTTTCCCTGGTTTTAATACCGCAATGATTTTGGACTTCTTTCAACCTTGGGCAGGTTGCCGGATGAAAGAAAATTGTTAAAGAATTTGCATATCCAGCTCTTTATATTTTTTCCGCAATTTTTAATGAATTCAGGATAGATTCCATCAGCTCCAGCAGATTTCCCATGCTTGCAGTAGGTTATGGCTACTTCTAACTCGGTAATTATGAAAGCTTGGGAGAATGCAGAGGTTGTAGGGGACTCATTTTTAAACTCTTTTAGTAACCTCTTGATGGTTGTGAGTATGGCTGATTTGGCTTTGGAAATCTCGACCATCCGATTTGCGAACAGGTCTGGGTAAATCTTTGGTTGGTGCAAAGGGAAGGAGTTTGACTGCCCAAGCTTCCGGATAAAGCTCCAAGCCTTTCTGCTTGATTGGGCGAAGTCAAGGTTTTGTGTTGTTTTTATCAACTTGTCTTTCCGTGCGTTGTTCAAGGATTGTTGTGCTTCTCTGCTGTGGCTATTACGATGCCCATAAAGCGCCAATAGTTCTCGGGAGTCATGGGAATCCAGCGAACGTTGGAGTCGAGGTCTGTGGAGAAATCTTGCCAGGACGACTTCTGGCAGTTCCGCCTTGGTCGCTAGGTGGAGTTTACCAACGAGGAAAATGGGCAGTGTTGGCTTTGAGGGAAATCAGGTAAGATCCGTCTGGACACTTGTTGAACCCATCCGGCGTCTGGAATGGAAGGTTCCCCTGTCTTTGGCATCAAAGATTTGTGTCAGCCGTGTCTGGCAGTTTGCACCGTTATCGTCATCCACGTTATATCTCCAGAGAGTGTGGTGGCTACTAAAATCTCCGGTATACGGTATATGGTGTGTTCATACACTTGGATCATCTCTACCGGCCAGGGGCTATCGGGAGGTTTGTAGTTGTTAGCGATTTTAAGGTCGCCTATCAGTATCACTACGATAAATACGTTGTCGTTTTCCATAGTTTGGATCAGGCTCATATTTTCGATTAAGGACCTGGCATATGTTGCTATGCCGTATGCATGGTGATAGAGGACGTCGCTTATTTTACCTCGAGACGGAACAGCGATTCATCTAGCAGTGAGTTTCTTGGAGGAGTACCACATCAATGTCATTTTATTCTAGTGTCTTGTGTAAACAATCACACTTTGCTTTGCTTTGCATTCAATATTTAGTTGGCAAATACGGACAGAAGGTCCTATATCTCTAGTTAAGTGGCATTCAGAAGTGCCGTTTTTGTGAGTGCGCAAAACCGTAGATTGCATGATATGCCAGGTTGTGTATATTAATGCGTTGGATTTTAATGAGTTTCTGCTTGCCGGGAGTTCGGTTCACATTAAAAATGTCCGGCGTCCAGGTGTGAATAGACTTTTAGTGTTATCCGGGGTGCAGCGCGAGGAGCTTGCCTATTCTTTGCACAGGTCTAAAGGGGGACCTCCCAAGACTACTCGAAATCAAGGAACCCGCTGCTTTGCCACAAACACTTCATCTGTGCTTGAAACCACAAAATCAAAATTTCATGGCAAACCACGCATATGGCAATCAGCCGCAACCTAGGAGAGTGCAACACCAATCTCCACAAGGTTCACCACAAAGGAACGCATCTCTCCCGAGGTACATGGTGCACAGACCCTAGTACTCGCAACTTTCAGAAGACAAGCCAAAATAAAACAAACACAGGTTTCGCGTCGGGACCAGTAAAGCCGATATATTTCAACAGACCCTACAATCAACCACAAAAGGAGAGATTCTCGAGTACCCAAGTCTAACAAGAAGCCGTAAGCAGAGGCTAAGGCGCTCAGACTAAACCACCTGGCTTCCAAAACAAATTCCAGAACCAAAGTGAAGAACCGAATATCGCAACAGTTAAAAAGTGGAACACAAAATAACTTTCACATAAATGCAAGTGAGTGAGAATCCAACAGTTAGCTGAAGCTGAGGACACAAACTACGGACAAATCCTCGAACCGATTTAACAATATGAGAAAGACTCGAGCCGAAATACATACGAAGAATTGGTGACCGATTTTACCGATATACATTTTTTAGGATAACGAACTCTTTGTTCGAGGCTATAACGAAGAGTGGCCAGTTCATCAAAATTGAGGTAGATACCGATTCTATTAGGAACTACATTCAATCCTCCCTAATTAGCAAACCTATCCCCAATAACGAATATTCTTATGCAAACTCCATTGGAGGAAGCATCAAAATAAGTCACCACATAGAAACAACCCCTTTCAATATAGAAGACGTTACAATTTTTTTTTTTTTTATAATCTTCACTCAAAGACTTCCACGCCATTTTAGGCAATGACACTCTCAAAGAGTTGAATACAATTATTCATACAGCAGGAAATTGTATGGAAATAGGAAGGAGCGGAAGAAGAATTCATAGTAAACAGCAGGCTTCACAAGCTAATAATGCGCTCGAATTAAGAACAGAATATATGACTACCTCTCAAAAAGAATCTCTCCATATGCTTCATCAACCTCATAAACTTTTCTCCGAAGCCGATGCGAAATTAGCCTATATCACTAACGTCAAATGGAAAATAAGAACAAACACGGATACTCCCATCTACTCCAGATATTGTCCTTATCCCATTACCATAAAAGATGAGGTGGAACACTGTCTTCTAACAGTATTATTCGGAAATCAAAGTCTCCATGCAACTCGTCTGTATGAATTGTTGCGAAAAAAACCCGACGCCTCAGATCAAAAAAAGGACAGATTAGTCATAGAATATAGAAAAGTGAATTCTGTAACGATAGCCGATCGTTACAGACATCAAAACTGTCCTATCCCAACTCGGACAAAACAATTGGTTCACTATTCTCGATCTAAAGAGTGGCTTTCATCAGATTGTTATTAAGGAATCCGACATTGAGAAGACCGCTTTCTCGGTGAACCATTTTATAAAACACAAACCATTTTTAGGAAAACACAATTTACGCGAGTTAAGTGTTTTCCTACTATTAATAACACACTTTTTTGGGAACTTTTCTTAAAATATTTTATTCATTATTTACTCGATATTTTAACGTGCCGCTTCAAAATATCCCAATCAAAGAACGACCCAGTGACATCGGTGATTGTCTTTTATTCCTGCGTTTTGAATGAACTTCGTTGAACTCGTTACCAGGTGTTGCTGACAAAGTCACTTCCGTTGTTGACCGTATTGGAGTACGAGCTCTGTTGTCTTATATGTAACTCTTAGTCGGTTTACTACTCCTATTATGACAAATGTAATAAATGTTGCATTTATTCCATAGGAAAGATACCGTTTAAGTTCTTTGATTTCTCTTATGTTCTCAAAATGCTTATTAACAAATTATAAAATCTTCTGTTGGTATCATCTTGATATAATTCTATTTGAGAGTTGTAAAAATTGATTAAATTATTTTTGTTTAAGGTAATATTTCTGTCATCTCAGTTTTGCTTCAAATTTTCTTGCAACGCATTTTTAACTAATACAGTTTCATCATCTAAAGCTTAAATTTTAGTTCTATTATTAAATCTAAATTTAAATTCATTTTTCAAAATAAACATAAACGTCTTTTAACATTAACGTGGAGTGATATTAATTATTTTCTATTGTTACAATGTATTCATCTTCCTCATCGATCTCGAAGTAATCTTTGTTAGGTAATAGAAATAATTAATGATTAATTTTTGAATTGTAATACTCCTATTATGGAAATCAATGTTGTACATATATATTTCTCCTCTAGTGTAGTGAATGCTAGGGTGAATTAAATTATTTTTGGCACCGGCAAAATTATCTTGGATTTATTCTACTTTGCTTTTTAAATACTGTTATTTGACCATTTGATCTAAATACATTGAATGTCTTCTAATTTGATCGTTTTCTTGGCTTCGCTTAATTTGGTTGATGTAGCGTCTTTTTCCTATGTTCTTCTATTGCTCCTCTGAGTGTATTGAATTCATCATTGAAATGAGTGTTAATTGAAATTTGTTTATTTAAACTGGTAATAGCCTTATGATTATTATCTGCGCTGACATTTAACTTTTCTAATATTTCCTGCCTATCGTTGTCGTCCATTGTTCCGAACAACCATTTATGCATTGTACCTACAAAATTTAGTCTAGTTTCTTTCGGTATGATAGAAAAAATCTTTGCACGAATATTTCTTATTTCCTGATTTAATAGATCTTTATTGTCCATGTCTAGAAGTTTAATGTTAGTTTGAATTTGAGAAAGTATGTTTTTTATCTCTATTTGGTTTATGATATATAAGATGGTATTTGTTTCATCTACGATTGCTACTTCTTTCATTTTTATAATGGTATATCCAATTTCCTCATGAATTGAACTTACTTGCAGGAGTCCTTGGGCCTTCGTGGTCGCATTCAGATGTATTATTGCCAAGAACCATATCTGTAAATTTCAAAGGTCGTTTAATGTTTGCTTTATGCACATTTCTTAAAGAAGCTTGTCTATAATAAGGTTCATCTTTGTGTCTAAGTCTTTTATAATTCCTTATATATCCCTTATATCTGTTCTCGGTGTAACCTTCCCTATAGAAAGTTCTTCTGTTTATTATGTGTTGTTTAGTATTATTAATTTTTTCTTGTAATTCTATAATGCTGAATTTTACTTTTATTTCTTTAGGGGTACACTTGATTGTTGAATGATATCTTTCATCATAATTTTTTATAGCTGTATCTTCATTTAGGTTGAAAGCTCATTATCCTCGATTCCTACTATTTTCTATAGCAAGGTGGAGTGTAATCTCTCTAAATCCGCATTACCTGTATGATTATTCGGTTTTGTCAAATGAATGTCCACATTTTCATTCTTTAAATTACTCATTAATTGTTCAAATCTGAATTTGTTGTCCATTATGATTTCCTTTGGTTTTCCAAATTTGGCAAAGTGTTCCACTATGAGGGCTTTTTTCGTTATCCAATTTCTGTCTGTTATATGGTATGCCGATGCGAATTTTGTTAGCTTTCCTATTGTGGTAACAAAAGACTCTTTCTTAAAGTGAAATATATCTAAGTGAATAATTTCATTCTTGTCCACAGTTTCGGTTATTTTAAATTTCCGCTTTGTTGGCTTCCTGTCATATTTAATTTGCCGGCATTTGTCGCAGTTATTTATTATTAGTTGAATATGGTCTCTGAGCTTCAGAAAATAAATTTTGTTTTTTAAGTTATAATAACTTTCGTTAGGATTCATTTGTTAATTGTTTTATGTAGTTTTTCTTCAGTTTTAATTTCTTTAGCTCTTAAAGAAGCTTTGAGGAACCTTATTTGCTTGTCATGATGGAATAATTCTATCAACAATTGTTGGATTTTGTTGAATTCCTGATGCGATAGTTCAGTGTATTTATATTCCAATCAGGCCTGGCTTTATATGTGTTTTTAATAAATCTGTCCAATAATCCCTATTCTTGGTCATATCAATGAATATTATTTTCCTATTGTGTAAAACTTCTACTTTTTTATCAGAATTATTAGTTAATATTAATTGGGTTTTGTACTTATTTACTATTGTTTCTTTTATGGGAATATGGTCTAATTTTTCATCCTGTGAATGCACAGTTGCATTATCGGACAAGTGGTTTATTGATTAATTGCTTGTCGTTTCATGTTTCTTATCACTCTCGGGAAGCAGGCTTAGAAAGTCTGCAATGCTATTTTATTTTCCGTTTAACCCTTATCCTGTATTCATGGGTCAAAATTGCCCAAACACACCTTTCATATGAGTTATTTCGATTATTTGTGAATATATTTATCTGAAATTTCTTGACCTTTATTTTTTTAAGCAAAAACAGAGCTATAAAAAAAATTATAACATTTGTTAATTTATACGATTTTATGAATTTTTTTTTCAAATAACGTACGTAATATTTGTGGGTCAAAATTGCCCAATATATTTTTTCCAACAAACGTTGACTGGGACACCCTATTTTCTTCGACATGTAATATTATCTACATATGTAGGTATATTTGTATGTGTATATACTTACTCCTGTCGACTCAGTCGATCACACAAGTTTTTTTCTAAGAACGTAACGGTAACATTTGCACAGCAAATAAAGCTAAACGTGTTTCACATCACAGCAAAGAAGTGTTCTTCTCGCGTGGATCTTTGAATATACATACAAATATGTACTAAAAAGAAACGTTTGAGCCACGTGTAACCAAATGATTTCTAGTTATCTTTCATAGAATTCATATGGCCGGATTGAGTCGCGAAGAAATTGAGCAAATGCTTGATCGTGTTGAAAATGGTAGTATTGCGATAGATTCGGCAAGCGAGGTAGAACCGGAACATTTATCGTATAATAATTCGTTATACGAAACTGATTTATTTGGTTTACCCATGATAAATGAGGAGAATATTAGTTTGGATGACGAAGCACTTCCCACTCCAACGCAATTTCTTTCAAAAGATGAGAAGTATAAATGCTGCAGGTGGCCAATAAGAAATTTATCCGTCGGGCGTCATAGAACGGAAAATGTTTTGAACACTTCCCCAGGACCGACTGCATATAGGTACTACCTCCAGAATATCCGGTTTAAAATCTACTTTTCATTTGTCTTTACCACCTGATGTCATTGATATTATTTTAAAAATGACAAACATTGAAGGTTAGAAGTGTTTTTGTTTTTTGTCTATGATGTTTTTTTATATCAATAACCTGTATTTGTTTTTAGGAAAGAGTCTATTTAGAGATATATGGGCAAGGGTTGATGCAATACCCATTGAAGCCTATATAGGGCTACTTTTGCTGGCCGGATTTTGTCGGTCCCATGGAGAGGCTTTAGAAAGTTTGTGGAATGACAGCAAAGGCCGGCCAATTTTCAAAACTACAATGAGTTTGAGAAGGTTTCAAAATATATCTCGAGTCATAAGTTTCGATAAGAAATGCGACAGAAACGAACGACGTGCTCGGGATAAACTTGCCCCAATTAGAGATTTCTGCGACAAACGGGAATCTAACATACGAAAAACATTCAACCCAGGCGATGTGGATGAACAATTAGTGACATATCTTGGGAGGTATCCATTCAAGCAATACATTCCATATAAGCTATGAAAGTATGAAATAAAAGTGTGGGCTCTGTGCGACAGTAAAACCAGTTTTGCCTGGTCTTTGCAAGTTTACACCGGTAAAGGCAGAAATTGTCATCCCGAACTGAATCAAGGCTGTCGTGTAGTTCTAGACCTCATGAAAGACTTGAAAGGTAGAAACATTACATGCGAGAATTTATTTACATCTCACGAATTAGGGATAGAATTACTAAGAAGAAAACTTGCCTTAGTTGGAAAAGAACGAACAAATAAAACATCTTTGCCACCACAAATTTTGGATGTAAAACAAAGTCCCGAGCAACTTTCCCATTTCTTTTTCGACAATATTACAATTGTACTATGTATACGTACAACTCTCGTTTCATTCGTGGCTAAAAAAAACCCTCTATTCAATTTAATGAACACTTTGCACCATGACAAAGAGGACTGATGATGCAAAAAAGCCAGAAATAATAAAATATTATAGTTCAACAAAATCAGAGGTAGATACTCTTGATCAACTTATACGCGTTTACACCTGTAAGCGTAGAACAAACAGATGGCCACAGACGTTATTTTATAATACATTAGATATACATATGTATCAGTCTATAATGCTTTTGTTATATACATATAGACTTTGCCGAATTGGAACAAAGAATAAACATTTCAGACGGAGAATTTGTTTGGAGGAATACTGGTCCGGAAAGATCGGTGGTTCAAGATCTGTAAACACGAACAAATCCACAACAAGCTACAGTGTCAACATTGAAGATATCCGGTTGCTATTTGTGCCCGAATCAATCCAACAGTACAAAATATTCAACAAAATTAACAAAAAATTAGGTGTAAAAATTGTGATTTCTAAATAACAATGTATTGGGCAAATTTGACCCATAAATACAACGTACGTTTTTTTTTGAACTACAGGATAAGGGTTAAGTATTCTATATCGTACTGATATTCTTGTTATTTGAGAAGCGAGCGTTGATTTCTCTCACTAAACTCTTTTCCTGTGATTTTTTTACTCAGATATTTAATGGGGAAATGGTGTGTGATTATTTTGAATCGTCTGCTCGATAAGTATGGTCTGAAATAAGTTACAGACCATACTATGGCTGAGAACTCTTGTCCGTTACTGAATAGTTCTTCTCATGATCGTTTAATGATCTTGAGGAGTAACAGACCATCTTGTGTTAATACTGCTCCTATATATACTGGCATCAGTAAATAGCGTGAACGTTTTGTTAAAATCAGGGAATCTCAATATTGGGTGTTGGATAACATCCATTTTTAGAGTTTCAAATGCTCGGATGCATTCTGGATCGTTGGCATTGATAAGTTTATCATTTTCAAATATTTTAACATTGGACTAGCGATCTTTGCAAAGTTTTTTCACAAATTTTCCGTAGAAACCCGTTACTGCTAAGAATCCCTTTAACTGTCTTTCTGTTGTTGGTATAGTAGATTCCTGAATACATTTTATTTTGTTAGGGTTTGGTTTCATACCCTCTGTTGCTAAGACATGTTCTAGGAATGCGGTACTTTTTATCATAAATGAGCATTTATCGAAGTATAGTTTGAGATTATGCTCAGATAACCTTCAAGGGATAAGTTTTAGAGAGTTTATATTTATGTTCGTTCAAACTTGTGGAAAAACTAGTATGTCGTCTAACGTCGTCAACGACGACACAAATTTTGTGTATATATTCCCGTAAAATCTCATTCATTAGTCTCTGGAACGTGGCTAGTGCGTTCTTGAGACCGAAAGGCATTTTAACGAATTCATATAAGCCAGTGGGAGTGAAAAAAGCCGTTTTATGGATGTCATCAGGATTCATCTTAATTTAATGATATCCCTTAGCTAGATCTATTGCAGAGAAGTACTGTTTATACAATATACTATCGATGTTTGGCAACGGATATTTATCATCTACCGTTATCTGATTGAGTTTTCGGTAGTCCACATAAACTCTAAGTTTCTGACGTCCGGAATTATCTGGTTTTTTAGCTACTACCACTATCAGAGATGAATATCTGCTGTTTGATTTTTGATTATTCCGTGCATTTCCATTTCCTGAATTTGTTTTCTTACTTCCTCTTCGTATCGTGGCAGTCTATATAATTTCGAATTAATCTGTTGAATAGTTGTTGTTTTTATTTCATGGGTAATTGATTTCGTATTTGTTTATCTCTCTCCTTCCTTGTATATAAGGATTTGAAATTGGTTTAAGAGGTTTTGCATTGCCTTGTGTGCTTCGTCGTTCAAATGACTTAAATCCAATACGTGAGCTTAATTCGAAGCAATCAGAAGTTCCTTCACTACCAGGGCTGTAAATAGGGTCTTAATATCATTGTTTAATATAACGTACTCTTTGTCAAAATCCAGGGTTTTGACAATTTTGCTAAGAATAGTCATTCCGATAAGAAGATCATATGACTTATCCTATAACTTTCTTTATTGCACCCTGCGGACTATATTCGAACTCGTCTGCTATCTTCGTCACTATTCTTTCTACAATTTCTGTGGTTATATTATTTATAGTTTGCAACCGCATCCTCACTTTTTCAAATAGTTTATTTCTACTACAATCTACTCTATTGGAGTTTATAATGCTCATTGTGGAATCTGTATCAATTAATGCTTAAATGCAAACTTAATCCCATCAATAGTGCAATCTGTATCAATTAATGCTTAAATGCAAACTTAGTCCCATCAATAGTTACATCTGCATATATTTTATTTCCGAGGCTTAGTTGAGAAAAAAATCAGTGTTATGAACTTCTTCATTTTGTGTTCGTACTTCCTGATTCTGGTGTACAATATTAACTATACTCATTGGCTGTGGCTGTTGGTTTGAATTCCTAACCTGCCCTGATCTGTTGAAAGTATGTAGTCTACTTTCCCATGAATACTGACCTGAATTGCCTTTACTCTGATTGTTGTTATTTTCATTAGAACTGCATCTATAATAAATTGGTCTTGCTTGAACATTTTTGTTCCCGTTAGGTTTTCGATAATAACTCTGACTAGGTCTTTGTAGTGTATTCCTACGCTTACTTTGGTTTATTTCGTTATTATTATTATATCTGCCGACGCCCATAAACGAATCAAAATGTATTAGCCTTAAATTTCTTTGATCCTGCCCTATAAACTAAAAACTATATTTCTAATTTCCGTTAAATTATTTTTTTCCATTATTGCGGCTGCCAAAGCACCGGATACTAGTTCTTTGACTCTTTGCACAATCATACCACAGAAGATTGGTGTCATTGTGCCCCCATTTTCATCAAAGGCGGCATACTCCGTTACATTTTCTAACAATAGTCTTAACTTATTGTTTAATTCACTTATATTATTTACTTTTAACGATCAATATCCAAAACCTTCTTTTCCAAATCCTACAATGTTACAGCTCCTTTAATGATCAATAAATTGCCTTTGGCTATCAGTTAAAAACTGGTTATTTACCATAAGCTATAACGTTCTTGAAACGCTACTCAAAATCGAATGACTGTCCTAATGCCAGCACAGGTTAATACTACATTAATTATCGAATTGTGTTTGCATTTTGTATATTGAATTTGAAATTGAATCTCTTTCTGAATTCCCTTTTTGTCCTTAACTTTTTTAAATTCGAAACTAAAATCGATGTACATACCTTTTTGTTACCCCACTTATATAACTAAGTAATTGACTTATTTTATCATTCCATAATTGTAAGTATTGATTGATTACTTCTATTTGTTTTTTGAATTATTTTGGATATTACATCCTAGCTTTAAGTAGAATGAATCAGAATAAGAATCATCAACTTTAGTAAATGTAAAACAAAAAGGCCTAAAACGCAAGCCTCTGTTTCCGCCAGGAGACTCGAGAATTTCTAAAACATAAGAAAGTTCTCACCCGTCCGTCGGCTTTTTACTGAAGTCTTCCATTATTCACTCGAAATATATCCCTTGACAACTTGGAAGAACTACTGTACAAACCAAGTCACGGCTTCGAAGAAAGGCGCAACAGGATTCCACTCCTGATTTCGTCAAACCGTTCATTAGTCGCTGTTATACTAGACGATTAAACGTATGGCATTTCATGCAAGATTTTAAGATTTTTCCCAAAATGTCGAGACCCGACAGTATTGATTTTAGTTTTTTTTTTTTTTTTTTGTTTTAGTTTTCACTAATTTGCTATTTTTAAATACCTTACTCTGAATAAAAATGCGTGAGACTAGTTAAATATCTTAGGGCACATACTTATACTCTACGAATACTTTAAAGCACACAGAACAACATAAACTATGCCTTCCGACCTTAGGATTAATTTATAATAATTAAAAAAACTAACATTTAAGTTAAGAAAATGTTTTTTTACACACAAAGCTAACCTACCCTTGGCAGTCTTTGTTTCAAAGGGGCTGACCTATCAAAATTGAACACTAACGCAGTCTACTCCGGCCAAGGAATGCCTTATGACGTCCCCGATTTCGGCCACCGATATACTAAACCTGAGGCGATCGAATTCATGGAGCGCGACATCATGTTCTTGAAGAAACCGTCACTCTACGGATTTGCGTATTTGCGAATTAGCGGCACCGCTACTCTTACCTGAATCATCCCACATTCAGCCAAATAAAGGAATACTTCTGAGGGGCCAAAACTTTAAGGCATACCCTCTCGTGATACATGAATTTGGGGTAGTAATTCACGGAGATCAGGTCATCGATTAGGATTATATTATATAAACTTGTTAGGTTAGATTTTTGTGTACTTAGATTCGGATGTTCTATGTAACCCGAAACAAGCCCTAAGACATTGTCTCTCAAACACCTGAATCCCTTTCATTGGGCCATTAAATCACATAGGACATCCATAGGCATCAAGTTGGTTGCTATGAAATAGCCATCTTGTCAGAGCGAAACGTCCTGGGCCCTTGCCAGAGCCGTATCGACTCGTATGTGTTGGTCAAAATATAGATACTGCCCTAGACAGATCCCAAGATATACCATAGAACCCGTCCAGTCCAAAAAATTTAGAACCTCTTCCAATTTTTTTTTTGGTGTCCAAGGGGCCCTAGGCAAAGGCGTTCCGAATAAAATAGATTCTAATTTCTTGAACTCAATTAACGCAGTAGCAGAATAACAACGATGCGAATCATTGGACCAGATATTTCAATTACAGCCATCGTTCGATAACGATATTGAATAGTGAAGAGATTCAAATAAAAAAATCAAATCTATCAAACCACGGAAGTAAATGCTAAGAAGAATAGTCGGTGAGTTCACCGAATCCCGTCCATTAGTCTGGCTCCTAAATTGTCAAGAAGTTTATGCTTTTAAGGTACATATATACCGGTTCACTTATTGGACCAAAGTCTCTTGTGATGGATTACGACAATCCACTTGAAACGTTGGAGGTCTGGTTCACACCAAGCGCCTCTTGCCGCTCTTTGTTGCTGCCACATAATTTTTGTTTTTATTTTAATATTTTATTTATTTTAATATACTTAATTATACTAGTTATCACGATCCACTGTCCCACTTGCCAACGAAATTGGATCCGCTCTTTGCATGATTTCGTATTGGAACATAGAAGTACATGCTATGCAATTCGCCGTCACACATTGATTTTGATCACAAGTTACCTTGGGTCTGTTAGTTGTAAGCTACGGAGATTATTATTAGAAATATTTTATTCAGTCCAGTGCGAATAGGCGAGCGATACACATCGTGTAATAAAAGAGCTATTATAAAGTTTGAAATTAATATTTTAATTTACCAGAGCCAGTGGTTGGATCTGTAAAACTTTTTTTTAAGGAACCTAGAACGGAATATTTTAATTGGCGCCCGAGCAGGGACCGCTCGCGTTGTGTGAAAAGAAAACGACGTAAATTAAAACGAAATATTTATGCGTGTGTATAAAATAAATAAGAAAGAAAAATATAAAGCGAAACTAAAGAATCGCGTGTTGAATAAAAAAGAAAAACCAAAAGTGGATTTATCAGGAATCAGTAAGAATATATCTTAAAAGTGACGTCAATGGGAAGGAAAATCCCGTAAAATATAAATACCAAGTTTTAACACCGAGGCTCGGTAAATCATAAACAAGAGATAACGAGGTGGAAAAAGAAAAACCCCGAGGATCGCATTTTTTCCCAAATGATATGCATGTTAGAGTATATCGTTACCCGTATGATAACTGTTAGAGGTTATCATAACTATTGTTCCCTCACTGTTCCTCATATTCAAAGGGGGTATGTGTTTCTGTTGATTCCAGTGAAGTGGCGGACGCGACCATTTTTAAAGCGAACTTGACGGCAAACAAATCTGTGAGTGCTGAGAGAAGCAGAGACTTCTGGACAGCCGTGGCGGGAGGATCGCTCCACAGAATTGCTAATTCGGGGTGTGATTATTTTGGAAAAATGATCAAGAATTTATGAATTAGTGAAGAAGCAGTGTTATCTGTAATATCTGTAATATATATGGGATAAATTTTTTTCTATCTTTTCGATAAATCTTTGTATGTAAAAAAGAAAAAAAAATATTAGATAATAATTGAAAAAAAAAACTAAAAATTTGATGACACTTATTAGTCGCGATCCTTAGCTGTGTGTGTACCAGGAAACGAAACGATAAACGAAACTTCTCTTTTCTGTGTAAAACCAAGTGCGTTTCAATGGAAAGCAAAACAAAAATATTCGTTACTGCGTGTATAAAAAAGAAAAACAAAAAAACAACACAAACACAAATATAATAAATTTGCTGAACATCTGATTTTGTTTGCACATTGGTGAGTAAGTTCCATTACTGTTCCTTTTTATATATTTTCACCATCGAAATGCCTGGTGGAAAGGAAAGAAAGGAGATCAACGTAAAGCGCCAGAACAGGACGCAGTCAATCAAATTTTAAAGGCTGCACAACGCCAGGAACGGAGTGACACAGTAGGATTTCCTTGCTTTGACCCCGGTCACTCCCGGGTGGATGTAAACAAATAGTGCAAGGATATCCAAGAGAGGGCAAAACGGGGTAAGTTGTGAGACTTTTACATAATTCCGAGAGTTGGACAGCCTTAATGGGTAGGGAAACATGGCCAGTTCTATCGGCATCTCTAAATAACACGTTCTCCAGTGCTTCAATTGAGTTGTTGAGAAGCGTCGCCAATATAGAAAGTCAAATGTTCCCTTCGTATGCTGATTATGTGATTTAGAAAGTTGCTCAAATAAATAGGTTGACTTTTGACTTGAATGAAGAGAAAATCGTTAGAGTCGTAGTAGGTTGTATATCTGATATAAGTCTTCGTAACTCCTTGACTTTTGTGGTGCCGAAACAAGACCTTACAGAACATGTTTCTTTTATCCGTGAGCGTCCACGTAGAAAATGTAGAGAAATTCAATTACCAAAAAAGAACGTAACCGAGTCTGATTCCCAAAAAACGTCCACGTTTCGAAAATGATAGGCGCTGCTTTAATTGTGCATTCATTTAAAAGCAAACTGGCCAAAATTAACTACTTCTAGTAGCTGTTCGGGGTTGCCAAGGGAACCAGTGACTGAAAAACTCATTGCTGTTAAATACAAGGTAAAAAGAAATTAATTTACAAAAAAAAATCAAATTAACTAAAGTTTGTTTAATAAGTTTAACTGAATTAAAATCCATCAAACACTTTAATATTAAAATTTGAATAAAATAAAAATTCCAGATATACGCGTACCCCCTGTCAGGGCCATAACTTGTTTAACCCATGTTTCCCCTTTGATATACTTCCCTTTCCTGACTTTGCGAAATCAGAATGGATGAACTAAAGAATTCCGTGACACAGCTAACGCAATTAACACCGTGCTGGACTAGCTTAGGGGCATAGACAATCGCCTTTCTCAAATCGAGTTCTGTGACCTAAAGACAGCGATTCAATCACTGAGTGGACGGCTGGCGTTGCATCAATACCGTGGAGCATAGCGGTCCCTCCGGCGGTCACTCATTGATGACAGAGTACCCGGACCACTTCGTGGGCCGAGTTCCGAACAAGATCTTCGAGAAATGAGTAGCAGTAGTCGAAACCTACTTGAGCGAAACGGTCAATGCTCTGCTGGAAACCTACAGGAACTGAGCGTTGGATGTTTTCATACGGAGTTTGAGTGGTGACCTTTCCTTGCTGATGGCAATACAGAAGCCTAAAATGCTGCCTGAGGCATACACTGCTTGCCTTGCGATGCAGAACCTCGATTTCAGGAGCCATACACAGCACGTTGAGGCTCCTAACACAGTTACATCCCTGATTGTCAATTGTTTTCATTCTCCTATATTTGGGCTCGTTTGAACCACACACTGAAACAATTAAAAGTGAAAAGACATAGGGAAAAGAATGAACTCATTCTGCTTTCAAACGTGAAAATCTCACTGAAAAACAAGGTCGACGACCTCGTTAACAGTCTACTAATTCCGAATAAAAATGTCTCTAAATGCGCAAAACTTGAACTCGAATCCATCTGTAAGAAATTTAAGAACATTAGCGAATCCAGTAGCGAACCACCAAATCAAAACGAGCATTAGAGCTGAAATTCGCATTAACACAGGCGGACCAATCTACACAAAAAGTTACCCTGCGCGATTTTATGAGGGTGGAAGTCGATAGACAAGTGAATGAGTTATTGTCGGAGAACATTATTAGTACAATGTAGGACCAATGTCCTTTATAATTGTGTTTTTACTCGTTTGTAGGAGTAGATGGCACAAGTGGGATTTAATCCCCTCGAAACGTTGGCGGTTTTGTTCGCACCGAGCGCCCCTTTTGGCTCGTTATTGTCGCCAGATGTTGTTTTATTTCCGTGATGATGTACCCAGCATTTACCCGAACCGTTCGATTAGGTCTGTTGGTCTGTATCGTGTAAGTTTTCGTATTTGTGTTTGTTCGTCATTTGGGATATTGCGTATTTCGTCGTTTGTATGTTGTAAAATCCTGATATTTGACAAAGTACTTTCTTATATCGTCTGCGATAGTTGTTATGTGAAGGTCTTTATGAATTTCCGTGTCTGGTACGTACCATTCTGCGTTGGTAAATGTTCTTAAGATTCTGTTTTGTGGACGTTGGATGTTTTAATCATAGTTTTGTATATTAGAAATTTATTGTCTACTAGCTGGACTAGTCCTCAAAATTCTTCCTCATTCATAAAAATCCATAAATATGTATGTAATATCAACGCGGCTAAGGAAACATTAAAGTATTTGTCTAAATCCATGAAATTGTGTACAATAAATTTTATTGATTAATTGCATTTTATCATTTTCATTACAATGGGTAATGAATTCGCCTAATTGCGGATTTCATAGTTCTCAAAATTCAATATACGAGTATCTTTCCCATACTCGTATATTGTACTCGCACTCTTAAAATGTGATTTTTCCACTATGTATTTGATCGATTGCCCCAAAACTTTTACGGCCTAAACGCAGTTTTATTATTATGAACTCAAAAGTTCAGAGCATCCGATGGATGAGAAAACAGTAATGATTTAATGATAAAAGCATCTACGGTAAACATAATTTTTTTATTAATTCTAATGTCCGACAAAAATATGAGCGCGGCAGGCTATTTTCTAAAACAGGTAGTAATGTACGCAGATTTTTTACACTAATTGTATCTACTATAAATAATTGACAATCGTATTTTGTTACGGTTCATTTTTTATAAAGCTTCTTTGTATTTGAGGTTGTGTTGCCTGGAGCATAAACAAATACATTTTTACTGCCGCTGACAAGGGAAAGAGACACGTATAATTGATCGTGAGAAACAGTCGGTGGTGAGGTCCACGCCAGCGGTACATAATGTGTGACCCTGCGCCTTATTTATTGTCATCGCGAAGCATAGGCTGATAGGAAATTGCACACGCTTAAATTGGAACGGAAAGTTGTTAGGTATTATCGGGACTCGAGGGATGAATACATGTTCGCTGACTCCACAGCCCGTCAACACTTCCGCCTCTATCAGATTTCGTTGCAGATTTGTAACTCTAAATCGGGTGCCGTTACACAACTTAGGCGGGCTCAAGTTTCTCAGCAAAATAATTGGTACACCCACTTTCAGTTTTAATTTATATGATGGAAGCCCGGGAGCAGGTAGTGAATTTAAAAATTCGACCGGATATTTGGTTGCTTCTTCTTAGTCCATAACCCGGTTGATGGAAGTGTATTCTGTACTTTGACCATCAACACGTGCCAATATCTCGGTATTAATTACTGCAGCCTGGTCCTTTCGGGGCGTCAAAATAGCTCGCTCACAAACCCAAAAATTCTCTCGGTTATTAGTTGTAATATATCACTGTAAGCGAATGAGATAAGTTCTTCAGTAGAAGACACTGTTTGGCACAAATGATGTAATAAATTTATTTTTCTATTTTCATCCGGAAACGTTCCTTCACCAATTTTCACCAATGTTCTGCGTTTGGATCGCCTCCTATTCGTGTCCGCATGTTGACAGTCAAGTTCATTTGACTAATGCTGGACCAGAGACTTGACTTTATCAGATAGGCGTTTACTTCATCAGTTTTTGTGCCTCGTGGTATTACTGGCATCGTTTGTCGAAAATCTCCGCAAAATAGCACTGTAATGTTGTCCATCGGTCTATCGTTTTATCGTATATCCTGTAATGTTCTGTTAACGACTTCCACTGCTTTACGGTATGCCATAGTGCATTCGTCCCACACAATTAGACAAAAGTCACGCAAAACTTGAGCTTTATCACTATTTCGGAATATGTTGGAAACTGGACTGCCAGTGGTGTCTAATTGTAAAGGTATTTTAAACATTGCATGAAGAGTTTTACCACCGGGGAGTAATGTAGCTGTTATCCCTGACGACGCCACAGCCAAGGCAGAATTACCTTGGCTTCGTATCTGAGCTAGAATTCTTTTTGTTAAAAAGTTTTACCAGTTCCACCGGGTGCATCTAAAAAAAACAATTCACCAGAGTTGGTGATTACACTTTGGCAAACCCGATCGAAAATGTTTTGCTGCTCTGCTGTAAGGCTAAGCTTACCATCTCGCAGTGATTGTGCTAGTTTGACTGGGTTGTAGTTGGTTTCGGATGTATACTCTCTGTTAGCTTGCTCACCATTCGCACTTGGCTCAGACAAACCATAATTTGCCAAAAGTTTGCCACCAATAGACAAAACTGTTTCTTGTATAGCCTTCAAATAACTGTTCAAAATACTATCCCACAGTGTGTCGTTCAATTCGCCACCGTCATTATTTACCTCGTGTCTCGCAAAATATCTTCTGCTAAACTCCGTTGATATTTTTGCCACAATATGGCAGCATCAGAAAGTCCGCAGAATAGCAACATTACGGCAAACAAATGACGCAAGGGACGTGGGCTCTCGCGGACGCATGCTTCAGCCAGCGTGTCGTCCCAGTGCTGGTCATCATCCAGCATATTCCGCGCCCGACAAGCAGCTTGAAAAATGGGGTGTTCGACGTCATCAACCATTCGCAAGACGGAGAAAGAAGTGGGTCCTCGTACTGTGTGCAACAGCAAGCGTAGATAATAACACTCCGAATTGTTTGGATGAATTGTATAGAACGCATACCCATATACACCATATAGAACGCATATAGACGCATGCTTCAGCCAGCGTGTCGTCCCAGTGCTGGTCATCATCCAGCATATTCCGCGCCCGGCAAGCAGCTTGAAAAATGGGGTGTTCGACGTCATCAACCATTCGCAAGACGGAGAAAGAAGTGGGTCCTCGTACTGTGTGCAACAGCAAGCGTAGATAATAACACTCCGAATTGTTTGGATGAATTGTATAGAATCTTCCTATGACGTGTTCCTTCAACACGCCTGGGTTACCTTCTACCACAGCACCTCGTTTTCGTCGATTTAAAATACCAAGTTGTTTATTGTCTGTGAAGTAGGACACAACTTGCTCGTACAGTAGCGTTTTAGCGAAGCTGTCTCATTCACATAATAGAAAAAATGCCAGGATAGTTGTCTTTCTTGGGTTTTCTAAACGCTCTCTGATGTTCTCAGGATCAAAATATATGCGCTATCCGCCCTCTATGTGAACGTCAAGATGTATGACCGGTGGGTATCTCTCGTGGATTGGAAAACAGAAAATACGCCACATATCCTCAGAAGAGCTTATATAACGGCCCGACTTGAATTGTGTCACTTCGTCGAGCTTATTTTGCAATGAAAAAGTAGCTTGATCGCTACCTTTATTTACATACTTGCATATGCATTTTGTGGAATGAATGCTGTTACTCATTTCAACGTTTATGTGGGCACAAAACGCCTTGGACAATACTGGTGAGTAAGGTACGACCCATCTGTAGTCTACCACGACTTGCAGCCCACATAGTCTTATTTGTGCAGTGAATCCACCTTGCTGAGGAAATCGCCGACGATATAATGGATACCCATCTTCTCCTGTTATAGTGTTGGATCTGTGCTCTCGGATATTTTTTCGTGCAGCGGTTATTTTCCATGCAGGACCATGCAACATTTGATTCTTTACAATATCGTGCAATATTGGGGTCCGGAAATTCGGCACTAATTATATTATCGACGTCGTTGGGACGGATTTTTTCCTTCAGCCATAGAAGAATGTGTGTGATAAGGCACAAAAATGCACCAAACACATTTTCCTTTATCAGCAAGTTAATCATTAACTGGACTTTTAAATGGAAAACTCTTGTTATGACATCGTGTCGATCATAAGAAGCTTGGCCTGCGAAAAGTTCTTGGATGATTTCATCCCACTTAGGATTAGTGGTAAACGTTATGAAGAGGTCCGGGTGTCCGTACTTCCTTACATAACAAAACTCATCTTGTGTGCGCTCGTGCACGTAGCGCGGCCCTCCTATGAAGCTCGATGGCAAAATTACCAACCGCCCCAGTTCCTCAACGTTAGTATCCTGCTGCATGGCGTCCTGTTGATCAATATAATTTTCGACGCGCAATCTTTTTGATTTGTTTGAATGTATACCAAACGCTCTGTTTCGATTTTAGCGTACATATCAACCGCGAACTGATAGAAAATACCTCGAAAGCGGTGCAAATGAGCAAATTGATTGCGTCGCATATGCATAAGGTACGAATAGAACTGCAGAGCGGATGTTTTTTATTATAATTTGGCGCCCCGGTAGTAGGATTTACATTGAAAACGGCAAATTTATATCCGTTTTCACTGCGACAATAAATCAGTGGATACTGTAGACAATCATAGGCCCGATGAGTTTCGTTTATCCGTTGAAAGCGATCATCACGGGTGCGTAGCACAATATGACACCTATCGCATCTTGATCCACCAAAACAACAGCGACTTCATTTGTGCTGGGGGAATTGTACCGGCCACGATATTCTGCCATGGGCCGTCTGTCAGCGCTAATTATAAATTTGTAATTATTATGTTGATTGTGAGGTATAGACTCCAGTACAGCCTTGAAGTTATTGACAAATGGATTAATTTCATGAAACATGCAGGTCGGAAATCAGACTGGGTTTGAGTTTCGGAAAATTTTGATTCCTGATATTGGCTTGTTCCCCCTAGTCGGATACAAAGTATATTTGTAAAAATTTCGATTTATCTACAGGTAACAGAGATCAATCAGATGATAAGCTTGACCCTGAATTTTGAAGGTGGCCGTAAATGCACCTTCTACAAAGTGTTTGGCCCCAAATGAATACTGTTGTAAGAACAGATACACTCTAAAAGATGCTTAGATTCTGGGAGTGATTTCAAGGGTTCTGGTGGTTCTTGAAAAATATCTAAACGTATGTACCTTTCCGCCTGAGCAGCAACCTCCATTCGATTCTTTTAACCATTTGAGAGCTTGACAGCAGCAAACTCGGCATAATTAATTTCTTTAGTGTAACAAATCCACATCTGCTTTTATTAATCCACTGAAGACGTATGTTTGTTTGTGACGCGCGGGTGGTGGCAGGACGTTCAGGTTCAGTATCTGTCCTAATCTGATGTACTTCACCAGCTCGATACGATCGAAGTTGACGCCTAGCACGTTTTGACTTTGGAGATACATTAGACTTTTTCCTCAAAGACATCTTCTTCTTTTCCTTTTTCCGGCGTTGTTATGGTCAGAAGTGTAGGACCATAACCCTCACACTTAACTGCTTTTCTACTGGTTCGCTGGTTCGCTGGTCCGCTTGTGGGGTCCGTCGGTTTGACCTCAGAAAGTAACGGCAGGCTTTCCGGTTTGGGAATTACTTCATCGCTGAGGCCAATCAAATGCTGGTGTTTTTTTTTTTTCAAAGGCATGCTTATTATAAAATAAATAGTTTTTCTTAAACAAAACAATATCATCAATTAATAAATCAAAAATATTAATTCACGGAAAATAAATTTCGAAAGCCTTACCAACGCACCAAAAATTAAAATTTTTTTGTAGTGGAGGTTTGAATAGAACTAAGGACAATGTTATTCTAAGAACACCCTCGCCATAACAAATAAAAGTATGAAGTTTCAACACCATTCGATTGAGTGAGTTTTCACTCACACTACCATAAATGGAGAAATGTTTCTTTTAAAAATCTGGAGAAACATTTACGTATACATATTGTTGCAAAGTCGGGAATTGCTTGGGGCTCAACGACAGGATGGCGCACGGAATTAACGATAGAGAAAAATTAAAACACGTGTGTGTCCGCCGTAAACAACAACAGGAACAAAACGGATATGTCTTTTTATTATTTGTCCCAACTGTCAAAATGTTTTTACAAAAAGTACCCAAAAAAAGTTGGCACCGCTTGACGTTCATAATGCGTCCATAAATGCGCTACACTTCCCCCATCTTGAAGTGGAACCCCTTCTTCCGGGAGACTTTCTCGGGAGGCCAGGAGTTATAATTGTTGCCTCGATAGTTCGTTACCAGATTAACGTACACAACTTTAGTCCGTGATCGTGGTGTCTTCTGGATCTTAATAGTGACGTCGTTGATGATTTCCATGACTCGATATGGTCCATCCCAATCGGATTGCAGTTTAGGGCACACTCGAACTTTCCGCCGGGGGTGGAACCACACTAAACTTCCAACCTGTTAGTTAAGAGTGTTGGCTTTTAAGTCATACCTACCCTTCATTCTTTGGGCAGAATTGCGCAGCTCTATACTGGCTCGGTCATGAATGTCTCTCAGTTGGTCACGAAGCTGCTGGGCAAATCCTCGATAAGCGTTCTGATCCAATTCTGGGGGTGATTCGAAAATTAAGTCCTGTGGTAGTCGCATATCACGACCGTACAACATTGCAAATGGCGTTTCTTTCGTTGACTCTTGAGTTGAAGAACGGTAGGCCATTGCAAAAAAAAGGAAGAAAGTCATCCCAATCGTCCTGCTTTTCGTTGACAAATTTTGCAAGGTAGTGGAGGATCGTCCGATTCGTTCGCTCCACTAGACCGTCAGACTGAGGGTGTAGTGGTGTTGTCCGAGTCTTTCGTATACCCATTAATTCCATTATGTGTTGGAAAACTTCCGACTCGAAGTTGAGCCCCTGAACCGAATGAAGTTCTACTGGTACACCATAGATACTTCGTGAACTAAGGTCTTGGCCACAGAATCTGTTGTTTGGTCAACCAAGGGAAATACTTCGAGCCATTTAGTGAAGCAGTCCATCATCACCAACACATATCTGTTCCCTCGCTTGGTTGAGGGCAACGGTCCGAGAATGTCGATGGCCACTCGCTGAAATGGTTCACCACGCGCATAAATCTGCAGCCTTGCTTGCGTTCTTCTTTGCGGGCCCCGCTTTGCTGCGCATATATCACAAGCCACACAATAAAGTTCAACGTCTGTCCGTGCTCCAACCCAATAGAACCGGCTTCTCAGTTTGTTGAAGGTCTTGGTAGATCCGAAATGCCCGTCTGACACGGTGTCGTGGTACAATCTGATTATGTCCTTGAAAAGTGATCGGGGAAAGATCGGCAGTAATTTTTCTGACTGTTGTCGTTTAGTTGGTACCCATCTCTTAGACAAAACACCGCCCTGCAGCTTAAGACTGACAAACTGCGCCCAATACACTTTCAATGCATTACCCTCACCCGGAACCTCACGCCGACAACCAGCCTTCACCCAACTGATGACCTGAGATAAGATTGGGTCTACTTCTTGAGCACGTTGGAGCTCTTTAAGATCGAAATCACCACTCACCATTCGGATTGTGTTTATTGAGATGTTATCCACCTTTGTTCCTTACCATCGCAATGATTGCAAAACTTGTCTGCGCAAGGTCGTCGTGAGAGGGCGTCGGCATTCAGGTGTTGTTTTCCCGCTCGATGTTGAACACGGAGAGAATATTGCTGAATGCGTTCCATCCACCGGGCAAGTTGACCATCCAGGTTTTTAAAGGATAATAACCAATTTAAAGCCGCATGATCCGTAAGTACCGAAAATTCTCGCCCATATAGGTAAACGTGAAAATGCTCTATGGCTTTTACTAAGCCCAATAGTATCTTTTCGACTTGTGCAATAATTGCATTCGGCTTTGTTAAACGCCCGACTAAAATAAGCAATTACTCTTTCCGACCCATCCTGTAGTTGAGATAACACAGCTCGTACACCATAGTCACATGCATCGGCACCTTGATGCATTTAATTTCAGGCCAGAATCTTTTATACGACTGAAAACGGAACGCAAGTTACTAAGCATTTTTTTAAAAATCTTACCATGAACGAGGATGTCATCCAGATAAGGAAGGCAGGCTTCTAGTGGTAGTCCTCTTAGCACATTCGCCATCAAACGTTCAAAAGTGGCAGGAGGTTTGTCAAACCAAAACTCATCACTTTGAACTGCCACAGACCGTCCCTCGTTACAAAAGCAGTTTTCTCGCGGTCATCCGGATGAACCTCAACTTGCCAGTATCCTGATTGGCAGTCCAGGGTGCTGTACCACACTGAACCTGCTACCGAATCCAAAGTGTCATCTATTCGGGGTAGAGGAAAGGAGTCTTTGATTGTAACCGAGTTCAGACGGCGATAATCGACGCAAAATCTTGTTGACCCGTCTTTCTGCCCAAGGACTGGAACTAGTCTCGATAAGATCTCGCCACAACATGTCATCTATTAAGTGCCGAGATTCCTCCTGCTTGGCAAGTGGAAGTCGACGTGGCGGTTGTTTAATTGGCGTTGCGAAACCCACGTCGATTCGATGTTGAACGGTTTTTGTTCTACCCAAGTCCTCAGGGCCCGTGGAGAAAATGTCCTTATATTCGCACAAAAGGGACTTAACGGATTGCTGTTGTGGTGGCTCAAGATGTTGTATCGATCGGTCCAGGAGTTTTGACAAGTATTCCGGAAAAGACTCGTTAAAGGAGACCACATCCAAGCATTCGCCTTCCTCGAAAAGCCCCACAGATGTTTGGCTTGGGAGAGTCACCGAATGATCCGCTATATTGGCCACTCGAACGTAAACAATTCCTTCGTGGTTTTTATTGATCGATTTTCCAATCAATAGTCCTTTTGGCAACCCATGTCCTATTGGGGAAACAGCTCCGTCCAGGAGGTAATCGAAGGGAACAGTTGTCGAAATCATTATTTCTGTTCGGGGAGGGATAACGCAGTCACTAACTACTCGCAAACAGGCTGCTCGCACATGTTTTTCTACGTGGGCTGCACTGGCCAGATCTTTTGTCTCCTCGTCACTCTCACAGCTCAATGACATACGATTTTCGCCCACTACCAGTTGATGAGAAGAGAAGTCCAACATACCCTTACTCACTTGAAGAACATCCACACCCAGGATACCGTGACAGCCAGCGGGAAGAGTAAAATCGACCACTGGCAGTTTAATACGACGTTTAAATCGACCCATTGTAATGCGTGTACGCCAAATAAATGAACTTTTGAATGAGCTACCGCATAAGGTACGTAAGCTAACGTTGCTGGGAAGGAGATGGGTATTGGGAGGAATGACAGATCGACGCTGAGGATCCAGTATCTACCAACATTCGACAAGACACGTTGCCGACCCCCATGCGGACGGTAAAACCACTTCGAAGGTTCTGTGAATAAATACTGAATATTTGGGGTCGAATCGATGGAATCAGCGGTGACCCGCTGTTGCTGATTATTGGTCGTTTCCCGATACGTTGACTCTTTCTTCACGACGATTTCCTCTCGTGGACTGTCTACGATTGCCTCTATCCGCCGATGCTGATTGTTCACTTCAATAGATCGGGTCTGATAGGTGTTCTGCGTTGCGAGGCGAGCAGATTCTACCGTTATGGCCCTCGAAACCGCGTCGGCAAATGTTTTCGGATCCGCCAGCCTTACGTTTTCCTGAATACTGCGATCATAGATTCCATCGACAAATTGCATGATGGCAATTCGCTCTTGCGCACTCGAGGGACAATCACTAAAAACGACTCTGGTAAGTCGTTGGATGTCACTAGCAAACGCGCCAAAGTCCTCATTGAACCGCTGCCGCCTGGAACGAAAATTTGCGTGAGAAACGTGTTTTTCTTTGCTCACAAACCGGAGTTGCAAAGCTGAACTCAATTTATCCTAATCGGTGCGGTCCGAAGCATCCAAATTTGCGAGCACCGGCACGCTTTCCCCTCGGAGTAATGTTGCTAGGGTCCGGGCTTTTTGTAGAGAAGTCCAGCCATTGGCTTCAGCGATAATCTCAAATTGTAGTTGATAATCTCGCCAACGGGTTGTGCTGCTATCAAATGGTGGTGGAAACAGACTGCCACTGTTTATTGTTCCTGCTGGACTCTCCTTTTGGATTGGAACATTCAAAAACCTTTTCAGCAAAAGTTGTTCCAGTCATGGTTCTTAACCCTTCGGACTGTCGCTATTGCTCTTGTGCTAGCAGCATAATGGTAGACTGTTGCAGTTCGACATCAGCGCACAATTGGTTAAGTTTCGCGAACAGTTTTTCAAAACTTTCATTTAATTCTGCCATATCTAGTTGACACCAGTGTTGCAAAGTCGGGGATTGCCTGGGGCTCAACGACAGGATGGCGCACGAAATTAACGATAGAGAAAAATTAAAACACGTGTGTGTCCGCCGTAATCAACAACAGGAGCAAAACCAATATGTCTTTTTATTATTTGTCCCAACCGTCAAATTGTTGTTACAAAAAGTACCCAAAAAAACCTCATGAAGTTGGCACCGCTTGACGTTCATAATGCGTTCATAAATGCGTTACAATATTTACATCACCACTCGTGCTATCAACCACAAATTCGTATACGCATGGGTATAGTTTTTTTTCGCTCCGATCCAAAACCAACAATGAGAAACGTCATTTCAACCCCTCCCTCCATTCAAAACCGATTTGTGTATATGTGAATCCATAAAGCAGGCATACGATTTCAATGTATTGTTCGGTGAAGCAGCGTGCTCAAGAATTTACAACAATGTGCGTAATATTCTAAGAAGCAGCTTGTAAGCAAATATGTACATATGTCGGTGTCATTTTGAGTGTGAGATCTCGATCGTTGGTGTCTGGTTCCAATATAACGGAGAAAACTACACACAATGTTCATTGAGTGAACTTGCTTTCATTGTGCGCCCACCACCCTAAAGCAGAAGAACGATCAAGAACAATCTTTTTTGATTTTATGAAAAAAAAATTATCTAATCGTGCCAGATTTTGGTCTGTAACTCAGCTTCTAGAAGAGGCAGAAAGCTGATGGATATCTTAAAATGTTAAGAGTTATAGCAGATTAAAGTCAAAAAATTGATTAAAATATA
This sequence comes from Merodon equestris, assembly GCA_958301585.1. Lineage (NCBI taxonomy): Eukaryota > Metazoa > Arthropoda > Insecta > Diptera > Syrphidae > Merodon > Merodon equestris. The sequence goes on from OY284413.1 coordinate 123,275,596, forward strand.
AAACTTTTAGTTAAAGCGATCCCAAAAATTAACCTGGCGAAAAATAACATAGCCTATGTCCTTCCCTTATAATCTGTCCAGCGGTTTTCACGCCATTAGGGAAGAAAAAAAAAACACTAGAGTTTTATTATAAGTAGGGCTAGGATTTTCATGCACTATAACGCCGTGGTTTATAACGACCAGTCGCTTTTAATGACCAATTTTCCCCCACGTGATTGGTTTTTGCATAAGTAATCTTTCAATTTTTGAAAAGTCGGATAAAACGACCGTGGGCTGTAGCGAACAGTTCAACTGTACGACTGTAATTTAGTTTGTCATTTTTGTAATGAAAAACAAAAACATACATGTTATCTAGTTTTTAGGAAAATTCAGTCTTTTTATTTTAACAACTATTAGGTGTGCAACTAAGTGATTGGTTCCATCGCTTCAAAGACGATGATTTCAATGTTGACAACCGTTCGAAGGAAGGCCAAAAACCTTCGAAGACGCTGAATTGGAGGCATTGCTCGATGAGGATCCATGGCAAACGCAAAAAGAGCTAGCTTTAGTATTAGGAGTTACCCGCCAAGCTATTCCCAAGCGACTGCATGCGTTTGGAATGATTCAAGAGCACTGTATTTGGGCTCCAAAGCCAAGAGACGTTGAGCATCGTTTTTTCGCCTGTGAACAACTGCTCCAGCGGCAAAAAAAGGAAGGGTTTCCTTCATCGCATCGTTACGGGTGATGAAAAATGGATTCATTACAGAAACCCAAAAGAGAAAAAAAATCATTGGGACAGCCCGGTCATACTTCTATGTCGTCGGCTCGGCCGAATATTCACGATGTGAAGGTTATGCTGTCTATTTGATGGATCAGGGCGGTGTTATTTATAATGAGCTGTTGAAACCAGACGAAACCATCACTGGGGAACGGTATCAAACTCACTTGATGCGATTGAGCCGAGCACTGCGCCAAAAGCGGCCGCAATACGAGCAGAAGCACGAAAAAGTGATTTTACAGCATGACAACGCTCGGCCTCATGTTGCCAAACCTGTTAAAACCTACTTAGAAACGCTCAAAATAGAAGTTATACCCCACCCGCCATATTCCCCAGATATTGCGCCGTCCGATGATCACTTGTTCCCTTCTATGGCACATGGTGTGGCTGATCAGTAGTTCCATTCATATGAAGACATCTCAAAATGTCTTGATTCGTGGATAGCTTCAAAAGACGAACATTTCTACCGTGAGGGTATGCGGGCTTTTCCAGAAAGATGGGACGAAGTTATCGCTAGCGATATCACAATAAAATTTTTTTTTTCACAATAAAAAATTTATCACAAAAAAATTTTCAGCAAAAAAAAACAGCGAGAACTTAGTTCCGCTCCTAATACATAAATATATACTTAATATATATTCTATAAATATATGTATTTTTTTAATTTTAATATACATATTTATAATATATTTTTTGTTTTTGTCTTGTTTTATTCTCTTTTTGTAAATTTTCGATTTTGTAATTTTTTATTATTATTATTATTCTATTTTGCATGTGATTTGTCCTAATCTACCCTAACCTACCCTAGCGAATCTTACCCTACCCTAGCCTACGTAAGCCTGCCATTGGTGTTAGGCGGCCCTTGCCTTGAAGAGGCTTAAGCTATGAAAGTGTCCACTGATGTAGCTCTCTCCAGCCAACAAAAGCGATGATGCTGGCAGGTTACTTCTCCTCTATCCCGGCGTGAGATAGAGCTCCAGAACTTGAGGCGCTCGGGCTCACGGAGCGCGACATCGGGTCCGTAGAGGAATCGCCGTTCCACGGAATTGTGACCTACGTGGAAGATTAGCGGTACCGCCAATCCGTACAATCCTGCCTTCTTCTTCTTCTGTGCCAAGTTTTTCTAGTGTCCCGAGAGGCCCTAGACATTCCAAACAATATATATTCTGATTTCTGGAAGTTGAAATTCAACTTCCAGTCATCACGATTCTGATTTTTTGATTTCAAATGTTTGGGTAGAAGTCACGTTGGCAATTTTCACAACGAACTTTCTACCTGTTAACATGTTAAAATCATAAATAGCAGTGGTTTACTTCACCGACTGAGCTTGTAATAAACACCTTCTAATCTATTAACCTTCTTGCCGGGTTAGAGTTGTCTTTACCCTTCCTGGGGATTGGTTTCACCACCGCAGTCCTCCAGTGCACTGCATATGTGGAACAGGATGGTGTACCCCTCTACAGCCACTGGAGGTTGGTGCCTAAGCACAACATTTTATATACCGTCGACTTCCGCGGCTTTTTTCTTCCTCAATGACTCGAAGATCATAAGAGGATCTTCCGTCGAAATGAACAGGGTATTAGCCCCCTCACTGGCGATGGCATTGTTTGACATGAAATTCTCACTGAACTGAACCAAGATTCTCGGATCGTCAGTGATGGAAATTAATTTTAAGGTATAAGTGATGAAGCCGGGCTCTGTTCTCTACCTTGTACAATTCCTGGAAGACAGCTCCCACTGTCGCCACCGTCATTCAAGATGACGCTCTCTGAATTGATGCTAACTATTCGTAGCAATTGTTCATTGTCTAACATTCTCGGAAGCCTCAGATCCTGAATGTCATTCTGATTGTTTCTCCGAAATGGCTGGAACATACTCGCGCTGTTGGATCTTACAGCACGAATTCTGTTATTCCAATGCGAACTTACAGATATTCTGTAATTCTCTTTGATCAACTGTTAGAGATTTTTAATCAGTTACTTCAGTGTCCTGACCTCCAAGTATTGTCTGTCGGTAAACCGCATGTACAAGAGTTTGAGTCTTGTCAGGAGTCTACTTTGTGTCTGTGCAGTGCGTCAATTGTCGCTTTTCGGTATCGTTCTGTCGTTGCGTGGGGTTGCTCGAAGTCAGCGCTCTCGTCAGAGAATAAGCAAAGCGTGGCCAGCGCGCCCTACTATAGTCGGAGGGGTGCGTTTGGACGTACTCTGCCACTTCCGCGAATTCATCAGGTATTGCGATCACGGCACAATGGTCCGCAGATAGTTAATAGACCGTGTCAGCCAGTCTATGTCGGCAGTCTATAAGCATGAGATCCAGATAGGAGCCGCTGCTATGATTCGATGGACTATATTTGAGTCTATATTCAATGTTGCGAAGAATGGCTTAGTAGGCTCCTCCTACTTTTGGGAATGTATTTTACCAATCACTATGTTTTTTGGTATTTAAGAATGTAGAAGTTTTCTACCGAGTTCAAGCGCAGGGATCGAAAGAGTGTCTCGAGCTCTGAGATAAAAATATCAGGCTGAGGTGCTTCAGGTGCATAAGCCGCTAAAATGTACATTTTTCGTCCATTACGGAGAAGAATGCACCCATTATACAATTTTATATTATTTTTTATGAAGATCGCAACTCCACCGCCTTGAATAGCGTTGGGTCGTTCTCTTCTAATTGTTCTGTAAGAACTGTGCCGGATTTTGTGATTCTGGTTTAGCTTTGTTTCGCTAACCAAGAGTACATCGGGGCTTTCGTCCTGCAACAAGCTAAAAAGTACGGCTCGTCGCTCGAACCTTATCAGTGAATTTACATTCACCGACAGAGGGACCTCTCTACCGACGTACCCATAGCGAATAGATACTATCTACCCCGGTCGCCTGCTCGAGGATCTGTTGTTTAGAGCTGCCGAATATGCCCTAGGATTGCGAGCAAGATCGAACAGACATCCACCTGGGCCTCCGGTATCTTAGAGACAAGCACTGGGGATTTAGAAATAGCCACACAGGAACAGGCTTTTGTACCATCTTTCCCGAACCTGCCGCCATTTGAGCGTAGGTCAACTAGGATGTAACGGCTGGTGTTTGGAAGCGACAAGAGGGACGCTTCTCCTCGACCTTCTGCTTACGCGCCAGGTTGCATTCCTCGATCTTGGGGTTCTTTGCGCACTTAACGCCTCGAGGTTACATTTCACAGCTCGACGCGGCGTGCTTGGACCTTTGGCAGCGGATACATAGTAAATTGTTTCCGCTCCTCTTTAATTTTTCCCATGTGACCGTCTGGGATGCTAAGGAAGTGATAGTCCTTGGCCTCTCCAGCTTGCTGCTGGGTGTGAGCTACACCAAGAAGAAGGAAATCACTCGCTTCTCCTAACGGGAGCTCACCGTTGAGAATGGGCTAACCCCCGCGAATTTGAGGTCGTCACTCTCAAACTCTTTGAGCTCTGAGAGCATTTCTTGGTGTGAAGGAGAAAAACTCTGTTGTGGACTCCTTTAATAAGCTTTTTATAGGCTAATGTTGCTTCAGTGTCTTGCCCTGAACAGCAAGTGTTTTTGCCCTTAACATTTGAATTCTAAATTGCCTACACCAGTAGTATAGTTACAGAGATCGATGGTCTCTCGTAGAGCCGTGGTATAGGTGAAAATGGGTTTCACTTTCGTCTTTTTAGGACGTTTTTGCTGCTTCTGTTGTTGCGGCTTGTTACGTCTCGACACCGTGCTTTCTCATTTTTAGTCGAGAGAAGAGTGCCAAACGGAGAGAGGGGAATAAAAAAATAATTCTTTTTATTAATTTTTATTTAACTATCAATTCCTTAATTCTTACTCTCTGTTGTTGACCAGAATTTCCGTCCTTTTATAGGAGGATTCTGGTTCATTCGCAATCCCCTCCAACACACAAAGCGCCGAAAGGCATTTTTTTATCCTGCATACGCACTCTGAACATTCATCGTCTGCCTTGCACTATTTATAGGTCATGGATGTCATTCACACTTCGTTTAATGATTCGCTTTTACTCATATTCCAGTTGTGTGTAGTGCATTCTCAGCACTACACATTGCTTGGAGTTATTGTTTTCATGAACTAAAAATGCCATATGAAGAGGAAATCATTGACCTATAGTGACGACAAACCGATGATATGAGTGCTATTGCGGCGCGTATGTGAGATGGTGGGGAATGCAGAGCATGTAGTGCAATCACTACATCCTCCTCCCCTACAAAAAATAAAATTGGCCTTGAAGAGGTCAATTTTCTGCAAGAGCAATCGTAAGTCGTTAGTTTCTAGTACATTCTTTTTAGTTTAGTTTTTAACTTAGATTACTTAGAATAGTTTTATTAGCTATTAGTACAATGTTGATTGATAACAATAGTATAATTTTGATTGATATCTTGTAGATTTTGATAAATTTTTTTTTTGTATGTAAAAATGTTCGTAAATTTTATATTAAGGAGGTGTAATCCATTAGCTCTCAGTAAACATTTATTTTAGTCTATATAACAAAATTTATATAATTTTACAATGCACATCTCTTTTTATTTTTGTATACAAGTATTAAGCGCATATTTGTCATTAGGCGACATATGTACATTTTTTTTTTTATATTTTTTTTTTATTTACTGTCTGTCGAGATACTCAGTCTAAATCCAGGGATCTCAGAACTCTTTTCTGGCTGAGGAAGCTGTTCAGTTGGTACGCTGTCTTTGTCGGGGGTTGTGCCTTTGTTAACCTTGTAACTTTGGCATCTTTTATAAAATATTAGTACTAAAAGTAGTAGTAGAATGATGTAAATAAGGGAGTAGAGGTGTAAGTCGTTTTTATCTAGTGTTTTGAGGGGATTGAATTCGTCGTTCTTTAAATTGTTTATTACTTGTGATATTAGTTTTATATAATTTTGACTAGAGAATCATGTAACTACAATGTTTGGTGTGTGGTCAGCCAAGTTGTTAGAGATTATGTGTGAGATATTTAAAGGGGGAACGTATGAGTTGGTAAGGATGGAGTAATTTTCATTAAGTGCCTGTATGGTGAGCTCTTTTGACTTCAAATAGCAATTTTTCTGAAGTTCTAGTTTTATGGTATTTATCAAGGTATATGTGGTAGTATTTTCCCCACATATTTCTTCGACTATATATTCGTTTAAGGATGTAAATAACCATTTGTTAGACTGGGAAAGTTGAGTCCATGCTGTCGATAGTTTAGATTGTTTTATTTCACAGGTATTTGGGTTACTGATTCTGCCTTTCAATTATTGAACTTCGCATTGTGGTTCATTAGTGTCTATATTGAATAAAGGGTATGTTATTCTAGTAAAAGTTGTAGGTTATTATTGTGTAGTAGATTTGACCTTTTTCCGATTTGGACAACGGTGTTTTCGTCAGAATGGATTTTGATTACTTCGTATGGTCCTTCCCATAGGGTAGAAAGTTTGTTTTTTTTGTCTGGTTTTTTACTAATACTTTATCCCCAACATTAAATTTTTATATTTTACTGTTTTTATCGTAATGTAATTTAGCTTTCTCCTTTTTGTTAAGGAGTTGCTCTCGGGTAATTTTGTAGCGATGCTGTAGACGAACCTTTAGCTCGTTTGCATAGTTATCGTAATTATATGACACTCTTGCTGTCTGTTCGAGGATGCTCAGTATACTAGGTGGGAACCCATAGAGGAGTTCGTAAGGCGTATAGCCGGTACTGCTATGTGGTGATGTTGTAAACGAACATAGCGTATGGGGTCCACGTATCCCAAGTAAGCGTGTCTTTATTGACGTAGTGACGGAGGTATTCAACCAAAGTCCTGTGGCTACGTTGGTTTGTGGATGATAAGGCGTGGTGGTTAGTTTTTTTATTTTCATCAGCTTGCACATTTCTTTGAACAAAGTGCTCAAAAAGTTTGTACCCTGATCTGTTAAGAGGGAGTGAGGTATTCCATGCCGGCATATTATGTTCTCCACAAATGTTCTAGCTACCGTTGAGGCTTCGGCATTTGGTAGTGGGAATGCTTTAGAGAATTTTGTCAAATCATCCTGAAAAGTTAGTAGATATTTTTGACCGCTATAACTCGTTGGCAGGGGCCCGACTATATCTAGAGCAACCCTTTCGAATGGTTTAGAGCTGGCCGTTGTTATCTTCATTGGTATTTTTGGATTTGCCCTACTTTTATTTAACTGGCAAGAGGTGCACTTTCGTATATAGGCTGTGATATCTGCTACCATTGTGGGTCAGTAGTATTTTGATTTTATTCTCTTGAGCTTTCTGGTAGCCCCTTGGTGTCCTCCGAATGGTGAGTCATGGTACTCGAAGAGTAATTTTTTAATGTCTTCCGTATCTGTTAAACGGATTTTCTCGTCAGAATAGATACGTACATATATGCATATCGAGAGTTTGGAAGGTTCTTTCCAAAAGACTCTTAAAGCTTTCCTTCGATTCATCATTCATTGTTGGTAAGGAAATACCAATCGATTTTAGGTTGTTATTGCAGCATGTGATCTTGATGTCGTTCAGACAAGACTCAGCGATATTTTGTTCCCTCGAGCATCTGAATGGTATCGGTAAGTTGATGGCGTAGATTGTTTCGTTATCATTGAGGTTATAAATACTAATTTTTCCTAATTCAGGTTTTACAAACTGTGGTATTCTTTCTTTTAATTTTTCTTCTTCTTTTGAGTCTATTAAGGGCAATATTATTATTTTGTATTGGAACCTTCTATCGGTATTTATAGACCCTTTTTCTTCCTGAAGATTCAGACTAGAGAGAACCAGTATCTCTTCGGTGTGGTCTGAGGGTTTCTCTGAAGGAGTATCTTTTCTTTTATTTTGGCTACGTGTAGTTACCAAAACACTACTTTTGTTAGTTTGTTCAGGCTCCGTTATACGACTGAGTGCGTCAGCATTAGTGTTTAACCTGCCTTTCTTGTGGATAATGGTGTAATCGTATTCTTCCAACAAGATTCTCCATCGCATTAATCTAGACGTAGGGTCTTTTCGACCTATCAGCCACTGTAGCGAACTATGGTCGGTTACGATAGTAAATTTCCTCCCAAAAGATATAAGGTCGGAACTGAGTTAGGGCATACACAATGGCTAATAATTCTTTTTCAGAAGTAACGGATTTTCGCATCATTTAGAGTACGACTCGCAAAAGAAATTGGTTTATCTTGTCCTATTGGCCCTTGCGATAACACGGCACCCAATGCAATATCACTGGCATCAGTAGTCACGAGGAATTCTTGAGTGAAATCTGGATAGGCTAAAATGGGTGGATTGATTATTTTTTCTTTTAAGGTCCTGAATGCTTCATCGCAAAAAGCGTCCCAATGGAAGAGGACATGTTTTTTTAATAATTTCGTTAGTGGTTTAGCCAGGTTGGCAAAATTCGGAATAAATTTCCTGTAGTATCCTACAAGGCCCAGGAAAGACCTGATGTCTTTTGGTTTTTTGGGTACTGGAAACGTTTTTACCGCCTTTGTTTTTCGGGGTCTGGCTTTATTCCAATTTCTTTCCTAACGAAGTAACATTTCTCGGGTTGAAGCTTTAAGTTGTGTTCTCGAAGACGATTGAGAACTTTAATAAGCCGAGTATTGTGATCTTAAGGTCGTATCCGTAAATGACTATGTCATCCACATAAACTAAGCATTCAATACCTTGAAGTCCCATAAGCACATTATTCATTGGTCTTTGAAACGTAGCAGGTGCGTTTTTTAGACCGAAAGGCATACGATTATATTCGTAGTGACCAAATGGGGTGCTAAACGCTGTTTTGTGTTTGTCGGCTTTACTCCTAAGGATTTGGTGGAATCCTTTGGCCAAGTCGAGAGTGCTGAAATACTTTGCCCTTCCCAATTGGTCCAGAATGTCGGTGATGTTGGGCAGAGGATAGGCGTCTCCAACCGTTAATTCGTTTAGCTTTCTAAAGTCGACTCTCCATCGTTTCGTGCCGTCTTGTCCAGGCTTCTTCGGGACTAGTAGATAATAAAGGTGAATTCCATGGGCTATAACTGTGTTCTACCACACCGTCCTGTAACATTTCACTTACCTGCCTGTGTATTTCCTCTTTTGAGCTGTCAGGGGGCGATATGGTCTTGTATATAGGGGAGGTTTTCCTTCTTCCGTAATTATTTTATGTTGGATAGTGTTAGTATGTGTAAGATGATCACCATCAATGTAAAACAAATCATTGTATTCTCGGAAGATGTTGAGAATTCTCTTCCGGATTACAATGTTGGAACTCTAAAAGTGATTCTAATTTTTTCAGTCTGTTTTTCAAAATGTTATTCAGGCCGTCCGCTTTTACTACGTCGAATTCATCTAATTGTTTCCATTCAAGATTGATATCATTAAGATTTATCTCCTGATCAGAGTCCGAGATACTCATCAGTAGCACTTTAATTTTCGAGTTGTTAGGTTGAGTTATTGTTTCGCCTATATAGATACCTGGTATGATCTCTTTCTTTTGTAATACTATATTTTTGTATTTGTCTTTATAGTTTTGACCATTGAATGGGACCTCAAATATTTGCTGGACTCTAGGTTTTATAGTTATTTTACTTCCCTTTTCTTGTTTTTTTATAATCCTTTTCTATTAACTCAGTCTTACGGGTTGCTAAACTTATTTTTGTCTTAGTCTTACGGTTTGCTGAGTCTTCTCTATTATTATTATTCTTTTCTTTATCTGTTTTTTCTTCGTGATTCTCAAACAAGGATTTGGAAAGTTTAGGAATGAGAGACCTAAAGGAAGCTTGCTCGGTGTCGGTTTCTGGTAAATCCTCTGGTTCGGTCTGTAAACTGCCGGAATCAGATTCCGATTCCCATACTGATTTTTCGTCTTCCTCATTGGTGCCCAGTTGACACACAGTGTTGTCAGCGGAATTGATGTGTTCCGTTTCTTCAATCGCACATCTATTATGGTCCTGACATTTATGAGGTGTTTTGTTATCTGCCCCTTCTTTGGTCTTGTATTCGGGGTTCACTTTTTCTGGTTCCACTACTTCTATACTTGGTCTTATTTTTACCTCTAGGTATCTATTTTCATAGTTTATCTTACACTGGAATACGTGAGATACGAGAGATTTATTTCGTTGTTTATTTCTTGGAATGAATGTTCCACGGAAATTGTATTTTCGTTGGTATCAAATATCAATTTTTTATCTAGGCCTGTGTCTATCAGAAACGTCACATAATTGTTATCCGATGGCCTGATGCGTATCACTGGCTCCGGATGTTCGGGACAGAATGATACCATCATTTTAAATTTTACATCGGGATGTGGTGTACGTCGGCAGCTGTGAGGACTCGGGAAGGATTCGCCTCCCGAGCATGATCGTTTTCCGAATCAATCTCATAATAATTTCGTTGTTGGGCGTGGTATCTCACATCGCGGGTTCGTGGAGGTGTATCTCTGTGTCTAGAATTAAGTTCTAGACGATATGGGTCTTCTCGAAAAGGGTTTTGCCTTGGAACCTGTGTTTGCGCGAACCTTGATCGGCATTCGTTCTGCGAGTGGTTAGGTTTATTGCAATAGTTACAATACATGTGCCGGACTTCTCTTTTTATTTGAGGGGAGGTGAAATTTGGGGGATCTTTGTTATGATAGCAGGTCGCGGAGGTGTGCCCTATCTTGTTACAGGTTTGACAAATGGGTCGGGGATTGGGTACAGATCTTAGGCCCTGGAAACAATTAGTGGATGTATGGCCTGGTTTGTTACAGGTCTGGCGCAGATCGGTCGGGGATTGGGTACAGATCTTAGGCCCTGGAAACAAATAGTGGATGTATGGCCTTATTTGTTACAGGTCTGGCAGATGGGTCGGGGCATAGAATTCTTTTGTAAAAAGGTAAGATGAGTTGCATCATTATCTAATCGAAGTGACTGATCAATGTCGTAGGATATAGCCTTTTAAACCAGGATTCCTTATTCCATCCTCAAACGTCTGTAAGGCAAGCTTGTGGTTTTCAGAAACAAGGAAATCTCTAACAGCTTTGTCGTTAGAACTATCATATGTGGCCGAGTCTAGTGAGAGAAGTAACTGGGAGAGCCTATCACCATATTCTTGCACGTTTTTTTTGGTGGTTTGACTAGCTGCCAAGAGCTGATTTTGTGCAGAACCCCGAGATCTACGCCCTTTAAACTGGTTCTCTAGTTCAGTTACCAGACCTTTCCAAGCGGTCAAGTCCTTGTGCTATATCAGCTCAAAGGCATGACCCTGGAGTCGGGTTCTAACGATGCTGAGGAATAATTTGGGCTGGGCCTCATTCTTTATATAACAAAAAAGTGTGTTGCCGCACGAGATAAACTTGCTCAGTTCATCGGGCTTACCATAAAAGGTGGGAACGATGCTATTTACGTCATTTAATGTGATTTTGACGTCCATAATGGGAGGTTTGCTGGGTATGTTACTGACTTGGGTGGAGAAAGGTAGGGCTTTTAAAAGCGCCAAAGTTTGAAGGTTGTGTCGGGTTTTCGTACAGACAGTTAATAGTAATTTTATTGTACAATATGTAATATGATACGTAGAGTAATCTAAATTTACTTAACTGGTTGGCCGGTGTTGATTGTGTCGTTTACGTTGACCTGTGCTCCTAGTCTGATGGTGCTGGAACTTCTCTTCGGTTCTGCCTCCTGAGCCTCCGTTGCAGCGCCCTAAAGAGGTCTTGGAAGTCGGCAGTATGTGTCTTTTATTTGCTTTCTTCACTTTCTGTCCCAAGTAAGCTTCACGCCCTATAGATGATAATTACGGCCTGGTCTTCTGTTTTTCACGTAATCACTTTTTTTTTTTCACTTTTTTACTTTTTACCTTTTACTTTTAACTTTTTATTTTTTTTTCTTTTTACTTTTACTTTTTACTTTTTTTTACCTTTTACTTTTTTTCTTTTTACTTTTTACTTTTTACTTTTTTTCTTTTTACTTTTTACTTTTTGCTTTTACTTTTTACTTTTTATTTTTTTTTTACCTTTTATTTTTTTTCTTTTTACTTTTACTTTTTACTTTTTATTTTTTTACCTTTTACTGGTGTATATATATATAAACTTGACTCGTATTTGGTAGTAGGTATGCTCTATCTTTTCGTTCTAATTTAATTAATTAAATTAATAATTAATATTTTTAAATTTCGTTCAGCTTTTCGACTACGGCCTGCAGCTGGGAGCGTAGCAAATGTTCTTTCTGCTCAAGTTCGCTACGCTCCTCGATGGTGATGGTGATGGTGATGGGGCCCCTTTCCTCACTTCGACCAGCAGCTTTTCGGTCGAGGTAGTGAGGGAGGGGCGCTTAATTAAATTGCACCTCGGGCTGACCCATCTGCGCCTTTTGATGACTGCGGCCGGTGTTAGCCGAAATTCACTGTTGAACACTTGTTCATACGCACATGTGGAAAGTCCCAGCTTAAAGTTGATGAAGCGCAAGTTACGTTTTAATTAAACGTTTCCTTGAAATACTCCTATTAATGTGTTTATTATATATAATATTTATGACAAATTCCGACTTTTCAGGTCGGCTGCTCCTTATGAAGTAAAGCTTATTCTAATTATTATCTTACTTGAGGTCCGAAAGAGAGACGACGCCACAGACAGTCACCCCGAGTTCTCATGGCAAAGCAAATAAGAATGTATCTTATCTCATCCGAGTCAAATGCTACAGCATATTTGGCACATCTGCGTTTCGCAGTGGAGTAAGGTGAAAGTCTATTGATATCGTAACCCCTCCCTCCCTAAATTTTTGATTCTCCTGAATCTCTCTTATTCTTAAAAATGTAAGTGAAATATTAGAACTATGATTATAACTAATGAACTTAATCCTTCGCTTTCCTATATATTGTGTTCATGCTTTAATTTAATTTCATCAAAATTTAACAATAATTCATCATGAAAAGTTTCGTTATCATTATATGGTATGACAAATCGTTCTACGAATTCAAATATATTATTACTAAAGTCTCTGTTACAGAATCTAAGTGTAAAATTTGCAAACTTAATAATATAGTTCCCTTTCGTCAGAAGTGCTTTTAAATGTCGTATTTTTAATATTGTTCAGGACAAGAAAATCATTTTTAATTTTAATTATTTCCTCCTCAGAACTATCAATTTGTTTACAATTCATTACTTATTTTTACCTTCTGCAAATTCAAATTATTTTGGAAAGTTAAAGTTTAATTGTTCATGCGAATGACATATTCACTATCTTGATCAATTTATTTAGATTGGAAAGAGGAACAAACAATTTTTTGTCAGATTTTGTGGACTCTGTGGGAATTCTAATTACAAAAACTATTGCATCATTTATATGTGTACCTAGCCAAGCCTATTCTATTCTTATGTTGCTCAATTATTTATTTCCTCGTTACTGAAAATATTTGGATGCATAATTCCTTTATGACCAAAAACAACTTCGTGTTTTTTTACTTTTCTTTCTAGGAAAATTATTTGATTCGTGAATCTATAAACTATTGTGTCCAAAATGGAAATGGGATCGTCAAAATTTTCTTCTTGGGAATGAGCAGTTTGGACGGTTCCAGATCCATGGGAGGCACTCTGGTTCTCAAATCCGCCTGGAAAATTGCTTCTTTAATTTGCTTTTCCTATAATGTTTAGACTATCTAATGTATCAATTTCTTTATTGTCTACATTGATCCGGCTTAAGAAATCTGCGATTCTATCGCTTTGCCCTTTATATAGCCTTTTTTAATTCACTTAATTGAATCAACCACCTTTGCAACCTGGGATTAATATCTTTCCCAGAGTATTTTACATAAATCAACTTGTTGGGCTGATGGTCAGTTGGTAATTCGAACTCTCGACCAAAAAGATATGAACGAAAATATGATACACCCGAAACTACAGCTAATAGATCTTTCTCAATTTTTGGCTAGTTTAATTCGTGATTATTTAATGTACGAGATGCGTATGAAATGGAATGTCCGTCCTGAGTTAAAACCGTTCCGATGGCAAAATCATTTGCATCGGTAATAAGTTTAAATTGTTTTGAAAAATTCGGATATCTTAAGATAGGATGATGTCAAAAGCTGTTATAAAGCAAGAATCGTTAATATTAACCTTAGTATTTTTCTTTAAATATTTCGTTAGAGGCTGAGCAATACTGGCATATTTTCTTATGAGCTTTCTGTAATATCCGGTAACTCCCGAAAACGATTTAATTTGTTTTGGCGTCTTGGGGAGTTTTGAATTCTGAATCACCTATGTATATTTTACTTGGATTGGGACGTACACCTTCCGGCGTAAGAATATGTCCTAAATATTCCGTTTCTTTGACAAGAAAACTGCACTTGTCTATTTGTATTTTTAATTTCGCTTTCCGTAATTTATGAATAATTTTTCTAATGCCTAAAAAATGTTCTGGATATCAATATGTCATCGAGGTAGACTTCACATATTTTAGATTAGTAATTGAAGTGAATTCTTCAGAGTTCAAATGATCAGGCTTTAGCTTATCAATAACATTGCCTGCATTGGCTTCCAAGGTAAATATTTCACTCTTATTGTATGTGCTGGAGTTTTTATTATTTTGAAAAATTAAAATATGTTTACCTATTTCTAACTGTCCTTTATTCAAATAAACTATTGCTTTAAATGGATTCAATCTATTTAAGCCCAAAATAGCATCATAATTTCTATCACCTAAATTCATGGCTCTCCACGTCTTAGTTCCTGCTGTATGAAATTCTACTGCAATGGGGTAATTATTTTGCGATCCACTTTTACAACACCCGAAATGGCATTTCTAAAGGAATGTACTTGTATTCACTTAAAATATCAGGTTGAATTATACTTGTGCTGGATCCCGTATCTCAATTCCCGATGCACGTTTTGAAAATTTACGGGGGCCTCTTCAATGTTGTCAACCGACATCATGTCTACTGTATTATTACTCGTATTAGTGTTTCTCGATACTTTTGAATTATGTGATCCATCATTATACTTTTTGTATTTTAAATTATTCTGCCTAGAGTTTTGTTTTGAAACAAAGGGAGTCGAATATTGATTTTGAATGGGAGTGCTTATATTTGAATTGGGAAAGCGCAAAGTTGGAGACAAATATTTATTTTGGGATTTAAAAGGTTTACCCTTTCTATGTTGTATATCTATGCACCTAAAATCATCTAACAATCTAAATCTAGCATATTTATTATAAATGTCGACCATAGGTGCCGATTCATCGATACGAGCCCTAATATTGCCGTCAATTTTTTCTATTAGTATTTCTGTAAGGTCTCTATCTACATTTTGCGGCTTACAAATTTCTGGTTTCCTGCTATCGAATTCCCACAATTCACTTAACTCATAACTTGATTTTCTAAATTCTTCGAATAGTTTTCGTAAATTACTAACCATAATTGAAAAAGTCTCCAAGTTTTTATTCGGTTCGGCCGTAGCAAAGGAGCTCTTCGTCACCGTTGCACAGATTTGACGTCGCTTCTATTGATTTTAGAAAGGACGAAAGCGAATAATCTTCTCTTTCGTTAACTGATTTCAGTTGTCTAAACTCACTTAGGAAACTTTCTGCACTTAGTTTTAAACGTACTGGTTCCTGTTGTTGCTGCCGAAATGGTGGCTGGTGATGCTGGAATAGTTGCCCCACAACTATCTGTTCATGTCCTCCATTTCGAGATTAGTACGTATATTCTTCTCCTTGACACTGTTTTTTTACACCTATTATTTGGGGTCGGGGAGTGGTGCGGTTTTTTTTTCACTTGTTCTCCTTTGTTTTAGCAAAACACTTACTTTTTCACTTCGTTTCGTTTTTGTCTCTTCTCCTTTTTTCTTCACTCTTTTTTTCCAGTTGATTTTACTTTCCTTCAGAAAAGATTCCGTTCGACTGCGCTAGTTATGTTTTAATTAAAGGTTTATTTGGAATCCTCGTATACATGTGTTTATTATACAATATATAATATTTATGACATATTCCGACTCTTCAGGTCGGTTCCTCCTTAAGAAGTAAAGCTTATTCTAATTATTATTTTATTCGAGATCGAAAAGAGTCACGACGCCACAGACAGTCACCCCGAGTTCTCATGGCAAAGCAGATAACAATGTGCCGACAGCGTACTTTTGTTTTAGCAGATCAAAATCGGGAATCTCATCCGAGGCATACCTGCGTTTCCCAGTGGAGTAAGGTGAGAGTCTATTGATATCGTAACTCGCATTGAAGAAACATCAGCGTCTTTTCGAATTGTGACAGAAAAGACGATTTTTAATAAGCTACCCATCTACTTTAAGAACAAAATCAACTTTACTGCAAGAGCTAAACAATTTTATTATAATAACGGACCATTAATCTATTGTTATGAAATCCCTAAAAAGCACGAAAGACGACAACGTCGAACGAATAGGGGCGCTCGGAGTAAACAAAATCCCCAACGCCCTGACTGAATTAAAGCGCATTTATGTTTTTTCGTCTTTTGAATCTTAATAATGTAATGTGGCTATCTAACTTACCATATTACGATTTGTATTAAGGTTTATGTAACTATGTAACTTACCATATAACCATTTGTATTAAGGTCTTCGGCAGGCAAGCCTATAAGGCTGTGTAGAAAAATGTTTTATAATATATTTATAAATCTAGACAGGCAGCTTGAAACTTAGTTGGCTTTGAGGACTTCAGCTTATCTCTACATGGACACCCCAACTAAGGTCAGCCAGAAAACATCTCCTCAAAATAAATCAGAAAGGAAGATTTCGGAAAATTATCAAAAGTTGTTTGACAGCGAATGCTTGGGAGCTGAGTTATCATTAGAATGGTCAACATTATTAACTTTACGCAACGGTAAATATAATTTTAAAAGAACTTGGTAGTGCGATAATACTTAATATTGATAAAAAAAAAAAAAAAAAAAAAAAAACCATTCAATGTTTACGTTGTAAACAAAGCGGAATTCTCAGTGAAGTTCTGGAAAGCAGTAGGGTTTGTGAGTGGAAAATAAATTTTAACTGCCACAGCTCTGAACTTTGAGCAACTTGGCCATTCTTTCCCAATTAATTGTGAAACAAACCAATGAGGGGGTTAATACCCTGTTCATATCGACGGAAGATCTTCAGATGATCTTCGAGTCATTGAGGAGGAAAAAATCCGCGGGAGTCGACGGTATATCCAATGTTGGGCTTAGGCACCTTCCGCCAGTGGCTGTAGAGAGGTACACCATTCTGTTCAACAATGCACTGAATAATGCATATTATCCAGTGCACTGGAAGACAGCGGTGGTGCAACCAATTCCCAAGATGGGTAAAGACACATCTAACCCGGAAAATCTCCGGTCAATAAGTCTCCTTCCGAGTATCAGCAAGGTTTTCGAGAAGGTGATCCATAGGGCCCTGTCCAAATGGGTTGAGGACAATAAAATCATCCCGGATAACCAATTCTGTTTCAGAGCGGGGCATGACACTATTCATGACGCGTCGAAGTTTGTGTCGGATATCCAATGGAATAAATGCAAGAACCAATGCACGGGTGCCTGTCTGATTGACTTGGAAAAAGACTTCGACACCGTATGGTTAGAAGGTCTTTATTACAAGCTCAGTCGGCTGGGCATAAGTAAACCATTGCTATATATGATTTTTGACATGTTAACAGGTAGAAAGTTCGTAGTGAAAATTGCCAACGTGACTTCTACCCAAACATTTGAAATCAAAAATGGACTGCAACAGGGTACGGTAAATTCGCCGATCCTTTTCAGCATTTACCTAAGCGATCTGCTAGTTTCTCTTCACCATTCAATAGCGTACGCAGACGACATAATCGCGTACAGATCAGGTCCAACGATCGACGTTATTGTTATTCTTCTGCAGCGTGACTTCGAAAAAATTCAGCAGTATTGTGATGACTGGAACTTGAAAATCAACTTCCAGAAATCAGAATCTATATTGTTCAGAACGCCATTGTCTAGGGCCTCTCGGGACACTAGAAAAAACTGGCGCAGGTTCTTAATTTTAGGACCGGACGGGCGTCCACTGGCGAGACAAAGCGTAGTTAGATATCTTGGGATCGTGCTGGATCAGTATCTATATTTTGACAAACATGTAGATGCTGCTCTGGCAAGGGCCCGGGGCGCTTTCGCTCCGACAAAATGGCTGTTTAATAGCCAGCCGGATGTCCCGTCTGGTTCAATGTGAGAGCCAGGTTAATGGAAAGGATTCGGGTGTTTGAGAGACAATATCTCAGGACCTGTCTTGGGCCACATAAGACACCCGAATCTGAATACACGAAATTTTACCCGAACCAGGTCCTATACAATAGGGCCAGGATTGTACGATTAGATAATTTTTTGATCAAACTGATTCGAAGCCACGTTGCGAGAGCAATGACTTCGGTCAATAGCCTGATCTTCGGGGCTTACTACCCCAACGATTTATATCACGAGAGAGTGCGCCTTAATGGCTTTGTGCCGCCAGAAGCATTCCTCTATTTAGGGGATCCAGGATAGATTGGCGGTATAGCTAATCTTCCACGTGGGTCGCAATTCCGTGGAACGGCGATTCCTCTACGAACCCGATGTCGCGCTCCGTGAGCCCGAACGCCTCAGGTTCTGTAGATCGGTCTCACACCGGGATCGAGGAGATGTAGTCCGACAGCATCAACGCTTTTGGTGGCTGGAGAGAGCTACGTCAGTGGACACTTTGAGAGCTTCAGCCTCTTCAAGGCATCGCCTGTCTAACACCAATGGCAGGCTTACATAGGCTAGGGTAGGGTAGGGTAGGTAGTAGTAGGGTATATATATGAACATATACAGGGTGTCCCACGAGCAGTGTGCCAAAAAGCTAGGGCGTGTAGGTCTGGTCAAGACAAGAAAAAAATCGTATAGGAGGGGGGATCTATTCCCCCCCCCCGTTTAGCCGGTAGGGGCAATTTTCTAAAAAATTGACTTAATTTGGAAAAAAAAAATTAAAATTAACAGTTACATCCACAATGCCGTGATATATTTTTTTTGTAAAGCCAGAAAGCTCTTCTTTCATCTTGTTTTTAAAGGAAGCTGTTTTAAGGAATAGTTTTTGAGAAATTAATTTTCAAACTCAAAATTTTGAAAAAAAAAAATGTCGAACTATTATTTTTTCAAAATTGTATGTAATTAAGTAGTAATTTTTTTTAAAAAAATTCAATTTTCTTATTAGTTTTTAGTTAAAAACAGAAAACCAGATGCAAAAATGTCTTGTAGTTTTTGAGAAATTAAAAAAAAACCCGAACCATTTTTTTCTAAGAAAAACCTTTTTTTTGGTTTTACCGCGGCTGGACTTGTAGGCAAATTAATGTATGCAACATTGACCTCTTTTTCTTTTTAAAAAAATCGGAGTTTTATTATAATAAATTTTCAATATGATCCCCATTTTTTAGAAGGCAAAGTCTCCTTCTATTTTCTGCACATAAGTCCATGCTTGACAAATTTTCCTGCAATTTGACTCCAGCGACTTCAATCCGTTCTTTCAGTTTTTCCAAAGATACTATTTCCACTTCGTGAAAATTAATTCTTCATGAATCCCCACACATAAAAATCTAGAGGAGTTAAAGCAACAATAAATAAAACACAAAACAAAAATAATAAAATAAAACAAACAATATAAATGAAAAATAAATAAACAAAAATATAAACAATTCCACTCACCACACTAGGCCGAACAATGATCAAATGTCAAATTGAACAATTCCAGCAGCCGAATAGTGTGTGAGCGTACATACAGCGTACCTACTCCAAGGGTGTGGGGAATTAATTGCAATGCATGCCCCTCCTCAACATATGTAGTTCAATATATTGTATTAGGAATTTCCCCTACCAATGTAAATAAGCGGAGGCTATTGACCTCCATCTATTGATCAGCTGTAGGTTGGTACATAAGAGCCAACAGCTTCCAGGAAGGTAATGAAATATGAAAAATGACTTGCCGGTTACAACTCAACCAATAAAGTTTAATTCAAATTTACTCTGCGATTTTTTTTATTTAGTCATATTCGGAGCAATTATTTCAAATTCCCACTCGCCTAAGTGTGGAATATTCTAACTAGCGCCGTTTTAACATTTTTGAATTCCCACTCACCTCAGTGCGGAACACAGCCAGTTTCTAACCCGTATGCTGTAGTGTGCTGGTGCTCCATCTTGCTGGTAGATTAAATTATCTGCTATGGCCAAAGGAACGTTGTCCATCAAATCGGGCAAAAGGTCTCGTAGGAACTGCAGGTATGATTCTCCATTAATAACGGCATTCAAAAACCGGGGCCCGATTACAGTTTGTCCAACAATACCAAGCCAAACATTACAGCTAAAGTGGTGTTGTGATTTATTTTGTTTTTTTGTTGTGTGGATTGGTGCTACTCCAATGATGCAAAATGTGGAAGTTAGTAACCCCATCTCTGGTAAACTGTGCTTCATCCGTCCAGAATATCCTTGCAAAATAGTTTCGATCAGTTTCATCTCGAAGCAGTAATGATCGACAAAATTCTGCTCTCAAAAACTTGTCGTTTGAGGTGAGTTCCTGAACTGGCCTAAAATGGTACGGGTGTAAGTTTTCGGTATGAAGCACTCTCCATACTCTAGATTTGGGCTCTCCAAGCATAATAGCTATCCTCCTTGTACTAAGGGAGGGATTACGTCGGACCAAATCCAAAATTCTTTCATCTAAGATTCCTGACCCATCTGTAACTGATCTTTCGCTTCTTCGATGCTCTAGCACTCCGTGCTCTCGCAGACGTCGGTGGATTCTTGACAACATGCTACGACTGGGACACCTCCGATTGGGATATCTTTCAGCGTAGAGTCTTTCGGCTTCACGATCTCAATCATTAGCAAAAGTGCATGTTCGTTAATTCTTCTCGAGAGTATGAGTTTGACATCGTAATGTGTTGATGAGTTAACATCCAATTTGGAAACGGTTTTTTATTAAAAATGCGATGCCTTCTATTTACATTTGGGTTGCAAATATTTTGTTTTTCAATAAAGAAAAATTGCGGTTTTATTATCTTAAGGTCCTAGCGGGTAGATCCCATCGGCGGCGGGCGGACCCAGACGAAATTGGCAGGTATTTTCAGGCGTTATCAATGAAAAAAAAGGATTAATCCAGGGTTATTCCAATACTGTGTCACTTTATTGTATCCTCATAAACCTCCGATTTTTTTTAAAAATAATAAAAAAGAGGTCAATGTTTCATACAGTACATTAGTTTGCCTACAAGTCCAGCCGCGTTAAAACCAAAAAAAAAGGTTTTTCTTAGAAAAAAATGGTTCGGGTTTTTTTTTAATTTCTCAAAAACTACAAGACATTTTTGTATCCGGTTTTCTGTTTTTAACTAAAAACTAATAAGAGAATTGAATTTTTAATTACATACAATTTTGAAAAAAAATAGTTCGAAATTTTTTTTTTCAAAATTTTGAGTTTGAAAATTAATTTCTCAAAAACTGTTCCTTAAAACAGCTTCGCTTAAAAGCAGGATGAAAGAAGAGGTTTCTGGCTTTACAAAAAAATATATCACGGCATTGTGGATGTAACTGTTGGTTTTTAATATTTTTTTTTACAAATTAAGTCAATTTTTTAGAAAATTACCCCTCCCGGCTAAACGGGGGGGAATAGATACCCCCTCCCGTACGATTTTTTTCTTGTCTTGACCAGAATTTTTGAAAAAAAAATAGTAAAATAGTACTTAATTACATATATACATTTTGAAAAAAAATAGTTCGAAATTTTTATTTTTTATTTTTTTGGCAAAATTTTGAGTTTGAAAATTAATTTCTCAAAAACTATTCCTTAAAACAGCTTTGTTTGAAAACAGGATGAAAGAAGAGGTTTCTGGCTTTACAAAAAAGTATATCACGGCATTGTGGATGTAACTGTTGATTTTTAATAATTTTTTTTCCAAATTAAGTCAATTTTTTAGAAAATTGCCCCTCCCGGCTAAAGGGGAGGGGGGGGAATAGACCCCCTCCCATATGATTTTTTTCTTGTCTTGACCAGACCTACACGCTCTAGCTTTTTGGCACACTGCTCGCGGGACACCCGTATATAAACAAGATAGTTTATTAGTGTTTTGCAAAAATATGCAACTACCTGCAATTTTACACTAATTACTTATGTTTATGACCTCGTATTTGATTGTAAATCATTTACTACCTACGACTTCCAGATAATTCAATCATTAGTGAATTTTAAAGTTATTTGTTTTATTCAGCTTATGGGTATATGTATATGAGGGTGAAGATAGTTTGAAAATCTGTTACTGAGGAGGAACTATATGCCTATTGTGGTCTTTGTCTAGCCGCTGGTTTAATCATGCCAAAATGCTGAATATAGAAGAGGTGTCGAAAACCAACATGAATACCGTATTGAGAGCAATGATATCACTAAACCGATTATGGGCTACAGATCTGTTTATAAGATTTGACAATCAAAGGATTCGTGTCGAACAGCAAAGTGCAGATAAGGCAGCTGCCATTTGGGGAAATGCAGACAATGCTAAATCAGCAATTGGGAACTGGCTGTACACCGACAGAAGTTATAACCGCAACTGACGAACAACTATTCCCATACAGAGGAACGATTATTACAAAGGACATACCATCGAAGCCAGCGAAATACGAAATAAAAGTATGGTGGGTTTGTGAACGGATACACTTGCAAAGGGATTCTGAAAGCTGTAATTTTGGGCGAGAAGGTGATGAATTTGCAGCATGAGCGGTAAGAAACAAAGAAAAGCTTTCTTAGCTTAGGCTTGTTATAATAATGCTAATGGTAAATTTGTGTAATAATCGAAAGACATATGTTTAAATTGTACTGTTTGTTTTGGAGTGTCCGCCTTGGGCCACTAAGATATTTATATTTCTTAAGATAGTTAAGCTTGTTTTAAGCAATTTTGTCTAAACTAAACTAAAAACTACAACGAAAAGCCAGATTTGCATGCCTTGCTTGCGAAGAGCCTGCCTGTGTTTACAACACAGGCGGGTGGTCGTGGAGCAATGGTAATCATTATCGACTGTTGAGCGGAAGTAGTTCAACTCTGTCCATAGCCAGGAACAATTCCTATACGGAAATATTGTGCAACAACATCGGTTTTAAAAGAGAATTAATAAAAAAAATGCTGACGAAGGCATAACATTCACGGCATAAGATCACTCCAAAATGCATACTCTGTGTTTGAATTTCCAATATAACACCATAATGACATGGAAACAAAAGAGTTACTGTGAACTACAATCAACGCGACAAATTCAATTTTCTCCAAAAATCCTGTCTAGGTCAACCACCCCCGGAGAGTAGTGAACGAATATCTTCGACACAAACCATCTGCACCCCGTCCAGGTTGTGTGACAAACACCATAAAACCTGCCCGAAACCTATAAAAAAAAGAAAAAGAAAGTTACATAAATGCCATAAATGTGTAAATCAAGAAAAAAACTTCGTAATATCAATGTTGTGTAAAAAAAAACTTTATGAAATAATTATTTCATTCAATTCCATTAATTTTCATAAAAAATGTACGAAGGTCCAACCAGATCTACTCCATTGATGGGAAGATTTTAAAACATCCATTGACAGAAGGGTTAAAACGTGCTTTACGAATCTGTTCAATCCAAATCAAATATCTCCCTCGCTTCAGTACGCAGCACCTTTAATATATATAATGCAACGGTTGATGAATATGCCACTGCACCAATTTTGCAATTGGATGTAGAAAGGATTGTCGAAAATGCTTTAAAACTAAAAGCGCACGGGAAAGATAAATAGAATACCATTTGAGTATTTTTATTACATTAGATTTTTTACGACTACTTACGTCAAAGTATAACAGAATTCTCGAGACATCTGACTTTCCCGAAAGCTTTCAAAAAAAGGTTAATTATTTTGCCACTTCATAAAAAATTAATGATTCGAAAAACTATGGAGGCATCTCACCTTTAAATAAAACGGCAAAGCTTTTCGGCTCAATATTGTATAACAGATTCAGCGAATGGGTAGAATATAAGAAGATTCTTAACGATTTTCAAGCGGAGTTCAGAAGAAATCATTGGATCATCTTTTCACTTATAAATGTCGCCGACATTTTTAAAAGAAGGGGATATAACTGTTTGCTTTTTTTGTGGAGTACAAATATGAAATCTCAACAGTGATTGTATCCGTTATTTGAGTAATGTGAATATTTTGTACTTGTATGGACGAATATCTCTATCGGATGAATTTGGTACGCCGATACGCATTAAGCAACGATGCGTTCTAAGTGCCCTATACTAGTGCCCTATAAAAAATAATTTTATAGCGCAAAAACTCTAGGGCAAAGCAGTCGTAATTCTGTTCTATGAAACATAGGCATGGGGATACCGTTATTTTGAAGCGGTGGAAAAGTTTCGTTACCTTATTAAAAGTACGTTTATACTGCTTAGTACAACTCCAAACTATATGCTGCACATATGTGGATCACATGTAAATCAGTGGAACAAATTAACAATCGAATGTTCGTCAAGATTTTCTATATCAGCCAACAATAACCCCGATTCTCTCGAAACGAAATTTGATGATTTGCTGATGAAAGCTGTCAGTATGATAGGTTCATGAATGAAGCTGAATCATCAACGCCTACTACAATAAAGTAAACCACTTCCTAACCCAAAAAAACCTACCACTTAGCCGAAAATAGCTCTGCTCCATTTTCTAAGAATTTGCCCAGGTCTTATGGAATTCCGTAATCGCTTCTTTGGTATTAATGCAGAGAAAACATCAACATTTTGAGCGGTGAACGAAGTTGTGATCTTCTTTATCAATATTGTTTAAGCGCTGTTAACTATAGAGATGCATAATTCAGGAAACTTTTTAAGGCCTTTCTCAATTGTTAATGTGTAATGAGTTAGAATGAAACAATAATAATGTTAAATAGTTTCTCTTATTGTGAATTAATTGTAATATAAATGTCAGTCTGGTAAACGGCCTCCGTAAATTTAAATAAGACTTAAAATTAAGGAAATTTAAGTTATAACTATATTTGAAGCCAATAAAAATAAAAATAAAAAAATAATTAAAAGTAAGTCAGCAAAAAGTTAAAAAATGGAAATATGATAGATGGAAATATGAATGTCAATCAGAAAGATCAATCAGAAAATGGCAGGAAAATTGAAGACATATTGAAGACAATATCAATTCTCGTAGAAAAATTATTGACAAAAAATCAAACATAGTTTTGCATGAATGTGTAAATAACATACTCGTATACCAGAAAATAGGAAAAAATGATTTTTTTAAATAAATCAAGAAGCAAATGCTATGGCAACTATAATGGCTTGTAACACAATGCTAAAACTTTACTTTGAGATTTGAGCTCCTATATTTTTTTATGCTGCAATCAGAGTCAAATGCAAAAGCTTTACATTCTACCAAACAGAGCTATGTATGTGGAGTATCCCAAAATTAAAAAGATCGACGCTATAACCTTTTACGTTGGGCTGTACCGAAATATTTAAATTATTCAGTCAATCTTCTCATTCGCTTAAAATACGAGCTATCTTCCGTCTTCCACCGCACTGTAAATATTGATCAGAAATGTAAAATGAAAAGGTTATATGGTTAGCTAATCATTAATCATCTTTCAACAACACCTCATCATTGTATTTAAGATTTTTATCGCCAGTTAGGGATAAGAAAATTCTGCGGCTCATCGAAAAATTACAGAAATGTAATTCTTCTTCTTATAGTCAGAAAATTAATCGCGAATGAATCGTGTGTCAGTGAACTATGGAAGTACATGCAGTAACATGACCTCTTCCAATCGTCCGTGATGCGCCGAAATGCTGATCTTGCAACTGCCCCTGCACGCGCAATCGATAATTGAGAGTTAAGATAGAGAAAAAGTATAAGTAAGTATAAAGTAAGTAAATAAGAAATTATAAAGTGGATAGGAAATAAGGTGATTAATTTATTCTATTATTGATAGAAGATAGTGTGCTTTTCTTGGCTTTGCTTTTCTGGTCTTTGGGTGTTGGTTTCGTCAACAGTGTTGATCTTTTTCAGCAAATCCGAATTATTTTGTATTCCATGAAAGCATTTACATTATGACAAATTTACAAATTATAATGTAAGTGTTGGCATTGCAAAACCCTTTTTATTGCATATTAAATCTTATAAGTTTATTGGTATTGCTTTGATAAACACATATTTATATAAATTCAGGTAATCAAAACAATTTATTAATACACTTCTGTTTTTGATGGACCTTAATATAATAATTGAACAAATTCATATAGCAAATTTAATAATATAAAAGGACGCTCCATATCGCTGTCTACATTTTATAGATCTATTCATTATTGTTAGTAAAATGTCGATTTAGGATATTTCCAAATTATTCTTATGCACCGCCATGTTTCATGGTTTTGCTCCGTGGGATACGTGAAGAAATGTGGGAAGGAAAGGAAAAAACAAAAGTGACATCAGGTGACGAGTGTTTGGCGTGGAAATGCAACTCAGTTGCTTCTTGGGCTGAGCTGGTGTCGAGTGGATTCCGGCTTAGATGGTGCCATGTGCAATTCCGTTCGCAATTGTCCAATGCACCGGTGTCAGGTGGAACCGTTATGATGCTACATTGGTGCCGTGTGCAATCTGGAGTATGTGGAGTTTAACCGGATGTTACATATATGGCGTGTGGGAACTTATGTTACTCTTCCCCTCTTAAAAACCTGACGTCCTCGTCTGAGATCAATCAGAAGAATGGGATCTGACTTAGCTTCAATTTTCTTGGATCTTTACTTTGATCGTTGGTGGTATTTTGAACTGCTTCTGATTCGACATCTATTGAATGGGCTTCCGATGAGTTTAATGATTGTAGTTGGATTATCATTTTTGTATACCTGCTTGTTCGTTTGATAAATAAAGAACCCAAAATGTATGTCAGTCAGTTGATAATGAATATAAAAATAATATATGTGAACTGTATATAATTTGTAATGTATACAATATTTGTAACTTATCCTGCTCTTTATCGGGGATATGTTGTTGTGTTATGTGTTCAAAAAAGTGTGTGTTGTGTTTTGTAACAATACTTTAATGCTGTCAACAAATCGAAATTTATTGTTGTGAAAAAATCGAACTATAGTGAGCCAACCGATCTCGTTGGTGGTTAAAACAAGAATAAAACATTGGAGGAAATGGTAAAGTAATCCAACCGAACTCGTTGGTAGTTAGGTTAGGTTAGGTTAAAGAAGGGGAGTGTGATGGTTAAGTATCACTTCCACTTGGAGGCCGAAAAGATTAATTGTGATTCCCTTCATTTGTGGAGTACACATATAATTAATCTGTCCTATAACATGGTGGCTGAAACCACCCCGTGCCCTTTATGAATTTTAGAGGATCTGATATATCTGCAATTGCCACGTCCGCAATCTCTGTAAAGAATCTTTGGCCCAGCGACGTCGATTCTGGAGAGCTGGGCAGTGGCAAAGCAGATGTTGCATCGTCTCAGTTTCTTCCTCATCGCCGCAGCTCCGGCAGAGATCGCTGGATCTCGAGGCCCATTTTCGGAGCATTACTCCAATGGGACAATGTCCTGTCATCACTCCGACGAGCATACGGATCGAGTTTCGGTCCAGCGCCAAAAGATTCCTTGTTTTTCTGATATTGAGCTCTGGCCACGATGATCTTGTCGTGTGGCTGTCGTTTCTTGTAAGCCAAGACGAGTTGGCTTCTTTTATAATAGTGTCATTTATGATCCGGTATAATGCCCTGATCGGGGGTTGCAATGACGTGTGCGCTTCGCTGATGTCCATTTCAGACCCTTGCCTGGCCAATTCGTCCGCTCTTTTGTTCCCTGCAATTGAGCTGTGACACGGGACCCAGCAGAGTTTAATTTTGTGGTGTCTGCTAGACTTCAATGAGTCGCGACATTTCATGACAGCTTTTGATCTCGTTATACAGGATTCTATTGACTATAGTAAAGCCTCGCTGTCTACGAAGATAGTGATATCCGATGGTGGGATATCGGTTACCTGTTGGTGTTTGGTTGCTTTCTCTATTGCTAGGATTTCTGCTTGAAAAACGCTGCATAGATCAGGGAGTCTGAATGATTCCTGTTTGTGGAGGGTATCAGAGTAGAACCTGGCCCTAGTGCCCGTGTTCATTTTCGATCCGTCGGTGAAGAGAGTGATCTCATGGTCGTTGATCACAGCGTTGGATTGCCACTCTTCTCTATCGGGGAAAAGGATTGGTATTCTGAGGGAGAAGTCATTTTGGGGGAAAATATAGTCGGTCGTATCTGCGAGGCTACTAAAACCATGTTTCTTGCCCAGGTCGTCTATTATTATTAGTATAGTCGCATGTCCATAGTTGGCTGCTTCCACAGAGAGCACTCCCTTAGTCTGAGAGCGCTATTTGCAGCGCAGCCTTTTATGAATAGATTCAGGAGGAGGAGATGAAGTATCATGTCCAACCCTGCTTGCGGCGTGCTTCTCATGGATCCCGTTGTACAAACAGCGGCTGACCTTTGTACTTTGTTGAGCATGTTCATATAGCTTTTCGTGCTGCTAGCAGTCCATCAGACTAGGGCCCCGTAGGTTAAAATGGGTCTGATGATTGTTGTGTACATCCAATGAATGATGTACGATTGCAAGCCCCATCTTTTTCCGAAGGTCTTTTTGCATGCGTAAAAAGCATTCAATAATTTTTTCATCCTTTCCTCCAGTTTTCTTTTCCAGGAGAGTTTGGAGTCAAGAATGATGCCTAGATATTTGGCTTCCCCTTTGAGTTTGAGTGGAGTACCCTCTAACTTTGGGGGAGCAAATATCGGAATCTTCCTTTTCCTGGTGACCAAGACCACCTCAGTTTTCTGGGGGTTTATTCTCAGACCGTCTGTCTTGCCCACGAGGAGAGTTCCCTCAACGCATATTCCATTAGTTAACTGATAGTTGGTATAAATTTACCTTTTATCAAGATAACCAGGTCATCCGCGTACACTATTGTCTTTGTGTCTTTCTCCATAAAGAATTTGAGGATTTTGTTAACTGTAAGAGGCCACAATAGGGGGAGAGAACTCCCCCATGTGGTGCGCCTTTCCTTATGGAGCTGTGTCCAATGTCTGCATTGATAATTTTGTTCTTCAACATATTTTCAATCCAGATTACAATGGATTTGTCTACTTTTATGTTCTCTAGAGAGATTATGGCCTCTGATGTTGAGGACCCCCTCTATATCGAGGAAGGCTGCCATTGTAAACTCTATTAGGTTCAACGAGCTCTCAATTTCACGGACAACACTATGCAGAGCACTTCCACTGATCTGCCTTTAAGGCAGGCGTGTTGAGTGTTGCATAAGTTGCGTGAGTTGATGAGTCCTCTGATGTATAGGTCAAGGAGTCTTTCCAAGGTTTTTAATAGAAACGATGAGAGACTAATTGGCCTATAGTCCTTTGCGGCAGTATGGGTTGGTTTACCTGCCTTAGGTTACTCGTTGTTGGTTGGAAAGTGAGCGAATTACAAATACAATATACGTATGTTCTTTTAACTTAAGTAGTTATAGAATATTTTCAGCTGCTTGAAGAGCAAAATGTTTATAACAACAACAAAAATGTACAATTTATTTGTTTCTCCCTTTTTTTGTTTTTTTTTTTTTATTTTTTCTCATCAGTCCAAAGTTAATTAAATGCTTCTTCGAATTTAAAATGTTTTTGATGGCACTCCTCATTGTAAAAATTCAGTGGTGGTTGAAGTAACACTGGTATTGGCTGTACGGCAACTTCTCTTGAAGAGAATGTGGTTTTACAGTAGCATTTTGGAACTGGATGTTAAAGTATCCGGTTAGGTTAATCTCATTATTGTCGATTGGTACGGTGTTGTTCAATTCATTGAAAATAGCGTCCCACTGGCTACCTCTTCCACGGATGGTGTGTGCCGATTGTTTATGGAGATACAGGATGAAGATGAATTGCTAATTTGCTTGAGGAGGCTGGAAATGTTACTTAAATCGATGATACAATTCCTATTACATATTGCTAAATTTTGAAAGGAGTTACAATAATTCTTTATACCAAGTATGGATTTTCTACATTTACGAATTGTTTTATAATTTATTTCATTTATAATAATACCCTTCTTTATGGGCGTTACAACTAATTGTCTGCATGTCCTGTCGCCGGAATGTCGATTATTTATAAATTTCTTCCATTATTTATTGCTATCCTTACATCACTAAATACTAACATTTGATCGATACTTAATTAAGGAAGCTTATTTCGAGTAATGACGTTTTTAGTTATTTTTTCTTCTAAATTTGTCAACATGTATGTGTTTATAATATTGGCCTTGGTACATTGTATCGTGTAATCAATATTTGTAAGATCTTTTTTTATGGTATCTATTTGGCTCCTCATTACGAACGAGTATTCTGTTATTAAGTTAATTTCTGTTTTAAGTTAAGAATTTCGTTTTCTATTTGAGCCAAACCGTAAAAATTCTTTTGAAGAATGTCGTTAATCAAAATTTGCCCATTGTTACATTATGCTAGCCGATTTATTTTAGAGAGTTTTAGATCCACTTACTTTTAGACCCACTTCCAGGTGGAGCCTAACAAGTCCAATGACCGTTTAATTTTATTAGCTGTTTTAAGTCTATTAATATGTCATTCCGTTTGTTCTATGTCGTTAATCATAAAATGATTCATCGGGTTTTTGTCGCCGTCTCCTTGATGTCCTTTAGTAAACCCTCGTATATGTCTAAGTTTATAACGTAGATAATTTTGAGGTGTCCGTCTTATAGCAATCCGGATCCCTTGTCTAATGTCAGTAACTATGTACTTGAACAACCGAATATCTGATAGTCAGTCGGATATCTCAATGTGATCAGTCTAAACTTAGTTGTTACACTGCCTTCCAACCGTTCAGACGTGTTTCTTTTTCGTTTAAATTTTCGCTTCCCAATCCGCTGTTTGCTCCCCTCGACCTCAATCAAAAAAAAAAAAAAAAAGATATATGAAAAAACGTACATAAATAAATATGTCACAGTGCGCTTATGAAAATTGTATTCTCAATGATACCAATGCCGATTTATTGGCCTGTAATGGTATCTGCGGTAACTCGTTTCACCCCTTATGTGCCGGTCTCAGCAAACGTGCTAGTGTTTACCTAAAAGACTACTGCAGTAATTTTTTGTTTTACTGCAATGAGTGCAAAAACATTTCCCTTTCGCACATTCTGCTCGCGATTAAGTGTGTCAGCGATTCCATTGCCTCACTCACATCAGAAAATAAATTATGTCATGAAAAAATATTTGTCCAACTTTCGAGTTACGGTGACCTAAATAAGGGTCTCGATGACCTAAATAAGGGTCTCGATGACCTAAATAAGGGTCTCGATGACCTTAACACCAATTTAGAAATGTCTATTAGTGCGCTGAGGTCGAAAATCAAAGCCTTGGACAAACACCTGGAAGTTATCGACGTTTCTCTGAACAAGCCTTCAAGTGAGCACAACTTTTCCCCCCTTGCGACCTTTACGTCTGATATCAAATCTATTCTTGACTCGTGGTTTGGTGTTCTGTGTACTGACTTAAAAATTTCTTTGGACTCACACGTACCGGTTATGAACTGCTTAAAATCACTGCGATCTGACCTGGAAATCCATTTCCAAGACTCCAGTAGTGACTTTCGCTTCTTGGATCTAAACCATAAGCTTGATGATATTCGAAAAGATGTCGCTGCTAATCGGAAAATACTAAGCGATTTGATTGAAGAAGTCAAATACTTGCCTATTTGTTCTAACAATACCCCTCAACCTCAATCATACGATACACCGATTATGGATAAGTTGAATGAAACCCTACGGTCTCAAGCTCCAGCCCCATCAAAAACCTTACCAACAAAACCTACAACCCTTGGAAAACGTAACTTCTCAACCAGCTCAATTACCGACCATTCAACGATTTGGCACCTCCTGGACTCAATCTGAGTGGAACAACAGATTTAAAAAAATCAGCGACAACAACTCCGCCAAACTCACAATCGACGGTACGCCCGAAAATGCGGATCCTGCTTGGTTAGCTAACTGTTTTAATAAGAAATATAACATAATTATAACTAACTGTATAAAAATACCTAAAAGACCCAATTCCTTTCAATTCGATATCCCCCTCAAATACAAATGGCTTTTTCCTCACCCCCTCTGGTAAAACCTTACATTTTAATAAAATTTTTCCTAAACTTAAACCCAAAGTAGCTAAAAAAAAAGCTGCTATACCTCAAAAAATTAATAATTCTCTACCCAAGGATGCTTACTGGCATCCCAAAGTTCCCCCCAATTGCTACCAAAACTGGAGTTTCAAAACTAACCTATTTCCTACCTTTACAGATCCATCCATTTCTCACTTATATCCGTCTCGCAAAGCTCCGCCAAAACCCCAATATCAACGCGTTTCGTTCAATTTGACTCCAACAACTACAACCATGCCTCCACCCCGATCACCAGTCCCGAATTCATTTCCTAACTTCGACCTCACGTCCGGAGCCAAGTATCCTAATTTCCGAAGCTCCCATATCCTCAACCCCTCCAAACCCTCCACCCACACGCCAAATCCCATTCCGTCGCCCAACTCCCTATCTCTTACCAGGTCTTAGCTCAAAACCCCAAACTGTCTTCTACCAGTCACACGCTCTACCCTTTGAAATCTTTGCTCTGACCGAAACGAACCTGATCCCCAGCATAAGTAACTCCGAACTGTTTTCAACAAATTTCAACATCTATCGCGATGACGAACTCAGTCAGGCCACTGAGGGTTGCCCTTGTCGAGGAGTTCTACTAGCCGTCCTTAACTCCATTGACTCTTCCCTCATTGCAATATCATCCTCCCCCCATCTCGACTATGTTTCAATCAAGATTGTCTTACCCCTACATCATATGTTTCTACATCTTGCCCTCACAGCCCATTGAATCCTATCAACTTGCCATTAACACAATTGACCAAATAATTGATTTAAGAGACCCCCAGGATGAAATCCTTCTCTTCGGGGACTTCAACCCTCCTCATCTTAAATGGGCTCAATCAGACGATGAATCGTATTATATTGCCACCAATCCCACTACTGCCAAAGAATGCCTCTTCTTGGATCGCCTTGCGGATTCAAACCTTAGTCAAGTTAGTGGCGTCTTAAACTACTTAAACTACAACTAGACCTCATATTTACAACTGATCCCTTCAACTCCTCTGTCTCACTCTGTCCCCTCTCCCTTTCAACCATCGATAACTTCCATCCCCCCCTCCTTCTTTCCTTTTTTCACGATTCTCCTTTACAGAACACCCCTTCCACAGCTTTGCCTTCTCACGATTTCCACAAAGCAAATTTCCACCAAATCAATGAATACCTTAAAAAAGCCCCTTTCAATTTTGATAATCTACCTATAAATGATGCAATATCCATATTCTATAGGGAAATATTTAACTCTATCTCTCTTTACGTACCAATTTCCCAACGCAAAATTTTGTCCACCTCCCCACCCTGGTCCAATCGTAGACTTCGCACCCTAAGGAACAAAAGAAATAAACAGTGGACAATCTTCCTTCGTACTCAATCCCCTAATGACTTTTCTAACTACATGGGCAGCTATCTTAACTTTACCGCCCTTCACAACTCCCTCTATCAACGCTATTTAGCTGAAACGCAAGCTTGTTAACTACAAAAGAAAATCTGATGGTTACCCTACCTCTCTCTCCTTGAATGATCAAACCTCTAATGACCCTAACACTATCGCCAACTTATTTGCCGCCTATTTCAAACAATCATTTTCCGACGACTCCTTCGTTCCAGACGCCGCTTACTTCGATTATTTACCGAATTTTCCTTTGGACCCTTTCTTGCTCATACAGTTGATCCCGATGTCATCGAAACCAAACTAAATCAACTTAATGATGAATTCACTCCTGGACCAGACGGTCTCCCTGCCATATTCCTGAAAAAATGCTCATCAAACCTCTCTCTCCCTCTCTCAAAAATCTTCAGTTTATCCCTATCTTTTGGTGAATTCCCCCAGTTATGGAAAACCTCATTTATAACCCCTATACACAAGAAAGGTCCGAAGAACGTTATTAACAATTATCGTCCCATTGCCAAACTGTCACATATACCCAAAATCTTCAGAGCATTTTGTACGAAATCTTAAGTTTTCGCTGCAAGTCTTTAATCTCCCCCAGACAACACGGATTCCTCAAGGGCCGATCTACAACCACAAACCTTGTTGAATTTGTGTCTTTTACCCTCTCGGCTTTAGAGGGTTTCAACCGATTCAGTAAGGCTTTTGATAAAATCTCCCACAATCTAATACTCTTCAAATTGTCTTCTCTTGGCTTCGAACCCATTTTATTGAAGTGGATATCTTCTTACTTGGAAAATCGGTATTATAGTGTTCGCTTCAGATCTGCCTTTTCCAATCCTTTCTTAGCTTCCTCCGGCGTCCCCCAAGGTAGCCACTTAGGTCCACTTCTTTTTGTCCGTACCATTAACGATATTGAAATAGTGATTAAAAATTCCCATATCTCACTATATGCCGACGACACCAAGTTCTACAAGTCTATTTCCTTCAATCACAACTCTTCCCTTATTCAATCCAATCTCAATAGTTTTTCCATGTGGTGTTAAAAAAATTGCTTGGAGCTTAACATTAGCAAATGCCAATCAATCACTTTTTCACGTAAACGTATTAATCCTCGTCCCCGTCTCTACTTCCTCAATAATAAGCCCATCTCCACCGTTCAAACTATCCGCGATATTATGTGACCAACAGCTAAATTTTCGCGCACATATAGACGAGATAATCCTTAAAGCTAATTCAGCACTCGGGTTCGTGAAGCGATGGTCTAAAGAATTTTCTAACCCTTACGTTACCCGATCTCTCTACACAACCTTTGTCCGGCCTCTCCTTGAATACGCCTCTCAAGTGTGGTCTCCTTACCAGCAAATCCACATTTCTAGAATCGAGAGCATCCAACGCCGGTTCTTACGTTTTGCTCTGCGAGGTCTCCCCTGGAACAATCCTTTGCTCTTACCACCTTATCACGACCGCCTTAAACTAATTAACATGAACACCTTGGAGGAAAGAAGAACTGTATCTGACATCCTCTTCATCCATCGACTCCCTTCAGGCTCCATTGACTGCGCTACCCTCTATAACTCTGTCTCTCTCAACACTAACCCTCGCAATGTACGAAACCCCCGTCTCTTCTATGTACCCACCACCCGTACCGCTTATGACTCCAAAGGAACCCATCTTTCGAATGCTCGGAAGAGTCAACTGGAACCCCTTCTTCGACCTCAACCTTAGCACTCCATGCATAAAAACCCTTCTTTTTCATGCCTCCCTCTCCCCTACCCCTTAGCTTCTAAGCTAGTTTAAGTTAGGTTAAGTTAGTTTAAGTAAGATATGTGCTTGAATTAAGCTTAATAAATGGGGGTGTTTGCCCCCACGAAATTTAAATTTTTAAAATTTAAAATAAGGTTTAATTCTTAATGTGCGCTTTGTGTATAATTCGTCCAGATTTAGTTAATATACTGATAGCCTTATCTTTTGCACCGATTTCCTTTTTATATCTCGTTGTAAGGTTGGATCCCAAGCATTTATTTGGCATAACAATGTCTCCTAGCTGATAAGGTTTTATGGGCTGTCTATTTTTATTGTGATATAACAAATCCCTACCTTGTTTTTCCGTAAATTTCCCTGTTTTCTATTCTGGCTTTCTCAAGCAGCATTAGATCAGTGCCATCTCTTCTACCACAGAATACATACTTCTATCGGCCTTTTTCGCGTGACCGAATGTATAGAAAAGTTATAGGCATAGACCACTATTCCAAGAACATCTTTTAAGCCTCTCATCATTTCTCCAAGTGTGGAATGGAAGCGTTGGACTTGAACGTTGACTGAGCTCGTGTAAGGAGATGATCGAAACATCTGAATGATCGATCATGAAGCTGATCGAAGCTAAACTAAATGATTTCTCGTTATCGATCACCACAGTCTTGGGTGTTCCGAAAGTGAAAAGCACTTTTCGAAGTTTTACCTGAAAATGTTTCCTAAATTTATCGAGTGCAGTAAGCACCAGCTTCCCTTCGGTTGAAAAGATATCTACATGCATTATTTCTCCTGGATATGTTGGGATATTATATAATCTAAAAATTGTCCCAACTTCCTAGCCATGCCTGGAAAGTAGTAGCTCTCAAGGATTTGAGCTTTATTTTCCTTCTCGTTCCTATACGCTCGTTTGTGAGTTTTAATAGTAAGGTCCCTTTTGATATCTGTAACTTGAAGCTGCGTACACCACACCTTATAATTGCTGAAAGTAGAAGGGTATATTTCCAAAATCATTCCCATAACGTGCTCTTCAGTTTTTATCACGTTGATAACCGATGAAGTGAGAAATTTCTTAGAGATCACCCTAAGTTTCTTTGGATTATATTCAAGTGCGACTATTGTATGTCGATGGTATGTTGGAAAGACTATTTCGAATTTATAATCTGCTGGGAGGAGTTGGTTTTAGAAGACGTTTATGGGGATTTCGACACTGAGAATTAGGTTTTATGTCGAATTTTCATCACTGTGCTTTGTGGGTGTTAACGGGTTTATCTGCGAAGATTGAGGAGGTCTGGAAGGGCGTCAACTACGATATTACTCCCGCTCAGCTTGTGTTGCAACTCGTGGTTATATTCTTCATTTAACTATTGTTGTTCTTGCTGCTTAACGCATAAGTAAAAGTGTGGTGGTCATTACAGATTTTGAAAAAGGCGGAGCCATACAAGTAACTACGTAGTGAGGTGTAAGCCCATATAATGGCTCACATCTCCTTTTCGTTAGCCGCATACCTCTCCTCAGTAGAACTAAGTGTTCGCGAGATAAATGTGATCGTTTACCCTTCTTTTGACAGTTCTAGGCATAAGTAGTAAGTTCGAAGGGTTTACTGAGATTTGGATATAAGAGGATGAGGTCTTGGGAAATCAGAGAATTTTTTATTTTAATAAAGGAATCATTGCGGTTTGGTCAAGGAAATTTTGGTTTTACGGGATTTTGTTTTGGACGTACGTCCCCTTTCCACTCTTTAAAGGACTGTTAGGAGTTTGGCAAGCTTTGCATAGTCTTGAACAAAGCGGCGATAATATTCCGACAAACCCAGAAATGAGCGTAGGTCTTTCAAGGTTTTTCCATTTTTTTTTATTTTTTTTTAATTATTAATAGCTATAACATATTTCAGACAAAAGTATTTGCATAGATGTAGGATTGACATAATTTGGTCGACACATATGACTGAAATAGTAATTACATTCAATTGTAAAATAAAAAGTGGTGAATGTGTTTATCTGAACACTATACCAAAATATAAACTGTTGATGGGGCCTTATTAAGTAATAAAAATTTACAAAAATAAGTGTTCATACAAATAAAGTATTCATAACAAAAGATAAAGTAAACAGGCAAGGAATAAAATAAGTTAAAATACATACAATATAATAAAATACAAAGTATAAAATATACGAGTAAAATGAAGGACATCATCTAAACAAAACAAAGTATTATACTTTGATTAAATATGCAAAATTAATTCAATCTCAGAATAGCTGAGAGACAGGAGCCATTCATGAATACCTGTCAAGAAAACTGTTTCCACTATTTCGCATTGTAAATTAATAGGAAGTGAATTGAATAACCGAGGTGCAGTAACACAGAACAACATAAAAAGTGACATTTCTTTATTATTGGTACAGACGCAACATTTCTAGTATTGACACGCAAATTATAGTTATCGTCAAACCTGAGTGCATAACAACCAGCATTTTTAAAGAATATTTTTAACACTTTGTAACAATATAAATGTCTAAGTTGTAGAATTCTAATTTTCTTAAACAGATCAAAGCTAGGTGTACATCGATTTACCTTGCAAACTATTCTTAGAGCATGTTTTTGTTTAAGTAATAAAGGTTTAATATTAGAAAAAATACAACAAGATAGCCCATATTGCAATTTATTGCAAATTTGAAAAATCATTCTTTGATCCAAAATAATACCCAAACACTTGTAACTATCGACATATTCAATTTTAAAGCATCTGTCAGTACAACATAGATTATAACTATAATACGTATAACATTTTTGGAATTTGTTTATTGGAAATCGGTTGCAACTTGGTGAATGATAATATAAAGGATATAAAGTCACTTAATATTGTACCTTTAATGTTGAAGAACATAGACTTAGTTTTGGTACTGATTAAGACCTTATGCTGCTTGAACCAATTCCTCAGTAGCTCTAGATCATAATTAACATCCACAAAGGTATCAAAATAATTTAAGTTTGAGTACGAGAGGGTTGTATCATCAGCAAAGGCTGTCACTTTTCTTTGAAAGATTGCAAAAATAAAGAATTTACATAGACTAAAAAAGGATCGGGTCCAAAACGAAGCCCTGTGTTACGCCCATATTTACAGATTAAGGGGAACAATTTTTGATCTTAATCACTTGTGTGTTCTGAAGATATGAAACGGACGACAGCATAAACAAATCCTCTAAGACCCGCAAAATAAAATTTATTTAATAGGAGCCTGTGGTCTACCATATCAAAAGTTTTTGTTATATCGATAAAAAGTGCAGCAGAAATCTTTGAATCATTTAAACTATTGTACAATTCCCCAATGAATTTTATTAAGGCACTTTCTGTACATCTTCCACTCCCGAAACCGAACTGAAATTCACTTAGGTAATTTATTCTCTTTAAAAACGAAAGAATTCTAGACTTCATTCCTTTTTCGAACATTTTTGAGAACACAGACAGAAGAGATATAGGACGTTAGATGTATAACAATGTGGTGTCCCCTTTTTTATGTAAATGTATCACAACCGCTGTTTTTAAGGCTACCGGAAAATTTTCTCGCCAAACGGAGGAATTGGAAAAGAATCAAAGAATCAAAGTTTTGAGAGACATTATGATCTTATGAATTTCAAAAGCTGAAAATTCTTCAGAATGAAAGGATTGTGATTTAAAACAGTCTTTTATAACAGCACTATTGCAATTACTTTTATTATTGTCATCGCTCCAATCATAAGTAGTGCTCAGGTTAGAAAAAAAGTCATTGAGCAAGTTTGCGACTTGCAATGGTTCCGTTACATTAGCATTATCAAGATTAAGTATAATGTAATAATTTTTCTTGCATCTATTTAATATTTCATTTACCACTCCCCATTCCTTTTTGGAATCGCCAGTATTTTGAGGTAACCTATTCCTGAAATACGTATGTATTCCTGCAATTTGGAATATTAAGTGTTAGCGCTAAGCAAATCTTTCATAATATCTTCTAAGTCTTTCATTATTAGGATGTCTTTTATTTTTGTTTTTTCTTAAAAGAGGTAGATTCATTCACTGCTTAAGACATTTTATTTATTGTGGTTGATTTGCTGGCTACAATTTGATAAGTGAAATAACAGTTTTTTGAGAAAGAAGTCAAAAGCAAGAGATGGATCTTGCGAGTTGAAAACATCGTCCCAAAGTTCAACATTTAGTTGAGCTCAAAATTATGTTTAATTGAGTCAATTTTCCTGCACTTTCTGCTTAGAAACTGCTTGGTACGGGAAACATTGTAGTCTAATTGTAGTCTAATAGTTGTCAAGCAATGGTCAGTTATTTTTAAGTCAAAGCCAGCTGTTTTATAATTGACAAAGTTGTTTCTATGAGTCCTTATGAATATATGGTCTGACGTGAATCGAGTTGGCTGGTTTAAAGCACAATCGAAGCCAAACGAAGAGAGGAACGATAGAAACTTGTCAGTATCGGGTTTGTTCTTACAATGCTGCAGCTCAGAGAAACCCAAGAACTTATCCAAAAAGACATTGACTTTGTATTTTTACAATCTATAAACACTTGTAAAACAATAACGAATATAAGAAATTTCACAAGAAATAACAGTAATATCGACTCTTTCCATTTCCCGAATGCTAATTTCACAGCCAATTAAATCATTTTTGTAGAATACTGCGACACCTCCGGATACGTGAGAATGATTGTAATTGGCTACAAAATTATAGCCTGAGATTTTATAATCATTAATTTCATGTTTCTGAAAGAAATATTGAATCGGGCAGGTGCTCCGATGATTGGAAAAAACGTCAAAATTGGTACACATACTATGAATATGTTGGTGGATTACAGAAAAACCAGAGTATTGCTGATTGCTTGGATGATCTATACAAAGGCAACTACAGATAGAAGATGAAAAACTTTTGTCACAACATGTAAAATCACGAGGATTAAGAAATGAAAAATTATAAGACATCTTAGAATAAAAAATTACATTAAATGTTGCTAAGTTTAGAAAAATCTTCTAAACGTTTATTGTAATTTTAATTACTTCACTATCTTCCATTTAACGTATGAAAATAGTTGAATTTCTCACCCAAACAAATTTGCATTTTCCACTTCGCTTCAGTTCATTTGCCCTTTTCAACATTAGCCTCGAGTAAGTAGATAGACAACAGATATATGTGTAAGAAATCATTCTGGACTCCATTCCTTTTTCAAAGATTTTTAAAATAACTGAAATAAGTGAAATGGGACGATAGTTATTTAAGCTGGAAGTCGCTCCTTTTTTATGCAATAGCTTTTTTAGCGCTTTTGGAAAAATACCATTTTGGTATTGAAAATGAAAATTGAAAATGAAACATAAATCATCTGATATGAAAAAGGATATTTGTTTCAAAAGAATGCTAGAGATATTGTCTTCAGAAGAAGAGTTTGAATTTTTTAGCGACATTATGATTCCATGTGTGAGCTGAAGTTATTTAAGAAAAAGCTTGCTGAATTAAAACTATCATCTCTTAAAGTTTTATTACAGCACAGTACGTTCGGATTGGATATATCCTGCTGGTTTGAGAAAAAATCGTTAAAAAAATCCGCAACCTTTTCAGAGTCGGACACAAATGTATTGTTGTATTCAATAGTAATAGCCACTTGAGTCTCGCTTCTATTTAAAATATTGTTCACGATGTCCCACTCCTTTTTCGAATTACCTAAATTTTCACTCAGTTTATTTCTGTAATATGAGTTTCTACAGAGAGGAATCTCAGTTTTTAGTTCAAGACAAAGTTTTTGGTAAAGAGTTCTCATTCTCGTATTATTTGGATGTTTTTTTTAAAGCAGTTGTGCAGTTTTTTTTCTTATATATTCTTTTCAACAGATAGATATTCATCCAAGACTTACGAAAAGTTAGATTTGAATCTTTACTTTCACGGAGTTGACAGTTATTCGAAATGTGGAACTGGAGTTTTGATAGAAATAGGTCAAATGCCAAGGACGGACCAAAAACGTCATCCCAAGACTCATAAGGTAATCAGATTTGAGAGCCACAAAATTGATTTTTTTTTTCGAGAAAAATTGATATGTCCGGGAAACAACCCTTTCAAACTGAAGGCTAACCAATTTATGATAAGTAATTTGTAAGTCGAAGACATCAGCCTTATAATGTCTATCATTGTTCCTTTGAAATTTAATAAAAATATGGTCTAGGCACGATAAACCTCTGGTTGGTTTATTAATTAATGATCTAAAACCAATAGACGCGAAAACAGCAAGAAAATTGTCTACAACATACATATATGTTAATTCAGACAAAATATCAATATTAAAATCACTAAGTAGAATTTCGTTCTTGCAGCTTTGATTATCTAAAAACACTGAAAATTCGTCCACGAAAGCAGTTATATAACGAAATGAAATTTGTATACACAAACAAAACAGAATGAAATACAATTAATGATAATCAGATCAGCAGTATGTATTGAGTTTAGGGAAAACAATCTCGCCAGAAATATTACTTTTACAAAACACTGTACATGAAACATAAGTGTTATTACAACAAGCATTAAAGGTATATGTTACTTAGGAATATTAAAATTAAAAACTTCACAATCAAAAATCCAAATTTCCGACAGAAAAATTAAATCAGGTAAATGAATTGAGGAAGCTAAATGAGCCAAGAATAAATCAAAGTTTTTTCTAATACTTCGTATATTTTGGTGAACGACAGAAAAGCTGGAATATGATTTTGGATTCGGATGTTCAACACATAGGCATTTAAATTCATCATTAGTTACAATTTCAAATGAACTAAATCAGTAAAAGAGTTATCCATGGAGGTGTTGTTAAATTACTAGTGTTACTCATTTAAAAAACAATAGGAAATTAATTTTCAAAATTAGCTAAGTCGTTAAACGAGTTAATTCTGATCGCTTTTTCACCCTCGCATTTCCTAATAAAAACTGATGATTCTTTGACCCAAACAAATTTACATTTATTATTCAATTTTGGGTTGTTAGCAGCTTTTAATAAGGATTTTGAATAAAAAGTTAATGAATCATGCATAATCATTTTATGTTTGCCACTGTTGTTACCAGCAACGTAGATTGTTGTTGGAACACGGATCATCAGCGAAGGATCAGGAGCGAAGTCTACAGCTGAATTTGGAATAGCCGAGTGAAGAGATCCGATGGCTGTTGCTTTCCCAAAAGAGATCTTAATCAGCGGGTTACGTGGGAGGTCCACAGAAATTGATTTTCTTCTCTGAGAGATGCATTTCTCACATTTAAAGAGTTGCGTGTCTTTTTTTATAAAATTCAATTTCTCTTTTGTCTAAGTTGGCACACTTAGCTTGATAAAATTCTTTGCACGTAAAGCATTGGATTTTTAACTCTGTTCTATCGACTTTCATGTTGCATGAACTGCACTTCATTTCAAATGTTTTAGTTGGCAATACACAATACAACAAAATTAAACCGAACTCAGAAACATAAGTTTAGTAATCACTTAAATAATCACAGTTAGAAAAGTCCGTAATTCAAACTTTATGTGGAAACACCTTTCATATTTCGCAAGAGTGGTGTACGTTGATTCAAATTGGCAAGTTCAAACGTCGAATAAAAATCATGGATCGATCTTCCCCTTCCCGCCAATAGCTAAGGTATTCTTGGAATGGATGTTTTGAAAGCTGCCAAGAGCATCCGTATATCCATAGGAAGTAACAGGATTGAGCCACCTCGTGAACCAGCAATCGGTTCAAGCTCTGTTTCTTCGAACAGCTGACTCAGTCTTGATACCTCCCAGAAAAGAAACGTTTATTTCCACAAATACTTTCAGTGCAGGACCCATAGAAGGCCTTGTTTCTCCTTTTGGCTATGATTTGCCAAAAGGAATTTTAGTTGGAAAGACTTTGACTTGTAACCAGAATGGAGCTGTTTTAGTACGAGTTGTCAACCTCGCGGATCATGCTTTCACCCTTCCTCGTAATACTCCAGTAGCTACGTTCGAAGAAGCCGGGGAAGCATGTGGATGATCTGCTCTTCAAGTCTCAAGTTCACCTTCAGCCAACGCAAATTAAATCGGCGCGGTGCTTACTTAATGACTTTTGCGACATTTTCTCCAGTGGTCCTAATGGTCTGGGTAGAACCGGCGTAGCGCAGCATAAAATAGATGTGGATGCAGCCTATTAAACAACCGCCACGTAGGTTGCCGCTGGCGAAGCAGGAAGAGGTACGCGAAATAATTGAAAAGATGTTGGCAAGCGATATCATTGAACCATCTAACATGGTCATCACCCATTGTAATGGTGGAAAAAAAAAGATCGCTCCACGCGCTTCTGTGTGGATTGCGGTAATCTGAACAATATGACCATAAGACCATAAAGACCATAAAGAACTCCTTCCCCTTGCCCCTAATAGACCATATAGTTTAGTACGGTTGATTGTCAGTCTGGCTACTGGCAGGCAGAAATGTGTCCAGGTGACCGAGAGAAAACAGCGTTTGTGACCAGAGATGGTTTGTGGCAATTCAAGGTTATGAGCATCGGTTTGACTAATGTACCTGCGACATTTGAACGATTGATGTCAATTGTTCTGAGAGAACTTTTCCTGGATACTTGTCTGGCGTATTTGAACGATATCCTGATTCATGGTAAGAGTTTTGAAGAGATGCTCTCTAACTTACATTCTCTTTTCAGTCGTTTGAGGGAAGCTGGGCTAAAAATAAATCCCACCAAATGCAATTTATTCTAAAAAGAGGTCTGTTTCCTGGGACATGTTGTTAGTAAGGCAGGAGTGTCACTCGATCCTGCTAAAATTGAGGCGGTGCGGACTTGGCCGATACCAAAAAACGTAACAGAAGTCAGAAGCTTTATTGGACTATGTACGTACTACTGCCAGTTCGTACCCTGATTCGCTGAAATAGACCGGCCCCTACACCGATTAACAGAAAAAAATATTGCATTTAATTGGGCTGCTGACTGTGATGTTGCATATAACTTATTGAAGAAATGCCTTACAACACCTCCGAGGTCATGTTCATCCTGATGCTGATTTTGTGCTGGACACTGGCGCTTGCTTGAAATAGGAGCTGTATTGTCGCAGATTCATGATGGAAAGGAGAGACTCAGCAAACTCGAACGCAATTACTGCCCCGCCCGCAAAGAATTGTTGGCTATGATTAAGACGACAGAACATTTCCACGTTTACTTTGTGGGCGAGAATTCTTTGTTCGTACCGACCATGCTGCTCTTAACTGCTGTCTTCAAGAATCCTTAAGGTCAACTTGCGCGTTGGC
This sequence comes from Merodon equestris, assembly GCA_958301585.1. Taxonomy (NCBI): domain Eukaryota; kingdom Metazoa; phylum Arthropoda; class Insecta; order Diptera; family Syrphidae; genus Merodon; species Merodon equestris. The sequence continues at coordinate 123,319,895 of OY284413.1, forward strand.
TAGAATGCATCCAACAATACCACTTTAAAATACAGCATCGCGCCGGCAAAGCCCATCTCAATGCTGACGCCCTTTGGCGCCGACCATGCGCTGATCAAGTGTATCACCATTGCGAGTCCAAGGAAGCAAATTACAGCGTCGACGAAAAGCATCCAGTAAATACACTTCTCCAAGTTGATGGCGAACTGGCCCCCGACAAGCTAAAGCATGTTCAGGAGAACGACAGCATTTTGAAGCTCGTCATTCAGTGAGTCGAAGCTGGTACGCGCCCTAATTGGAACAACGTTTCCGGAGGCAACAATCTGTTGAAAGCATATTGGGCTCAGTTTGCCGCTTTATTCTGCTGCATTCGGATCAAGGCCTTAATTTCGATGCGGAAAGATTTCAAAACATGATGGGGCCTATGAGTATTCACAAAACAAAAACTACGCCGTTACATCCGCAATCTGACGGTCTTGTCAAACGAACGAATAAAACTGTGTTGCACTATCTTTCTAAGTTCGTTAGCGATAAACAGGATGATTGGGATGACTTTTTGCCTTTGTTTGCCATTGCATATCGAGCGTCGCTGCAGGAATCAACTAAGCAGTCACCTTTTACCATGCTTTTTGGTCGGGAAATGAGATTACCTTCAGATTTGCTTTTCGGAGTGCCGCCCGGCGAGGTTTCTTTATGCGGTTATGCAAAGCAGCTACAGGAACAATTACAGGAGGTGCACGAACGAGCCAGGCACGAAATGCATCGAGCAGCCAAACGGATGAAAACCAGATACGACATTACTTCTAATGTTCCCTGCTTTAGGCCAGGAGATTTTGTCTGGTTTCATAACCTCAGAAGGAAGATCCGTGTGTCTCCGAAGCTTCAGTCTGATTGGGACGGCCCTTATCGCGTTCTGGATGTGACCGATGTGACTTTCAAAATTTGATTTGATTTGATGCCCCCATAGGGGCACTTTATTAGCTTAATGCAAGCCTTACCAAAAAACTATAACTTAACTTATTAACTAGGTGGCAGGGTGGAAACGATTAAGGAGAGTGCGAGGGGTTGTGGTATAGGGCAATTCTAAGGCTGGACTTTTTGAGGCGAAGGTCGAAAAGATTGGTGTTAGCATTGCGAAGCATTCTGGACATTGGTTCGTGGTAGCCATAATTTGTGAGTGTTTAATCGGAAAAGGGGCGTGGACCGAAGGTTACGTGGGTTGGTGTTAAGGGGAATCATGTGCAATAATGAGGGTGTTCAGGGTAGAGCTGATGACTGTACCGATTTCACCGAAAAAAGAAAAATCAAGAACTATTTGTTAAGAACGTTATAATTTATTGTGTGTCCTCGCACAAGTTTTGATTTAGAAGAGACTAACAATGAAATCCTGACTTGTATTTATAATCCCTTTTTTTGTTTTTGTTTTGAAAATGGGGTGAATAACCCAATGACCTACATTTGTTATATTCTGTGTATGTGTACGCTCTGCCATTTCCCCAGGTTTCGGAATGCATTGGGAGAATGGCAGATCGCATTACATTCCACATTCCACAAATTCGATTCTCGCGCATTTGACAAGTTCTCATTCGTCAAGTGCGCGAGTCACATGTTTTGTTTTTATTTGTTATTTGTTTATTTTAATTTTTGTTAAATTGTTTTTATTTAAATTATAAAATTGTTGAGTAGCAACATGCTCCCGGGCCAAACTATGTTTTTTCGTGGTGTCGTCGGGGGTGTGCATCTGTGGTGTTTTCTCGTTCGCGTTGTTGTGAAATTGTCTCCCTTCCGTGGCTTCTGCGAGGTCGTGGTGTCATCTTGGTGTATGTGTACTTGTATGTCGCTCGGTTCGGGGTGATTATGTGGAAGGAAAAATAAATTTAATAATGTCATTGATTGTGGTTATTGAAAATGTGCTAGACGGTGAAAGTTAAAATTTATATGGTGTTTGTTATTGTTTCCTTCATGTCGACCTGTCTGTCTAACGCGCCCGTCATTGTCGGTTTGGGGCTGTTTCGGTTGTCCGGTTTCGATGGGGGTTGTGAGTCGTACGGCGGAGTTGAGACCGGTAAGGGGGATAATTTCGCGATCGGACGTTTTAGAGTGTTTGTTGCGGTTCGTATGGTCACCACGCGCGTAAGACCATCGGCTCCCGGATAGAGTTGTTGTACTCGAGCGAGTATCCACGATGACGGTGGTAAGTTGTCTTCTTTCACCAAGACTATATCTCCAACGTTGATGTTTTGTTGTATTCGTAGCCACTTTGGTCGATGTTGAAGCTGCTGAAGATAAGTTGTGCTCCATTTCTTCCAGAAGTCTTGGGTAAGTCGTTGTAAATATTTCCATTTATCCAAATGGTTGACGTTTTTTTCAATTAGGTTTCTCTCAGGTGCGGTCCGAAGCGATGTGCCAATTAGGAAGTGACCCGGAGTTAGAACGTCTAAATCGTTGGGATCCTGGGACATGGGACATAGTGGTCTGGAGTTCAAACAAGCTTCAATTTGGGTGAGTAATGTGTAATATTCTTCGAAGGTTAGCTTGGAGACGCCAATGGTCCGTTTAAGGTGAAATTTTATGGACTTTACTCCTGCCTCCCAAAGGCCTCCAAAGTGTGGCGATGACGGGGGGTTAAAGTGCCATGTTGTCTTGAGTGCAGCAAGGCTGTTGGCGACCTCAGATGACCATTCTGTCGTGATGAATTTACTGTCCTTTAGGAGTTCGTTGTTCGCTCCTTTAAAGTTGGTGCCACAGTCACTGAATAGATTGGCACAGGTGCCCCGTCTGGCTATGAATCGTCGATATGCTGCGATGAAGGCTGACGAGCTAAGATCGCTTACCAGCTCGATGTGGATTGCCTTCGTAGATAAACAGACGAATACGGCTATATACCCTTTGGTTGACTTATTGCATCGACCCTTCCAAAGCTTGATTTCCACTGGACCCGCATAGTCCACTCCGGTGTTCGTGAATGGCCTCGATATGGTTACGCGTTCCACCGGCAAGCTTCCCATGAGCTGCTCCTGCATCTTCGCGTTGAATCTGTGGCAGCGTACGCATCTGTGTATGGTTGATTTCACGACACGTTTGGCGTTTGTTATCCAAAATGTGTTTCGGATCTCTGCCATCATGAGTTGTTGACCGCCATGAAGAGTGTTAAGATGGATGTCGCTTATAAGCAGCTTAGCGAAATGATGTGTATCCTTCAGGATGATTGGATGCCGTTGACTGTAAGGGCATGTTGAATTTGTCAGTCGTCCTCCTACCCTTAACATATTGTTCGCGTCGAGGAAGGGGTTCAAATTTTGTATTGAGCTCCCTTTTTGGAATTGCTTCTTGCAATTAGCGCCTTGATCTCTTCTGGGAACAGTTCTTGTTGAACCAGCTTGATGAGCTGATGTTGGGATGTTTCCAGTTCTTCTGCTGTGAGTGGATGAGTATTAAAAGGAAGCTTCTTATTGGCTTGTAGATTGTGGAAATACCTTCTCCATATTGCTACATTGCGAATAAGTCTTTTGAGACTAGAAAACCTTTGAAAGAAAGAGTTATTGATCACAATGTAGTGGGAGACCAAATGAACAAAATGGGTAAGTGTAGTTGTAAGGTTGTTTGTATAAAACATTGAAATATTTTCCTTTTTTTGTCTTTTCGTTTCTAAGTCGGTTTCGACGAGAATTTCTGCTGGGTGTTGCTGTGCAGTGAAGCCCTGCAGAAACTTGGGGCCACGCCACCACATGTCGCTTGTGGGAATCTCTTCCGGAGATAGCCCTCTGGATCCGATGTCAGCAGGATTTTCCTTCGATTTAACGTGTCGCCAGACGTTTGATCCGATTAAATTGTGGATCTTTGTCACCCGGTTTGCGACAAATGTTGTACGTGTTGATGGGCTCCCACGAATCCAGGCTAAGCAAATGGTCGAGTCGGACCATGCGTACGTTTCTGTGGTTGGGAGCTTCATTGTGTTGGAAATCCTATGCAAAAGCTTCGCCAAGGGATGTGCAGCACATAATTCTAAACGCGGGAGACAGATTTTTCTCACGTGAGCAACTCTGGTTTTAGCGGCGATGATACTTACTTGTTCTTTGCCATTGTGTATTACGCGTGCGTAGATGACGGCTGCGTAGGCTTTCTCGGAAGCGTCACTGAATCCATGAAGTTGTAATGTTGCTGCGCTTTCATGACCGATCCAGCGGGGAATTTCTATGTCTTGGAGGTTGTTCAGCCCATGCCGAAGGTGCAACCATTCCCTTTTGAGATCTTCAGAGAGAGGAGAGTCCCAAGAGGCCTCATTTCGCCAGAGCTCCTGGAGAATTAATTTTGCCTTGAGGACACACGGTGCGATCCAGCCAAGAGGGTCAAAGATGCGGGCAATGTCTGCTAAGACGGTTCGCTTAGTGTGTGTTTGGGTGCCATTGGATACCTAGTGTCTTAATGGCATCTGATGATTCGAAACTGAGTGGAAGGTTAACTTCTCTATCCTTTTCAGGAACTTGCTCCAGAACCTTTGATGAATTGCTCGCCCATTTGCGAAGTGGAAATCCACCGGAGTTCAATACTGAAATAATCTCCCTTTGGATATTGATGGCCTCTTCTTCGTTGTCAGCTCCGTATATCAGATCGTCAACGTAAAACCCCTCAGTAAGTACCTGATTTATGTTAGGATGTGAGTGTTTTGTGTCTATGGCCAGTTGATGCAGGGTTCGTATTGCCAGGTATGGAGCTGCTGCCGTGCCGAAGGTGACAGTGTCTAAGGCATATGTTTTGATAGGCTCTCGTGTCGTTGCTCTCCAGAGAATGAGCTGATATTGGGTATCCTCTCGTCCCATCCTAATTTGCCTACATCATTTTAATGTCCGCTGAGAAGGCTATTTTGAACCTTCTCCATTTTGTAAGTAGATCTATGATGTCTGGTTGCATGCGTGGGCCAACCAGCAAATGGTCATTGAGTGATTGACCAGTTGTTGTTTTGCAAGATGCGTCAAAAACAACTCGAAGTTTCGTCGTAGTGCTTGTCTCCTTGAAAACAGCATGATGAGGCAGGAAATAATGCTTCCTAGGCAGTAGTTGCTCTGATGAAACTTCTCTCATGTGTCCCAATTTAGCATATTCGCCTATGCATTCGGTGTATGCTTCCTTCAGTTTATTGTTCGATTTGAATTTTTGTTCTAGTTGGAGGAATCTTGCCATTGCTGACCGTTTTGAGTCACCAAGAGTAGGATGTTTATTCTCCTTAAACGGAAGTCGAACTTCATACCTTCCGTCGTGAAGACGCCTTGTTGTTTGTTGGTAGTGTTGTAGACACTGTTCTTCTTCCGATGTGAGTTTACGATGTTCGAGATTCTCCTCAATTTCCTAAAACTGCCTTAATTGGGACTCAAGTGTATTGTGGTGGTTCTGCACCGTGATTGGATTTGACTGCACTGCTTGAATCGTGTATCCGCTTAAAATCCATCCTAGATCGGTAAGCTGCGCTATAGGTGCTCCATCTTGACCCTTGACGAGTCCTTCAAGGATGATCGATGAATAGACGTCAGCTCCTAAAAGTAAATCGATCTTCCCAGGGTTATAATATGAGGGGTCAGCTAAGTTTAAATTGGACAGATGACTCCATCTGTCTTTATTTAAAGGTTGGGTTGGAAGCACCGATGTAAGGTGAGAAAAAACGAACGCCCTAACTTCGAGACAGAATGAATTTGTTTGGCAATACATTGTGAAGTGGGTCTGGTACCGCGACATGCCCTGTCACATTCGCGGTGATCTTGGTTCTCTTTAATCGTAGTAGTTGAGTTGCTCGTTCTGTTATAAACGATGCTTCAGAGCCTGGGTCCACTAGGGCTCTGAGAGTATGTTTCCTTCCGTCTATAGCCTTAACGTTGACCAAAGCCGTTGCTAATAAAACCTTTGCTTACAGTTGGTTGAAATTCGTTGTAAATGTTTTACTCGTATTTGTGGTTGAGGGACCAGTGTTCCTGGCTGAGTTGTTGGCTTCAATGTGTAACATTAAAAGCATCGATTACTGCTGTTGCATGTTGATGCATGGTGGTCGTACCCTAGGCAGTTGGAACATACTGCCTTTTCCTTTATTGCTTCTGCTCGATCTTTGGCATCCATGTTTAGAAAACGTTTGCATCGCCGAATGCTGTGGGGGCCGGTACACACGCGACAAAGAAATTGTTTAACCGACGATTTGGTGTGAAATGTGTTGGCCTTCTTAAAAGGATTAGTGGGCGAAGATTTAAGGGAATGATTGAGCTCCGAAATATTTTCTAGGGAACTGAAGCGACAGGAGATAAAGGAGAGAAATGTCTTAATGTCAGGGAGGGCTTTCGAATTGCCTATCTTGTCCTCCCAGTCTCTCTGTGTTTGGGGAGGTAATTTATGAAGCAATATATAGATGTGAATGCAGTCCCAACTATCAACTGCTATTCCAAGATTCGATAGTGCATGGATGCATTCCATAGTGGTATCATACAATGATTTTAAGGACGCGGCGGTTTCATGGGTAAGTTTACTCTGTTCTATTAAAAGGCGTAATTGAGTGTTAACAAGTTTTCTTTTATTTTGATATCTATCTATCAGAATTTCCCAAGCGGCGGAATAATTTTTCCCATCGATCGGAAGATGCTGAATTAGACGCGCAGCTTCACCTGACACAAAACTCTTTAGGAATTGGAGTTTTTGCACCTCTGAGAGTTCTATGTTCTGGTCGACCATGGTTTGGAATATGTTGTGAAACTCGCACCACTCCTCAAATTGTCCGGAAAAGTTTTTTATCTGTATTCGCGGAAGACGGATATCAGATACGGAAGACCGCGATTGATTGATACGGGAACAATCCAGATTCGCACCGTTACTCTCATTCAATTTCTCCAAATCATCGTGGAGAGAACCGATAAAGGTAAAATAGATTCTTTTTATTTCGGAGTATGTTTCATCTACCAAGTATTTTTCTTTTAGGGGATCTGCAGACGCACTAGTGATGTTAGAGTGTTCCTTCTTCGCACGTTTGAACAACTCTTCCACCTCCACTAAGCGCGCGTTCACATTCCCCCTCGATTTTCGCGCCGCGGAATTCTTTTGGTATTCTTCCAAGTCATTTGAAAGTTCCTTGAGGGTAAGCTCTTGGAATTCAATTGATTTGTTTAGTTTCGCCATCTCGGATTGCACTATTTCAACACAGGGTACGATGCAGAGAGCGAAGACAAAAGCGAGATAGATTGAGTTAGCAAATTGTTAGCACGAAGTCACTTATAGTTTAAGTTTGGATTAATATGCACTGTTTGTATGTTTGTATGTATGTTAATTAATGGTAATTAAATCGGTAATAATTCAATATAGGTAATTTAATATATGTAATATATGTAATTTATTTAATTTAATTAAGTAGATATATGTAAATGTTTTTTGTACTCAGCAGATATCCTGTTCGCCTTAGCTGTTGGGTGGTTGGATACCGCTGCCTTCTGGATCACTGCAACTGTAACTTCAACTGCAACTGGAACTGGATCTTCAACTGGAACTGTTCAACTGCAACTGTTCAACTGCAACGGTATCTTCAAGTGCTCGACTGCAACTGGATCTTCAACTGCAACTGGATCTTCAACTGCAACTGTAACTTCAACTGCAACTGGAACTGGATCTTCAACTGGAACTGTTCAACTGCAACTGTTCAACTGCAACCGTATCTTCAAGTGCTCGACTGCAACTGGATCTTCAACTGCAACTGGATCTTCAACTGCAACTGGATCTTCAACTGCAACTGGATCTTCAACTGCAACTGGATCTTCAACTGCAACTGGATCTTCAAGTGCAACTGCATCTTCAACTGCAACTGGATCTTCAACTGCAACTGGATCTTCAACTGCAACTGGATCTTCAACTGCAACTGGATCTTCAACTGCAACTGGATCTTCAACTGCAACTGGATCTTCAACTGCAACTGATCACTGATGGGGATCTGGTGGATCTGGACTTTGCACTACTACACTGCAGATCGCTGATTGGGATCTTTAATTGCTGCAGATCGTTGATAGGGATCTGACTTGGCACCTTTTATTGTTTAATTATTATTTGATTTATTTTATTTATTTCAGATCGCTGATGGGGATCCGAATTTTAATTAATTATCACAGATCGCTGATGGGGATCCGGCTCGAAGGACCAATGTTCAGGGTAGAGCTGATGACTGTACCGATTTCACCGAAAAAAGAAAAATCAAGAACTATTTGTTAAGAACGTTATAATTTATTGTGTGTCCTCGCACAAGTTTTGATTTAGAAGAGACTAACAATGAAATCCTGACTTGTATTTATAATCCCTTTTTTTGTTTTTGTTTTGAAAATGGGGTGAATAACCCAATGACCTACATTTGTTATATTCTGTGTATGTGTACGCTCTGCCATTTCCCCAGGTTTCGGAATGCATTGGGAGAATGGCAGATCGCATTACATTCCACATTCCACTAATTCGATTCTCGCGCATTTGACAAGTTCTCATTCGTCAAGTGCGCGAGTCACATGTTTTGTTTTTATTTGTTATTTGTTTATTTTAATTTTTGTTAAATTGTTTTTATTTAAATTATAAAATTGTTGAGTAGCAACAGAGGGGCTGTCAATGTTACCGCTGAGAAGGTCATGAATAAATGGAATGTCTGCAACGTCACGTCGATCTTTAAGGGGTTAGAGGTTGATTCATTTTAGACAATCCGTATAAGGTGGTAAATTAAGGGGGTCGGCCCAGGAACGGCCACGAAGGGCAAAACGGATAAATAAATTAAAAATTAAAATTAAAATTCGTAAGAGGGGACTTGGCTCGCATATTCGAGAAGGACCTAACGCAAGTGATGTATAATGATTTCGTAACGTAAGGATTCGAGAATTCTTTGGATCAACGTTTCACGAAACCAAGGGCAGAGTTAGCACGTTTTGTCGATATGGAGGCGAAAATCGAGTTCACGGTCAACCAAGAAGTTGACAGGAGGAACGGTTTCATTACGAATAATGTAGGTTCTGGGTGGTGAGGTAGACCGCTTGCGAGAAAAAGTAATGGTTTGGCGTTTACTGATATTGAGCTCGAGATGGTTTTTTTGACACCAAGTAGTGAACCTGCTAAGGTCGAATTGGAGAGAGCAGAAGTCGACAGGGGAAGATATGTGTTTAAATATTTTTATATCATCAGCATATGTGGAGAGCTGAGAGTTCAGAATAACGCTGTCAACATCATTAATGGTTAGAATAAATATCAGTGGGCCGAGATGACTGCCTTGCGGGACACCGGAGTCAGCATTAATTGGATCACAAATAGAAGATCTGAAGATAACGTTATATTGACGATCTTCAAGATAAGATTTGATCCCTGAGATAAAACCTTGAGAGAAACCGAAGGCAGTGAGCTTGAGGAGAATAATTTGGTGAGAAATTTTGTAAAAGGTTTTGTTGAAATCAGTGGCGACAACGGCTACTTCGTTGCCAGCTTCGAGTGCAAACGAACATTGTGAAACAAATTCGACTAGATTAGTGTTTGTCGATCGACCTTTTAGGAACCCATGTTGGTTAGGAGAAAATTTGTGTTTGCATTGAAACAATAGTGCATCATAAACGATGCTCTCGAAAAGTTTGGGTATGCATGAGAGCTTGGCAATGGTACGATAGTTGGACACATAATTTTTCAGTCCTTTTTTTGTGGACTAAAATGATATAAGCATATTTCCAAAGCTTAGGAAAGAGTCCAGAGCTTGGAAATAGAGCGGTAATGGATAGGTAAAATAAGATGGTTCGCGCACTTTTTTAATGCTATGCCAGGCAGACAGCAATGCTCGGGTCAGAGCTATAGGATTTCCGGGGGATAGCAAAGTAATACAACGGCGTAAGCCACACTTAAGAGTCGCGAGTTGGAACGTTGGAAGCATGAGTGGGCGCAGCTATTAGCTTGAAGAAATGATGGTTAGAAGGCGAGTAGACATCCTGTGCGTACAAGAGACGAAATGGCGAAACACCGGTAATCGGGCACGTTTCTTGGACGTTAAAACAAAAGCCTACAAGATGTTTTACTATGGATTGGAACAAGGAAAAAACGGAATCGCCATCATCCTTGCGGCAGAGTTACTTGGCAACGTCTTAACCATTTCAAAGTCCAGTGACCGTTTGATGGCTCTCAAATTGGTGATGCATGGTGAGGTGTGGAACATCGTAAGCGCATATGCCCCTCAAGTAGGATGCGAACAAAAAGAAAAGGAAGCATTCTGGCTAGATTTCCACAACCTTGTCAAAATCATCCCAAAGGAAGAGCTTTTGTTTGTTGGGGGAGATTTAAACGGACATGTCGGGAAGACAAGCGAAGACTATGAAGGCTACCACGGAGGGCTGGGATACGGCATCAGGAACTCTTCAGGTGAAGATATCCTAAACATGTGCAAGTCGTACGGTCTTATAGTGCTAAATACCATGTTCGTCAAACAAAGCCGGCACCTGGTCACTTATAGCAGCGGCGGAAATGAAACTCAAATAGACTATCATTTGGTATCCAGTTTCATGAAGCCACGAGCTAAAGATTGCAAAGTGATCCTGGGAGACGCGATCGCCCCTCAACACCGTCTCCTCCTGACTGAATTTTTTATGGATGCGAGAAAGAAGTCAAAGCAGCAAACGAAGGTGTCTGAGAGAATCAAGTGGTATAAGCTGGATAAAGGAAAAGGCGAAGCTTTTATCGCCAACATGGAAAACTACCTCTCTTCCATTATCGATGAGGTCGGTAATGAGGAGTGCAGAGCACAAGACATGTGGGATTCAATCTGGATCTGGCCTGGAGAAAGCCAAATCACTGCTCGGAACATCTAAAGGCCCCTGCCAACACGCAAAAGAAACCTGGTGGTGGACAGACGAAGCCAAAGCAGTGATACACGAAAAGAAAATGGCTTTCCAAGCTTGGTCAAAGTGCTCTTCGACTAATAGAGAGGAAAAAGCTCGCCGTGAAAAGGTATATAGATGTTGCAAAGGTATCGCGAAGAAAAAATGCACCGAATTCAAAGCGAAAAGCATGGAAGGCCTCTATCAGGAGTTGGAAGAAATATCGTCTTCCGCGTCTGACAGGAACCAGGCTACCCAGGAGCTTCGACAAAACAATTTGAATAAAGGAGCAAATATCTTTAAGATAGCCGCCCAGAGAAGAAGAAATGCTCAGGAGATTCGTTTCCCAAAGTTTATTAACAATGCTGAAGGCCAACTCCTTGTGGAAGACGAAAAAATTCTCCACAGATGGCGACAGTATTGCGAGGAACTTCTGAACGAACAGTTTCCCCGAGTCTACTTTCCAAGAGCCGCCCCGAATCATGCCGAAATATCCGACATCACAGTCGAAGAAGTTCGGTACGCGGTTAAAAACTCGAAGAAAAGAAAAGCTGTTGGGCCGGACGGGATACCCTCTGAGTTCTGGAAAAAGATGGGAGACATCGGGTCTAGATGGCTCATGGTTCTTATCTCCAAACTTATGAGAGGCGACACTATGCCTAATCAATGGAGGGAAAGCTATCTTCTTCCATTGCACAAAGGAAAGGGTGATACGCGAAATTGCGATAACTACCGTTCTGTCAAGCTGATGTCGCACACCATGAAGATCGTTGAACGGGTATTAGATAGCCGACTGCGGAAAATAATACGACTATCTGATGACCAGTGCGGGTTTGTCTCGGGTAAATCAACAACAGATGCAATCCAAAGTATAAGGATCATGATGGAAAAGCATCGTGATTCTTCAAAGGACTTGCATATGGTGTTGGTTGATTTCGAGAAGGCCTTTGACCGGCAACCAAGAGATCTTTTATGGGTAGCGCTAAGACGAAAAGGAGTTCCAGAAACCTACGTGCGAGTGATTATGGACATGTACGAGAGAGCAACGACAAGAGTAAGATGCACCGCAGGAGTCACCGAAGAGTTCGCAATCAAAGTCGGTGTACACCAAGAGAGCGTCCTCAGCCCACTGCTTTTTATAGCAGTCCTTGATTGGTTGCTTGAAGGAAAAGTGACGGACGGAAAGTGTGCACCAGCTATTCTTTGCTGACGATTTGGCCATTATAAGTGATGATCAGGCGTCCCTACAACGAGCACTTGATGTGTGGGTGGACATTTTTGAGGGACACGGGTATCGTATTAGTTCAAAGAAAACAGAGTATCTGTGCTGCCCGTTCTCTGACTCTCATCAGCCTATTCCAGACATTTACTTGAATGGAAGAGTGCTTCCCAAGTGTGAAAAGTTTAAATATCTGGGATCTATGATTAATAGAGAAGCAACTTGTGATGACGACATCAAACATCGCGTAAGCGTAGGGTGGATGAAGTGGCGGGAAAACTCCGCCATCTACTGTGATCGAAAAATGCCCCCTAAGCTGAAAGGAAGGCTCTACACTTCAGTTGTACGTCCGGCGCTCACATAGGGTACACAATGCTGGACAATGCACAAAAAGCATGACAGCGGGAGTAACAAAGCGTGACAGAATTAGAAGTTCAAAGATCCGAGGAAGCCTCCACGTAAAAGAAACCATCACAAGAAATATAGAGCGCGACCGACTCAGTTGGTATTGCCATGCCCCGTCCAAAAGGCGTTATCAATCAACATTCCAATTTCAACACGCAAAAAAAGGCAGGCCGAAAAACAATTGGTGCAAACAAATGCAAAAACACCAGCATTTGATTGGCCTCAGCGATGAAGTAATCCCAAATCCGCTACTTTCTGAGGTCAAACCGGCGGACCCCACAAGCGGACCAGTAGGAATGCAGTTAAGTGGGAAGGTTATGGTCCTACACTTCTGACCATAACAACGCCGGAGAAAAAATGAAACGAAGAAGAAGAAGATGCCAGGCAGACAGTCGGGGCCGGGAGAGTAGTCGTCCTTTAAGTTGCGTATTTTTTCGGCGATTAGGTCGGGAGTTATGTTCAGTGAAACAAGAGATGTCTGGGGGCAGTCTTTCAAATATCGGAAATAGTCGTGGTCGGGTGATTGGCTGAAGAAATGAGCAAAGAAATTGGCGATTCTTTCGGGTTCGTTAGAAGAGTTATTGAGAAAGTTAAATGTAGCGGGGTAGCTACCGGTTTTTCTTTTTGTATTAATGAAGAGGAAGAAACACTTGGGGTCAGAAATAGGGGAGGATTGCATTCTTTATTTCTTTATTTATTTATCTATCAAGTGTACAAAAACTTTAGTAGATAATAGCAGATTCATGTATTTGTTGAATTAAAGTAAATTAATAGTGTAATTACTCGTATCTACATGTAAAAATAAAGTTAAAATTAATAAAAAATTACGTAGTAGCATTCAGTAAAGCAATTTTGCACAAATTTCGACTTAGATTAAAATCAATAACATCATCATATAAATTATAGTTAAGACAAGCGCTATTGATTGGATTAAACCGAGCATAATTAGAGCTATGTTTAGAGATATATAAGAAATCATGTTGTTTGGGTCGCAGGCCGTGCGACGGAGCATATATTTTAATAGATGATAGTAGAACCGGACAAGTAATATGTCCAGCGATTACGTCCCTAGCGAATATTGCCGAGTAGTATACTCTCCGCTTGCTTAACTCCTTTAAACTAATCAATGCACATTTGGCATGATAAGGGGGGATAACTGAGTTCCAAGATATCTTACGCAATGCAAACTTAGAGAATCTCTTTTGGATCTTCTCAATTCGGTTAGATCTATTCAAGTAGAAGGGGTTCCACACAACACAACAGTATTCAAATACTGACCTGACTAGAGAAATATACAGGGTTTTCAGTGCATACGGATCTTGAAAGTCCTTTGTGTTGCGAAATAAGAAGCCCAACGTAGAGTTCGCTTTAGATACAATGTAGTCAATATGCATCGAGAAGTCAAGCTTCTTGTCAAAAACTACACCCAAATCTTTTTGTGTATTTAGTCTATTCAGGACGCTATTGTTAAGAGAGTATTCAAAGACAATGTCGGAAGATAACCTAGAAAAGGTCACTATCGAGCACTTGCTAATGTTAAAGTGTAGCCGTTAGCGCAGCACCATTCGGTTAGACTATTAATTTCATGTTGCAGATCTATAGCGTCAGAATAAGTCGATATTGACTTAAAGATTTTCAAGTCATCAGCGAATAGTAGACAATTAGAATAACGAACATACAAAGGTTGATCATTTATGAATAAAAGAAAAAGGAGTGGGCCTAGGTGGCTGCCTTGTGGAACTCCTGAGTAATTAACAATTACTTTCGACAGAGTAGTTCCAATATCGTGTACGACCAATGAGATAGTTTCGAATCCAGAGCAATAAATTGGAGTGGAACCCTAGAAGATGCAATTTAGAGATTAGCACATTGTGCTGAACGCGGTCAAACGCTTTCGAAAAGTCTGTGTAGATAGTGTCAACCTGACAATGACTTTCCATACTTTTGATTATATAATTGGTGAAAATTACCAGATTAGTTGCCGTGGATCTACCAGTAACAAAACCATGCTGGAGTTCAGAAATATGATTCTGAAAAACGAAGTAAAGCTTTTTCTTAATGATTGCTTCAAAAATCTTGGGAATAAGCTAAAGTTTGGCAATGGGCCTATAATTTTCAACAGAATTTTTGGAGCCAGCTTTATGGATGGGTACAATAAAAGACGGTTTCCAGCGGCTTAGGAATTCACCACAACTCAGCGACATATTAAAAATTATGCAAAGAGGTTTAGCTAAAGACCGACTACAAGATTTTAAAAGTAACGGGGGGAAGTTATCAGGGGCGATACTTTCACTGGACCCGAGGGATGATAGTTCCAAGAAAACATCATCTTGTGGGAATTACTACCATAGTCAATATTTTCATTAATGAAGTTGGATTGGAAAAACGAAGCCAACATATCGTATTTAAATCATTACTAGGAACTCCGTTAAAACACCATGGTATTAGGAAGACCGACAGACTTGCGCCTAGAATTTAGAAACGACCAAAAACATTTACTATCGTATTTTATTTTGCGCTCAATAGAAGAAATATACTGTCGAAAGGTGAAACGTTTTAAAAACTCATATTCCCTTCTTAATTGGTGAAACTGGTCATCGAGAGACGCTGAATTTTTGCCTAATTTATAAGGTTTAAGCATTGCGTTCTTTAGACGCGATAAACTTTTTGTAAACCAGACAGGTCTATTGGAAAATATGTTACGTTTTAGTGATGTGAACCTCGCAACGTATGATTTAAAAATATCTTCAAATATAGCATACGCATTTTCTAGACTATCGGTTGAAAGGATTGAGTGCCAATCAACTTGTGATAAAGCATTATTTATTAAGCTAAAATTGGCTTTCTTATAATCCAGTGACGATATATTGGAGGTATTTACCGAAGTAAACAAATTTAACACAGATAAATTGAACGAAATATGCAGTGCATTATGATGAATTCTATCACTAAGCAAAGGAAAAGTAGCATTATTAACAGAGACTTCAAGTTCTTCATCGATTAAAATTAAATCTAACATATTGCCTAAAGAGTTAGTAATTACATTTACATGTCGAAGATTTAAAGAATACATAGAATCGATTACTTCAAGTTCATGGTACTTTGAGACATTAAGCGGAAAAACACATTTATCATCCACAGAGAGAATCCACTTTACATTAGTTAGATTAAAATCACCTAAGACTACAGAAAAAGATTTGCTACCTAGAGATTTCACAATGGATTTTATATTTCTTTTATGAGTTTCATAAATTGCATTATCTGATCCGGGAGGAATATATGAGACAAAGAAGTAAATATAAGAATTATTCACCTCAGCTGAAGATTTAATATGAATACGCACACAAATTTGTTCAATCATACCTGACGAATCAGGTAATGCAATTTGTTCACTCTTGAAAGAACCGCCAGCAAAACACCTCCACCTCTGATGAGACCAGTTTGACCAGTACATCTGTCTTTACGGAAGACATCATACATAGAGGTGAATAATTCTTCGGAGAAAATATTGTCATTTAACCACGTCTCGGTTAGGGCGATAACAGCGTAGGGAGAATCGAGAATCAGCAGCAGCAGAATGGAACATGTTCGTCTTTGTTCTTAGCCCCCCCCCCCACGTTATGGTAGAAAAGAGAGAGGGCGCCAGAAGTGGACGATGGGACATCAGAAAAATGTGGTGGCCGGGATGGGATATTATTATGTTGCATTATTCGATCGTTTGAGAGGGGTCGGGTACCTCGTTTTTTGAGTGAAATTGGAATACACGCACTCGAATACCTTTCAGCCATACATTCGAATTTAGGAAAGTTGGCATCAAATCAGCCGGTACACCAAGTTTGAAGTTGACATGTTCAGGTATCGGAGGTAGAATGATTGACATGGCAAATTTAGTGTAGGACTCTATGTAATTAAAAGGGCAAGTTGGATCTAAGATAAGCTTCCAAATTTTTGTTTCTTTTATTGCGCAAAGAGCATTGTTCCTTTGTATACCAAGGCAGAGATGAAGTGTAATTATTTATTGGTGAATATGGGACTGAAAGAATGAAGCAGCTGAGGATTTTGGAGTAAAATAGCGCAAGAGTTCCGTTTATGGATATGTGTGAGTTAGGGTTAAGGAGGAAATTAAAATTAACATTGTTGAGCAGATTATGGAGTATCTTCGGAGGGAAGAAGAGTTAATTGAGTCTCGAGTGAAAGAGTAACCGATAGAGGTGGATGAAGAGGGTTTAAAGTAGAGAGAAAATGGTTACTCGGGGTAACAAGGCAATTCACGGCGTTAGTTGAGAAAATCAGGTCGAGTTGTCTGTCCATGTTATTGGTGATGTTACTGAGTTGCAGAAGGCCGGAGTCAGGGAAATGAGCCGTGAAAAGGATTTCTTTACCTGAGGAGAGGTTAGCGGCGATAAAGTGGGTCTCATCATCGGTTTGAACCCATTTCAGGTGTGGGAGATTAAAATCGCCACAGATGATGATGATGTCATTGGGTTCGGAGATATTAACGGCGAGTTGGTAGCAATGTGTGGGCTGTGAGGATCTTAAGTAACAGCAGGCAGGATAAAGTTTCTGTTTAGGGAGACTTATTGAGGCACTAGTGAAGTTGAAGTCAGCGGAATTCGACGATTTGGAGGGCAAGGGATCATAGCGGCTGCGGATTGCTAAGGGAACTCGACCATCCGGATCGGCAGAGTTGTCGCGTCCATCGGCCCGAAACAGAATGAAATCTGATGTGAATAACTCGCTGTCTCCAATGCTGGAGCATAAATTCGTTTCAGTTAAGGCAAATATATCGTTGGGTAGGTTTTGGGAGTTAAGGAGTACTGCGGAGGTTTTGTTGCGTAACCCTCTGACGTTTTGATAGTACAGGGATATGTTTTTGTAAGAGATATTTGATGGGTGGGGAGGTGTTTAGGTTAGGATTTAAAATAGTTTTTGAGATTAGACTTTGCAAGTGTGCGATGCGCTTTGAACTGACATGGGCGGCGAATGTGGAGACGTCGTTATTTACATCAATGGGAGAGATATTAAGGCTTTCGTGAAATCGGATAAAGGTCTTTTTTTAACGCGTGGGGGTCTGTGGGTAAGCCTTTGTGGTGGATTGAAACTATGACGTTGGTTTTAGTTTTGGCGTCAATACAAATGGAGTCAGGTTTGTCGTGGAGATAGGCCAAATAAAGGCGTACATTTTGGTAGATTCTTCTGTCTCTTAAACGTGGCATAACATAGCTGTCTTCGGCGTTAAGCTCGGCGAGATGTTTGGTGAAATTGACCGTGGGAGGGAGAAGTGGATCTAAGAAAGTGGGGGAGGCGAGAGGGAAGGTCAAGTTGTGAGAAGCTGAGGAGATGGAGGGGCTGGAGGGGGTGTTGTAAGAAGCTGAGGAGGTCGGGTACCGAGGAAATTTTTTTCAAACATGGGGACCCGTAACAAAGGTGCCTGATAGGCGTGCTTTAGTCCAAGGACGGGAGAGTGTAACAAATGTGTTACGTTTGGCTGAACACAAATATGACAACTGTCATTTTGTTTTTTTTCGGTTGTGGTGGGTGGCAGAACATAGAGAATTAACGTAGGCGTGGTTACCAAGAATAGACTTGCAGAAATAAAGAATTTTATTAAAGAACTCTCTACCTTTTATTTTAACGCAAAATTTATAACAATATGCATTATTCAGTGCATTGTTGAACAGGATGGTGTACCTCTTTACAGCCATTGGCGGGAAGTGCCTAAGCACAATATTGGATATACCGTCGACTCCCGCGGTTTTTTCCATCTTCAATGACTCGAAGATCATCTAAGGTTCTTCCGTCAAAATGAATAGGGTTTTAGCCCCCTCACTGGCGGAGGCATTGTTTGCCATTGTTTCACTGAACTTGGTAAAGCCAAGGTTCTCGATATCATTTCGAAGGCAGAAGTGATGAAGCATGATTCTGTTCTTCAAGTCGTGATTCACCTAGTATGCTTTCTGGAAAAGAGCTTCCACTGTCGTCACCTTCTCCTGAAGATCCTCGATCATGAAAAAGTCATCATCCAGGATGGCGCTCTCTGGACCTATGCTAACTGTTCGTAGCAAATGTCTGTTGTTCCAATGCAAACTTACGGATATTCTGTAATTATTTTTGATCAACTGTTGGAGATTTATAATCAGTGACTTCAGTGTCCTGACCTACGACTTTGGTCTGTCGGTAAAACGCCTGTACACGAGTTTGAGTCTTGTCAGGAGTCTTCTTTTGCGTCAGTTGTCGCATTTCGGTATACGTTTGTGGTATCGTGCTCTCGTTGGCGTTCATTGTATAATGATATCGTCCATTTGTTTGAGGTACCTGTCAATGTCGTAGTTTGACAGGTTCCTATTGGTCGGTGGGAAGGAGAGGCTCGAAGTGAGCGATCTCCTGAAGGAATTGACAAAGCGTGACCAGCGCGTCCTACTAAAATCGTATCATTGCGTTTGGACAAATATACAACCCGTCAGTTACTGTGATCACGGCACATAGAGCGCAATGGTTACGTAAACAGTTAGACCATTTCTTCGTGCCTGCCAATCTCAGTCGAGTGTCTATCAGCATGACATCCAAATAGGAGCCGCTCCTAGGATACAATGGAGCAACTTGACTCTAAATTCAATGTTGCGACTTAGTTGGCTCCCCCTTATGTTGGGAATGTTATTCCCACAATCACTATGTTGGCATTTCGATGGTCATCCGTCAAGTTGTCTTTGGGGTGATTATTATTTTGTTATTCAAAATTATGAGTTGTTTGGTGTTTAATCAAAGGATCGAGCGTGATGACTTTGGAAGTGTTACCTCCAATGACTGCAATTGCATACTTCATTGCTCTTGTGTAAATCTCAGCGCAACAGACGGTGAGTTTTTTAATTCAAATGCAGCGGGATTCCGGTGCGAAAAGTGTTCGATTATTTGTCGGAGGTCGCTGCACTGGCAACCTTTGGAGCAACATGTTCGGCCAGCTATTGCAACTTCAGCGAGGGAACAACAGCCACATAGGAAGCTTAAAACCTCTTCGTCTACAGTAAGAAAAACAATGGGTAAGACCAAAAACACCGCAACAACAGGCTGTTTTGCCAAAGAACGAGTATACTGACTCTCTACGCACTTCGTTAACTCTAAGTTAGCAGCAGTAGAAGCAACCGCAGTCAAAAAAGTATCATTTATGTCCAACTCTTTTCTACTACATTGAAAAACAAACTTATGCGGAGTGAGAAAACAAAGAAAAATATTTTAAAAAATACTCTTTTTAATGACAAAAATGCAGATAATATTTACATTAATGAAAGTCTTACAAAACATAATATATAATAGCATAATAGCATAATAGCATAATAGCAGCGAAAAAGTTAAAAATTTTAAAAAAAATGTAAATATGTTTGGGTTAAGAATGGTCGTATTTTGTTAAGGAAAGTTGAAAAAGGCAAGTTTACTGTGATAAGATCGCTTGACGATCTCGATAATTTTATTAAGCATCTATCAAGGATATAAGACAAATATTGAAAAAACAATATGAATTGCACAATAGCATTAATCCTGTCTTTGGTACCCTTAGCAATAATAATTTTTTTGGTTTTGACTTTGATACTAGTTCCATACTAATAGTGCATCAAAACATCTGGAGCTTTAGAAGAAATTTTGATTCCCTAGTCGCTAATCTTGAATCTTTTAACAGAAAGCCTGACTTTGTTTTTGTTTCTCAAATTTGGATTTTTGCTTCTGAAATTGACGATTTTATTATTCCTGGCTATAATTTCTTTGCAATTCTTAATGAGTCTTATAGTGCAGGTGGCATAGGAGTATTTGCTAAAGATGCATTCTGTTTGAATTTCATAAATTGCAATTTTGAAAGTTCAGATTCGTGGCCTTAACATTAGTGTGTCTGTACAGGCTTAATTTTTATTCCTTAGAGAATTTCATTGAGGAATTTTCAAGTATTTTAAATAATAATAAGGCTGCGGATCTTATATTGCTAGGATGATGATACCGATATACAATGATATTACAGATTCGTATTGCACAGTCTTAGCTGAGTATGGTTTGTTTTCTCTCTTATATCACGCGGCCCTCCTCTGAATCCTGTTTAGATCATGTGTTTGCTCACCTAATACTTGTGTTAGTATAAATCTTGATTTACAGATTAGAGATCATTGTATGACAGGTATTTTGATTCATTGATTCATTGCAAAGACAATGGTTTTTCCCTTTCATTAAAACCCATTATTCAATTTGACCATCTTAATCAGAGACTTCTCTTTGAAAGTTGGGAGAAAATATATAATGAGACCTATGTTAACCAAGCAGACGAAAATTTTTTAACAATTTTGAATAACCATGTCAAAGATTCCACTAAGACTATTAAACCGAAAAGATCTGATAATAGACAAAAACCTTGGTTGAACAGAAATATCTTAACGAAATTTAAGTTAAAGAATCAACTTGGAGTTAAATGCTCGAAACATCCTCAGAACACCTCTTTAATAAAACGATATAAAAATATTGGCAAGAAACTCAATAAAGACATAAAAGACTGTCGCGACCAATTCTATCGGTGTGAATTTGGCAAATGTAGAAGGAATCTAAGAAAGGAATGGGAACTGTTTAATCATATGTTTAATCGTCGTGTAAAAAGGAACAAACCAAAATTACCCTTCAAATCGGTTCCTCTGAAATTTCAGACCCTTACACCATTGCTAATGGATTCAATAATTATTTCGCTTCAGTTGCATTAACATCTGTTCCACCTAAAAACTTTAATTCTTGGCAATGTTGCGCCAGCTGGAGAAGAATCCAGGATGTCTCTGTTTGCAGTAATAGCTTTTACTTTGATCATATATCAAACAATACGCACTCCCGTGGTGTAAATGGGTTATCTAACCACTTCCTAAAGAAAATTTCTTTCAAGGTTGTTGATATTTTAGCGCATATTTTTAACACAAGTGAAGTATCAGGAGTCTTCCCAAATGGTTTAAAATGTGCTATTGTCATTCCGCTTTTTAAGAAGAGTAATCCAAAGGATAAAAGCAGCTATAGACCTATTTCACTCTTATCGACTATTTCGAAAGTATTCGAAAAAGCAATAAAAAGAGGGGTAGTGATCATTTTAGTTAAAAACAACTTCCTTAGCGCAAAACAATTTGGATTCACTTTTAATTTAATTATTTATCACGCCAAACCATGTTTTTGTTTTATTAATGATGTGGCATTTAATAAATTTTTTTAAACATACAGAATGTCACTACTATTCTCAAGGAAATATTATTTAAATTGTAAAAAAATATCTTGTTAATGTTAATAGTCGGGAATATGAATAAAAATGAATGAAATGAATGAATGAATTTAAGTCGGCGGCCATAATGTAGAAGTTTTCTACCAAGTTTAAGCGGAGAGTTCGAAAAAATATCTCGAGCCCTGCGATGAAAAAGTTGGGCCCTGCTTCTCCTCGAGCTTCTGCTTCCGAGTCAGTTTTTATTTCTTGATGTCCTGGAATTTATAACATCCCCGAGCGTTTCCAGAGTGTCCTCGGTTCCTACACAAGACACACTCGAGCTAATTTCTGTCCGCCACCTTGTCTTTCCCAAGGTTGCATTCCTCATTCTTGTGGCTTTTTGGGCATTTAACGCATCGAGGCTGCATTTCGCAGTTCGACGCGCCATGCCCGAACCTTTGACAGCGGGTACATTGCAAAACGTTTCCGCTCCTCTTTAATTTATTTCCACTTGACAGTCTAGGACGCTAAGGAAGTGATCTTAGCTTTTCCAGCCTGCTATTGGGTGTGAGTTGATCCAGGAAGAAGGGTATTATCCGCTTCTCCGTCAGAAGCTCAACGTGGAGAATGGCTTAACCCCCACGAATTTGAAGTCATCGCTCTCGAGCTAGAGCTCTTGGAATTCTATTGACTCTTCTGTGCTTTTTCATGTCGGCGGCCGATCCGATTCCTACGCCGTCCCCAACATCTCCTCCTACAACTTCTAGCTTACTTCAGAAGCAGCAGAAAAAAGAACGGAACAAAAACGCATATCAACAGACGGGGGATCCTTACCGGCGAGGTTCCGATTGCGGGTCGGGCACTTTACCACTGCCCGAGAATCATGAATAGGATTCCAAAGTACTTTAGTGTATCAGCTCGTATATTTGCAGGACACGGGTGACACTCTTTTTCCAAAAGGAAAATTCTGTTGGATCACCTGAGAAATTTCTTAGGCAACGTACGACGCTCGGTATTTTATCCAGATGGTCTAGCCTGTCGCTATATTCACTAATTATTTATTACATTCTATTCATTTATACCATTCTTCTACCGATCCTACGATTCCGGGGGACCAGTGGGTGCGACACGAAAGTTTAATTTTTTAGCAGACGCGACGGCTACTTGAGGCGACTGGAACTAACTATTCGGTCGGGGTGAAAATAACTCTTAAACAAGCACTGTGGCCACTTTAGGCGACTGGCTTTTTACTAAGCACTCGGGGTAACGATAACTTATATCTTTTATTTACTTGCGACACTACTGGTCCCTGCTCACTCTTCCATTCAATATATTTAAATTTTTTGAATTAAAAAAATATTTTTCCTTCTGGACAAACTCCGTTTATTTCGATAGTTCAATTACGACTAAATGAACAGAGAAGAATCTAATTCTAACTTAACCTACTGGGAGAGAGGGATACGTAAAGGAATGTGGGAAAGGAAGGAAAAAACTAAAGTATCAGATGACGAGTGCTCGGCGTGGAAATGAAACTCTGGTACTTCTTGGTAGTACATTTTCGCCACTAAAAACCTTTTAATAAGAGAGATGAGCAAATTTTCGCTGTCGGCTGACAATCAACGCCATTTATGTTTGCATTTGGCAATGTGTACATGAATTTAACTAGTTTACTAGTGCTTACTAGTCAGTATCATCGCTTTTTATAGGACGTACGATATGTGGTATACTCATATGTATACGTACGGGATAAAAAAGAAGATGTGTGTCGCGATAGGTTGATTTTAATGCACAAATATAAAACTACCGCCGATATGAATTATGTAAAAGCAAATTAATACCCTCGCTCTAGTTATTGTCGGGACATCAAAAAGATTGGGCAATTCGGGTGCTTCGATGTTGGTATGGAAAATGTATACGTGCTAAGCACATAGTGGTTTCACTTTTAACATTTTTTTAAATCTATTTGAAAATCTACAGTGATTACAAAAGCCCGTAACGGGTTCGAAAAGTGAAGAGGTTAGCTTCTTTTTGCAGCCTTAATTATTTATATTCCTCTTGGTTAGAACATTTACAATAATTATCACGTAACACAATGCCTTCTTGATAAGTGGAATTATTTTTGCTTTTATGTAGAGGTACAAAATTCGATTTTCACGATTCTTTTCCACGAACTAAATCACCCCCAAACCGTCACAGAACTGAGCTTTTTAAGAAATTATGCAAGTAACAAGTAAGTATTACAACAGAGCATTCTCCCGGTTCCAAATTCATTAGTTTCTTGGAAAACCCCAAATCTGAAATTCGGTATGCCAAATACATTTTCCAACACTTTCCCTGCCGGGAATCAAGTGGTAATTGGAAATTAAATTGTTTTGTGTTATACATACGACACATTCGCACTTTGTGCGAAACAATGATGATATGGTTTAGCAATCTTTGAAAAAACTTCTTTCTTAGCAACCAACTAACCAAACGGTCGAGCCATAAGATTTTTGTCATTATTGTTATAGTCTTGGTTGTTCGCGCATTAAAAATAAATATTATTATTATTATTATTATTTTATTGAATAGTAAGTAAATTACATAATCAATAATAACTTAAAACTAGAATTAGCTACCAGGGCTATCTACTAGTTAGAGCAAGATTAGATAAGGTTAACAAGATCCAGAGAAGATATAATTTTAAAAACAGTGTTAATGTGTTCGGTGTTGACGATAGTTAGAAGTTCATTTAGACTATGATCGGTCATTTTTTTGCAGGTTGAGATGACTTTTTCGCAGGAGAGCAGGTGATACATATTAAGAACTGGTTTATCTTCGCATAGGTGACAGGTAGCGGGAAGAACTTTTTTGAATAGATGTTTGTGTGTGATGTAAGAGTGGCCAAGTCTGAGTCTGATGTAAATTTTTAATTTCTTGTAAGAGATATTGTTGGGGTAGATTGGATTTACGCCGTTTGGGTTGAATTTCTTATAAATGTGGTTGTAAAGGGTCCGCCATCTAAGGTTTTTTTTTTCAAGTAGTGCTTATTTCGTGAATGGTAACACTTAGCTCATGTCTGATTTGACAGATAATTAGTTTTATCCTTCCGCTGAACGAATATGGTTGTGTATACGCTTGAACAACGCTGGGAAATATTGCGACATTACTTTGAAAATCATGGTAATGTTGCAGAATGTGTGCGAAAATTGCGTACGGATTTTGGAAGAAGAGAAGCACCGTCAGCTCCGTATGTTCGTTATCTTGTGAAAAAAGTGAAAGAAACTGGCATCCTCATCGATAAACCAAAGCGTGAAAAGCCAAAAACAGTGCGTACACCCGAGAATATTGCTGCTGCGGCAGAAAGTGTGCGTGAAGCGCCATCAACATCAATTCACCGTCGTTCTCAACAATTGAACATTTCGGAGACATCATTGAGACGAATTTTGCATAAAGACCTTGGTATGACGCCATACAAAGTCCAATTGGTTCAGGAGTTGAAGCCATCTGACCATCCAATGCGTTTTCGCTTCGCTAAGTGGGCCTGCGATCGACTTACAGAAGATGCCGATTTTGCCAAAAAAATCATCTTTTCAGATGAAGCTCATTTTGATCTTGGCGGGTATGTAAACAAGCAAAATTGTCGCATTTGGGGCACAGAAAACCCGCACGCATACATTGAAAAGCCGGTGCACTCAAAACGAGCCACTGTTTGGTGCGGATTTTGGTCCAGAGGCATAATTGGGCCATTTTTCTTCGAAAATGAGCAAGGAGTGGCCGTTACAGTCAATGGCGATCGTTATCGGGCCATGTTGAACGAATTTTTGTTCACAAAAATTGAAGAGGAGGATATTGGCAACATTTGGTTTCAACAGGACGGCGCTACGTGCCACACAGCCGAAGCTACACTCGATGTTTTGCGCCCTGTTTTTGAAGATCGCATTATCAGCCGCAGAGCTGATGTCGTTTGGCCACCTCGGAGCTGCGATTTGACACCGTTGGACTATTATTTGTGGGGTGCCGTCAAAGATAAGTGTTACGCCGACAAGCCAGAGACAATTGACGCTTTAAAGGACAATATTCGTGAAGCCATTGGTGAAATACAGCTGCACACAATCGATAATGTGCTAAAAAATTGGACCGATCGTGTAGGCTACTGCATGGCCAGCCGAGGCAGCCATTTGAATGAAATTATTTTCCATTATTAACCGGAAGGATTGTACTTTCAAATAAAAAAAGAAATTTGAGAAAATATTCAGTAGTTTTTTTTATAGCATTTTCAAAAAAAAAAAAAGTTATTTGGCGGACCCTATAGTTTAACCATGCGGACTTTCTCTTGTATTTCCAGTTGTATATAATAAAGTTTTGATGTCTTTATTGCTGTGCTGGTAAAACATTCTTAAAGGGTCTTTGAATGCGGACCTGGCTTCTCTATCAGCTACTTCATTGCCTCTGATATCTGAGTGACCAGGAATCCAGACGATTTTCAGCGTTTTGCTGTTCAAAATAAGGAGATCACGTATGATTCCGACAATAGCATTGGAATTGGATATGTTTTTGACGGCAGATATAGTCGATAGACTATCGGTGAAAACGACTGTCTTTTTTTTATTAGCATGCGTTATTGCCTTGTAAATCGCAAATGCTTCTGCGGTGAAGATAGATGTAAAACTTGGCAATAGACCTTTGGAGATGACTAAGCCATTTTCGTTAACAACTGAAAATGATGTGTGGTGTTAGATTTGGAGGCATCCGTAAAAAGTAGGTTCCAACCAAGAGCTTTATAGTAATTTGCAATGCTTAAATATAAGGTCTTGTAGATGTTGACGTTGGTGTGAGATTTGGTATATTTACAAAGATTCCAAGGTGGTTGAGTATGTTTGTAACGGTTTGGGGTGAAGACGGGAATATCTAAGCCTTTAGCAAACGTGAGTACATTGCATAAAGTTGATTGAAGTCTCTGTTTTCTTTTCCGGTTAAGGGCTCTCTTGACGTCATCATGGATAGGTGTGCGATTTGGTGAGTTAATTTTTTGAATGATGCTTGAGGTAAGGTAGCTGATTCTGTCACTCAAGTTTGGCAGGCCTGTTTCGGTTAGTATGTTGATGATGGGTGTTGAGTGGATTGCTTTCAAACTTGTTCTGACGGCCGCGTGGTATGGTGTTGTGATGAGCTGCATTGAAGATTTGGAGCATTTGCCGTATATAGGCAGACCGTAATCAATTTTAGATAAAATAATAGCTTTGGTTATATTTACTAAAGTATTTACATTTGAACAACTTTTTTTACAAGATAGATATTTAACAACATTGACCCTGGCAGTAAGGTTTTTTCTGATATAAATACAATGGTTTTTAAAAGAATATTTCGAATCAAATACAATACCGAGAATTTTTGTAGAATTGACATTTTTCATAATTGTGTTATTAAAGCTAACTTCAATAAATTTGCTACATTTGTGTTTTTTACAAATATGGAATATTTCCGATTTCGAAGATGAAATAGTGGAGCCTGAGAATAAGCTCCAACTTAGAAGAGCTTCGGTAATACGGGCAAAGGTATCACCCAGTACAACTAGGTCTTTACATTTTGAAAAAATGACCAGATCGTCAGCGTAGAGTGTATGCTCTACATTTTTGAAGCTATCTATTATTTTGCTTATTTCGTTAAAAGCTACAGTGAATAAAACCACGGATAATGGCGACCCTTGGAGGATACCGTTTTTTAATTTGTGGACTTTCGAATACGTGCTATAGTGTTTAATACGGAAGCACGTGTTGGAAAGGAAAGACTTAATGAAGCCGAAGACTTTGGGACCAATTTTCCATTTTGAAAGTTGTTTTAAGATAACATGTGCTCTCAAATGCTTTATCAGAGTCTAAGTTAAGAGTAGAGACATGATTTTTCTCGGATAAAGCTGAGGAAATGATACAAGGTGGATCTACCTTTTTTGAATCCGACTTGTCGCTTATCTATCAAGTTTTCTTTGTCAAGGAACCAAAACAAGCGATTGGCATTGATTTTTTCCAAAAGCTTCGCTGTACAAGGGAGGAGTAATATGGGACGGTAGCTAGAGGTGGAGGAAGGGTCTTTGTTTGGTTTATGAAGTGGGATGATGCTGGCAGTTTTCCAAGCGTGTGGAATTATTCCTGTATTGAAGATATTGTAGTACAACGCCAGTAGTCTATTTTTTAGAGTGGGAGGAGAGTTTTTTAACATGTCGTAAGAGATGCGATCGAAACCTGGTGTTTTACCTTTTACTGCATGGAGGCAAGAGGTGAATTCTGCCATGTTTATTTGGGATTCGATACTGAGCGTTGAATGACTTGGGTTAAAACAAATATTTGTGTCGTTTAGGGTTTTTAATTTTTCGCTGACGAATGTGGAACTGAAATTTGCGTCACAAGCAAGTTGTTCCCAAGTTTGGGCAAAATGTTCGGCAATCTCTGCCGGGTAGGTAATTGTTTCTGTGCTTGTGATTATTGATTTGATAGCATTTGGAGAGTGTGTACCAGTTAAGGATTTGATGTTAGCCCAGAGTTTCCGGGACGAGGTGTTTGGATTTATAGCTGCGGTGAATTTTTCAAAGCAAATTATTTTTTACCGTCTTGCTTTTTGTAGAGAATAAGTTTGGAGTTGGTTGGACATTTTTTAAACTCATACCTAGCCTTTTGCTTTTGTCTTCGGAGTAGGCTAATTTCCTTGTTCCACCAGGAAACTGTTTTTGAGTGTATTTTGTCACTCGTTTGCGGAATGGCCAAATTGGCGGCACTGCCTATGGATTTATGAATGAGAGATGATTCTTTGTAAATATTAGGTGAGACTCTTCTCGTGAGTAATTCTTTTGAGATGGTCATACGGAAGAGATCCCAGTTTGCTTTATCGAGGATAAATTTGTGCGGTTTTGGATGTTGATTGTACGGATCGTATGAGAGGGTGATGAGGATAGGAAAATGGTCACTACCACAGAGGTTGTCGGTAATATTCCAGGTAGATATGGAAAGAAGGGACGGAGAAATGAGAGACAGGTCAATTTTAGTAAACGTATTATGGGTGGAAAAATGGGTGGGTCGGCCGTCATTAAGAATCGCTAGCCCCGAGTTAGCGATGAAATGTTCCACAAACTTACCACGTTTGTTTAATTTCTCAGAACCCCAGGATGGGCTCCAGGAGTTAAAATCGCCTGTCAATATGATTGGGGTGTTTAATCCGTCTGTTATGTCATCGAGGTCTTGAGTTGAAAAAAGTTGGTCGGGTGGTATATAGAGAGAAATTACTGTAATTTTGATATTGAGGTTGATTTGGACTCCAATTGCTAAAATGTTTGAGTTTATTGTAATAGGTGTATGGGGCAGCGATTTATGAATTAGGAGGCATACGCCTTGTTTAGAGATTGAGATGGAATTGAAATTGTGAAAGTATGAGGAATATTGTTTAGGTGGGAATGGCTGAAAATTGTATGGGATGTGGGTTTCTTGTAGTGAAATAATGGTTGGCTTTAAGGTTTTTATTAATAGCTGGAGTTCGTGTAAGTTGTTAAGGTAACCTTTAAGGTTCCATTGTAGAATACAAAGAGGCTGGTTTATGGTAGATGGGGACATTTTTTTAACGCTGTGCGTACTATGTTGAGGGATTTTTTTTTTGTTGGATTGATGGTGGTAGTTTTCTTGACTCCGCAACCCAGGCACTGAACCACCCAAGCTTCCAACCAAGTTGACGAAGCTCGAGTGGTTGAATGAATGCGCTGCGGAGTCATTGTTGTTGTGCCTAATATTTCTAGATTGGATTGTCATTTGTATGTAAAATAGAATTTCGTGGTGAATTTGTGGGATCTGCGATGTTTAATTTGTATGGTACATAACTTTTTTCGTTGTTGATTTGTACGTTTTTGTCAGGTTCGATGAGTGGTGAAGTTGTGTTTAATGCGATTTTGATTGGGTTAAACTCGTTTACCGGCTACGTGGAGAGGGAGGTGGTATGTGAAATAGAACAAAGAGAATTAAAGAAGAGAAAAAAAGAAAATAACTGCAGAGAATAAACACAGCCTATAACACTTTTAGTTGTAATAGCACCTTACGAACGATGTGAACGACGACTGTAAAAAAATAAATAAAAGTTAATTATATAGGATAGGAAACCAATAAAACCTAAGTTTCATATCACAGAGGCTCTAACCCACAAAAACGAAATCATACTTTGGATATATGTATTTCACATACAAAAGAAAGCATTTGTTACAATTATTGACAAACTAACCAAATGTGCAGCAGCGTATAAGATTACCGACAGAAATTGGAGAAGTAAGCATGAAATATGACCTGAACGCTTTGTTAAGTTTGGAAAGCCCAATTATGACAGACTATGAGTTTAGGTCAGAACACATCATACAGGTTTTGAGAGAAAATGACCTTGAAATTCATTGGACTAAACCAAATAGAGATATTGGCAACTCAGACGTAGAAAGACTCATTCCACAATGTTAGAGAAAATTACAGGCATAGAAGGAAAAGATATGTCAGTTGAGATGAAAATACAACTAGTACTATATAACTATACTAATCGATTTCATTCTACATTTAGGACCACACCTAGAAAAGCGAAGGAAGAAGTAGACGAACGGACATTCAATAAGATAGTACAGGAAAGAAAAAAAAGACAACGAAAAACGAGAAGACTACCATGAACAAAGACAGGACCCTTAAAAAAACTATAAGCATCTAAGACATAAAAATGAAACTATTTATATCGAATTCAGAATTTAAACATTGTACACTTAAGAAACATTAAAAGACGACATATATTTGCAGGTTCTACTTCTAACAACATTACGTCTACTACCAATAATACACGGAACACTACAGATAACACCAATCAATGAAAAGTCAGGATAAAAGATTAAGGTTGAAGCAATTCAAATTACTAATCAAACCAATATTGTTCTATGTCTCATTTAGCCAGAAGATATTCTACAAACAATCACCCTTCTCAGAACTAACACAAAGCATTTACAGGGGAGAGTACGATAACTTTGGCGCCAAAAATTGATAACGGTTTTTTGTAGAGGAGTCAATAACAAGCATTTTTTACTATATCATCGCTCCGTTTAGGAGGTAGGGACAATTTTAGAAAAAAAAAAGACTTAAAATTAAAAAAAAATACGGCAACACTTACAATGAACTACTATAACGGTTTCGAAAGTCAGAAATTTGTTCTTTAACCTGAAATTTAAGTTAAATTATTTGTTTTTTGTTTTTGTTATTATTTTATATTCCAACTATAAAATAAATCCTCAAATTTATGGCTAGTTTTGTATAGCAAAATACGGAATATCTAGGGGGATTTAGGGAAGGGGGAAGAAGGAAGGAGGGGGGGGGGCAGCATACCTCCCCCATACGTATTATCACCGTAAATACCAGAAAACAAAATATCCCATAAAAAAGTAGTTTTAGTAATTTTCGATTTTCTGAAAAACTAGAAGACGTAAAACCATTCGGTTTTTTGTGTTCGATTCAGAATTGATATGAGCATTGACAACAAAAAGCCAATTTAGCACTTCTATTCATACTTAAAAAAAAAAGGTCTAAACTTTTTTTTCAATTTTTTAGTCAAATTTTTTAGTTTGCATGCGAATTTTTCAAAAACTATTTATACAAAAAATTTGACTTACATTTAGTATTAAAGAACAGGTTTCTGGCTTTCAAGACCGTTAGAGTACTTTATTGTAGGTGTTGCCGTTGTTTTTTATTAATTTTTTTTTTCATTTTAAGTTTTTTTTTTCCAAAATTTCCGCCACCTCCTAAACGGGACGAGATAGACCCCCTCCCATAGTAAAAAATGCTTGTTTTTGACCCCTCTACAAAAAAAAACGTTATCAACTTTTGGCGCTAAAGTTATCGTAATCGTGCCCATTTACAAATAGAAAAAAAGAAGTAATCCATCAGAAAATAGAAACATTGATAAATAAAATTAATTCAATAATCAAGTTGATCACAGACCATTGCAGTGGTAGGAAGTGTTTCGGATTGTTTAGAGTGTATATACTATATGTTTTAGTTAAGGTAGAATAAGTTAGGTTTAGTTCGATTAAGGTAGGATTAAGTTTTATATATACATAAAAAAATTATCATAATATGCTAAGTTTTTTAATAAAAAAAAATATTTTTCTTAGCTTAAATTAGTTATAACAATGTTAATTGTTAAAGTTGATATAGAAGTCGAAAGACATAAACTTAAGTTGTTACGTTTATTTTAAAGCGTCCGTCTAGGGCCAGTAAGATATCTATATTGTTAAGATAGTTAAGCTAGTTCTTAAGCATTTTCGTCTAGGGTAAGATAGATCAAAGAAACTAGAAATAAAAATGAATTAAAAACTAAAAAAAAAAACTAGAAAAAAAAGAACTAAGTGCCAGCCTCGCAATGAGGAGGTCGCCGGTTCGGATCCCCAGTTGGCAATAAAGTGTTCGTGTACGTTTTTCTTTTTTTCGTTTTTCTTCCTGCTGCTTCTGAATTAACTAGAAGTAGCGGAGGAGATGCGGGGAGACCGCGGGGGAAGATCCGTACGTCGCGTCGTAGAGAGTTGGAATGATTTATCATCAGATTTCTTAACACCGGCCGCCGTCATAAAAAAAACGCAGAAGGGCCAATCTGAAGCCCAATTTAATTAAGCGCCCCTCCCTCACTACTTCGATCGAAAAGCTGCAGGTCGAAGTGAGGAAAGGTGTGCCATCGCGATCACCATCGACATCCAAGGCAGCTGGACAACAACAGCAACAAGAACCAAAATCAGTGATTCCCGTGGAAACGGATGTTAGCTACCTCTCTCCGAATGTAGGGAAGGTCGCTACACGGGGGACAAAAACCCCTTCGCCACCCTTACAAGTTCGGGTACGGAGGAGGAGCGTAGCGAACTTGAGGAGAACGAACGCTTCCTACGCGCTCAGCTGCAGGTCGTAATCGAGAAGCTCAAAACGATAAATCAGAAGGAAAAAGAGGAGGCCGCCCAACAGAAAAAAAACAACAACAACAACAGCCGCAAAAGAAGCAGCAGCAACAACAACAATCGCAGCAACAGAAGCAGCAGCAACAAAAACAACCGCAGCAGCAGAAACAACAGGAGCAGAAACAGCAGCAACAAGAACAGCCACAGCAGCAGAAGCAGCAGCAACAACAACAGCCGCAGCAGCAGAAGCGGCAGCAACAACAACAGCCGCAGCAACAGAAGCAGCAGAAGCAGCAACAACGCCTTACTTATACTATTTATACCATAGCCCTTCACGAGACTATGGATCTCTGTAAGTATGCTATTGGTGTGGGTAACTTTCAGTTTAAATGTTTAGGCCAAAAACGATATGCTGTTCAGTGCCAGTCACTGGAGCAGCATAAACGGATAAAAAGCTTATTGAAATAGTCCACAACGGAGTTTTTCTCCTGCACACCTAAAACCCAGATATTGCAGACGATGCTCTTCAAAGGCGTGGAATTGTTAAAGTCCCCGAGGAAATGCTCTCAGAGTTCAAAGCGTTCGAGAGTGACGGCGTCAATTTCGTGAAGTATAAACCATTCTCCACTGTGAGTTCCCAACGGGAGAAGCGAGTGATTCCCCTCTTCTTGGTACAGCCCACACCCAGCAGCCAGCTGGAGAGGCTAAAGATTATCACCTCCTTAAGTTCTTAGTTCTTAGCCTTAAGAACTATTACTTCCTTAGTGTCCCAAACAGTCACATGGAAAAAATTAGAGAGGAGCGGAAACATTTTACAATATATCCGTATCAGCAGATTGGCCAGCTCCAACAACAGATCCTTGAGCAGGCGACCCGAGTAGTATCTGCTCGCTTCTGCTGAGCCTAGCACACCTACGGTAATAATGGGTACGCTGGTAGATAGGCCCTTATAGATACTGTCGGTGAATGTAAATTTAATGATCAGGATTGAGTGACGAGCTGGGCTTTTTATCCTCTTGCAGGAAGAAAGCCCCGACGTACACTTTTTTAGCGAAACAAAGCTAAACTAGAAGCACATAATTCGGCACAGTTCTTAAAGAATAAGAAGACTCAAGGTGGGGGAGTTGCGATTTCCATAAAAAATTATATGAAACATAAAATTATATATAGCTCTGAAATGCGGAGGTTTCAGGTGCTAGAAGTCTGCATTATGTGCATTCCTCTACGTAGTGAACAGAAAATGCACATTTTAGCGGTCTACACACCTCAAGCACCTCCACCCAAGTTGTCAAAGTCAAGTTCTCTTTTTTTAGTTAATAATTCATTTTTATTCATATTTCCTTATATCTACCTTATCCTAGGCAAAAATGTTTAAAACTAGCTTAACTATCCTTACAAATTTAAATATGTTACAGGACCTAGGTGGACACTCTTAAACAAACAGTACAACTTAAGTCTATGTCTATCGACCGCTGTATACAAACTTACAATTAAAATTTTTGTAAGTAACTTAAGCTAAGAAAATGTATTTCTTTCAAAAAACTAAGCATATGATAATTTTTTATATATTTTTATAAAATTTAAGCCTACCTTAAACTAACTAAGCCTGACTAAACCTAACTTATTCTATCTTAACTAATATATATGTGGGGGATGAGTAAGCCGCAAGGGAGGGACCGACAGCAACGCTGAAACTGCAAGTCGACACTACGGACAAACGGACGAGCGAATGACCGAGGGCGATTGGAAATTGACACCAGCATGGATGAGCACGCGAATGACCGAACGCCAGCAGAAGCTACGATCAACATGAGTGGATGCCCAAACAAACACCGAAAAGTGGGTCAGGGTCTCGGGTTCGCTGTGTCGTCGTGTTGAGTCATCGCCGCCGGTGGGCATGACTCCGCACCAGCGAAGCGCTATAAAGGGCATAGGAATGCGGTAAGGAAAACAATGCCGCATAATGACTTTTGCCCGGGTAGCATTGTGGGTATCGGGAGTTCTGTTGGCTGGGTCGGTGGCCAGCGTCGTATGGAGGATGTGGAGCTGGTATCGGTTACTCAATACCCTACGTGTGTGGGATCTATTTTGAGTGATCGATATAAGGAGACGGAATTCATCGGGAAGCAGTTCAGTCTTAGCAGTGCAGTTCAGTGAGGCAGTCGGGTCCATCCAGCGGTGCGGCGACCTTGAACTTTAAATAATGTTTTTTAGAATCTTTTAATTTCTTTTGTAATATTTTTCTTCGTAAAATAAAAAATCGTGGTTCAAATTAAATACAATAGGAGAAGTGTTTTCCTACATATATATATATAAATATATACTTAATAAATATTTTATATATATAAAGGGTCCGCCAAATATTTTTTTTTTTTTTGAAAATGCTATAAAAAAAACTACTAAATATTTTCTCAAATTTCTTTTTTTATTTGAAAGTACAATCCTTCCGGTTAATAATGGAAAATAATTTCATTCAAATGGCTGCCTCGGCTGGCCATGCAGTAGCCTACACGATCGATCCAATTTTTAAGCACATTATCGATTGTGTGCACCAATGGCTTCACGAATATTGTCCTTTAAAGCGTCAATTGTCTCTGGCTTGTCGGCGTAACACTTATCTTTGACGGCACCCCACAAATAATAGTCCAACGGTGTCAAATCGCAGCTCCGAGGTGGCCAAACGACATCAGCTCTGCGGCTAATAATGCGATCTTCAAAAACAGGGCGCAAAACATCGAGTGTAGCTTCGGCTGTGTAGCACGAAGCGCCGTCCTGTTGAAACCAAATATTGCCAATATCATCCTCTTCAATTTTTGTGAACAAAAATTCGTTCAACATGGCCCGATAACGATCGCCATTGACTGTAACGGCCACTCCTTGCTCATTTTCGAAGAAAAATGGCCCAATTATGCCTCTGGACCAAAATCCGCACCAAACAGTGGCTCGTTTTGAGTGCACCGGCTTTTCAATGTATGCGTGCGGGTTTTCTGTGCCCCAAATGCGACAATTTTGCTTGTTTACATACCCGCCAAGATCAAAATGAGCTTCATCTGAAAAGAAATTTTTTTTGGCAAAATCGGCATCTTCTGTAAGTCGATCGCAGGCCCACTTAGCGAAGCGAAAACGCATTGGATGGTCAGTTGGCTTCAACTCCTGAACCAATTGGACTTTGTATGGTGTCATACCAAGGTCTTTATGCAAAATTCGTCTCAATGATGTCTCCGAAATGTTCAATTGTTGAGAACGACGGTGAATTGATGTTGATGGCGCTTCACGCACACTTTCTGCCACAGCAGCAATATTCTCGGGTGTACGCACTGTTTTTGGCTTTTCACGCTTTGGTTTATCGATGAGTTTCTTTCACTTTTTTCACAAGATAACGAACATACGGAGCTGACGGTGCTTCTCTTCTTCCAAAATCCGTACGCAATTTTCGCACACATTCTGCAACATTACCATGATTTTCAAAGTAATGTCGCAATATTTCCCAGCGTTGTTCAAGCGTATACACAACCATATTCGTTCAGCGGAAGGATAAAACTAATTATCTGTCAAATCAGACATGAGCTAAGTGTTACCATTCACGAAGTAAGCACTACTTGAAAAAAAAAAGTTAGATGGCGGACCCTTTATCTTTTTTTAATTTTAATATATTTAAAATATTTTTTTGTTGTTTTGTTTTCGTTTTATTTTGTTTGTAAATTTTCGATTTTGTAATTTTTTTTTTTTTTAATATTTTTCCCTAACCTACCTTACCTTACCCTATCCTATATAAGCCTGCTATTGGTGTTTAGCAGACTTTGCCTCGAAGAGGGTGCACCTAGTGAAGTGTCCGTTGACGGTGTCCTTTCCAAAAGTACTTGCTGCTGGCGGACGACGTCTCCTCGATCCCGGCGTGAGACCGATCTACAGAACCTGAGGCGCTCGGGCTCACGGTGCGCGACATCGGGTCCGTAGGGGAATCGCCGTTCCACGGAATTGCGACCTACGTGGAAGATTAGCGGTAGATGGAGGAATGCTTCTGGCGGGACAAAGTCGTTAAGGCTCACTCTCTCATGATATAAATCGTTGGGGTAATAAGCCCCGAAGATCAGGCTATTGACCAAAGTCATTGCCCTTGCAACGTGGCTTCGAATCAGTTTGATCAGAATCTATACGTACAATCCTGGACCTATTGTATAGGACCTCGTTCGGGTAAAATTTCGAGTACTCAGATTCGGGAGTCCTACGAGTATGCAGCCCGAGACAAGTCCTAAGACATTGTCTCTCAAACACCCGAATATTTTCCATTAAGCTGGCTCTCACATTTAACCAGACGGGACATACATAAGCAACCTGATTAAGACCATGTAGTAGATTACCTTCACACTGGAATCGAGCTGGCTGCTATGAAACAGCCATCTCGTCAGAGTGAAAGCGCCGGAGCAGCATCTACATGTTTGTAAAAATATAGATACTGATCCAGCACGATCCCAAGGTGTCTAACTACACTTTATCTCACCAGTAGACGCCCGTCCGGCCCAAAGATAGAGAACCTGCTCAAATTTTTTCTAGTGTCCCGAGAGGCCCTAGACAAAGCCGTTCGGAACAATATAGATATTGATTTTCAACTTCCAGTCATCACAATACTGCTGAATTTTTTCGAAGTCACACTGCAGAAACAATGACGTCGATCGTTGAACCTGATCTGAACGTGATTAGGTCGTCTGCGTACGCTATTGAGTGGTGAAGAGAAATAAATACATCACTCAGGTAAATGCTGAAAAGGATCGGCGAATTTACCGTACCTTGCTGCAGTCCATTTTTGATTTCAAATGTTTGGGTAGAAGTTACGTTGGCAATTTTCACAACCAACTATCTACCTGTTAACATGTCAAAAATCATATATGGCAGTGGTTTACTTATGCCCAGCCGACTGAGCTTGTAATAAACCCCTTCTAGCCATACGGTGTCGAAGGCTTTTTCCAAGTCAATCAGACAAGCATCCGCGCATTGGTTCTTGCATTTATTCCATTGGATATCCGATACAAGTTTCGACGCGGCATAAATAGTGTCATGGCCCGCTCTGAAACCGAATTGATTATCCGGGATGATTTTATTGTCCTCATCCCATTTAGTCAGGGCTCTATAGACCACCTTCTCGAAGACCTTGCTGATACTTATCGACCTGAGATTTGCCGTGTTAGAGGTGTCTTTACCCCTCTTGGGGATTGGTTGCAATACCGCTGTCTTCCAGTGCATTTGATAATATGCATTGTTCAGTGCATTGTTGAACAGGATGATGTACCTATCTACAGCCACTGGTGGACTGTGGCACAACCACAGAATAAATAGTATACAGAAGTTGCATCTCATACAAAACAACTGAGAGTACAAGCATGAGAACATGCAAGAGAGTATACAAAAAATTGAGAAGCTGGTGCGAGCGAAAGAGAGTAGCATGTGCGTTTTCGGTGGTTTTGTTTTTACGAGAGCAAAGCAGCTTACGATGTGTATGCAAGTGTGTGTGCGTGTGTATGCATTGATAGCTTCTTCTGGTGCCGTGAAATAACGCCGAGCGAAATAACGCCGAATTTGAGAATTCGGCCTTATTTCGCATTCATAGTTGGAAATAAAGCCGAATTTTGTGATTCGGCCTTATTTCGCTTCCAAGTGTGAAATAAAGGCGAGTCGGCTTTATTTCGCTTTGATTTGAACGTTTGTTTTGTAATATTTTGACTGTTGATACAGGCGCCTGCCTGGCGAAAAGCACCTACCCCGAGCGGAGCAACGAAGTTGCGTGAGCGGGACCTGCCGCATATGAAAAGAGAGTTTAAATCCCTTAGTCCCGCGAAGCGGGCCACTTAGGTACTGTTAAAATTCATTAAAATCTGTCCAGCGGTTTTCACGCCATTAGGTAACAGATAAAAAACAGAAAAAAAAAAAAACGCTAAAATAGTTGAACAAATAGCGAAACAGTATGTACATCTATCTAAATCTATACTTATAATAAAACTCTAGGGTTTATTTTAATGAAATGTAACAGTTCCTGGGTGGCCCGCTTCGCTGGATTAAGGGATATAAACTCTCTTTTCGTACGCGGCAGGTCCCGCTCACGCAACTTCGTTGCTCCGCTCGGGGTAGGTGCTTTTCGTCAGGCAGGCGCCTATATCAACAGTCAAATATATATATAACCGTATTAAAAATTCGTTTTTTTTTTCTAACTACATACCTACTTCATTTATTTTTTAGATATGTTGTAAAATATACGGTAAAGTTTTACATTCGCTTTATCTCAGAAATTCGGCTTTATTTCACAAACAATGCTCGGCTTTATTTCTCTATATGAAAGCGAAATAAAGCCAAATTTGAAAGTCGGTCTTATTTCGCTTTCATAAAGTGATATAAGGCCGAATTTGAGAATTCGGTGTTATTTCGCTCGGCGTTATTTCACGGCACCGCTTCTTCTATCGTAAGCTTGCATGGTGTTGTATTGCTTCTCTTGTTTTCGATTGTGTGGATTGGATTCGAAATCACTTGGGAATTGTACTTTCATGCGAATGGTTGTGTTTTCCTTCGCTTATATATCGACTCCATTTTTACTTTGTATTTTGATATTTAACTCTATTTTTGATTTTGAATTGTTGCTTTTATAATTGTTGACAACTTTGCATACGATTTGGATTATTCTCTGGACTTATTATTATATATTGATTGTTGAGGGGTTGTCATACGATTTTGAATAGGAAAAATGGATTCTGTACCGGCTGTTGGTAAAATTTTCCAAAAGTCCGGCATTCGATGCTGCATAAAAACATGCGGTAAATCTAGGCGATATGGTTAAAAGATAAGAATGTTTAAGTTTCCTCCCTATGACTCAGCTATGGGTAAAATTTGGCGAGAAAAATGTAATATTCCAACAAAAGATTACACAAAAAAATTGTTGATTTGCGCCAATCACTTCTCAAGTTCTGACATTGGTAAAAAAAAGTTGAAATTCGGAGCTATTCCGGTATTTAACTTAGAAGTTATTGAGGAAGATTACAAGTCGTTGGAGCTTGATTGTCCAGCTAAAAAGAGCCGAACAAGTGACTCCGTAGATCGATGTTGTAATGACTGTGAAAAATATCTGAAATCAGCTAATTTTTACAGAAAAAAATATTACGACATGGTAGCAAAATATAAAAATGTCCAAAGCCGCAAACAAATAGCAACAAAATCAAGCGTATTTCAAACCATCGACTCTTTTTAAATAAGCAAGGAGTCAAAAACATTTTGCAAACTTCTTCTTAGTCCACGACCTAAAGAATATAAGCTAGATGTAAAAGATTTGGTTCAAAACATTTATTATGTCTCACAGTCAACGTACCAATTTTTGAAGAATAAATTGAATCTAATTTTGCCACATATCTCTACTGTTTATCGATGGGCCCCTGTAAATTCCCTACAACCAGGTTTTAAAAATAACGGTTTAGAGTATAAAAAAGAAGTGCTTAGATTTGAACCAGTACGAAAAGAATAATATGATTCTGCTGATGGATGAAATGGCGATTAGAAGGGAATTGCGATACAATTCCAAATTAGATTTAGTGGATGGATTTGAGGAAAATGGGCTTGAAAGAACGAACCAGATTGGTAAACAATTGTGCGTTCTTATGATTAAATCAATGTTTTCCAACTGGGCGCTTACATTTAATTACTTTGTTTCAAAAAATGAACTTTCTGCCGATTTACTAAAAAAGATAATATTACGAAATTTAGCAATTTTGAACATCATAGTTGAACATTGTTTTGGCATCATAGTTAAAGTTGTAATTTGTGACCAAGGGTCCTCTAACAGGAAGTGTTTCTTGGAATTGGGAGCTACTTTAGAAAAACCCTATTTTATGTATAATGGTAGTAAAACTTTCTGTGTATATGATTTTCCACATCTAATCAAATCATTAAGAAATGGTTGGCTTCAATGTGACCTTACAACACCAAATGGAGTTGCTAGTTTTAAAGTAGTTAAGGAACAATTATTTGACTGATTAAAATATGAAGATGTTTTTATTTTTGCTATTTTCGTGCATTCTTGTTTGAACTTTGGTAATTTTTTTTGTTGTAGTCATTGAGAATAAGATTATTAATAAAGTTATGAAGAGAAAAAAATGCCAAAGCAATGGGTTCCCTTAAATTTTAACATTTCAGATGAAATTGCAAGCAATTTTTCCTTTTGCAAACAATTATGTGACAGACTGTATATCAGATTGAAATTTGCACAAAAATCCCAAATAATGGAATAACGTTAATTGGTGTTACCCGGCCCTTTTAGTTTACATCGAAAAAGTACGCGTACGAATACCAAGCACAACTTTCAACTGAAGAAAACTAAATATAGAAATCTAAAACTTGAAACAAAATTTTGTCAACACCACGTGCATTCACGACGTTGGATAGCAACACAATACACACACACACATAAATATTTTAAGATTGCTCTCTCGTTGATTGTCTCTGATCGTGGCTGCTCTCTGGTTGTTACTCTCTGATCATGCTTGCTCTCTCGTTGCTTGATCTTCCCTTCAGTTGTTCCGCCCGCACCATAAAGTGAAAAATCATCGCAGGCCGAGATGCGACTTCTGTATACTATTTATTCTGTGGCACAACATTGGATATACCGTCGATACCCGCGGATTTTTATGTTTTCAATGACTGGAATATCATCTGGAGATCTTCCGCCGAGATGAACAGGGTATTAGCCCCCTCACTGCCGATGGCATTGTTTGGCATGAAACCTTCATTTAACCTGGTAAAACCAAGATCACCAATGATCGAGATCATTTCTAAGTTAGAAGTGATGAAGCAGGACTCTGTTCTCCAGGTCATGGTTCGGGCGAATACTATCATTCACCTTGTACACTTCCTGGAAGGCAACTCCCACTGTCGTGCCCTCAATCACGAAAAAGTCGTCATCCAGGATAACGCTCTCTGGATCGATGCTAACTGTTCGTAGCAAACGTTCACTGTCTGACGTTCTCGAAAGCTTTCGATCCTCAATGTCATTCTGATAGTTTCTCCGAAATATTTAATTTATTTGCGGGAACATACTTGCGCTGTTTCATTTTACAGCACAAATTTTGTTATTCCAATGAAATCTTACAGATATTCTGTAATTCTCTCTGATCAACTGTTGGAGATTTCTAGTCAGTGACTTCAGTGCCCTGACCTCCGAGTTTTGTCTGTCGGTAAACCGCCTGTACAAGAGTTTGAGTGTTATCAGGAGTCTACTTTTTTGTCTGTGCAGTGTCGATTGTCGCGTTTCGGTATACGTTTGTGGTATCGTGCTGTCGTTGGCGTGGTATCGTACTGTTATTTGTTTCCCCAATCACTATGTTTGGCTGTAGTAGACCTGATATGCGTCATATTGCGTCTGTCCACAATTTCCAGACTTAATCTAAGCCGCACTGTCTGGGCGCTTGGGAACCAATTTTATCAGCGGTTCGCTTGACCTTGACTTTTGGCAAGTGTGAGTAAAAATATGTTGCGATCTATCGGCAACAACGAATGTTGTTTTATTCTCCACATGGCGACCGTGACGGTAAGTGCATTCTAGTGGATACATAAGCGAGTAAAGTGAAAAGAAAACAAAAATACAATTTTTTTCAATTCCGGACACCTACTGACGCTGAAATTTCGGACCCATCAAACTACAATCAAAGTGATGTTAATAATAACAACAATAATAGGTGCAATAAAATTCCTTTTACAATTAGTGGCGATCTATAGAAAAAGCCTAAAGAAAAAATACTTAGGGCGTTCGGAATCGGTCGATAAAATTTAAGTGAAATACTATTCATCAATAGATTTATTCAATAGGAAAATATACAAAAATTTTATTAACCAAACAGCAAACTGAATTTTTTTTTACATACGTAATCGTGTGGCGTGTGTTATGATCGCACAATTATAAAGGCGTTATCGTGTTCGGATACTTATTATTTATGAAGATGTACTAACTACCCACAGTATCGCAAATCTACAAATCTATCAAAATATCAAAAGTGCATTAATTGATTTAAAAGTGAACAATCAAAGCCGTTCGGTTACTTCATCGAGATGTAGTATAAATGCTCAACTTATGCTACGTGTAATATCTGTCGAAATTGATCGAATTTGCGGAAACAGTTTTCGTCGTGCTAAGAATGAAGTCGTCACAAATCACATGGCTGCATGTATACCATCATGACACCCCTGGAGATCTGGGTCCTGGTCAAGTACTTTGCCGCTGATAATTAATAATAATAGTTTTAATATATGCCTACTGAGTTAATATGTTCTCTACCATATTATTAAGTGTATTACGTATTAATTTGATGACTATACATGTATTCTAAATGGTCCGAAATTTTACACAAAACAGACATTCTACAATTTAGAATTTAATAGATCATATAAATATCTGAACAAAAACAAAGAAATCAGACTTGAAACAGTGGATAAGCATGTGGCTGTGTTAGTCGAAGATTTAAACAAAATACGATCTGTACTGCACGTACATTTTGGGAGACTAACAAGTTAACATAAAACCGAAGCTCAAAATATATTTTGGAATTTGAGAGACAAACTTCTCAAAATTTTTACAAAACTATTTATTAATTTGAAAGTTCCGAAAAATTTAGACACAGAATTGAGCTTTGCGGGAATCACTTCCCACAGTAGCGATAGCGAAGAAGAGGAATTTGAGGAAAACAATATACATAGTTAGAAAAAGTTTTGACAACATGTCACCAGGGATGTGATCCGGAACGAAATTGTACTATTTGGTACGATCCGAAATAGTTTCGTTTCACGAAACCCTGATCCGAAATTGGTATTAAATCGGTACAAAACTAAGACACTAAACTAATGTACGATATTACCTGGTAACGGTAACGTTTCGGTACGAAACGTAGATCTGATCCGGTATTAAGTTGTACTATTTGTTACCATCCAACTTTATTTCGGTTCACGAAACCTTAGTCCGAAACTGTGTGTGTATGAAACATACTATGCAGGAGTAAGTGGTTCTCGTCTTCTCGATTTGGTATTTCTATATTTGCGTAGAGGGGTGAATCTCGGAAAATGCTTAGATTTGCGAAGATATACATACTCGTATGTATGTATGTACGTATTTCTTGTGCAGCTGTACGGAATTGCTGAAATGAGGGTGTTCTGTTAAACGAAGGCAACCCAAACAATTTACCGTTACAAAATATCTACTCGTACAAAACAACAAACCGCATCCATATGCTACTGCTCTT
Source organism: Merodon equestris (assembly GCA_958301585.1). NCBI lineage: Eukaryota > Metazoa > Arthropoda > Insecta > Diptera > Syrphidae > Merodon > Merodon equestris. Next base: position 123,363,720 of record OY284413.1, read on the forward strand.
CTTTTCTTATTTCGAAGTTAACAGTGACATATTTATTATAGGTAAAAATTAATAGGGAATTTTAGTTTGGTGTAATTAAAAATCATATACATACATATGTATGTACATAATTAATGCATATCCCAAATGTCCCAAACTCTCTTAGGGCTAGAAACAGTTGGTGTGCGATGTGCAGCGCACACGCTGCATTTCGATGTGACAAAAAAAACGAAAATTAGAGAAGCTTTGACTAAAGCTCGTCACTTGACTGTTACTCTTAGAATACCTAGTGTTAACTTGAGGCCGAAAACTGCAGGATTGAAAAGACCGACGCTTGACTGTGTCACCAGAGGGCATTCATGGTTGCGAGTCTCCTACCTTTAAAAGAATTCTGTCAAGGTGCTGCTCTCAGCTGTGAGGCTCAAATTCCAGACAGTATGTGGGCCGAGTTCGAAGTTCTGTGTGCTTTAGATCCTGCAAAAATTCCAACCAAACGCCTGCAATGCGAACAATTAATAGCAGAAGATTGTTTTGAAATCTGGCTACGCTGTAAAATCCAGACAGGGAAAGTCATATCAGAACTTGTTTCAGACTTATGTAACGCCATATGAAATCGAGAAGAAGCAAGGCATTTTTAGGTGCACTTTATTTGGACCCTCGCCCCACACTCCATTTAGCGTGCTGCAGCGTGAACGGGCAGAAATATATTTAGAGAGTGTAAGGTTCAGATTAGGTCGCTTGAAAAAGGCATTTTATCGAAGTACAATAAAGGATTCTGTTCAGGGGCCTCCTGCAAGCAGTAATGAAGAAGATGACTTAGATGCTGTGTTCAAAAGTCGCGAAGTTATGAGCGGAGTAATTCACATCGAGCAAGAATGGAATGTAAGGCTCCTTCAACAGGAGTTTTATAGAAATACACAGCGGTCTAGGTCATCGTTCCGAAAACCGTTCTGCGTATTCGATTTTTGGCGAGATCGAGAACAAGATCATGCTCAATTATATGAGCTTGCGACAATAGTACTGGCTTTACCAATAACACAAGTAGGCGTTGAGCAGTTTTTCTCACACTTAAGAAGGCGCTCTCACTTTTGCGATGAAATTTAACTTCATAATTTATTAATTATATTTTACTTGTTAAATGCAATAGGTTATTCAAATAACTTAATTTTTACTCTTGATTACCCTTAATTTTTTGAGTTAGTTAGTTTTCTATTTCTTTTTGTTCATGTTTTCTTTATAAATAACTAGCTGGATGTACCCGCTTTGCTGGGTCCTTAAATAAATGCATCCATATGCGCAAACGTACTATATGCGAATGCGTATGGATATGCATACAATATTTTTTCATTTTTTTTTCTCTAATTGAATACACATACATATGTATACATATATTTTCAGAATCTATATGTGAATATGGAATTGAGTGATGAAATAATATGCTCAACTGTTTAATGCAAAATTAAAATTTTAATTTACGAATAATTTTTTACATAGAAAAAATTTCATGGTAAACAATATTACGCATTTTTCCGTTTTTTGTGTAGACAAAAATATTCTACTGACTTCCAACTCTTGAACATCCTACGTATAGTTGGCCATGGGAAAAGCAAGGTTCCTCTAATTGCAAACCAGTAACAGATAAAATTTGCCCTTGGGATTTATTTCTTGAAGTTGCGAAACTCTGCCGAATAGGAAATTGTAGCCTTCTAAATTGAAAGGGGGTATCGGAAGGTATAAGTAGTATGCGTGGTAAAATGACGTCTTCCCCATAGCCACATCCAGTAATTATGGTGGCTTCAATAACATGAGGTAATAGTCTCTTAACCACAAGTCTTGTTCCATTACAGAGGCGAGGTTGGTCTGAATTTCGCAAAAGCATGATAGTAGCTCCAACTTTTAGCTTCAATTTATGTGGAGGCAAACCCGATGGTTCTAAAGAGTTTAAAAATTCGTTTGGATAGTTCACAACTTCCGATAGATCCACCACAGTATCAATCGATTTATATGTTTGGCAGTCCCCAGGTATAATCCCCAGAAGCTGATTGTTGATGTTGTTGACAGTAATATTTCTTGGCGCGAGAATTGCTCTTTCGCATAACCATTTATGATCCAGGTAATTTTTTTCTAGATTTGGAAATACTTTTTCAATCAGTTCATTGATCGAATCGACCTTTGTACTGACTTGATCAGTTTCCACACTGTCATCGATATCAGGACTTCATTTCCCTTCTCTCAATTCAATTAATTTTTTTGGAAAATTCACTGGATAGTGATCGCCATGAAGATGTGCTCGCATGTTTGTGGAAAGCTTAATGGTTTTAACATGACTCCAAAGGTAAGAACACTTAAGGCATGACTTAATCTCATCTGCTTTGGTTCCTTTTGGAATGACTGGAAGCGTCTGTCGAAAGTCTTCAGACAAAAGAACCGTTATGGGAGGTATATAGGTCAAAGACGTGCAATTTAATATGTTTTGTAGCGTTCGATCAATGGCTTCTAATGCTTTTTTATGGGCCACTGTACATTCATCCCAAACAATAAGATCACACCTTTTAATAACTTCAGCCATTCCAGATGTCTTACTAATATTACACATAGGCAAATCATTAGCGTTCAGGCTTAACGGAAGTTTGAAAGCAGAACGAGCGGTTCGACCTCCAGGAAGTAACGTAACAGCAATGCCAGATGATGTCACAGCTAGCGCTATTTTTTTCTGCTGTCGTACCTTAGCAAGAATGTTTTGCAACTTGGTTAAGCACGACAGAATAGACATGACGTTGATCTGTTAACAATTTTGGTTCATATTCCTGAATATATTTGGTGAGACTATTGATGTCGTACGAAATCTCCCTTAAGATCTCAGTACGTAAATTATTAAATTCATTTCTTTTGGTATTAGGAAGACCAAAGGAATGTAGGTTTTCTCCACCCAGGGAAACTATTTTATCTTCGATATCGAGTAAAGCTATATTATAAATTTCATCCGAAATTCAAAATCAAATTTTGAATTTGAACTTGGTATCTAAAGTCTTCTGTCAAATAATCTTTAAATTTCATCCATAATTCCAAAAGATTGCTAATTTCACAGGCTCTAAGTAGCATTGCAAGAAGGCACCTAAGATTTTTTGCTGTCTGCAATGGTATTGCCTCTAGCAAAGTTGCTTCCCACTGTTTGTCATCTTCAAGTAATCCTCGCTTAAAGCAAGCCTTCCAATAAGTTTCACAAACAAAATCATTTACATTTCGCAAAGATGCGAATGTGGTAGGACCTGTGACTTTAGGAAAATGTAGTCGTAAAAAAAAAACATTCATATTGGCTAGGATGGACAGTGTAAACTCTTCCAATAGCAGTATCGCATTTAATATTCGGTGGCCCTCAACGGCTTTACCCCTTTTCCTTCGGCTCCATTGGTTCCATGTATAATATGATGGCACCTGATTATACAATAAAGTTCTAGTAAAAAAGTTTTGTTGACATAGTTTGAAAAAAGCTGTCAGTGTTGTTTCTCTTAAAGATTGCGCTTGTCTTGTGGCGGAATCTGCTGTGAAATAGACCCTCTGACATTTTCCAAATGGACAGCTAGGTATTGCACGGTTGGATTACCATGACAGGAGTGCATAAATCAACTTATTTCGATTAAAGGGGCGATGAAGCCCCATCCTTGGCCACTGTGAAGCGCTGGTTTAACGAATTTAATCGTGGTGGTGATTGAGGCATCCTTGGGCATAAGATGTAGAGAAGTATCAATAAAATACTACAAAATATTGCATGAACATTTAGATGTGAAATATATTTGTTTGCGTTGGATCCCGCATAATTTGACAAAAGCTCAAAAAGATGCTTGTGAAAGAAATGCTCAAGAAATACAATCACGGCGCAGCAAAAGCTGTGTATAACATCTACACTGGTGACGAATTTTGGATCTATGCGTATGAGCTCGAAACAAAACAGCAATCCACTTTCTTCCGAGATGAGTCAAATCCAACAAAAGTGATTCGTACGCGAAGCACTTCGAAACAAATAATCGCCTGTTTCTTCGGAATAATTGGACATGTGGCGACCGTGCCGTTAGAGCAACGAAGGATCATCCTTCATAGCTCTCACACATCGACTGAAACAACCACCTATTTGAATTGCCAAAACGTTCAATAAATTTGTCATCCTCCATACAGCCCACCAAATGACTTCTTTTTTTCCCGCATGATAAAAATAAATTGAGTAGCCAACGTTTTTCAACGCCTAAAGAAGCCGTTAATGCATTTAAAACCCATGTCTTGGAGGTACCTCAATCGGAGTGGAAAAAGTGTTGGTTTGTGCGCATGCAAAAGTGTATTGATCATCTTCGAAAAACAATAAAGCAATTTTTGATAATAATTTACTGTCTTTTCGTTATTAGGCTCAAAATATAAATAGCAACCCCCGTATGTATGTAACTTTTGCTTGCTACTCTAGTTGCTGTTCCAATTATGTATGTAAGACAAATATTAACATAATAAGAAACCTACAATAGCCCAAAGAAAGAAGAGAGAGGGAAAAAATTTGTTGTAATATGTGAGGAAAGCATACAATTTTAAGGCGCTAGAATACTATAAACCATCCTATGTAATACGGCTAATCAAGGCAAATCGATTGATATATATATTGTTGAGGTACCGTTACGTACCTACTCCTTAGTCCCTACTCGCGGACAAACAGAAAAATACGTTCTCTTTTATAGATGTAGAGAAAAGAGAAAAAAGAAGAGAGAAGAAAAAAATGTTGTTTGTTATACATAATTGTTCCCGCACTCCACGCGTATCTGTAGAATATTTCCATCTCAAATAATTACATTTTCTCTTATTACTTCCGTCATAAGAATCACAGAATAATGATTGATACATCGATCTCTTCGCCAGGAAATGTACTAATAGAAGGATAAAGTCATATTCAAATCAGTTCAGACACTTTGTTGTAATATGTGTGCAAAGTATAAAATAGGTTATTTTTCCAGTTAAAAAGTCATATAAAATAGGTTTTAAAACCCTAGGATACTAAAAACCATCCTATGTAATACGGCTAATCACGACAAATCGATTGATATACATATTGTTGAGGTATCGTTAAGTACCTATTCGTAGTAACTGCTGATCGTGTTATTTTGTGTTTCCGGTCTAGGTAGATGATTAACATGTAACAATTGCGAAGTTGTGATGGCAGCGAACTTGAAGTTGTGAGGTAGGTCGAGAACTTCTTGCTGTAAGATAATACGTTGTAGGTCCATAAGATTTTTATGCTGGATATCGTAGTGCGTAGCATTGAACTCTTGAAACAATGATTTGTAGTGCTCTGGCGTTGAAATTTCTGATATGGTTGCAAAGCTTGTGTTTGTCATTTGATTATGTTTGTGTGATTGTTGCTTGTGATTGTGTTTGTCATTTGCTCTGCATATTCTGAATCCAAAACTCCAAATAGAGAATTAGCAATTTTTCCAACTATGTTAATTGCTCCTCTTTTAGTTCGCCTTGTTGGTAAAACCATAATTTCCGATTGTAGTTCTGCTGTTATATGCTGAAATTAATTTAGTACATAATTTACATAAATGGTTAAGCGTTGATGTTCCGTTAGATAATACCTTATGTTCTTCTATCAACGGATTAACATTATAATGTACGATGAAGTTCCATTCGCTTGTCGCTATTAATAATATATCAAAATATATTCCAAGTTGGATTTAAACTTGTTGATCTCTATATTTTTGCTAAATAGAGAGCATCCTCTAACTCTCTTGGAGTCAGTAATATGCCATCTTGTCGTTGGTCCTTGGCACATTTAGTATGATTACAAAAACGTAGGATATATCCAGTTATCCTCTGAACTGTCTTGAATGAATTGCGATGGTTAATTTTATAGATGAATTCCTGATCGCAAGCATAGGCCGCTGTGCTACAGTTGGTCATTTTCGCTTTCTCTCTGTGTCTTCTGGGATTGAAAGTTATTTGATATATCCCGCTGGCCACATATCTTGATGACCATACAGAAACAGAGGGCCATGAAACCACAGTGTGCATGATGGCAACTTGGCTGGTTGAAGACCTCTTGATAGTACATCCGCCGGGTTGTATTTTGAAGATACATGTCGCCATTGCTCGGGAAATGTTAGTTCCTGTATAATTGCTACCCGATTCGTGGAATGATATTGAAGGGGAATTTATCCATGCGAGGACAATTTCGGAATCCGTCAATAGAAATGTGGGTGTATCCGTAAGTTTCAAATTCCCTTTTATTCTAGCTGTTAATTGAGCACCTAGAACGGCAGCGCACAATTCCAGCCTTGGCAAGGTTTGTTTCTTCACTGGAGCCATTCGTGATTTGGAGCACAGCAATTTTACGATTATTCTTCCATCCTTCATACTCGATATCAGGTAAACCACTGTTTAACACCTTTTCGGATGCATCACAGAAGGCATGTATCTGTACTGTTTTTGGAACGTCATTGTTAAACATGTGACGTGGAAATTGGAAATTGTTCAATTCCTTTAGGTTATTACGAAATGTGAGCCATCTTGTATGTAGCTCGGCTGGTAGTGCTTCATCCCACGATAACTGCAATGACCATAACTCCTGGACGAATATTATTGCTGTGACAACTACTGGAGCCATCACGCCCAGTGGATCATATAATTTGGCAAGATCTGAAGTGACAATCTGTTTTGTTACTTTACTTGTCGCACTTAAATTTGTTTTAACACAAAATGTGTCATTCTTCGGTTGTCATGTCAATCCTAATGCTTTAATTGAGACATTGTTTTCGTTGTTGAAGTCAAGATCAATTTCCTTATCCTCCTTAGCAATGCCTTGTAGTAGACGAGGATGATAAGCACACCATTTTCGTAATTTGAAACCTGAACCTTTCGAAATGGTCGTGAGTTGATTTTGTATTTCTAATGCAGTTGACAAACTATTGTCTCCGGTCAAGCAGTCATCAACATAAAAATCGTTGAGCAGGGTGTGAGCACCTAATGTCGATGTTTTGATATTCTCCTTTGCTATTTGTTGCAAGTATTTCGTAGCTAAATATGGTGCTGCTCTGTTGTGAAACACAGATGGAGGGGAAAAAGCATATGTGTCTGCAGTGACAGCCAAGCTGCACTCAAAGCTGTGTCCAATCCTCTATCCAACTCCAAACTAGTGCATGAACTCAAGACCTTTTTGAACAAAGTCGGAAGACTAAATTCACTTAGGCTTGTATGGGTTCCAGGTCACTCTGAAATCCCAGGAAACGAGATCTCCGATGAACTCGCTAGAAGAGGCTCAGAGGAGAGTTTCTCAGGACCTGAACCCGCCTTAGGTCTACCTGTTTCCACGGTCAAATCTGACATCAATGACTGGGTCTTTAACGTACACAGTTGCAGATGGAGGGAATATCCAGGATGCACGATGACTAAGCGCGTACGCCCTGACGTCTGCAAAAAGTCCGCAACATTTTTCTTATCCTTAAGGAGAAATTATTGCAGAAGGCTAATGGGCGTCATTACGGGCCATTACACTTTTGCCAAGCATCTCTACGTGCCTGGCATCAGTGAGACGCCTACCTGTGCTGCATGTTGCGAGGAGGATGACACAGCAGAACACTTTCCTTTCTCTGCGACTGTCCCGCCTTCGCTCGCGCACGGTGGCGCACCCTTGGGGCCGACGTGGTGGGTGCCGAATCTCTTAGCTCCACATCACTGAAGCTCCTCCTCACTTTTCTCCGGACAACGGGGAAAATACAATAAAGACAAGGTGTCTGTCTGGTAGTACAATGGACCAGTACTTGTGTCTGAGTGCTCCAACAGATAGTAGAAGCCACCAACAAAAAAAAAATACGGCTCTTGTGCCGTATGTCACCGTATTTAGTTGATAACACTGTAAGGGCTCATTTACGTTTGTTCTCCATACAATTGTTTGATATCTTCTGTCGTCTGGATGGATGAGTATTTGCCGATACATTTTTTGAATATCTGTGCAAAAGACAAATAGTGGTAACCGGAATCGAAGTAATAGCGAAAACAATTCTCCTTGCACTGTGGCGCCGGTGTACATAATGGCGTTTAACGATTTTCCGGATGATGTTTTGCACGAAGCGTCGAATACTACTCGAAGTTTGGTAGTGCTGCTGACAGCTTTGAATACGCAATGATGATACATTGGTTCGACAATATCACTGAAATCGATTTTTGTCATGTGACCCAATTCTTCGTATTCCTTCATAAATTGTTTTTCTCTGCCTTTCTGGGTCATTCGATGCTGCCAGCGTTACTGACTGTTTTATCCCACCTTGAGGATTGTTGTTGCTGTTAGCTGTAATAGTTGGCTGTTTATTGATAGCCGAACTGTTGGGGTTACTCTCAATATGTAGTAGCGTGTTGTGCCTTTGATTTACACCTTGAACAATTTCGGGAAACACAATTGTTCATCCCATGGCCACTTTTTAGACAATTTAGGCTAAGCTTATGCCTTTGCACTATTCGTAAACGCTCTTCTGGTTGTAGTTGGATGAATTGTTTGCAGGCAAATAACGGGTGTGTTCGGGTTTTGAAAACTCTGCAAAGTCCCTTGTTATTATGACTTGAGGTTAATGACGCACAAACTCGAATTGACGCATCTTTGTTCCTTTGTCCAATTGACTCCAATGATTGAAATTTGTTCTCAAGAAACGTTAGAAATTCCTTAATTGACTGCAATTCCTTCGGCTTCTTGAGAGATTGTTCGTATAGAATTATCGTTTCTTGATCTAGTTTGTTTACTAATAAATGAAGAAGAAGAGGATTCCACGTGGAAGTATCAACGCTGATGTTTCCTAATGCCATTAAACATTCATGAGTTGTATCATGAAGAGACTTAATGGCCAGTGTTGATGGCTGAGCTTGTGTCTGCCTGGGTTGTCCAATTATTTTCTGCACAAGGGTTGACGTAAGAAGTCTAATGTTGCTGTAGCGATCTTGAAGAATGGTCCATGCAGTGGTATAATTATCTTCTGTGAGTGCTAGATGACGGACTCTCTGCTTCTCCGCTCAGATGAGTTTTAAGATACCACATTTTTTGCACAATAGGTATCGGTGGCTTGTCAACCAATTGTGAGAACAGATCAAAGAATTGTCTCCACTTCAGGTAATCGCCATCAAATTTTGGATTTGTAACCTTTGGTAGGTTTAAGGACTGCTGAATTGTGATGCCATTTGGTGAGCCATCTTGGATATTTCCACTATTCTGTGGTTGTAGCCTTATTGCTAAGGCAACAAGATTATCTTGTACCATTGTGTCCATGGTAATGAATTCTGAGTGACTATACCCAACTGTTGTTGGGTCGTCAGCCAACTCCTAAATGGTGCAGTTTAAGCCTTCAATCTGCTGATAGTGTTGCTCAATCGTTCTACGTTTTAAATCGTAGTACTGCATGGATTCATCTTCCCTTAAGGATAGTTCCTCGATCAATCTTCTAAGGGAGTACATGATGTCCTTCTGCCTTCGAATACCGCCAATGATCTTTGGTGGATTTTCTTCCACTGGCTTGAATGGTTCAGCAGTGGATGCATCTTTGATGTAGTTGCTTGTTGGTCTATATCCGATATCGACCTTATACTGTCTTGGAACCGACCCTTGTATTCTGCAGCTAATGCTGATAGTTTTGAAAAGTATTTGTTGACGAAGTAATCATGTCCGGTAGGAGGGTTCGGCAATGAACGTATTTTCGAATCTGTTTGTTCGAATGTGATCCAGTGCTCTTGTAGGCGCTGGAATCGTTCTTCAAAGTAGGTCCTTCACTTCTTTCTGTCTACAGAATCCTTCTTTAAGTTGGTTATTAATTTTTGAATCTCTTGGCCCGTTGCCAACTGTACCACAATAAGTTCTTCAAACGATGTCATCTTGTTTCCGGGAAAAGTTGACGTTCGTTGGGATTAGTTGTCCTGGTCCACCTTTCCTTGATGAGAGCAGAAGAATCTTTTACTATGTATGTATATTATGCATAAGAGATCACGTCGGGGTCACAAAAATGTTCCGAAGCGTTTTTCTGAATTTGGAATATCAAGCACATAAACTTGATATTGGGTTGTATGTATGTGAAAGCAAGCACTTTAACATGGTTTCGTTACTTGATATAAAAGTGAAACTCCTGGTTGCTGAATAGGAACTTATGAATCTGTGCGTTTATTTTGTCTTTTTATACTTAAAATTGGCTTACTCTATCATTACATTAATTGCTTACAACTAGTTATCATTATGGTATTACTATTAATATGCCATCAGCACAATATGTCGTTGGCTGGACCGAAATTCGCAAATGCTGTTTTCTGCGTCAGCTCAACGGTGCTTGTTGACGTAACGCATTATTTTTATTTACTTATGTGCGCATCGTAAGCACATAGGTAATTGAACTGAACAGAAGATTTAACAAAATCCTTGACCAATGCTTAAATTTCTGATGGTTTAACTATCGAATTGGCAGAGAGGTACTCAACGCAAACTGCAGTTCGTGCAATGACCAAGAACGCGATTAATGAAAAAGGTTGTAATGGAAGCTGGCCAGTTCAATAACATGAACGATGCAGTGGCCAAGTTTGTTAATAGCTGTACTGAAGCATTCGGTCAAATGTTGTTTTGTACGTTAATTAAAAGATCAATTACAATAATAACCAAACTGGCTGGAACAATAGTTGGAATAACGGACGTGGTCAAAGTCATAGCCGTGGCTTTTACCGTGGCCGTAACAGAAATCGTTACGGCAGTAGCAATCAAATAAATCAGGGACATATAAGATTTACTAATGATGTTCCAGGTTCGGAAAACCCGAACAGTCCCCCAAATACTCAATAAGTACTACACAAAAAATCCTCCATTTCAATCTCAACTTTAGTAATTTCATAACAATACGCTCAACTTTAAATACTAAATTTTCAAACTTTCTCGTTGACACTGGAGCAGACATATGTTTAATAAAAGCGGCATATGTTCAAAATAACGTCTTGGTTGATAAGCGAAATATGTATTAGGAAACTAAGTGGAATAGGCCAGGGTGTAGTTCAAACTGTCGGTAGTGAAAGCAGACCTACTTGTTGAAAATATAAGTGTATCCGTGATTTTCCATGTAGTGGAAGACGATTTTTCGATACCAAGTGACGGTATACTCGGTTTGAACTTTATAAAAATGTACAACTGTGTGTTAGACTACCAGTATAGTCAAGACTGGTTGATCTTACGACCAAGTTGATTTAGTGAAAAAATGCCATACCAATGCTATCTGCTCCGTTTCCAAATTCAATCTCAATACCGGCAAGGTCGGAAGTTGTTAGATTTCAATTAGCAGCGAAGATAATGTGCTTTTGGTACCAAACCAAGAAATTGAAGCAGGCGTTTATATCGCAAATACAATAGTTAAGGTAAAAAATCCGTTTGTGCGCATAATAAATACAACTTATAATAGCGTTGCCATCAGAAATGCTAATATAATAACAAAAAATTTGTTGGATTATAAGATTCTTAAAAATGAAAACTTCGAAAAAGCACATAATAAAAATGTTATTGAAAGGTTGTCTAAAAACTTCCCCCAATTCATAAAATCTGAATTGACTGATCTTTGCAGTGAGTTTAGTGATGTGTTCGCTCTGGAAACCGAACGAATTTCGTGTAATAACTTCTACAAACAAAAGCTCCGACTAAAAGACAAATCTCCAGTTTATATAAAAAATTATAGAATTCCCCATTCACAAAAAGAAGAAATAGCCAAGCAGGTTGATAAACTAATTGAAGATGGTATAGTTGAACCATCAACCTCTGAATAGAAATGTTTACCAGGAAAATCTGAAAAACGGTGGAGGCTAGTGGTTGACTACAGGCAAGTAAATGAAAAGCTAATTGTTGATAAATTTCCATTGCCAAGAATAGATGACATTCTTGACCAACTTGGCAGAGCGAAGTATTTTTTTTGCCTTGATTTAATGTCAGGTTTTCACCAAATTGAGTTGGATGAAAAATCGAGAAATATTATATCGTTCTCTACGGATAAAGGGTCATACCGTTTCAAACGACTTCTGTATGGCATCAAAAAGCGCCAAATTCATTTCAACGAATGATGTCGATAGCGTTTTGTGGTCTTTCTCCAGAGCAGGCATTTTAATACATGGACGACCTAGTCGTCTTAGGATGTTCAGTGAGACATATGTTAAACAACCTCAGAAACGTTTTTTCCATCAGTCGAAAATACAACTTAAAACTTCACCCCGATAAATGCTCATTTTTCAGTCATGAAGTGACTTATTTAGGACACAAGTGTACGGATAAAGGCATACTTCCAGATGATAGTAAATACAGTGTGATCTTAAACTATCCAACACCCCAAAATGCCGATCAAGCGAATAGGTATATTGGTTTTTGCAATTATTATCGACGTTTTATTCCAATTTTTTTCCGAACATTCACGTCATCTATCACAACTTTGTCGAAAGAACGTCCCATTTGTATAGACTAATGAGTGTGAAAATACATTCCAGTACCTCAAAAAGTGGTTGGTAAGTCCGAATATTTTGCAATATCCCAACTTCCAAAAACAATTTTGTATAACCACAGATGCTAGTAAATATGCCTGTGGTGCTGTACTAAGTCAGGAGTATGAAGGAAAACTATTGAAGTTTGGTTAGGTTAGCAAGTTCGATCCTTCCTCGAAATAAAAAGAACAGACAAAGCTTAATTAGACGATGTTTATTAAACGATAATTGGAAATAGAATGAAAAGAAATTATAAATCAATAACGGATTGATTGCACGTTGCCAGCCTCGATCAAAATTGATAGATACTAGCAAAAGTGTTGAACAGGTAATTTTGACAAAAGCATTATTTTCAACACTCCCACTTTTTCTCAACATTTTAAGTTTTCAACTGAAATAATTCCCATCAATGCACGCAGGAACTGAAAACGTTCTCTTGGTAGAGCTTTGGTAAGAACGTCTGCGACCATTTCCTTCGTTGAGACATACTGGGGATCAAAACAACCGTCTTCGAATTTCTCACGAATAAAATGGTATCTTACATCGATATGTTTACTTTTCCTGTGAAACTCGGGGTTCTTTATCAGTCGGATAGCACTCTGGTTGTCCATTAAAAATGATGTGATGTCATCAATCTTGTTCTTTAATTGCCTCAGATGCCGCGATGTATTCTGATTCTGTCGTGGAAAGAGAAACACATTTCTGTCGTGTACTATCCCATCATTGTACTTAAAAACGAAACCTGACGTTGATCTTCGTGTCACAACATCTCCAGCATAATCCGCGTCGCTAAAACCACACAACCGACCATTACCATCACGTTTGTACAGCACCCCACAATTGATTGTGCCTCTTATATACTGCAGTATGCGCTTCACTGCATTCTCATGAACTAATGTTGGTTTTTCTAAGTATCGACTGACGTTCCCAATAGCGTAGCTTATGTGTGGCCTTGTTGCAATGGCTAGGTACATCAGACTTCCAACCAATTGCCGATATGGAAACTAACTTGGCCCCGATTCATCGAATTTAAATAAGACCTGGTTCGGATCGCTAGGAACAGAAACCGGATTGCAGTCCTCAAAGTGAAATCGTTCTAAAATCTTTCGTGCATATGCAGTCTGATGCATGAAAATAGAACCATCGCCTCACTGATCGATCTTAAATCCAAGAAAGCAACCCACATGCATCGTTCTTATTTCAAAATGGTCCTGAAGGTGCTCGACTACTGATGTCACAATTGTCATATCGTCGCTTACCACAATCGCGTCATCCACATAAATGGCCAAAATTATTATGTTTTCCTTTTGATGACACACAAATACACAGGGGTCTGAATTGCAGACTTTAAACCCAAATAGCTCGATGAATGATTTAAATTTGCGATTCCAGCAGCGCGAAGCTTGCTTGAGGCCATAAAGGCTCTTCTGCAGTTTACAAACGCGGCCACTATTGTCATCAAAACCAACAGGTTGGTCCATATACACGACTTCTTCAAGATCGCTATTAAGGAAAGCTGTTTTAACGTCAAACTGTCTTGACGGGCAACAAGAGCCAAAATTGCTCGCAGTGATGTAAATCGAACCAATGGACTAAATGTTTCCAAATAGTCAATGCCATATTCTTGAGTAAATCCACAACATACCAACCGTGCCTTATAGCGTTGAGTCAAATCACCTGGCTTTTCTTTACTTTAAAAACCCATTCATTGTCCACTTACTTTTGACCATTTGGTCACAATCTGCATCATCCTACGGTTCTTCTGCCAAAAATTTAACGTCACGTACTACCAAGATGCAGTTCGACTTATCCATAATACGGTATCCCTCTTGACTTTCATCGTAGCCAACAAAAATTCATTTTTTTGATTTCGCATCCAGCTTAGTTCGTTTCTGTTTTGGTATATGAACATAAACCTCTGATCCAAAAATACGAAAATGTTGAAACTGTTCAGGCTTACCGTACCAAAGCTCGTAAGGTGTTTTGTTCTTCATTGTATTGGTTCCCGTCCGATTCAGGATGAAAACAGTTGCCTCTGCCCATAGCTTTGGGCTAAGACCCTTAGCATGAATCATAGATCTTGCCGATTCCATGATAGTTCGGTTTTCACGCTCAACACATCCATTTTGTTCCGGCGTATATGCGACTGAACGCCGATGATGATACCATTTCCTTCCAAGAGCTGTTTCATGCAAGAATTCACAAATTCTAGACCATTATCAGTTTGAAGATTTGCAACAGCATGTCCACTTTGCTTTTCAGCGATTTTTAGAACTATTTTTAATTTTTCGATTACTCCAGACTTGTTCTTGATGAAACATACAAATCGAAACTTCGAAAAATTTTCCTTAAAAAGTACAAAATACCTTGAACCACTGTATGAATTTTCCTCCATTGGTCCGCAGACATCCGCATCAATAATTTCACCACATTTTGTTGATCTATCTTGTCGCAAACCAAAGCTTAATCGATGTTGTTTCCCAAATGTACAGCCGTCGCAATCAAAGTTTTCGTCGACAAAACCAATACCATTGTTACGCAATAAACTGCGGACATGAGCCAGATTTTGATGACCCAAGCGCTCGTGCCAAACGCGTAAAGAGCTGTCCTTAACAGCCATCATTGATTTGTTAAATGTCGACTCAATGACAATGAAAAGCATTTGAAACATACCTCCTTGTCTTGCCCCCACTGCCACTACGTTGTCACCATCCAAAAGTTTAAACAAATCTTTATTTGACCAACTAGTATGCCCATTATCCATCGCTTTTGTGGAAGAAAAAAAATTTGCAAACAAGCTCGATGCACACAAGACATCTTTCATTGTTTTTTCGATCCACTTGATTCCATTAAATGATAACACCCTTATATCACCACGTCCAGTTGCTAGCATACATTTTCCGTCTCCGAGTAGCACTTCAGTTGGTTTGTCTAATTGAGCAAACGTCATGAACCACTCACGGCGCTTACACATATGGTTCGTGGCACCCGAATCAACAAACCAAGAATCACACTTTGCCAAGGACTGAGCAATGTTGCTAAAAAAAACTTTGCCTCCATAAGTCTTCTTTGGTTGAGCACTTTCCGTTGCAAATCTTGCTTTGCAAACCCGTTTCCAGTATTCTGTTGACCCACCCTTAAAGCATTTGCCAGGTCGCTTTGGTTTATTTTTCTTTTTATGATCCATTTGATAATGATAAATAGTGCCTCGCTCGTTCCAACTTCCCCTTAAGTTTGAACCCTGAACGAACAAGCGGCTTTCCTCAACCATTAGTCGATTTGTTTGGTTTGTAATCGTCCGCTCTTCCCTCGCTGCAGAGCCCCATGCTGTGGAAAAGTGCTGATACTCTGATGGCAACGTCATCAGTATTTTTGTGATCAACATACTATCATCGATTGTTACTCCCGTGGCTTTTAATTTTTCTACTAGGATTTCTAAAGATGAAAAGTGAAAAGGTGGCGGTCGATTCTATAAAGAAATAAAGTAATTTAAATGATTAAACTACTATAGTTCCTTACTTTCACTTACCCTCTTAAGATTCAAACAAGTCGTAAAAAGTTTTGCTCGATAGATCCACGTAAAATCTAAAATAAAAAAAAATTTTATTAAAGGAAAAGTTAAAGACACTCAACTTACCTTTAACGGTTTTCCCGGTGCCTCTCGCGGTTTTGTCTCACTAAACTAACTCACTCAATGATGTCTAGTACTAAAAATACGTGTCAGGCTGCCATAAAACAGCAACAAAAACAAAAAATGGACACACTATCAGCATCACCATCTGGTCTACACTCACCATCGTTAAAAACAATGACATCTGAATGCTTCTCCAGCCTTTACAAGAAGATCATGGAGCAGGGTGAGTTAATCCGTGACACCATTACCAATATGGAGGAGAGGCTCTCCTCACGAATTGACTCTATTAAAAAAAAAATACACATAAATCGATTTGGAAGTCGAGAACTTAAAGTGTCGTGTCTCTGCTTTTAATGACTGCCGAAACAACATCAGCCACTTGCAACTGGAAGTTATTGATATCAAAAAACAACTCCAACAGGAACAAGTGCAGCTGATCCGTCCTGGACTAGATACGATAGCAGAACTCTCGCGAATTAAAGCACATATAGAAGCACTACACATGAAAGAAATCTCCACTGATGCCGTCTTGATAGGAATTCGTTTTCTTCCTGACGAAAATCTCACAAACACTTTCAACAACATCTGTAATGCCACTAAGTGCCCACCACCAGTAATAAAAGGAATTTTCCGTGTGAAACCAAAAGCCGACTCCTTGATAATTATCAAGTTTCATTCCATACAAGACAAAACTACAGCACTAAAAACATGTTCCGCATTCAAAAAAACATACTCACGACAACTAAATTTACGCGACGCCGGATTTGACTCTAATCAGCCAATCTTCTTACACGAGAGTTTGACACCAAAAAATCGTATTATTTTACGAGAGGCAATAAAACTTAAACTTGTTTACATCAAACCGACCTCGAGTAATGTGAAAATTGACACCACCGAGAGACTCAGCGAAGTTGTACGTGCTCCCAAACAAGAAGGCAGAACAAATCAACTGCCAAAACCCAGTGGCTCTCAAGTCGCAGTTTGACCCTGGTGCTTCTCAAACTTTTCAAATAAACATATTAGTAACTGATCTATTTTACGTAAGAAATCTAGTTAGCTATTTTTACCTTAAATCTTATTTTAATTCAAATTATGTGTACTTGTTTTCTTTTTTCCCATGTATTTATACTGTATGTTTTTATGTCCTTATGTGCAAGATCGTACTGTGGTCGTCGCTCACTGAGTGCAACTTCTTCATTCTCAACTTAATTTCACCGATATATTATAATTATGAACGGTGAACTACACGATACTAATGGTGACTCTCCAATGTCCTATAGAGAAAATAACACATCTTTTAATAAAACGCGTCTGATGCTAAATGTTTTCTGTAAAAGGTATACTGGTCTTTCAGTCTGTCATATCAATGCTCAAAGTCTGGTCAGACACTTTGATGAATTCAAAACTATCTTTGGTGGTGGAAAAATTTATGTGGTTTGTGTATCAGAAACATGGCTCTACCCGGGTATAAGCAACGAAGCGATTGTTATAAACGGTTACAAAATGTATCGCGCTGACAGGATTGGGAAAAGAGGTGGTGGTGTAGCAATTTTTGTCAAAACGGGTATAAATTCCAAACTAGTGTGTTCTTCCGGGGCTGGTGACTGTTTTGAGTACCTACTAATTGAACTCCAGTTCTTATCTGACAAAGGCTTAATGGGAGTCATCTACAAACCACCTAATGTTACAGACTCCTCTGTTATTACTGACCTCCTTGAAAGGACCTCCTTACGGTACTCTGTGGGGATCTCAATATAAATCTATTGAATAAGACGAACCCTAGAGCGCATCAATTTATGTCTGATCCAAATAGTCTCCACTTGTTCCGGTAAACAACACCTTACTGACACACTTCAGTGACACCAACTCTACACTACTAGACATATTTATTGTTAATAAAATAGAGCTTACCAAATTTTACGGTCAACTTGATGCCCCTGGTTTCTCCAGGCATGATCTGATATGATATGATCTGGTAGGTCAAATGAACCAAAAACCATTACGTACAGAAATTTCAAATCAGTTGACCATGGCTCGCTGATAAGGGATAATTTAGCCACAGATTGGCAAAGTATTTATTACATGCCTTCTGTTGATGATCAGGTAGAATCCTTTACATCAAAAATTAGCAACCTTTTCGATAACCACGTCCCCATCTCTAGTCGCACGCTCAACAACAGAAAGTGCGAATGGTTCACTCGCAATATAGAATCACTTATCGAAGTTAGGGACAGGGCCTACAAAAGGTGGAAGAAGTACAAAATTCCTGAACTCTGTAATGAGTTTAGACAGATCAGAAACAAAGTTAACAGAGAAGTCAGAAATGCCAAAATAATTTTTTTCGGGTCCAAGTTTAATCCTAATTTAAATAGCGCCATTCTGTGGAAGAACATAAGAGAATTAGGTTTCGGAAAGCAAAAACCCTCTGTCTCAATGGAGGATGGGATAGATCCTAACGACTTAAATATAAAATTTGCAGCCGCTTCGATTGCTTCAGACGCGCAGTGCGATAGAGTTGCCGAAACGCACATATAACTATATAATGAGACCAATAATGGAACTGCACCTGCCTCATCACAAAGGTTCTTCTTCCAAAGAGTATCTGAACTCGATGTTCTCAAAGCATTTCGTTCTATTAAATCGAATGCAATTGGCTTGGATAGTATACACCCAAGGTTTCTAAAACTGATCATTTTTGTGACACTGCCAGTAATAACCTACATCTTTAACAACATCCTAACATACTCTATCTACCCGGCAATATGGAAAGAGTCTAAAATTATTCCGGTCATGAAACAAAGAGTACCGGCCGGTCTCCTTACTCTCGTTCATATCAAAAGCTTTTGAGAAACTCATGAGCCAACAAATCCACCACTATCTGAAGGATTTTGGCTTAATATCGCCACACCAGTCTGGCTTTAGACCACAACATAGCTGTACCACGGCGTTGCTAAATCTAGTCGACGACTTACGAAGTGAAATGGATAAAGGTCACGTAACATCACTAGTACTGCTTGATTTCTCGAAAGCGTTCGATACGGTGCCACACCAAATATTATTAACCAAACTCCAAAACAATTTTAACTTTGACCTAACAGCACTGAAACTACTAAGGAGCTACCTTAGTGGTCATACCCAAGCGGTTTATGTTAATAATATAATTTCGAATTTCATAGAAACCAAGACCGGCGTCCCACAAGGACCTACATTGGGGCCGCTTTTGTTCGCCCTATTTAATAATGACCTACCTGAAGTGCTAAAACACTGTAAAATACAAATGTACGCTGACGATGTTCAGCTGCATCTAAGCTATCCACTGAAATTGGCAAAAAACGCATCAGAACGTTTCAATGCGGATCTTGCTTCCATTGTTGCATGGTCGAAAAATAATAAACTCACTCTAAATGCTTCAAAAAGTATGGCTATTGTTATCAACCGATATAAGCTAGATACTATACACCTACCCCGGCTCGTTGTAGATGCTTCACCCTTAGACTACGTATCCACCGTTAAAAACCTCGGAGTTATACTTAACCAAAGACTAACTTGGGAAGATCATGTGACCATCACAGTTTCTGAGGTCAACGGGACCTGCGAGCAATAAACCAAGTAGGAAACTTTCTTCCTTCCGTGCAGGGACGGGTTAATATCCCTGCAGCGATACCTCTCGCTTGTCGTAAAAGGCGACTAAAACAAAGGTAAACAAAAATCACATCTAGGCAATTTAGGAAACACCAAGGTGCGCCTAGGGACACATATACCACCACTAAACTGCCCCACAAGTGTATATGCAAATCAGTAGGTTGACACGACTGGAGATCACCGGTGTTGTAAGAGTAAGATCAAACAAACAAATCTGGAGCATGCCCAAAAAAAAAAACAAACAAAAAAAAAAAAAAAAAAAAAAAAAAAAAAGGCAGGCTGGAAAACAATTGGTGCAAACAAATGCAAAAACACCAGCATTTGATTGGCCTCAACGATGAAGTAATCCCTAACCGGAACCGGGAAGCCTACCGCTACTTTCTGAGGTCAAACCGGCGGACCCCACAAGCGGACCAGTAGGAATGCAGTTAAGTGGGAAGGTTATGGACCTACACTTCTGACCATAACAACGCCGGAAAAGGGAAAAGAAGAAGAAGAAGGAAACTGTCTTCCTTCAAAGACTAAAGCAACGCTAATAAAGACCTTGCTGTTGCCAATTCTGTTATATTCTCACCCAGTTTTCTGTGTCCTCGATAGCTCCAGTAAGCGCAAATTCAAAGTAGCCGTCAACAGTGCTGTAAGATTTGTTTACAACCTACGCAGAAGGGAATATATATCAGCCTATGTCCATGACTTCTTTGGAATGAGCCTTGAGAATTTCCTCGATTACAAAACACTGACTTTTCTATTCAACCTTAAGAAAAAAAAAAAACCAGATTACCTCTTCCAAAGACTTCAGTTTGCCTCCTCTACCAGAAGCGCAAGTTGCAAGTTTCGTCACTCCAACTTTTAGCACTATCTCAACTTAAAACCAATTCTTTGTTTATGCCGTAGGACTATGGAATTCACTACCAATTCGTATTAGGAGAATTGCAGATATGAGCGACTTCCAAAAACAACAAACAACATCTATGCACATAATTTGTAATTAAGGATCTTATTGTTTTCTCTTCTTTTTTCTTCTCGTCATTTACATTTTATATTGAATAAAACTAAACCACTTGTATGTAAAGATAACTGTATCTAAATATTATAATAAAATAAATACAAATACAAATATGTGTAGCTATATCGTGCCCCGGATCCTTTATATATGCATATTATTGTTCCTCTAATAAATGCTCATATATTGAGTATAACTTTTTCCACATTTCTTTCGATGTCGAACCGGTGCACAAATGAATGAGAACCTTCGATCAGCACGAATTCACTATTAACTTTCGTGCCCTGGCATCATTTTTAATCCATTCTGCTAAACCTTTCGGGAAATTTGCGTCTTTCATATCAGTTGGTTTCTTTTTTGTTCCATCTACCAAGCCATAGAGCTCCGATGCCATCAAATTCACTCGAACGTGAAATTTCCACATCATCCATTGCGATGGGTCGATGAATTTCTCAATTACTGATGTCTCCTTGTCCATTTCAATTTTTAATTTCGCCAATAATAACGCTTATTCTATTTTTGACCGATGTTTCCGAAATTCTCCCAATGTCTCCAGCAATTGTCCAAAAAATTGCAAACAAAGAAATTCCGCTATCGATGTACAAAATCGTCACTCCTTTGTATTATTTTTCAGCGTCGATCTGGGCCCATAACCTATTGAAGCTTGGTTAGGTTAGCAAGTTCGATCCTTCCTCGAAATAAAAAAAACAGACAAAGCTTAATTAGACGATGTGTATTAAACGATAATTGGAAATAGAATGAAAAGAAATTATAAATCAATAACGGATTGATTGTACGTTGCCAGCCTCGATCAATATTGATAGATACTAGCAAAAGTGTTGAACAGGTAATTTTGATAAAAGTATTACTTAAACTTCCCGTTGCTTTTGCTTCAAGAGCGTTTACAAAAGGCGAAAGAAAAAAGTCGACCATAGAGCAAGAGTTAGCTGCCATTCACTGGGCTATAACACATTTCAGACCATACATATATGGTAAGAAATTTCTGGTAAAAAGCGATCATCGACCACTTACCTATATTTTCTCTATGTAAAACCCGTCTTCTAAACTAACACGCATGAGATTAGACTTGGAGGAATATGACTTTGTAGTCCAGTATATTAGGGTAAAGGAAAACTATGCGGCAGATGCTTTATCTCGCATAGACTTTTCTGAAATAAGACAAATTCCTACCCATTCCAAAAATGTTTTGAAAGTCACTACCAGACTTCAAACAAAACAGCCCTTTAATCAAAATATAACAAAAAACAGAACCTACAAATTCTCAATCTGAAAATGTGAAAGTATTTGACGTTCTAAATTCTAAAAAAAAATAAATAAATATGCTCGTCTTTTTTTTGATTATCAAAACATGAATATTAAAAAAGGCAGGCAAATAATTGGCACAATAAATAGGAATGACTTTATTATTAAAATTAAAATTGATCTAGATCGATTATTTTCAAAGCTTGAAAAAGTAGTTGATAATAAAGGGATAAAACAGTCCCAATTGTCTCTTAATGACAAAATGTTTAATGATATTCGGATAAATGAATTTAAAGAAAAAGGAAACGCGTTATTAAAAATATAAGTATTGCCTTAGCGCCTAAAATATTATTAATAAAAGACGAGGACGAAAAATTAAGAATTTTGAAAAAATACCACGATGACCCTTTTTCTGGTGGCCACCCAGGGATCACGAGACTAACTCACAAAATCAGAGAATACTTTTCCTGGAAAAACATGACCAAAGATATAAAACGGTATGTCAAGGCATGTGATAAGTGCAAAAAGAATAAAGCAGGTGTGAAAAGTAAGGAGGAGTTAACAATTACTTCAACTCCAATAAAGCCATTTCATATTGTCTTCTATAGTATCTGTTATAGGACCTCTGCCTAGTCATCTAAAGGTAATGAAAACATAGTTAATATAGTATGCGAGCTTAGCAAATATCTAGCTACTACAATCGCGAAATCCATATTTGAACAATTTATTCTTGTTTATGGTCCTATGAAAGAAGTTCAAGGAAGTATCAAAATAAAACTTTCAAACTAGTGCTAAAACTGCTTAATGTTGTTCATAAGATTTCGACTGTATACCATCACAAATCATTAGGTAGTGTAGAAAGATATCACAGAACTTTCAACGAATACATTAGATCATATATAAACACTGATAAATCCGATTGGGATGATTCGCTTTTTTTTTTGTTTATTGCTACAATACAAGCCCATGTACTGTTCACGGCTATTGTCCCTTTGAACTTATTTTCGGTAAGTTGCCGGATACTTTTGATTTCGTTAGTACGGACAGATATGTTGACGAATATGACAAAGAACTAAAATATCGGCTTCAATTCGCTAACCACAGAGCAAGCGAATTAGTCAAGAAAAGTAAATTTAAGAGAAAGACAACACACGACCAGCATGCTAAACCACAAATTATTCTACCGAATGATGAAGTTCTAATAGAAAATGAACCCACACATAAGCTTGATCCAATCTTTAAGGGTCCATATAAAGTAAAAGGGGTTACATTTCCCAACTGTCTGCTTATTAATAAAAACAATAAAGAAATAATTGTTCATAAGAATAAGATAAGAAGAACAACATAAATGAAACTAAAGTAAGTAGAAGTAAGGTATGTTTAAATACAGTACCTACATAAATGAAGAATAATGTACTATTTTACCCGGGGAAATCATAAGAACTTATAATAATTAAAAGAAATAAAAAAAAACCTAAATCATAAGAACTTATAATAATTGAAAAAAAAAAACCTAAATCATAAGAACTTATAATAATTAACATAAAAGCAAAAAAAAAAACAAAAAACCTAAATCATAAAAACTTATAATAACTAAAACAAAAAAAACAAAAAATTCTACATCATAAGTAATTATAATAATTCGATTGTATTAGTTTTATGTTCTAAAATTTAATAATTAATGAATAATTAATGCATGTTTTTTTTTCTATTGGTCAGTTTTGTAATTAAGAACAATGTAATTAAGAAATGCAAATAATATTTTATAATTATCAATAAATAAGAAAGCTGACGCATTGTTCTCTAACATGTGATTTAATAAATTACATTTCCAAAAGGGGAAGGTATAGTAAACCTGATACGCGTCTGTCCACAATTTCCAGACGTAATCTAAGCCGCACTGTCTGGGCGCTTGGGAAACAATTTTATCAGCGGTTCGCAAGAGTTTGGCAATGTGCAGGCGATTATGCTTACCTTGACTTTTGGGTTAATACCCTGTTCATATCGACGGAGGATCTTCAGATGATCTTCGAGTCATTGAGGAAGAAAAAATCCGCGGGAGTCGACGGTATATCCAATGTTGTGCTTAGGCACCTTCCGCCAGTGGCTGTAGAGAGGTACACCATCCTGTTCAACAATGCACTGAATAATGCATATTATCCAGTGCACTGGAAGACAGCGGTGGTGCAACCAATTCCCAAGAGGGGTAAAGACACATCTAACCCGGAAAATCTCCGGTCAATAAGTCTCCTTCCGAGTATCAGCAAGGTTTTCGAGAAGGTGATCCATAGGGCCCTGTCTAAATGGGTTGAGGACAATAAAATCATCCCGGATAACCAATTGGGTTTCAGAGCGGGGCATGACACTATTCATGCCGCGTCGAAGCTTGTGTCGGATGTCCAATGGAATAAATGCAAGAACCAATGCACGGGTGCCTGATTGACTTAGAAAAAGGCTTCGACACCGTATGGTTAGAAGGTCTTTATTACAAGCTCAGTCGGCTGGGCATAAGTAAACCACTGCTATATATGATTTTTGACATGTTAACAGGTAGAAAGTTCGTAGTGAAAATTGCCAACGTGACTTCTACCCAAACATTTGAAATCAAAAATGGACTGCAACAGGGTACGGTAAATTCACCGATCCTTTTCAGCATTTACCTAAGCGATCTGCTAGTTTCTCTTCACCATTCAATAGCGTACGCAGACGACATAATCGCGTACAGATCAGGTCCAACCATCGACGTTATTGTTATTCTTCTGCAGCGTGACTTCGAAAAAATTCAGCAGTATTGTGATGACTGTAAGTTGAAAATCAACTTCTATATTGTATAAAATCAGAATCTATATTGTTCAGAACGCCTTTGTCTAGGGCCTCTCGGGACACTAGAAAAAACTGGCGCAGGTTCTTAATTTTAGGACCGGACGGGCGTCCACTGGCGAGACAAAGTGTGGTCAGATATCTTGGGATCGTGCTGGATCAGTATCTATATTTTGACAAACATGTAGATGCTGCTCTGGCAAGGGCCCGGGGCGCTTTCGCTCTGACAAGGTGGCTGTTTCATGGCAGCCAACTTGATTCTAGGGTGAAGGTAATCTGCTACATGGCCTTAATCAGGCCCATGGTTGTCTATGGATGTCCCGTCTGGTTCAATGTGAGAGCCAGCTTAATGGAAAGGATTCGGGTGTTTGAGAGACAATGTCTCAGGACGTGTCTGGCTACATAGGACACCCGAATCTGAGTACACGAAATTTTACCCGAACGAGGTCCTATACAATAGGGCCAGGATTGTACGGATAGATAATTTTTTGATCAAACTAATTCGAAGCCACGTTGCGAGATCAATGACTTCGGTCAATAGCCTGATCTTCGGGGCTTACTACCCCAACGATTTATATCACGAGAGAGTGCGCCTTAATGGCTTTGTGCCGCCAGAAGCATTCCTCTATTTAGATAGATGTGGGCTGATCCAGGATAGATTGGCGGTACCGCTAATCTTCCACGTGGGTCGCAATTCAGTGGAACGGCGATTCCTCTACGAACCCGATGTCGCGCTCCGTGAGCCCGAGCGCCTCAGGTTCTGTAGATCGGTCTCACGCCGAGATCGAGGAGACGTAGTCCGACAGCATCAACGCTTTTGGTGGCTGGAGAGAGCTACGTCAGTGGACACTTTGAGAGCTTCAGCCTCTTCAAGGCATCGCCTGCCTAACACCAATGGCAGGCTTACATAGGCTAGGGAAGGGTAAGGTAGGGTAGGGTAGGTAGTAGGGTATATATACGTTTAAAAAAAAAAAAAAAAAAAGATATATATATTAAATATATATTATGTATATAATTTATATATATATATTTAAGTTAAGGTAGAATAAGTTAGGTTTAGTTACATTAAGGTAGGCTTAAGTTTTGTATATAATACAAATGATCATATGCTAAGTTTTTAATAAGAAAAACATTTTTCTTAGCTTAAGCTAGATATAGTAATGTTAGTGGTAAGTTGATATAGTAGTCGAAAGACATAGATTTAAGTTGTTACGTCTATTTTAGAGTGTCCGCCTAGGGCCAGTAAGATATCTAGATGGTTAAGATAGTTAAGCTAGTTTTTAAGCATTTTTGTCTAGGGTAAGATAGATCTAAGAAGTTATGAATAAAAATGAATTAAAAACTAAAAAAAAAAACTAAACTAACCTTGACTTTTGGCAAGTGTGAGTAAAAATATGAAGTGGAGAACAATGCAGTCGGCGATCAATCGGCAACGTCGAATGTTGTTTTACTCTCCACATGGCATTTAAATCGCCGGCCAGAATATAGAAGTTTTCTACCGAGTTCAAGCGCAGAGATCGAAAGAGTGTTTGGAGCTTTGCGATAAAAATATTAGATTGAAATGCTTCAGGTGCATAGGCCGATATATTGTACATTCTCTTTCCATTTCGGAGAGGAATGCACACAATACAGGCCCCTAGCACCTGGAACCTCCGCACTTCACCCCTATATATGACTTTATGTATAAAATTGTTTTTAACAAAGATCGCAACTCCCCCGTCTTGAATAGCGTTGGGTCGGTCCCTTCTAATTATTCTATAAGAACTGTGTCGAATTTTGTGCTTCTGGTTTAGCTTTTTTTCGCTAACCAAGAGTACATCGGGGCTTTCGTCCTGCAACAGGTTAAAAAGAACGGCTCGTCGCTCAATACTTATCAGTTAATTTACATTAATCGACAGGATCTTCAAAGACCTCTCTACCCATCATGACCTTAGGTGCGCTAGGCCCTGCAGAAGCGAGCAGATACTAACTACTCGGGTCGCCGTCTCAAGGATCTGCTGTTGGAGCTACCCAATGTGCCCTTGGATTGCGAACAAGATCGAACAGACATCCACCTCGGCCTCCGGTGCCTTAGAGACAAGCACTGGGGCTTTAGGAACAGCCATGGGCTTTTGTATCATCTTTTCCCAGCCTGCAGCCATTTGGGCGTAGGTCAACTGGTATGTGATGGCTGGTGTTTGTAAGCGATCGGAGGGACGCTTATCCTCGACCAGGTGGTTTACGAGCCAGATTTTCTTTCTTCATGTCCTGGCTCTTAGGACATCCCCGATAGTTTGCAGGGTGTCCTCGGTTCCCACACAAGACACACTCGAGCTGCTCTCTATCCGCCACCTTGTCTTTTCCAAGGTCACATTCTTCGTTTTTGTGGTTCTTTGCAGACCTACCGCATTGGGGCTGCATTTCGCAGTTCGACGCGGCGTGCCCGAACCTTTGGCAACGGATACATTGCAAAATGTTTCCGCTCCTCTTTAATTTTTCCCATGTTACAGTCTGGGATGCTACGAAAGTGATAGTCCTTAGCCTCTCCAACTTGCTGCTGGGTCTACCACAAAGAAGACAATCACTCGCTCCTCCTGTCGTCCTGTTTCAGCTGTTGCAGTTGTTGTTGCTGCTGCTTTGGCTGTTGTTGTTGCTGCACTTTCTGCTTTTGCTGTTTCTACTGCTGCAGTTGTTGTTGTTGCTGCTGCTTCTGTTGCTGCGGCTGTTGTTGTTGATGCTGTTTGTGCTGCTGTTCTTGCTGCTGCTTCTTCTGTGGCTGCTTTTGTTGTTGCTGCTTTTGTTAAGGGGCGACTGTTGCCTGCTCTGCCTCTTTCTTTTTAATTATTTTCAGCTTTTCGACTATGGCCTGCAGCTGGGCGCGTAGGAAGCGTTCCTTCTCCTCTAGTTCGCTACGCTCCTATTCCGTAGCCGAATTTGAGAGGGCGGCGAAGGGATTGTTGTCCCCCGTGTAGCGACCATCGGAGAGGTAGGTAACATCCGCTTCTACGGGGATTAATTGTTCTGTTTGTTGTTGTTGTTGTTCGGCTGCTTCGGACGTTGATGGTGATGGTGATGGCGCCCCTTTCCTCGCTTCGACCAGCAGCTTTTCGGTCGAAGCAGTGAGGGAGGGGCGCTTAATTATATTGGGCCTCGGGTTGACCCTTCTGCGCCTTTTGATGACAGCGGCTGGTGTTGCGAAATCGGATGATAAATCATCTCACGTCTCACGAACGGGTCTTTCCCCGCCGTCTCCCGACATTTCTTCCCGCTTCTACTGCTAATAGTGGATACTGGATGGTCCATCGTGTCCTAAGAGTGGCTCCTATCTTTGTCTCATGCTTATAGACTCTCGATTGAGACTGGCTGACACGAACGAATGGTCGTTTAACTGTCTATGTATACCATTGTATGACAGTGACTATTGCGGACTATATGCCGTGACGAGTTTGCGGAAATGGCAGAGTACGTCCAAATGCATCCCTCCGATTATAGTAGGGTGCGCTGGCCACGCTTTGCCAGTTCCCTGACGAGAGCGCTCACTTCAAGCCCCTCCTTATCACCGTCCAATAGTAACCTGTCAAACTACGAAATTGACAGGTACCTCAAACACGATATCATTAAACGGACAATGAACAAGACGATACCACGCCAACGACAAAACCATACCACAAACATATACCGAAACGCGACAATTGACGCACTGCACAGACAAAAAAGTAGACTCCTGACAAGACTCAAAAACTTGTACAGGGGGTTTACCGACAGACAATACTCGGATGTCAGGACGCAACAGAATTCTTGCTGTAAAATTCAACAATGCGAATATGTTCCCGCAATTAACTAAAATATTTCGAAGAAACAATCAAAATTACATTCAGGACCTAAAGCTTCCAAGGCCGTCAGACAATGAACGTTTGCTACGAACATCGATCCAGAGCGGATGACGACTTTTTCATGATTGGGGATCCTGAGCTGTCTTCCAGGAAGTATACAAGGTGGAGAACAGAGCCTTGCTTCATCACTTCTACCATGAAATTGATTCCGATAATTGGCGATCCGAACATCTTGGTTTTCCCAGGTTCAGTGAAGATTTCAGGGCAAACAATGCCATGGCCAGTGACGGAGCTAATACCCTATTCATTTCAACGGAAGAACCTTAGATGATCTTCGAGGCATTGAAGAAGAAAAAATCGGCGGGAGTCGACGGTATATCCAATGTTGTGCTTAGGCACTTCCCGCAAGTGGCTGTAAAGAGGTACACCATCCTGTTCAACAATGCACTGAGTAATGCATAGTATCCAGTGCACTGGGAAACGGCGGTGGTGCAACCAATCCACAAGAGGGGTAAAGAAACCTCTAACTCGGCAAGAAGGTTATAACGTCTTTATTACAAGCTCAGTCGTCTGGGCTATAAATAAACCACTGCTATATATGATTGCTGACATGTTAACAGGTAGAAAGTTCGTTGTGAAAATGACTTCTACCCAAACATTGGAAATCAAAAATGGTCTGCAACAGGGCACGGTAAATTCGCCGCTCCTTTTCAACATTTACATAAGCGATCTGCTAGTTTTTCTTCACCATTTTATAGCGTACGCAGGCGACTTAATCGCGTACAGATCAGGTAAAAAGATCGACGTCATTGTTACTCTTCTGCAGCGTGACTTCGAAAAAATTCAGAAGAATTGTGATGACTGGAATTTGAAATTCAACTGAAATTCAATTCTGTCTGGTTCAAAGTGCGAGCCAGCTTAATGGAAAGGATTCCGGTGTTTGAGAGACAATGTTTCAGGATTTGTCTAGGGCAAGGATTTGTCTAGGACAAACGAATCTGAGTACACGAAATTTTACCGGAACGGGGTCCTATACAATAGGGCCAGGATTGTACGGATAGATAATTTTCTGATCAAATTGATTCGAAGCCACGTTGCAAGAGCAATGACTTCGGTCGATAGCCTGATTTCGGGGCTTACTACCCCAACGATTTATATCACGAGAGATTACGCCTTAACGGCTTTCTCGTGCCAGAAGTATTCCTCTATCTAGATAGATGTAGGCTGATCCAGGTTAGATTGGCGGTACAGCTAATCTTCCACCTGGGTCGCAATTCCGTGGAACGGCGATTCCTCTACGGACCCGATGTCGCACTCCGTGAGCCCGAGCGCCTCAGGTTGTGGAGATCGGTCTCATGCCGAGATCGAGGAGACGTACCCCGCCAGAGAGAGCTACGTCAGTGGACAATTTTAGAACTTCAGCCTCTTGTTATTACTTTCGCTATTTACAATTATTGATTTTTCTTTCTTGGCTTTCGTCCGCTCTGGTGGATCGCTGGTAAAAGAAAGATGCAGAAAGCAGATAAGGTATAAACCAGGAGGCTGAGCTCAGTTCATAAGCTTCATTTTTCTGGAGAGAGCGAAGTGGTCAAAGTGGTTCTCTGATACTTAATATTAACAATGCAACAAAAGTGAGATACGACTTTTACGAAGATGCCTAAGGAGGCGTTTATACTATTATGTAACAATGTATTATATTTATATATATATATATTTATTAAGATAGAAGATTTTAGGTTTAGATAAGTTAAGTTAGTTTAAGGCAGCCTTAAGGATATGCAGAAAAATGGCTTTTTGGAACTATGGATGATAATGACTGATTGTTAATCTTCAATCATTTAGAAATTTTGAAAGAAAATACACACGAAACAATTAATAGCATAAATGACTAAATCAAAATTAAACAACATTTTAAGGAAACAATACATTCCCTACAATCATAATAATCAATGACAGATGAAAAATTCTAGACAGTTATAATAAAGTAGATAGCGTCATAAACAACATTTTAAAACAACAAATATTTTTAGATCAGTTCTCTAAATAATAATAGATTTCATAGAAAATAAAATAAATCAACAGAACAACATTGAATTAACTAATCATAATATTGTTAACCCAAGTATCCTCACAATAGAAGAAATACACGACTACGCAATTAATTTATATAACCCAAAATTGTTAAGAGTAGGCGTTACTGAATATGAAAAGAATAACATAGTAATTGCAATTAAAATTCCAAGATGATGTAACAGTCGAAAATAAATGAATAACTACATTACCGAAAATAGAACATTTTGAAATAAACAGTAAGTACGATTATATTGAAGAGGTAGAAAATGAAACGTATACGTATCAACCCGATATAACAATAAAGCAATTATATTAAGTAAACACTAAATTATAACCAAAAATTGTAAATTAATATACAATAATGGAACTCAAATATTTTCTGTAGATGATACTACGATTATAATAAAAAATGCTAATAAAATTTTGTTTAAACAAAATTGTGACGAACGAACAATTATACTAAATATAAACTGCTTGGTTAATTTTTGTAATTGTCAAGTCACTTTGCTAAATGAATCATTCGAAAATTATCAAAAAAACTTTCGAAGACAAATACTTCTATTCCCATAGCAGCATTAATTGCACCAAGACACTTACGTTTGAGGATATAATTTCTTTGAAAATATTAAACAAATAAAAGAATTAAGACAACATAAAAATATATCATACTGTTTAAGTTTTGCCATTGCAATAAGCCTAGTTAATGTAGTATACATTTTTACGCATTACTGTACTAAATCATACAAAGTAAAAATCGTTGAAAATAAAATTCAGGAGAATTCTTACTCAACCCGAGGAGGAGTAGCAAATGCAAGTGCAACGCCGTCGCGGTCAGTTCCCCCAAACCTCTAAGAATTGAGTCACGAACTACAACCTCAGCAGGCAACAGTAAAACCAATAAAGCTGATTCAATAGTACCAGCAGATGACCTCAAAACTAATATGAATGATTCAAAAATATTTAACTATAAAAGAAAGGTAAAAGCAATTTTTCCGATTGTAAGTGATGCTGTTCACAGCATTCATTAAGAAAATAAAGTAAGGCCTCCGTTGAGCACGAGTAGAACCAAGTCTAGCTTTTTTTTTATCGCGGAACAACGCAATCCCTTTACTCGCGTGTACTAGAGCTGAAACCAGTAATATGTGACCTTTTTTTTACTCGTTTCTGATTTTGATTTTTCTTTTGCTGAACATTTCATATAGACGCATAGGCAGTTTAAGAAAGGAATTGCATGAACGAAAAATTGACGACTAGTAACAAGACACTTGTGCCTGGGTATAATAATATGTAAACTTCATTCAGCACTTGGGAATCTAATTTTGTTAAATAAGTAACATGGTTCTCTAGTTGTTATAATTTTATTTAAAGCCAGAACAGTTTTATATTACAATATATTAAGGCCATTAAGGGAAAATCTGTTATTTGCTTTGTGTAGTCGGAGATATTTTTTAGCTGAAAATAAATCCTATATGCAATTTCAAATTTCCTTTTAGGTTCATAATCCATGTCAGCAAAAATTTCATACCCGTACAGGATATTGGGGCAAATAAATGATTTAGTTTTACAGCGCATCGTATATTTTTGAAACTACCTTATTTACATTTGTCTATCAACTGAAGCTTTAATCAGAAAACACTCCTCGATTCTTAATGTTCTCAACGTAATTAATACGAGAATTATTGGAGAAAGGTTTTCTTTACAAGGTCAAGGTCATTTATTGTTACCAGTTGTACATGTTTATCAAATCTCGGTTTACATTATCTACTTCTTGATTTTTTTGTGGGTTTAGATACATTGTGTACATTTGAACGTCAGTGGCGCATATACAAATGGTGTTCACACAATGATTAGTATTTCGAGGTGTCATTAACTAAACATGTAAAGAGAAGTGAGCGGATAGACATGTTGAACATTTACTGCCATGGAAAACGAACTGTTACCAATTACAAAAGTATGAAGACAGAAGATTTACGAGGGTGGTCGGATAAGTACTTAGCCTACAAAAAAACCAATATTTTGGAGAAATGGCGATTTATTTTTCAATATAGTCTCCTTTTAGCTCGATACACTTGACCCAGTGATGCTCCAACTTCTTTAACCCGTCTGAAAAGTACGTTTTCTCGAGTTCTGCAAAGTAGGCCTCCGTGACGGCGATGACCTCCTCATTCGACTGAAATTTCTGCCCGGCGATTGACTTTTTCAAGTTTGGAAACAAAAAGAAGAAGGGCCAAATCTGGAGAAAACGGTGGATGGGGCAGCAGTTCGTAGCCTGGTTCAAATTTGGCCGTGGCGAGGGCGGAGGTGTGCGCCGGTGCGTTATCATGGTGAAAGAGCACTTTTTTCTTTGCCAAGGGGGGCCGTTTTTTCTTCAATTCGGCGTCCAATCAGCCCAATAATTTGGCATAGTACAGCCCTGTGACCGTTTTGCCCTTCTCCAGGTAGTCGATGTGGATCACACCTTGTGAATCCCAGAAAACGGTGGCCATCACCTTTCCGGCTGATGGGACAGTCTTCACGTTCTTCCTAGCACGTTCGCTGGGTGAAATCCACTGTTTCGACTGTTCCTTGGTCTGTGTACCAGTGGATCCAGTGGATTCAGCGTCAAACACTGCTCTGAAGTGGTCTCACGGTTGCGCTTGCTGTCCGGAGTGATATGACCCACACGATCTTTTGAAATGCCTACTCGCGCACCTTCAATCGGCGGTCTGCCGATACGAGATCGTGGATTTTTGTCAAGTTATCCTCCGTGGAAGCCGTTTTCGGGGCACCTGGACGTGGCTCATCAAAAACCGACGTGCGAACATGTTGAAACTCGTTAAACCAATTTTTGATGGTCGCCATCGAAGGAGAAGAGTCACCGTACACAGCATCCAAACGCTCTTTGATTTCGCTGCGCCATTTCCCTTTCAAAAACAAGAATCGAATCACCGACCGATATTGCTCTTTTTCCATTTTTCTAAAATCCGTGAACACTCCCGCTTCCACACGCGGTCAAAACAAAACTACACGATAGTAAGTTGCTCTTGCGATATTGGCGCCATCTCGCGGTTAGGCTAGGTGTTTATCGAACCACCCTCGTAACACGCTCACAGTTCCCATATAAATGTGTTAAATTTAAGCTCTGCGCCCAACGGTTTTTTTGCAAAAATCTATAAACGTTAGAACAAATGTTATGAGTAGAT
The DNA here is from genome assembly GCA_958301585.1 of Merodon equestris. Classification (NCBI taxonomy): domain Eukaryota; kingdom Metazoa; phylum Arthropoda; class Insecta; order Diptera; family Syrphidae; genus Merodon; species Merodon equestris. The sequence goes on from OY284413.1 coordinate 123,397,629, forward strand.
CCTTATTTAAATGGAAAATTCGCTTTTTGCCTTTCAATTTTCCCATTTTCATCTTTGATCTTATGTGATGCATGGGCGTGACGATCATACAAATAAGCCCTTACGCCCAATTTATCAAATATGAATTTGTACATATATGATAAATTGGACATGTGGACGAGAAAGCGTGATCATATGTATATGATAATGGGCTTACGGTACTGTTATTTTCATGCAAGCGGATTTTTTCACTATCACTGTCACTTTCAAATAGCAAAACCACGTGTTGAGTTTAGTTTGTTGTGCTTAGCAAACGTTTTGTGCGAATTTTTGTAAAAAATGAGGCTGGTTCTCTATCGGTCCCTGATGCAGAAACTGAAGAAACATACGAAAATGATTGGATTCATGTTGTTCTACATATTATTAGAGAAGTCTTTGTTGGAGGTTCAGAGATTAAAGATTTACAGAGCATTTCTCATAACAACGGTCAGGGAAATATCATATAAATTTTTGAATATATAATCAATGATGGAACAATTGATAATATGGTGTGAATTGCACGAATATATATGCGCAAAATTTAAAAATAACTCGTCAAAACCAAAAGTTTAGCAGAATTCATGGAGAAGTATTGACAGATCCGAGATGCGAAAATGTATTGCAGTTATTGTGATTACTGGTATTGTAAAACTACCCACTACTGAGCATAACTGGAAAACTGATCCGGTATACTATCATTCCTTTTTTCATCACATAAGCATATCGTATAATAGATTTGCCACAATACTCAAATGATACGATAGTCATAGACGAGTCTATAAATTTCGAGGAAGATTGAGATTCAGAACCTACAATCCAGGTAAATCAAGTCCATATGGAACAAAAATCTTCAAGCTGTGTACTTTGGGCAGCTATACTGGGTCATACGAGATTTACAGTGGTTCTTCTTCAACTATTGAACAAACCTGGCTCAATTATTGTAAAATTGAGCGAAGGTTTGTTAGGTGAAGGTAGAATGGTAACTGTTGACAATTATTACAACAGTTCGCAATCTATTTGAAAGATCGTTACACAGATCTATGTGGAACTATTCAAAAAAACCAAAAGTAGTATCCACAGCAAAACTTTGCAAAGGAGAATGTGTGGCAAGGCAAAAACATAGCTTCATAACTGTTTTGAAATGGCATGATAAGCGTGATTTGCTCATGATTTCAACTTGCTATAGAGACGAAATGAAAGAGAAAAGGGAAAAAGAAATCAGAAATGGTAGTTGACTACAACAATGCCAAAAAAGGAATAGACGTTGCAGACCAGATAAGGAGTTACCACTCGCCACTTCGGAAAACTCTTACATGGTTTAGAAAGATTGCTATGGATATTATTACTGGATCCGTCATTGTCAACGCAATGGTGATTTACAATGAAATAAATCAGAAAAAAATAACTATCCTAGAAATACAGGAAGAGGCATTACCTTCCTAACATGCAAGAGCCAGGTCCTTCGCGGAAAGTGTCAGGATTGCACTTCCTTACAGAAATCCCAAGGAAAGATGGAAAGCTGATTAGAATGCGATTCGTATTGTGCTAAGTTAACACCATCGACCAAGGCCAGGGGCAAAGGTCCCGTACTAACGGGACTTGATGAATCAGCATTTTGTACGGTTCTTTCTACTTTGTGTGTTCCATCATTGCATCAGCCAATGCACGCATGCTAACGAAGCGTGCACACATTCCCGATCAGGTAACAGCACTCGAGGAATATGCACCGAACGTGATCATAGGAACTATGCACCGAACATGATCATGGGAACTGCGGATTTACGACGGGAACATCTGAGTCAGCATGGGGACGAGACTGGAGCGAGGCAATGAGCACAAGCGACGAACTGGGGAGTGGCAGTCTTGTGACGAACGTGAACATAATTGCTCGTAATAAAGTTTATAACGATTCCGAACTTAGCGTTTCATTTTGTAAGTCGAACAGTTGGGCCAGCCTCAAGGCTGGCGTTCGCGGTTTTTTTTGGATTCCTCTTCAGGGAATCCTTTAACTTGCTATAAAACTCTAATAGTTGATAAGCAACCCGGTGCAAAAGCAAAACAAATAAACACTATGTTCAGGAGCGTTTTCCCCAATTAAAATATCAAGCGCATAAACTTGATATAATCTTTTGTAGTTATGTGAAGCAAGCACTTGAACTTGTTCACGTCGGAGTTGCCTTGGATAAATTAAACGATCAGTGTCTATTGATTCAGAATAACTGATATATTTTCCTAATTGGCTTACATCTTTTATACTTAAATTTGGCTTATCACACATGTTTTGGAGTACGTGCTGCGTCAGCGCAAGGGTTGGTGTTGACATTGTGCGGAGAATTGCCTTGACACACAATTGCTGTATGCGTTACGTCATAGGTAATTCAACTGAACATTCTCCCCCGCGTTGAATGGCCATTCAACCCTCTACGCGATGGTAACTATAAATTCTGAATTTGTTGGTGTTTGATGAGGTGCTGGCCGTACTGGTTCCGTAATATCTGCTGATCGTACTGATTACGTAGACGGCTAACATAATGGATAACATTAACGCCGAATATCCAGTTGCAAAGTGGTGATGACTGTGGACTTGAAGCTTGTGTGGTAGGTCAAGAACTTCTTGTTCCTTGATTAATTTTTGTAGATCCGTTAGATTTTTCAGTTGAATATCGTATTGTGTGGTATTGAATTTGTGAAACAATGCTAAAGGGTCCGCCAAATAATTTTTTTTTTTTTTTGAAAATGCTATAAAAAAAACTACTGAATATTTTCTCAAATTTCTTTTTTTATTTGAAAGTACAATCCTTCCGGTTAATAATGGAAAATAATTTCATTCAAATGGCTGCCTCGGCTGGCCATGCAGTAGCCTACACGATCGGTCCAATTTTTAAGCACATTATCGATTGTGTGCAGCTGTATTTCACCAATGGCTTCACGAATATTGTCCTTTAAAGCGTCAATTGTCTCTGGCTTGTCGGCGTAACACTTATCTTTGACGGCACCCCACAAATAATAGTCCAACGGTGTCAAATCGCAGCTCCGAGGTGGCCAAACGACATCAGCTCTGCGGCTAATAATGCGATCTTCAAAAACAGGGCGCAAAACATCGAGTGTAGCTTCGGCTGTGTGGCACGTAGCGCCGTCCTGTTGAAACCAAATGTTGCCAATATCCTCCTCTTCAATTTTTGTGAACAAAAATTCGTTCAACATGGCCCGATAATGATCGCCATTGACTGTAACGGCCACTCCTTGCTCATTTTCGAAGAAAAATGGCCCAATTATGCCTCTGGACCAAAATCCGCACCAAACAGTGGCTCGTTTTGGGTGCACCGGCTTTTCAGTGTATGCGTGCGGGTTTTCTGTGCCCCAAATGCGACAATTTTGCTTGTTTACATACCCGCCAAGATCAAAATGAGCTTCATCTGAAAAGATGATTTTTTTGGCAAAATCGGCATCTTCTGTAAGTCGATCGCAGGCCCACTTAGCGAAGCGAAAACGCATTGGATGGTCAGTTGGCTTCAACTCCTGAACCAATTGGACTTTGTATGGCGTCATACCAAGGTCTTTATGCAAAATTCGTCTCAATGATGTCTCCGAAATGTTCAATTGTTGAGAACGACGGTGAATTGATGTTGATGGCGCTTCACGCACACTTTCTGCCGCAGCAGCAATATTCTCGGGTGTACGCACTGTTTTTGGCTTTTCGCGCTTTGGTTTATCGATGAGGATGCCAGTTTCTTTCACTTTTTTCACAAGATAACGAACATACGGAGCTGACGGTGCTTCTCTTCTTCCAAAATCCGTACGCAATTTTCGCACACATTCTGCAACATTACCATGATTTTCAAAGTAATGTCGCAATATTTCCCAGCGTTGTTCAAGCGTATACACAACCATATTCGTTCAGCGGAAGGATAAAACTAATTATCTGTCAAATCAGACATGAGCTAAGTGTTACCATTCACGAAATAAGCACTTATATGTTGCTCTGGTGTTGAAATTTCTGATATGCTTCCAAGGCTGGTGTAGGAAGTTTGGAGGTTAGTAGAGAATATGTTATGACCTTGAATTGTAATGGAATTGTGTCTTAAGGTGCATCCTGGCTGCAACGTAACTATTCCGGATCCCTCCAAGAGTAACTGTTCGTTCTGGGTTCCACAAATTGCTGTAAGTCGAGATGGTTTATTTGTGTAATACAGCCATTTGTTTTTGTGTTCTAGTTGAATCCAAGTAAGGTTTCTTCCAGATTTGGTCAGTATACATGTAGACCTTGTTTCATTATTGAAAAGACCCATATCGCAGGAACAAATTTCTGCTCCGTCGTTATATCTTGATTGTATATTCAGGCATAAATATTGCTCTTCCCTTAAATTGAACTGATTTTGCCGTGGTGGGTGTCCGTGAGCACTTCAATGAGGGCTGGTTGTATCATTTGTATATTAAGTATCATGATAATTAATTGAGATGAAAGTGATGATGCTATCTGAGATATTTTGGATTGGTAGTCTTCCTCATCGTTGTCACGTATTCTTCCTCGTATTTCGGTTAGTTGGTTGTTGATTTGATCGAATCTATTATTTATAATGGTTTGGTCTTGTTTTATAATGTTGATTGTAGAATCGACGACCGAGGTTTGATTTCGAAGCAAATTTAATAGGTGATTTTCATTGGTGTTTACTTGGTCTACGGTTTTGGACATTTGTTCAGCATATTCGGTGTCCAATACTCCAAATAAAGAGTTAGCAAACCTTCCAACTATGTTAAAGGCTCCTCTTTTATTCCGTCTATTAGGTAGAAGAGAGTTTTCCGACTGTAGTTCGGTTATGATGTGCTGAACTTGGTTTAATGTGTTCATACAAAAGCTCCTTTTTTGAATTTCTCGACATAAATGAGCCAGGGTCAATATTCCGTTTGATAATGCGTTGTATTCTCCTATCAATGAAATCAAGTCATAATGGATGATGAAGTTCCATTCGCTTGTTGCTACTTTTGTTGAACCAATTCCTTCAAAGTAGATACCCAAATTGGATTTGAATTTATTGATCTCGATGTTTTTACTGAATACTGTTGGCATGATGAGAAGAATTGTTAGCAGTGAGGTAATTCTCGCGGTACCAGACATTCGTCGTCTTTTTGTCGTTGTTGTAGTTATTGGGTCTGGTACTTTAGACTGATGTGTTGATTCTTGGGGTTCATCCCCAGTTGTAATGTCATTCTTTGTTTCATGCTCAATTGGAAGTGGCGCTAATCTGTGGATCGGACGTTTCCAGATGCCTGATGCTATTCGAACATCAACTACTCGTACGGCACCATCAATACCCTTATAAGTCCTGGTAATTCTGCCGAGGGGCCATTGTAGGGCTGGAACATTATCTTCCCTTATGATGACCATGTCTCCCACATTGATATTCTTAGAGCACTCCTTCCATTTATGGCGATACTGGAGTTCGTTTAAGTATTCTTGTGACCAGCGTTTCCAAAATTCATGCTTGAGATGTGAGACCAAGTTCCATCTTGTCAGATGAGTGTGTTTTGCAGGAACTGCGTTTGCGTCGATCTGTGCAGGGGTTCACCGATGAGAAAGTGTCCAGGTGTTAGTGCCGCTAGATCGTTCGGATCACTTGAAAGTGGTGTTAGGGGTCTTGAATTTAGGATGGCTTGGATTCTACCGTTTCTAATTCTTCATAAGTCAACGAGGCTGTTGAAACAATTTTTCTTAATAAGTGCTTTGCTGACTTAACGGCTGCTTCCCAAAGACCTCCCAAATGGGGAGCCCTGGGGGGAATGAAGTTGAATTGTATGGCCTTATTGCTGCATTCCTTTATAATGGTTGTAAGTGCCCTTTGGGAGTAAATAACGTCTTCCAACTCGGACAATTGATTATTGGCTCCCACAAAATTCGTTGCGTTGTCGCAATATAGTCGCTGGCAATGTCCTCTACGGCCGATGAATCGTCTCAGTGCTCCTAGAAACGAGTCGGTAGTCAGATCGCTTACGAGTTCGATATGAACTGCCTTTGTGGCGAAACAACAAAAAATTGCCACGTAGGCCTTTTGGGGTCGTTTTCCGCGAATTTTGTTGTGAAGACAAGGGTCCGCAGTAGTCAACTCCTGTATTTATAAAGGGTCTTAATGGTGTTATCCTTGGTGATGGTAAGTTTCCCATGACTTGTTGCAGTAATTGTGGTCTGTCTCTATTGCACTTCACGCAGTGGTGTACTATGGACCGTGCCATTGTTTTGCCCTTAATTGGCCAAAATCGTTGTCGAAGATGGGCTAGCAGTGTTTGGGCGCCGCAGTGGCTATTGTTTTCGTGGATATCCTTCATCAAAAGTTTCACTAGGGGATTGTTGTATGGTAATAGCATTGGATGCTTGGCGTCAAAAGGAAGTGTTCCAGACTCTAATCGACCTCCAACCCGAATAATTCCATTATCATCCAAAAATGGAGCCAGACTGGCGAAATTACTTCCATGCTTTGACTTCTTGTACTATATGTCTGCAAGTCACTGATTTCTTCCTTGAAATCGAATGCCTGCATTGCTCGAACTATTGTGATCAATGAGTCTTCTAGCTCCTTAGTAGTTAATAGTATTTCATTTTGTCGTTGACCTTTGGTACATCTGGCATGCTTGCAGAAACGTAGGATATATCCAACTATTCTCTGAAGTATCCTGAATGAATTGCGAATATATCAATTCGTTGTTGCCATCATGAGTCACTGCTGCAACAATTGGTAGCTTTCGTTTTCGTTCTGTGTTTTCCGGAACTGAGAGCTCCTTTATGTATTTCGTTAGCCACATATCTTGATGGCCTGACAGAAAAACTGGACCATAAAACCATAGTGTGCATGATGGCAAGTTTGCTGGTTGGAGGCCCCTTGATAGTATATCCGCTGGATTGTATTTTGACGGTACATGCCATTGCTCGGGAAGTGTTAGTGTTAGTCAGTTAGCCACAAATGTTTGAATTGATGAAGAAGGAGAATTTATCCATGCGAGGACAATTTCAGAGTCTGGCCATAAGAATGTGGGTGTATCCATGAGATTTAAATCCTTCTTAATTCGAGCTGTTAATTGGGCACCAAGAGCCAGTGGAGCCACTCGTGATTTAGAACACAGGAATCTTACGATTATTCTTCCATTATTCCTGGTTGTTCTCAAGTATACCACTTCACCATATGCCTTCTCAGATGCATCAGAAAAGGTGTGAATTTGAAGGGTTGTGGGTACACCATTGTTGAACATGTGACGTGGAAATTGGAAGTTGCTTATTTCCCTCAAATTATTCCGAAATGTTATCCATCGGGTGTGTAGCTCAGCCGGCAGTGCTTCATCCCATGAGAGTTGTAGCAACCAAAGCTCCTGGACGAATATCTTTGCTGTGGCTACTAATGGAGCCATCATGCCCAATGGATTAAATAACTTGGCAAGATCTGAAGATACACTCCGTTTTGTAACTCTACTCGTTGAGCTCATATTTGTTTTAACACAAAATGAATCGTTATTTGGCTGCCATGTCTTAATTGAAGCATTACTTTCATCGTTAAATTCAAGATCAACTTCTTTATCTTCCTTGGCAATGCCTTGTAGCAGACGGGGATGATTGGAATTTCTTACAATTACCTTAAAAAGCTATGGGGTAGTTCTACGATTTAGGGAGGGTGGTTGAAAAGGCGAAGCTTTTGGGAAGGAGTGCTGAGGTTAAAGTCAAAGCAATTAGTTGAGTTAACGCTTCGCAGCATACGGGAGATAGGTTCATTGGAGCCATAGGAAGTGCGGGACGTGGGTAGATAGAAGAGACGGGGATTACGTGTATTGCGAGGGTTAGAGTTGAAAAAGATAGGGTTGTAAAGGGCCACACAGTCTATGGAGCCTGAGAGGAGACGATGGATGAAGAGGATGTCGGACATCCTTCGTCGTTCTTCCAGCGTGTTCAGGTTAATCAATTTAAAGCGGTCTTGATAGGGAGGTAGAATGAGAGGATTGTTCCAGGGCAGACCGCGAAGGGCGAAATGGAGAAAACGGCGTTGGATGCTCTCGATTCTGATAATGTGTGTGAGATGGTAAGGGGACCACACTTGAGAAGCGAGGGCGAACAAAGGTTATGTATAGAGATTGGGTAACGTAGGGATTGGAAAATTCCTTTGACCACCGTTTCACAAAGCCAAGAACTGAGTTGACCTTGAGAATTATATCATTGATATGTGCAAGGAAATTAAGTTCCCGATCGCATAGTACACCAAGATCACCAATCATCTGGACGATGGAAAGGGGTTGATTATGAAGAAAGTAGACACGGGGAGGAAGTTTGATGCGTTTGCGAGAGAAGGTTATTGATTGACATTTGGAGATGTTAAAATCCAGACAGTTTTTCGAGCACCAAGTAGAAAAGCTGTTAAGATCGGATTGAAGAAAAGAGAAAAGAAAGAGTCATGACCTGAAGAAATGGACTTGAAGATCTTGCTGTCGTCGGCGTACAGTGAGATATAAGAATGTTTCATGACCATTTCGATATCGTTGATGGTAAGAATGAAGAACAGTGGGCCTAAGTGGCTACCCTGAGGAACGCTCGGCAGGACAAATACCTTAAGGTGGGTATTGAAGCCGGTTGTTCTCGACTGTAATTTTACATTCACACGTTGATGGCCTTCTCTTCTCCCATTGCCAATACCTTGAATACTCATTTCTTGTACTGAGTCCTAATCTCTTTACTAGACGTGTGACTTGAGTTGACTTGAGAGCCTGAATCCAGAATGGCCCTGCAATTCGTCCTTTGTCCATTGGTAGCAACCGATTCTACGATGGCAGTACTGAGGAGTACGTAATGATGTGACGACTTCTTGGATGCTGCTAATGTTACTGATTGACTTATAGTGTTTTGGTGATTGTTGTTTGTGGGAGAGCCTTTCGTGTTATTTTCAAGATGTAGCATCGTGTTGTGTCTTTGGCCACACCTTAAACAGCTTCTTGAGGCGCAATTTATTGTTCCATGACCAGTTTTTAGGCAATTTAGGCAGAGTTTATGGCTTTGCGCTAAATGTAAACACTCTACTGGCTGCAATTGTATAAATTATTTGCAAGCAAATGTCGGATGAGTCTCTGTTCCACAAGCCTTGCAATTTCCTTTGTTGTTGTTACTTGAGGTTGTTGGCGCACAAGCTCGAGACGATGTATCCGTTTTCTTTCGTCCGATTGATTCTAATGATTGAAACTGGTTCTCAAGGAACGTTAGAAATTCATTCATGGACTGCAATTCCCTTGGCTTCTTGAGTGATTGCTCATATATGTAGGAATCTTGTGTTTTGGTCTAATTTGTTAACTAATAAATGAAGAAGGAGGGGGTCCCATGTTGCAGTGTCTACACCGATGTTATTTAAAGCATTCCTGGGTGGTATCGTGGAGAGCCTTGATAGCCCCTGCTGATGGTTGCTGCTGTAACTGGTTTGGTTTTCCGAGTAATTTTTGCAGGAGATTTAACGTGAGAACCCGTCTATGTATTGTTGTAGCGGTCTCGAAGGATGTTCCAAGCAGTTTTGTAGTTGTCCTCTGTGAGTGGTATATGGCGGATGAGATGTTCTGCTTCTCCGCTTAGATGTGTTTTCAGGTACCACATCTTTTGGATGTTCGGTATTGGTGGGCTGTCAACCATTTGGGAGAAGAGATCAAAGAATTGTCTCCACTTTAAATAATCACCATCGAATTTTGGGATGGTGACCTTTGGTAGATTTACAGGATTATGGGTGATGACGCTATTTGATGAGGCATCCTTGATAATCCCATTGTTCTGTGATTGTAACTTTATTGATAAACCGATAAGGTTTTCCTGTGCCATTTTCTCGATTGCGATATATTCCGTGTAATCGTAACCGATTTCAGTTGGGTTGTCCCTTAATTCCCAAATTGTCCAATTCAATGCTTCTATTTGCAGCCAGAGTTGTTCAAGTGTTTGGTACATTGATTTATAATACTGTGAGGGTTTACCTTCACTCAGGGATAGACTCTCGATTAGTCTACGTAACGAACACATGATTGTTTGTTGTTTTCTTATCGCAGTAACGATTTTTTGTGGATTTTCTTCCACGGTTTCGATTGCTGTCTTTGATCTGATTGCCCTCTCTTCTGCCTTCGTTATTGACCTTATTCCATCTTCAATATTAAATTTATATAATTAAGAAATATTGATTAACGAAATAATCGTGTTCAGCCGGAGCATTCGGCAATGATTTTATATTTACATCTGCAGTTTCAAATGTATTCCAGTGCGTTGTAAGCGTTGTAGTCGCTCTTCTAGGCGGGTTTTGGACTTCTTCCTGTCTACAGGGTCTTTCTTGAAGTTGGTGATTATTCGCTGAATTTCTTGGCCAGTTGCCAACTGTGCCACGATCAGTTCCTCGAATGATCAGTCCCTCGAATTGTAGTTCTCCTTGCTGAAGCAGACAACCCTTGCTAAGATGAAGAGTTGAATTGAGGAATTCGATGAAATCCTTGTTTATATGATCCTTGTTCTGGATCACGTCGGGTTCACCAATGTCCAGGAGCGTTTTCCCGAATTAAAATATCAAGCGCATAAACTTGATATAATCTTTTGTAGTTATGTGAAGCAAGCACTTGAACTTGTTCACGTCGGAGTTGCCTTGGATAAATTAAACGATCAGTGTCTATTGATTATACTTTAATTTAGCTTATCTTAACAACTGCCGGCAATACACCGTCAGCATAATGCTAACAATTATATTAATTGCTTAAAGCTAAATTACTGCCGGCAATGCACCGTCAGCATAATGGGTCATCGGCACATATGTACATGTTTTGGAGTACGTGCTGCGTCAGCGCAAGGGTTGGTGTTGACATCGTGCGGTGAATTGCCTTGACACACAATTGCTGTATGCGTTGCGTCATAGGTAATTCAACTGAACACACTAATTGTAAGCTCTGTGCCAAACCATATTGCCCCAATTGCTTTAATTTAGCACACAAAAAGTAAGCAAACATTGAAGAAAATATAAAATGTGTAAGATGTAATACCGTAGTATATAATTTATTCAGATCAGCGAATATATGATGAATTTTTGTAATTTTTTATTTTGATAACAAATGTCAAATCACTTAGTTTTTTTCTTTCAATATAATCTATAAGCTCTTACTCATACGCTCATACCGATTTATTCATTTAACTACTATACGATCATTTAAAAAATTGCAGGAACGCTAACTCCTACCATGTATCATATTTGATACATGAACGTTTTGGTCCAGGGCACAATCAAGCTTGATGTATCATATATGATACATTGGACTGTGAACGTGATAATATAGAGCTATGAAAAGCAAATTGCGTTTTCAGTTTTTTATCAATATTGAATGATGTGCGGAATCAAATGCCTTGGAAAAATTCAGGAAAACAACTTTTCCCATCATATTCTTATCTAGACCATCTCGTATATCTTCACATAATTTTACTAAGGCCTGATTGATATTTTGTGATCAAATTCGTATTTTGAAGAAACGTTTTGATATGGGTGCTTATTTTTGTTTTAAAATCTGTACTCATAAAAGTCAAAATTGCAACTTAGGACACATTTGGAGAAGACGATTTGGCAAAGGTACAATTTTTGAAAATTTCCAGACATCAGGAAAAACAGAGGTAGTTATTATCGTATTGAAAATATATATTAATTTTGGAAGTATGACAGGTAGTAGCATTTTAATAAAGTTTGAACTGACATCATTCAATCCGATAGCTTCTGAATTAATTTTTTAAAATTGCTTCACACACTTCATCGATACTGGAAATTGAAAATGTGACTAGTCGTTCGTTAGTCGGCTATCACATGCGGCCTCACGACTCACGCTTCATATAAGATTAAAAGAGAAAGGAGATGAGTGCGAATGAGATGGAGAATTTAATTCCCGGTGAGTCGCGGGCGAAATTCTTCACGACTCACATTGGCGTTTCTCTTTCTCTTTGTTCGTTATTTTTCATTTCCATTTCATTTCTTTTCGTACTTTGTGGGGAATGGAAGCAATCATGTCGGATGTTGCTGCAGAAAATGCCTCTCACGGAGGCAACTTCAAAATGAAAAAAAAAAGTAGGCGCTCGGCTCATGAATGTATGTCGAAAGAGGAAATTGAAAAAGACGTATGACTCATCTGAGGCTGGCATGTGATAGCGCTCGCCTCACGGAATTTAAATTGAAAGAGGAGATGGGAAATGAGTCGTGAGGCCGCATGTGATAGCCTACTTACTAAAAGTAATTCACGCTTAAAAAGAATATTTATAAACTTTTCGTGTTGTCAGTGGCACTATCCCATTCTTGGAATTTCATAGTCATTTTAACATACAATAACAAATACACACGATAAACAGCACAGTTTTTACCATGTTTGAATTTGACTTGACATAGACGATTTTGCACACTGATGGAATACTCAAAAAGGAAACGAAAGGGAAAAGGGAGGAATAGTGAAATAAAAGGATTAGTATTAGTGAGATGAGAGAGTTCTTTTTTATAAATAACATTAGTGTTAAAAATTAAAAAGTAATTTTAAATTTAAATTATATTGACTTGCTTGGTGCTTGCTTGATTTTGTTTTTGTTGCTATTATTTGGCTTCTCGCGAAAATATCATTTAGGGCCTTTTCGTTGTCTATTTCTATGTTACTCCCAGCTTTGGTCTCTCTAACGATGACCGAACCATTTCGCGTAAAAACGGCAAATAAATATTTGTTGTGTTTAATGCTAGTACTGCTTTTAAAGGCAGATCAGTGCAAAGTGCTCTGCATAGTGTTGTCCGTGAAATTGAGGGCTCGCTGAACCTAAAAGAGTTTACAATGGCAGCCTTCCTCGACATAGAGGGGCCGTCAAAAATGTAAACACAGAGGCCATAATAACAGCTCTAGAGGACATAAAAATAGACAAATCCATTGTAATCTAGATTGAAAATATGTTGAAGAACAGAATTTTCAATGCAGACATTGTACACAGCTCTATAAGGAAAGTGACAACTAGAGGCACACCTCAAGGAGGAGTTCTCTCCCCCCTACTGTGGTTTCTTACAGTTAACAAAATCTTCAAATTCTTTATGAAGAAAGACAAAAAGATCAAAGCGTACGCGGATGACCTGGTTATCTTGATAAAAGATAAATTTCTACCAACTATCAGCGAACTAATGGAATCTGCGCTGAGAGAACTCTCCTCGTAGGCAAGATAGAATAAACCCCCAGAAAACCGAGCTGGTCTTGTTCACCAGGAAAAGGAAAATTCCGATATTTGTTCCCCCAAAGTAAGAGGGCACTCCACTCAAACTCAAAGCGGAAGCCAAATATCTAGGCATCATTCTTTACTCAAAACTCTCCAGGAAAAGGAACCTGGAGAAAAGGATGAAAAGAGGATTGGACGCTTTTTATGCATGCAAAAAGACCTTCGGAAAAAGATGGGGCTTGCAACCGTACATCATTCATTGGATGTACACAGCAATCATCAGACCCATTTTAACTTATGGGGCCCTAGTCTGGTGGACTGCTAGCAGCACAAAAAGCTATATGAACATGCTCAACAAAGTACAAAGGTCAGCCGCTGTTTGTACAACGGGAGCCATGAGAAGCACGCCGCAAGCAGGGTTGGACATGATTCTTCATCTCCTCCCCCTGGATCTATTCATAAAAGGCTGCGCTGCAAAGAGCGCTCTCAGACTAAGGGAGTCCTCTCTGTGGAAGCAAGTCAACTATGGACTTGAGACCATACTCAGAATAATAGACGACCTGGGAAGGAAACATGTCGGGATCCAGCGATCTCTGCCGGAGCTGCGGCGATGAGGAAGAAACTGAGACGATCCAACATCTGTTTTGCCACTGTCCAGCTCTCCAGAATCGACGCCTAGTGTCGCTAGGCCAAAGATTTTTTACAGAGATTGCGGACGTGGCCAATGCAGATATATCGGATCTTCTAAAATTCATTAAGAGCACGGGGTGGTTTCAGCCACCACGTGATAGGACAGGTTAAATTTATGTGTACCCACACAAATGAAGGGAATCACTATGGGCCTCTTGGCCTCAGAGTGGAAGTGATGTTTAACCATCACACTCCCCTTCTTTAACCTAACCTAACCTAAACTAATACCCGCACTCATCCCAGCCATACAACAACAAAACAAACTTCATAAGATTCAGTCATCAACCGAATGCATCATTGTATAACCTACGTGTACTAATTACCATGCATCTTTTCCACTTATTTACCCTTAATTACACAATAACTACACTACAGATCAATTACGCACACAACACACCCAACATAACCAACTCAAAAAAAAAATAAAACACTGCACTTGCACATCCAACACAACACAATTCAAAAAAAAAAATTATTAAATAAATAAATAATAAAAACAAAATTAAAATATCTCGGTCATCAACTGCACACTTGGCTAAGAATATTAGAAATGACAGATGGTCGTGTCGCAAAAAAAAAAAAAAAAAATGTAAACAGTGAATACCCCTTTCACCACACTGCAAACTCCAATCCATCAGCGATCGACAGAAGAAAGTGGGCTTCACACCCCCATTCGACTTTCAATCCAACATCGATCTGCAAAGTCAACGTGTCTTACACCTCACTTTACTTTCCAGTCTATCGGACGCAGACAAGCACTTTCGTCTCACACCCACTTTGCTTTCCAGTCCAGCGAAGCAAAACATCAACATGCGGTTTGTCACTTGTCATTCTTGCACATTTTTTTTATTGTTCGTCTTGTTTGTTTCGATTATGCATGTTCTGTTCCATTTCACTAATGCCTGTTTTATCATTGCATGAGATGAGCCAAGGCATACTCCTACAGGGCCGCCAAAGAGGATTAAAAGAAATCAACATGGAACGGACTAAACCTGCAATCAGCAATATTGAGAACTTAGTTCACGGGGGCGGGAGAATGTTGCGATTGCAACGTTCTCTCATGCGATCGCAACATTATAACGATTACTATCACTAAGAGACGTCAAGAAAAAACAAAACCCTATTTGTCAAACTTTTAAACACAAACAAATATGACACATGTGTGTCTGTGTATGAATGAACTCTCACTCGTCACTCTTATAACGTACAGTGAACAGTTTTATTTTTACCGGCGTTTTTGATTGCAACTAACGTTTATTTTAAAAGGACGGTTGTACCAGTTCTTTCCTTTGTTCCTTTTTTCTTTGCTCTTTTTTTATTAACGTTCTCACGTTTCATGAAATTGAACAGCCTTATTCTTTGCATTTCTTAAATTAATAAGTCTTTTATTATACCAAGGATGCTTAAAAGAGCGCTTGAGCTTCATTCAAATTGGTCAAAACCTCAATAAATAACATTTAAAAATATGCCGTAAGTATCTTTAAGATTACCACCTGATAGAATATTAGGCTAATCAAATGGATTAAAATAGTTATTCAAAGCTTTATGTTCGCTTTTGCAAAATTATACGTACTAACAATATAACAATCTTGACTGTGGAAGAATAAAATTCAATACATAACTTCAAAGCTGTATGATGAACTGAATTTTTCATTAGGGGTAACAAAGCTTCATCGACAGTACAATTCAAACTATTGTTTACAAAAACTAAATCTAATATCCTGTTTAAAGAGTTTTTACAATTGTTTTTTTGAATAAATTCTAAGGACAACATTGCATCAACAAATGTTGATTCACATTCTGTTTTTAAATTGCGAGGAAATAAATACCTGTCATCGAGGGAATATTCCCACTTTATATCTCCTAGATTAAAGTCACCTGGGACAATTTGCTGTTGATGTTCTTTAATTTGATTTATTATTATTTCAATATTTTTGATATGACTTTCATAAATACATAATGGACTTTTGGTTTAATATAACTTGCAAATACATAAAGTTCATTGCGAACACCTGATCCGCTCACCATGCTGATAAAAACACAAAGTTGCTCCATGTCGGTATTGTGAAGGGTAACAGCATAATAATTACTAGAGATGACTTCACGGCGATGAGTATTCCTCCTCCGCGGATATTATCGGCGTTTATCTCTTTATATCTGTCTCTTCTATAAACGGTATAGTAATCATCGAAGATTTCTGCTGTCATAATACATATGAGAGGGTAACCAAGTTTCAGTGATTACTATGACGCCATATTCATGAAAAAAGATAGCGGGAATTGAAGAGAGCGGTTGTTTATTGTTGTTGTATTATTGGAGTAAGTGGAACATTCTCGTTTTTTGACTTGAAGACGAACATTTTCATTTCGCTGGCCAGTACCAATCCGTCATTTGGTAACGTTTCTTTACGCCACGAACTACTTGAAGCCAATCTGTCCACCCCGATAGTTCGTGCCTCCCCACCACCACCTAAAACAACATCATCTGTCTACACCCAAACAAACCAACTCCCTGAAGTACTAGAGTCAGCCGTGGAAACCGTGGAACCGCTTTGGCCAAAATGGAGTTTACGAGAATGGAATCAGCGCCTCCAAAAGCTTCGAAGTAGCAACGAGGATACCACTACTTTTTTGGTTGAAGGGCAGGACCCAATCGCTAAGGAACAATGGTTACAGAAATTTACGAAGCACTACAAAATCCCAACACTCAGCTGCCAAATGCTTCAACATCTCGGACCGAAACTAAAGCTCTCCATTGCAACGAAATATGCTTGGCTATTTCTCAATTCCGGCCGCCCACTCACTCTTGGTAGAACAACATTTACCAAATGGAATGAAAAGTATGATTCCCACCCTAAATCAACCACTAAGCCTAAACGTCAACTTAGTAATAAGAACAATAATATAAGTAAAAAGCATCTAAGCCTATATCGCCTAGCTGATTCCAGCCTTAACCAAGTCAGCGGCATTTTGAATTACATGGGCAGACAACTCGACCTCATTTTCCCAATGACCCCTTCAACACCTCAGTTTCAGCTTCTCCGCTGTCCCTATCAACCGTCGACAACTACCACCCTCCCCTTCTTCTCTCGTTCTTTCACAACTCCCCTATACAGAACTCTCCCCCCACTGTTCGAATCACTCTCGATTTTCACCAAGCCAACTTCCGTCAAATCAATGATTATCTCAATAATGCTCCTTTTAATTTCAACAACCTTACCGTAAATGATGCCATATCTATATTCTACAAAGAAATATTTAATTCCTTCTCCCTTTATGTACCTTTTCTCGACATAAAACCTCCTCCACCACCCCACCATGGTATAATCACATAATCGCAGGCTCCGTTCTTTGAGAAACAAACGTAACAAGCTCTGGACAACTTTCCTTCGTACTCAATCCCCAAATGACTTCTCGAACTATTTCGGTACTTACCTGCATATTGTAGAGCTTTATAAATCTCTCTATCAACACTTCTTCTTCTTTTCCTTTTTCCGGCGTTGTTATGGTCAGAAGTGTAGGACCATAACCTTCCCACTTAACTGCATTCCTACTGGTCCGCTTGTGGGGTCCGTCGGTTTGACCTCAGAAAGTAGCGGCAGGCTTCCTGGTTTAGGATTACTTCATCGCTGAGGCCAATCAAATCCTGGTGTTTTTGCATTTTTTTTTTGTGACACGGTCATGCTCCAGATTTTTTTTGTTTCATCTTACTCTTACAACACCGGTGATCTCCAGTCGTGTCAACCCACTGATTTGCATGTACACTTGTGGGGCAGTTTAATGGTGGTATATGTGTCCCTAGGCTCACCTTGGTGTTTTCTAAATTTCCTAGATGTGATTTTTGTTTACCTTTGTTTTAGTCGGCTTTTACGACAAGCGAGAGGTATCGCTGCAGGGATATTCTTAACCCGTCCCTGCACGGAGGAAATCTCTCTATCAACACTACTTAGTTGAGATGCAAACCAACCTTATAAATAATCCCAAGTCCTTCTTTCAATTCGTTAATCAGAAAAGAAAATCTGATGGCTACCCAAACTCACTCTAATTCAATAACGAAACTTCCAATGATCCTCATTACATCGCCAACCTTTTTGCCACCTTTTTCAATCAATCTTTCACCCATGATTCCTTTGCACCCGATCATACCTATTTTAACTATTTACCAAACTTCTCCTTTGGACCATTTCTCCCTCGTAGTGTCGACCCCGTTATCATCGAAGAAAGATTAAAGCAACTTAATGATGAATTCATCCCTGGCCCCGACGGCCTCCCAGCTATATTTAAAAAAAAAAGTTCCTCCTCCCTTTCTCTACCTCTCTCAAAAATCTTCAGCCTATCTCTTTCCCAAGGTGAATTTCCCCGGATATGGAAAACCTCTTTTATAACACCTATACAAAAAAAGGGTCCGAAGAATGACATTAACAAACTGTGCAAAGGGTGAAAGTCTTTTTCTCGTTGCTCGGAGGACAAAACTTGCAGCGCTTACGGTCACTTGTCTTAAGTTTTTTAGCGCATGGTAATGATGTTGATGCTAAGGCAATACTATTAGTTTGAGTATTGCAAACGATGGATGCAGAAGCTTCAGCTCTTGGAAGACGATTCCGTCAAACAATACACGGCCGAACTAAGTGTCCTCTTAGCTCATGTAAAGAAATCATGCGCTTGAACAATTTGTTTTGATTCCAATGCGGGTGAATTTCTGACCATAATATATAAGCACTTAACGCAGAAATGTCTATAAAATTGGCAAATAGAGCTACTGGCCACCGGTTAGTTTTTCGCTTGCATGAATATGTACGCACTAATTGGTCCATTGTGTCAACGCTTCCCTTAGTCGAATTGAAAAATTCTATAATCTCGGGAATATTTTTTTAATGTTCTTCTAACACTTTACAACTTTACTTAGTTGCAAGGTGAGCAACTTATACTTTTTTGGTACATATTGCACAAGTGTTTCTTTCTTATGAAAGAGGGATTTGCTGGAATACACTGGAAGCTTTTTGAGCTGCTTGGCTGTAACGTGCACCGGTAGAATCCTTTTATTCTTTCGAACTGTCCTAACTAGAGTAATTATTTTTAAAACAGTTCAAAGGCTAACGAATGGCTAGTCAGTTGTTACATTTCTTCCTTGGCACTCTGACACTAAGTCCAGAACGACTCGTTCTCCCTGATTTCTTTCCAATGCACCTCCAACTCGTCCAAGATAAATTTGAAAATTTAGACAAAAGGAAGTCGCAGAATCAGCTGCTATCCATGCCTTCATTTCGTATTTACCTGGTTTACTGGGCATGTAAACTTTGAAGGGACATCTACCACGGAAAGTACAGTCATCAGGTACAATCTACAGTCACGTTTTCCCTAGGCACGTAGAGTAACTTTAGATTCTAGGTCCATTTTTCATATAATTCACGGTGCAAGTTTATCTTATGACTTTCGGCTTAGGCTGTCATCGAAAACAAACATTCGTGAGATTTCGAAAAAGCGTTCAAGAGTCATAACAGCTCTTATGATTGGATGACCGTGATTCTCATCCCACAAGGATTTTATGCTTTCACCATATGAGCGACAGACACAAGAAGAGTAATAAATGAGAGAGGTATATGTGAATGCTAAGTGGATATAAAGTACCCGTAAGTAACAAAACTCAACTTCGCGTATCATCTGAAAACGCTCTGATACTCTGACTCCCTGAATATTTGTAAAACGGATAACATCTCTTTTTATACCAGGGGCCATACACATATCAAAAGCATCCCCAATATTAGAAATGAATGAATGAATGATGCTTTATTGTTTTAAATAGTGTTATAAAATTACAGTATATACATCTGCAAAGTCCATGGGACTTATCTGCAGAAGACTATTCACCTTTATAGGCTTACTTAGTTCATAATACAAAATTTAAAAATATAATCACGGTATAAAGACATAGGTTAATATTTTACACATACATATATAGATATAAAGTACAAAAGATATGAATGATTTTTAGTTCATTCAAGGCGTTGGGGGTTTTATTCACTCCGAGCGCCCCTTTTCGCTCGTTGTTGTCATCTTTTATACTTTATATGTCATTTGAAGATTTATGGTAAAGGTTCTTTGTTGTAATAAAAAGCTTTGGCTTCTTTTAATAGTCTAGGTTTTGGCATATTTTGGATTCCTACGGGTAATTCGTTGTATATTGTCGGTACTGTTACATCATATTTCCGGCGTCCATAAGCGTTGTGGTACCTGGGAACAACGTATCTGTTTTGTTGTTTTCTTCTTGTGTTTTGGATTTGCTGTGTAGGTATTTTGTATGTGACGTCATCTTTGAACTGTGAAATAATTTCAAGTTTATATAATTGATCTATACTCACCAGACTAATCTCATTGTTTATTTGTGTCCAATCAAGCTGTTGTCCAAATTTTGATCGATAGACAATCTTTTGTATCCGTAGATGCAGCAGTCGAAGTTCTCGCAGTTGGGGTGCATTTCCCCAAGCTAAGATGCCGTATCTCAAATGAGACTCCACAAGGCCATAGTAGCACTGTCTTAAGACCTCAGGTGGACATAAATAACTTAGATGAAACATAGCGTATGCTGCCTGTCTTAGTTTTCTTATTAGTGCATTTATCTGGTAGCTCCATTTTAAATTGTAGTCCACTATTACTCCTAGATATTTGTGGGTTGATACATTGTTTATTGTCGTTGAACAATCATCATCCTGATTTAAATATTTATGATTTATTGTTCTGTGTAAGCAGTTATTGTTGTGCATCTTGATGTTTATTATATATCTAGGAATATGTGGAGGACGTATATGCATTACTTTGGTTTTTTTTATCGTTAATTACCAGGCCGTGGTCATGACACCAAGCTACGATGGCGTTAAACTCGTTTTGCATTATTTTTTCAGCTGTTTCGACATTTTTATGGGTTACCACGATTGCTGTATCATCAGCATATGTGTATCAAGTACTTTGTTTAAGGATTGACAGCAAGTCATTGGCATAAATGATGAAGATAAGTGGACCGAGCTTTGACCCCTGCGGGACACCATATGTAATACTGCCAGTTTCGCTCATGAATTCCCCAATTTTTACTTTGTATTTTCTATTCCTAAGATAGCTTTCAAACCATTTTAAAACATTCCCTCGTATACCGATTTTTTCCAGTTGTTTAATGGTGTTATCGTGAACATGGTGTTATCAATGAACATAGCAATGATGTTGTGGTTCTTATCAAGGCTGCTATATATTTGGTTCGTGAAGTCGACAAGTAATCTGTTTGAACTTTTATTTTTTTGAAAACCATACTGATTTTTTTCTAGTATTTTGCACTTTTCAACGTATTTGTAAAGTCTTCCAGCTAGTATTTCCTCTAATACTTTGTCCACAGCCGATAGTATAGAGATTGGCCTGTAGTTAGATATCTCGCTTTTTGTACCATCTTTATAAATAGGACGTACGATTGCAGTTTTAAGAGTGGTTGGTACCGTAGACTGGTCTATACTCATGTTCACTAACGTGGCTATTACCTTTGAAAGTGGTTTTGCGTTGGTTTTGAGATCTTTCGGCCTGATACCATCTATTCCAGCTGACTTGTTGTCTTTTGTGTTATTGAGAATACATTCTATTTCTTCAACAGAGATTTCTCCCATAAATATTGATCTTTGCATGCTATTGGTTGGGCCATCAAAGATTTTATAGCGGCATTCATGTATCGTATTTGAGATATCGGATGAAAGTTTTTTCGCAAATTCATTTGCAAGATCTTGTATGCTTAAGTTTTTTCCTGCAAAATTCTTTGTCAAAACATCGTCAATATTCATACATTTTTTACCTAAGATCGAATTAACAATCTTCCATTTCTCTTTGGGGTTTTTATTTGCCTTTCTAAATTGTTCTTTGTAATATCTTGCCTTTGCAATTTTGATTCTATTGTTTTGATTGTTGCGAAATTGTTTATATTGTCTTTCATAGTCCTCATTTCTTCTATTGGATTTGTATCGACGATATAATCTGTTGCATGCGTTTCTAAGGTCATTGTTTATCCAGCTATGTCCAGTCGTTCTAGTTTTGTTTTTACTTGTCACAGTCGCCGTCTGCATTAAATTTGTCATAAAGTTTTGAAATTGGTCGTAGAAATCATTTACGTTGGTGAAATCGTTTAGTATTTCCCAACTGTAGTTATTGATAAGTTGTGTAAGGTACTGGGTGTGTATGTATTGATGTATTTGGTCTTTGGTTGTTTCGATGGGGCCGTCAAGTGCTATAGCTGTGTATATGCCAAAATGGCCAGATACATTTAGCTCAAAAGCCGCAGAATCAATTTGTCGACTTTTTACACGGACTAGACAGTGATCTATTAGTGTCTGAGTGTTTCTAGATATTTCGAAACGTGTTTCTGAAAGTATTGTGTTTATGAGCCCTTTTGCCTAGATCATAGAAAGATATTCGTTAACTGAGTGGACATTAGTGTTCTTGATATTTATATTCATGTCCCCTATTATAATCAAGGTCTTTTTTCTTTCTATTTGATCTATGTTACGACTAAGTTCTTTAATAAAGCGGTTAGGGTCTAATTTGGGTGATCTATATATTGAAATTAGAGTAGCATCGATAGTTTTACGTTTTATATATAGAGTCACGAATTCATATGATATGTATACACATTCTACTTTATAGTATATAATGTCATCTTTAAAAAAAACTGTGATTCCTCTTCCTTTTGATTTCGTTCGATTATAAGATTGAGTATTAAAACCTTTGATAGTGTATAGATTGTTTTCTTCTTTTTGCGATGAATTGCGTAAGAATTGACACCTGCTCGTTGATGAATAACATTTTTTATAGATACTCGTGCCAATTGATTTCCGAGAGGTGTTGTTGTCCACTTTATACTCCGATCCCTATTCCAATATTTAGTTGGGTTGTCAGATGTCACTATCGGATCTTCTAAATCGCTACTTATATCATCTTCGGAAGCAATTTCATCTTCCACCTCTATATCACAACTTTCATTGCCATCAATACTAGCCTCATCTTGAAAATCATCATCATTCTCCCCAGGACAACTAAGAAGAGCTTCTATTTCTTGTTCACCAACATAACGATTCTTTGAAAATGATTTGGTACTTTCACAAATATACGGTATTAATACCGGTACTTCCACAAAAAAAATATACGGTTATTTCAGCAAAGAAATAGAACCAACAACGAAGCTGTAATAAATTTTTAGTGCCTGGGTAATAAATGACCCGAAAGGTAACACGTGCGTACACATATGTACATACTTTAAATCGCATATTGGACGTAATTGTAATCAATCCCATTTTATTTTTCAAAAATATTCTTTAATTCATGCACTGACTAGAAAGGAAATTGAAATCAAATGAATATTAGTAGAGATATTAAGCACTAAAGTCATGAAATGACCCCAACAGAACAGAAGGGTTAAAGGAAAAGCGAGGGAGGTATAACCATTTTTTGTTGGAAATAACAATACTTCAAGTTCTGTGTAGGTGGAATCAGTGCCAACAATTTTGGATTTGTCTTTGTGAGACTTATGTTTGCTCAAATTTTAACCAGCAGGAAGAGATGTAATTTCAATATTGATGTTTAATGTGGGTTCGTTGACCTCTGGAACTGCTGGGTGTGTTATTGTTAACATTACCACTGTTAGACTTTTGTGAAATGATTTTTGATTTAATTGTTTTCACTTTTTTTTTCAAATTTCAAAGTATCTTCACCGGCGAAAATGTCTGCTTTTTCCTTATCTCCCTTTGCCCATTCGTCCTAACCTTTTCTTATTGGTGGTGCCTGTATTTGCGACTTTTTAATACTTTTTACAGCTCTCCAAAGCGAGTAATTTGATTCTTTCTCTGAAGTCAAGTTTTGTCTTTTATTGCCCTTTTGAGCGAATTACACAAATGCTTTATTGGGGTTTTATCCAGTGGTGCGCGAGTTTGTTGCCACCGCTTCCGCACTTTCCGTTTTTCGTTCACCATTTGTCGTATTTCCGGTGGATACGATACTGACCGGAATTGGATCTTGGTGTGGAGTACTGTTCGAATCCGCGTATTGCACTGCTTGGACAAAACGATCAACTTCGACTTCTAATTCATAGGGTGTTCTTAGCGTTACTCTGATTTCAGTGCTTTCCTCAATGTAAACTCTGAATTTTTCCCAGTTAGTTCTCCTACTAGTTAATCTAGTATATCGTTAATCAGTACATCGGCTTTCCCGTTGAATGCCATTTTCCATACCAGCTTGGTAGAGTGCTCTACCTTTTTGCGAGACATATCCTGAACCCCAAAAGGTATGTTTAGCGTTCAAGTCACCACCAATAATAAAGATGGGTCCAAGAGAGTTAAACAAACTTAAAAATTCGCTTTTATCTACTGAAACGCAGGGCACTTTACGCAACGTAGATCTCTCTTGCAATAGATTTGTGGCAGGGCTTGCTTTTGAGAAATGAGGCGATAGTTATCCGGCTCGTTGACTTTAATAGTTCACGTGTCATTATTTCGCAACATTATTCGATAATTACTCGATGGTACTGATTGCAAAATTGCGCGCAATTTATAATAATCCGCGATTCCGAATACATATATTGGTGGCGGCGAGGGCTTATATTTTATTTGCTTGGAAATTTGATCGATGCACGTATCAAACGATAACTTAGGTTGTACTTCGCCGTTTGAATTGCGTTCTTCCGTTCGCATAACTTCGGGCGACGACTCCGCCTTCCGTTTTTTGCCCGCTCGTTTTTTTTTTTTAAATCCAGTCCGTTTCACGACTTAGTTCTTCTTCGTCAGTGTGATAACTTGTGTTATCCGGCGGCTAGGAGGCGAATTGAGTATTTCTAGCACCTTCTTTAGTTCGGTGCAAAGTAGCTCCGTGTTATGCAATCTAGCACGTATGTAGGTTGCTGATTTCCTCTTCGAAGCTTGGTAGTTTCATCGAAATTTGTTCATTGACCGGAACTGCCGGTTCTGAAGAATTAGCGTCGCACGCTCTTATCACTGATGGGGAGGGATCTTGTTATTTAACATTAAATTTATTGGAATTCATTATGTTCCCACGAGTAGCGGAGAGATGGTGGTCCGACTGTCCAGAGATCCGCAGTAGACAAATAAATTATTGTCTTATTATTTGATTGAGCTATTTTTTAAACTGGGCCCCCAACCAATTTGATTCTCGGCACTGGACTGGTCGCGTTACACCTTAATCCGCCTCTTACGACAGACATGCCTTAACTCGGGTATATTCTAACACCTACCCGAAGTTGGTTTTAAAGCGGTTAATTCAAAAAATGGTAACAAATGGAAAAGATTATAATATGAAATCGGGTATATTCTAACACCTACCCGAAGTTGGTTTTAAAGCGGTTAATTCAAAAAATGGTAACAAATGGAAAAGATTATAATATGAAATACTATGGATGAGACTATTTCGATTTTAACATTAGATTTTAACGATTTTAACCCTATTTAAAAGGTTGAAAGCTATCAAATTGGTAACAAAGCTGGTTTGCGCATTGGAACGTCCTTGATTTCCGCAACTCTTACTTTGCCGTCGTCTCCCTTGTAGATGTTCTCATGGGATGGGACATTATTTTCTTGTACCAGGATCATCACGTTGTTGTGTAGGTTAGGTTAGTCTGATGACCACTTGTTGCGTTGTTGAAATTCGCTAAGATACTCTCTTGATCAGATCTTCCAAAAATGCGATTTCACGGCCTTGATTTGTCTCCACCGTTCTAGGAAGCTGATGTTCGGCGATTTAATCGTATGCTGATAAGGAAATGATGTGGTGTAAGTTCCTCGCAGTCGTTAGGATTTGATGAAAGCGATGTAATTGGACACGAATTCACCACTGCTTCGATTTCGACGAACGTTGCAGTGAGCCCTTCATATGTGGGTGTACCAGTCCCAAGACTTCAAATAAGATTAACTTTTATCACCTTGACTGCAGCTTCCTACAATCCACCAAAGTGAGGAATTGTTTCTGAGTTGGATGTATTAACGCTTGTTATTGAAGACGAAAATCAGCAAAATAATGAAAATTTAATCCTGAATTGCTAATCCAACCATTATGATTGCATTTAAAGTTTCCAACGAAGACGTTCGACATGAAGTGTCAAACCTTATACTTAGTTTCGTAGACGTACTGTTTGGCCTAAGAACGTATTGATGTGGGATAATTGAGATACCATGCAAAGTGCGAGGAGCTTGAGAAAAGAGAAATTGAATTTTACGAGAAGAACAACCAATACGTTAAACGTGGAAGTTGTGTCACCCAGGGGAGGTGGTTTTGACAACCGCAAATCTTCCAACACGTCCCATTCAAATAAAAACACAGCAACTTCGAATCCAGCACCTGATTCCGATCAAATCAATAATCCAGACATTGCAAATGCTGTATTCCGAAATTATAAGCCTCAAGTAAGTGAGGCCCTTTATAAAATAAAGTCTCTCGAAGAGAGCAATACTTCTCTTAGTAAGACAGTAAATCAATTTGAGAGGAAACTAAACTTTTCTGAGCAAAAAGAGAAACTGTGCTCAATTGACATAATTTTAATTCCTGATGTCAACAATGACAATGCAAAGGAAAGAGTAAATAAGTTTCTAACTACTGTGTTGGATGAAGAAATGAATGCCAATGAAATTATTTCCTGCTATGTCAAGAGAGTCAAATCGATCAGCAACAACTACAATATCGTCTCTTCAATTGTGAATGTTAAATTTTCAACTAATGAGCGGAAGAATGCTGGAAGGTGCGTGAAAACAAACAAAGAATTACATCGAGTATTTTTGGTAGTCATACAAACAACAACAACAATACCAGTGGTAGCAGCAACAATATCAGCAGTCAGATTCATATCAACGACTGTCTCAATGGTTACTCAAGGTCATTACTAAGAAAGGCGAATGAACTCAAACGCAAAAACATACATATTTATGTAGATTTGTCTACGTAAGGGAGTTATCTGTTTTAATACGAAAAAAAGAAGGCGATAGAGTAATTAAAATTAATTCTTTTAAGGATGTCTCTAATTTTGAAATTAATCATAGGTCTTAAATCTTAAATTATGTTCAAAAATATCCTAAACAATAGCTCTACTGATCCTCAAATTGATTTAAACTATATTACAAACCTTTCTTTAATAAATTCTGATAAATGTAATTGTTTTTGTATTGACCACCATACCAATGAACGGTTTTCAGATTTTTCAGTTGTTCATCATAATATTCGTTGTACAAGAACTAGCTTTAATACTCTTTTCTCTCACCTCACACCTTTGGATCATTTAACAGATTTAATTTTCTTACCCGAGATTTGGATTTTTGAAGAAGAGATATTAAAAGTTGATATAATCCCTAATTTTAAATTCGTTGCTGTTTGCAATGAGTGCAGCTGGTGGTGTTGCAGTTTTTCCAATGTAGATTGGAAATCGCGGATATAATCAGTATTAATTGTGAAGCTTCTGGTGTCCATCTCTGTTTAATCTGGGTTTACCGACTACATATGTATGTGTACTGTTAAGTCCTTTTTAGATGAGTTTTCAGGGTTTTTGGATCGTCAAAAACATAATATTATTGGCCGAATTTAATATCAATATTCTTTGTGATTCTCTTGATACCGATAGTTTTTTTGTTTCTATTGTCCTCATTTGGATTCAAATCACTTATACATGAACTTTGTTAGTTAATTCAATATTTTTTGAATTAATTTTCGCACATAAAGTGCGACGAAATGCGAGCAAATCAAAAAACAAAAATTGAAGAGCCAATGCACTTTAAAGACTTTACTTTGATTTCCAAAAGACGAATGAGAGCAGAGATTGAAAAGCCATAAGGGCATTTGAATTTAAAACGGAACACTTTTTTTGTGGGTGACAAAAGTGGCGTGACCAACATTCGACAATGGTTTTTACATAGGCTAGATAATACATAGGCTAGGACAGATAATACTAAATGTTAATAACAAAATGTGAATTACAGTGTGGCGCAAAATTATTGTTACATTGTTTAATATTATTTGTACATTGTTGATAGTATTTTGCATTACAATTTGATGTAATTCTGAACAAACTTACTCGTCTTTGTTCTTGTCTTGACCACATCTTCATTAGATTGCATAGAAAAACCGATAGCTAAAAAACAATGACTTACGAGTTGAAAATAACTGACCACAATATGATTAGTATTCAACTTAACTGCGAGATTGTTAGAATAACCGGTTCGAAGCCAAAGAATACAATATGATTGATTTCGTTTTTTTGAGAACCCTATTAAATTTAGAATTTTGGGAAGAAGTTTATAATGCTACTGATCCTTCTATTGCTTTGGATAAATTTCTTACTAAATTAGAATTGTATTATATCGTTATGTTGAAAAATACTAAAGATGGCAAATTAAAATGTTTAAAAATTGGATGTCCGCTTCATTATTGAAGAAAATAAAAAGAAAAAAACATCTTTGTAATCTTATACAGAAACATCAAAACCACGCTAGGCTAAAGAAATATTACAAAATGATGTCGTAAAATCAAATTGGAAATACTCCCATGCAAAAATGGGTATTATACCAATCAATTAGCTAAAAAAATTGGAAACTCCAAAAAGCAATGGCAGGCTGCTGGTTAACAGCCTTAACAAAATAAATTCTATAATGACACTGTTTTAAGCAATGGAAGTCTTATTGTATCAGAGCCTATAAAAATTGCCAGTTTATTTAACAACTTCTTTTCAAACATAGGTAATTATCATGGTATATCGAATAACAATTCTGCATTTCATAGCGAGAACATAATACTGGAGTATAATCCTCAAACGGAAAGTTTTTCTTTTATGAGTTTACTTCTCTCGAAATTTAGAAAAACTATAATAGGTGTTTTTTATTATGCCATCCAGATCTTATCCGGATCATGGTTATACATGTATTACAATAACAACACGTGATCCAGCTCTTTATCTGGATCAATTTCAAGATCCGAGTTTGAGTGGAAGTGAGTTTACACTATTTCCCACTGGTTTCGCATTCAAATTAGGAGAATCATTGCCTGATGAACATATAAAATTGTGGCCAGGATTTGGTTAAACAGTTTTCGCTTCCGTATCGAGTAATTGTACTCAAAATGCTATAATATGTGTATTATCTTACATTTCTAAAACTCTTGAGTCTATTGGGGAAATATTACCCCCGATTGGTGTATATCGATAAAAATTATTATCATCAGCATTTAAATTGATCATATCAAATTTGAATGAAAAGAAACATTTTCTTTGATATGGCAATTCCACACTTAAATTTCAAAGATTGTTTTTATTGTGAAGTGGAAATGGAGCAGGTGGACAAAAAAAGGTAAACATGTAAACATAATTTAAATTTCGACCGAGAAATCTGTTACTTCTTCATGCAGCAATGAATATTCATGTGTGCTGCTTTCTTCACTGTCCGTGTCACTTTCCAATAACCACTGAAATACAAATATTAACCATTTAAATTCAACAAATAAACGCAATTTACCTCAAAAGCAGCTGCTTTCATCTTCAATTTGTTTGTTTATTTTGTTTTCAAATGTCAGATCTTTGACATGACTGAACTAGGCGAAATGTCAAGCTGGCTATTCGTTGATCTGTAGTGTTTTATTATGTCTCGTGATCCTGAGTGGATCATGTGGCATAATAAAAAACACCTAATGTCACTCAAAATTTCTTCTCCTACTTCGACTGAACATTTCTTTCCAAATTTCGGATGTTCCTTGTTTAATCTTTAATGCTTGTGTACGAGTTGGTGTTTTTGCAGAGTCTCTAAAATACACTCTCTAAGGGATAAAACATAGAATGTTTTCCCTTCCAGACAGGACTCATTTCTTTAACGACTCCCAGTTCGGCTTTAGAAGTGGTAAATCCACTGAAGGTGCTTTGCTAAAACTTACAGGGGAAATATACGATGGTTTGAATAGCTCTCAAATCCCTGCTATCCTCTTTATAGATGAAACAAAGGCTTGTGAATGGTAAATCATATTTAATTATTAAACAAATTATTTGATGAGGGTTTCAGGGGTTTCATTCATAAGTGATTTACATCTTAATTAATGAATAGAAAACAAATAGTAAAAAAAAATATCTATAGTTCTGTAAGATTTTCTAATATCGGGGTACCTCAAGGCTCTGTCCTGGACCCGATTTTATTTTTAATATATGTTTTTTCGGTGTTTATTCAGCATTTTAAAGGCAAAGTCACAGCATTTGCGGACGATACAGTTGTATCGTATTCTAATATGAATTATCTGGACTTATTATCTGATATAAATGCAGATCTTGATATACTTTGACGTTGGTTCAAGCAACATAAGCTTATATTCAGCAATAAAACGAAATTCATGGTATTTATTATAATGAGTTTGGCTTGCAGAAACCTGCCTATTTACTGCCACTCACCTAGTTGCCAACGGTTCTGTTTACCTGTTACATATACACACTACATATACACTGGACTATAAAGTCTCGTGGCCTAGACACACAATTTATCTAAAACAGTATTTGAATAAGATTGTTAAGCAGCTATACAATCTCAGTCTTTACTGCAATATACAAATCTTATATATTGTTTATAATGGTCGTTTTAAATCAAAAGTGCAGTACAGTATTACTTGTTGGGAGGCACATATTTCAATAAAACTCAGCCATTATTGATTAAACAAAAGCATGCGATAAGAATCATGACTAAAGTAAGTCGTAGGACATCCAGGTTTGAACTATTTAAAAATATAAGAATTCTCCCTTTAGGCACTTCTACTGGGCTGATATCCAGTAATGTTCTTCGTTATTAAAACTTCTTGGCCGTTGCCAAGACGACTCAGCTAGGAGTCTCTAAGAATTCAGATTGAGTATTTACCGCTGCACTATTCCTATGAATAGTTTCTTGCTGTTGGCGATGTAATAAAGTGTGATGTGGATGATTGCATGTTTTGCGTTTGAGTACTAAAGGACATTTCGACATATTGTGCCCTTTGGCTTGACAATTTATACATAATTCTTGTTTCTTTATATTCATAAAACGAACACCAATTGTGAGCTTGATGAAATTGGTACAGTTTTTGATGTAATGACTTTGCATGTTTGCAAAATGTACAAGACTTTTGTGCAAGTGCTAATGAATTTTGTGGATATGGACTCTCATGAGGTTCAGAGCTACCCGTATGATCGTTGCGAGTTTTACGATTTGAGTGATCCAAACGAATCTGCTAACTATCGCAAGCTTCAAAGTACTGACACCTTTTGTAAACCATCTTGTCGCAATCATTCCAATTCGGAAGTTTCGAATAATCCATTAGCTCATCCCATATTGCTTGTGTTTCTGCAGGGGGTGGCAGTGGTGCAATTTTAATCACCACCGACTGTTGAGCGGAAGGACTGTAGTTCAAGTCTGACCATAGGCAAGAACAATTCCTATACAGAAAAAAAAAACTGCGCAATAACCCCAGTTGTGAATGAGGGATGATCAAAAAATGCTGACGAAGGCATAACACTCATAGTGTAAGATCACTTCAAAATTCATACTCTGGGTGGCATTTTCAATATAGCATCTTAATGGCATGGAATAAAATGACTGTAAGACTACAAACAACGCGACAAATTCAGTCAAATCTCTCGAATCCCAAGACAACCACCCCCGGAGAGTAGTGGACGAACATCTTCGACACAAACCACCCAGGTGTGTGACAAACATCATAAAGCGCAACTCTTGAACATGCACGAATCAAAAAAAAATCCACCTGTGACATGGCTACGTAAGTGAAAATGGCGTTGCAGATGTCGACTTTAGATTCATACGATTTCAACTAATTAAATAACACTGAAATATTATCTTCTAAACTTCGAAGTTGTGAAGCCGACGGTTTTAATACTTTTGGAAGTTCAAATATAGTAGATATGTTTTCGAGAAAAACGAGAGTGTCGTTGTCATATCGCTCCTTGAGCATTTCAAACGCTTTGGTCCGAAAAACATGACAGTAGATGGTTAAACCTTTCGGAGTTGCTTAAACTAGGATCCGAACCCAATAAACTATTGGAAAAAATTATGAATACGAGTATTTGTTTTCGAAATACTTTCGAATATCGCTCGGCATTAATCGTTCTACATGCGTTTCTACTCTCAAATTTCCAGCCGACATTCTAATTCAGTGGGCGAAAGACTGAATGCGCCTTCAAACATAATATTTTTGATGCGATTGAAGCTTCCTTAGTTGTCGCCCGTTTTTGTTTCAATTCCTCTATTGTACTGCGATGTTGCTTCGACTCTGCAGCGAATCTTATGTATATCTTTTTCCTTTTTTTAAATGAAATAAATACATAGTAATGAAAAAAATTAATTTGCAATGCAAATGAAGACAACTATATACAGCTATGGACAGAGAAATAGCGCACTTCCCGACAATAAAATAAACTCCTTAATATTTTGACATGTGAATATTTTGAAATAATTATTTGTGTATAAATCTTTTCTTTTATATCATTCTTAACAAATAAACATAAAATAAATAAGAATTTAAAATTAATTACTTCAATGACTTCAATGACTTTATAATAGTCTGAATTGTACCAGTTGAGGCAACGGCGGACTAAGGCTAAAGCGGGCCCCAGGCAACATTGTAATTTCGGGCCTATTTTTCAGTTATGACACATACTTTGCGTTTGGTAGTTTGGTTTTAAAGCATATAGTATGTAGTTCTATTTAATTATCGGATTCCAAGAAAAAAAAAGGAAAAAAATAATATACATGTACAATACAAAAATTAAATAAACATAATTTATTAAAACAAACAATAATACTTAAACAAATATTCCCAGATTTATTAGCTATATTGCCTTTTTTTCTCTCTTTTAATTCTGCAAAGTCGTCAATTAGTTGTCATAATTAATAGAGTTATTTAATAAAAAAAACTCTTTTTCTAGATAATTTGATTAAATTTTATTATTATTAAATATTAAATCTTCAGAATTATGTTTAAATTAGGGAATGTTGTATTAATACTATTTTCCTGAATAAATGACCAGATGAATACAGGCGAAGTAATATTTTCTTAACTTAAAAATCTTAAATCAAACTAAAATTAAACCGGAAGCATTTCTGTGATATATTATTTGAGTAATTGTATAAATATTCTAGATGTAAGGTAATGGAAACCAAATCTCTGTAAAACGAATATTGCATTTTATTAATTGTATAATTTCTGCCACAGTAAATAAATAAATATTCTAAATTGTAATACTTAATTTTTCAGTTTTGCTAGGTTTAAATTTTGTTCATAACATTTTAATTTTTCTATTAAAAAGTCACTAACATCACTATCATGAAAAATTGTTTTGAATTTATTGTTAATAGTTTTATATCCCTCAGATCTTTTTTTAATGTTTATATTATTATAATATTAACTTTAAAATGTTCTTTGCCACTAAATCTTATTTCATGTTCTGGAATTTCATCATGAAATAGTTTTCGTATTTTCTGCCGTTTTTTATCATTAGTATATGCAATATCTTTAACATTTTCTGTTTCTTTTTCTAAATTATCAATTTTATCTCTAACAGTTTGTATGAAATCTATCAATGAATCATATATTAAAACTGCTTTATTTAGGGATTCGTCTTTTTATTGAAGAGTCTTGTTCGAAACATCTATTCTCTCTATCTTTTCCCATATAGTAAGCAACAGTACAAACTCAAATGTATCAAGTTTTTTATGTATGTAAATTGGCAGCTTCGGACCTTGTTAATGGTTTTTCATCTTTGTTTGAGGAAAAATTACGTAAATAATGTTTAATTTTTTCATAATTTTCCTTTAAGGATCCCACAGCATCGGAACGAGCATACCGCCTGCTGTTACAAATAGGTTTAATACTCAAGTGTTTGCTCTTACACAATTTTTGTAATGCATTCCACCTATGTGTAGAACTTGAAAAAAATACGCACAATTCCAGAACGATATTGAAAAAAGTGGTAATTTCCATGCAACTTTCGACAGCAGCATTTCCAACTAAATTTAATGAATGATTTGCGCATGGTATAAACGCGTTATCATAACTCTGTCTCCGACAGTTAGTGATGTCTAAATCTATATTATTTCAGAATTCTAAAATAACTTTCTCCAAGTTTTCACCAGTATGAGAAAATATAGGTAGAAATCCCAAAAATCTTTCTTTTATACCACTTGGAAGAACATGGCGAATAATGACGGCCAGCTGAGCTACGTAAGATATAGCAGGTGTTGAATCAATAATTAGAGAGTAAAATTTGGCTTCTTTTATTTTGTTCACTATTGTGAGTTGTAAATCTTTCGATATAATAGAAATAAATTCATCACATATTGTAGGCGACAAATACGAGGATGGTCCGATAAGTACTTAGCCTACAAAAGAAAAACAAAAATTTTGGAGAAATGGCGATTTATTCTCCAATAAAGTCTCCTTTTAGCTCGATACACTTGACCCAGCGATGCTCCAACTTCTTTAACCCGTCTGAAAAATACGTTTTCTCGAGGTCTGCAAAGTAGGCTTCCGTGGCGGCGATGACCTCCCATTCGACTGAAATTTCTGCCCGGCGAGTGGCTTTTTCAAGTTTGGAAACAAAAAGAAGTCGCACGGGGCCACATCTGGAGAATACGGTGGATGGGGCAGCAGTTCGTAACCCAATTCGACCAATTTGGCCGTGGCGAGGGCGGAGGTGTGAGCCGGTGCATTATCATGATGGAAGAGCACTTTTTTCTTCGCCAAGTGGGGCCGTTTTCCTTCAATTCGGCATCGAATCGGCCCAATAACTGTTTTTTAGTTTTAAATTCATTTTTATTTCATATTATCTTATATCTATCTTACCCTAGTCAAAAATGAATAAAACTGGCTTAACTATCTTAACAAATGTAACTATCTTACTGGCCCTAGGTGGACACTCTAAAACAAACAGTACAATTGAAACATATATACATGTATGTGTTTCGACGACTACATAAATTTACTATTAACATTATAACTACTCGTAACTTAAGTTAAGAAAACTTTTTCTTTTATTAAAAAATTTAGCATATGATCATTCTTTTTTTAAATATTTTATATAAAACTTAATCCTACCTTAAACTAATTAAAACTAACTAAACCTATCAACGAAGTCCACTGTTTCGACTTTTCCTTGGTCTCTGGTGTGTACCAGTGGATCCATGTTTCGTCGACTGTCACGAAACGACGCAGAAACTTCTTCGGATTGCACTTAAACAGCGTCAAACACTGCTCTGAAGTGATCTCACGGTTGCGCTTGTTGTCCGGAGTGAGCAAACGCGGCACCCATCTTTCTCATGCCCAAAATTTCATGCAGGATATGACCCACGCGATCGTTTGAGATGCCTACTTTCCCAGCTATCTCGCGCACCTTCAATCGGCGGTCCGCCAATACGAGATCGTGGATTTTTGTCACGTTAACCTCCGTGGTAGCCGTTTTCGGGGCACCTGGACGTAGCTCATCAAAAACCGACGTACGACCACGTTGAAACTCGTTGAACCAATTTTTGATGGTCGCCATCGAAGGAGAAGAGTCACCGTACACAGCATCCAAACGCTCTTTGATTTCGCTGCGCGATTTCCCTTCTAAAAACAGGAATCGAATCACCGACCGATATTGCTCTTTTTCCATTTTTCTAAAATCCGCGGACACTCCCGCTTCCAGTAGTAGTTTATAGTACCGGTGCCGCAGTTTGCATATTTTTGCATGTGTTCCCGGAAAAGTAGATCGAAATCGGATAAATATTCCAAAGCACCTATATAATTACCATTATTTTCACTAAAAAACACTTCATTTTTACCACGAAACGCTAAAGAGTATGAAGAAATAAATTTGATTGTCGCTACCACACGTTTAAATACTTCCCTCCAATATTTTTTTTTCATTTATAATTTGTTTTTCCAGTTCAATGCGTTCGGTAATTTTAGATCGCGTTATAAAAATTAAAATGGCGTTAATGTGGTGACTGGAGTTTGCATGCTCTTCAGTCTTTCAACGCTCTTTTATGGGTTGTTAGCTTGGAACATAATTTACAAACGTAACAGTACAATAAGTTGTTGGTTTCAGTAAAAGCCAACCAATCTCTTTTAACTTTTTCCTCGCCATTAGTTGTTCTGAAAAAGGAGGCAATAGTTAATTTTCTTGTGATTTGTTTTGACCCTTCGTTGCATACGTTCAGGAGACACTGATTTTAAATAGCTACGTTTGACTTTTTAAACACGTGCATAGTAAAGGCTCGACAGGCGCGAGGCTCGATCGAATTTACACACATCGACACTCACGGGCGTGGATGCATAAGCACGGGAACGCTCGTCCACACTTGTCGATTCTGATGAGAATCAGACCGGTGAAGTGATCGGAAGTGCTTTACTTTTGCTCCCATTTCCTGCAAAGTGTTTTTAACTTAGTAAATTATTGTATTGTATTTTCTATTAGTTCGATAGTTTTTTCAAACTGGCCAAATTGTAACCATAAATTGCCTAATATAGACACTCTAATATTAAAAATAAACAATATATGCAGTGAAATAGTCGAAATAAAAAGCATAATTTCGCGCTCCTCTGTTGTTCCCGCTAAACCGTTCTCGCAGATCGTTACTCGCTCTCAAGCAAAGGTCAATGGACCCGGTCGCGTCTCTCCGTCGCTTACCAATCAATCAAGGTTGAGCCCAGCTGTTTCGAACACAAAAGAGCGCCGCTTGAGTGAATCGCTTACACCTTGCACTGCGACCTCCGCGAGTAAAAAAAACAGAGAAAGTACCCTCAACGCCTTCAGATGCAACTGCTATTGCTAACAATGCTAATAAACAGCCAACATTGCTGCTGCTCCTGTCACCGCCGCTGCCTTGGAGGGCCTAACTCCAGCTATAACATCTGGGTACAAACGTGTCACTCTTACTACCAGTCAAGATCCTCAAATTGTTGTTACGGATTCCCCTCACAACGCTAATTCTCAACGAGACGGTCAAATTCCGTCAATTCTACCAACAAAAGAGTCATAGGGATTGACAAATCGGACAGTGATCTAAGTGTTCAAGTTGTTTCGTCACTGAAATGGCTTCATCTCTCACGTTTTTTGCCAACAACAACACCTGATTCCATCATATCATACGCGGCAAAAAAACTCAAACTCCCAGCTGATCAGTTCAAATGTTTGCCACTAGTAAAGCAAGATGCTAATTTAAGCACACTGAAACATGTTAATTTTAAATTAGCTTTGCCATCTCAACACCTAATTCGCGCTCTTAATGCGGAATATTGGCCTAGTAATGTTCGTGTGAGAATTTTTAATTTTCTCCCAAAAAACGAGGAAAACCAATCAACAAGAAGACCAACTTAATGCATACTCATGTACCTACACCGGCTCGTGGAGAGAATTCCCTCTCCGTTTACTATCAAAATGTGGGAGGAATTCGCACAAAAACAAATCAACTCTGCCTCTCTCCACGAGTATGATGTCATCGCATTAACCGAAACATGGTTGCACTCTCTCATCCACTCAGCCGAACTTTTCGATGCGTCTTACTGTTTTCATCGACTGGACAGTTCATTGTCTTCCTCTCACACC
Source organism: Merodon equestris (assembly GCA_958301585.1). Taxonomy (NCBI): domain Eukaryota; kingdom Metazoa; phylum Arthropoda; class Insecta; order Diptera; family Syrphidae; genus Merodon; species Merodon equestris. Next base: position 123,435,142 of record OY284413.1, read on the forward strand.
CGGGGTGGTGGTGTACTAATCGCTGTTCGTTCTTCGTTACATAGTAAGCATATAGTTTTACCTCACCGCGCTGATAATATTGAACAACTGTGTGTTTGTGTTGCGTACTCCCCCGATGGGGGTGGAGCCTTGTACTTTCCTATCAGCTACATACCTCCAAATTCAAATGCTGCCGTCTATGATCATCACATACGGAACATCGAACATGTCGCTTCTCAACTCAACGTAAGTCAAGCTCCAGTAGTCTTAGGAGATTTCAATGCAGGTGATATTCTTTGGAATTGGTCTGATGTAGACCAATGTTTATTACCTTCCAATTTGAAAAAAGACTATGAATATAATTTTATTGACTCACTTTTTGCCCTAAGCTTGTCTCAAATCAATTGTCATCACAATTCATTAAATAGATTGCTTGACTTAGTCTTTGTAAGTGATGAATTGAATATTAAATGTAGTGAAGTGTTATCTCCACTGCTAACTAACTCAATCCACCACACTGCAGTCTGCATTACTATAAAATCTTATGATTATTTAATTGAAGAACTAGCTGATTGTAATTTACTTGCTTTAAATTTTTAAAAAAGTCAATTATGCTGCTTTAGACCATTACCTAGGCAATAGAAATTGGGACGATATTCTTGCTGGTTCTAACCTTGATATAGTTTACTCAATTTTTTTAAATAAATTGCATGAAGCATTTGCTATTTTTGTGCCGAAGTCGGTAGTAAAGCATGGGCACAAGCTTCCTAGGATTAATAAACGTTTAATAAATCTTAGAAACGTTAAAAATAAAGCCCTTAAAAAATTGAAGAAAACGAATGCTGAAATAGATTGTGAACATTTTAAAAGGTTGCGTCGCGAATATGAATTTTTAAACTCTTTTCTCTACAAGCAGTATGATATGCAAACTGGAACGTATATAAGGAACGATTCAAAATACTTTTGGAAATTTATAAGGACTAAAAATAAATCCAGTGGATTCCCTTCTTCATTATCATATAACGATAAGGAATCTACTGACTTACAAGGCATTTGCAATCTGTTTGCTGAATTTTTCAATCTGTTTATCGCAAACCAGGTGCCTTCAATTTTTCAGAGCACATACCATGCAATTCCGGGTCCTATCCTCAAGTGCCAAATTTTGTCCTCTCGGATGACGACGTTTTCATCGGCTTAACGGCACTAAGAAGCAATACCGCCGCTGGTCCAGACAATATTCCAGCGATTTTCCTTAAAAATTGTAGGAATTCCCTTTTTACTCCTCTACGCATTATTTTCAATTTATCACTTAGTAGTGGTAAGTTCTTAGATACTTGGACAATTTCTTTTATCGTTCCAATTTTTAAATCGGGTAGTAGGCAAAACGTAAATAACTATAGGGGAATATCAAAATTATCCGCAATTCCAAAGTTATTTGAAAGTCTATTAAAAGATACATAAGTTGATTTTCAATACAAACAATTTGATTTGTCCTTCCCAACATGGGTTCATGAATGGTAAGTCAACTACCACAAATCTTGTGATATTCTCGAAATTTGTTCTCGATGCCTTGGAATCTGGTGCCCAGGTTGACGTAATTTACACTGACATCTCAAAAGCTTTTGATACAGTTGATCACAATTTGTTACTCCTAAAACTAGAACTTCTTGGATTTAGCAAGTTGTTCCTTAAGTGGATTTCTAGTTATCTAAATGATCGACATCAAAAAGTCAAGATCGGCAATCTTACGTCTTCAGTCATTGAAGTCTACTCAGGAGTTCCTCAAGATAGTCATTTAGGACCATTATTGTTTATTCTCTTCATAAATGACATCTCCAATGTTGTTCAATTCTCTTCAGCTTTGCTGTTCGCTGACGACTTGAAAATTTACTGTAAGGTTAATAGCGAAAGTGATTGTATGAATTTGCAACTAGATTTGAATAACATTGTTCAGTGGTGCAAAATAAATAACTTGTCCCTAAATATTGAAAAAAGTAAAGTTTTCTCTGCTTATCGTTGTTCTTCTCCCATATTTAGTAATTACTTAATTGGTGACAAACAATTAGTATTCACTAACGAAATTACTGATTTAGGTGTTATATTTGACTTTCCGTGCAGGGACGGGTTAAGAATATCTCTGCAGCGATACCTCTCGCTTGTCGTAAAAGGCGACTAAAACAAAGGTAAACAAAAATGACATCTAGGCAATTTAGAAAACACCAAGGTGAGCCTAGGGACACATATACCACCATTAAACTGCCCCACAAGTGTACATGCAAATCAGTGGGTTGACACGACTGGAGATCACCGGTGTTGTAAGAGTAAGATCAAACAAAAAAAATCTGGAGCATGCCTGTGTCACAAAAAAAAAAAAAAAAAAAAAGTCAGGCCGAAAACCAATTGGTGCAAACAAATGCAAAAACACCAGCATTTGATTGGCCTTAGCGATGAAGTAATCCCAACCCGGGAAGCCTGCCGCTACTTTCTAAGGTCAAACCGGCGGACCCCACAAAGCGGACCAGTAGGAATGCAGTTAAGTGGGAAGGTTATGGTCCTACACTTCTGACCATAACAACGCTGGAAAAAGGAAAAGAAGAAGGTGTTATATTTGACTCAAAAATGACATTCTTTCCTCATTTTGAGTATATAGCTTCCAAGGCTAATTCCCTATTAGGGTTCTTAAAGCGTAATTGCAAAGATTTCAAGGACCCTTATACTTTAAAATCGTTGTACATTGCATTAATTCGTCCTTTCTTGGAATATTGCTCGATTATATGGGACCCATATTGCGCAGTACACATAAACAGGTTGGAAAGAGTTCAAAAATCGCTTATAAGATTCGTTGTAAGAAAATTAAATTGGCACTTCATGCCACCTTATAACGCAAGATGTCATCTAATAAACATCACGATATTCTTACATCTAGAATTCACTGCCCTGAAATCCTCTCTTTTTTTAACATCTATGCCCCAGAGAGAATTTTAAGAGAACGGCCGTTCCTTCAAATTCAATTCGTTAGAACAAACCATGCTCGAAATGAAGCAATCTCAAGATGCTCTTTTTTATACAATACAGCCAGCGACATAATCGACCTTGATAGGTGACAATTAAAACTTCGCCTTGAAAATGAATACATTGTATAATATATAAATAGGTATGTAAAGGGTCCGCCAAATAATTTTTTTTTTTTTTGAAAATGCTATAAAAAAACTACTGAATATTTTCTCAAATTTCTTTTTTTATTTGAAAGTACAATCCTTCCGGTTAATAATGGAAAATAATTTCATTCAAATGGCTGCTCGGCTGGCCATGCAGTAGTCTACACCATCGGTCCAATTTTTAAGCACATTATCGATTGTGTGCAGCTGTATTTCACCAATGGCTTCACGAATATTGTCCTTTAAAGCGTCAATTGTCTCTGGCTTGTCGGCGTAACACTTATCTTTGACGGCACCCCACAAATAATAGTCCAACGGTGTCAAATCGCAGCTCCGAGGAGGCCAAACGACATCAGCTCTGCGGCTGATAATGCGATCTTCAAAAACAGGGCCACAGGGCCGAGTGTAGCTTCGGCTGTGTGGCACGTAGCGCCGTCCTGTTGAAATCAAATATTGCCAATATCCTCCTCTTCAATTTTTGCGAACAAAAATTCGTTCAACATGGCCCGATAACGATCGCCATTGACTGTAACGGCCACTCCTTGCTCATTTTCGAAGAAAAATGGCCCAATTATGCCTCTGGACCAAAATCCGCACCAAACAGTGGCTCGTTTTGGGTGCACCGGCTTTTCAATGTATGCGTGCGGGTTTTCTGTGCCCCAAATGCGACAATTTTGCTTGTTTACATACCCGCCAAGATCAAAATGAGCTTCATCTGAAAAGATGATTTTTTTTGCAAAATCGGCATCTTCTGTAAGTCGATCGCAGGCCCACTTAGCGAAGCGTTGTTCAAGCGTATACACAACCATATTCGTTCAGCGGAAGGATAAAACTAATTATCTGTCAAATCAGACATGAGCTATGTGTTACCATTCACGAAATAAGCACTACTTGAAAAAAAAAAAACATAAGATGGCGGACCCTTTATATACACATATATCTATTGTTATTTTTTCTTTTTTCTTAATCCCTTCTTTTAATCTTAAGTACCTAATAATGTAAATGTAAAGTATCTGTAAGAAAACATTTTTTCGGTAGATAATAATAATAATAATAAATAAAAAAAAAAAAATAGCGCACTTTTTCTAAACCGAAACTAAAAATATATCAATATTAAAATGAGATAAATTTGGTTGTGACTTATTTAATTAGTATTTGGTAGAATAACCATTATTTTTTAGAACTGCTTCACATCTACGAGTTAAACATTCTATTAACTTTTGGCATCTCTTCAAAGGAATCGAGTTCCACGCTTCCTGTACGCCTTTCCAAGGTTCATCGCAATTCTTAAATTTTATTTGTCCATCTTGCCTTGACGCCTACTCAACTGGATTAAGGTCGGGACTTTGTGCCGGCCAGTCAAGAATTTAAATTTTTTCGTTGGAAAGCCAATCTTTCACGACTTTTGCTGTATGTTTGGGGTCATTATCATGCATAAAAATCCAGTTCAATGGCATGAACTCAAAGCAATACGGCTCCATTGTATTCTTAAGTATTTGAAGATAGGAAAACTTATCCATATTGCAATTTATCCTTACAATTTGTATAACCCCATTCTAAGAAAATGATCCCCACATTTTTAAATTTCCTCCACCGTGCTTAACAGTTTTTCTAGTATACCGTGGGTTAAATTCTTGGCTTTTTTCCCGGCGAACAAAAGTTGTCCCATCATGGCCAATCAAATTAATTTCTGTTTCGTCGATAAAAAGTATTCTTTTCCACAATTTGATGTCTTTGCTTTTATGGGCATTTGCGATAGGCAAACACGCCTTAATATTCTTTTTGAATAGTAGTGGTTTTTTTCTACTAACTCGCCCATAAAGTTGATTTTCATCAAACATTCAGTCCAAATTCCGCATTTATTTCAGTCATTATTGTTCGAGAGGATTTGAAAGGGTCAAGCTTACTCTTCCTGATGATTGCCTTGTCCACGCGGGTTGTTGTCTTTCGCGCCGGCGTCTTTCTTTCTTTCTTTTTACAAAGCATATTGATATCTGCACGTACACATTTGATCACATTGTATATCATTTTTCGGGAACAAACTACTATTTCCGCGATTTTTACCTTTTTGGTAAAGGTCCCAAATTATCTTTTTTTTTCAAGTGAGCAGTTTTGTATTTTGTTTCAAAACAATATTTTTATTAAAATAAACTGAAATCTACCACAAAAATTTGCACTAAATGACTTAGGCATCGAAACAATACTGTGCTATTTTGTTGTCCAACGAAATAATCTGCATTTTGAACAGAAAAGGATAAAAGTTCCGTTAGGTAAAGGGTTATCAGGTCATTTGCTTGGAATTTAAGGATAAGCAAAAAACAGCATAAGAACTTCATCAGAGTAAATGTGAAATGCGTTTTATTTGTTTAAGAACAACTATTCATATTGTGTAAACTAGAAGTGCGCTACTTCTCTGTCCATAACTGTATATGACCTCCAACGAAAAAATAATTAAAATCGTTGACCAAATCCGAAAGGAAACTTCAATAGGCTCTCTAACGAGCTATATACATACATATGTATATTGTTATGCAGGCAGCAAGCAAAAAAGAAGAAAAACAAAAGGGAACGGCCAAACACCGCACGCATACCGACTCAGCACCTTTTCATTCTTACTCCCTTTGATTTACCCAATTCGTACATACATCAGCAATAAATTGAAATAAGCAAATCACTTATTGACCCAATTCGTACATCAGCAATAAATTGAAATAAGAAAATCACTTATTGCTCCAATTTGTAATATGTATATCAAATGTCAGCAATAATTAGACTATAAGTACTTCGGAAAATTGTAACGTTCAGAAGTCGATTTTTAGTGATTGTAGTGCTGTAGTCACTGTGGTTTTTGAATAAAAAACATATGTGCTCTAAATGTTCTCAACCTTCCGCGGTTCACTTAATTCCCTGCGCAATAGTAATAATATCGAAAACGAAAGCGAGAATAGTACAGATAGTGATAGCGAAATTAATAACGGTAGTGGTTCAATCCCGAGAATGGCTGAGATTCCCATAAACGTCCTGATCAACTTCATCCCTACCTTTAACGGTACAAGCAACGAAGTTTTTACCTTTATTGATTCATGCAATGATGCTATCCAATTAGCGTCTCCCCCTCAAAAAGATGTTCTCTTTAAGTTTATCAAAACAAAGATTCGTGGTAATGCTACCACAATTTTAATGAATAAGGAAATCAGAGACTGGGACACTCTCAAAAAAGAATTGACGCTCATATTTAGGGAACCTCACAGTGCATTACAACTTCATAGGGAACTAATTTCTATTAGGCAGAATAGGGAGGAGTCCGTTGTTCACTACCAGCAAAGAATCGAAACCCTGCAGCGACGGCTGTTACAAAGTAAGCTCGCTGACGCAAAGGAAGAACATAGAGATGGGCAACTGGAATACATCCAAAACGAAACCTTAACGGTTTTCATAAACGGGTTGCGGGAAAGATTGTCGACGTATGTAATAACACAACGCCCGAATACGATATCCGAAGCGGCCCAATTGGCGTTATATGTTGGCGTGACATGTTTAGAACCAACACTCAAAAAGATTACACTTCCAGAAATTTAACTAAGATCAACTTCCAAATCATAAGATGTTACAATTGTGGCAAACCTGGACATGTCGCGAAAAACTGTCGACTTCCAAAATAGGATCAAAATGGAACCTATAGAAACCCATTTAAGCAGAACGCGAATCAACCATCCACTCCAGCCGAAGCACAATTTAAAGAGAGAAATTTTCGGTAAGCTGCATGGCGAGTGAGGCACCATTGCAGTTAAAAGCTTTGGACAGCTCTGAAAGTCCTCGGGAATAGTTAATGGCGAAATAAAAAGGTTTATAATAGATACGGGAGACGAGATCTCCCTTATCAAAGCAAATTGCGTATATAAAGACGAGGTAAATGCCGAGAAAACTATGAAGTTCAAGGGAATAGGAGGTAAATCCTGCAAGACCTTAGGAGAAACCGAAACCAAAATTGCATTCTGTTGTGACGTTGGCAAATTAAAACCAAATGTGATTAAATTCCATGTCATTGGAAACGGTCTATTAGGAGAATACGATGGATTAATTGGGAATCATTTCCTAAGGGAAGGCGGTCTAACTATTGATTACAAAGAGAATGTAATAGTAGGTAGTTTCGGAGAGATTCCACTTAGGTATTTGAACGAAGAACACATTATTAAAGGAAGAACTGAGAGAACTGTTAACGGTCAGATAACGGGCAATATATGTAGATACAGGGATCGTAATACCAAAACAGGAAATTGCGATGATATCATCATTCCAGGTTGTGTAACCGAGAACAAACAAGGAAAATGCCTAGTATCAATTGTAAACACAACGGACATACCGTTCAATTTGAAGGATGTATCCATACAAGGAGCTAATTTGAGCTATTTCAATATTGCAGAAAATAGAGTTCAGAGGGTGGCCAAGAATGTTCGCACTGATCACCTGAACAAAGGGGAAAAGGAGAGCCTAATGGAGATTATTAAAAAATTCAGTGACTTATTCAGTACAGATAACGAAAAGCTGTCACCCACATCGGTTGTGAAACATAAGATACGTACTTTACCTGGTTCGGAACCTATATTCACCAAAAGTTATAGATACCCAAAAGTTCACGAGGAGAAAGTTCGTGAACAGGTCAAGAAATTAAAAGATGACGGTATAATACGTGATAGTAACTCCCCTTGGAGTTCACCACTATAGATAGTCGCGAAAAAGGCTGACGCAAGTGGGAAAAAGAAATGGCGTATGGTTATCGATTACCGCAGTCTAAATAATTTGAATATCGCAGACAATTATCCTCTGCCCAACATCGCAGAAATTTTAGACCAATTGGGAAAAGCCAAATGCTTTTCCACTTTGGACTTAACGTCCGGATTCCACCAAATTCCAATGGCAGAAGAAGACATAGAGAAGACAGCATTTAGTACTCCAAATGGGCATTTCGAGTTTAGCAGAATGTCGTTTGGATTGAAAAATGCTCCAGCCTGTTTGCAGAGACTCATGAACACAGTTCTGGCAGGATTACAGGGCATCAAGTGTTTTGTCTATCTAGACGACATCGTCGTATATGGACAAAATTTGAAAGAACACAATGAAAAAGTAGTAGAAGTACTTGAACAGCTAAGGAAGGCAAATCTCAAACTTCAACCCGACAAGTGCGAGTTTTTGAGAAAGGAAGTCTCCTACCTGGGTCATGTTATAACGGACGAAGGCGTTAAACCAGTTCCTAGAAAGATTAGAAGTATCATCAATATGGAAGCACCTATAAATCCTAAGGGAATAAAATCTTATCTCGGCATGATTGGGTACTATAGGAAATTCGTAAAGAATTTCAGTAATATTGCCGAACCTTTAAATAGACTACTAAAAAAGGATGCTCCGTTTATTTGGGAACCAGAACAGCAAGAAAGTTTCACTAAACTAAAGGAATTAATTACTACTCACCCTATACTACAATATCCTGATTTTAGTAAACCATTTGTGATTACCACTGACGCTTCCAATCGAGGCATTGGAGCCGTACTCAGTCAAGAACATAACGGCAAGGATCTTCCAATACACTACGCAAGCCGGACTCTTAACAAAGCAGAAATCAACTATACAACCACAGAAAAGGAATGCCTGGCCATCCTATGGGCAACTAAACAATTTGGACCATACATTTATGGTACCAAATTCGTTATCCAAACTGATCACAGACCTCTGACATGGCTCTTTAAGGTTAAGGATCCAGGGAGCAGACTAGTAAGATGGCGCCTCAAACTTGAAGAGTTTGATTACACCATTAGTTATAAGAAAGGTAAGGAGAACGTGGTTGCCGATGAACTCAGTAGAAATGTCAGAATAACCGAGCAAGAAAGGGAAGAGACATGGCAAGACTTAATGAGTCTATTCGAGGAAGAAGTATTGATGTAAATAATAAGAATGAGGAAAATTTAGCAAGTACAAGTAGAAAAGAAATAGAAGCAGAAGACTTAGTAATAGACGATTTTGAGCATCATCAGGAAGCCGAAACGAAGAATGAAAATTCTAGAACGTTAGAACAGGTTGATAATCCGGATAGAAGATTAGCTATAATTAAGGAATATCATAAGGGTCTTATAGGGGCTCATACAGGTCAGAAGGCTACTTACGCTAAGGTTCGAAAGAAATACATATGGAAAGGAATGCAAAAAGAAATCGAAGATTATATCAGAAATTGTCCGCAATATCAAACTGAGAAAATAAATAGAGTCCCCACGAGAAATCCAATGACAATTGTCAGTTCAGCTAACAGAGCCTTGGAGAAAATTATGATCGACCTTATCGGACCAATGGAGGAAACGGAAGAAGGATTTAAATTCGGTTAAACCATATAGGACGACCTTTCGAAGTTCATTAAATGTATTCCACTTAAAAATAAGAATATGGAAACAGTGGCGCAAGCTATTATGGAAGTATGGGTTATGAATTTTAGAATGCCAAAATGAATCCTATCCGATAACGGCACAGAGTTTTGCAATTTCCTTTTTGAGGAATTCTGCAAACTATTAGGGATAAAAAACATTACAACCAGTGTAGCTCACCCACAAACTAATGGGAGCGTAGCGAGAGCACATTGCAGGTTATTGGAATACCTTAAGGAATTAAACCAATTAAAGGATTGGCATAGGCGAATGCCCTATTACCGCAGAGAACGTCCGAATAAAAGACCTACAAAATAATACTGGTTTATATTTCAATCACTTAGGAGCCGGGAAAGAAATAAATAATAATGTATCAATCGTAATAAATTTAGACATAAACACGTTAGAACAGTCCAGCTCGAATATCATTTTCATTTATTATTATTCAAATAACATACAATGCTTCTCATATCTTATTACTTAAGTGTTGAAAGAGAAAATGCAGACATTATTATTATTATTGATTATTTTGGGGAAAAACAAAACGAAATAAATAAATAAATAAATAAATAAATACATAAAAATAAAAAAGTTTGTAATTTAGGTTCCGTTAAGATATGCAGAATTAGATTCCTCTGAAAGATCGTTGATGAGTTTATTCTCTGCAATGCGGCTGGTAAGCTGTTCCAATGCCGTATCGCTGAGATAAGAAAAGACCGCTCTGCAACAGTGTGTGTAAAATGGGGAAATATCAGAGAAATACCTCTACGTGATTGAGCAATGTTAATCATATCCTTCAAATACTGTGGGCTTTTTTTATGAATAATTTTGTGAAGTTGTAATAGGATCCTCATTTTTCGATATTGATCTAATGACATTCCAACCAGTCTTGATTTATATTGCCTAACACTTATGCATCTAGGTACATTAAATATATAACGAAGACAGTCATTAAAGGCAACGTTTAGCTTACGGTTACATCTAAAGTCAAGACAAGGGTACACACAACAATTAAAAGCAAAAAATGGCAAAATGAGACTCTTAACCAAGTTTATCTTCATATCAGGATGAAGTAAGCTAGTTGAGCACCTCAAACTGCGTAATCTGTTGTAAATTTTGTTAATCGTTTCTGAAATAGCATCACAACATGTCATGGACTTATTTATGGTAAAGCCAAGATATTTTACCTTATTTACATAAGGTATGTTTTCAGCATTTACCAATATGGGCGGAAGGCTTCTAGGGGAGTATTCGCAATTAGAGCACATTATTGCAAGACATTTTTGTGTGTTTAATCTTAGTTTGTTTTGCTCAGACCAAATTTCTATCCTACGTAAGTCCTCATTAACATTGGTAACACAGTCCACTAACAAATTCTTAGGGCACGACATATAAATACACACATCATCAGCATACATATGTATTTTACAATTAGAAACTACTTGAGGCAGATCATTTATAAAAAAGGAGAATAATAATGGCCCCAGCACAGACCCTTGAGGGACCCCACAGTTGACAACATACGGACAAGACATACCAAGAGTAGTTTTAATAGTTAATTACCTATTTTTCAAATACTCAGCCATTAACTTGAGACTAGAATTCTGATTTACATGGCCGATGCAGTCGAAAGCCTTTGAAAAATCCAGGAGCACTAACAAGGCAGCTCCATGTGAGCTCCATGTGAATCCATGGCCATATGCATATCAGTTGTTACTTTAATTACAGCAGATTCACAACTATGATTTAGTCTGAATCCTGACTGCCATTTCGAGATCAAATTTCTAGAATTAACATATTGTTGAATTTGATTTGCAACAACTTTTTCAAATATCTTTGCTAGGAAGGGCAATAAATTTATTGGTCTATAATCCGGCGGTCCAGATGGATTTATTTTCTTTGGAACAGGAATGACTACAACATTCTTCCATTGTTCGGGGAATTTACAAGAGTAAATACATACATCAAATATATGACGTATATATTGAATTACCAAGGGTAAAATAAGTCTTATGAACTTAGGAGAAATACCGTCAGCACCCTGAGCATTAGACTTAATAGATTTAATTGCCATTATAATCTCAGTGTTACCAATACATTCAAAAACAAATGACTCCGAATTCACATTATCGAGGGAGAGATTATTGTCATTATTATATGGGAGATTCGCTGCAAAAAAGTGCCTCATGTCATTGGGTTCTACCATACATTTTGACATATTTTTATTTTCCACCACTCCAATATCCCTAATATTTTTCCAAAGTTCTTGGGAACTTAAAGAAGGATTAAGTTTACTAACAAGATATGTTCGCTTCGTATTCCGTATCAATGACGTTACTTTATTCTTGGCTGCGTGATATTGTTTTTTATTGAATTCAGTTGGATTTCGTTTATATCTACGATAGAATCGCTCACGTTCTCTTATACTCATTTTAATACGATTATTATACTAGGGGCAGTTTCTAACTTTAATTCTTTTTGTAACCAATGGAATATATGTATTCTTCATAAAGTCTTGAAGTAAGGTTTTCAAATAACGCAACTTTGTTATTTACATCTGTCATATAATAAATGTCAGCCCAATTAAGGGTACTTATTATATTTCTTAGTCCAGACACATCAACATTACGGAATGACCTATAGGTAAGCATTGAGTCAGTGGTTCGCTGTGCCACGCTGAACTGGTATGAACAAAAAATAAAGTCATGAATAAATTCTGAAGTGGGACTAAGTTGACTACTCCCTACAATTTTTTTTAAAGAGCTAGTCAAAAACAAGTCAATTAACGAGGGATTAACTGACTGGAAACATGTTGGGTAGAGCTTATTGACTATAATATTGACTATTATAAATTCAGTAGAAAATATTTGTCTAGAATCTAGAATAGGATGTAAAGAGTTTCAACAAACAGCTAAGCGGGAAATAATTAAGATAGACCATAGAATCGGAACAGTTTTCGGAATAATTGGTAAACCAAAAAGGGAAAAACGCGGCTTAATTAACGTAATTGGTTCAGGTTTTAAAGTTATTTTTGGAACCATGGATAATGAGGATGCCGAATACTATCATACGGCAATCCAAAGCGTATCTGAAAACGAGCAGCGTATTAAAGACGGTATGGAGGAAAACAAAAATGTTGAGTTATTTAAATAAAGAGGTATTAGAGGGCGTAAAGAACAGTAAAATTACTATGAACAAAATTAACAACGTTATAACCGAACTTAATAAAATCGAAAATGACGAAGCCAATCTCAATCGAACCATCCTTATTAATTCGTATTTTGGAGACATATCAAATAAAGTTAACCATAAATTAATGCAATTGGAATTAGAAGTAGAAAAGATTGCAGATAGCCTCTTATTCATTCAAGCAGGGATTTTACATCCTCGAATAATTGAACCGACCGACCTACTAAATGAATTAAGAGATCTAGAACATAATAGAAGCCTTGCAATAGAACCAAATACGGAAAACTATTCGCAAATCCTAAAACTCATAGAATTAAAAGCGTTTACTAAAGAGCAAAACATAATTATTGTCGTTAGTGTACCAACAGTAACAAAAATCAATTACAATGTGTATGAAATAATTGCTATTCCTAAAATAGTTACAAACGGAATACTGACTATAGCTTTAAATTATAAGTATTTAATTATTGACCAAATGAGAGAAGAATATAACATAAAGCATAATCTAGAAGATTGTAAATTTGTTAACCAATTATTTGTTTGTAAACCACAACTACTTAAACGCACCATAAGTGATTCAAATTGTGAAGTAAATATCTTTATGAGAAATAGAGCCTACAACTGTGACATCACATTGATAAATTCGAAAGGAGAAATCTATCACCAAATTAAAAGTAACTAATTTTTATATATAGGGTCCGCCAAATAACTTTTTTTTTTTTTTGAAAATGCTATAAAAAAAACTACTGAATATTTTCTCAAATTTCTTTTTTTATTTGAAAGCACAATCCTTCCGGTTAATAATGGAAAATAATTTCATTCAAATGGCTGCCTCGGCTGGCCATACAGTGGCCTACACAATCGGTCCAATTTTTAAGCACATTATCGATTGTGTGCAGCTGTATTTCACCAATGGCTTCACGAATATTGTCCTTTAAAGCGTCAATTGTCTCTGGCTTGTCGGCGTAACACTTATCTTTGACGGCACCCCACAAATAATAGTCCAACGGTGTCAAATCGCAGCTCCGAGGTGGCCAAACGACATCAGCTCTGCGGCTGATAATGCGATCTTCAAAAACAGGGCGCAAAACATCGAGTGTAGCTTCGGCTGTGTGGCACGTAGCGCCTTCCTGTTGAAACCAAATGTTGCCAATATCCTCCTCTTCAATTTTTGTGAACAAAAATTCGTTCAACATGGCCCGATAACGATCGCCATTGACTGTAGCGGCCACTCCTTGCTCATTTTCGAAGAAAAATGGCCCAATTATGCCTCTGGACCAAAATCCGCACCAAACAGTGGCTCGTTTTGGGTGCACCGGCTTTTCAATGTATGCGTGCGGGTTTTCTGTGCCCCAAATGCGACAATTTTGCTTGTTTACATACCCGCCAAGATCAAAATGAGCTTCATCTGAAAAGATGATTTTTTTGGCAAAATCGGCATCTTCTGTAAGTCGACCGCAGGCCCACTTAGCGAAGCGTTGTTCAAGCGTATACACAACCATATTCGTTCAGCGGAAGAATAAAACTAATTATCTGTCAAATCAGACATGAGCTAAGTGTTACCATTCACGAAATAAGCACTACTTGAAAAAAAAAAACGTTAGATGGCGGACCCTTTACAATTACCGATGAAACTAGTTTTAAATGTAAATGTAATAATAACACAGAAACAGGAAAACTTTTTGGCACAGGTATAATAACTTTAAGTGAAAACTGTGAACTAGAAACAAGTGATACTACTATTAGAACATCGAACAAAAACACTGACGTATTGCTGAGAGGCAAATATTCCTATGGAGACGACTGCTGTGTAAACTAAGAGACATTAAGATCTTCCAAGAACCAATGTCCAAAATTACAGCGAAGGACATACATGAACTACAGGACTTATCAGTGGAAATACAACAACAAAGAAGTTTCTGGTCAAAAGCTCTAGAAAAGATACCCGAACGTTCACAGGGTGTACCTATCTCAATATCAGGAGTTTTTAGCGTGCTGCTCTTAGCCTATATGATGTGGAAATGCAACTCCGAAAAAACAACTTTAGCTCTGTTTAACAGATGTTTTAATAAAAGAAACTAAGTAAATCCCGAAATAACCCATAGACTGGATAGCACACCTGAACAACGAACAGAAAACTTCGAGATGCCGACGCCAAAATCCAATCTAAGGATAAGGTATCCCTAGATGTGTTTAAAGGGGGGAGGTGCAGCAAGCAAAAAAAAAAAAAGAAGAAAAACAAAAGGGAACGGCAAAACACCGGACGCATACCGACTCAGCACCTTTTCATTCCTACTCTCTTTGATTGACCCAATTCGTATGTCAGCAATAAATTGAAATAAGGAAATCACTTATTGACCCAATTTGTAATATATCAAATGTCAGCAATAATTAGACTATAAGTACATCGGAAAATTGTAACCTTTAGAAGTCGATTTTTAGTGATTGTACTGCTGTAGTCACTGTGGTTTTTGAATAAAAAACATATGTAAAAGTTTAACATCAGTGCCCCTTGTTTTATTTTCGCTATCGCCTTGGTTGTCATTCGATCGGTGGATTTCGAATTAAACTTTCTCCGACGGTAACACCAGCATTCCCCGAACACGGAATACAAAGCTGGCTGGACGAGGGATCCTCGCTAGAGTTTTTTTTTTTTATTGTGTTGAAAACGACGGCATAACAATATAGGTATGTTTATGTGTACGTATGTATGCTAAAGCCCAATAGTAGCAACAACTTCAGCAGGGAAACCAATCCTGAGTAACAGCTGTAACGAATCCACTATCTAATCTCCATGATAAGTTGATTCCTATACCATAGGTGCGAGTTATGAAACAGCCAAAGTTGCGATGACTAGTGAGCAATTGTAATAAGATGATGTGCGGGTGACGAAATAGATGAGCGACGAAAATTATTGGAAAATGCAATGATGTTGGCACCCATAAAAAGACTTTCCGAAGTCAATTGCAATAGACCCAAAGTAAAGCTTTTATTAGGTTGCAATCGAACTATTGAACACGAGAAGGTGCTACTTAAGACAAGCGAACACAATGAAAGCTTTCTTTGTTGCAAGTTGGATGACGATGGCGCGGTTTGATGTTAAGATCAAGAAAAACATTTTCTTTTTTAAATATTCATTTGATTTTAATTTTTATTGTCTTTAATTAAAAATGTATTAATATGAATTAATCTGCATATAAGGTGCGTTTTCCAAAGATCGATTGATATGTTCGTTTATTTGAGTATACATATCTAATGTTTCTCTCTTATGATTTATAAATTCTTTAAATTTGTCGTAATGTGAAGTATATATGTATGTATGTATTGTAGTATGTATGTATGTAGTATATATGTAGTATATATGTATGTATGTATTATGTATCCCTTCTGTCGGTGGGCACATCCGTGTTAACAGGATTTGTACGTACCTTCTGGCGAGATCTACTTATATACCATATATGTATGTGTGTGTGTATATACTTCTCTTTTTCATGCATTTTGAGTAGAAATTTACTTCCGAATGACAGGATGAGAAATTTGGGATGCAGTTCCGAACAGCACTCAAATGAGTATAGACAATTATGTCAAAAATTAAAATAGAAACGATAAAAAGGAATATCCTGCAGAAAATAAACTCAAATATCTTTAAAATTACAACACGTATATATAAAAATAATACCGCGAATTAAGGCAACAATCAAGTCCTTTTAACTGATATAAAAAGCATTGTAATCCATTTACAGATATTGAAGATATGAACAATTTTTAAAAAATAAAAATCAAATACCTCGGCCTCCAAATCAATATGCCTGCCGCAAAGAACGATTTACTGAGAATGCGCTGCATCACTTGGTAGCCCATGTGGAAAATAGTTTCACACGCAAGAAGACGATTTGCGCTTTCCTCGATATTGAGGGGGCTATACTGGCTATAACTCAATTACCACTGCACTGTCGTGGAGAGGTGTAGACCATCCCACAATCCATTGGGTTAGAGCGATGTTTGAGAACCGTATTATATGAGCTACAACCGAAGAGGTCTCTGTGACAGTATCGGCAGTTAAAGGGTCGCCACAAGGTGGGAAACGGACCGGCCATACTAAATACCTCCCTGAGCGCATTTCAGACGCATTACCACGCACGTAAACCTTTGACAAAAGATGTGAGATATTGATCCCAAACTGCACAGCTTGGGAAAGCGGCGATTCCATGCTAAATGTCAAAGGCCTCAGGTGGTACACAGATGGCTCCAAGACAGATTCCGGACGACGGAGTATCTTCCAGCTACCAAAAGCGTTGATGTTGTCGGACTACATTTTTTTTATATCAGCATGACACCACTCTACTGTGCTACCTCTCCGTTTCACGGAATTGCGGGATATGTGGAAAATTAAATTAATCGAATCAGCCCGTTTTGATCGGAATAGGTAAATGCTTCTCGGGGAACAAAGCCGTTAAATCGTACGGTCTCATGATACGAATTATTGGGGTAGTGAGCCAAATTAACCAGCTTATTTATTGAAGTCATTTCTCTTGCAATGTGGCTCCGAGTCAGCTTTATCAAAAAAATTATTCAGACGTAAAATCCTGGATATATTTTATACGACTGAATCGGGTGATTATGTAATCCGAGACAATTTTTAAGACATTATCTCTCAAACACCCGGAACCTTTCACCTTTACCTGGAATCAAGTCGGATGCTATGTAACAGCCATTTTGTCACAGCGATAGCGCCCCGGCTCTGGATAGAGCAGCACCTGCATGTTTATTAAAATATACCGACACTGTTCTAGTGAGATTTCAAGATATCTGACTACGCTATGGCTTGCTAGTGGAAGCCCGTTCGATCAAAATATTGGAAACCAGCGACAACTTTTTTTTAGTGTTTCGGGAGGCCCTAGACAAAAGCAAACAGATTCTGATTTCTGGAAATTGATTTTCAACTTCAAGTCATCACAAAGCTGCTGAATTTTTGAGGGAATTTGCTGGGTTGGAGGTATCTTTACCCCTCCTGGAGATTGGATGCACCTACGCTGTTTTCCAATGCACGGGATAATATGCATTAATATGCTGTTCGGTGCGGCTTATGATCTGGTGGAATCATAGGAATCATATTTTTTTTCAAAGATGATTGTGAATGTTAGCGTCAATGGTGCCAGATATCGTTCAATGATTTCGACCTTTTTTGCCAAAATGCACGTACTGAACTGACGTGTGGTTTCAGTGGCGCTAAACGCCGCACGACCACACCAAATGAGAAATAAATTCGGTATGCAATTTACATCTCGTTTCACACCGGTTAATTTGAACTATTTTTTATGGTTATACGACAAATCATTCGCTTATGCCAGTTGCTATGATTATTATGATTATTATTAGATGGCGTTATAGTTCAGAAAGAGTCAGAGCCAAGCTTTTCTCATTCACTTATGTTGGGTGCGATTTATTTTTCATACAAGTGAACGGGACCAGCACCCCGCCAAGGAGAGAAGACGCGAAAAACACTCGGAAAAACACTTGAAGCATTGAAGTAACATTGAAACAATGAAACAACACTAGTACGAATTATAATACTTATGATATCCAATAATAGGCATCACTGTTACTATGCAATTGTCAAAAAACAAAAAACATAGTGGCGCAAAAAAAAAAACTAACTTAAATCAATAACTTACCAAACCTAGATTTGACGCAAGATAGGAGAAAAATGGAAACCGACAAGGATAAGACAAAATGTGCAACCGGATCTAAAAAACCAGCACATCAAGAAAGATCAATGCTAACCTATTCGAGAACAGTCAACTTCCAAGCCGCTCGGTCGTTCCTTTTGCCTTTTGTCTCGCTACCCCCAGTTTCTTTCTTTTTTTTTTGATTTCGGTTGTGATACGTTCAGTGACATGACGAATCAAATCAAACGAACAAACAAATAAACAAATAACAAAAAAAATATATATATATATACATATGTATATAGGTATATGTATATAAAACCAAAACAAAAAATCAATAACCTCGTTTCTACCCCTTCGCTGCGTTGACAATTTTTCTCACTTACCTCGTGACCCAATTATATCGCCCATTATGGAAAAGTGCTGCGGGAATGTGAACTGCACTTTCGGAAATAAATCCGCTGAGATGCTCACATGTACTGGTATCTGCGGCAAAGCCTTTCACCCAACATACATTGGCTTACCCAAAAGATGCCTAACCTATATACCGGAATTAGCCAACAACTTCAACTTCGTTTGCGAGGAGTGTAAACAAATCTCCCTATCACACGTCATGATAGCGATAAAGTGTCTTAGCGACACTATGACGTCCGCCCTAAGCAATATTGCTGCTTCGAATAAAAAAATCACAAATGACCTCGATGTAATAACGAGTAATTTGGAAGATATCTCCAGTGCCGTGGACAACTCGTCTGAGTCTGCCCAAAAATTCTTTCTGGGGGCCGACGACATCTTACGCTCGGTCAAAAATCTCGTGGATACCAACTTGGCCCAAGAGTTCACCAACCGTCTCGACAAACTTGCGTCTGAGATAAACCGACTGCTCGTTACGTCACGGAAGACACCGGACTATCTTAAAGACATGGTCACCTCTTTCCGCTCCGACCTCGACACCCTCCTACAATCCTCGTCAAAATCATCTAATCCTGAATATGTTCAGATCGACTACTCCCCCTTAATCGATGAATTTCTACCCAAGCTTAATAACTTAAGTGATGACCTTTCGACTACCCGCCTATCCATTGCCTACATAGTCGCCGAACTCCCATCGCTGACTACTAGACTCGATTCTCTTCCTTCCATCATCAAATCACCACAACCTCCTCTGAATATATCTCTATTCGACGAGCTGCAGAAATCACCGACTTCAAAGAAAACTACGCCTGTCCAAACTGATAACTGTGATACCGTGACTAACACGCAGCCGTCAACATCTACCGACCCCCCAAAAATAATTCAAAAGTTTGGAACCTAGTGGACCGAACCTGAATGGGCACACCGTCTGGATAAGCTCAATAACATGAACCTCTCCGAGTTCTACCTGAAAGGAGCCCCTCCCTAGGCCAACGTTTCCTGGCTCAAGAAATACTTTCTCGACCATTACTCCATAACAATCCTTCAGTCTGCTAAACTTCACCAAATCAACCCCAACAACCCAAGCCGGTTTAAATTCGTTGTTCCCTCGAAATATGCGTGGCTCTTCTCAAACCCCTTCAATGACGTCCTTACCATCGGAAACCTAAAAATATCCAAGTGGATTTCACCAAAACCGGACCTCAACAGCAGAGCAGCAATAACAGCAATAGGAATAGTAATAGCAGAATTAATATACCTAAATCTAGGATCAAAAATAATATTAATAATAAGCCAAACTCCTCAACTAATAATATCAGCCACAAACTCATCCCTTCCAACACTTCGCTTTCTTCCATAAGCCAGAATTCCACAAATCGTCATTCGAAACCAAATAAGCATCCCAACCCTCCCCCTAACCCCGGCGACAACTGGAGCTTCAAGACGAATCTCTTTCCTAACTTCACACACTCCTCCATTTCTAATAATGTACAACCTTCTTACTCTGCTCCTCCCAAACCTCAACGTCAAAGGGTTTCCTTCAACCCGACCCCAAATCCGACCCAGACCCCGAACCAAATACCCCTACCGAATTCATTTCCCAATTTCGACCTCAGATCAGGAGCAAAATACCCAAATTTCCGCAGTTCCCATATTCTCAACCCCACACCATGCTCCATCTCCTCTGCCCCCAAATCGAATTCCATCTCCTACAACACAACCAATTCCTCACCCTACCTACATCAACAGGTCCCTCCATAACAAATCCTTCTTCTATCTCCTCTCAATCTTTTATCGACCACCTTCTGCCCCCCACAGTCAAAATTACCCAGCAAACCGCTAACCCCGTCGAATGTCGTTATGCTCTCGCTCAGTTAAGAGATAAAAAAACATACGAAAACATCCGCCTCTTCCTAGCTTATTTCCATGATAAGTCAGACTCGGTTTGCTACGAAGGGAAAACTAACACAAGCGTAAGGGTATCAATCGAACAGGAAGGTCTTCCTGCTGATTTCGCTAGCCTCAAAAACCTCTTCATAAAATACCACGAATTCTTCAATATTTCCCCTCAAAAAGTCTCAAATGATCTCGAAACTTTCGGGCAATATATACACTCAAAGCGGATATCGCACCTCCAGAGTAGCAGAGCTGACAACAATAGGTTTTTTCGTTCCTATTTGTCGCCATCCCCCTGTCACCCACACCCTCTGCAAAAACCTCCCTCTTACTATTTATTATCAAAATGTAAGAGGTCTCCGCTCGAAAACCCAAGCTATCCTGCAACAATCACATGCTTTGCCCTTTGACGTCTTCGCGTTGACTGAAACGAACATGATCCCCAGCATAAATAACTTCGAACTGTTCCCATCAAATTTTAATGTTTATCGCGATGACGAACTCAGCCGACCCACTGACGGTTGCCCTTCTCGAGGCGTTCTACTAGCCGTCCTTAATACAATTGACTCTTCCCTTATTGCAGTATCATCCTCCCCACTTCTCGACTTTGTTTCAATTAAGGTTGCTCTATCCCAGAAGACACTATACATCATTTGTTTCTACATATTGCCCTCACAACCTATTGAATCCTATCAACTCGCCATCAACACAATCGACCAAATAACCGATTTAAGAAACCCTCAAGATGAAATCCTTGTTTTCGGTGACTTCAACCTTCCTCACCTTAAATGGACCCAATCAGACGATCAATCGTTTTACACTGCCACCAATCCCACTACTGCCAAAGAATGTCTCTTCTTGGATCGCCTAACAGATTCAAACCTCAGCCAAGTTAGTGGCGTACTAAAATACATGGGTAGACAACTCGACCTCATATTCACAACCGATCCTCTCAACTCTTCTGTTTCACTTAGTCCCGTTTCCCTTTCAACCATCGATAACTTCCATCCTCCCCTCCTCCTTTCCTTCTTTCACGATTCTCCATCACAGAATAAACCTCCTACAGTTCTGGCCTCTTACGATTTCCACAAAGCAAAATTTCATCTAATAAATGAATACCTTAAAAATGCCCCTCTCAATGTTGGTAACCTAACCGTAAATGATGCAATATCCATACTCTACAGGGAACTATTTTACTCTATTTCTCTTTACGTTCCCGTTTCACAACGCAAAACTTCGTCCACCTCCCCACCCTGGTACAATCGCAGGCTCCGTTCTCTAAGAAACAAAAGAAATAAGCAATGGACAATCTTCCTTCGTACTCAATCATCTAATGACTTTTCTGACTACCTGGGCAGCTGACTTCACTTTACCGCCCTTCACATCTTCCTCTATCAACGCTATTTAACTGAAACGCAAGCCAATCTTATAAACAAAAGAAAATCTGATGGCTATCCTACCTCCCTCTCCTTCCACGATCAAACCTCGAATGACCCCAATATTATCGCCAACTTTTTAAAACAGTATTTCGCCGACGACTCGTTTGCTCCAGACTTCTCACACTTTGATTATCTACCGAATTTTTCCCTTGGGCCATTTCTTCCACACACAGCCGATTCTCATGTCATCGAAAACAAATTAAACTCCTGGACTCGACGGTCTTCTTGCCATATTTCTAAAAAAAAAGGCTCCTCAACCATCTCCCGCCCTCTCTCGAAAATCTTCACTCTATCCCTATCCGAAGGTGAATTCCCCCGCTTATGGAAAACCTCATTTATCACCCCTATACACAAAAAAGTTCCGAAGAACGTTGTTAACAACTATCGTCCCATTGCCAAACTGTCACATATACCCAAACTCTTCGAGAGTATTTTGTTCGAAACCCTAAGTTTTCGCTGCAAGTCTTTAATCTCCCCTAGACAACATGGTTTCCTCAAATGCAGATCCACAACCACTAACCTTGTTGAATTTGTGTCCTTTACCCTATCAGCCTTAGATAACGGCAAAGAAGTCGACGTTATCTCAACCGATTTCAGTAAAGCTTTCGATAAAATCTCCCACAGACTGATACTCTTCAAATTGTTCTTCCTTTGGCTTCGACCCCATTTCTTTGAAGTGGATATCTTCTTACATGGAAAATCGCTATTACAATGTTCGTTTTAGATCTGCTTTATCTAACCCCTTTTTAGCTTTCTCCGGCGTCCCCCAAGGCAGCCACTTAGGTGCACTTCTTTTCGTTCTTTCCATAAACGATCTTGAAATGGTGATCAAACACTCCCCCATCTCATTACACGCTGACGACACCAAGCTCTTCAAGACCATTTCCTCCAGTCGTGACTCTTCCCTTATTCAATCTGATCTCAATAGTTTTACCATCTGGTATTCCAAAAATTGCTTAGAGCTTAATATTTCCAAACGCCAATCAGTTACCTTTTCACGTAAACGAATCAAACCTCCTCCCCATCTCTACTTCCTCAATAATCAACCTATCTCCAAGATCTACCAAGACCGCCTTAACCCTATTCCTGCCACGCTGTGACTGTAAGTCACTATTTTATTTCAAACCAATATAATTTTTTAAAAACATGTTTTAACGCGAAATCAGTTTAATGTATTTTATTATTGGTCACTACGTTACTGTTATATACAATATCCTTTTTTTTATGTTTCGATAATGTTTACTTATTACACAAAATATTTAAAAAGAACATAAACTGTTACGTAGTGACTCTGAGACACTGCAACGATGTTGAATCCACAGTTCGGGTACAGCTAAATAAACGAACCGTGTTTTGTTTATACATGTCAGAACATGATCTCTTGCAAAATAGAATATTTGCCGCATTTTATTGCGAACATTTTAGTAGTGTTTTGTGCATGTACCAGTTTGGATGCGATTTTGGAGACAAATAAAACTTTAGACGTACATACATATATAAAGCATAGGTATACATTATACAATAGTCATTATCGAAATTCAATATTATGAACTTATGATTTTTACTAGCAACATGTCGGTACCTAGGAAAACAAGATACCTTACGGATGCAGAAATAAGAAACGCTATGGAAGTGGACGTTGACGAAGGTGTAGTAGAAGACGCTGCTGAAGATTTTGTTGAATCTGACATCTCAGATAGTGAAACAGATGTTTTGGAGACTGCATCTGAATCAGAGGATGAAATAACAAGCAACGAATCTACTGAAGCAAGTGAAGGTTGTGAAAGTGGTGACAATACTGTTGAATTATTCATCGGAAAAGACGGAACCGAGTGGTCTTCAATACCACCAAATTTGCAAGGCCGACCTTCAGCTCGTAACATCATCCGAGGCAAAGCAAATGAAGTTGTATTACCGCCTGGAAAACATATAGATCATCCTGTGGACGCATTTACGTTATTTTTTAATGTGGAAGTAATAGAACTTATTGTGAAATACACTAACTTGGACGGAATTAACACAGTGGGCAACAAATGGAAGATGACCGATATGGTCGAAATTCGAGCGCTAATAGGACTTCTGATCGATGCTGGATTACGCAGACAAGGTGGCACGTCCTACGAAGAATTTTGGGATCCTTTATTTGGGAGTCCAGTTTATCGGGCTTGTATGTCGAAAAATAGATTCGTTGCACTATTGCGTCATTTGCGTTTTGATGACAAATCCACACGATCAACTCGCAGAGCGCAAGACAAATTTGCGCCAATTAGAGATATACGGAATCTTATCAACAGAGAATTGAGGAAACATTACATGCCGGGTAGTAACTTGACAATAGATGAACAACTAGTGCCCTTCAGAGGTAGAGTATCATTTCGTCAATATATGCCTTCTAAACCGGATAAATATGGAATGAAAATTTGGTGGATTTGCGATTCCAGCACTAGTTATCCGCTATATGGCATTCCGTATCTCGGAAAAGAAGGGACGAGCCGTGCAATCAACCTCTCTTCTCAAGTTGTTGAGATGCTATGTGAACCGTTTGAAAGGACAAATAGGAACGTGACATTCGACAATTATTTTACTAGCTTTGAGCTAGCACAAACATTGTTATCGAAGGGACTAACTTGTGTCGGCACATTGCGAAAAAATAAAAGATGCATTCCAGCAAACTTTCTACCTCATAGAGTAAGGGAGGTTGAAAGCAACGTGTTTGGCTTTCGTCGAAATATGACGATCGTTAGCTACGTACCGAAGAAAAACAGAGCCGTTATACTTTTGTCAACGATGCATAATACCAATGCAACAGATGCGGAAAACAAAAATAAGTCCGAAATAAATTTGTACTATAACCGTACAAAGGGGGGAGTAGACACATTAGATCAAATGTGTCACGCTTTTACTGTAAAGCGAAAAACGCGTAGATGGTCTCAAACACAATTCTACAATATCATTGACATGTGTGGTATTGCAGCAAAAGTTATTTGGCGGAAATTATATCCCAACTGGAACCAGGCGAAACTAAATTCCCGGCGAAAACTTTTTCTGAAGGAACTCGCCAAAGCCTTGGTCATTCCAAATATACAGCGTCGTAGTAAGCTATATCTGTCGAAGTCAAACGTAGCTGTGATAGACAAGGTATTGGGAAACACACCAACAAACCTAGCTCCAACTGTATCAGCAGTACCATCAAATAAGAGACGACGCTGTTACTGCTGCCCGTATGAAAAAGGACGATCTTCTAAACAATGCTGTGATGTTTGTCAGAAGCCCGTGTGTAACGAGCATTCACAGAAAGCTATAGTTTTTCTAAAATGTAGAAATAAATAGTTAAATAGCAATCGCTACATAATTTGTATTGAATTTTCTATTTTTTTCAATAAAATAAACGAAATCCTTATGTATTTTGCATTAGTGTCTCTGAGTCACACCCTGGCAGTTTACGTTAGTCAAATGACTTGGCAGTAATAGGGTTAAACTAATCAACATGAACACGTTGGAAGAAAGAAGAATTGTATCTGACATTCTTTTCATCCATCGGTCCTTTCATATACTCCTTCTATAACTCTGTCTCTATCAACACTAACCCCCGCAATGTATGAAATCCCCGCCTCTTCTATCTACCGACCCCCCGTACTGCCTATGGCTCCAATGTACCTATTTCTCGTATGCTGGGAAGTGTTAATTCGAATCCTTACTTCGATTTCAACCTCAGCACTAAAAATCCGCCGTTTTAACCACCCTCCCCTCTCTCCCGTTCTCCCTAGCTAGGAAGTGAGATTAGGTTAAGATTAGATTAAGCTAGCTTGAATTAAGCCCAATAAATGGGGGTCTTCGCCCCACGAAAATTAAAAATTAAATTAACCCCGGAACGAATTTCATCAGACCACACAAGGAATTAATCACTACAGGCGATGCAGCAACGAACTGGAAAAACTATATTCAGCAATATGAATGGTTCGAAATAGCGACGCAATTGCAGACCAGGCCCCAAGGAGTACAGGTAGCAACACTAATGTCAACCATTGGTTCAGAAGCGGTTGCAATATACAATACATTTCAACTCAACGAGGGCGAAAAAAAACCAGGTAACTGCAATAAAAAATAAATTTAGAAGTTACTTCATACCGAAAGCAAATGTCACCTACGAGAGATACATTTTCAATAAGATGCAACAAAGTGAAGACGAGAAATTTGACGTGTTTCTAACAAGAACAAAATCGCAAATCAAAAAGTATGCATTTGAAAGCCTACACGATAGTTTGTTAAGAGACAAAATAATAATAGGAATCTGTAATGAGTTTCTCAGAGAAAAACTCCTTTCAGAAGAAGAACTGAGCCTAGAAAGAACAATAAACATATGTAGGGCAAGCGAAATAACTTTAAAGCAGTTAAAGGAGATACATAGAGAAGAAAAAATAGACGCAGTTTACAAATTCAGAAAATCATCTAGCAAAAACAAACAAAAGGTACGATCTGTTTGACTGCAACAGATGCGGAACACATCATAGTAAAAGATCATGCCCAGCATTCGGAAACAGATGCACAAAATGTCAGAAGAAAAATCATTTCCCATCGATGTGCAAAAGCAAACAAAAAATACATGTCATAGAAACCGAAGACGAAAGTGACCAAGATTACGAACTAAATGAAATATTAGAAAACAATAAAGATGATGACAAAAATTGGTACGAGGTCATAGACATCAACAACAAAAAGATAAAAATGAAACTAGGTATGTAGATTCAGGAGCCCAGTGTAACGTTCTACCAAAATACCTAGTAGAAGCAGCCAATATAAAGACAAACCCCTCTTCTTGCAACGTAAAGCTAGCTTGAGTAAACACGAAATGCCAATAGTTAGCGGAAGTTATACAGTTATAGTGCGGGTGAACGCAATAAACGCGTCGGTTGTCTAAAAGACTTTCATCTTAAAGAACCAACAAACCTAAAAGTTCACCCCGCGCGCAGAATACCTTATACCATTAGAGAAGCGGTAAAGGCTGAGCTAGACGACATGGTAAACAAGGGTAAACCAACTACAGAAGCAACACCTTGCGTGTCCCCAATGGTGGTCGTCAAACAAAAAGGAAAGTTACGCATATGCATTGATCCGACGGATTTAAATAAAAATATATTGCGCAGACATTTCCCCTTAAATACGTTGGAAGAAATATCAACTAAAATAAAAAACTCGAAATACTTCACTTTGCTTGACTGTAAAAGAGGTTTTTGGCAAATCAAAGTCACGAAGGGAACAACGAAATACTTAACGTTTGCCACACCATAGGGAAGATACAGTTTCGTTGTCTTGCCATTTGGGCTAGCACCGGCACCAGAAATATTCCAGCAGATTATGACTGATATACTAAAGCATATTCCCAATGCAGAAGTATCAATGGATGACATACTGATTCATGCTTAAACCTTAGACAACCTAAAAAAAAACACAAAATGAAGTCCGAAAAGTCTTACTAAATAAAGGATTAAAACTAAACATGGAAAAATGCGTTTTCGAAAAAGAAAGAGCGCTGTCAAAAACTGAAACGAATTACCCTCAAATAGAAAAAGAAGCCCTTGCTAACCGATTTGCCTGTAAAAAGTTCCATCCATATACAATATACATGTGAAGAATCTTATCATAGAGAGCGACCATAAACCACTAGAATCCATATACAAAAAAAAACATATACTCAGCACCAACAAGAATAAAACGAATTTTGATGGAAACACACCAGTACGCACCCACCGTAGTCTACAAGAAAGGTGCTAACATGAAACTAGCTGACACTCTAAGTCGAGACTGCGATAATGACGAACATGTGGAAGTTAACAACGAAGAATTCGAAGTACGTGGACCCTCGGTTAACGAACGCCCCGCTTAGCGACTATTTCGCATAACGAACAAAATTTTTGGGATAAAAATGTTTCGCATAACGAACGAAATTTCATAAAACGACCAACGACAAAGGGGAATTACATACTTAAATTTGCTTTTGCTCTGAGCACTCTGAGAGCACTCGTAGAATGGTGGGGTAGCATTGTTGTTGTCGACGACGTATATAACTATATATAACGAATATAAATGCCGTTATTTTCCAGCTGCTGCCGAATGTGTTTACCCTATCAGTTAGTCTAGACGGTTACGTGGCGTAGCTCGTATTGTTTTTTGTGTTTTTTTGCATTACTTGTGTACGCATATTTAACAAGAGTTTTGATATTTTTTGGTGTAAAGTTTTATATAACATACAAAGATGCCCTCGAAAAAAGATTCACAGGAAGACAACAATAAAAGAGCAAAAATAACAAAAGAAACTAAGCTTAAAATCATTGAAAAATATAAGCAAGTTGTTGGCGTGGCTGAACTTGGCCGTACATTAAACCTATCAAAATCAACGATTTCCACCATCCTCAAGAATAAGGATAAGCTCATGGAGATAAATGCTTCAAAAGGAGTGTCAAGGATATCTTCGCAACGATCACGTTTACTCGATGATGTTGAAAGATTACTTCTTATTTGGATTAACGAAAAGCAAATGCAAGGTGATATTATTTCGCAGAATATAATTTGTGAAAAGGCCAAAACGATTTTCGACGATCTTGTTAAAAATTCATCAGGAATATCAACAGCCTCAGAAGAAGTGTTCAAAGCAAGGTGGTTTGAGAATTCTAAAAAGCGTACTGGCATCCATAGCGTTACAAGGCATGGTGAAGCAGCAAGTTCAGACGCTAAGGCAGCAGAAAGTTTCGTTGGCGATTTCAAGACACTTTTGGAGAGCGAGGGTTACTTGCCCCAGCAGATTTTTAATTGCGACGAAACTGGCCTTTTTTGTTAAAAGATGCCCAAGCGAACCTACATAACAGTAGAGGAGAAGGCAATGCCCGGCCACAAACCAATGAAAGACCGCCTTACTCTGCTATTTTGTGCAAATGCAAGCGGCGATTTGAAAATAAAACCGCTCCTCGTCTATCATTCAGAGAATCCACGAGTCTTCAAAAAGCATAATATCGACAAGTGTCATGTGGAGGTCTAACAGTTAAACTTGGGTGACACGTGTTCTTTTTACCGATTGGGTGAATAACGTTTTTGGCCCGTCTGTGACGAAATATTTGCTTGAGATGGATTTGCCACTTCGTGCTTTGCTTGTTTTGGACAACGCTCCTTCCCATTCACCAGGCTTACAAGATGATCTCATTGAAGAGTTTAAATTCATTAAAGTTCACTTTTTACCTCCTAACATCACTCCGTGCAGGGACGGGTTAAGAATATCCCTGCAGCGATACCTCTCGCTTGTCGTAAAAGGCGACTAAAACAAAGGTAAACAAAAATCACATCTAGGCAATTTAGAGAACACCAAGGTGAGCCTAGGGACACATATACCACCATTAAACTACCCCACAAGTGTACATGCAAATCAGTGGGTTGACACGACTGGAGATCACCGGTGTTGTAAGAGAAATTTGACGTGTTTCTAACAAGAACAAAATCGCAAATCAAAAAGTATGCATTTGAAAGCCTACACGATAGTTTGTTAAGAGACAAAATAATAATAGGAATCTGTAATGAGTTTCTCAGAGAAAAACTCCTTTCAGAAGAAGAACTGAGCCTAGAAAGAACAATAAACATATGTAGGGCAAGCGAAATAACTTTAAAGCAGTTAAAGGAGATACATAGAGAAGAAAAAATAGACGCAGTTTACAAATTCAGAAAATCATCTAGCAAAAACAAACAAAAGGTACGATCTGTTTGACTGCAACAGATGCGGAACACATCATAGTAAAAGATCATGCCCAGCATTCGGAAACAGATGCACAAAATGTCAGAAGAAAAATCATTTCCCATCGATGTGCAAAAGCAAACAAAAAATACATGTCATAGAAACCGAAGACGAAAGTGACCAAGATTACGAACTAAATGAAATATTAGAAAACAATAAAGATGATGACAAAAATTGGTACGAGGTCATAGACATCAACAACAAAAAGATAAAAATGAAACTAGGTATGTAGATTCAGGAGCCCAGTGTAACGTTCTACCAAAATACCTAGTAGAAGCAGCCAATATAAAGACAAACCCCTCTTCTTGCAACGTAAAGCTAGCTTGAGTAAACACGAAATGCCAATAGTTAGCGGAAGTTATACAGTTATAGTGCGGGTGAACGCAATAAACGCGTCGGTTGTCTAAAAGACTTTCATCTTAAAGAACCAACAAACCTAAAAGTTCACCCCGCGCGCAGAATACCTTATACCATTAGAGAAGCGGTAAAGGCTGAGCTAGACGACATGGTAAACAAGGGTAAACCAACTACAGAAGCAACACCTTGCGTGTCCCCAATGGTGGTCGTCAAACAAAAAGGAAAGTTACGCATATGCATTGATCCGACGGATTTAAATAAAAATATATTGCGCAGACATTTCCCCTTAAATACGTTGGAAGAAATATCAACTAAAATAAAAAACTCGAAATACTTCACTTTGCTTGACTGTAAAAGAGGTTTTTGGCAAATCAAAGTCACGAAGGGAACAACGAAATACTTAACGTTTGCCACACCATAGGGAAGATACAGTTTCGTTGTCTTGCCATTTGGGCTAGCACCGGCACCAGAAATATTCCAGCAGATTATGACTGATATACTAAAGCATATTCCCAATGCAGAAGTATCAATGGATGACATACTGATTCATGCTTAAACCTTAGACAACCTAAAAAAAAACACAAAATGAAGTCCGAAAAGTCTTACTAAATAAAGGATTAAAACTAAACATGGAAAAATGCGTTTTCGAAAAAGAAAGTGCGCTGTCAAAAACTGAAACGAATTACCCTCAAATAGAAAAAGAAACCCTTGCTAACCGATTTGCCTGTAAAAAGTTCCATCCATATACAATATACATGTGAAGAATCTTATCATAGAGAGCGACCATAAACCACTAGAATCCATATACAAAAAAAAACATATACTCAGCACCAACAAGAATAAAACGAATTTTGATGGAAACACACCAGTACGCACCCACCGTAGTCTACAAGAAAGGTGCTAACATGAAACTAGCTGACACTCTAAGTCGAGACTGCGATAATGACGAACATGTGGAAGTTAACAACGAAGAATCCGAAGTACGTGGACCCTCGGTTAACGAACGCCCCGCTTAGCGACTATTTCGCATAACGAACAAAATTTTTGGGATAAAAATGTTTCGCATAACGAACGAAATTTCATAAAACGACCAACGACAAAGGGGAATTACATACTTAAATTTGCTTTTGCTCTGAGCACTCTGAGAGCACTCGTAGAATGGTGGGGTAGCATTGTTGTTGTCGACGACGTATATAACTATATATAACGAATATAAATGCCGTTATTTTCCAGCTGCTGCCGAATGTGTTTACCCTATCAGTTAGTCTAGACGGTTACGTGGCGTAGCTCGTATTGTTTTTTGTGTTTTTTTGCATTACTTGTGTACGCATATTTAACAAGATTTTTGATATTTTTTGGTGTAAAGTTTTATATAACATACAAAGATGCCCTCGAAAAAAGATTCACAGGAAGACAACAATAAAAGAGCAAAAATAACAAAAGAAACTAAGCTTAAAATCATTGAAAAATATAAGCAAGTTGTTGGCGTGGCTGAACTTGGCCGTACATTAAACCTATCAAAATCAACGATTTCCACCATCCTCAAGAATAAGGATAAGCTCATGGAGATAAATGCTTCAAAAGGAGTGTCAAGGATATCTTCGCAACGATCACGTTTACTCGATGATGTTGAAAGATTACTTCTTATTTGGATTAACGAAAAGCAAATGCAAGGTGATATTATTTCGCAGAATATAATTTGTGAAAAGGCCAAAACGATTTTCGACGATCTTGTTGAAAATTCATCAGGAATATCAACAGCC
Source organism: Merodon equestris (assembly GCA_958301585.1). Taxonomy (NCBI): domain Eukaryota; kingdom Metazoa; phylum Arthropoda; class Insecta; order Diptera; family Syrphidae; genus Merodon; species Merodon equestris. The sequence continues at coordinate 123,467,193 of OY284413.1, forward strand.
TCAGAAGAAGTGTTCAAAGCAAGGTGGTTTGAGAATTCTAAAAAGCGTACTGGCATCCATAGCGTTACAAGGCATGGTGAAGCAGCAAGTTCAGACGCTAAGGCAGCAGAAAGTTTCGTTGGCGATTTCAAGACACTTTTGGAGAGCGAGGGTTACTTGCCCCAGCAGATTTTTAATTGCGACGAAACTGGCCTTTTTTGTTAAAAGATGCCCAAGCGAACCTACATAACAGTAGAGGAGAAGGCAATGCCCGGCCACAAACCAATGAAAGACCGCCTTACTCTGCTATTTTGTGCAAATGCAAGCGGCGATTTGAAAATAAAACCGCTCCTCGTCTATCATTCAGAGAATCCACGAGTCTTCAAAAAGCATAATATCGACAAGTGTCATGTGGAGGTCTAACAGTTAAACTTGGGTGACACGTGTTCTTTTTACCGATTGGGTGAATAACGTTTTTGGCCCGTCTGTGACGAAATATTTGCTTGAGATGGATTTGCCACTTCGTGCTTTGCTTGTTTTGGACAACGCTCCTTCCCATTCACCAGGCTTACAAGATGATCTCATTGAAGAGTTTAAATTCATTAAAGTTCACTTTTTACCTCCTAACATCACTCCGTGCAGGGACGGGTTAAGAATATCCCTGCAGCGATACCTCTCGCTTGTCGTAAAAGGCGACTAAAACAAAGGTAAACAAAAATCACATCTAGGCAATTTAGAGAACACCAAGGTGAGCCTAGGGACACATATACCACCATTAAACTACCCCACAAGTGTACATGCAAATCAGTGGGTTGACACGACTGGAGATCACCGGTGTTGTAAGAGTAAGATCAAACAAAAAAAATCTGGAGCATGCCCGTGTCACAAAAACAAAAAAAAAAAAAAAAAAAAAACAGGCAGGCCGGAAAACAATTGGTGCAAACAAATGCAAAAACACCAGCATTTGATTGGCCTCAGCGATGAAGTAATCTCAAACCGGGAAGCCTGCCGCTACTTTCTGAGGTCAAACCGGCGGACCCCACAAGCGGACCAGTAGGAATGCAGTTAAGTGGGAAGGTTATGGTCACTTCTGACCATAACAACGCCGGAAAAAGGAAAAGAATAAGAAGAAGAACACCACTCCATTACTTCAACCTATGGACCAGGAAGTTATTTCTAACTTCAAGAAGCTCTACACCAAAGAACTTTTCCAGCATTGCTTTGTAGTGACTGAAGGAACTAACCTCACTCTGAAAGAGTTTTGGAAAGATCACTTCCACATCGTTGCCTGTCTCAAAATTATTAAAAGTGCATGGGAAGGTATTACCAAGAGAACTCTCGAATCTGCCTCGAGGAAAATATGGCCCGAGCGCTTTGCCGAATGCACATCTGAAGGGATCCACGCAGAATCAACAGAGCAAGTGACCAGTGAAATTATAAATTTCGCTAACCAGATGGGGCTAGAGGTAGATAGCGATGATATCGATGAGCTTGTGGCAGAGCACAGTGAGGAGCTGAATACCGAAGAGCTTATAGATTTACAATGTGCTCTACAGCAAGAAAATATGCAAGAGACTTCATCAAAGGAGGAGTTAACAGATGAACAACAACAAGTGCAATTAAAGAAATGCTCACGGCATGGAAGTCTGTTGCATCATTCATTGAAAAGCATCACCCCAATCAGGCAGTGGCTGTACGCGCAATAGATTTATTCAATGATAATGCTGTGTCGCATTTTGAACAAATTTTGAAGCGTCGCCAAAAACAAACGTCGAGAGTCGTTTTTTCTTAAAGAAGAACTAGGAATCATAAAAATAATTTTTTTTTCAATTTTATTCCATTTGAAATTGTCTCTTTTCGACCTTTATTCAGTTCTTTATAAAGGTTGATACATATTATATAACATTATTTGAATAAAAGTTAAAATTGAAATATTTAAGTACTATATAGTTTTGTCGACTCTGGAACGCATTATTTCTTTTTATACTGATTTATATGGGAAAAATGGTTTTGCTTAACGAACGTTTCGCATAACGAACAAGGTTCTGGAACGAATTGTGTTCGTTAACCGAGGGTCCACGTACTACTGCAAATGCACTCTATCTCGCAAAATGCTCTGTTAGATTTACAAAACGATACGAAAATTGATGAACATTTAACAAGATTAAGAGACATCGCACGCAGAGGTTGGCCAGAGTAAGAAAAAGACTTACCGGACCTTATTTCAAATTTCGTGTTCAATTTTCGATCTCACACGATGAAGATATTATGTACAAAGGCAGTAAAATAATATTACCTACAAAGCAAAAACGACGAATTCTAGAGCAGGTACACAAGGGCCACATAGGAATCCAGCGCACACTAGCCAGAGCCAGAGAGAACGTATTTTGGATAGGTATGATGAAGGACATCACTAATTTTGTCGAACGGTGCCACGTATGTCAAAGCACTCAGCGGAAACCACAGAGGCAAGCTCTGATACAAAAGCCAATCCCTCAATTCCCATATGAAATAGTTGGAATCGATATATTTACATTAGGCAATAAAAACTTTCTACTTATAATTGACAACAAGGGTCATCAAAAGAAGTCATCACACACCTGAAAACAAACTTTTCAGTTCACAGCATCCCGTACATCCTTGAAAGCGATAATGGACCACAATATTCGTCAATGGAATTTCGTGACTTCGGAAAAGCCTGGAATTTCAATCACATTACGTCGACTCCAAAATACGCCCAATCAAACGGACTGAGTGAAAGATATTTCCAAGCGGCCAAAAACATGCCCCGTAAGTGTGGAATAGATGGTACAGACTATTATTTGGCCCTATTGAACTATCGCAATACGCCTAGAAGTAACACACTGGGATCTCCAAATAAGTGTTTGATGATTCGACGAACAAGAACGACGATTCCAACGAGCAAACAACTCCTTATTCCAAGGGTTCAACCAAACGTCTCCACTGAAATAAAAAAGTCAAGAGATAAGCAAAAATTCTATTACGATCGCACAGCCAGGATTCAAAACATTAAAGAAAAAAAAGTTCGATTACAAGAAAAACATCGCGAAGGGGATAGGAGCTAGAATAGTTCGCGGGACACAATACCCAAGATCAATGATGGTCTCAACGAAAGCCGGACAAACATATCGACAAAATACAACACAAGTTCAAAGCACAAAAGCAGATATTCGACAATATAACATCATATCCTCAGATAAAAGATACATCAATAAACACAGAAAAACATGACGATGAAGGAAACAATAACAATTTGACAGTCAACAACAAGAACAAGCATGAGTCGAAATGTCAACCATTGTCACAGCAGGCACACCAAACATTAGCTAATTTACCTAACTCACCAGGGATGAATTGTAAAACCAGTTATTAAACTAACTTACGTGAATTGAAGTTATAATTTTATTATAAACTTATAAACGCAAAATGAACTTAATAATAATAATAAAAAAAAAAAAAGAAGGAAGATGTAACATTGAAGTATTGAAGTAACATTGAAAGAACACTAGTACGAATTATAGTACTTATGATATCTAATAATCACTGTTACTATGCAATTGTCAAAAAACATAAAAAATAAAAACTATTACAGTGGTGTTGGGATCCGAACTCGCACATCGCGTGTCAGATGCTGACTTACTACCCATTGCGCCATGGCGCCTTCGTTTATGCCAGTTAACTTGCTTCAATTGCAGCTTTGGAAAAAACATTACATGTGTAATTACCGAGATATCAAACATTATGACTCACAAATGAGCACTTAGTTCGTTGTCGTAGTCAATATTTACAAGAAATTTATCAACTCAAATAAAAATTGTATACACTTTGCAATTTTTCTGTGCAAAAACCAAGAGCTTAAAAACTCACTTATCATATATTATATGTAGATACCCTAATCTGTAGATTCATCTATTTAATTGAATGATAAATACGACTAAAACTCGTATTTCCAAATATCATTAGGAAAGAAAAAGAAAAAAAAACGGTCCATATCAATTGAAAGAAAGAGGAATTGAAAGGCGAAAAACGACATCAGAAATTTTGCTGGTTCTGCACTAAAGAAACAGTTTTTCGCTTCGATTAAACCGATCAAACGAATACTGGGCATCTCACTGATAAGAGGGAAATGACCGTTACAGCAAAAATGTTCAGAATATTTCCAAAGGCATTCTTTAGCTATTTTTTATGTTGAGAATCAAAATATTATTTGAAAAAATTAACTGCGAAGTTCGCTAGGCTGGCGTTAAAAAAAGGAGAAGTAGTCACTTTATCCACTGTTTTTATGAAATATAAAGTAAGGACGGGCAATAGGTTCTTCATTAGAACCTAGAAAATTAGAACCGACTGCTTTTGCTTTTAGGGTTTTTAATTATATATTTTTTTTCAAGGACACATAAAAAATTAGCTTTATATATTAAAATAAATAAGCATAAATATTATTTATTCATTTAGCTGTTAATTCTAACAGTAAAATGAAATAACAAAAATTCATGACAAACAAAACAAATTAAATTAAAAGTTGACCAATGGATTAGAAACGAAAAGAAAAAAAATTAAAAAATAAAAATTCATATTAAAAAAACTTACAAAAAGTTAAAATACTAACGGAAAATCGGAAAATCTTTATTTGCTATAATAGCACAAAATTTTCAGGGCATGCTTTCAACCAGAGCCTGGCATCTTTAAGGAGGTATGCTTTCCCGTATGTTCTTAATTAGTTGGAAGGGGTCAGTTGTTTGTTGATTTTTAGATGGTTTGGGGTTTAAATCGGGGTTTTGCGCTGGACAATCTAAACCATTAATTTTTCTTCAACTAGCCATTCCTTTACTACTCGTGCGTTATGTCGATGGTCGTTATCATACTGGAAAATGTACGTAACGGACATGTACTCGAAGCAGTAGGGCTCCATTTTATCTTTTAATATGTCCTGGTACATACGAGTATATCTTTCCATAATGCCTTGGATACGCACTAAAGGATATACACCAAACTAAGAGAATGCATCCCAAACTAACTTTGACGTTTCCTCCCAAATGCTTAACCGTTTAATGGTGTATCTGGGATTAAGTTCCTTGTTGTGGGGCGTCTTAGGTACACTTTCCCATCCGACCCCATCAAATTAAATATTGATTCGTCACACTAATTTTTTTTTTCCATAATTCAATCTGTTTGTTGGCATGCAATTTGGCAAAGTTTAATCGTTTCTTGTGTTTGACCCCGACACATGCGGTTTTCTACGTACATGAGGTCCACCTTCGAGCAGTCGATGCCGTATGGTTCTGGCTCATTTGAGAACCAATGAATTTCTGCAAAAGCCATAAAGGAATTAGCTTTACCACAACTCCAGTGGCTGTAATCATTTTCTCGGAGCAGCCATCCGATCGCTGCTGTTCATTCTTTTCCATCCTTCCAGGCTTCTACCAAAAGTTTCCACAAATTTGGAGTGCGTGAATTTTTTTCTCCCATTGTTTTCTCCCTTTAGTGCGTATCCAAGGCATTTATAATTTTTTTTTGCCTTAAAAATTAAACTTACATACATCAATTGTCGTTTCTAATTCTTTGTTTTACACATCTTTACACGTAGAGCTGATAAACGGTAAGCAAAAAAATAATACTTGACCGTTTCAGTGACGATCGTGTATTTTTCACACGATTCTAATTCTTTGACCAGCACGATATACTGGTATATGCTGGTCGCTAAAATTATCTTCACTGTTAAATTCGGCAGAAAAGTACAAAATGAGATGTCAGCTAAAGACATTGATATCAATTTATTCGATTCAAGTAATCTACTAGTTCAATGCAAACTTATTTAGAAGCTATTGCTCCTAAGAAAATTACTAATGTGATCTTAAGGCCTACTCAAATTGATGTAAGCGGAGTATACCCCGGACAAATAGTTCCAGTTACTACCAATATCAGAGCAAAAGATTAAGTCAGATGTTGTATAATTTGAAACAGCAGATAATTTTACCACATTGTGCGCCAGAACGGATCTTAAATTTCATAGAATTATTTTAATGCCAATTAAAATCACTCAAGCCAAATTATATGAAATGATACACTTAGTCTAGGAACAAAATACACAAAATACACACTCAGATGAGCCGTCAAACAGAAACAATGCGTTAAACCGTATATCAGTAGAATATGTAAAATTATTTTTATATCATATTTTATAATTTTTTGCTGTTTTTGTTTTATATGCTTTTTTTGCATATTAACATACATACACATATATGTATGTATATAATATTTTTGTATGTGTGTTTTTTTTTTCTCTTGTTTTCCAGAAATTAGACCATTAAGCCACACTAGCCTTCATTAACCTAATCAATATGTTGAGTACCATCAGCATTCACAGTGCACAGTGCATCCAGTTACCAACCGCACAACATTGAATCTGAAACCTACATATATTTACTGCTTGACATTGAACTGAGTTCAACCCAAATGCGGATGTAACATAACACCGTTTTTTTCTTTTTATTATTCTTTTTTCCATTTATTCACATTATGTTTCCATTATATTTGCACAGTAATCAGCAGAATAAGCACTTATTTTTCTTGTAGTATTTACTAAAGTACGCTAATTCCATTAAAATTCTTTCTGCTAGAATAAGCAATATCTTGGTATAAATATTAGCTAATTACTATTAAGAACGTTTCGTTTTTTATTTCGTTGCTAATATCAGAATATTACTACAATACCGGCAATAGTTACGGCACAAGAACCGCGACATATCAACATAGACATAATTACAATAAAAGCACTGTAAACATTTTGGTGACCCCGACGTGATAGTAATAAAGGCGTTTACCAAGGCTATACACTGGTAACTTCAACAATATACCTATAATATAAAAGCGTCGACAGGGCTAAACCACTGATCGCAGCGTAATTGTTATACACTTCAAATCAAGATAATCAGAAGCTACGGGCAGCATCAATTAAAATGGATGAAACAGACATATCCATCATTGTCGTTCGACAGAAGTTTCTAGCGAATGAGCTATAGAAATTAAGAGTTAATATCTCAAAGGGCAATTATTCGAGAAAAACAAAATAATACAAATTTCAAGCAATTTCAGAACACTACATACATACATGTCAGGAAATATGTTACAAGAGTATAAGCTCTCTATACAGAGCTTTAGGGAATTCTAGAAGACACAGAAAAATTGAAGGATGAAATAAACGGAGAGAACTATATTCAGGCAGAAGGATCATCTACACGTGACACTTTGACAATTAAGCCCACACCTTTCTCACACTAACCTCTATGATCACCAGATGATTCATCAAACTTAAGACAAAAGGCATTTGTTGCTTCACTTCAGCGACTCTTCAGCAGCCGGATAATTTTCGTGGGGCAAACGCCCCCATTTATTGGGCTTAATTCAAGCTATCTTAATCTAATCTCACTTACTAGCTAGGGAGAACGGGAGAGAGGGGAGGGTGGTTAAAAAGGCGGATTTTTAGACATCGAGTGCTGAGGTTGAAATCGAAGTTAGGATTCGAATTAATATTTCCCAGCATACGAGTAATGGACGATGGATGAAAAGAATGTCAGATACAATTCTTCTTTCTTCCAACGTGTTCATGTTGATTAGTTTAAGGCGGGTGGTAAAATCAAAGGATTGCCCCTCGAAGAGTGAAAGGTAGGAATCGGCGTTGGATGCTCTCGATTCTAGAAATGTGGGTTTGTTGGTAAGGAGACCACACCTGAGAGGAGTATTCAAGAAGGTGCCGGACAAAGGTTATGTAAAGAGATCGGGTACCGTAAGGGCCCGAGAATTCTTTAGACCATCGCTTATAGCAGAATTAGCTATAAGGATTATCTCATCGATGTGTGCGCGAAAATTTAGCTCCTGCCAAGATCGCGAATGACTTGAACCGTGGAGATAGGTTGTATTGAGGATGTAGAGACGAGGAGGAGGTTTGATTCGTTTACGTGAAAAGGTAATTGATTGGCATTTGGAAATATTAAGCTCTAAGCAATTTTTAGAACACCAGATGGTAAAACTATGGAGATCAGAATGAATAAGGGAAGAGTCATGACTGGAGGAAATGGTCTTGAAGAACTTGGTGTCGTCGGCGTATAATGAGATGGGGGAGTGGGAGTGTTTGATCACCATTTCAAGATCGTTTATGGAAATTTAATTTTAATTTTAATTTTAATTTTCGTGGGGGCAACCACCCCCATTTATTAAGCTTAATTCAAGCACATGAACTTAATCTACCTTAACCTAACTTAAACTAGCTTAGTTGTTAAGGGGAAGGGAGAGGGGGGCATGAAGAAGAAGGGTTTTTAAGCATGGAGTGCTAAGGTTGAGGTCGAAGAAGGGATTCGAGTTGACTCTTCCGAGCATTCGTAAGACGGGTTCGTTGGAGCCATAAGCGGTACGGGTGGTGGGTACATAGAAGAGACGGGGGTTTCGTACATTGCGAGGGTTAGTGTTGAGAGAGACAGAGTTATAGAGGGTAGCGCAGTCAATGGAGCCTGAGAGGAGTCGATGGATGAAGAGGATGTCAGATACAGTTCTTCTTTCCTCCAAGGTGTTCATGTTAATTAGCTTAAGGCGGTGGTGATAAGGTGGTAAGAGCAAAGGATTGTTCCAGGGGAGACCTCGCAGAGCAAAGCGTAAGAACCGGCGTTGGATGCTCTCGATTCTAGAAATGTGGATTTGCTGGTAAGGAGACCACACTTGAGAGGCGTATTCAAGGAGGGGCCGGACGAAGGTTGTGTAGAGAGATCGGGTGACGTAAGGGTTAGAAAATTCTTTAGACCATCGCTTCACGAACCCGAGTGCTGAATTAGCTTTAAGGATTATCTCGTCTATATGTGCGCGAAAATTTAGCTGTTGGTCACATAATATACCAAGATCGCGGATAATTTGAATGGTGGAGATGGGCTGATTATTGAGGTAGTAGAGACGGGGACGGGGTTTAATACGTTTACGTGAGAAAGTGATTGATTGGCATTTGCTAATGTTAAGCTCCAAGCAATTTTTGGAACACCACATGGAAAAACTATTGAGATCGGATTGAATAAGGGAAGAGTCGTGATTGGAGGAAATAGACTTGTAGAATTTGGTGTCGTCGGCATATAGTGAGATGTGGGAATTTTTAATCACTATATCAATATCGTTAATGGTAAGGACAAAAAGAAGTGGACCTAGGTGGCTCCCTTGGGGGACGCCGGAGGAAGCTAAGAAAGGATTGGAAAAGGCAGATCTGAAACGAACACTATAATACCGATTTTCCAAGTAGGAAGATATCCACTTCAATAAAATGGGTTCGAAGCCAAGAGAAGACAATTTGAAGAGTATTAGATTGTGGGAGATTTTATCAAAAGCCTTACTGAAATCGGTTGAAACCATGTCGACATCTTTTCCATTCTCTAAAGCCGAGAGGGTAAAAGACACAAATTCAATAAGGTTTGTGGTTGTAGAACGGCCCTTAAGGAATCCGTGTTGTCTGGGGGAGATTAAAGATTTGCAGCGAAAGCTTAAGATTTCGTACAAAATGCTCTCGAAGATTTTGGGTATATGTGACAGTTTGGCAATGGGACGATAATTGTTAATAACATTCTTCGGACCTTTCTTGTGTATAGGGATTATAAATGAGGTTTTCCATAACTGGGGGAATTCACCTAAAGCTAGGGATAAACTGAAGATCTTTGAGAGAGGGAGAGAGAGGGTTGATGAGCATTTTTTCAGGAATATGGCAGGGAGACCGTCTGGTCCAGGAGTGAATTCATCATTAAGTTGATTTAGTTTGGTTTCGATGACATCGGGATCAACTGTATGAGGAAGAAAGGGCCCAAAGGAAAATTTCGGTAAATAGTCGAAGTAAGCGGGGTCTGGATGGAAGGAGTCGTCGGCGAATGATTGTTTAAAATAGGCGGCAAATAAGTTGGCGATAGTGTTAAGGTCATTAGAGGTTTGATCATTCAAGGAGAGAGAGGTAGGGTAACCATCAGATTTTCTTTTGTAGTTAACAAATTTAAAGAAGGACTTAGGATCACTTATAAGATTGGCTTGCGTTTCAGCTAAATAGCGTTGATAGAGGAAGTTGTGAAGGGCGGTAAAGTTAAGATAGCTGCCCATGTAGTTAGAAAAGTCTATAGGGGATTGGGTACGAAGGAAGATTGTCCACTGTTTATTTCTTTTGTTTCTTAGGGTGCGAAGTCTACGATTATACCAGGGTGGGGAGGTGGACAAAATTTTGCGTTGGGAAATTGGTACGTAAAGAGAGATAGAGTTAAATATTTCCCTGTAAAATTTGGATATTGCATCATTTATAGTTAGATTATCAAAATTGAAAGGGGCTTTTTTAAGGTATTCATTGATTTGGTGGAAATTTTCTTTGTGAAAATCGTGAGAAGGCAAAGCTGTGGAAGGCGTGTTCTGTAAAGGAGAATCGTGAAAAAAGGAAAGAAGGAGGGGGGGATGGAAGTTATCGATGGTTGAAAGAGAGAGGGGACAGAGTGAGACAGAGGAGTTGAAGGGATCAGTTGTAAATATGAGGTCTAGTTGTCTACCCATGTAGTTTAAGATGCCACTAACTTGACTAAGGTTTGAATCCGCAAGGCGATCCAAGAAGAGGCATTCTTTGGCAGTAGTGGGATTGGTGGCAATGAAATGCGATTCATCGTCTGATTGAGCCCATTTAAGATGAGGAAGGTTGAAGTCTCCGAAGAGAAGGATTTCATCCTGGGGGTCTCTTAAATCAATTATTTGGTCAATTGTGTTAATAGCCAGTTGATAGGATTCAATGGGCTGTGAGGGCAAGATGTAGAAACATATGATGTAGAGTGTCTTTTGGGGTAAGACAATTTTGATTGAAACATAGTCGAGATGGGGGGAGGACGATATTGCAATGAGGGAAGAGTCAAGGGAGTCAAGGACGGCTAGTAGGACTCCTCGACAAGGGCAACCCTCGGTGGCCTGACTGAGTTCGTCATCGCGATAGATGTTGAAATTTGTTGAAAACAGTTCGGAGCTACTTATGCTGGGGATCAGGTTCGTTTCGGTCAGAGCAAAGATTTCGAAGGGTAGAGCGTGCGACTGTTGAAAGACAGTTTGGGTTTTTGAGCGAAGACCTCTTACATTCTGATAGTAGAAGGTAAGAGGAAGATTTTGACTAAGTGGGGGTATTGATGGGAGAGGGATGGATTTAGGGACGAAAATACTTGTCGTGATCAGCTCTACTACGTTGCAGGTGGGATATTCGTTTTGAGTGAATGTATTGGCGGAAAGTTTCAAGATCCTTTGATACTTTTTGGGGCGAAATATTGAAGAATTCGTGATATTTGATATATAGGTTCTTGAGGCTAGCGAAGTCAGTAGGAAGGCCTTCCTGTTGGATGGAGACCATAACGCTTGTGTTTGTCTTACCTTCGTAGCAAATCGAATCGGATTTATCGTGAAGGTATGCCAAGAAGAGACGAATGTTCTCGTATGTCTTCTTATCCCTCAGACGGGAGAGAGCGTAGCGACTTTGGATAGGGTCGGTAGTTTTTGGAACACCACATGGAAAAACTATTGAGATCGGATTGAATAAGGGAAGAGTCGTGATTGGAGGAAATAGACTTGTAGAATTTGGTGTCGTCGGCATATAGTGAGATGTGGGAATTTTTAATCACTATATCAATATCGTTAATGGTAAGGACAAAAAGAAGTGGACCTAAGTGGCTGCCTTGGAGGACGCCGGAGGAAGCTAAAAAGGGGTTAGAGAAGGCAGATCTAAAACGAACACTGTAATAGCGATTTTCCAGGTAAGAAGATATCCACTTCAAAGAAATGGGGTCGAAGCCAAAGGAAGAACAATTTGAAGAGTATCAGTTTGTGGGAGATTTTATCGAAAGCTTTACTGAAATCGGTTGAGATAACGTCAACTTCTTTGCTGTTCTCTAAGGCTGATAGGGTAAAGGACACAAATTCAACAAGGTTAGTGGTTGTAGATCTGCATTTGAGGAAACTGTGTTGTCTAGGGGAGATAAAAGACTTGTAGCGAAAACTTACAGTTTCGTACAAAATATTCTCGAAGAGTTTGGGTATATTTGACAGTTTGGCAATGGGACGATAGTTGTTAACAACGTTCTTTGGACCTTTTTTGTGTATAGGGGGGATAAATGAGGTTTTCCATAATTCACCTTGGGATAGGGATAGAGTGAAGATTTTCGAGAGAGGGCAAGAGATAGTTGAGGAGCATTTTTTTTAGAAATATGGCAGGGAGACCGTCAGGTCCAGGAGTGAATCCATCATTAAGTAGATTTAATTTTTTATGACATGAAAATCGACTGTGCGTGGAAGAAATGGTCCAAAGGAAAAATTCGGTAGATAATCGAAGTACGAGAGGTCTGAAGCAAACGAGTCGTCGGCGAAAGACTTTAAACAGTCAAAAGTGGCGAAAAAGTTGGCGATAATATTGGGGTCATTCCAGGTTTGATCGTGGAAGGAGAGGGAGTTAGGATAACCATCAGATTTAAAGAAGGACTTTGGATCGTTTATAAGATTGGCTTGCGTTTCAGTTAAATAGCGTTGATAGAGGGAGTTGTGAAGGGCGGTAAAGTGGAGATAGCTGCCCAGGTAGTTAGAAAAGTCATTAGATGATTGAGTACGAAGGAAGATTGTCCATTGCTTATTTCTTTTGTTTCTTAGAGAACGGAGCCTGCGATTGTACCAGGGTGGAAGGTGGACAAAGTTTTGCGTTGTGAAACGGGAACGTAAAGAGAGATAGAATAAAATATTTTCCTGTAGAGTATGGATATTGCATCATTTACGGTTAGGCTATCAAAATTGAGAGGGGCATTTTTAGGGTATTCATTGATTAGGTGAAATTTTGCTTTGTGGAAATCGAAGAGGGCAGAACTGTAGGAGGTTTATTCTGTAAAGGAGAATCGAGAAAGAAGGAAAGGTGGAGGGGAGGATGGAATTTATTGATGGTTAAAAGGGAAAGGGGACAAAGTGAAACAGAAGAGTTGAGAGGATCGGTTGTGAATATGAGGTCGAATTGTCTACCCATGTGGTTTAGGACGCCACTAACTTGGCTAAGGTTTGAATCTGTTAGGCGATCCAAGAAAAGATATTCTTTAGCAGTAGTGTGATTGGTGGCAGTGTAAAACGATTGATCGTCTGATTGGGTCCATTTAAGATGAAGAAGGTTGAAGTCACCGAAAACAAGGATTTCATCCTGAGGGTTTCTTAAATCGATTATTTGGTCGATTATGTTAATGGCGAGTTGATAGGATTCAATAGGTTGTGAGGACAAGATGTAGAAATAAATAATGTATATTGTCTTCTGGGGTAGAGCAACCTTAATTGAAACAAAGTCGAGAAGTGGGGAGGATGATACTGCAATAAGGGAAGAGTCAATTGTATTAAGGACGGCTAGTAGAACGCCTCGACAAGGGCATCAGTGGGTCGGCTGAGTTCGTCATCGCGATAAAAATTAAAATTTGATGGGGACAGTTCGAGGTTATTTGTGCTGGATATCAGGTTCGTTTCAGTCAACGCGAAGACATCAAAGGGCAAAGCATGTGATTGTTGCAGGATAGTTTGGGGTTTCCAGCGGATACCTCTTACATTTTGATAATAAATAGTAAGAGGGAGGTTTTCGCAGAGGGTGTGGGTGACAGGGGGATGGCGACAATTAGGAACGAAAAAACCTATCGTGGTCAGCTCGGCTCGCATAGGGATGGAGTTCACTCCAAGGCATTTTATGACCTGAAAATCATTGGTATTAACAAATACTGGCATATGATTGAAGAAATTCATTAACAGATCGGTGAGCTTGAGGATGATTACAGTTCAGTTTGATACAACGTAGGATATAGATAGAGTTTGAAGAAAAAGAGTGCAAGAGTGCTTAATCGAATTGTCTAACAGTGACTTGAACGACAAATTAAAATCTCAATCTACCGAAATTTTCATTCAAAATCTGCCAATTTTTGATGGTGACTACCTCAAATGGCGGCAATTTCGTGAGCTATTTACAGAATTAGTGCACAACCAACCCATTGGTAATTGTCAAAAAATGTTCTATTTAATGTCAACATTGATAGGCAAAGCTGAGAAGCTAATTCGCTATTTGACAACGTCCGACGTCAATTACAACGCGGCATGGTCATCACAGATCGTTATGAAAACACACGACTTCTGGTAACGGCAATACTGGATAAATTAATGCTGTAACCAGTAATTCATATTAAAGTTTAGCCATGATGATAGGATTACACGATAATAGAAAAGAAAGTATTCTCAGCCCACAAAATCTTGATGTGGACACATAAATCTGGGATCCACTTTTATTGCACATATTAATAAAAAGACTGAATCGCAACACTCATACACTATGGGAACAGTCATTAAATTAACCTAAATAAACGTAAACGACACACATTAACAGTGACCACAACAGGAAAGTAATATCTGCATATCTTGTAAGGGACCACACTGGCTATTTAATTGCCAGAAGTTTTTATTATTAAACCCTAGGGACCGGCTAAATCTAGTAAAGACCACAAATAATTGCAAAATTGTCTAAGAGATGGACATTCCTCTTCTAAATGCTCCGCCGAAGGTTGCAGAAAATACAACAACAACTTTCATCAAATAAGACGCCTACTACTCTCAACAACATCTGACATTCCACCAAGGGATCAGTCAACATCTCTAACAACTCAAGGAAACTGTGGAAATCATGGGTATATTTTCCTCTCTCTCACACCTCAGTATGGCAAGATTATTGAATGCAAGGCTATACTGGATAAGGGAATCAATTGAATTTCGTCACCGAGAGAATCGTAAGGAAATTTTGAGTAACACCAATCTCTCAAGTGATATATCCAAGGGATTAGTCGGGAGACTCAGCAAACAAAAAAGCAAACGTTAACTCGTTCAATTAGGATCCCGTCTTAAATCATTATGGGCAAATCTATGCCCATGTTACAAAATACTATCACACATTAGGGGGTGGTAGTGGTTCAATGGTAATCATCACCGACTGTTAAGCGGAAGGTCTGTAGTTCAAGTCTGACCATAGCCAAAAACAATTCCTATACGGGAAAAAAAACTGTGCAACAACACCAGTTGTGAATGAGAGATGATCAAAAAATGCTGACGAAGGCATAACACTCGTAGTATAAGATCATTTCAAAATTCATACTCTGCGTGTGCATTTCATACTCTGCGTGTGCATTTCCAATATAACACCTTAATGGCATGGAATAAAATTACCGTAAAACTACAAACAACGCGACAAATTCAGTCGAATCTCTCGAATCCCAAAACAACCCCTCCGGAGAGTAGTGAACGAACATCTTCGACACAAACCATCTGCATCCCGTTAAGGTTGTGTGACAAACTCTTGATTTACTCTTCGCTCTTCGGGCGCCTTGTCGGGGCGGAGGGGCTTAAGAGGTCAATGATCTCGAACTAAGACCAGGAGAACCGAGTTAATACGGATGAATGGACAACCAAATGGATGGTATTACTCCAGGTGGCACCCGCAATGGCGGAAATCCACCCGCGATCTCCCGGGGCCTCTGGAGGCCCCACCACTCATTCTCAACTCTCCGGCAGCCCGGAACGACACCGACTCCTGCGGCTCACTGTCCGACAACTTGGTTGGACAGAGCATGAGTGGTGCAACCAACGGAGGCGACACCGACCATGGCGCGGCACGGGAAACCGCTAGGGTTGAACGAGCCCTAGAATTGGGACGTACTGTAGATTGCACTGCTAAGTGCCAAAAAAGAAGGAGAAAGAGGCCTGCCCGAAAATCGTGCGAAGAGGCTGGCACAGCCGAGGGCACGCAGATTGAAGGCGAACCTCTGGGGAAAGCAGTTAAGAGGATTAGGTCGACGGAGGTATTCCCTACCGAAACCCATCCGACCCTCTCATCTGCAGTCCCCGCACTTCTTGGCGGGGCGCAACGCAGAAAACGTCGGCGGCTAGAAAAGGCTGCTGCTGGAGGCACAAGCATGCCAGCACTTTCGTCATGCGCCTCAAACACTCCTCCTCTTATTGGTGACGGTCAAATCCCCAATAAGAGCGTGCCAGGTTCCAAAACTGACGGAGCTGGAGGTGTTCAGGGTCCTGTTATGGCCGGCGGCACCGCCGAAAAAGGTGATGATGCTGACAGATAGACTCTGATCGCAGAAGGCGAAGTGGTCTCGGAACACAACAAACCTCAAGCTGGCACAGCTGTTTCAAAGCGGCGTTGGAAGGGAGCAGGAGCTCGAACCGAAAAGGTAAGAGCCCTCGCAAACGGAAGACGGCCGCCGGGGACAACCTTGCTATGGAGAGAGAACGTGATGACTCCGCCTCTGACGAAGGTAGAATGTAGTGAAGGTAGATGTGGCGATCAACAAAGATCAAAGCAAAAATCTGAAGACGGAGAGGACCAAAGACTGCTCATCGGAGGCGGGCATTTCACACAAAAAAACCTCTTCCTCTGGGAAGGAAACACAAGTGACCGAAAAGAGTCGAGACAAGCACCTCTCCTACAAAGAGGCAGCCATCTCCTCTGAAATGGTCAGGATAGGGAAGGCTGGCAGTGACAGCAGAATGACCAGCACAGATTGCCAACACTGCGAGGATCATCTACTGGAGCTAGCTTCAGCAACAGGCTTTTGTATTCAGGCCGAGAGGTCTGCTTTGATGAATGGTACCTTCGTGGTGAGCTGTTCCTCACAGCAGACATCTGCCTGGATCAGGAGCACAGTGCTGAAAATCCCTCCCCTGGGAACTACTACCTATCAGGTAGTTAGTCTCCCGAAATTAACGCACGCCATCTGCTGGATTCCGGGAAAACCCGGAAACAAGCTGAAAGTGCTGACGCGACTACATGCGCAGAACCCGGGACTCGATACAAGGCCCTGGACTGTCTATTCCTACAAGGAGAAAAAGAACTCTCTGAAAAAAACTTTGCACACTCCCTCATTGGAAACTGCGACTGAAACGAAGAAAACAACTCGGCGTAGCTGGTATGTTGAATCACGCGTGGCAACTACTGAGGCCAATGAATTTGCTGTTGCATCCTTCGATGGCTTTAAGTCGCCGGGCACTGATGGGATATACCCCGTTATGCTGCAAAAAGTATAAGACAGCTGCTTCCTACTCTGAAAAGAATATTCACTGCTAGCCTGGCACTTGCCTACATACCTATTCCTTGGAGCGCGGTGAAAGTGGTCTTTATTCCCAAAATAGGGAAAAAAAAATTACTCACTCACCAAGAGTTTTAGACCAATCAGACTAGCATCCTTCTTGCTGAGAAGCATGGACAGATTAGTAGAGTTGCACATGCGCAAAGTTGCCCTTCGAATGCATCCTCTCTCGGACATGCAACATTCTTAACAGCGCGGAAAATCCTGCGAGACTGCGCTTCAAAACCTAGTTGGGAGAATTGAATGTGCTCTCGAAAAGAAAGAGTACGTGCTAGGCATTTTCGTCGACATTGAGGGAGCTTTTGATAACGCTACTTTCGACAGCATGTGTAAAGCTGCTAGACGGCATGGCGTAGATGAAGCACTGGCTCTGAGGATCAAAGCAATGCTCATGCACAGGACATTGATCGCTGATGCAGGCCTCGAACAACGTATCAAATCTGGAGTAAACAGGGGCTGCCGGCAAGGGCGTCTTGTCTCCGCTGTCATGGTGCACGGTGCTCGAGGCTCTCAATGCCTCTGGAATCTATTCCCAGGCCTATGCGGATGATGTTGCTATTCTCTCTTTCGGCTCATGTTTAGCGAATATCTGTCTCAAAGCGCAGGCGGCGCTAGATGTGATCGAAGACTGGTGCACGAGAAATGGGCTGTCGGTGAATCCTCTTAACTCTGATGTCGTTTTCTTCACGAGAAGGAGGAAAAATACTGGCATTACTCAGCAAACATGTCAAAACATGTTGAGTCCAAAACCACCAAAGCGCTGTCAGCTTTTTGGCAATGCAAAGGTGACATTGGCAAAACATGGGGCTTATCGCCGAAAAAGGTCCTTTGGATCTGGAAAAGGATCTTTGGAGACCGATAATCTCATATGCGTCGGTTGCTTGGTGGAGCAGGCTAACACGCAAACACGCTGTGGCTTCACTCATCAAAACTCCAAAGAGCGGTCTGTCTCAGCTGCACGGGGGCTTTCCCCAGCACACCGGGAGCAGCTCTAGATGCTATGATGAATCTTCCACCCCTTGACATATATATCAGAAAGTGTGCATTGAAAGCCATTTCTCGTCTAAAGAGAACTGTTCTTTGGTACAACCCGCATTGAAGTGAAAGTGTACTTGCGGGAGAAATATCCTACGACCCCTGCCTCATGGATATGCCTTCTGACGCAATGACATCTGCCATCCTACTGCGCTGTAACTTCACAGTCACATTTCCATGGCGTCAGGACTGCCTTTGGCCAGACACTGAACATGGAATGGAATGTCTTCGCATTTTCGCAGATGGCTCCAGGACTTGGCAGGGATCCGGCGCTGGAGTTTTCTTTGAGCACGAAAACATTCGACTGTACTTCTTGTTAGGAAAATATGCGTCTGTCTTCCAAGCGGAGATTTACGCAATCCTCATGGCCATGCACTATGTTGTGAAACACAGGTGGAGGGGAAAAAGCATATGTGTCTGCAGCGACAGCCAAGCTACACTCAAAGCTGTGTCCAACCCTCTATCCAAATCCAAATTAGTGCATGAACTCAAGACCTTTTTGAACAAAGTCGGAAAACTAAATTCACTTAGGCTTGTATGGGTCCCAGGTCACTCTGGAATCCCAGGAAAAGAGATCTCCGATGAACTCGCTAGAGGCTCAGAGGAAAGTTTCTCAGGACCTGAAACCGCCTTAGGTCTACCTGCTTCCACGGTCAAATCTGATCTAATGACTGGGTCCTTAACATACACAGTCGTACGCCCTGATGTCTGCAAAAAGTCCGCAACACTTTTCTTATCCTTAAGGAGAAATGATTGCAGAAGGCTAACGGGCGTCATTGCGGGCCATTACACTTTTGCCAAGCTTCTCTACGTGCTTGGCATCAGCCTACCTGTGCTACATGTTGCGAGGAGGATGACACAGCAGAACACTTTCTCTGCGACTGGCCTTCGCTCGCGCACGGTGGCGCACCCTTGGGGCCGACGTAGTGGGTGCCGAATCTCTTAGCTCTACATCATTGAAGCCCCTCCTCACTTTTCTCCGGACAGCGGGAAAAATACAATAAAAACAAGCTGTCCGTCTGGTAGTACAATGTACCAGTATATGAGTCCAACAGGTAGCAGAAGCCTCCACCACAAAAAAAAAAAAAACAAACACTATTGAACCTGCACGAATTATAAAAAAAACACATAGAACGAATAGAAAGTATCGACTTTCATCAACCTCATTACGTAATACCCCAACATCGCATATTTAAAATGTCTTGTTCTTCCACGAAACTTCGGGTTGTATTTGATGCCTCATCAAAGATAAGCTCTAGCATGTCACTTAATGACCTTTTGGTAATGGATCCTGTCATCTAACCTGATCTATACACCTTTTGGAAGTAATCATCAATTGCCAAGAAAAACATTAAGAAAGGTTAAAATTGAACTTCAAGGTCAATTCGATGGAAAAATTGTCAAGATAGAAGCAGTTGTTGTGCCGAATATTTGCGTGGATGTGTTACCAACCCCGGACAGCTCTTGCTCTGCATTCGAAGGAATGCACTTGGCTGACTCTCATCACGTATCCCTCGACGCAGAACACCGATTGAGCTTGCCGATAGAGTTCCGATTACTATTGGACTGTGATCACCGACCAACGGCGCAGAGTGACCGAATCGTTGAAAGCAGTGAAAACGTTTTGGGTGGACACTACATGGTCCACATCATTCGAATGGTAAGAATATTATTTCAAACACCTATTTATGTATGTTCTTCATCATTTCTCATCACTGACGACACTCATCGACGACGAAATTCCAATATTTTAGTCATTGGAAACCATCGGCACCCGAAGCGAAGAGGCAGGGAATAAACATACAGCGGAGGATTTGACCTCCACTTGTATCACGAAGAAGAGTACCCGCTATGAAGCACAGTTGCCGTGGAAAAATCGTAATGCTTTGGTGAAAAACAAAAAAAGATGTTCTCAATTTTCTTTAATCACTCATAAAACGACAATCCAGAAATCCAAAACAACTAGCTGAATACGATGCGTCTATAAAACAAATGGTCCTACATGCAAGGGCTCTTCCAACTCGTGTGTCTTACCTACCGTATCGCCAAGTATACAAAGCAGAGAGCACCACCACGTGTTCAACTAGCGGCCCACAAACCGGCGCCTGTGCTCATAACCAGCCGCAAGAAGGTGGAACATGCTAGCTTTTTAGTCGGCGATCAGACGATTAGGTCTAAGGAATCTGTGAAGTATCTTGGGGTTATGCTTGATAACAGGCTCTCTCTTAGGGAACACATAAGGTATGTCAGCGAGAAGGCTACTAAGTAGCGCTCTCACGAATGCTCCCAAATGTAGGTGGTCCCGGATATATGCGAGCCATTGAAAAAAAACTCATTGAAAAATCTTTATCTTTATTTCCTTTATTTTCCAAATATAAATATATTTACTTCGCTAATTTCTGTCTTTTCCGCTTCGCAACTTACACCAAAGTGAGTTTTATTGCTGAGTGAGTGAGTGAGTGAGTTTCACTGTGTCGTATGTGAAGCATTTTCCTGTTGCTCGTCATACTTTGAAGGTTAACAAAAATATATTTACTCGTACAAAATATTGTTACTCGTGTGCAGGTGTAAAAGATAGAAGCTGTGCATAATATTTACATAATATTTGATAATTTTTAGAAAATTAAGACTAAAGTTAACTGTAGTTAAGTATTTACACTAGAATTCGAAATTACAATATGTACTTCTTTTGGTACAGATTGTTGCCTAATAATATAAATAGGAAATGTGAATTGATGTTGGAATGATAAAGATAAATGGTAGGTATAGTATTTAAGTATTTAAATATTATTTAAGTATTATAATATCAAGTATGCCAAACTGTGCTAAATTTTTAGTTTTTATGTATACATACGTACATAAATATATGTTAATTTTTTATGTCAATTACAATAAACATTCTTCAAACAAAAATTGTTATAAATTCAATAATTACAGACTCTGTTGCTGATTATGATGCATTCTCGAATATGTACTTCAATATACACATTATCGGTATGGAAATTAAGGACTCCAATTTTTTTTTTGTTTTTTTTTTTTTAGAAACTTTCGAACTAGGAATTTCGTATGAAATTAGAGGCGAATAAGTAACCGCAGTATATATTCATCAAGTGTGTTCTGATTACCTTCGTTAACTGATTTTAAGCTTATTTTTTATCTTTTTCTTATGTAGGTACTTTGCGTTTATTTGTGGTTCAGTGACCTTCTTATTACGTACTATAGTGCGTCTCTTATCTGGGTGCAAGTTTGTTTCGTCTATCATCTTGTTCATAAATTATTTCGGAAGATACAAAATCAAGTGGATCGCTACGATTTTCATTAAGTTTATGGATAGTGTTTGCTTGTTGTCTAAACTTCTCTCATATATGATACTACATAAATTTTCATAATGCTCTACATGCTGTTTTAATTATCTGTTGTTATCGAATTTTTATTGGTGGGAAATAGGTTTGACTTACTAATGTGACCAGTAAGCACTTCAAAGGGCGTAAGTTTTGTTACCGAGTGTATGGAGTTGTTAAAGTCAGCTTCATCCATCTAATGGATTTATTTTTATGCTGAATCTTAATGATACGATTGATCTCAGTTAGAATGGAGTGGAATCTCTCCACCAGTGAGTTGCCAGATGAGCTCTTTACACAAGTGGTATGCATATTAATGTCATATATACTCGTATTAAGTAAGTCCTTCAAAAGAATCGATGTAAATTCGCTACCATTATCTGTTACTATTTTTCTCGGAATTCCGTGATGAGAGAATAAATGCTTGGTTGGATAAGATTTATGCTATTCCTGGTAATTTTATCAATGACTATTAGTAAATTTTCTTTGTGTACTGAATATATTGTTACGGGTGCACCTCTAATTTCACCAGACGCAGAATAAGCGAATCTACGTTCTCACAAAAGAAAAGTTACATGATCAGAATTGCAGCGTATGCAGTTAGGGCTATGTATGCAGTGTAGCTAAACATAAGAAATTATTTTTAAGTCACTTGTAATTCGCTCGTGGGACATTAAATACGTTCTATTTTACTTTCAAACTAATTTGTTTTATTTCAATCTTGTCTCTGATCAGTGCATTTGTTTTATTTCGAATATTTATTATCGGCGCGAGTATTACCGAGGGTAATACCGAGGGTCGTACAATACTTCAGTTTCACCCTATTTCGACCATATTTATTTATACTCCATATTTCACAGTCATTTACCAGTTTGGTTATTAAGTTCTTCATATTGGGGAAATATGAATACCTCTTTAAGTGCTCAAAACATTCCATTATACCCCTATGATTAGACCTAGTATGATAATTACGTATCAAATGTTCCTGCTGATCTCGCTCAATTACATCCGATAATAGACTGCACGATCTATGCAACTAGTTTTATAATATTGTTGTTAAAATACTTAGAATATGCAAGTTGAGCTTGCCTAAAAGATTCGTCGTCAGTACAAATAGCAGTAACTCTCTTTGAATTTATATAATGCTTAAAAATGGAGATAATGATATCTTCAGATGACATATTTTTGTGCTCGATAGTATATCGTTCTTGTCCTTCTAAAAAAACTTGGATTTAACCAAGAGCTTAGTTTTGTTAGGGTAAATTGTTAGTAATTGTTAGAAAATTATCTATTCGGGCAAAGAAGAGCTATCTAGATTGCGATGGTAATCTTGAGATGACGTGAGCATAACTTGTGCATAGTAACGGACGTGATCATGGGGTGATGCGGACACATTATGTTCACCGTTCCAATAGGGGTTACGACAACGGCACTCCACATTAAACATTTTTCCAGAACCTTGAGGACGCGTGAAACTACCATTGGTCCTACGTGTGTTTGCACTGGAAACGGCCATAGGTTCGGGGAATGGTAAGCCGTTTCTTCGAGTTTGATTAAAATTGTTGGCTTGGAAATTGGGATGCGGTGGAGAGTGCCGGTATGAAGTAGATGGGTTAGCTGGTCTTTGGAAGTTTGATGTTCTAGAAGGTTGTTGATGCCGATTGTACGCTTGGTAAGGTTTTTGATAGAAGCTGTTTCGCTGGTTTCGCGGTTGAGGAGGCTTTCTACTAAATTATGATGATTTTTAAAATAAAGAGAGTTCTGTTCCTCAAGACAAAAATTGAAAGCTTCCAAAATACTTTTCGATCTCATTGATTTAATTGTTGATCCCAATGGCTCTCTGAGACCAGATACAAATGCATTCAAACACATACCGTTATACAAAACCTGCTTGGCGACAACAACATTGGCATCGTTTTCGTGAAGTCTAACATAATTCATAAGTGTTGGCAGAATCTCGACCAATCTAGCGTAGAACTTTTCAATGGAGTCCTGATTCTGCCTTAGCTGATGGAGGTTTCTAATTAAACTTGTCTCCTTCCTTTTGTCGGAATAATGGATAACTAGATTTTGGCGAATATCTATCCACCGAGTGAGCGTCCCATACACGTTCAGCATCTCATAAGCTGGTCCCACAATTTTGTTTCGAATAGCCCTAAAAGTTATTTGTTCATACATACATTAATACATTGTTCTGTCCTGTTGTTGTGCTATTGTCAGAGCGCAGAGTCTTACTCTCAAAGGTAGTCAGTTCAGTTTTACTGTACGCTGCTCCGATATGGGCTGGTGCACTCGCAGCAGACGACTAAAACGGATGATGACTTCAGTTTATAGACTTGGCACAATAGGAACCATCAGCGGATTCAGGACATTTTAAGATGATGCCGCGTTCGTCATAGCAGGAATGCTACCCATCGACATCCTGGCCAACGAGCTTATGAGTATACACCGCAGGCTAACGTCTGACCGACAGCAGGCGAGGCTCATAAAAGAAGAAGAACGGGTAGCATCCATAGTAACGTGGCAAGCTAGATGGGATGTCTCCACAAAAGGAAGAATAACGCACAGGCTCATTCCCGCTATAAAAACTTGGACATAAAAATCAGCAGGAGATTAATTACCAACTTTCGCAGTTTCTGTCTTGAGACGGCGCGGCGCGGTGGCTACAGAAAGTATCTGCACAAATTTGGACATGATTATACTCCACTGTGTCCACAATGCTTAAATGCTGAGGAGGACGCAGAACACGTAATTTTTGACTGTAGTCGTTTCGCGGTAAACGTACCAAGCCCCGAAAACCTGGTCGCCTATATGATGGACTCCATTTCCGCTATAAAAACTTGGACATAAAAATCAGCAGGAGATTAATTACCAACTTTCGCAATTTCTGTCTTGAGACGGCGCGGCGCGGTGGCTACAGAAAGTATCTGCACAAATTTGGACATGATTATTCTCCACTGTGTCCACAATGCTTAAATGCTGAGGAGGACGAAGAACACGTAATTTTTTACTGTAGTCGTTTCGCGGTAAACGTATCAAACCCCGAAAACCTGGTCGCCTATATGATGGACTCCATAGATAACTGGAACGAGCTATGCTCGTACTTTGTGCTTATACAAACGAAGCTACGTCAGGCTGAAGCAGAGAGAAGAGCACAAGAGCTCGCCGCCCGAAATACAGCATCAATCGCTAACCAGCCCCGCGAAGATATACCTAACGGCAGTCCCGCGGGGAGAGTGGTTTAAAGCGTCCAGAGTTGTAGGCGCGGGGAAAAAGGAGAACCATATGCCGCGAATCGTGCATGCTGGTAGCCTGGGCTACCAGTATATTGATCGAAGATTCCACATCCCTAGGCGTGAAACCATAACAAAAAAAAAAATAAAGATCAATCTTGTCATCTTCGCAGAAAATAACTATTCACATTTTTGCTGACGCGAACATGAAAGCATATGGCACTGTGGCATAGAATAAGAATAGAATAAATATAACTAAGAATAGTTATCCATCAGGTGAGAACTCTATTTCATTTTTATGCACCTCTAAAGCAGGATGGAACAAAAGAATTATAGCTACCAAAATTAGAGCCCATTGCGGCTTTAATAGCAGCGCGATTGTGTTCTTACTAAAACGCTCTATAAAGATCTCTGTCCATAAATTCCACCTATGGACGGATTTCAAAATAGTTTTAAATTGGATATCTGGAGAAGTCGACAGATGGATGCTATATGTCCATAGCCGTGTTACGGAAATACGACATCTCACATCAACATCCGATTGGAACCACTGTGCCGGAGAGGATAAACCTGCGGACTTCCTCACGGAGTCACTAAAAATTTCTTCATTATGGGCTCAAGGACCAGTTTTCTCAAAAGTGATGACTACATCTGCTACTCCTGGCCGATACCAGACAACGTTACGTCTTTGGTACTACCGACGGAAACTTCAACATTAGACAGCGAAATATTAAAACCAGTCGTTAATTTCCAGCGTTTTAGTACGTGGAAACGCCTGCTGAGAGTTACAGAATACATAAAGCGTTTTTTGACATCCTGCAAGAAAAGGGAAATACCTGTGTTTTTTAATCTGTCTACAGAAGAATTTAACGTCGCCGGGACGTATTGGCTAAGGTACATTCAATACGCTAAATTTACTAATGAAATTTTTTGTTTTCGAAAAGGGCGGCCCATGCCTAGCATCCTGTTATACTTCCTCCTAAATCGTATCTCGTAGATCTCATAATAAAGGCTTAACATCAATTGACCGTGCAGCTCCGAGAAAAATTCTGGGTTTTGAAAGGGCATCAAGGGCGTCAAGAAAATTCTGAAACAGTGTGTTATCTGTAAGAAGCTGTGGGGCAAACTGGCCTCTTAATGATTCGGACCCATTCCGATTGAAAGATTAGCACTGTCTAGACCTTTCGACAATGTAGGTCCTCTCTTTTGTTTTCATCGTTCCAATGGAGGAATGATATACCTCATGGTATTTACCTGTGCCGTCATTCGCTCGGTACATTTAGAGCTGGTACTGAATGTGACGAACGAAAGCTGTTTAATGGCCTCAGGCTCTTTGTCGCTCGTCAAGGGGTCCTATCAGTCATCTTTTCCGACAGCTTCAGAATTAGAGGGAACTATATTCGAAGATCACAAATTACAAAATTTCCTATGAAATCAGCGCATTCGATGGAAGTTGTAGAAGAAATAGAACGAGCTCCGTGGTGGGGCGGGTTTTGGGAACGTCCCATTCGCTCCATATAAAACATCCTGAAAGTGGTAATAGGAAAGATAAGGCAACAACTATGAACAATTCTCACTGAAGCTGAAGGTATGGTAAATGTGAGGCCATTAACATATGTAAGAAAACTTTGTAAGAGAAGACTTTGTAAGAAGACTTTGCGCCTCTTACACCAGCGCATTTTTTATTGAGTAAAAAATACCAACATCTATGAAGAAGAATCAGGGCAAAAAGAGATTCAAAACCTTTGGAAGCAGCGAATGCGAGAAAACAACCATGCTGAAGAACTGCGTTCCGAGTATATGCAACTTCTGAGATCTTTTCATCATAGCAGAGGTGTTTCCACGAGCAATTAAAGCCAAATTATGTTGTCCTAGTCATAGACTCTGGAAAACCGCTAATTAATTGCAGATTAGCTGTATTCGAAAATGCTCATATTGGGCGCGATGGTAAAGTACGAGCTTGCGAGATACAGTACGCAGATGGTACGCGAACAAGAAGACCTGTCCAGCTGCTGTAGCCAATGGAGCTTACCCCATCACCGGAGGATGATAAAATTTCCTATATCATTAGCAACACTTTCCTATATACGAATACATGAGTTTACATACATTATCCTACATTCATTAACTCCAATGCACTACATTCACTTATTGCTATACACATATTTTTTTAATTATATACATAATATTGCACTATAAAATGACCTGTATGATGTCTCTTTTTCATGTTTTCTTACTACTGTGGAGCAATAAAGCTGTACTGTATTTCGCTACTAATCTCGATCTTTTGTTCTTTGAACCGAATCGTAAGATTAAATTCATCCGGGCTTATTTCGTTAATCCGCTATTCTATAAAGAGGTGGATTTAGTCTGAAAAAGTATTGTGTTAATCTCGCTGAGTTATAGAAGGACATACCTGAAAAGAATCGAAAAACTTTCTTCAAATTAAGAAGCTCGAATGCAATCAAGGCCTTAGGCATATTAAGGAACCCTGCTTCTGATAGATTATTATTTACACTAACTTCCACAAACTAATAAAAAATAGAGCTGTTTTATCAGAGATCACGCAATCCTCCGACCCTCTTGGTTTAATTAGTCCAGTCATCATATTATGCAGCAAAAGTTAATTGGGATAGTCCTCTTCCACAAAAATATCAAGAGCCGTGGATTAATTTTAGAAATCAGTTGCAAAAGTTGAATGACTTGGAAGTAGATTGTCTTGCGTTTTCAAACTCTTCTCGCTATGAAATGCATGCATTCTCAGATAGCCCTGAAAATGCAAATGGATCATGCATTCGCATTCGATCTGTTATTCTTGCCAACGAAACAAAGGTTAATTTGTTATGCGCAAAATCAAGGGTTGCACCAGCGAAGAAATGTTCACTTCCAAAACTGCAACTTTGTGCTGCAGTCATTATTGCCCAACTTGTCAAGCGCGTTAAAACTATTTTCAGTTTGTGAACTTCGAAAACATTACTTTCTGGACATATTTTACAATCGTTTTAAGCTGGATTAAAGAGGAACCATCCAATTGGCAGACCTTTATTGCAAACAGGATATCAATTTCCACGTTTCGCCAGTGGCGACATAGACGAAAATGAATCCATTAGATCTCCTTTTTCGAAGTATGTGTCCGTTAGATTTTATTGATTCAAACCTTTGGTTTTACGGTCCTGCATTTTTGTTTTCGCCCTCAACAAACTTGCCAATATTGGTCTTTAATTTTGAAAGTGATGAAAGGAAATTGGATAGAAAGAGGATTAAAATAGTTCTACACAATAACATTGTATCCTTTGACTCAGATTTTATTACTAACATCAAATATCACAATGATCACACTTTCCCTCTTCATGCTATTAGATATAGTCTTCGTTTTAAAACCAATTGCATTCAGAGGAATAGAACACAACATAGGTGGACCATTAAGGCTCCATGAGATAGCAGAATCACTTACTCGTACTACGATCGTGAAAATGGTGCAAGGGACATCGTTTACTTCAGAGATCCTTGCTTTAGAAAAAGGAAGGACTCTTCTTCCAAAGAGTCATCAATCAATCTGCTAACAAAAAGGCTCTGCTTTACATATGCTCTTTAACAACACCTTCACATTGCAAACCATCACGTAGGTGATCAAGTTTTATTGAGTATTGCTAGACAAACATTCTGGCCTAATCATGGAAAAATAATTTGCCTATCTATTTATCACAAGTACATAACTTGTTTCCCAGCTAAACAAATCAAAAAAAAAACTCTTATGGGTGATCTACCCGAACTTCGTGTTCAGCAAACGCGGCCCTTCAATGTCATAGGCAGTCCGTTTCAAAAATAATTCAATCGACGTGGGATTTCATCTCCGAAGGGCTATATATCAGTATTTGTTTGTTTTTCAAACAAGGCTATTCACTTGGAGTTAGTCCAGGATCTTACAACAGCGGCATTCTTGGCGGCACTAAGTCGTTTCATTGGACGCCGTGGATTGTGTTCTACCATATACAGCAACAACGCTACAAATTTTATCGGCGCAAGGAACGAGCTTCGTTCCTTCTTAAGTACCTACTCATGTATGGGTATAACATGGAAAACAGTTCCTGCACGTTCACCGCACTATATTTGAAGTCGCCGTCAAATCGACAAGGTTTCGCCTCAAAAGAATTTTACAGAACGCTAAGCTTAATTTTTTTGAATTCAACACTCTAATCATTCAAATTGAGTCTGTTCACACCGGCCAATCACACCGGCTCCTGAAAGTTCTTATGGCACTACAGCTACTGGCCATTTCATACTTGGAACGCTATCCCTGAGCTAGATCTACATCTAACAAATGTTAACCGATTACAACGCTATCAAAAGTTACAGTGGTACTTGCAACAATTTTGGAGCCGATGGTCGATAGAGTACCTGAAGAGTTTACAGCGACGATCGAAGTAGGCGAAACATGGAGAAACATTACGCAGTGGGGACGTTGTTGTCGTGGAAGAAGAAAACTTACCTTTTTTGAAGTGGCAATTAGATCGAGTCTTGAAAATATGAAAAATTCAAACCAAAAACCTTTCGCTCGTGCACGTATACAAAATTCAGCTCTCTCCTTTTAGCCATTTAAGTTTGGCCCTGCATCATGACCAGAGAGTACCTAAGCTAACCGTAAGGCTTTTGCGAACTTTCTTTTCAGAATTCCAAAATGTTCATCCTTTGTTTCTATTGCGACAAGCATATTGTTAATGTAAACAAGCAGTTTTGGAGAACTTAAAGAATATTTTATAATTCATATTATCTTTTGATAAATAAATATATAAAAAATAAAGTTCTACGCTGGAAACCGACAAGATGTCTTGGTTCTTGAAATCCTATGCAATTCGTAAATTCATTAACTGTCAAATTCATTCATAATAAGACGAGGCGAAAAGTGAAAAATATTTGTGTGTTGATCTTCAATAATTATTTCGGAAGATACAAAATCAAGTGGATCGCTACGATTTTCATTAAGTTTATGGATAGTGTTTGCTTGTTGTTTAAACTTCTCTCATATATGATTCTACATAAATTTTCATAATGCTCTACATGCTGTTTTAATTATCTGTTGTTATCGAATTTTTATTGGTGGGAAATAGGTTTGACTTACTAATGTGACCAGTAAGCACTTCAAAGGGCGTAAGTTTTGTTACCGAGTGTATGGAGTTGTTAAAGTCAGCTTCATCCATCTAATGGATTTATTTTTATGCTGAATCTTAATGATACGATTGATCTCAGTTAGAATGGAGTGGAATCTCTCCACCAGTGAGTTGCCAGATGAGCTCTTTACACAAGTGGTATGCATATTAATGTCATATATACTCGTATTAAGTAAGTCCTTCAAAAGAATCGATGTAAATTCGCTACCATTATCTGTTACTATTTTTCTCGGAATTCCGTGATGAGAGAATAAATGCTTGGTTGGATAAGATTTATGCTATTCCTGGTAATTTTATCAATGACTATTAGTAAATTTTCTTTGTGTACTGAATATATTGTTACGGGTGCACCTCTAATTTCACCAGACGCAGAATAAGCGAATCTACGTTCTCACAAAAGAAAAGTTACATGATCAGAATTGCAGCGTATGCAGTTAGGGCTATGTATGCAGTGTAGCTAAACATAAGAAATTATTTTTAAGTCACTTGTAATTCGCTCGTGGGACATTAAATACGTTCTATTTTACTTTCAAACTAATTTGTTTTATTTCAATCTTGTCTCTGATCAGTGCATTTGTTTTATTTCGAATATTTATTATCGGCGCGAGTATTACCGAGGGTCGTACAATACTTCAGTTTCACCCTATTTCGACCATATTTATTTATACTCCATATTTCACAGTCATTTACCAGTTTGGTTATTAAGTTCTTCATATTGGGGAAATATGAATACCTCTTTAAGTGCTCAAAACATTCCATTATACCCCTATGATTAGACCTAGTATGATAATTACGTATCAAATGTTCCTGCTGATCTCGCTCAATTACATCCGATAATAGACTGCACGATCTATGCAACTAGTTTTATAATATTGTTGTTAAAATACTTAGAATATGCAAGTTGAACTTGCCTAAAAGTTTCGTCGTCAGTACAAATAGCAGTAACTCCCTTTGGATTTATATAATGCTTAAAATGGAGATAATGATATCTTCAGATGACATATTTTTGTGCTCGATAGTATATCGTTTTTGTCCTTCTAAAAAAACTTGGAATTTAACCACGAGCTTAGTTTTGTTAGGGTAAATTGTTAGTAATTGTTAGAAAATTATCTATTCGGGCAAAGAAGAGCTATCTAGATTGCGATGGTAATCTTGAGATGACGTGAGCATAACGTGTGCATAGTAACGGACCTGATCATGGGGTGATGCGGACACATTATGTTCACCGTTCCAATAGGGGTTACGACAACGGCACTCCACACGTTGTTGTCGTGGAAGAAGAAAACTTACCTTTTTTGAAGTGGCGATTAGATCGAGTCTTGAAAATATGAAAAATTCAAACCAAAAACCTTTCGCTCGTGCACGTATACAAAATTCAGCTCTCTCCTTTTAGCCATTTAAGTTTGGCCCTGCATCATGACCAGAGAGTACCTAAGCTAACCGTAAGGCTTTTGCGAACTTTCTTTTCAGAATTCCAAAATGTTCATCCTTTGTTTCTATTGCGACAAGCATATTGTTAATGTAAACAAGCAGTTTTGGAGAACTTAAAGAATATTCTATAATTCATATTATCTTTTGATAAATAAATATATAAAAAATAAAGTTCTACGCTGGAAACCGACAAGATGTCTTGGTTCTTGAAATCCTATGCAATGCGTAAATTCATTAACTGTCAAATTCATTCATAATAAGACGAGGCGAAAAGTGAAAAATATTTGTGTGTATGATCTTCAATAAAAATAATGAAAAAATTGCAGTTTTGTAGTCAAATTGCTTATTCTCTTTCTATTATTATTATTACCGGTCATTTTAAACTCGGGAGTTCCTCGACGACAACATTTTCCCAAGTTTCCCTGTCTTGAGTCTTTTCCCTATACGTTTCGCTGTTCTGTTCTATCTCTTGTAGATCCATCTACGGCTGGGCCTTCCTAGAGATCGTTTTCCCTCGGATTTTTCACTTATCATGTTTTTGACTGTTTCTTCACTGTCCATCAATTCTGCCTGTGCTGCTCATCTTAGTTTTAAAGATATTACGCGGGAATACACGGATCTGAACAAAGTTTGTCAAGATATTGATTCTGTAGTTATCTCCATTGCCCTGTATCTTCGTACTGTTTTTCAATGCAGATTCTACCTAAGATCTGGTTTTTGTGAAAAGGTTTTGCATCTGAAGAGTCATTATTATTATATTACTATGGTTACGGTACATCGCGAGACCAAAGAATTCTTTGAATAAGTCTTTCATCGCGCAGAGGGCATGCGTTGCCCTTAAAACATGCATTCTTTTATTTATTTCGATAGGTAGCTTCTTGGCAGTCAGTACATAATTGAACTCTTCCACTATCTCAAAGCGTTTATTAAGTAGAGTGAATGGGATCGGTCCAAATCGGTCAGTGAAAATTAATTTGGTTTCCTCTTCATTTACTGCCATTATTGAGTATTTTGCGTTTCTCTTAACTGTTTAATCACTATCTAAGAGTTATTCCATTTCCATTTTTCTTAAAAGAAGACGTATTGAAGCACCAAATATAAAAGAAATGGTTCAAAGCGTCTCCTTAATTTAGTCCTTGACGAATTTCAAATGTTTCTGATAAGGCGAATCGTACTTTAACTCAACCTCCGTTTCAATTTAGGCGTCGTTAAGGCATACTTGTTTCTAATCCTTAGTTTTACGACGCTGCTTGCTATCAATCTATTAGGTTGTACTACATGAGATTTTTTTGGAAAAAAATTAAAAGTTTTTTTTTTTAATAAAATTTTACTTAGTCAAAATATGAACCTTTGACATCTATCAATGGATCTTCTTCCACCGTGGTTCAAGATCCATTATTCCTTTTTCTATGACCTCTGCTCGGTTTCAGAATATCTTTTGCCGACAAAATGACGCCAGACTGCGGAAAAAGTGATAATTGTAGCAGCTTTTGCACCATTACGTGAGAGGTATGGGGTCTATCATTGTCATGCACAGGATCGGACCATGCTTATTGACCAATGCAGGTTGCTTTTCAATCAATTTCGTATGCATTATGTCGATTTCCTCACAATATTTGACGGCATTTATCGTTTCCCCTGGTTGAAGAAATGAAAAGTGGATTGGTCATTTCGATGTCCACAAGATTATCACTATAATCTTTTCTTTGAGGGTTTGCTTTGGATTTTCTTTTGCATCCAACCACTGCCCAGATCTTTTACGGTCATACAAAATTCACTTTTCATCACATGTGAGTATAATGTGGAAAAATGGCTCCTTAGACTCAGCCCCGCACCGTTTTCGTTTGGTCTGCATCCACTGTTCCTCGTAAAATGGAGTCTTCAATTACCGTTTCCGTTTTTCCACGCGGTTCTTTTTTGCTATATTCTATAACTGGCTTCAGAGATGCATTATGTCTTAGTTTGAACTCGTAAAGGTAAATACATAGTACGAATTTGAACCGTCGATAGCATGATATAAAAATTCCTAGAAAACAAATAACTGTACTTGCAACGGACCCTAAAAGCCGCCCTCATCAAACACACATACCACTTTATCTTAAAAAAAAAAATCACTGTGTTGTACAGATGTCCACTCGACAGCTTCTAATTGAGGGCTAGGTGAAAAATCATGCGGACATTTCATGTGGTACAACCTAATATATCAAAAAAGTTATTATTTTTGTTGTGGTGTTAGTGTTGGATGCAAGGGCATTTGAGTTTTTTATCGTTGAATTTTTCGCAAAATATTCCTGTGTTCCTCTTCTGTGAATTTGTGTTCGGTTTTTATTTTGAAATGTGGGAAAAATGCAATCCGCTTCTCTTTATGACTTCACATCTACGTCGCTGGTATGGTGCCTTCTATCTACCAGAAATTGATCAATTTAGTTGCGCGAATTAAATTCCTTATCTCACACATACCTCGACCCAGATCATTGACACCAACAATCAACACAGTTTTTAAGAATCAAATTTCAATTTCAATATGTCAATTCAAATTTTTTGTTGTTTGTCATCAAATAATTTATAAGGCTTAAGCATCAGTTTAATCGTATCAAGAGAAATCATTGTGGTCCTGCGTATTCTTTGGTGTTTGAATGCTGTGGTTTTCACGATCATACTATCTGAGCTGGCTAGACTTATTTCCCTGAGACTATTTATGATTTGATCGCTTCTTTTCCTATTTTTGCGACTAAAATCCCCGAGTACGATTTTCACTTCAAAGGATGAAAAATTGTCGACGATTTCATCTTTGGTTTATAAACCAATTCCTTAACTTCTTCCCCATTATCTCTGTTCTATGTTTGTTCAGATATACATTGCTATGCGGGGATTCTCGTCATTATAAAATACTGCGCTCCCAGGGTACCCGGACCGACACAAATCAAAAGTGTGTTCAGCCCTAACAATTCTTTCGTTTGAAAATCAAAGTTTTCGTATCTAATTTAAACCCAGGCGTAGGAAACTCTTCGCTGACATGACACCTTCAGATTTACAAAAAAACAAAAAAATATGTGCCTATTTCTTGTTTACAAAACATTGAAAAATACGTTTTTAGTAATATTAACCTTAAATTCCACTTCTAAAATATATAGCGAGCGTTTTAGGCACATCGCGCTAAGGCCCTATTTTTGATGATTTTCCTACATTCTCTTTACCAATATACTATATATAATTCTATATATTCTTTATTTATTTAATTCTATATTTCCTTTATACATTTATTTTGTTAGTAGGGTAGTTTTATTAATATGATACAGTATTTATTTCATATAAGCAACGCAGTTATACAGTTTATTCCAAACTTACATACATATATGTTCAATTAGTCTTAATGTATGTACGTTATTCAAATTAAAAAGTCCGATAAAAAATGTCTAAGTAGTTTTGTAAAACTAATAAATGGGCGTGCTGCACTTATTTACAAACAATTTTAATATGCAAATGTGGTAAAAGCGATGTAAAATTTTCTAAAAGTGATGAAAAGGGACTTGGTTTCGAGCCTTTTGTGACGTGTAAGTGCAGTGATAATTTTACTTATTCAAACCCTAAAATTGACAGAGCATAAATAAATAGAAGCAAAAATAGTTTTGATAATGAGATTACTTGGTGTTGGAATAAATGGCATTTGCTAATTTTTGCCGTCTCATGGATTTGGGATCAAGTTGGAGTAATAAAACATATTATCAGTATGTCGATAACATAAATATAGCAGTTTATGCTGTTCATGACGCTGAGCGAATTAAGCAGGCAAATCGGTGGAGCGCTGGGTATTCAAAAAAAGCAAGAACTGCACACGGGGAAGAAAAATCATGTACAGAGCAAGAGTATTGGCAGGAGGAAAAGCTTTGTACGGTGCAAAAAATTCTAAAAATTATGTTTAAAAAATTTTAAAGGCGTTTCTCTCGAACCCACATTTTTCGAGTTAGCGGGCGTGATAAAAAAAAACTTTGATTTTTCTGAAATTTTATTTAATATGTTGTGCACATATTATTACATGGAATGAAGTCGGCTTATAGTTTTTGATTTTTATCACGATTTTGGCCCCCAGAAATTGGCTATTTTCGAAAAACGCCGCCATTTTGTTATTTTTCGAAAAAAAAACTGTTTCTTGTAGTTCATTCCATGGCGGTTTCGAAGCTGGTCAATATCTCGTTTTTGTTTCGGATGTTCTAGAAAAATCACGCCCGTCGTGATTTTTTGTTGTTTTTTCCAAAAACAATTTAGCGATCATCGATATTATAAATAAATTTAAATTTTTTAACCTCAAAATATATGTGTAAAGTTTCAAATTTATATCTTATTTTTCTTTAAAATTATACGCCATTTAAAACATTTAACAATTCTTTTTTTTTCAAAGCTCATTTAAAACTGCACACACTGATGTTGATTGAGAACAATTCTTTATTATATATAAGTCCCTTTCAAAATTCGGACAATAAACTAATATATAGGTATATCCAACTTCATTGCAATTAAAGTACTTCATAATTACCATCGGCTTCCTATGCAATGAAATATGCTTTATCTTTCATTCAAATAGATGATTTATAGCTTATTTTTCATTTTCCCATATTTCCCTAAAATTGAGTTTGCAATGTTGCTTACAGTCAATAAAATGTACTTGTTAAATGTAGTGTCAGGAATATTTCTGATGATGTATCATAGCTTAAATCGTTTGGCCTTCGATCTCTGTTAGGGTTTCATAAATAAAAGCCTCCGAGTCATAGGGATCATGGAAAAATTCATATCCTCATGGTAATTCTCGTCTCCGAAAAATATGGGCACTGCGTTTCCATTGTTCTATATTGAATACGACCATGAATATTTTTAATGAGAGAATGAAACCTGACCTTCCGTGCACAAAAATCTTTCTAATAATTTCAAATAAAATGCTATATGCTCAATAAAATAAAGTGTTGTGAAAACGTGTTAGCTTTTGCTGCCAAACCAGTGCCACTTTTACAATGACGGCAATGAGGACATCTACGGTAGAAAGTAATTCTATGTACTTCAATAAGAGGTGCCCTATAATCCACACCTATTTCAAACGTAGCGTTCAACCCATATGTGGGCAAACCGAGTTTATATTTTAACTGATTATTTAAAGTAAAGTAAAAGTTAAAAATGTAAAAAATAAATTATTTAAAAAAGGTAAAAATTAATTAAAAGCACAGTTTCTTATACTGTGCACCACAATATTATCATAATAAACGGCGCAGGGGTCACTATTATGAAAATGAATTATTAGGCCTAAAAAGCCAATCAAGCGAAAATTTTCCCAACCTTCCTAATAAAACTAAGGATTGATCCCATGGGAATAAAGGTAATATGACTTTTCTGAGAAGGGTATACTTCAACTGAGTCGATTATAGACTTGGGCACATAGATGGGCCGATGCAATTTGTGCATCTGTGTCTAGAAACCCAACAAAGTTTGATTTTGTTTTCTTAACCAAGTCTTGTGCAGCTTAATGACAATTCTTAACAGATTTTGTGTTATATTGTGCATAATTGCAGTGCGTAGGAAAATTCATTTTGAGATAAAAACTCTCTGAGCCATTTGTACACCATCTAAGATCATTATAGTTTTTCAGAGGATCGACGACTTCCCAGGTTCATATCCCAATTTTCTTTTGAAAGATGTAAATATGTGGTGTATTGTGGTCGTGGCGCGATGCTATTCGGCACCAACTGTTGAGCGGAAGGTTCAAGTCTGTCCAAAGCCAAAAACAATTCCTATACGGAGAAAAACTGTGTAACAACATCAGTTATGAATTCGAGATAATCAAAGAAATGCTGACAAAGGCCTAACACTCGCAGTATAAGATCACTTCAAAATTCATACTCTCTGTGTGCATTTCCAATATAATATCTTAATGACATGAAAAAAAAAAAACAGTTACTGTGAACTACAACCAACGCTACAAGTTCAGTCGAATCTCTCGAATCGTATCTAGGATAACCACCCCCAGAAGTAGTGAACGAGCATCTTCGACACAAACGTATGCTTTTGATACGAGGTAAAATCTGTTTCCCCATCGATTTAACAGGAATTATACAAGATTAATAGGATTTAGGCACTTTCAACTAAGAGGATTAAGCCAGTAATCTTTCCAGTTTTAGGTAGAAAAACCAGATCGACATCTCTCCGAATTTGAAGAATGTTCCCCATGGGGTCGTCAGAGGCAGGATGAAAAGGTAATGAACGTTTTTTTTTTCAAGTAGTGCTTATTTCGTGAATGGTAACACTAGCTCATGTCTGATTTGACAGATAATTAGTTTTATCCTTCCGCTGAACGAATATGGTTGTGTATACGCTTGAACAATGCTTCGCTAAGTGGGCCTGCGATCGACTTACAGAAGATGCCGATTTTGCCAAAAAAATCATCTTCTCAGATGAAGCTCATTTTGATCTTGGCGGGTATGTAAACAAGCAAAATTGTCGCATTTGGGGCACAAAAAATCTGCACGCATACATTGAAAAGCCGGTGCACTCAAAAC
Source organism: Merodon equestris (assembly GCA_958301585.1). Taxonomy (NCBI): domain Eukaryota; kingdom Metazoa; phylum Arthropoda; class Insecta; order Diptera; family Syrphidae; genus Merodon; species Merodon equestris. Next base: position 123,505,120 of record OY284413.1, read on the forward strand.
GGGCCACTGTTTGGTGCGGATTTTGGTCCAGAGGCATAATTGGGCCATTTTTCTTCGAAAATGAGCAAGGAGTGGCCGTTACAGTCAATGGCGATCGTTATCGGGCCATGTTGAACGAATTTTTGTTCACAAAAATTGAAGAGGAGGATATTGGCAACATTTGGTTTCAACAGGACGGCGCTACGTGCCACACAGCCGAAACTACACTCGATGTTTTGCGCCCTGTTTTTGAAGATCGCATTATCAGCCGCAGAGCTGATGTCGTTTGGCCACCTCGGAGCTGCGATTTGACACCGTTGGACTATTATTTGTGGGGTGCCGTCAAAGATAAGTGTTACGCCGACAAGCCAGAGACAATTGACGCTTTAAAGGACAATATTCGTGAAGCCATTGGTGAAATACAGCTGCACACAATCGATAATGTGCTTTTTGGACCGATCGTGTAGGCTACTGCATGGCCAGCCGAGGCAGCCATTTGAATGAAATTATTTTCCATTATTAACCGGAAGGATTGTACTTTCAAATAAAAAAAGAAATTTGAGAAAATATTCAGTAGTTTTTTTTTATAGCATTTTCAAAAAAAAAAAAAAAGTTATTTGACGGACCCTATATTATTGGATGAGGGTAAGGGTTTTCCTAGAGTAAGGTTTTTCGAAATCATCATCAATTTTCAGTTTGCTCTTTGAACAAGGCTCAATAGAGTCGGGTTGCGGTATTCATTCTAAAAATAAATTAAGAGTAGCTCCTTCTCTACTCAAAAATGCATCCACAGTCCGGTTTCTCCATCTACTTAAAGATTGGAATGTAGTTATTTTAAGCCAAATATTTTTATTCTCCTCGAAAAATATTTATTAATCAATATCTATTTTGCCTCCTTTAAGGAAATCCTCCTCAGATATAACACGCTTGTGCCAGCATTTTTTTCCAATTGTCGTTGTAAGAGCGATGCGCCTCGATCGCCTCAAGCGACCCTTGATGGGTTTCGCGTCTTGAGATTATGGGTCTTTTCGGTAAGAGAAAAAAGTCGCACGAAGCCAAGAACAGTGAATACGGTGGGTGAGGCATGACTGCGCTATTCTTTTTGGCCAAAGAATTTCGTTTAGAAATTCCCATAAAGAGCGTTGTATTTCTAATATTTCTATTTCAATATGAAATGTTTCATTTGCCTTTTTTTCTCTTGCCGTGAATTATTATTTTATAGTTTGAACAATTCGTATTATTTACAACCATTTCTAAAGAAAATAAAGAAATGAGCAAATGTGCTCAGTTTGCGACCTTATGCCGGGCGGAAATCTGGGATTGCCGTAACTTCTCCAAAATTTGTCAATTATAGATTAACAACCTACAATAGATTCATAAGCCCAAGTATGAAAAACTACGCCGCAAGACAACAATCGGATTTTTTAAGGATTAACAAATCGATTCGCAAAAATGCTTTCTCCGTTATCTCAAATTAATTATAATCTGGAGAATATTGAAAAACACCAAGCAAGATCGTCTGCCCGAATTGCTCTCTCGTTTCTCCATTCTTCATGTCAATTGGTTGGTAAGGCTACCACGATCAGTTCCATATCTATTGCTTCGTCTGTGCAAATACAGACTAGTACGAGTCCTTTCAAACAAACTTCTGCATCTGCCATAACCCCTCCGAACCTGATAAATAAATAAACTGCACAAGGCAAGTTATGATTGGAAGTACACACTCACCCGACAATACGTATTTTTTCCGAAAACCAAACTTAGCAATACTGAATAACCTGTTCAGCAATATTGTTTAGTTTTCACCTAACCACATGACTTTAAATTATACTTCTACTATATTCTCAGTTGTCTTATCCACCCTAAAAAAAAACTGCACCTCAACACCATCCTGGTAAGCCAAAATGATGTAACTATGCTCCATTGCAAAAATCGAACACGCGAAACTATGCCAATTTTACTACCTCCGATATCCGCACGAATGCTTCGCTCTCTTATTTCCGAACCCAAGCCTTTCTACCCCTTTATAAATGCAAGAACAAAATCTGATAACTATTTAAATTTTTTCATTAAATTAAATATTTTTGCCCATTTCAACCCGATACGATAAACTGCCCTGGGACATTTTCAGCATCAGTGCATATAAATATAAGTCGTCGGAAATATACGTAACTTTAAAGCTTTCACTCGTCCATTCCTGACTGCCTTCCCACCATATGGCAAATGGGGAAGCCGTTAACTCTTACATCTCACGGCGTTATTTCAAAGTACCATTTCACAGGTACTCTTCCTTCAGCTTTGGAAAAATGCTTACATCATTAAGATCTATAAAACAAAACAATATAATGAAGGGTCCAACTATGACAATCGTTTCGAGAGTATCGTCTACGATAAAATATTTGTTCACTTCAAGTCCATCTACTCTACAAACCAAGATGGATTCCTAAAAGGTCGATCGACTACGACTAATATATGTAATTGAGTTAATATTTTAATTTTTACTAACTTAAAATACCTTATGTGCTCTATACTCGTATAGACACTATAAAATACACAGAATAACTTAAACCATTTGATTGACTTATCATCGTTGGATTGCCGTAAATGTTTTTGGTAAATCGCATTTAAATTTTGACAAACTATTGCATGAAAACCAACCACTGGGATTTATTCCATTTTTTTTGACACTATATTCATACGGAAACCCGTTTTTAAAAAATGTAAGAAGTTAAATTTTAAAATATTTAAAATTTATTACAAAATGAGTCTGCCGTATACGCCACTAAAATCAATATGTATTTCATTTTAATCATACGTCAAAAATTGTGCATTTACGGCATTCTTATAATAAATTAGTAAAAAATTGTATTTATTTAAATTCAAGAAATAACATATAATACATGTTTTTATGTTTCAAAAAAAAAGGCAAAGTTTTTGAGAACAAAAAATATGTTTATTTCACTACTTTTATTCACTGCATACTACTTTTTAACAATTCAGTTTTTCTATAAAAAAATAAGATCACAGTATTATGCACACAGTCTTTCTGCAGGTACTAAGTAAGAGTGCTTATATCGACAAGTTATAAGATGCACTACTCAGCCATGTTGAGAAAAAAATCCCAAAAATAAAAAAAAAATTATTACAATTTGATAATCTGTTATGACCGTTTTTTTTAATTTTTTTTTATAAAGGGTGTCTCAGTAAGAGTGCACTTTTTAAAATTGGAATATTTTCTTTTTCATGCAAGTGGCAACTCTGAAATTTGACAGCAGACACCTCTGTTTATTCCGATTATTAAAAATGGAGCGCGTTCGAAAGAACAACGCGTTATAATTGTGAAAACTCATTATACACATGGGGAAAGTTACGCTGAAACCGCTCGAAAACTTCGCCAAATTTTCAGCCGAGAAAGTGCACTCGTTACAGGTATATGATAACGTATATGAGCAGGACGGCGCAACCTGCCACACCGCGCATGAAACGACTTATTCGACTTATTGCAGCAACGATTTCCAGAACACATTATCTCACGAAATTCTGATGTCAACTGGCCACCAAGATCGTGCAATTTAACGCCGTGCGATTTCTTTCTTTGGGGTTTTGTAAAATCTCTTTATTTATGCGAATAAACCCGAAACAATTCGTGAGCTCAAATCGGAAATCCAACGCGTCATCGGTGAAATACAGCCACATCTCTGTGCAAAAGTCATAGAAAATTTCATGAAAAGAGTAATGGCCTGTCATCGGAGCCGTGGGGGTTATTTGTCGGATATTTTATTCCATACTTAATCGGAACATGTCTTCTTTACAATACAATAAAAATATCACAACTCTGTCATAAAATACTTGTTTTTATTTTAAAATTTTAAAGTGCACTCTCACTGGGACACCCTTTATTATCGAACAGCGACTCCAAACATTTAACATGTTAAAATTCGTATATGGTTAATATTAAAAAAATTGTGAGTATCAGAAATAATATGAATAATTTACAGGATACAAATTTTTACATTTGTAAAATTCGATTTGGAGTTTATCCGTTTGACCTGATCCTATTTCCGTCATTTTGTCTCTACATATAGTATAGAGTCTATACAAAGATTCACATAATAGAAGAAGGGTTTCTTGAGCGTCTGGATTTCGTCCTGGGATTTTGTCAGCGGCATTTTAATGTATGTGAAATGTATAGTTCGCTAGTTTGTTTTCGGAGTTTGCTCTGAACGAACGTGTTTTCTTATTTGTGTTATATATAATTTCAAAATTTTTTAAACTCATTTTGGAAAAAGTCGACAAGCCAAGTACAATAATGCTACTTTATATAATAATAAAGATGTTCTTTTCGAAAACAATTTAATTGCATCTTCTACCTGAAGATGCAATGTTAATTGGCGAAAAACTGTATAATACAGCATTCGAATTATTAAATGAGAATAAATGTATTCATTGTGAAAAATTCATTCATGCAAATGAAGGGTGTGATTTTAAGAGGGTTCATGACGATTCGTCACCAGAAAAATACGAGCCCGAGTAGAAAAAAACCAAATCCAATGATAATATTTCATAAAACTATAAAACGAAGGTTATAAAAGGATGCAGTTGCTTGAAAAAAAAAGTATATTTTAAAATGGAAGGAGGATATTAAAAAATTAACTATCTTTGATAAATATGCTGCAGTAGGCTCATGGATTTATTATCGTTTTCTGGAAGCTAGACAAAACGATCAACAAATGCAATGATCAAGCAAATGGCATTGGCTGCAGCTGCACAATTCGAAGATTTCGATTTCAAAGCCCCAGAAAATTGGGTGTTACATTTTAAGGGTGAACATGGAATTCGTCAGAGCAAAATCACCAAATATGTGTTCAAAATAGGCACTACTGAAAAGATGCTAGCTGCAGCAGAAACCTTCTGTTTACAAACTTAATACAAAATTTCAACGCTGACTTCGGAATAAATACTGATCAAACAGGTATGTTTAATGATTTATAAATAATGAAAAAAAACATATTTAAAACATGTCCTTAAAAAAAACTTTATTTTTAATGTTTGTTTTTTATTTATTTTTTAGGATGTCAATTTTCAACAGAACTTTATCAGAAGTGGGAAGTAAATCTGTATTAGTCCACCGGAAGGATATGAGCAAAGTTAAATATTCGAATGCTGCAATATACAGTATTATCTTGTCTGGGCGTTTCCTGCCTCAAGTATTTGTTTGTTTGCAAGAGCAAGTATATTTCGACCCAGAATGAGTACATGAAAAAATATAAGAATGTTGTGGTCACATCTTTAAAATCCGGAAAACTCACTTCATCTTTATATGCTACTTTTCTCGAGGAATACATAAAATCTTACGTTTGCAAGGAAAAATTTCTTCTTCTCATCAATTCTTGGGGAAGACAAACAAAATTCGAAATATATGATGAAATTTTCCAAGATGTCTACTTGTACTGTTAAACTAATATCTACAAAGTGCACACGACTATTACAACCTTGTGATGTTTACTTTTGACAGACAAGTTAAAAATTTGATTAAAAAAAATCAGAATTGTTCACAATTAATTGAACAAAATCAAGAAATTAATTCTCGTGAGGATTGTATTAAAATTCAATCAATCGCTCATCATCAGCTCTATTTTTGTACTTTTTCAGGAATTATCAAATGTGCCTGATATGCGTCAAAATTATCTAAACATCGAGAAATATTTATGAACATAAATGAAATTTTCAATGAAGTTTTGTTTTTTCAAGAAGAAATTCTAAAATCCTCTTGCTACTTTAAAATGCTGCATTTATTTGTTGCGCTAGTTGTCAAAAAAATTGTGTTTTTGTTGTTTTTAAGATAATTATCATTCAGGTCCTTAAATTTCTAAATGATTGAAATAATAATTTCTAACATTACATCTCATGTATACAGTGTATTTACTAATATATTTCTTTTCAAAAAATAAATGATAATATTTAAAAACTAAAAACCTTGTATTTTGTATATGTTCTGTCTCAAGTCCTTCATATTTTATAAGTTTTCAATATCAAAAAGTTGTAAATTCTTCAATTCGTTCTTCGATGTATAAATAAATTGAAAACAAGGGTCATAACAGATTACAAATTGTAATTTTTTTTTTTTTTTTTAAGTTTTTTAGTGTTTTTTCCTTTATTATATTAATTTTGGCTGCCGTTTTTATTGAGATTCTTTTACTCTATTGGGAGAATATTGAAAAATATTCTATGAGAATATTTAAACAAGTTGAAGACTTGATGAATTATGTTACCTGTTTCCAAATAGAAGTGAAAAGTTTGTGTTTTTAGAAGACTCATTTTTTCTTAAACGCCTAATTGAAACCTGCTTTAGCAATTTGAGTAGAAGGTTTGCTTTTCTTGGTCGAATAAGCTCCTAAACTAGTTAAATATGCTTTGTCTCACTTTACGAGAAGAATAATATGCTCTCACGGTTCCAGCACTTTCCTTTCTTAATATTTGTTCCTTTAATGTTTGTATACTCCTTTCCAGATTCTCACAAACATTTTTTAAGGTACTGTTTCCACATTTAAAATATGTTTCGTCTTTTTTGGGTAGAGCTATTTGGAGTCATTTCACTTTCGATTAAAATATCTAATGTAAGTATATGGCACCAGTTCCCATGTTTGTATAAGTACTTATTTACCAAAAGTATCACACGCTCATGGCATACTTCTTACACTCTCTGTTAATGGTTTTGACAAATTTGGTTGATAAACATAATTAGGGTCATTTTTTCTATCATCTGACACTACGAACATGAAATAGTGACATTTAAGAAAAAGAAAGTCAGGGTGATTTCTTACCAAAATCTTTTTTCCGATGAACATGTACTCTGCTTTCCTGAACTCTGCTTCATTTGGGACTGGCTCATCTAATAAACTTAAATGATTATATACATTGAATCAAAACTACTCGTATCTATCTACATATGTAGAATATCAGTTTTTACAAAAGAAGGGTATAATCCATAATGGGTACTAGGGAATTAATTTTTATGTTCTTTCAAATATGTCCTCTGACGACAAAAGATGGGAAGCAACAACTGAAATACTTTTCAAAGAGAACGTTTTTTATACTTTTTTACGGTCTCAGTAAAATCGCACGTACGATAAAACCAAAAAAAAATTTTTTCATTCTAATGACGTATGCGCGTTCAAAAGCGTTACCTTTAATTTTGTAGGCAAATGCTGAGCAAGCATTTGAAGTTTGATGGCGTACGTTGTAAGATAATACGATGTACATCAAAACAATTTTTAAACAAAAATTTGCTTAAATTGTGTGTACAATTTGACGTAGTGCCAAATTTTGGCGTTTACATCAAAACAATTCTTAAACTTGATGAATTGGGATATACTTCAAAACCATTCTCTATATCTTTGCAATGGAAAGAGATAGAGCATAACGGATAAAAGATTTGGGAAGAGCTTCCCCGAAAACATAAGATTGCATACTATATTCAAAAAGTGAATCCAGTATCAGGCGATGTTATATTAATTAAAGAAAAGAAAAAAAAGTGTAATAATTAGAGTTAAGAATTTTTTTGTATAAAAACTTAGTAATAGAATTGAGTTTGTCCCACGAACCTTGTGTGCACTTTAGGCTGGCATAGTAGTAGCCGTATTTGCCACAGACACAGTAAGATCTTAAAAAAAATCTCGCATCAGATTGTATTTCTAAAATTATTGCTTTACTTCAATAAAATAGTAACTAATATATTTTTATGTCGCAGTAATATATTTTTTTCGGTTAGGATTATCGTAGAGTTTGAATGTCTGATCTACAAAGTGCGTAGGGTATTTGATTACATCCATATCATTGGTAGTAATAATCTCAGAGAAATGGTTTTGTTTTTTGTTTTTGTTCTTATTTCTTACTAGATCATCATTGGAGGACTGTACCTAATGCAGGAAATGACCAGACATGCTGTTATCGTTTCTATACGTGCGAAACACGCTGATTTTGAATTACCCAATTTTCGACTTGGCCACTAATTCCTTCGCTATAAATATTTTCTTATGCGCAGAGGATGGTTTATGTCGGCACACACTCGAGAATAGAGAACTATCCATTGAAAGAGTCTTTTGAACAATCTTAAGCGCCCTGATGCTCCTAAAATGTTGAGGTTTTCTTTTGACGACAAAAAAAGTTAATCGAGACCGAAAAGCCGATCGCAAAATCTATAGATGGCTACGATTAGGTACTATAGATGTTCTCCATGTTATAAGCACGAAATTTCCAGCTACTGTCATGGTTTTAGAAATTTCTATCCTCAAAAATTTCGGGTTAATACTGCTGCCTACAACGAGGTTTAAGAAACCATAGTGAAGGCGGGAACAGAGCACACGTATCTTAGCAGGATTTTGCTCCTTCGAATACAGCGATGGTGAAACAGGATTGGATAGATGAAAATATACATGGCACATCATCCCGAACGTATGGCCTCCTAGCTTCCCAGAAATTAATCACCAGGGACGTAGTAGTGAGTGACATCAAAAATCTTATACTAGATACTTAGTAAAACAATTACGTAGGCATTACCATCTTATTCTATTAGGTGTGCTTTCATCGGATTAGATACTCTTAACAAACGACGTATTGTTCATTGTATAATGTTTGTATATGATGCTTTTTCAAATCGCGTCCCTCTGAAAAATCCAGATTAATACCACATTCCCTCCGAAGCGATCGTTTCGGTAAAGTATTACGCATGTATACCCCTCTGAAATGGGGAGATTTATAAAATAGACCATATCCCTTTTTATAGGGTTTAAGAAATAAGCCTTTTCCCATAGCAATGGACTCCATGGTTTTATTGTGTCAATTTGCTTCTCCTAATTGTCTTCGAGCAGATGTTGCAGCACTTATTGTCTTAGCAACAGCGCTTTCACCGAATGCTAAGCCTCTAATTGCTCCAAGAGCTGTAAGTATTGGTACTAATGGTAGAAACCCTCCAAACTTAGGAGTAGGTATTACACGCGGTATTTGCACTGTAGACTTTTTTTTTTTATTGAATCAATTATCACATTTTTAGCGATGTCTATAGCACTTTGAATATCCTCCGGTTTCTTTTTGTAGAGAATTTTTTTAGCATGTTTTATCATTGAACATTTTTCCATTCTGACATTTATTATTTTTATATTTTTTTCTTTTGATTTTGGGTTTCTTTACTTTACTCATAACGTTGCCCATACCGAATTTTACTTTAGCTTTCATTGCATTCGTAACGAGCCATGCATTTGCACGTTCGCCAATGCTACTACGTTATTTAAGTTTATATTAAGTGATAGCACAGAATAAATAGTATTTATTCTGTGGTGATAGCCACCCGGCAGATGAAGTTCGAATGGTAAAGAATCAATAAGGTTATTTATCAGTCCTCTTCCAACAACATTTTGTCTGTGACTGTTTTGTTGTCCATGGGTAAAACCATTTTTAATAAAATAATGGTTTCCAACTGAAACATATAAATAAAAACACACTCATTTTATAGGCTAGTTTGAATTTGAATAGTTTGAAGTAGTTACAAAAATGAGTTTCATTAAACAACATACAAATTTAACGGTTCAAAACACTGATCCCTCTAGTACCGCCGCTGGCTCTAATAGTTTATCCAAAGCATCGAGACATAGTTCGCTTTTACCGAACTCAATAAGAGCCTTAATTGTTGGTCCATCAAACGAATGAGATGATTAGTTTAATAGAGAACCCTAATTGATTAAAGTTTAAGAATATATATATATATTCAAAATCATTACATCAACCTAAATCACATTATCCACAACAATTAATATTACCCTTAAAAGGTATGCGTTTCTATACATTCTCTGCAAATGAGGATGTTCTGTCACCAGATAAAGCAAAAGAATATTCTATTATTATTTTTGATGATGTTGCATGTGATAAGCAGAACAATATTAGGTCCTATTTTTGTATCGGACATCATAAATACATTGATAGCTTTTATTTATGTCAAACAAGAATCCCAAAGCATTTAAAGCGAGATAATGCAAATGTGATTATAATGTTTAAACAAAACGAAATGGATATGAAACATATACATACACAACGATCACGTAGGATCGGATATGAATTTCAAAGAATTTACAAATATGTGTGATGAATGTTGGAAGAATAAATATGAGTTTCTTGTTATAGGCAAAGACTATCCTATATATGGTGGACGTTACCAATGAGGATTTGATGTTTTCATTCAACTATAAACATGCATTGTTTGAATAATTTCACTTAGTATATCATCTGATTTCAAGCCGATGTAACGACTGATCTAAGACCTGTTCTGATAGAAGACTTAATCTCATATATGACCTGATCTGATACAAGACCTCATCAAATCGAGCATATAGTCGAAAATGAATGAGAAAATATTAAAAGATGTCATAAATACTAGAAATGTATTAAAGAAAAAGTATCGAGAGAGAAGAATTATCCACATAAAACTTGTTAGATGATACCCTTAAACTTATAACTAAACCTCTGAAGGAATTAGTTGAAAATTCAAAGCACAATTATAATAATAATGATGATGATGATGAAACTAATAATATAAATGCCTTAAAATCACTTAGGAAAAACAAGTACACATTTTACTCGGAACTAAATAAATCTGATAAAAGTAGCCTTATGAAAAACAATACCTTATCAGATTTAACAAAATTGGATGAGAAAAAAATAGACAGCTTATATGGACCATATCGAGATTCAAAAGCGAAATGGAAATTAGGACAATCACCTTACTGATGGATATCATTAACAAAGACATTGAAAAATATGTAACAAATAGTCAAAGTGTTAAAGAGTATGTTGAGAGTGTACGTAATACAGACATACATATATGATACTAAGCATAGAAAGATTGAAAGAATTTGAAGAAAAATTCAAAGGATTGGAAAATTTCCTTTTCCAGCAACTAACTAATCCAACATCCAGAATCTTACTTAAGAGAAATTATTCTTCATCCGCTACTGTTCCTGTTGCTGAGGTTGTCGATGAGAAATGAATGCTAATACAAAGAGAAATATAGTGAATGAATTACATAGGCAAGCTCGTAGAAATTTCAAACGACGTCGAGTAATAATAAAAGGAATAGATGATCTTTGACAAGCAGATTTAGTAGAAATGGGTAGCTATTCAACATATAACAAGGGCTATCGTTTTCTTCTCACCAGATACCTTTTCAAAATTTGCTTGGTTCGTACCGCTTAAAACGAAAAATGCCTCAGACGTCACAAAAGCTATGAAACAGATATTCATTAAGGAAAATCGATCACCAAAAATGTACAAACTGACGACAGGAAGGTATTCTTTAATAAAGAATTTCAAAGTCTAATTAAGAAATATCATATTAATCACTATTCAACCTATAGTATCATGAAAGCTTCGATAATTGAACGTTTTAACAGAACGTTCAAAGGTTTAATGTGGAAAGAATTTAGTTATCATGGCACATATCGATGGATTAATGAATATGAACGTTTGTTAGACAAATACAACAACACAAAACATCGAACATTTAAATTGTCTCCGAATAGTGTAAATTCTTCAAATGAAAAGCTGATATTGAAAACAGCCTATAATCATCTAAAATTACATGTTAAGCCAACATATCACATTGGAGAACACGTGCGAATCAGTAAATATGTATAAACATCATTAGGAGACATCATTATACACCAAATTGGACAACTGAAATTTTTACGATCAGAAAAATTCAATACACAAACCCTGTTACATGCATTTTAGAGGACTATCAGGGTAAAGCTATCAAGGGAAGCTTCTACGAATATGAGTTGATGAAAAGAAGTTATCCCAATAGCTATCTCGTGGAAAAAGTTCTTCCCAGTAGAGGAAATAGAGTCTTCGTCAAATGGTTTGGACTTTCAAGCGAACATAATTCTTGGATTAATAAAAGTGATATACTATACAATCTATACTGTTATACATATACACATAAGTACATATATTGTAATAAAAACTGAAAAAAAAAATCTTAAAAATATTGTGTATTTGCATTTTTATTTCATTATCTTACTGATCGTTGAAATGTCAATTACGCTCACTTTAAGTGGAAACACTTCAAATATAACGGCGAATTACTTTCCACCAATCGAATTGAATAGAGATTATGTGTGTGGATTGGTTGATTTCCAAACATATAACTCAGTACCGAACGTTGATGTGCAAAATAATTTGTTTCACGTTAACAACAAAATCTTCCAGTAGGCTCATATGAATTTGAAGATATTTCGGCACACCTGCGTAAAAAATACGAAACTGTAAACACAACTGGAGAACTTTTCATTGATGCTAATTATAATACATTCTTCTTCTTCTTCTTCTTCTTCTTCTTTTCCTTTTTCCGGCATTGTTATGGTCAGAAGTGTAGGACCATAACCTTCCCACTTAACTGCATTCCTACTGGTCCGCTTGTGGGGTCCGCCGGTTTTTTTTTTGTGACACGGGCTCCAGATTTTTTTGTTTGGGTTAAGAATATCCCTCCAGCGATACCTCTCGCTTGTCGTAAAAGGCGACTAAAACAAAGGTAAACAAAAATCACATCTAGGCAATTTAGAAAACACCAAGGTGAGCCTAAGGACACATATACCACCATTAAACTGCCCCACAAGTGTACATGCAAATCAGTGGGTTGACACGACTGGAGATCACCGGTGTTGTAAGAGTAAGATCAAACAAAAAAAAAATAAAAATCTGGAGCATGCCCGTGTCAGAAAAAGGAGTGGAAGAAAACGGTCAAACCGTAGCATTATGGAAAAGAACGCTAAAAGGAAAAGCACTACCCCGCCAGGCACTACTAATGGTTGTGATCCTGGGACGAGCAGCAATGCTCGGGTCAGAGCTACAGGATTTCCGGGGGATAGCAAAGTAATGCAACGGCGTAAGCCACACTTAAAAGTCGCGAGTTGGAACATTGGAAGCATGAGTGGTCGCAGCTATGAGCTTGAAGAAATGATGGTTAGAAGGCGAGTAGACATCCTGTGCGTACAAGAGATGCAATGGCGAAACACCAGTAATCGGGCACGTTTCTTGGACGTTAAAACAAAAGCCTACAAGATGTTTTACTATGGGATGGAACAAGGAAAAAACGGAATCGCCATCATCCTTGCGGCAGAGCTACTTGGCAACGTCTTAACCATTTCAAAGTCCAGTGACCGTTTGATGGCTCTCAAATTGGTGATGCATGGTGAGGTGTGGAACATCGTAAGCGCATATGCCCCTCAAGTAGGATGCGAACAAAAAGAAAAAGATGCATTCATTCAGGTGAAGGTATCCTAAACATGTGCAAGTCGTACGGTCTATAGTGCTAAATACCTGATCACTTATAGCAGCGGCGGAAATGAAATTCAAATAGACTATCATTTGGTATCCATGAAGTCACGAGCTAAAGATTGCAAAGTGATCCTGGGAGACGCGATCGCCCCTCAACACCGTCTCCTCCTGACTGATTTTTTTATGGAGGCGAGTAAGAAGTCAAAGCAGCAAACGAAGGTGTCAGAGAGAACAAGTGGTATAAGCTGGATAAAGGAAAAGGCGAAACTTTTATTACAAACATGAAAAACTACCTCTTTTCCATTATCGATGAGGTCGGTAATGAGGAGTGCAGAGCACAAGACATGTGGGATTCCCTACAACAATCCGGCCTGGAGAAAGCCAAATCACTGCTCGGAACATCTAAAGGCCCCTACCAACACGCAAAAGAAACCTGGTGGTGGACAGACGAAGCCAAAACAGTGATACACGAAAAGAAAATGGTTTCCCAGCTTGGTCAAAGTGCTCTTCTACTATTAGAGAGGAAAAAGCTCGCCGTGAAAAGGTATATAGATATTGCAAAGGTATCGCGAAAAAAAAGAACACCGAATTCAAAGCGAATAGCATGGAAATCCTCTATCAGGAGTTGGAAGAAATATCGTCTTCCGCGTCTGACAGGAACCAGGCTACCCAGGAGCTTCGACAAAGCAATTTGAACAAAGGAGCAAATATCTTTAAGATAGCCGCCCAGAGAAGAAGAAATGCTCAGGAGATTCGTTTTCCAAAGTTTATTAACAATGCTGAAGGCCAACTCCTTGTGGAAGACGAAAAAATTCTCCACAGATGGCGACAGTGTTGCGAGGAACTTCTGAACGAACAGTTTCCCCGAGTGTACTTTCCAAGAGCCGCCCCGAATCATGCCGAAATATCCGACATCACAGTCGAAGAAGTTCGGTACGCGGTTAAAAACTCGAAGAAAAGAAAAGCTGTTGGGCCGGACGGGATACCCTCTGAGTTCTGGAAAAAGATGGGAGACATCGGGTCTAGATGGCTCATGGTTCTTATCTGCAAACTTATGAGAGGCGACACTATGCCCAGTCAATGGAGGGAAAGCTATCTCCTACCTTTGCACAAAGAAAAGGGTGATACGCGAAATTGTGATAACTACCGTTCTGTCAAGCTGATGTCGCACACCATGAAGATCGTTGAACGGGTATTAGATAGCCGACTGCGGAAAATAATACGACTATCTGATGACCAGTGCGGGTTTGTCTCGGGTAAATCAACGACAGATGCAATCCAAAGTATAAGGGTCATGATGGAAAAGCATCGTGATTCTTCGAAGGACTTGCATATGGTGTTGGTTGATTTCGAGAAGGCCTTTGACCGGCAACCAAGAGATCTTTTTTGGGTAGCGCTAAGACAAAAAGGAGTTCCAGAAACCTACGAGCGAATGATCATGGACATGTACAAGAGAGCAACGACAAGAGTAAGATGCATCGCAGGAGTCACCGAAGAGTTCGCAATCAAAGTCGGTGTACACCAAGGGAGCGTCCTCAGCCCACTACTCTTTATAGCAGTCCTTGATTGCTTGCTTGAAGGAAAAGTGAATGTGCACCAGCTATTCTTTGCTGACGATGGAGCCATTATAAGTGATGATCAGGCGCCCCTACAACGAGCACTTTATGTGTGGGTGGACATTTTTGAGGGACACGGGTATCGTATTAGTTCAAAGAAGACAGTATCTGTGCTGCCCGTTCTCTGACCCTCATCAGCCTATTCCAGACATTTACTTGAATGGAAGAGTGCTTCCCAAGTGTGAAAAGTTTAAATATCTGGGATCTATGATTAATAAAGAAGCAACTTGTGATGACGACATCAACCATCGCGTAAGCGTAAAAATGCCCCCTAAGCTGAAAGGAAGGCTCTACACTTCAGTTGTACGTCCGGCTCTCACATACGGTTCACAATGCTGGACAATGTACAAAAAGTATGAGAGCAAATTGACGGCAGCTGAGATGAAGATGCTTCGCATGACAGCCGGAGTAACAAAGCGTGACAGAATTAGAAGTTCAAAGATCCGAGGAAGCCTCCACGTAAAAGAAACCATCACAAGAAAGATAGAGCGCGACCGACTCAATTGGTATTGCCATGTTCAAAGGAGAGATCCTTTGAACCCCGTCCAAAAGGCGATATCAATCAACGTTCCAATTTCAACACGCAAAAAAGGCAGGCCGAAAAACAATTGGTGCAAACAAATGCAAAAACACCAGCATTTGATTGGCCTCAGCGATGAAGTAATCCCAAACCGGGAAGCCTGCCGCTACTTTCTGAGGTCAAACCGGCGGACCCCGCAAGCGGAGCATTCTTATTTGATGAATTTTGTTATGAAATCAATGGAATTCAAATCGATCGTACACGTTACATGGGCTTAACAACTAAGCGAACCCCAGTTTTTATGCATTTGAAGATTTTACATAATATTTATGAATTAAAGTTATTAAATGTTTAAAAAAATAAATGAATATATTATTTAAATATTTGTTTCATATGTTTATAAAAAAAAAAAATATAAACATTTTTAAATGGTCTACCATATTAGGCCACGCGAGTTACATCCGGTCTAAGTTTATTATCATACGGTTTGACTAGATTGTATTTGGTTTTCCCTAATCCCTGGTAACAAATGTTGGACCGTTGGACCATTGGAATATTTCCGAAAACGAGGAAGTAGCTCCAAAGACCCTTCAGTCGTTTCCTGTCATAAAACTAAATGAGCATATTGGGAATTTTCGATAATGGTGACATCGAGGTGATGAAGATGAAAGAGCAATTGCATTAAGAGCAATGTTAGACATGGAATCTGATGAAGAGGGCGAGACTGACCCATTTGATGTTGGCGGCGATGACACATAGAATGATCCAGATTATGTGCAAAATGACGCACTTGTCGAAAGTCGGTTTTATTTTTCGTTATACGGTTTGTAATTATTATAATATAATTTTATTTCTTAGCGGACTATGAAGACATTGATGAAGCTGTGGCAGAGGCATTAGGACCGATCGAAAATTTGCCTGAACCGGATGAAGTTGGAAGTGGTGAATCGATTGAGCATAACCAAGAACCGTCAACGTCGTTTTTTCTTGCCCCCCAATGATCGAAAATGGATGACGGCAGCAGTTTTGTCTCGTATCCAAGGTAGTAATGTTTTCAGACCGTCTCTTCTCGCTATTTTCAATCGCATTTTCAACAACCAAATAAAATATTAGATTATCAAATGGACAAATGAAAAGGCCAATGATAGATGTACCAAATCGAATGCGAATCGACAATTGCAACGCATTTGGAAGCCTTTGACAATGAACGAACTCCAGGCATATTTTGGAGTTTTGTTGTTGTTGTATATTGAATGTGAAGCTATCTTCACAAAATTAAGACCCCGCTTTATATTAATCGCCTTTAAAAATGCAAACGGTTCGCTGCTTCATTATAATTTGACAGATGTAAAAGTGCATCTTAACTCAGATACGTATCCGTACGATGATTTGAATCTCAAATTTGATCGTGAGTGTTATCCCATTTCATATGACAAGTATTCGAAATTTCAACAGACTTATTATATGCGAGATCCACAACCTCTGCTCTCGCGGGACGAATTCAAAAAACCGGCTCAAACCATTGTCGTTGGTACAACACATCAGAATGAGAGCATAAAGTCGGGACCTATTGATGTGTGAGTAGAATTTAGAACTATAAAAAATGCCTCTGAAAATACGTCAGCTTACTGTGTGCTTGCCCACGATCGCTTTATCGAATATGCAATATACACCGCTTACTGATGATGTTAAGCGACTCATTTAGTTTACGTCTTATCAGATTTACAATTTTGTATGAAATGTATTCGTCATTTAAAAAATTGGCGCCAATTATTGGGGTTGTCGTGATCCATCAAAAACGATGCAATCAAAACAGGAGACATTAATGTATGAGGAGAATATACACTTGTAGAATATACACCACTTACAGGGGAGAAAAAGATACTTTTTTAGATGTGTTTAGTCTACATTCAACTTTCCTAGAATAAGCACGATACATGGGGGGAAAAAAAATTGTAATCATAGACATGCAAGGATCTAAAATTAATAAAAATAGTAAATTCATTCTTAAAGAATTGGCTATCTCCTTTAATAGTTTCGAATATCAACATTTTCTAATCAAACCGCCATTTAATTTCGAAACATTATCGAAAACAGATCAGAGACAAGTAAGTTGGTTGGAAAAACATCTGCATTGACTCAATTGGAATGTCGGCTCTATCAACTTTAAAAGTGTACAACAATTTTTAAAGCGAAACATCGCTTTGAATTCAACAACAACTATATACGTGACGAAAAGAAAAGAAAAGAAAAGAAAAGAAAAGAAAAGAAAAAATGTGCTGAGTCTTCTCAAGGGGACCAATGTACTGAAGGATGTAATCTCCCTCATTAATTGCTTGCCTCGTTTAATTCGACATCTTGATGTAACGGTGCGGAAGGAAAACCTAATAAAATAGTAAAAGTTTTTCATTAAACAATTTTTTTATTGCAAACTTACCTGGATGAGTCCAAGATCACAAATTAATGCCATCCCATACACCGTTGTCACTCTTTTTACCTTTTTGATAGCGTAATAAACGCCTTGGTCCAGTGAGGACAACTTTATGAGCATCTTTGTGTACAAGGGTTCCATTTCCAGGCTGTGCAGCTCTTCTTGGGGTGTCATCTTGCTTTGCTGTTTCGTTCTGGTGCGCATGAATGCGATGAAGTTATTAATTTCACTTGATGAATGATTTCCATTTTTATACTATTTGCCATATATGCCATATGCGTTAACTTATCAAATCAGTTGATGTTGTTTTGGGCGCGTTTAAATACTATTGAGTGTGTTTGGTTTTGGCGCAAATACAAAAAACAAAACCAAACATGTCTGCGGTAGACTCTATTACTTTTTTAAATTTAATGGGAAAATATCCTTTAGGCCACTTATTGTTATCTTGCTAAAGCCATATGAGTTTGTCAGAAAATGTAATTTTCAATGACTTTTTCATTTTAGATATCCAGCTGAAAATTCTTCGAGTCTGTGAAATTATTCAATAGTTGTCACTTCTTCGAATGAATACTCATCGTTGCAAATACTAATGGTGGTGGTGATGGTACAAGCAATAGGTGTAGTTGTTGAAGTAATAGTAGAAGGTGAATCTATTTGTATTATTGCATCACAATATAAAAACTAATATCCTCCTCCTCCTCCTCATCCTTCTCATGATGTTGCTGTTGTTGATGTTGTTGCTCTTGGTAGGACGTACTTCCAGGTGAATCTGCCCACATGATTTCTTCTTCTTTTTCATCTTGAGATTTGAAATTGTTGAAAGAGTCAGTCTAGATATTTTATCCACTCATCTTGATGATAACGGAGAAGCTGAATTAGAATTGTACTTTGGAGTTAGCGTCGCTACCGCCGCCGTCATCGCCGTATACGAGTAAGTCATCATCCTCCAGAATATTTTCAATTTCCTCCATCAGGCTAGTCGTCTCATCGCATGCAGCACCCTGTTTGTGGGATTGTTATATCCTCGGAAAAAACCTCTTATCAGTAATCTGGAGCCACTGAAAATGAGCTTTCACGAAATTGGGATCCATCGAATAGCTGTTTTAATTGTACTTTGGAAATTTTAGCTGTATTCGTCTTCTATTTAATTAGGTAGGAAAAAAGAATTACATATATGTGTGTAAAATTATCAAGCAAAACAAAGTGGTTTTAATGTTTTTCTTTTTTCATTAATTAAGTTCTATTTTTTGTGACCCCAAGCATATGTGCTTATGCCATCACTACATATATATCTTTTTGTATCATGCAATTTTTAGCGAATTATTTTCGTCTTTGAATTTACCAGGCACTTTATCATTTGTTTGGGAAAATTATGAGAATTATCAAGCGGATATTCTGATGTATCAAACCTGGATTTTTCTTGATTAATAACATCAGCAGATATATCTGCATAGAAATCATTTGTTGTCACCGAGTATATAAATGAATCGGTATCTCTATAATTTAAACGTGCGGAATCATTAAACTTTTCTTTTATATAATCGTAATGAAAATCATACATCAACCACTTTGATAGTTCCAGAACAACAAATTCTAAATAAATAGTTTGATAGTAAGTGACTTTTCCCTTCGTCATCTCAATAGGACACATGTCAGGTAAAAAAACAGCCCGGCAATGAAAATTAGGATTCGCAATTAACTTACTGGCTCTGAACGAATTCTTTTCAACTTCCCACTTTGTCACTATTTTAATGTCTCCCCGCTTTTCCATATTTTCCGTCGTTTTACCGTACACGCTGTTATTCATTAATTTGAAAAAAATCTTTTTCAAACTTATTTGTAGCTTTTTTCCTATACTCTGTATTGAGGTGTATATATTTTTGTAGCCACGTAGATTCCTTGAATGTCAATACTCTGTGTATCTTAGTGAGAATTAATCCATTTTTAATACAATACATTGCAGTAAATACTTATAATGAATTACATAATTCATCTTCGGATTTAGATTGGCTACCAATTTGAAAAATTTACTGTTCGGCGTTATCAAATTCTCCGGACAAAATAGTAAATCATTATGTGTATCGTGAAGATCTGGCGGATAAACCAAATCTACTTCAAGTACACAACCAACTTCCATATTTGCTAGGTTTGATATATATTCGTTGGTATAAATTGAGAGATCATCCTATTGAAAATTTCCATGGAGAAGCGGTTGCGATATTGCCCAGCCATACAAATTGTTAGCATCAAAATACATGAGATATTCATTTGGCTTGTTAGGATCATAATTATTCAGATATTTATTATTTGCGATCGTATGTCGATGACTGCACTGACATAAACCGCCCCTGATGCCTTTTTTGAAAAAAATTGTACATAATTATCAATATCGGTTAGAAGTTGCAACTCAATTTTGGTGATTTTTAGCATCGCATCCTTAGATAAGCCCGGCGATGTGAAATAGTGATAGGGATCTAATTCATATACATACATATGCGGAGATAAACTTTTCGAAAATTTTCGAATATATCTGCTAAGGGGAGAACATCACTCTGCAGATATAAAAGCATGTAATCCTTTAAAGTTTTACATTTAAAGTGATTCCACACAGTCAATGCGTGATTATAGTTTTCCTCAGAGCATTCTTCATCCGTTAACTTATTATAGAAATCCGAGATAGGTGGAAGAGAACTCTCTTCCAACCGCTCCCACGCATTCAGATACCCGTAAGTAAATACACATTTCCTTATCATCAATTTTAATGATTCATCATTATTAAAAACGGTCTTATTTATAATGAAATCATCTATTTGCAGATTTTTTGTTAAGGTATCAATGTTGGATTGTAGGAAGCGGTTGGAATCCAAAAATCTAATTTCAAACGAGTTCACCTCATCTAAGTGTATCCACTTTGAAAGTGAAATATAATTCTCCTTATTAAGAGAATTATTCGCATATTCCCTTCAATTCTAGCTAAACTTTTAACAATCGTACCCCGAAAAATTATGTAAGAGTATTGGAAAAAAATTCGCTGATCTGTAGTCTAGATTGCATTTTGAATGTGCGGGCCCTCTATATTTACCAGTTAAATGGCAATGATCCCTAACCCTTTCATCTAAATACTTAAAACTATTCTTACATACAATACATGTGGGTGATGTGCTCTGCATGTGGTTCTCCTGGTCTGTCAAGGGGATCATGGGTTTCAGTTTCTGGATTACTTCCTTATAAAGGAATTTAAGGTCTTCAATTAACCATGTAATGAATTGATCTGATGCATTTTCTCCTATAAAAAAGAATAAATATTGTTTATTATGTTATGTAATATGTCAAGTTGTTTTTTTTTGTTTTTTTTTTTACTCACCAATAAATGTTCTTTGTTTGTTAAATTTTGAATGAAAGCAGCATTTTATGTAGTAGGAAAATGCACATGGTATGTGTTGTTGCACGTTCGATGTGGATGAAAATTCAGGATTCGGCGCGCAATGACTCACTGGTAGTAAAATTGATTCGAAATCAGTATACGGTAAAGGGAACTTGCAATTTTCTTCCGTGTTTATCAAAAGAAAGAATGTTGTTTCCTTTATCGGGCATATTTGTGACCAGCGTGCAGCACACACTCTTGTGTCTTTCTCGAGAACCTTTGTAAACAACCATTACAAAGATGTAATTTTCTTCTATATCTGGTTACTTGACTTTTCAATAACCGAGAAATATTTTTGATATAAACATAATGTGTTTGAGTTGTAACTTTATACTCACATAAAAGTAAATTAATATGTTTAGTCTTCTCCTCACGTGTGATAGTACGGTCCAATTATGTTATAATTATTTCCCTTTTTACTCATTTGTTAGATTAAGTATTGTATTATTTATTTCTATATATCTACCGATATATCGTTTATTCTGTAAGATTATGGTCTCTCGGGGTGAGCACACACTCCATCATCTAATGCCGCCAAAATAGCCCATTTGAAACAATCATTGTTTCACATGCCATTTTTCTTTGCAATTGTATCGGCAGATTTACATATGTATGAAGAGCTCCGCAATGATTCTTATTTATTAATATTAATTTCAATTCTGAGAATTGAAACTAATGCCCATCCGCTGTCCCTTTCCTGAAATTCCTCTAATTTTGTTTTGATGCTATCAATCATAACGTTCAGTTTTTCGGGTAAATCATCAAGAGACAAGATCGTGCACATCTTTGTTTGCATATTTTTAATGCTCATGTTAGCCTCTTCGTTATCATTCGAATATTTTATAAATTCGCAAAATAATTCGATATTGAATTGTAAGATTTTTAACACCTCAAGATCGCTCTCAATCAACTCATTGTATGTACGTTTGAATGTATCTACATTGAGTAAGCTCTCATTATCGTTTCTTATGTAGTATCTTTTGATTCGATTTTTAAATGCCCCCTCAATGTAGAACACATTTTCTCTTAGCATTTTCTTCGAACTTGATCTTTCTTTCTGAGATGATGACACCCATTTACCCTTCACAACATCCTCCTCATACACCATGCATCTCTAGTAAACCCTTTTTTTATTTTTCTTTAAATCTCATGATTCCCGGTACTAATGATGATGATGATGTATGCGGCGGCGATAATTCTCTCTTCAGATGTTGTTGACGTTGTACTTCTTCATCTACTTTTATGATCTACAGAATATATACGGCATTTAGAAATAAGTTACCTTTTTTCAGAAAGGCACACACGCACACATACGTACACATATAGATGAGCATACACACAGTTATATATATATATTTATATATATATATATAATTTTATAATTATATTTATAAATTTATATACATATGACATATATCTTCTTCTTTTCCTTTTTCCGGCGTTGTTATGGTCAGAAGTGTAGGACCATAACCTTCCCACTTAACTGCATTCCTACTGGTCCGCTTGTGGGGTCCGCCGGTTTGACCTCAGAAAGTAGCGGCAGGCTTCCCGATTTGGGATTACTTCATCGCTGAGGCCAATCAAACGCTGGTGTTTTTGCATTTGTTTGCATCAATTGTTTTTCGGCCTGCCGTTTTTTTTTTTTTTTTTTGTGACACGGGCATGCTCCAGATTTTTTTGTTTGATCTTACTCTTACAACACCGGTGATCTCCAGTCGTGTCAGCCCACTGATTTGCATGTATACTTGTGGGGCAGTTTAATGGTGGTATATGTGTCCCTAGGCTCACCTTGGTGTTTTCAAAATTGCCTAGATGTGATTTTTGTTTACCTTTGTTTTAGTCGCCTTTTACGACAAGCGAGAGGTATCCACCTGCGGTTATGACGCCACTGCGACCGCGATTGCTTTGTTGAGAGATGAAGTTGAGTCTTGCGGTCTAGGGGAAAAAGTTGTATGCGTGATGACTGATAATGCATCAAATATCATTGGTGCGGTGAGATATAATAATTGGAGATATCTGCCTTGCTTTGCACACTCGTAAAATCTTGTTTTAGGGGATGAAATAGCGGTCATTGAAGCAGAAATCGCAAAGATTAAGAATATAGTTGCTTATTTCAAAAGAAGTGCCAAGGCATCCCTTCAACTAACCTGCATGGAAAAGCAATCAAATCTTCGATGATCCCAAGCGTGCCAGCCAACAGAAGATAAGCCAACCCAAAGTGGTGGTAGTCGAGCAAATTTATATTCGGGATGTCATTAGATTTCGTCTGCTGCACGATTTTACCGATCTTGTTTTTAAGGTCAGTGAGTTCAGTCAAGTTAATGTTATTAAGGCCCAGGGGAATAAAGTCTTCATGAGTTGCATCGCGTTCGAATATCCATTTGCTAATGTTTGCAGTCGAGATGAATGAGTTCGTGATCGTGTTGAGAATGAGAAGGAATGAATTGATGATCAGGTTCGGTAACTTTAATATTCACGGCTTTCTGAATTCCAAAATGCCATTTCCGAAGAGTTTTATACTGTTTGTATTTCATTCGCAAATGTGATGGGCGGTCACTCTAGAGAGCACCGAATTTAAAATTCTTGAATCCCACCCATCGATCTTTAGCTGGTATCTGCTTCAGAGTGCAAATGGTTAGTGCCTTTTCTTCATGATTCAGTAGTGCCATCTCACATAAGAAGTTATTAGGCCTCAGCGCCTTACAAGATGACAACTCGTATTCCGTCAATGCAAACAAATTGTCCATCGCCAACGTTTCGACCAAGTAGCTTGAGCCCTTTTGGAAATCCTGTCAGTCAATGGTAGGAAAACTTTGTATACGATGGATTCGTTAACACTTCGACACTTTACTAAAGCCATTCTATACACATCTATTTGGTAAGCTAAGCGTTGGTGGCAGGTTATTTCGTATAAGCTGTGTTTGTGTGTATAACTGAGCTGGAGTTATCAATTGTGGACTTATTTTAGCATGGTTTAGATTCAATATAACATCAAGTAAACCGTCTTGAATCCATTCGAAGTTTGTGATAAATAGTGCAAATAGGAGATTAAAGTTGCCAAGTTTTGCTTGAAATCAGTATGGTCCTGTTTTTTATCGATAGCGTTTACAGTCTTTGCTAGGTACTGGTTAAGGGCTCGGAATTGTGTATTTATCTCCTGAGTATTCCATCTTAGGATGTTAGATGAGGGATCGGTAATGGAGCCAGTATCGATTTGTCTCTGAATGTCAACCGCATCATCAAATGGTGATCTAGAAACTCTATTACCTTTATGGCTTGAAACGTGAAAGCTCTGAACGAGATGATTGTTCTCTTCAATTACTCTTAATCTGTGTTTAAATGTCTCAATAATTGGTGCGCAAAGTCCTTCAGCTGCTAATTGCCTTATACATCGCTTCTCCATGTCATTGAGATAAGATTTTATTTGCGCCAATTCTTGCCAGTAAGTCTTTTAGTTCTAGTAAACATATATGCTCCAAAACCTTTTTATTGTGTTAACGCGTCCCATATCTGCAAAATATATACCCACGGCATCGTCAAGCGGTGTTATTTTTATTTGGTCGTGGGTAAGAGCCATTGAAAAAAACAGAACACACACCACTAGAAGAAGCGTTGATAGTAGGCTAGTTTTCGCAAACTGGCTGCTTCTAAGCCTCCGCCTCCTCGTTACATCAGCATTCAGTTTTTTCCTTCCCTTTTCTTCGTCACTTCCTTTCTCTATTGGCAGAGGGCAAAGATTGTGAACTGCTCTTTGATATGTGCCGGCTTCTATTTTTACATTAGCTACTCATACAATGCCATAATTTCCCATGTAGACCTCAACACTCCCCAGGGACATTGGTTTCTTTGATGTTAACCGTAGTGCCGGGTAACAGATTCTGCGACTGAGTCTTCCATTTCATCCGTTGTTGTAGCAATTGTAGATATTCAATTAATCATTTTCTCTAGAAGTGATGCTGTATATGCTGAATTTGGCGAAACTTATCCGGGCTGTTCAAGTTTCGGTCAGTAAGATCACTGTCTGGAATTGCTGTGAGGGGTGCACCGATTAGGAAGTGACCAGGCGTGAGTGCTTCGAGGTCATTGGAGTGAGAGGTCGCGGGTTCCAAATCGCCTCGATTTGATTGACTATTAGCAATTATTCGCACGTCAGTGACACTGCTCCAAGATGACGAACTAACAATTTCTTTGCTGACTTTACGGCTGCTTCCCACAAGCCTCCAAAATGAGGCGAGCGAGGCAGGATATGTTTCCAAATTATTCCCTCTAGTGAACTTGCTATACGTCAATCCCATAAGTTGGTTTTTAGCGCCAATGAAGTTCGTCACGTTATCACAAAATATGGTATGACAAACTCCTCTTCTGCCTATAAATCCTTTCAAACAGTCGATGAAGGCTTCAGCAGTTAGGTCTCCAACTACCTCGAGATGTATAGCTTTGTTTTGAAACGTACGAATACTGTTAAATAAGACTTTGTTGGAGTCTTACCTCTAATCTTGTATCGGTCCACAAAAATCGGCCACAATAGTGTAGCAAAAAGGCCGCGTTGCCTTTTCAGTAGGCAGATTTCCACTTCGCTGCTCTCTTGACTTGCAGCACTTGATACAGTTCGCCATTACTTCTCGAGCTAGTCTGCCCACGCTTACAATCCAATATTGGTGTCGTGGTGCTGCGATCAGCACTCGATGTGACACATGCATATTTAATTCGTGCAGTTGAGTTAAAAGTAATTTTGTGACAATGCTGTCCCTTGGAACCAGAATCTGAATTTATTTTGCGTCTGGCAAAATAAATGCAATGGCCAACCTTCCACCAACCCGAATTAATTTAGTATTCTTATCAAAGTACGGAGTTAGTTGTTGTTGAATCCGTATAGTAACACACTTTGTTAACTTTTCTAGGTACTATTTCCAACAACCTTTCGACAGCTCCTTGTAGCTCCAATCCTGCTATGGTTGTGATTTTGAGTGGACCTACGAGTGACTTGGAGCACAATGGAACTGCGAGCTGATGTTGCCATCTCCATCAATAGATCTCAGATAAACACAGGATCCAAATGCGCTCAGACTACTATCTGAAAATGCATGAAGCTCAATTATCTTAGCTGCTGGCTCTAAAACGTATCGTGAAACGTTTAAATTCTTCAATGCTGATAATTGGTCTAAATATTTCAACCATCTATTGGAGAGTTCCAGTTGCAGGTCGTCATAGATGTATTCATTTTCCATAGCTCCTGCATGAATAATTTTCAAAAGATTATTACCGGTTAAAGAAGTCTCAGAGAATCAAACAGTCTTGGTTGTTGAGTTTTACTGGAATCAAAACTGGAATTTAAAAGCATCCTTTGATGGGTCCCACATCAACCCCAGAGTTTTTACCACCTATGACTGAGGAAAGATGACTAACTTTTCATGTTGCTCTTCGGGAATTTTTTTAAGAGTTGCTGGATCATTTACACAAAATTTGACTTCAATAGACGAATTATCTCATCCATTTAGTCATGTGCCTCCTTAGCACCTGCGAGGCAGTCATCGACATAGACATTTTTCAATAAAGCCAGTGCTGCCTTGGGATAACCTTTCTCATTATCATTCGCCGATTTGTTGAGACATCTTGTTGCCAAGAAAGATGCTGATGCGGTCCCATACGTGACGGTATTCAACTGGTATATCTGTAGCGGATGATCGTGATGCGATCTCCATAAGACCAATTCAAATGCGGTAGCATTTTGGGTCGTTTGGGTCCACAAGGACCTGCCTGTACATTTTGTTGATATCTCCAGTGAAGACATATTTGTACATTCGAAATTTGATAAGGACAGAGAACAAATCCGGCTGAACCGTTGGACCAACCATTAATAAATCATTGGGTGAGTTCCCGAAAGTGCTTTTGGCAGATGCATCAAACACCACTCGAAGCTTGGTGGATGAGCTTTCCAGCTTGACAATGCATGAACATTGGGCTCATATGACCCAAGGATCCGTACTCCTCCTATGATTGTTTCATTTTCTTATTTTTTACAATCTTTTTTTTTAGAGAGAAGAATCGCCTTTTGCTGAGTCCCATGACTCCCAAAATAGGAGATCTGGTTCACGTTTGAAAGGTAATCTTACCGTCCATCTGGTGAGATTTTCGTATGCATTTTGAAATACCCCTCGCATTGGTGTTCCTCTTCAATTAGGACATTAGTTGGGTTGTCGTGTGACTCCGTTTCCCAGAACTTGCGTACTAATCTGTCCAGTGATGCGAATGAGGGCTTTGTAGCTAGGTGGCAGTGAGCCTGTATATTTGTTGGTGAGGCACTTCCAACCCAATTTCGTGTTGCGTAGGACTTTCAGATCATTAGATAGCATAACATCTTCAGGTGGCAGCAGACCGAAAAAGATTTCCTCTAATGGGCAAACAATTCGGCGTTTCTTGATTCCTGGGGCTTGAGCCAACGCTGTGGTGACAAAATGTATCTGCGAGCCAGAATCTAGGAGAACGGAGCTCGCGTGTCAAACGACGAAACGACATTGACAATGGCTGTGGCAAGATAAACTTGAAGGTTTCTCGTCTTGCGACCTCTGGCTGCATTAGCAGAAAAGCTCGACGGCTGATCTTCATAAACAAACATTTGTACAAGGCTTACCAGGCTGATGTCCCTTTTGGTCATCTTTTACGCTGAGTTGGTGATGCCGCTTCTGTCTGGATCTTGACCTTGTTGATGATGACTTACTTGCTGAGTGAGTTCTTGCTGTCGGTTGGATTTTGTCCTCTGGTGATTCTGCCTTTGATGAAGAAGTGTATTATGTTTGCGGCTACAATTCTGCATCCTCGGGACTGGCATGATTGGGAGAAGTGGCCCAGCTTCAGGCAGTTCATGCATAGCTTCAGTCGTCACACAGTTTGAGCAACTGAAAATCTTGTGCTTGAATTGCACATACAAGTATAGCAATTGATACAATCTGGGCGTTTACAGTGGCCGTCTTTCTATCCTCGCCTGGTCTACTACAGGGTTTGGAATCTGAGCTCCACGAACTTTAAGAACTCTCCTAGGCAGAATTCCCCTTTGATCGCTTAGGTACTGCTCGAAGAGTATTCTGCTGTCTTTGTCCATTCTCTGCAGCATTAAATGAAGAACTATTGGGTCCCGGCTGTTAACATTGAACAAATTAGTAATCGCCTGCATAACTTCCTTTGTTGTGTCGTGTAACTTTCTGAGGCTAGTTGCGCTGCCAGTTGTTATAGGTTGCGAAAAAAGTCGGCTAAGTTGAGCAGTAAGCCACAGCCTCTTGTTGTCGTATCGCTCCACCAGGGTGTTCCAATGTCGTAATTACTGTTGGTAGCTTAGAAGTGCTGGATAAGATTGTGTTCCTCTCCAGAAACGCTGGCTCTCAGAAAGTATAACTTTTGAGCGGCTGGTATCAGCTGGTCATGAATGAATTGCTTGAACAAGTCGTAAAATTGGCGCCAGTTAAGATAGCTGCTGTCAAACTTGGGCAGTTCTGTTTTTGGTAATCTCATCGTGATTAACTAATGCTTCCATCTGCTGTGGACGATGTGCAGGGGCCCCACCTTCAAACAAGCTTAGTAGAACTTCTTCCACTCGCTCTTGTGTTCTGAAATAACACTCGAGTTCTTCAACGGTTAGCTGCTCTTCAACCTTTCTGTACGGAAACGTTATCTTATCCCAGTTCAGTTGAATGGTTCTGGTGTTCCAGTTCAGCAGGAAATGCCTCCCGCTTATTCCCACACTCGCGAAAACTTCCGTACAAAAAATTTACTACTTGTGCAAAATGCACAATACATTTCGGTCTTATCTAATTTCAATTATTTTAAACTCTCATGACACTAGACAATATGTACCGTGAGAATTCAAAACAATTGAAACCTAAGAAAGTAAACTCAATAGCTGTACCGGAAGCACTACGGCGAGGAGGGTTTTGAAATAAGAATACTTTTGTTTGTACGAATTTCATTTCCCGTTTGTAATGGAATTATAAGTTTACAATTGAATGTGGGATTTAGAGTACTTACACTTTTTTCATGTCCTCCTGCTTAGGCAATAATTTGATACTACAAATTATTTCCAAAATGGGGAACACGGAATGATCATGAAATTGAAACATCGATGACAGCGTTCAGGCGGTTAGGCCAGGGTGACGTTCAAAATTTTACAAACGATATAAATAATAATACCGACAACAATCATATAGGTAGAATATTTTGACAGTGTTGGTAATCTTCATCCATCACAAGAAATCAATACATATCTGGGAATAAAACATTTATGACAACTATACTCAATAACTCTTTCAACGGCGGTCAATTATGTTTGAAATTTTCCTATAAATTAAATAAAATGAAAATAAATATGTTGACGGCGACGACGGAAATGACAACGACTACAACAATAAAAATTTAATTATTAATGAATTGAGAGAGCGAGAAATAATATAAATATATGAAATTAGACGCAAGCGATTCTCAGTTGCTAGCTTAGTTTAACATTAAAATTATTATCTATTAAGTAAAATGTTTTGAATTCAAATATTAATGACAAACGACAAACATTGTGTTTTTGTTATTTATCGTGAAGATAATTTTGCATTATAGGAGCTGATGCGATTGATAAAGTTTAAACAGTACCCTTGACACCGATGGATGGATTTCGAACACTACTTTTGAGTATGCATAGAGGAAAACAGTTATCCAGTTTTCTAAAATCAATATTATGTGAATTTAATGTTCTCGAACATGTAAAAATAGAAGATAATTGTGGTAAAATAGCTTAAATAAGTGTAACACATAGTGGTGTAAACATGTGGTCTATATAAATCTTCATCAAGGATCTTGTAATTTTATGGCATACGAATATAGTAGTAAAATTAGTAAATCCCTGCCGCAAGTTTGGTAAGTCATTCGAAATTGAATCAGAATGACTGTATTTCTCTTTTTATTTCTAAATATGTACGTTCGTCATTATTTTACGTAGCTTTGGTCTTCAAATAATTGTCTCGTTGGAACAGACACCCGTGCGTGTTTTAAATAAAATTTGTCAATAATTTTCTTTTTAATATGCTACATAAAACGTAGCATAAAATAAGATATATTATGAAAAAGTCTCAGGAAACGAATGCAAAAACAACAACAATAATACCTTCAATTACAATAACACCTTCAGCATTAACAACACCAAGGACGTCTGAATTAAAATATTTTACTGTCGATGAAGTTGTTTTATTTAGTTTTATAAAAATTGATTGAAAAAAAGATACAACAAAAATATACTTTTTTCACTCCCGCCAAAATAAAACAATTGTTTTATTTTTTATTGTAGATTATTTTATGTAAATATATACATATATATATGTATGTAAATATATATGTATAAAATGTATAAAATGTATATATATATATACATATACAATATACATATATATATACATATACAATATATATAAAGGGTCCGCCAAATGATTTTTTTTTTTTTTGAAAATGCTATAAAAAAAACTACTGAATATTTTCTCAAATTTCTTTTTTTATTTGAAAGTACAATCCTTCCGGTTAATAATGGAAAATAATTTCATTCAAATGGCTGCCTCGGCTGGCCATGCAGTAGCCTACACGATCGGTCCAATTTTTAAGCACATTATCGATTGTGTGCAGCTGTATTTCACCAATGGCTTCACGAATATTGTCCATTAAAGCGTCAATTGTCTCTGGCTTGTCGGCGTAACACTTATCTTTGACGGCACCCCACAAATAATAGTCGAACGGTGTCAAATCGCAGCTCTGCGGCTGATAATGCGATCTTCAAAAACAGGGCACAAAACATAGAGTGTAGCTTCGGCTGTGTGGCACGTAGCGCCGTCCTGTTGAAACTAAATGTTGCCAATATCCTCCTCTTCAATTTTGTGAACAAAAATTCGTTCAACATGGCCCGATAACGATCGCCATTGACTGTAACGGCCACTCCTTGCTCATTTTCAAAGAAAAATGGCCCAATTATGCCTCTGGACCAAAATCCGCACCAAACAGTGGCTCGTTTTGGGTGCACCGGCTTTTCAATGTATGCGTGCGGGTTTTCTGTGCCCCAAATGCGACAATTTTGCTTGTTTACATACCCGCCAACATCAAAATGAGCTTCATCTGAAAAGATGATTCTTTTGGCAAAATCGGCATCTTCTGTAAGTCGTTCGCAGGCCCACTTAGCGAAGCGAAAACGCATTGGATGGTCAGTTGGCTTCAACTCCTGAACCAATTGGACTTTGTATGGCGTCATACCAAGGTCTTTATGCAAAATTCGTCTCAATGATGTCTCCGAAATGTTCAATTGTTGAGAACGACGGTGAATTGATGTTGATGGCGCTTCACGCACACTTTCTGCTGCAGCAGCAATATTCTCGGGTGTATGCACTGTTTTTGGCTTTTCGCGCTTTGGTTTATCGATGAGGATGCCAGTTTCTTTCACTTTTTTCACAAGATAACGAACATACGGAGCTGACGGTGCTTCTCTTCTTCCAAAATCCGTACGCAATTTTCGCACACATTCTGCAACATTACCATGATTTTCAAAGTAATGTCGCAATATTTCCCAGCGTTGTTCAAGCGTATACACAACCACATTCGTTCAGCGGAAGGATATAACTAATTATCTGTCAAATCAGACATGAGCTAAGTGTAACCATTCACGAAATAAGCACTACTTGAAAAAAAAAAACGTTAGATGGCGGACCCTTTATATACATTTACAATATATATATACACATATGTATGTATATCAGTTATCCGAACGGCAGTCGCAAAGTCAATTATCCGAATTAACCTTCAAAAAGAGAAAACAATACGAACACGATTGTTCCTGATTTAACGGTACACTTTGAAGCGATCGCATTTGGAACGGTTTCTCCTTAGAAGTAGGCATACTCGTATATGCGTATCTACTCATATAATACATATGTTCGAGTATGCAAAATATATACATATGTACATACATATATACATCTTTTAGTTCAGTGGAAAATGTCAGATTTTGAAATGTCGTCAGCAAGAGGAAGGAACCGAAACGTTCTATCAATCGGAAAAAAGGCAGAAATTGTAAAGAGACATTTGAAAGCCAGCCGATTTTTATTCGATTCACTTATGTCTTCGATTATCCGAACTTTTTTTATCAAATTTTATTATCCAAACCGGCCTTAGTCCCATCAGTTCTGATTTTGAATTGAGGCTCTACTGTATATATGTATATATTAGTTTTATAAAAATTGAGAGATATCAAAAATACTTTGCGAGCAGCAACAACAGAAAAATGTGTTTTTTTTTTTATCGTAAAAAAAACGTCTAAATTAAAGTTTTTAATCGTTGTAGTCAGTAAACATGGCCATATGCATACGAAAGCATGTGAAAAAGTAGACAATCCGATAACGCCGACGACGATCGCTTAAATTTTCGTAAGATTTTCTTAAGGAAAAATGTCGCCAAAAATGTCGTGGTACAGTATCTATAAATCCGGAAGTTTGATTGACGTCACCTAGTCGCGAGATGGTAAAGATATCGTTATAAGCAGAGATGTAACTTATCTAAGATACAAGTATCTGAAATACAGATACAAGATACAAAATACGTATTTTCATCTTGTAACTATAAAACTTTGTATCTTGTATTCAAATACCTTTTGTTTGGTATCTTAGTATTTTATAGATACTGTAACAAATGTGTTACGCTTGGCTGAACACGCCCCACGTAGTTAGCCACGTTCTCAAATATGACAACTGTCACTTGGTTGGTGCGGTTGTTCTGGATTGGCAGAGCATTGAGAATTGATGTAGTCGCGGTTACCGAAATAAAGAATATTATTATATATATTAAATCTCTACCCTTTATTTCAAAGTAATTTCCCGAGGCCACCCCCTCTAGGATAAATACAAAATTTATAACACTGGTGTCAGAAGTGGGATCCTTGAGTTGATATGTCGGAGGAGATTCCTCAAAAACTTGAGAAAGTTCTCACGCAATTAACCTCACTAAGTGAAAGTGTGGACCGTCAAAATTCGGAACTCGCCCAATTAAAAAAAGATCAGCAACGGCAAGTGGAGGAAGCAGCACTTTCGTTGATAAGGTGTTCCAGTGCTCAACTCCACAGGGAGACAACGCCATGGAAAAGACAGCAATCGCCCAAGAAAACGCACCCGTGGAGATAACCTCTGCCATTACTCAGCAGAGCCATCTCGTGAACCAGCTAAGCAATCGGTTCGAGCCGTGTTTCTTCGAACATCTGACTCAGTCTTGATACCGCCCAGAAAAGAAACGTTTATTTCCACAAATACTTCCAGTGCAGGACCAATAGAAGGCCTTGTTTCTCCTTTTGGGGATGATTTGCCAAAAGGGATTTTAGTTGGAAAGACTTTGACCTGTAACCAGAATGGAGCTGTTTTAGTACGAGTTGTCAACCTCGCCGATCATGCCTTCCTCGTAATACTCCAGTTGCTACGTTCGAAGAAGCCGTGGAAACAGAGGAGTTTACTTCAGGAAATTGTGCATTACCGTCTCATGTGGATGATCTGCTCTTCAAGTCTCAAGTTCAGCCAACGCAAATTAAATTGGCGCGGTGCTTACTTAATGACTTTTGCGACATTTTCTCCAGTGGTCCTAATGATCTGGGTAGAACCGGCGTAGCGCAGCATAAAACCTACCGCCACGTAGGTTGCCGCTGGCGAAGCAGGAAGAGGTACGGGAAATAATTGAAAAGATATTGGCAAGCGATATCATTGAACCATCTACCAGCCCATGGGCATCACCCATTGTAATGGTAAAAAAAAAAGATGGCTCCACGCGCTTCTGTGTGGATTACCGCAAACTGAACAATGTGACAATAAAGGACTCCTTCCCCTTGCCCCGAATTGACGACACCTTAAGCGCCGTAGCTGGCTCCGTTTGGTTTAGTACGGTTGATTGTCAGTCTGGCTACTGGCAGGTAGAAATGTACCCACGTGACCGGGAGAAAACAGCGTTTGTGACCAGAGATGGTTTGTGGCAATTCAAGGTTATGAGCTTCGGTTTGACTAATGCACCTGCGACATTTGAACGATTGATGTCAATTGTGCTGAGAGGATTACCCCTGGATAGTTGTCTGGTGTATTTGGACGATATCCTGATTCATGGTAAGAGTTTTGAAGAGATGCCCTCTAACTTACATTCTGTTTTCAGTCGTTTGATTGAAGGTGGGCTAAAAATAAATCCTACCAAATGCAATTTATTCTAAAAAGAGGTCTGTTTCCTGGGACATGTGGTTAGTGAGGCAGGAGTGTCACCCGATCCTGCTAAAATTGAGGCGGTGCGGACTTGGCCGATAGCAAAAAACGTAACAGAAGTCAGAAGCTTTATTGGACTATGTACGTACTACCGCCAGTTCGTACCCCGATTCGCTGAAATAGCCCGGCCCCTACACCGATTAACCGAAAAAAATATTGCATTAGATTGGACTGCTGACTATGATGCTGCATATAACTTATTGAAGAAATGCCTTACAACACCTCCGATTTTGGGTCACGTTCGTCCTGATGCTGATTTTGTGCTGGACACTGACGCTTGCGACCATGGAATAGGAGCTGTATTGTCGCAGATTCATGATGGAAAGGAGAGAGTTATCGCTTACTATAGTAGAGCACTCAGCAAACCCGAACGCAATTACTGCACCACCCGCAAAGAATTGTTCGCTATGATTAAGGCAATAGAACATTTCCACGTTTACCTTTGTGGGCGAGAATTCTTGGTTCGTACCGACCATGCTGCTCTTCACTGGTTGCTGTCCTTCAAGAATCCTGAGGGTCAACTTGCCCGTTGGCTAGAACGCATCCAACAATACGACTTTAAAATACAGCATCGCGCCGGCAAAGCCCATCTCAATGCTGACGCTCTTTCGCGCCGACCATGCGCTGATCAAGTGTGTCACCATTGCGAGTCCAAGGAAGCGAATTACAGCGTCGACGAAAAGCATCCAGTAAATATACTTCTCCAAGTTGATGGCGAACTGGCCCCCGACAAGCTTAAGCATGCTCAGGAGAACGACGGCATTTTGAAGCTCGTCATTCAGTGGGTCGAAGCGGGTACGCGCCCTAGTTGGAACAACGTCTCCGGAGGCAACAATCTGTTGAAAGCATACTGGGCCCAGTTTGCCGCTTTATGTTTAGTAAACCAAATGCTTTGCAAAAAGTTGGTGCCCAATACGTTTACGCAGCCAGAACGAATGTTGCCCATCGTCCCAAAATCATTGACTAGCGAGGTAATCAAAATGTTTCATGACACTCCGTTTGGTGGTCACTTTGGTTCCAATAAAACGTTCGAGAAAATCAGATCCCGATTTTACTGGGTCGGAGCCAGAAAAGATGTTGAGCAATACTGTGCCGAATGCGATATCTGTGCATCAAAAAGAGGTCCGAAAACGAGAACTAAGGGTGAACTTCAAGTCTATCTGTCTGGTGAGCCCTTCCAACGAGTAGCAGTTGACATCCTTGGTCCGCTACCATCTACTAAACGGGGAAATAAATATGTCATGGTCTTTATGGATTATTTCACCAAGTGGGTCGAGTTATTACCACTCGTGGACCAAACAGCGGATACTGTTGCTCAGGCGCTAGTGAAGGAAGTCTTTTGTAGATTCGGAACGCCGCTGGAGCTGCATTCGGATTAAGGCCGTAATTTCGAAGCGGAAACATTTCAAAACGTGATGGGGCTTATGGGTATTCACAAAACAAGAACTACTCCGTTACATCCGCAATCTGACGGTCTTGTTGAACGAATGAATAAAACTGTGTTGCACTATCTTTCTAAGTTCGTTAGCGACAAACAAGATGACTGGGACGACTTTTTGCCTTTGTTTGCCATGGCATATCGAGCGTCGCAGCAGGAATCAATTAAGCAGTCACCTTTTACTATGCTTTTTGGCAGAGAAATGAGATTGCCTTCAGATTTGCTTCTCGGAGCGCCGCCTGGCGAGGTTTCTTTATGCGGTTATGCGAAGCAGCTACAGGAACAGTTACAGGAGGTGTACGAACGAGCCAGGCACGAAATGCATCGAGCAGCCAAACGGATGAAAACCAGATACGACATTACTTCTAACGTTCCCCGCTTTAGCCCAGGAGATTTTGTCTGGTTTCATAACCCCAGAAGGAAGGTCCGTGTATCTCCGAAGCTTCAGTCTGATTGGGAGGGCCCTTATCGCGTTCTGGATGTAATCACCGATGTGACTTTCAAAATTCAAAGGAAGCCGATGACCAAGCCAAAGATTGTGCACATTGATCGCCTTGCCGAGTACCGAAGAAATAATTTTCAAGCATGGGGACCCGTAACCAAGGTGCCTGATAGAAGTGCTTTAGTCCAAGGAGGGGAGAGTTTAACAAATGTGTTACGCTTGGCTGAACACGCTCCACGTAGTTAGCCACGTTCTCAAATATGACAACTGTCACTTGGTTGGTGCGGTTGTTCTGGATTGGCAGAGCATTGAGAATTAATGTAGTCGCGGTTACCGAAATAAAGAATTTTATTAAAGAACTCTCTACCTTTTATTTCAAAGTAATTTCCCGAGGCCACCCCCTCTAGGATAAATACAAAATTTATAACAATACTATGTTTGCTAAAATACTTTTAAGAATAGATAACTGATTCTATTGTGACATCTTAGGTGACATTAATTTTAAATATTAATGTTGTCGTAGATAAAACTGAACGCGCTATTGAATCTTTAGTCTTAGGGCCGAATTGATAGGTGGCGTGGCAATTCTTTCTTTCTACCAAATTTATTGGGCCAGCGCACACGAGAGTAGTTCACCCGGCTTCAATCGTAATTCGTGAAGTGTGAAGCAGTGAACACCAGAAGTGAAGCAGTGAACACCGAAAAAACAAAATGGAAATGATAAGAGCAGAAACCAGAATGAGACGTGCGTCTTTCGTACGTCTTCCTATAAACGAGCTTCTATCCGTGAATACGTGTGAGCTCATTTCATTTTACCGTAGTGTACTCCCGCCATATACACTCTTGGAATTATAACAATGTGCGTGATTGTTTACAAAATTTTGACAGCACTTGAGGTACCCACGTGCTCGCCCGAGCTTGTAGGCAAACGTTGGCGGCCATTTTAAGTGGTACCTCTCATTGGTGGTTTCTGGTTAAGAGCGAAGACAAAAAAAGGAGTCAAAGGAGGATGAAAAGAGGAGAGAGGAGAAACGTCTCTGTCAAATTAAATGTCAGAAAGACGAAAATACTAACCGAATGAAACGAGGTTCATATATACAATTTCTTCTGCTTGAGAAATTCATACCATGTGCGTTTAGAGTAGAGCATTAAGCCCCGGCCCATAGAATCCGTTGATCCGTCACTCCGTTGATTTCCTTGGCCTTAAGGCCACGCACTGAGCGGCAGAGCGGCAAAAAAAAATTCAAACATATGAAATTGTATGGCTGTGGCCACACAGTCTCTGAGCGACAAGCAGAGCGGCGTCGCTCCGCTTTCAATTCTGTTCTATTATTTTAGGGTAGTGCTGAGCGGCAAGAAGGAATAATGGCAAATTTAAGAAATACTAAGAGCAAATCAAATGATTGTATTGACATATGTACGTAGGTATTATCTGCATCGGTCTTCGTGTTGTCGAAGATTATCATACAAATGGTGAAATTCGCCATAACCTGATCTTTTTCGGTTTATTGGATGAACTTCAAATCTTCTTTTTTTAAGCTTAAGAAGAAGAATTGCCGCTCAAGAAATAGCCACTTGACGAGATGGCGACCAAACGTTAGTTTTACTTTATTTTGCTAAGTATAATATTTGATTAGATTTTATACACTTCGCGAGTCGACGACAGGGACGACAGAAATGTGTATGCAACTCGCGAACAGACCGAAAATAAACTTTCATTAAAAAAAAAATAGTTTTTTTACAAAAGTATTTTATCTATAAAAAGTATTCAAAAGATACGTATTTTATATCTAGTATTTCAGATACCATTACAGAAAGTTATTTGCATCTGGTATCTGAAATACTTAATTTAAAAGTATCTTGCATTTTGTATTCTAGATACTTTATTTAAGGTATCTTGTACATCACTGGTTATAACCATCTGGTCTAACCATCGATGAAGTGACTGATCGAGTTAGAAGTCACTAGGTCGAGGAATGAACATTGCCTTAAGAGGAACGACCTTAACTTCTCCATCCCTTTTAATTTAAATATATTTCGTTTGGCAGATTTGAATCGGCAACATGTCTGAGACAAACAATCCACAACTATTCTAAACTTTCGAGACATCAAAAGTTCGTGTATCTCAAATCATTTCTACGCCAAAAGCGACTTCATCCATTGCTCATACGTCGACGATGCGTATGATGAAGCTTTGAAAGATTTGAAGCTTTGATTTTTGGGGCAAATTTTGAACTGTTTAGGTGAATAAGATTTTTTTTTGGTCCAGTTGAGAACTTAATTTACAGCAGCTTGCAAAGTTTCACTTGATTCGCTTTCATTTTTTGCAACTGTAAGTATAGTTGTGTCATCAGCAAACGTAGTTATTGTGCAACTTGAAGGTGTTCGCAAGTCATTAGTGAATAGAAAGTATAACACTGGGCCTAGGATACTTCTTTGTGGAACTCCAGCAATAATTTCTTTCAGTTGAGAGTACGAATTGCTTTGTTTAATCCTAAAATATCTGTTTGAAAGATACGGTTTTAAAAGTCTATGTATTCCTCAAAAAAGAGTGATTTTAGTTTTTGAAGAAGGCCTTCAAGCCAAACTTTATGGAATGCCTTTGCCACATCCAAAAATACAGCTGAGCATTTTTTTTTTTTTTCAGAGCTTTTTCGATGAAGTCGGTAATTCCATGTATCTATCTATGGTAGAGTATCTATTTCTGATAGCAAATTGATGCATTGGAATCATATCTCCACCAGTGATAAATGAGCTTAATCTCTTCAGAAAAACCTTCTCTAATACCTTAGATAAAATTGGTAAAAGAGAGATGGGCCTGTAGGATGATAGTTCGTGAGGAACATTTTCTGGTTTGGGGATCATTATGACGTCTGCTACTTTCCAATGACAGGGAACATGGTTCAAGTTAAAACACTCGTTTATTAAAATTGCCAGTTTAATCAAAGCTCTTGGTGGTAGCTTCTGTAAGACTTCGAAGCCAGGTTGTTTTTTCCGTTTCAGTTGGTACTTAATTATCTGATTAATTTCATTCTAGCTATATTTCATTGATTTTCGATTCGTTGGGTTGAAAATTATCCATTAGATACTCAACAAATACGTCGGCCTTTTCGGCGTTTTTCCTAACCTAGGTGTTTCTTGATTTTAGAGGTGGGTTCTGTTGTATGGGACATTTTAAGTATTTGATGGACTTCAAGTGATAATATTCTGTTTTTTTATCGGCGGTAAGTTCACTTACAAATTTGTGTTTCCTCCTTTAGTGATTTGTAGAGCGGATATCTCGTTTGTTGCCATTTTGTTTTTCAATCTTTCTCTTTTCTGCAATTAGTTTCATTGTTAGCCTACGGTATTTAATTTTAATTGGCTTTTTACTGAAAAGTGGGGTACTTTTGCAAGCTTCATTTTGTATGGGTTCACTGAAACTTAGTACTTCGCTTTCTAGTTCAGCTTTGGTAGTTACTAGTTCGTTAAATTTTAAGTTTCGATGTAACAGAGCTTAGAAATATTGTCAATCTGTATGTTTGTTGGTGAGGTGTAAGGGTATGGTAAGGTATGAGGGTTTTCCACAATAATGCATTCGCTAAGATTCCGTGCAGGGACGGGTTAAGAATATCCCTGCAGCGATACCTCTCGCTTGTCGTAAAAGGCGACTAAAACAAAGGTAAACAAAAATCACATCTAGGCAATTTAGAAAACACCAAGGTGAGCCTAGGGACACATATACCACCATTAAACTGCCCCACACGTGTACATGCAAATCAGTGGGTTGACACGACTCGAGATCACCGGTGTTGTAAGAGTAAGATCAAACAAAAAAAATCTGGAGCATGCCCGTGTCACTAAAAAAAAGCAGGCCGAAAAACAATTGGTGCAAACAAATGCAATAACACCAGCATTTGATTGGCTTCAGCTATAAAGTAATCCCTAACCGGGAAGCCTGCCGCTACTTTCTGAGGCCAAACCGGCGGACCCCACAAGCGGACCAGTAGGAATGCAGTTAAGTGGGAAGGTTATGGTCCTACACTTCTGACCATAACAACGCCGGAAAAAAGAAAAGAAGAAGAATGCATTCGCTAAGATACAAAATCTCTTCCCTCTTCTATCACAAGGAAGTTTTTTGATACTTGTTTAATTACAAATAAGTTAATTATAGTAGATCTGGTATTTTATGTTTATCTGTTACGGTAAATCAGTTTGCCAATGGAGATAACATCATATCCCTCTTTTTGAATTGCTTTTAGTAGCTCACGTCCTTTTGTTGTGGTTAGTTTGGAATCCCAATGTGTGTGTTTTGCATTAAAGTCGCCACCCATTATGAATCGGTTCTTGTGTTTAAGGATTTGATTTTTGTATTGTTCACAGCTAATTTTATGCTTTGGCGGACTGTAATCTGACGTAAGAGATAGTTGTTGACGTTTAGTTACGGCAGACACAGTTGTTGGTTGGAACTCTTCCGTACCTATGTTATCTTCTTCAAAATGTTATATAATTATTGCACTTCCACCTCTTGCATTGTTGAAAGGATGGTTTGTATAATATGTTTCAAAGTTTTAATTTTGAAATAAGTTTGGTCTGTAATATGTGATTCAGTAACTAAGCATAAATCAATATTTTCTGGCTGAAGTACGCAGTTCAAATTAGGCCATTTTCGTTCCATAACATAATTTTAATTTCAATCATTAGAGCAATGAGCAAGTTTTGTTCAATGCATTTATGAAAAAAAATTGAATTTGCCGACATATACTCAACGTGTATTAGCTAGTGAATTAAAATTTAAATAATTGCATGATTCTGCACGTACATTCATTTACTAGTTAAAAAATCTTCCATACCGATGAAAATTTCGATTTTCGCCAGGCACCCGTCTCGAAAAAAACACCGGAAGGATCCGAAAAAAGTTGCGAAGCTTCAACAATTTCTCGACTTTCCCAAATAGACATTGCTGGTTATTGCTGATGCTGCCACAACCACCACGAAACAAATCGAATCAAGGTCATCGTCTTCACATCAAAAATCAAACAAATCTTACGGTCGAAAAGAAATACGAAATTTTCTTGTCTAAAAAAAATAATTTGTCGTTTGTCCAGTCGAGAGATGCAAGGGCCCTCATCTTTTACAGAAATATCAACAATTCTTGTAATGGTCACCATTTGAACGTAAAGTCTTCACCAATCAAAAGAGTGCAGGGCACTAGCAAACACTCCTGTTTCATTTGCGGAGGTCGACATCACACTGCATTGGACTTAAATAAATCAACTTTATCACCGTATGCATCTTCTTTTCCAAATCCAACTCTCACAATGAATTCACCTCAATCGAATCATGCGCCAAACTTCAACTTCACATCGATGTTTGCTGTTCTTCCATCGATTACATCAGAACTTCCATTGCATTCAGCTTTTTTTTTTTTTATAATTCGTGCAGGTTCAAGAGTGTAGTTCACTACTCTCCGGGGGTGGTTGTCCTAGATATGATTTTTTGAGAGATTCGACTGAGTTTGTCGCGTTATTTGTAATACCCAGTGCCTTTTTTGTTTCCATGTCATTAAGGTGTTTTATTGGAAATGCACACACAAAGTATGAATTTTGAAGTGATCATATACTACGAGTGTTATGCCTTCGTCAGCACTTTCTGATCATCTCTCATTCGTAACTGATGTTGCTGCACAGTTTTTCCGTATAAGAATTGTTCTTGACTATGGACGGACTTGAACTGCAGACCTTCGGCTCAACAGTCGGTGATACTTCACATTTCACCACCCACATTCCATTCAGCTAAAGTAAGGCCATGGCCTCATCTTGATTATTTGACTCTCGCGGATCCTCATTAGGCGACTCCCGGCCAAATCGGTATTTTATTAGCCGGTGGTATTTATGGAAAAACAATTAAAGAGGGGTGAGCCCGTCGCTCAAGACACGACTCTGGAATGTATCTTATTTGAAGAAATATTTCAAAAAACATATTTTCTTACGTGTCCATTGGTTGAAATCCATAACCTCTTGACAATTGGTGGATAATTAACAAAATTACATGAAGTCCCAACAGAAAAAACATTGTCGAAAGAGGATAAATGGACCAAGAGGTTTGGAAAATTCATGGTACGTTCCCGTTTAAATCATATTTTGATTCATCAATTCAATTAGGTTCGTCATATAATATGGCACTCAAACGCTTTCAATAGCTACAACGTCATTGTGCTCACAACGAAGCATAATATTTCAAGGTGTTCAAGGAATACAAAGGGCTTAATTAAGTAAAACTGGTGCATGAGATCAAAGAGAAACATTTCTATTTTCCTCACCTTGCCGTGCTTAAAGAAAATAGTATCACAACAAAACTTGGTCAAGAGTTTG
The DNA here is from genome assembly GCA_958301585.1 of Merodon equestris. Classification (NCBI taxonomy): domain Eukaryota; kingdom Metazoa; phylum Arthropoda; class Insecta; order Diptera; family Syrphidae; genus Merodon; species Merodon equestris. The sequence continues at coordinate 123,547,944 of OY284413.1, forward strand.
ACGATTCAGTACAATCGACATGTTGGAGCTCATTGAATGATATTCGTATCTTGACCACCGGCACCGTTTTTTAAACACATTTGGTTTAAGTCATTCTGAATTTGCGCACGTACAAGTATGTTTTTACTGCCGACATTGAAAAAATGTACCGTTGGATTGATATGCACCCAGACGACACTCATTATCACTATGTTTTTTGTCAAGATGAGAGTTCGGGCATTCAGACGTATGCTCTTCAAACAGTCACATTTGGCCTGTCACCATCGCCATATCAGGCAATCAAAACCATTCAAACATTAGCTGAACAGGTCAAGGTCACTTCATCAGACGTTTACACCGAATTAAAACTTGAAACATATGTAAATAACGTCACAACTGGTAGCGAGACCATCGAAAATGCCACAAAAATCATTCAGTTACTTCGAAAATGGTTTGCAGCCCACTAGAAATTCTTCAATAAATGCCCATCGAATATCATGACCAAAATATGACGTGTTTGTTTTTTTCTTCAACTTTCCCACTGATAAACGATTCACCAAACGCAATGTCACTCGCTTATTTGATTCATTTGGATGGCTCAGTCCATAGAGAAAATATATTTGCCTCAAGAGAAAATATATTTCTGAAATGCTCCGCTTCCAGTTGCTGAAATTCAACACTTTCACATATTCGCTGGGTACAATAAATTGAGTTCTCTACTGAACTCAAAACCATAAAGATCAAACCCCAATCCCGAAAACCAGCAAATCATATGGACTTAACCCGTTCTTCGATAACAACAATATCCTTCGTGTCAATGGTCCTTTACAAAATACATTCACATCGTTTGATGAACAGTTTCCAATAGTTCTGCCTTCGAAAAATCATATTGCAAAATTAATCATGGATTATTATCATCGTCTTACGTTAACGGTGTACTACAAGTAACGTTCAGTCAAATCCGGCAAATTTATTGGATTCTTGATGTGCGCAATTTCGCACGTCATTTCATTTATACATATATATATGTCTCATTTGCTCAATGCCCTTTTTCACGCCTTCGACCGATTTATTGCCCGTCGTGGATTCTCACATTCGAAGAATCTTGGCTCACATTGAAGCTGTACTAAATTCACGTCCGATTTCGCCAATCACAGAGAACGCAAATGACTACACAGTAATAACACAAAGTCGTTTTCTTACAGGAAATACTCATTTGCAACGACCTCAATTAACCATAGAATTACACCCAATCAAACCACATTAGTTAATGGAAAAAATGGTTCAACATTTTTGGAAAAGATTCAAGAAAAATGTCATATCCAGCATGCAAATTCGAACAAAATTATCAACTGAACAACTTAACATCAAGGAAAACGACTTAGATGAGTTAGTTCGTATTGATAAATTGCCTAGATGTGATTTTCGTTTACCTTTGTTTTAGTCGCCTTTTACGACAAGCAAGAGGTATCGCTGCAGGGATATTCTTAACCCGTCCCTGCACGGATGCAATTTTGTTTATAATGTAACTGTTTGAAATATAAATTGAAACCCATTTAAGTTAATTCGAATGAATTCCAAATGAATGCAATTTGTATATATCGAAAGCTTTTTTGAAGTTTATAAAAATTACATCAACTTGATATCCTGATTCCACTGATTCAATAAGATATTTAGTGAATATAGTCAAGTTGGTTAATGTAGATCTACCAGAAACAAATCCATGTTGTTTTCAAGATATATATTCTTTAAATGCAAAAACACCTTTTTTGTAACAATCGACTCGAACAATTTCGGAATATTTTTTTTTTATTTTTTTTTTATTTTATTTTGATTACTTCCAATTACATTGTTACAGTTTTAATTTTATAACAAAATAAAGGAGGTGTATACAACATTTTGTAACATTAAAGTTAGTGTAAAATGTAGCTTCAATTGAATTTACATAATTTAAGATATGGTGGGGTGATAACGGACAGAATTCAAAAGTATATATTTGCTAATTTGTAAAAATAATACCGAAAAACATTTATTTGGCGTTTAAATAGTTTTGGACGTATAAAAGTAAAGATGCTGCTGATCAGGATAAGCTACTCAGCAATGATTCAACATTTAAGTAATCGATCGTGAATAACCAGTATTTCACTTCTCTTACGAATGAAATGAAATTGTTTGTTGACCTTATAGAATATGGCAGTTTATTAAATATAGCGGGTGCTGTTACACTATAGAATCGTGAACAAAGGGTTTTTGTGACAGTTGGTATGTTTACAAGATACAGATTGTTCACGCGTAAACTGTAGAACTGAGAGGTTCTGCTAGGATAATTACCACTTTGTTTAAAGAACTCTCTTAGCACTTTAAGCACGTAGAGGTGTCTCAATGGAAGAATCTGTAGATTTTTAAATAGGGGCCAGCTCCGAAAATACCGATTTTTGTTACAAACAATACGAATTAGATGGGCTATCAACAGCGGCTTAAGAGAACTGGCATAAGCACCGCCCCATGCAGTAATGCCATATTGCAATTTAGAGTGAGCAAAATATACTGTTTTCAAGAGTTTTTCGGAACAGTATTGTTTTAATAGATACATTTTTCTGGTCACTAATAACATAAATGCTTTAACGCTTTTTATGTGTTCCTTCCATTTTAAATTTCTGTCAATTAGTATACCCAGATATTTATAATGGTGTACTGTTTCAACATAAAAACATTTAGATGAACATGGTTTGTTGTATAAAAAATTATTTCTCCCGCATCTATGGATTGGTAGGTCGAAACTCTTGCAATCGTAAGAATGAAGACAGACGTTAAAGTTCTGTATATCTGTATTGTCCGTTTTGAATGACATAAGTTTGGTTTTTTCGCTAAGAATTAGTTTATGTGCGTTGCACCAGACTCTCAATTTTTCTAGATCCTGAGCTATATTTACAACACATTCGAAGTCAGTTGCACAACGGTATGTAAGAGTTATGTCGTCCGCAAATGCTGTCGATATACAATTTAGATTCAAGTCAAACAGAGAATTGACATAAATGAGAAAAAATAGTGGGCCCAGTACAGAACCTTGAAGTACTCCATTTTTTCAGGAGTCGAGGTGCACTATACAAATTGTCGACCTACACTCTCTGTTCCCTGTTTTTTAAATACGAGCAAAGCCATTTGTATATTACACCTCTAAAACCTGCGTTGTATAGTTTGCTTAGTAGAATGTCATGATCAATCAAGTCGAAAGCCTTGGTCATGTCTAGAAATAGAGCCATTGTTGTTTTGTTGCAGTTAAGTCCGTCATGTAACTGACTGCATACGCTGAGAATGGCATCCTCAGTAGACTTTCCTGCTCTAAACCCGAATTGACTGCTGCTGAAAAAGTTAATCTTGTTTAAATAAGACACAATACGTAGTTTAAGTAGTTTTCCAAAAAGTTTGGCGAAAGTTGGTAGAAGTGAAATGGGTCTATAGTTAGATACATTCTCCTTACAACCTTTTTTGAATATAGGAATAATCTCAGCACGTTTAAGGTATTGAGGGAAACATCCACGCATGACACTAAGATTAAAAAGATATTTCAGCACGTCTACTAGATATAAGCCTATCCTCTTTAATATTTTACTTGTGATGCCATCACTTGTGCAGGAGTTCTTATATTTCAAAGATGTTATGCTTCTGTAGATTTCATACGAAGAGATGGTATTAAATACAAAACTATTTGAGCTACTACTTTCTTTCGGGAGGGATGACATGGAGCAATTACAAACATTAGAAAATGTAGTGCAAGGTTTAAGTTTGTCTGCGATTTCGGAAATATAGTTGTTAAAGGCTTCAGCAATGTCGTGCGGCTCTGTCAAGCATATGTCATTACACTTTAACTTAGTAGTCTCCATATGTTGTTTAGTTTTGCCTAGGATACTATCAACTACTTGCCATTCATTTTTGATGTTACCCCGGGCTCTGTTTAATAAGTTAAAATAATAATTGTTTCGTTGTTTTTCTATGTTTTCATGTACCGAATTGCAAATTTTTTTGTAATGTTTTTTGAGCCTGTTATTTAAAGAATGCTTTTTACATTTCATAGCAAGTGCATTTTTTCGCTTGATTTTACGTAAAAGGTTATGTGACATCCAGGGCTTAAGAAATGTTCTCCTACTTAAGTACAATGGGGTTGAGATAGTGCAATAGCTGATGTGTCTCTGTAAGACACTAACAAAGAGGTCAAAGGCAGTTGTTGGATCGTTTTCTGAATAAACCGGGTTCCAAAATTCATATTTGAGTCGTTCTTTTAATGCAATAAAATCAATCGACTTTGTGGTGTTGTAGTGATATTCAGAAGACAGTGGAGTATCGGAACTCGAAGACATAGTAAGAGCTGTCATACAATGATCTGTTATGTTTAAATTATAGACTTCACCATTGAAAGAAAGTTTGTTGTTTTTGTGAAGGCGAATATATATGTGATCAATACAACTCTTTGTTCGATCTGCCACTCGAGTTGGTTCGTTAATCAGACTCTTTAAGCCATTTGATGCCATAAGAAACATGTAATTCTCTGTGCTACTGTCTGTTTCATCTAAAATATCAATGTTAATGTCACCCAGGACAATCAAGTTATTTTCCTTACAGCTGTTCAAGAAATCCTTTCATTCTTCACTAAACACACCTTTTTCAAACCTATGCAATCTGTAAAGACATACCAAAGCATAACTTTTGGACATAAAGTCAAAATTTAGTTTAATTGCATCAGCACTACGAAGAGTTAAGTTTGAGCATTTGCAAGATATCCCATTTTTTACATATAGTGCAACACCACCAGCTGCATATACATTATTACAATTTGCAAAAAGTGTATACCCCGGTAGGTTGTACAATTCCATTTCATTCTCGTATATCCAGATTTCACTCAAAGCGATAATGGCCGGAGAGTACTCGAGAGATTCAATATAAGTTATGAGAAGTGCAAAGTTTTTCCTCATACTACGAATATTTTGGTGTATACAAATAACACAGTTAGGAGCATTGACTGGGAATATACATAAGTTAGGAGGAACAGAGTGAGACGACATCACAGCTTATCAAAATCAGCAACACAAAAAATTCTAACTAAGTTTTCACCTTCCTTCTTCCTCATATAAACATTCCCGTTTTTGGTCCATACGTAAGTGTACCCCTTTGTTGTTTTGAGAGAGCGCGCCATGGTTAGCAGTTGACGTGTTTGATAAGACAAGCATTCGTTAATGTACATTTTTTCTGGTCTCCCATGTGAGTTTATTATTGTTGTTGTAAGTCTCGGCTTTTTCCCACGCAAAGCTGTCATCACTTTTTCCTTGGAGCGACGATGGACAAATTTGACTCGAAGAATGTTGGTGTGTTTTGATTGGTCGCCGTTTGCTGCAGTAGATTTGTTCTTACGCCGTACAGCCACCTTTTTTACGTAGCAAATGTCAATGTCCTCTTCTGTTAATTCAACGGAAAGGCCTTTGCGAAAAATTTCCAATGCCAAATTAACGTTGGAAATATTGCCGTTGGTTGATGGGACGTTATAAATTTCAACTGAGCTATCAATTAATTGTTTTTCAAGTTGATCGACTTTCTTCTCAAGAAACTCAATTTTGTCTTGACACTGTTGATTTTTCATTTGTAAATCCAATATTTGTTGTTTTTGGATCTGTTTCACTTCCGAGAGCTCAGCATAAATCATATCCAGTGTAATGTTGGTAGTTGATGAAGTAGTTGGCAAAGATATTGCTGAATCGCCTTCGCTTGCTTTGTTTTGAGTGCGTTGATGTTGATGTGGTGCACTTGAGGCGCATGCCAGTCTTTCTCCTGACATAGATTCGCGACGTATTTTTGTGGTACACTTCGCGCATCGCCAGGGCTTGTTCATTTTTTTCAGATAGTCAATGTCAACTGGCATCACGTTCACACACGCTGCATGAGAAAGACTTTTGCAGTCGTGGCAGGACACTTTCACTTGCGAGCGTTCTACTTTCCCATCGCATGTTGTACACGACATTTAGATTTAAAATGTTTTTCTTAACGCTTATGAAAAAAAAAAAAAAAAACTTTAGAAATAGTTTCCGACGCGTGCGCACCCCACGACAGACTCAGACTGAGCGGTTTTTTTTACAAATGGCTCGATAATTTTCCACATTACGAGTATGTCGAAAATAAATCCAGTTTTGAATATGGAAGTAATAAATGAAAATTTCCATTTATCTAAAAAATGTCCCCGAAGATAAAGATGTATTAAAAATGACTTTTTGACAACGATAAATTGCAGTGCTTAATAAAATCAAATGGAATTTGATCAGCACGTTGGCCGGTGTTCATAGATGATATGCCTTCCAGAATATCATCATTTGAAATGTGCAATGAACCTAAATACGTGTAACAATCAAGAATATTATTGTTTAGGCACGGACTAATATTCGAATGATCATTACTCAAAGAATTTTGCGAAAGGTTCACAAATGCAATCAATACTATGGGACACAATCCCTTTGAATTTCATATTTTGGGGAATACCATTTATATTTCTTTTGCCATTAAGAAATGTGCTTTCGGAATTTTTGAAATCTGTGACTCAATGTAAACATTGTTTATATGAAAACTTGTTCAAAAATTCATATTCCCTGCGTTGACAGAAACGTTTATTGTCCAATTCAGATCCAGACTTTTTAGACAATTTGAACGCTTTGTTTTTAGCATTATTGAAATTATTTAATCTTAAATTATGCGATGGTAATTTACAAGATCGGATATTTCTTTAAAGAGGAACGAATTGAGAGCATCCGATTCTTATTATACTTAAAAATGTACTATAAATTTTCTTAAGTTGCAAACCAGAAATAAAATTCAACCAATCAATCGAGGAAAAACAATTAATTAGAAAATCATAATTCACCTTAGAAAAATTGTAATGCTTTGTAAAGATGAAACAAGACTGCATTTTAGTCTAGAACTAAAATAGGCAATATGATGAATAGAATTCTCCATTGTAGGACACAAAACTTCTCTAACAATACAATACTCATGTAAGTCATTATTTACAAACACTAGATCAAGTATTCTATTCAATGAGTTATGACAAAAGTTTTTTTTTTTTTGAAACATATTAAAAGCAAGCATAGAATCAATGAATTTAAACTCATAATCTGTACTCATACATATTGTATTATAAGGGATTAAACAATAATCGTCAATTGAATATGACCATTTAACATCACCTAAATTAAAACTATTTGAAAAAGTATTTGTCAAACGACTTAATAGCATTATTGAACGGAAAAATCTGATTCCAAATTACCAGTTCGGATTTAGGAGACATAACTCAACAAATGATCAAGTTCACAGTCAACATTATAGAAAAATCGTTAGAAGAAAAATAAGTATGTTCTGCATTGTTTCTAGATGTAGCGCAGGCCTTTGATAAAGTTTGGCATGAAGGACTTAACCACAAACTGAGATGTGTCCTACCAAAACAATACGCTGCAATCCTAGAATCATACCTAAGCGGGAGATGTTTTAGAATAAAACAGGAAGACTCGTATTCAGAATTAACGGAAATTAAGGCAGTGTGCTTGGTCCACTTCTGTATCTTCTATGTGATCTCCCAGAACTAGAATATTGTACATTAGCTACGTTTGCCGATGAAACTGCAATCCTTGCAGTGGGAAAGGATAGTGTGGAATCAACACAGAAGCTACAATCAACTATAGACCAAGTTTGTAATTGGCCAATAAAATGGCGAATCAAGCTTAATGAGAGCAAATCAGTTTCACTAACAAAGCAATAACACAAATCCCGGTTACTAATCAACCAGAAAATAGTACCGAATGCGAACACTAGATGCTAAACTAAGATGGAAAAACCACGTTAAAAAGAAAAAAAGGAATTAGAAATAAAATACAGAAAAATATAAGAAAGAACTCCTCACTATCAGTCTATAATAAGCTTTTAGTATACAAGCAATCACTGAAGCCAATATAGACATATGGCAGTCAACTAAGAGGTTGTACCAAAAAGAGCAATGTAGACATCGTACAGAGATTCCAAAACAAAGTACTAAGGAAAACCGTAAATGCACCATGGTACATAAGAAATGGGACTTGGAGTGGAATTAGTCATGGATAAGGTCCAAAAAAATGCACGAAGGCACGAATCATGACTTTAACTACACACAAACACATAGGCGGAGCAACTTTTAGACAATGCAAATATAGTGAGAAGACTCAAAAGGACAAAGCCATTTGAAGTGGTCTAAAGAAAAGGGACCACTCACATTAAGAAATGTACATACATACGTATTTGCCCGGACGTATACTTAACATAAAAAAAAAATAGAATAGAACGCATCTTAACATCTCCTGAAATGACAAAATATAAATTAAATCAGCATAAAATTGCTTGTTAGTCCAAGTGACTAGATTGCAATCATGTGGGAGACGGTTTTAGTCGGTAAAAATCCGTCATACTGATTACCTCGGATCATCTTTTGAAGATTTCCCCTTCCTCTAAAAAAAAAAAAAAAAAAAAGCGAGATAGCAAAGAAAACATCCTTTGTTTGGGTTCTCATTCCAACCGGATTTTGGTAATACATAGTAATCACATTCGATAACGAAGAGAGAGATGAAGAGGAACAATTGTTTATGTTTGGGTCTGTGCAATATCTACTTTCTCGTTTTTTGATATGAAACGAAATGTCTAACATGCACATTACAAGGCCAGTTATCAGCATTTAGTGCATCATTTATGCCTTCCACACGCGATTCAATTCAATTTTCAACTGAATCGGTTGTTGCCTAAATCAAAGTGTGTGTGATCCTATCATTTGATCGATTTAACGATAGACGATTTGGTTGATGATCAAAGATTTTGAAATTAAAAAATAAAAAAAAAATTGTTGGAACGGTCAATTCGTGTGCTGAATCGTGTGTGTGCAAGTCAGCTGACAAGCTGTCTCATTTGAGAATTTGTAGTAGATGTACATATCAGTGGCGTGGCGTGGATAATTTCAAAAGGGAAGTCGAAGAAAAATTAGTCAGCCGCAAACGTTAAGTACGAATGTCTCCTGAAATTGTGTCGTGTATTGCGGATCTGCCTTCCACGCCTTGTGGGTAGAATAATTCAAGCCAATTTTTTATACGTCAACTCATTAAAGTTTAAGTTTACAATGGGCTTAACGCATAATAAATTTGGCTTCGAAAGACACCGTTTTTGGCAGATGCAAATGCAATACCTTAAGGAAAATTTAAAGTGATGTTGTAAATAAAAAAAGTAAGGAACTTCACAAATGTTTCGTAGTTGAATCAATATGTATGTAACATATACAAAAAATATCAATTAATAAAGGGTTTTGTAACAAAGTTAAAAAAAAAATATGTATTTCAATTAAAATAATATTTTTTTTTATTTAAATCAAAAACAGTAGAAGCTAACGTTAGAAAAAGAACTGTGAAAAGTTTTGCTAAACTGCTCTCTTCATACTTATATTCTAGTGCTATTCTACGATATTTTTTCACATATTCTACAAGAACTTTTTCATAAAAGTCAGGTCTACTTTTTATTTTTAGAAGGAGTCGCTTTTCTATCGATAAAAGTGCTAAATCTGAGAGTCTGTTTTCTGCTTGAGAATTCCTTAAATACGTGTGTATTCTTTTTAGGGCTGAAAAAGATCGCTCCACGGAGGCAACAGTTATTGGAAGTGTAAGAAATAGACCACTTAAGTTCAAAATTTGGGGAAGGTGTCACGCAATATTTCTTTTTTCAAATGGTTATGGAGTTCTAGAACGCCAAGTTGTCGAAGTGAAGAAGTTTTATATAAAACTTTCAGCTCGTTTTTCAAAGCTGTAAATTCAAAAATTCCAGGAAAAAAATTCATCAAAGAAGATATTTTTTCATCTGGATTTGATAACGTAAAACGATCATATTTCGTTTTATTCAATAAATCCAAAAAATTAATTCCGTGAAAGATTTATATCTAGTCTTGATTTGGCTTATAATATTGTCCTTTATTTCTACAAAAAGACGCTTTTATAGTGTGTTTTTAAATCGAGTAATCGACGTTTTCGCGGAAGTTCGGTACAATCGTTTACGCTTTCAAAAATGGATTCATCCTTTTTTGGAAACTCAGAGCAGAGCCAAGACTCAAACCATTCGATTTCTTGCTTAGCCACTTCAACATCCGTTTATTTATTCTGTATTAAATTAAACAAGACATCAGTCTTACAAAATATTTCGGACAGCGTATTTAATAAAAAACAAAAATCTTTGTCCTCTAATTTAAGTAACAGACTTTCGGCCATAGAAAGCGCGTCATTATCCCATTCATCGGGGTTATCTATTATTTGATTAAAAGTATCAATAATAACTAATCTACAGTTAAAAATAACGTTAATTATTCGCGAATGGTAGTGCCAGCGAGTCTCCGATACTCCCGGCAAGCGCCGGTTGGCCACTTCTTTTAAAAGATTTGAACGCTTTGTTGATTTATTGAAAAAACGTACTAAAGTGTTTATATTGCCTTTCAACTCCGATATATTTTCTAGTGATCGGGATAACACTAAATTTAAAACGTGGGCATAACAAGGAATAAAGTAAGCCATTGGACAAACATCGAGGACTCTTTTTTTAACACCGCCCCCTTCCCCGGACATTACTGCGGCACTATCATAAGATTGGCCAATTAACTTGTCTTTGCAGACATATACATCAAGTATATTAAGAATATGTTTTGAGAGCTTATCGGCATTACGACTCTCACTCACGTAAAAAAAACCAAGAAATCTTTCCTCTATCCCATCATCCGACAAGTACCTCAATACGGCACTTAGTTGTTCCCTATGGCTCACGTCTGGTGTCTCATCGATCATAATGGACACAAATCGCGTTTTACTAATTTCTGTTTTGATTTCAGATTTTATGACTGCAGCGATACTATGTATCAAATCGTTCTGAATATCATTTGAGAGACCGGAAAAAATTGGATTGAACATTGCTCTAAATGGGAGTCCATTAATATATCATACTTAGATAAGTATAATACCGTTTCGACATAATTACCACGATTATTGGAGTCAGTCTTTTCATCGTGACCCCGAAATGCTTGCTCCTGTTTGCCTAAGAGAACTACTGTATCTATGAAACGCTCCATTAATTTACGGTTTCTATCGACTTTTTTGTTGTGAGCTGCAAATGAATTATCTAAGGACGTTTCAATACGGTGTGTACCGAATTCGTGCAAAGATAAACAGCTACGAATATGTTTTTCTGTTTTGACATATTTGTTTGCAGAATTTATTAAAATATTTAAGTCAGTGAAGCCCGTACGGCTCCAAACACTAGGAGAATTTGAAAAAAGAAGACAAGGAAAACAAAACATTTTATTTAGTCTACAACTACCAGTCAACCAAGTATATTTTTGGTACAGAGATCCATGAAAATGAGAAACAAAACCATCCTTGCGTTTATAATCTATTTTCATAAAAGGAGTAGAGCGTCCCGTCTCTATAACTTTTTGTTTTTTGAGAAAACTCAGTTTACTAAAGTCATTTATTTCCTCCAAAAGAAAATCTGTTAAGCAACAGTCTACACTTAATAATGCCATTTTTAGGTAACAATATTTAATTTGAAATTTAATGAATTCCTTAACCTTAAGATAAGCAAACTTTTCACACTTTTCACGCTTTTCACTGTTCCTAATTTGGTCCTTTTCTATTTAAAGGGTCCGCCAAATAATATTTTTTTTTTGAAAATGCTATAAAAAAAACTACTGAATATTTTCTCAAATTTCTTTTTTTATTTGAAAGTACAATCCTTCCGGTTAATAATGGAAAATAATTTCATTCAAATGGCTGCCTCGGCTAGCCATGCAGTAGCCTACACGATCGGTCCAATTTTTAAGCACATTATCGATTGTGTGCAGCTGTATTTCACCAATGGCTTCACGAATATTGTCCTTTAAAGCGTCAATTGTCTCTGGCTTGTCGGCGTAACACTTATCTTTGACGGCACCCCACAAATAATAGTCCAACGGTGACAAATCGCAGCTCCGAGGTGGCCAAACGACATCAGCTCTGCGGCTGATAATGCGATCTTCAAAAACAGGGCGCAAAACATCGAGTGTAGCTTCGGCTGTGTGGCACGTAGCGCCGTCCTGTTGAAACCAAATGTTACCAATATCCTCCTCTTCAATTTTTGTGAACAAAAATTCGTTCAACATGGCCCGATAACGATCGCCATTGACTGTAACGGCCACTCCTTGCTCATTTTCGAAGAAAAATGGCCCAATTATGCCTCTGGACCAAAATCCGCACCAAACAGTGGCTCGTTTTGAGTGCACCGGCTTTTCAATGTATGCGTGCGGGTTTTCTGTGAACCAAATGCGACAATTTTGCTTGTTTACATACCCGCCAAGATCAAAATGAGCTTCATCTGAAAAGATGATTTTTTTGGCAAAATCGGCATCTTCTGTAAGTCGATCGCAGGCCCACTTAGCGAAGCGAAAACGCATTGGATGGTCAGTTGGCTTCAACTCCTGAACCAATTGGACTTTGTATGGCGTCATACCAAGGTCTTTATGCAAAATTCGTCTCAATGATGTCTCCGAAATGTTCAATTGTTGGGAACGACGGTGAATTGATGTTGATGGCGCTTCACGCACACTTTCTGCCGCAGCAGCAATATTCTCGGGTGTACGCACTGTTTTTGTCTTTTCACGCTTTGGTTTATCGATGAGGATGCCAGCTTCTTTCACTTTTTTCACAAGATAACGAACATACGGAGCTGACGGTGCTTCTCTTCTTCCAAAATCCGTACGCAATTTTCGCACACATTCTGCAACATTACCATGATTTTCAAAGTAATGTCGCAATATTTCCCAGCGTTGTTCAAGCGTATACACAACCATATTCGTTCAGCGGAAGGATAAAACTAATTATCTGTCAAATCAGACATGAGCTAAGTGTTACCATTCACGAAATAAGCACTACTTGAAAAAAAAACGTTAGATGGCGGACCCTTTAGTTTTATAACACCACACAAATTCACATTAAGCTACGCATCACAATCTGCGCAAACTGAATTTTTCAAACAGTAACGGACCTGACCTACAGATGAATACAGAAAGCAACGAAATACATACAAAATTCAACAAATATGTAACTCGGAGAAAACCGTATTATTCTTACGATTTTTTCGAACAGAAACCTACATACATACAATATACATACATCTAAACCTGCTTAATATACTAGACACAGCAGCGCAACCAGATACATATAAAATTCAAAAAATAACTCGATGAAAAGCGTGTTATTGTTTTGCGTAAGAAAGCGTGTATTGAACAGAGAGAAGTCAAACACCGCCACTGCTTAAGGAAGAAAAAGGAGGGAAAACAAATTTGTTCTATCCAGCCAAACATTTTATAACCCGATTTTTTCCGTGTTATTTTTCGTTGCTAGCGCTTTGTGTCTCTTGATCGGGTAAGGTGTTGGAGAATATACAGACAGTGATGTGTGGGTGTGTGCGTAGAGTGGAACGATAGGCAGTGGTTGACTGCTTAGGTTAAATGTTGGTGTGAGGCACGTTAGCCCCTGTAAAGGGCAAGTCACATAGAATGCGCGCTTGCGTGCTTCCGCTGACAGCAAAGTAGAATACACACATTCTTATGGGAGGTGGCACATAGCCGACGGAAGCACGCGCCTCGATAGACAAAGTAGAGCTACTTTCTACTTTTTGATGCGCTGACAGTTCATACATTCACATATCGGAGCTCACACATTTACAATTTGAAGTTCACATATAGACAAATTGAGAGTAAGCACGTTCATTGGTGGATGCTTTGAGAGAATGTTTAGGAACTCTCTCGCAGTGAGAGAAATTTCAAATTCGGTTGACATTTAAGTATTATTCTGTTTGGTGTCACATGCGAGGTACGTTTTGTTGGTGCAAAGTGAAAGAAATGTTTGAAGAAAAATTGATTGAAACAATTTAAGGACATCCGTGTCTTTATAACAAAAGTTTAAAGTGCTACAGAAATAAATCCCATTATTATCTTGTACATTTCAAATGCTTGCGACAATATTAATATAGATTATTACTGAAATAAAATCGTCCATATTTTTTAAGTATTAATTAACAAGTAACGAATGTTTTCTAATTGAACGCACAACACCAATTAATAAATGTCATTGAATGATTTGACATTCAATTTTGACAGATCAACGCACGCACGGATTCTATGTGGCTATGCATGCCTGCAATGCGTTGAAGGTCAATTGAAATTAACGGACGCACGCAAGCGCGCATTCTATGTGACTTGCCCTTAAGGAATACACATATATTTATGTTTATTCATCAGGATTCATGTTGCGCGTTTTTTGATAAACATTGTTGATGGTTCGAATTTGAAAAGGTAACTCGGTAGGAATCGGGTTATATGGACGCCACGCCACTGGTACATATATTAGATACAACCATTCATTGTGAAGTTGTTTGTATGTGCGCACGTTGTATTTTTTGTTGTGTTGTTAAAATTTGTTTTTATTTTAAAAAAGAATATGACCCAAAATATAAATAAGAATTTGTAGAGAGAGATGTTTGAACTCCTTAAAGAGAATACAGCACTCTGGCGAGTTGAGAGCCCGGAATATAAAAATAAAATTAAAAAATCGGGCGTGGGAACTATTGTTTCTAAATTTAAAGAAATAGAACCTAAGGCGAACTTGAATACGAAACGCTGAAAAACAGAATTACTAATATAAGGACTTGCTACCACCATGAATTTAAAAGAAAATCGGACTCTATGAAGTTAGATGCTAGAGAGGAAGACCTTACCTGTACCAACCTTATGGTACTTTAACGAACTGGAATTTCTTAGAGACCAGGAAAAAGCATCAGAGAGTCTTTCTACTCCTGATTTTGATGTTTCGGTAACTACTAATGTGCATGTTATTAATATGTTTTCAACTCATATAACTGGGTTTCGTTTTAGAAAACTCCATCAAAGAGATCGAAGAATGATCCCAAGCAGTAGTTCTTGCAGCAAGCTTGCAAGCATTTGGAAACAATCAGCCGGAAAGATAATGCGAATTATGTATTCACACACAATATTGTATACACCCTATATGTATATATTATTATGTTAGCAACAAATGCATTAGTGTAAAAATAATGATGGGAAACGCACTTAAACCTTTAAACAGTCAACAATAAAATAAAGTTATATTGAAGTTAAATCATGTGCATATTAGGAACCTCAACTGGCGCAGTCGGTTACTGCGCTTATTCAGAGATTGCAACAACTGAAGTGGAAAATTCAAATAATCCTGTTTAGTTGGAATTTTTTGGAATCCAAATTCAAGCAAGTGCATATTGCTTGATAAATTTGGATTACTGACACGTGGTTCCACTGTAAGCGATTCTTGCACCAAGAGGACATTGGTGTCAAGTGAAAAGTGCAAGCAAGCAGGACACATCAAACAATCCAACGGCCTGAAAACCATCGAGCGCCAATCAACTTAACCGCTTTTCGACTATCATTGATCGAAGGGGTGCACGTGCTTGTCACATCTACTATACATATACATATGTGCAAGTAAGTAAATTCGATTTTTACTTTCTCAATCCTTGATATCCTTCCCAAAATTGAACTTTTGTGATATATGCATACATAAATGTCGAATAAACACAATAAAAATAAATCTTATAAATATTAACCTTATTGCGTTAAGATAAGTGAACGTGTTAGGGAAATAGATATTCGCCCACATTGATAGCGGATTTTCTGGCGTGATACCGTAGGTGATACCGTTTCTGGTTCCACACACTCCAATGGATATGGACACGATGTATCCGCAAATAGGTTAAATTCTAACTTGCAATTTAACAGTATTAGCACTAATTCAGGTATTAATACTAACACCTTAAATATATCGATAACAAGCGACGTCAGTTCGAAGTCCATTTTCGAAGTTGTAATCCTGCCTGCGATAACAAACTCACCAGTTCCGATTGTAACGCAATAAGACCTTCTTCTGTGTTGGACCCTGTCATTACATCATCAACGTAAACATCCTCGACCAAGACCCTTGCCTCAGCCAGCTGTCTGAGTACACGAACTGATAAAAAAGGGACGGAAGCTGTACCGTACGTAACGGTGTGTAGTCGAAAGTGTTGTATCTCGTCCGTCGGGTTTTCTCTCCAAACTATTCGTTGAAAGTCGGTGTGATTTTCGTCAATCCAAATTTGGCGGAACATTTTGACGACATCAGCAGTGAATACAAATTTCTGTTGCCGGAAACGCAGACATACCTTGATCAACTCTCGCTGGATCGGTGGGCCAACAAGCAGTTCACTATTTAACGAAACACCACGAGAATCCTTTGCAGATCCGTCGAACACGACGCGGAGTTTTGTAGTGGAACTGTCCAGCCTGAAGACCGCATGATGTGGCAAGTATAAATGTTTACCTGAAGGGGTCGACAGTTCATCTGGGGGAATAGGAGACATGTGGTCCAGTTCTAGGTACTCCTTCATGAATTCTAAGTACATCCGACGTAGGTCAGGGTTATATCGGAAGCGACGTCCCATCGAATGCAGCCGCGATATGGCCGAAGAGAGCGTTTCCCCAAAGGAGGGACACGGGGATTTGAAAGGGAGTGGAACGACGTATTGTCCATCGGGAGCACGACTAAATGTTTCACGGAAATGTAACTCTGCCGGATCCTGGCAACAAAATTCCTCCTTAGAGGGAACAGTATGTTCGATTTCCCAAAAACGTCGAAGTATTCCGTCGATATCGACGGTTGAATGGAACGAAGAAAGTGTGTTCTCGAGTGAATTGTTTCGAGATATTTCTCCAGTAATAACCCAGCCAAACGAGGTATTTAAAGCGAATGGTGCTCCACTAGAACCGCGAATTTGTCCTCCATTAAATCAGCACCCAAGAGTATATCAATAGGCCCGGTGACATTGAATGTTGGGTCGGCTAATTGCAGGCCATCTAAATGGGTCCACAGTGAAGCGTCCACTATTGGGTACGGTAGATTGGAAGTCAGTTTGGATAAAATATAAGCATCGACGTACAAGGAGCTAGAAGAAACCAGTGAGTGGAGTTGAAGAGATACCTGGCCCTTTGTGAAGCCAGCCTCTAACGATGAAAGACCCAGAATAGGTATTCGAGCATGAGATAGTTTTTGCACTAGTGATTCGAGGACGAAAGAGGATTGTGAGCCCGAATCCAATAGAGCTCGACAGACGACAAGATTTCCTTGGATGTCTTTGATATTCGCCAGTATGGTTGGGAGTATAGTCTGCTTCCGAGAAGGTTTTGTAGACAGATTGTTCAGCAATGGTGAAGCAGACATATTCGAAGGTACTGATACCCGGCGATAAAGGCGAAGTTGGAGTGGGAGTAGGTGATGACCCTTGAGACGGAACGGGCGACTGGCAGATACGGCACCGAAATGTGGATCGACATTCGTTAGACATATGTCCACCTCGAAGACAATTAAAACATAACGACTTCCCTTTTACGAGTTCGCGACGCGAGTTAGTGTTCAAAGAGACAAACTGTGGACACTGCGAGAAGATGTGTGAGCCTTGACATTTTACACAATTAGGCCTAGCTTCGGCGGTATTCTCGGTTAAATGGGAACGGATCGGAATATGGTTTTTCAAACGCGACGACAAACGATTCGGTTCGCATGACTAACGCATTGCATCTCTCTTGTAAGAATTTCAGAAGTTCGTCGATAGTACAGTCATCCCGCGCACCGATATGTTTTGCCCAGGTTTGAGCGGAGTCCTGGTCTAATTTACCGACAAGTAGGTATATTAACAACGGATCGCGACCGGATTTCCTTAACGCACTCAATCCGCGCACCACTTCGTCAGCACCGTCCACGATTTTCCGCAATGTTTGTAGGTTGGTGGAGGTCATGGTAGGGAGCGATAAATACGACCGAATGAATGAATTCACGATAAATAGTTTTTTGTCGTATCGCTCTTCTAACCGTGCCCATGCCTCCAGATACGTTGCGTCGGATATGGAATGTGTGTTAGTAAACTAGCAGCATCATCGCGCAAAAATGATTTAAGGTAGTGAAACTTCTGTGTTGGCGTAAGACAACTTTTGCTGGCAACCGAGCCTACAAACATATCCCGAAACGACGGCCAGTCTTTGTAATTTTCCGAAAAAGATGGGATAACTATTTTCGGCAAATTCACTGTAGAGGTGGTATTAGAAGCAACATTTAATTTTTCGAGAAACGTTGTACCGCAAGTCGTTCGAGAATCGAATCGTTCGGATCTTGCGGGACTTGAGATAGCGGTTGCCGCTCCGTTATAGCACGTGATATGCTGGGGTACGCATTGAAATACTTGGCTTCGTAGTCCCCAAATTCGGGTTATACCTCCGTAGAATTAAAATCACGAATAGCACTGCCTAGAACTAGGTATTCATCATTTAGCGAGCAAAACAATGACCACGATTCATCGAGTTTAACGAGGCGGTGATTCAACAATTCGAGTTGTAGAAGGGTCTATAGATTCGGCAAAACTAGAATCAAGAATATTTTATAAAAAATATAAAGAGAATAATAATAAATTTAAGAATATGTATACGACCTTAATTGCTGGATCCGGCTCGAAGGACCATTTAATGATTTGATAACCGCAACAATTTCCTGGATCGTATCTCGAAAATAAAATACTTTTCACCACACTTCCAATATGTACATATATAAATTCACAACTTCATTTTATATTAATTTTTCTTTCCCCTTCAGGTCACAGTGTGTCTGTCCCCATCCACGGCCAATTTGCAAGTGTCGAGTGTCTCACTCAGCATCATCCACCAAACGCTGATCTTCAACAAAATATGCATTAATTGTTATACGCGAGTGTGCGACAATAGAGAGAACATAAGTTTAAAACAAGAAAGAGAGCCTCACGGGTGGTTAGTGACCGGTGGCTGATGCTGAGTGAGACCCCGGTACAATTGGTATACAATTTAAGCTCAATTTGTTTTCACACAATTTTACGTCTGATAATCCTAAACACAAGTCTTTTATATAATATGTCTTGTCATCCATTGTCGGTTTTTTAGGTGGAGAGAAATACATTTTGGAAGTTATTAGCATGAATCTATCACGTGCAATTGCCGACCTGACTGACTTGTTGCCTAAGGAGTCACGAGTAGACCAATAATCCTTCAGACATGGTAACCGATTGTAACACATGATAAACATGCATCCAACGATAACTTCTATTTCGCCAGCATTCGTTTTAGTAACCTTTTGACGTTTTTTTTTGACTGCTCAAATATGTCAAGGCGTTCATTTGTGCATTGTGCAATATACATGTATACGGATTTGGGCAGCAATTTATGGAAAATGTCCACAATGGATAAGCTGCGGTTCAACTCTGACCATAGATTGCATTGGTAAGATCGGTCACCATTCTTTTAGGGATGAATTTTTTTCCAATCGACGACCATAAAACTGAACCATTATCTATCGGAGCATCAGCTAAGCTCCCTTCTTGAATATCAGTTACAATTTCTTCTTCAGAATCGCCTAAGCTTGCATTTTCTTGACAAGAATCGTCATCCGAAGTAGATCCCTCATTTTCAGTATTTGAGTTTGGTGTATAATCATCTCCACTGTCGGAAGAGAAATCGTCTGTGTCGTCGTTATCACTAAGCCCGTCGTTAATAATCTCCTCAATATCATTTTGCTTAAAACGATGCGACATTGTCTAAATAAAACAAAATAATACTCCTGGATAATATCTGCGTATACATCACTGTTGGTACACATTTGTACCACTAAAAATGACGATGTATTACTCGCCAAAAACCGTTGTGTTAAAAGACGTTGTGGTACAGATTTGGACCAAATAGTATGCAATTTGTGACTTTCATGCATGTTTATACTATGCCCGTCCGATAATTAAAAATATTTTTTTTTTAAATAAATGAACGATTAATTATTTAACTTATATCATGGGGAATTTACTATTTCTGGAAGGGTTTTGTTTTGAAAAGTTTGTATTTTTTGTGCAATCGTTTCTTTGTATAACCCCATAATTGGATATTATATGTCCAGACGCATTTTAGTATCTGATTATAAAATAAGATTTTATTCTCAATAGACATTTCCGACTTACATCCTAACAACCAATAGAGATTTCTGTACCTAATATAGATATATTAGATATGTGCTTTTTTCACATGTTCATTCCATTTCAGTTTAGCATCCAGATTCATGCCCAGAGAGCTGTGTTAGAGGGAACTAC
Organism: Merodon equestris; assembly: GCA_958301585.1. Lineage (NCBI taxonomy): Eukaryota > Metazoa > Arthropoda > Insecta > Diptera > Syrphidae > Merodon > Merodon equestris. The sequence continues at coordinate 123,568,218 of OY284413.1, forward strand.
TTGATTGATAACGAGGGGAACACTCGTTATTTTTTTATTTGTAAAGTTGATGTGGATGGACTTTGACTCATTAAGTTTAATTTGCTATTGGCGGGTCAAATTATATATTTCAATAACTTGTCACTTGAATATATCTGCTTATATTTCCTGAAGTTCAGGAAACTCTATACCATAGCAAGTTCCAAAGAATCTATTTGCTATACAAGTAGTATCTTATAGTACTGTCTAGGTAAATTCAAATGAACTTTATATTCTAACCCCTATGCCAAAATTTATCAAAAGCCTGTGGAATGTCCAGGAATACTGGAGAACAAATTCGTTTTTCTTGTTCTTTTTCTATAACATTTGTTATACGATGCACTTGGTCTCTTGTTGAGTGCTTTTTTCTAAACCCAAGCTGGTGGTTCGGGATGTTCTATGATTCTGTCTAGTGCTTTGAGAAGTAGTTCTTGAAAAGTTTTGATAATCCCGGCAAAATTGAGATATACCTACATTTTTTTTTATTAATTCGTGCAGGTTCAAGAGTGTACGCTCTTATAGTCTTTGTCACACAACCTGGACGGGGTGCAAATGGTTTGTGTCGAAGATGTTCGTTCACTACTCTCCGGGGGTGTTTGTAATAGATAGGATGTGAAAGATTTGACTGAATTTGCGTTGGTTGTAGTTCACAATAAGTCTTTTGTTTCCATGTCATAAATGTATTATATTGGAAATGCACACAGAGTATGAATTTTGGAGTGATCTTATGTTGCGAGTGTTATGCCTTCGTCAGAACTTTTTGATCATCTCTCATTCACAACTGAAACTATTGCACAGTTTTTCCGTATAGGAATTGTTCTTGACTATGGACGGATTTGAACTACAGACCTCCGGCTCAACAGTCGGTGATGATTGCCATTGCACCACGACCACCCCATGAAGTAACTTCTAATAGAAGCTTGCCTTGTTTAGGTATAACAATAATTTCTACTCTCTTCCATTGATGTGGAATATATCTTTGTCTAAAACATGCATTAGTTATAAGCTTGAGTTTTAATAATGCAATAAAGGGCAGTGGAAAATGTTTGAATACATTTGAATGATGCTTTGAAGAAAGTTTTACTTTCTATTTTGTGTCAATGATCTATTTATCGTCAGATGTTTTCAAAGACCTCTTGCGCTTGAGGTTTTTTAAGTATTTTGCATAGCCCCAGGATGGATTCTGGTATTGCCGTTTGCATCTTTGGACCAAACCTGAAAATATCAAAGGCTCTGGGAACGAGTCTCAATACTTTCCAATCCGAATTATACGCCAGCCTGGCGTGCGTCAAAATAAATTTAGAGACTGGCTTAAGAGGTATAACTATCAATATACTCTCAGACAGTCAGGGAGCGCTTAAGGCTCTAAGCTGGTATAGCACTCAAAAAATACGAAATCGCCGACCAACTCGGTAGAGTTTCCTGCGGAATCCCCAAGTCGAAGATTAATTCTGGCTTAGACAATTGGGAAAATCGCATTTGGAACAGCGTTCAAGGACTCCGACAATCGAAAGATTTAAACGGCCCCTGAACAAACACTCTATTAATATTATTAAATATGAGTCGATATCAGAAGACTGGTGAGCTACCTTTCGGGACACTGCAGTCTGAGATATTATCTCAGCAAAATTAACTTCTCATCTTAAAGCGAATGTTGACTCTTTCTTGAGGACGAGGAAACTGCAAAGCGCATACTATGTGAATGTGCTGCCCTCTGCCAAGAAGGAAGCGTATCCTCCTCAAGATATATTATGACTCCTGAGGGAATCATCTCACCTCCTACGAGAAACATCCTCAACTTTGTTAAGAAAGTAGAGGAATTCCTCGTCTAATCGGCTAGCAGGCACAATCGGTCTACATTTGTGGCAGTGCCCCATGCTATATTTTAGCAATTTAAAAAAAGAAAAAAAAATGTTTTACAGCCTTTCAGAGAGAATAGTTTGTTCGTCGGTCAGCGGTTAGATTAGAACGGTATTTTCTTAGAGTTCTATTTTTAAATTAAACGATTTTTTTTTTAAATATGTAAGGATGTCTTGTCATTTTCTGTGACCTTTTCTCTTTACTATTTTAGTATTAGTTCCCTAATTTCCATGGGATATTTAATCAATTCTTGTTTTTTCTGTTGGTAGATCGGTATACTTTCTTCTGCTACCTGTTGTATATCGGCAACGAAAAGTTCCACTTCAATATCAATATTTATTGTAACCAGCAGCGATATATTTAAATTCAATAAATCCTTCGAGTAATTCTCTGAATTTGCACCAATTACTTATTTTGTTGGTAAGTTTTATGTTTTTTACCTGCTCTATTGACACGCCATTGATCATTACTCATTATTATTACTGGTGTATATTCCGATGACAGATCATCATTGCTTTTAACTTACTTCGTCCTGCTTTGTAAAGCTTCCTGCCTTTTGTTGTTATTAATCTTGAATGTGCTGAAATCACTTCCAATAATAAAGTTGTGGCCTAAGGTTTGAACAAGGTCATTAAATTCTTCCTCTTTGGGTGCTTGGCAAGGCGGTATATGGCAGCCATTTTAAATTTCCTATTTTTAGTCGCAATATTTACTGTCGCTACTTGTTTTGCTATTTTTGCAAATTCATAAGGTTCCAATATACTTTTGACAATTAGTTTAGTTTATTTCATCAATTGATATTTAAATCTGCTGATTACAAGAAAAATGTGAATAGAGATACATTGAACTGATAATTTATAACTAATTTTACTTATAACAACTACATTATTTATTACAATATAATAATATGACAATTGACTAGATTTTTGAACAAATTATAGCTTTAAAATATTCTCTTTCCATGCAAAGGTCAGTTTCACTGCAAACAGAGTTAAGTAATTTCAAAGGACGCGATATGGGTTCATTAAATCCATAGTTCGACCTGTGAAAAGGGACGAAAAATCAAACGGGAACATTAAACCAGATGGACAGTAGTTCACTAGAGTTTACTCGATTGTCAAAAATGCCTTTAATAGATTATATACACTGACAAATTCTTCGAGATTCAAGTGATTTCATATTTATAAGAGCACATCTTTAAAAAAAAAAACAAAGTTTTAAGGGTATATACATCTTTAAAATTGGACGAGTTTCGTTTTAAAAAAACCCAACATAGTATTGCCTTTAGAAACTATATACTCGATATGAATTTAAAGGTAAATATTGAGTCAAAAAACACCCCAAGGTCTTTCACAACGTCGACACGAAAAAGTTGTTCATTATAAAACAAATAATTAAATGCAACCAAAGAAGATGATCTAGTTGCACTAAATACTTTGCATTTCGAGAAGTTTAACTCAAGATGGTTTATATTGCACCAAATTAAAAAGTTATCATTATCAGTTTGCAACTTACAACAGTCCATAGGAGAAAATACATCAAGAAAAATTCTAAAGTCATCAGCATACATCAAGCAGCGGCTGTAGTTAATAATTTCGGGTAAATCATTTATAAAAAGTATAAATAAATTAGAACACTACTTCCCTAGGCACTTTCATTTGGATGGGGAGAGTAGTAACAGCTGTTCTTAGGAATTCTAATATTTGCTCCCTGCGTGAAGTGGGTTTCAGAGGTTAGCTAAACATCAATGTGCCTCGTGCAGGGACGGGTTAAGAATATCCCTGCAGCGATACCTATCGCTTGTCGTAAAAGGCGACTAAACAAAGGTAAACAAAAATCACATCTAGGCAATTTAGAAAACACCAAGGTGAGCCTAGGGACACATATACCACCATTAAACTGCCCCACAAGTGTGCATGCAAATCAGTGGGTTGACACGACTGGAGATCACCGGTGTTGTAAGAGTAAGATCAATCAAAAAAAAATAAAAATCTGGAGCATGCCCGTGTCAAAAAGGAGGGGAAGAAAGAAAACGGTCAAACCGTAGCATTATGGAAAAGAACGCTAAAAGGAAAAGCACTACCCCGCCAGGCACTACTAATGGTCGTGATCCTGGGACGAGCAGCAATGCTCGGGTCAATGCAACGGCGTAAGCCACACTTAAGAGTCGCGAGTTGGAACGTTGGAAGCATGAGTGGGCGCAGCAATGAGCTTGAAGAAATGATGGTTAGAAGGCGAGTAGACATCCTGTGCGTACAAGAGACGAAATGGCGAAACACCGGTAATCGGGCACGTTTGTTGGACGTTAAAACAAAAGCCTACAAGATGTTTTACTATGGATTGGAACAAGAAAAAAACGGAATCACCATCATCCTTGCGGCAGAGTTACTTGGCAACGTCTTAACCATTTCAAAGTCCAGTGACCGTTTGATGGCTCTCAAATTGGTGATGCATGGTGAGGTGTGGAACATCGTAAGCGCATATGCCCCTCAAGTAGGATGCGAACAAAAAGAAAAAGATGCATTCTGGCCAGATTTCCACAACCTTGTCAAAATCATCCCAAAGGAAGAGCTTTTGTTTGTTGGGGGAGATTTAAACGGACATGTCGGGAAGACAAGCGAAGACTATGAAGGCTACCACGGAGGGCTGGGATACGGCACCAGGAACTCTTCAGGTGAAGATATCCTAAACATGTGCAAGTCGTACGGTCTTATAGTGCTAAATACCATGTTCGTCAAACAAAGCCGGCACCTGATCACTTATAGCAGCGCCGGAAATGAAACTCAAATAGACTATCATTTGGTATCCAGTTTCATGAAGCCACGAGTTAAAGATTGCAAAGTGATCCTGGGAGACGCGATCGCCCCTCAACACCGTCTCCTCCTGACCGAATTTTTTATGGAGGCGAGTAAGAAGTCAAAGCAGCAAACGAAGGTGTTTGAGAGAATCAAGTGGTATAAGCTGGATAAAAGAAAAGGCGAAGCTTTTATTACCAGCATGAAAAACTACTTCTTTTCCATTATCGATGAGGTCGGTAATGAGGAGTGCAGAGCACAAGACATGTGGCCTGGAGAAAGCCAAATCACTGCTCAGAACATCTAAAGGCCCCTGCCAACACGCAAAAGAAACCTGGTGGTGGACAGACGAAGCCAAAGCAGTGATACACGAAAAGAAAATGGCTTTCCAAGCTTGGTCGAGGTGCTCTTCTACTAATAGAGAGGAAAAAGCTCGCCGTGAAAAGGTATATAGATGTTGCAAAGGTATCGCGAAGAAAAAATGCGCCGAATTCAAAGCGAAAAGCATGGAAGGCCTCTATCAGGATTTGGAAGAAATATCGTCTTCCGCGTCTGACAGGAACCAGGCTACCCAGGAGCTTCGACAAAACAATTTGAACAAAGGAGCAAATATCTTTAAGATAGCCGCCCAGAGAAGAAGAAATGCTCAGGAGATTCGTTTCCCAAAGTTTATTAACAATGCTGAAGGCCAACTCCTTGTGGAAGACGAAAAAATTCTCCACAGATGGCGACAGTATTGCGAGGAACTTCTGAACGAACAGTTTCCCCGAGTGTACTTTCCAAGAGCCACCCCGAATCATGCCGAAATATCCGACATCACAGTCGAAGAAGTTCGGTACGCGATTAAAAACTCCAAGAAAAGAAAAGCTGTTGGGCCGGACGGGATACCCTCTGAGTTCTGGAAAAGATGGGAGACATAGGGTCTAGATGGGTCATGGTTCTTATCTCCAAACTTATGAGAGGCGACACTATGCCTAATCAATGGAGGGAAAGCTATCTTCTTCCTTTGCACAAAGAAAAGGGTGATACGCGAAATTGTGATAACTACCGTTCTGTCAAGCTGATGTCGCACACCATGAAGATCGTTGAACGGGTATTAGATAGCCGACTGCGGAAAATAATACGACTATCTGATGACCAGTGCGGGTTTGTCTCGGGTAAATCAACAACAGATGCAATCCAAAGTATAAGGATCATGATGGAAAAGCATCGTGATTCTTCAAAGGACTTGCATATGGTGTTGGTTGATTTCGAGAAGGCCTTTGACCGGCAACCAAGAGATCTTTTATGGGTAGCGCTAAGACAAAAAGGAGTTCCAGAAACCTACGTGCGAGTGATCATGGACATGTACAAGAGAACAACGACAAGAGTAAGATGCACCGCAGGAGTCACCGAAGAGTTCGCAATCAAAGTCGGTGTACACCAAGGGAGCGCCCTCAGCCCATTGCTTTTTATAGCAGTCCTTGATTGCTTGCTTGAAGGAAAGGTGACGGACCCCAATGTGCACCAGCTATTCTTTGCTGACGATGGGGCCATTATAAGTGATGATCAGGCGTCCCTACAACGAGCACTTGATGTGTGGGTGGACATTTTTGAGGGACACGGGTATCGTATTAGTTCAAAGAAGACAGAGTATCTGTGCTGCCCGTTCTCTGACCCTCATCAGCCTATTCCAGACATTTATTTGAATGGAAGAGTGCTTCCCAAGTGTGAAAAGATTAAATATCTGGGATATATGATTAATAGAGAAGCAACTTGTGATGACGACATCAAACATCGCGTAAGCGTAGGGTGAGAAGAAGCTAAACATCAATGTCTTCAATTTTCATAGAAATTCAAAGATGTGTTCGAGTAGATTATTTGCATTCTAGGTTTCGACTTTAAGATTACTAGTGGTCGCACAACGGTCGAAATTCGACCATAATTAGTTTAACTTATAATTAAATAAAATATTAAGGTTTTATTGTCAAAGACTATACTTCTATAATCAAAGATTTCGCCAAGGCTAGACTGTTAATTTGCCTATTTTTTTCAAACAAATTACATGAAATTAAAATAAAAAAATCTAAAAAATAATTAAAATAAAGAATTTTTTTCTTGAATCTTCCCACACATAATGCAAAGGAATTTCAATATACTTGTATTCTCGTGCTGATGGATCTGATCGATTTAATTCAAAAAATGCTAATAATTTTGTGTGTCTTACATTTTCAATTACTTGACGTTCTTGCCCTTCTCGAAAGTAAACATTCTGTCGTCGCGGTAAATGAATATCAAGTCTGATGATAACATGTGACTGAAAATGCATTGCTAATTCATAGATTAGCCATATAGCTTCAGTTGATCCAACATAACGACCAATTAAAAAAATTGTAACTTCATTAATTTCTATATTTTGGCCTTTTTCATTTCTCCCAGAATTTAATCAACGTACGCACTGTCATAGCCTTTATACACGTATTTATAAATGTATTTGACGCTTTTGACTGTAGTACATACTTCAACATTTATATGGCAATTAAATTTGGCAAGTAAATATGGATTGTAAGGTACAACGTACTGATTGTCAAGACAACTACCACGAACTTTTGCATGCGTACCATTATCACGCCTTCTGTATAATGGATATCCATTTAACGATTCACATGTGAATTCATTAAATCGTTTTGGATAATCTTTTATACATTTTCCATCTCTCATACATACAGAATTAGGATTAAGTACTCCGCATGGACCATGCATCATGTGTTTTACAACATATTCATGTAATGTTGGATGTGTTTGAATGTTAGGAATCTCCGCAGATACAACTTTATCAATATCGATAGCATTAACAATTTTATCTTGCTCATTTAAAGTGAGTAAAATGTGAGCATGAGGTAATCCTCTTTTTTGAAATTCAATTGTATAAATGAGTGCTTCAACTTTACCAAAGATATTTTTTTGTATAAGGCCTCAATTAATGCTTTCAATTTTGATTTGAATACACGCACAATAATATCAAAATTATAAAATGAAATTAGCAGTTTCACCTACACCAATATTGTTAACTATTTCCCGCCAGCTTGGATTGCAAGTCATTGTAATAAATAAAGAAGGTTTTCCGAAATGTTGTACAATTAACATTGCATCTAAATAATTCTGATACATATTTCTTGGAATGACTTATTAAAATTACTCTACGGCCAACATTACTGGCATTGATGTTCGATTCTAAGTAGTCTGTTAAATTGTTGTAAACTTCAGACCTAAGAATCGTTTGATTTTGTCGGATGAAATGTAATCGTGAGCCCTCTATTCTCACACACATATCAACTATCCACTGCAGAAATAGTTTTTGTGAATGGTGTAACATGCTGAAATCTTTTCTAACTGCAAGTCGATAGGCTGCATAGTGAAGCATGGTTAATTTATTTCTGGGCGCTCTTGAATTAGATATAGTTGGTGCATTATGAGAAATATTGATATGCCACCCAGCATCGCCGTTTGGAATAAGTAGTGGATACGCTAAAGGATCTAATGATGAATCCAAAACTGAGATATTTTTAATGATACCATTAACTTTTGAAAATGAAATCATATTTCGTTCAAAAGGTGGCTCACTATCAACTGTACTAAATATAACTGCTACATCAGTTTGAACTGAATCATTGAAACGGCGTAGATCTAAATCATGATTTACTTTAATGAACATACAAATTTCTTTCTTTTGATTTTCAACTCTTTGACAATGATTTTTCATTGCAATGAATGACCGAACAAAAGGATTACTGCGTTCCAATTCGAGAGAAATTTCGCGCATTATGTTGTTGTTACATGTTTGATTAAAATGCTCTTGTAATCTATAATTGATATCTGTGCCAACATAATAAAAATATAAGTGCGCATAACATGGTGAGCGACCATATGCAGCAGTAATTGGATCCGATCTGTGATAAAAAACATCATGTATTTTGAAATGATACACTCCACTTGTAACTGCCTCGGGAACTTTAGCTTCTGAGCTAACCATAGCAAATGATGAATTGTATTTGTATTTGTACATATTTGCGAATATTTTCAAAATAATTTTTTGACTTACTTTTTTTTGAAGGTTCATTTGAAATAGGTCCATCATACAATGATTTAAAGTATTCATTTTGACTTAAGGGCGGTAATATTGCTTTACCCTTATGACAACATGAAGTGAATGCAGTTCTGTCACCTAAAGTGACTTCAAATTCAAAATGTTGCGCATTGCAAAACCTGCATTCTAAATCCATTAATTCACAATCATAACTATAAAAAGCTTTTGGAATGACATTTCGTGCACATTTAAATGTATCTCTAAAATTCACTTCTTCATTCTGTATTGTAACACTAATTGAATTTTCGTTATTATTATTATGTGTCCGCGAATATAGATTCCTTCTTCTTTGTCTCTCACTCCGAACCGTTAATGTTCTATGTCGAGGCATACCAAAAGTAGAAAAAAACTTTCATGAAATTACTGAAATCGAGAAGAGAAAAAGATTTTAGTAGCCACCACAATAGTAAAAAATACAAATTTTACCCTTATGACAAAATGAAATGAATGTAGTTCTGTCACCTAAAGTGACTTCAGAGTAGAACAATAGACACTGGTTGACTACTTAGGTTTAATATAATATATAGATAGACGAAAGTGTATATATGCGTGTGTGTGTCATATACATGGTAGTGTGTGTAATGTTTTATTTATTGATTTAATGTATTTTTTATGCATAATTTTAAAAAAATATTAGCATTCAGCACTCCTTCTTTATATAAACTATAAGTGTGCGAAATTTCATACTCCTCCGTCCACGCAATTGTCGTAAAAAGGGGTACAAAGTTTTTGCTTCACGTATTAATATATAGATTAGCATTCAGCACTCCTTCTTTATATAAACTATAAGTGTGCGAAATTTCATACTCCTCCGTCCACGCAATTTTCGTAAAAAGGGGTACAAAGTTTTTGCTTCACGTATTAATATATAGATTAATCATTATTATTTTATTGATTTTTTCTCTGTGGAAACATTTTTACTTTTATTTTGATTATCCAATCTATAAAAGATATAAAAAGGAAAAAAAGGAATCCAATCTATAAATAAGAGCAACAAGCAGTTCTTTAGGCGATATTTCATCGTCTCTATTTCTAACAATTTGAGAATACGGTATTCGTAACTGGCGTGTTCGTGTTTTTGTTTCTATCAGTATTTGTTTTTTATCTACTTTCATATTCTCAGCATTTTAGCATTTTTTTTTTTTTTTTTTTTTTTTTTTTTTTTTTTTTTGTTGCAGGCTTCTACTATCTGCTGGAGCTGGAGCACTCAGACACAAGTATTGGTCCATTGTACTACCACACAGACACCTTGTATTTTCCCCGTTGTCCGGAGAAAAGTGAGGAGGGGCTTCAGTGATGTTGAGGCTAAGAGATTCGGCACCCACCACGTCGGCCCCAAGGGTGCGCCACCGTGCACGAGCGAAGGCAGGACAGTCGCAGAGAAAGTGTTCCGCTGTGTCGTCCTCCTCGCAACAAGCAGCACAGGTAGGCGTTTCACTGATGCCAAGCACGTAGAGATGCCTGGCAAAAGTGTACTAGCCCGTAATGACGCCCGTTAGCCTTCTGCAGTCATTTCTCCTTAAGGATAAGAAGAATGTTGCGGACTTTTTGCAGACGTCAGGGCGTACGCGCTTAGTCATCCTGCATCCTGGATATTCCCTCCATCTGCGACTGTGTACGTTAAAGACCCAGTCATTGATGTCAGATTTGACCGTGGAAGCAGGTAGACCTAAGGCGGGTTCAGGTCCTGAGAAACTCTCCTCTGAGCCTCATCTAGCGAATTCATCGGAGATCTCGTTTCCTGGGATTCCAGAGTGACCTGGAACCCATACAAGCCTAAGTGAATTTAGTCTTCCGACCTTGTTCAAAAAGGTCATGAGTTCATGCACTAGTTTGGAGTTGGATAGAGGATTGGACACAGCTTTGAGTGCAGCTTGGCTGTCACTGCAGACACATATGTTCTTTCCCCTCCATCTGTGTTTCACAAAATAGTGCATGGCCATTAGGATTGCGTAAGTCTCCGCCTGGAAGACAGACGCATATTTTCCTAACGAGTACTGCAGTCGAATGTTTTCGTGCTCAAATAAAACTCCAACGCCGGATCCCTGCCCAGACCTGGAGCCATCTGTGAAGATGCGAAGACATTATATTCCAGGTTCAGTGTCTGGCCAAAGCCAGTCCTGACGCCACGGAAATGTGACTGTGTAGTTATAGCGCAGTAGGATGGCAGGTGTCATTCCTCTGTAGGCGAGAAATAGTTTTCAGTGCACACCCTCTGATATATATTTCAAGGGGTGGAAGATTCATCATAGCATCTAGAGCAGCTCCCGGTGTGCTGGGGAAAGCCCCCGTGCAGCTGAGACAGACCGCTCTTTGGAGTTTGGTGAGTGAAGCCACAGCGTGTTTGCGTGTTAGCCTGCTCCACCAAACAACCGATGCATATGAGATTATCGGTCTTACCATTGCCGTGTAGATCCAAAGGACCTTTTTCGGCGATAAGCCCCATGTTTTGCCAAAGGCACCTTTGCATTGCCAGAAAGCTGACAGCGCTTTGGTGGTTTTGGACTCACCATGTTTTGACCAAAGAAGTTTGTTATCTAGAATGACTTCCAGATACTTAGCTTCCTTGGATATCGGGATGGGAATGCCTTTTAGCACCAGCTGAGTAATGCCAGTTGTTTTCCTCCTTCTCGTGAAGAGAATGACATCGGTCTTAAGAGAATTAACCGACAGCCCATTTCTCGTGCACCTGTCTTCGATCACGTCTAGCGCCGCCTGCGCTTTAAGACAGACATTCGCTAAACATGAGCCGACAGAGAGAACAGCAACATCATTCGCATAGGCCTGGGCATAGATTCCAGAGGCATTGAGAGCATCTAGCAGAGAGTCGACCACCATGCACCATAACAGCGGAGACAAGACGCCACCTTGCGGGCAGCCCCTGTTTACTCCAGACTTGACACATTGTTCGAGGCCTGTATCAGCGATCAATGTCCTGTGCACAAGCATTGCTTTGATCCACAAAACCAGTGCTTCATCTACGCCATGCCGTCTGGCAGCGTTACACATGCTGTCGAAAGTAGCATTATCAAAAGCTCCCTCAATGTCGACGGAAATGCCTAGTACGTACTCTTTCCTTTCGAGAACGCATTCAATTCTCCCAACTAGGTTTTGAAGCGCAGTCTCGCAGGATTTTCTGCGCTGATAAGCATGTTGCATGTCCGACAGAGGATGCATTCGAAGGGCAACTTTGCGCACATGCAACTCTACTAATCTTTCCATGCTTTTCAGCAGGAATGATGTTAGACTTATTGGTCTAAAATTCTTGGCTAGCGAGTAATCTTCTTTGCCTATTTTGGAAATAAAGACCACTTTCACCGCGCGCCAAGGAATAGGTATACAGGCAAGTGCCAGGCTAGCAGTGAAAATTCTTTTCAGAGTAGGAAGCAGTTGTCTTATAAATACCTTTTTGCAGCATAACGGGGTATATCCCATCAGTGCCCGTCGACTTAAAGCCGTCGAAGGATGCCACAGCAAATTCAATGGCCTCAGTAGTTGCCACGCGTGACGCAACATACCAGCTACGCCAAGTTGTTTTCATCGTTTCAGTCGCAGTTTCCAATGAAGGAGTGTGCAACGAGCCGATGGCAGTCTGATTTCCCGGAAATTTTTTTTTTTTTTTTTTTTTTTTTTTTTTTAGAGGAAGGGGAAATCTTAAAAAAGATACTGATGATCCGAGTAATCAGTATGCCGGGTTTTTACCGACTAAAACCGCCTCCCACATGATTGCAATCTAGTCACTTGGACTAATAAGCAATTTTAAGCTGATATATGGTATTTTTCGTTCCAAAAGTTCCGCCCATTAGCGTCTTTTGACAGATGATGTGATGTACTACTTTTGCATTTCTTAGTATGGATGGTTCTTTTATCTATACCAATTCGAATGGCTTTGTCCTTTTGAGCCTTCTCACGATGTTTGCGTTGTCTAAGAGTTGTACTATCTCGGTGTTTGGGTGTGATTTCCCGGAAAATGGATCTGAAACAGTAAACTGAAAGTTTCTGCTTCAGACTCGGTGAAGGTACCATCACACTTTTTGAGTACATCCAGCTTTGTCGATTTTCCTCGTTTGAGGACTTTAACCAACTTGCTGGTCGCGCTCAGGGATTTGATCTCTTCGCAGAAGGACTTATAGGAATCATTCTCCGATTTTCGAATAAGCTTCTTATATTCCTTCTGCTTCGATCGTTATTTATTCCAGTCATCTTCCGAGTTCGATTTAAGCGATCTGTTCAGGAGACTTCTGGCTTCCCTACGAAGACATTGGAGCTCAGCGTTCCACCAGGGAACCGGCTTCCTGTTGGGAGGTTTTTTGACAGGACATGATAGGGGAGATCCCGCACTTCAATTGGAATTCGATGTATCTATGGTCTGACAGCGTAACATCTGGTGAGACTCTTCAGTTAGTGATGGCCTTCACATGTCTGTTAGATAGGGTTAGGTCAATCACTTCCTGTCGTCTCGCCGTCACAAAGGTTGGTTGAGAGCCAACATTGTCAGACGAAAGAATGGAGTTTAAAAGATGGTCTCCTCTACGGTTGCATTTGCTGCTGCCCCAAACTGTATTTTGAGCGTTAGCATCACAACAGATGATGAGTCCAATCCTTATGGCTTCACAGTACTCTACGAGTTCGGAAACCGCCTTAGGTGGCGGGGGTAGTACCGAGTCGTAGGGGAAGTAAGCAGACGCCGCGACGTGTTCAATTTCTCCGTGCGCTTTGTAGCTAACTTTCGCAGCCACCAGATCTCGACCACAGAATTGACCAAGTTTGGTTGCCGATAGCGTGTTCAATATGATGAGGCAGACCCTGGGCCTTTCGGATCGCTCATCATAAAAGATTGTAGCATCACATATACCACCAAGACCAGACAGGCGTTTGTTCCACACCCATGGTTCCTGAATGGATACAATGTGATGATTTGTACTACTGCATGCAATTCTGCTACTTAGAAGAGCAGTAGCAGCCTTACAATGCTGTAAGTTAAGCTGAGTAGAAATCATAGGTTCATACTGCGGAACACGTTCCATCCTTCGACTACTTGACATCAAAATGGAATAAAATCCTACCAAGGCCGAAGTAGGGACGTGAGTCGTACGCAGATTTCAGGGCCTCAACAGAGCCGTTGTCCAATCCCACAACCAGAGTGAAGCCCTCTTTTTTCAGAGAGTTCTTTTTCTCCTTGTAGGAATAGACTGTCCAGGCTCTCGTGTCGAGTCCCGGGTTCTGCGCACGTAATCGCGTCAGCACTTTCAGCTTGTTTCCGGGTTTTCCCGAAATCCAGCAGATGGCGCGCGTTAATTTCGGGAGACTAACTACTTGATAAGTACTAGTTCCCAGAGGGGGGATTTTCGGCACCATGCTCCTGATCCAGGCAGATGTCTGCTTTGGGAACAGCTCACCACGAAGGTACCATTCATCAAAGCAGACCTCTCAGCCTGAATACAAAAGCCTGTTGCTAAAGCTAGCTCCAGTAGATGATCCTCGCAGTGTTGGCAATCTGTGCTGGTCATTCTGCTGTCACTGCCAGGCTTCCCTATCCTGACCATTTCAGAGGAGATGGCTGCCTCTTTGTAGGAGAGGTGCTTGTCTCGACTCTTTACGGTCACTTGTGTTTCCTTTCCAGAGGAAGGGGTTTTTTTGTATGGAGTGCTCGCCTCGGATGAGCAGCCTTTGGTCCTCTCCGTCTTCAGGTTTTTGCTTTGATCTTTGTTGATCGCCGCATCTGCCTTTGGACTCCGATTTCCCACCGCCACATCAGAGGAGGGGACATCATGTTCTCTCTCCCCAGCAAGGTTGTCCCCGGTGGCCATCTTCCGTTTGCGAGCGCTCTTACCTTTTTCGGTTCGACCTCCTGCTCCCTTCCGACACCGCTTTCGAACAGCTCTGCCAGCTTGAGGGTTGTTGTGATCCAAGACCGCTTCGCCTTCTGCGATCAGAGTCTGCTTGCCAGCATCATCACCTTTTTCATAACAGGGCCCTGAACACCTCCAGCTCCGTCAGTTTTGGAACTTGGCACGCTCTTGTTGGTAGTTTGACCGTCACCAATAAGAGGAGGAGTGTTTGAGGCGCATGCCGAAAGTGCTGGCATGCTTGTGCCTCCAGCAACAGCCTTTACTAGCCGCCGACGTTTTCTGCGCTGCGCGCCGGCAAGAAGTGTGGGATCTGCAGGTGAGAGGGTCGGATGGGTTTCGGTAGGGGATACCTCCGCCGATCTAATCCTCTTACCTGCCTTTCCCAGAGGTTCGCCTTCAATCTTCGTGCATTCGGCTGTGCCAGCCTCTTTGCACGATTTTCGGGCACGCCTCTTTCTCCTTCTTTTTGGGCACTTAGCAGTGCAATCTACAATATGTCCCAATTCTGGGGCTCTTTCAAACTTGGCGGTTTCCCGTGCCGCGCCATCATCGGTGTCGCCTCTGTTGGTTGCACCACTCACGCTCAGTCCAACCTGGTGGTCGGACAATGAGCCGCAGGAGTCGGTGTCGTTCCGGGCTGCCGGAAAGTTGAGAATGACTGGTGTGGCCTCCAGAATCCTTGCCCCGCCCGCGATCAGGGAGATCGAGTGGATTTCCGCTATTGCGGGTGCCACCTGGAGTATTTCCCTCCATTTCGTTGTCCATTCATTCATGATTAACTCGGTTCTACGGGTCTTAGTTCGAGGTCATTGACCTCTTAAGCCCCTCCGCCGCGACAAGGCGCAGGAAGAGCGAAGGGGATAAAATAAATCTCAGCATTTACTTTGCTTGTTGCCTGCTATTATTTGCAATTATGTTTTGTTGGTGATCACTAGTAACCTTGTATTCCATTTGTTGATATTCTTTCGCAACTGGACATCCTCTGTAGCTTGTAACCTTGGGAGTTAATATATTTCCTTTCTCATCTTCTTTTAGTGAACAGCCATTTGTGTGGTGTTTTCCTTCACATTTAACGTACGCAAAATCCCTTTTGCAGTAGCTTTGGGTATGCCCGCAAGCTTGACATCGTTTGCTTTGAGGTATTGAGTTGAGACTTCTTTGTAATGACACCATCTTAACAACAATTTCTAATATTGATTCCATCGCGTATACCTTTTAAACATCTTGTTGTGAAAGGTAAGTATAAAAAGAAATAATTTTTTAGTTTTTGCTATTAGTTCCCCATCTTTACCTTTTATTCTTTCCTTTTTAATTAAATTTTTAGCTTCCAAAATGTTTTTATTGATTAGGGTATCGACAATATTGTGGTCATCACACGCGAAGCGAAAACCTCTGGCTACTAAATGGTTTCGTAGCCTTATTTTCATCTGAGTGCCATTGGAGCTTCGTCAGTTCACCCGTGATTTCCCTTAAAGTGTCGCTATCATCGACATACCTCTATATTTTTCAATAGGTGCCGGAAATAAGACATAACCAGAAAAGAAGGGAAAAGCCGAAGGCAGGATGGATGAGGGTAAACCTCTGGAGAAATCAGTTAACAGGGTTATCGTCAGCGGTTAATGAAGGCATGCGTCTCTAATATTTTTCCTCTTACTGCCGGGAATCTTTTCCCGAATAAGATCTTGTTAGGTTCCCAAGCTGACGGAATTGAAAGCGTTCAGTTGTGTGCTATGGCCGACCGTCGATAAAATTAGTGATGCTGACAAGCAGATTCTGAAGCGAAAGACAAAGCTGTTTTGGATTCCAACAACCATCAAACTGGCAAAGCTGGCAGAAGTTCGAACTGAAAATGGTAAGAACGTTCGCAAACGGAAGAAGGCCGCAAAAGACAGCCTTGGGAGAGAAAATACGATGTCTCCCCCTCCGACGTGGTGGCAGGCAATCGAAGTATTAAGGCAGATGTGGTGATCCAAAAGATCAAAGTATAAACCAAAAGACGAAGAGAAACAAAGACTGATCCTCGGAGACAGACACTTCACAAAACAAAACCCTTTCCTCTGGAAAGAAGACCCCAATAAGCTCAAAGAGTCGAGAGAGGCACCTCTCCAACAAAGTGGCGGTAATCTCCTCTAAAAAGGTCAGGATAGGGAAGGCTGGCAGTGACAGTAGAATTACCATCGCAAATTATAAACACTACGAGGATAGTCTATTGGAGTTCAAGTAACAGGCTTCTGTTATTCGGTCTGAGAAGTCTGTTCTGACGAATGGTACCTTCGTAGTAAGCTGTTCCTCACAGCCGACATCTACCTGAATCAGAAGCAGGGCGCCGAAAATCCCTTTCCTGGGAACTACTACCTATCAGGTAGTTAGTCTCCCAAAATAGACGCGCGCCATCTGCTGGATTCCGGGAAAACCTGGAAACAAGCTGAAATTGCTGACGCGACTACCTGGACAGACTCGACACGAGGGTCTGGACTGTCTATTCCTACAAAGAGAAAAAGGGCTCTCTGAAAAAAGAGGGCTTCACTCTGGTTGTGGGATTGGACAACGGCTCTGTCGAGACCCTGAAATCCGCGTACCACTCACGTCCCTACTTCGGCCTTGGTAGGATTTTATTCCATTTTGATGTCAAGTAGTCGAAGGATGGGACGTGCTCCGCAGTCTAAATCTATGATTTTCACTCTGATTAATCTACAGCATTGCAAGGCTGCTACCGCTCTTCTCAGTAGCAGAATTGCAAGCAGTAGTACAAATCATCACATTGTATCCGTTCAGGAACCATGGGTGGGGAATAAACGCCTGTGTGGTCTTGGCGGTATATGTGATGCTACGATCCTTTATGATAAGCGATCCGAAAGGCCTAGGGTCTGCCTCATCATGTCGAACACACTATCGGCAACCAAACTTGGTCAATTCTGTGGTCAAGATGTGGCCGCGAAAGTTAGCTGCAAAGCGCACGGAGAAATTGAACACTTCGTCGTGGCGTCTGGTTGCTTCCCCTACGACTCGGTACTGGCCCCGACACGTAAGGCGGTTTCTGAACTCGTAGAGTACTGTGAAGCCAGAAAGATTAGACTCATCATCTGTTGCGATGCGATGCTAACGCTCAAAATACTATATGGGGCAGCAGCAAATGCAACCGGAGAGGAGACCGTCCTTTAAACTTCATTCTTTCGTCTGACCATATCATCAACAATGTTGGATCTCAACCAACTTTTGTGACGGCGAGACGACAAGAAGTGATTGACCTAACCCTGTCTAATAGGCATGTAAAGGTCATCACTAACTGGAGAGTCTTGCCCGATACTGCAGTGTCAGACAACGGATATATCGAATTCCACATGAGTAGAGATCTCCCCCTCGCAGCCCAAACGGAAAGACGGACTGGGAGCTTGAGATATCAAATCAAGCCCTACCCAAACTCAGAACGAAACAATTGGTATAGGATGCCAATCACGGCATGAGCACCGTCATAACCATTTGATTTGAATTCGCATGTTTTTTTTTTTTTAGTTTTTAATTCATTTTTATTCATAACTTCTTAGATCTATCTTACCCTAGACAAAAATGCTTAAAAACTAGCTTAACTATCTTAACAATCTAGATATCTTACTGGCCCTAGGCGGACACTCTAAAATAGATGTAACAACTTAAATCTATGTCTTTCGACTACTATATCAACTTACCACTAACATTACTATATCTAGCTTAAGCTAAGAAAAATGTTTTTTTTATTAAAAACTTAGCATATGATCATTTGTGTTACAATAAAACTTAAGCCTACCTTAATGTAAATAAACCTAACTTATTCTACCTTAACTAAAATATATATATATAAATTATATACATAATATATATTTAATATATACAGGGTGTCCCACGAGCAGTGTGCCAAAAAGCTAGAGTGTGTAGGTCTGGTCAAGACAAGAAAAAAATCGTATGGGAGAGGGGGGTCTATTCCCCCCCGTTTAGCCGGGAGGGGCAATTTTCTAAAAAATTTACTTAATTTGGAAAAAAAAATATTAAAAATCAACAGTTACAGCCACAATGCCGTGATATACTTTCTTGTAAAGGCAGAAACCTCTTCTTTCATCTTGTTTCTAAACGAAGCTGTTTTAAGGAATAGTTTTTGAGAAATTAATTTTCAAACTCAAAATTTTGAAAAAAAAATGAAAAAAAAAAATTTCGAACTATTTTTTTTCAAAATTGTATGTAATTAAGTACTAATTTTTTGTCCAAAATTCAATTCTCTTATTAGTTTTTAGTTAAAAACAGAAAACCGGATGCAAAAATGTTTTGTAGTTTTTGAGAAATTAAAAAAAAACCCGAACCATTTTTTTCTAAGAAAAATCTTTTTTTTGGTTTTAACGCGGCTGGACTTGTAGGCAAATTAATGTATGAAACATTGACATTTTTTTTATTATTTTTAAAAAATTTGGAGTTTTATGAGGATTCAATAAACTGACGCCTGAAAACTGACCTGCCAATTTCGTCTGGGTCCGCCCGCCGCCAATGGGTTCAACCGGCTAGGACCTTAAGACAATAAAACCGCAATTTTTGGATTTGGTCTGACGTAATCCCTCCCTTAGTACAAGGAGGATAGCTATTATGCTTGGAGTGCCCAAATTTAGAGTACGGATAGTGCTTCATACCGAAAACTTACACCCGTACCATTTTAGGACAGTTCAGGAACTCACCTCAAACGACAAGTTTTTGAGAGCAGAATTTTGTCGATCATTACTGCTTCGAAATGAAACTGAACGAAACAATTTTCGAAGGATATTCTGGACGGATGAAGCACAGTTTACCAGAGATGGGGTTACTAACTTCCACAATTTGCATCATTGGAGTAGCACCAATCTACACAACAAAAAACAAAATAAATCACAACACCACTTTAGCTGTAATGTTTTTCTTGGTATTGTTGGACAAACTGTAATCGGACCCCGGTTTTTGAATGCCGTTATTAATGGAGAATCATACTTGCAGTTCCTACGAGACCTTTTGCCCGATTTGATGGACAACGTTCCTTTGGCCATAGCAGATAATTTAATCTACCAGCAAGATGGAGCACCAGCACACTACAGCTTACGGGTTATAAACTGGCTGGATGATCATTTTAGTGACCGATGGATCGGAAGAAAGGGCCCCACGGAATGGCCACCTAGATCACCAGATTTAACACCTCTAGATTTTTATGTGTGGGGATTCATGAAGAATTATGTTTACGAAGTGGAAATAGTATCTTTGGAACGACTGAAAGCACAGATTGAAGTCGCTGGAGTCAAATTGTTTGACTTATGTGCAGCCATTAGAAGAAGATATAATCTTTGCCTTCTAAAAAAATGGGGATCATATTGAAAATTGATTATAATAAAACTCCAATTTTTTTAAAAATATTAAAAAAGATGTCAATGTTTCATACATTAATTTGCCTACAAGTCCAGCCGCGTTAAAACCAAAAAAAAGATTTTTCTTAGAAAAAAATGGTTCGGGTTTTTTTTTAAGTTCTCAAAAACTACAAAACATTTTTGCATCCGGTTTTCTGTTTTTAACTAAAAACTAATAAGAGAATTGAATTTTGGACAAAAAATTAGTACTTAATTACATACAATTTTGAAAAAAAATAGTTCGAAATTTTTTTTTTTCATTTTTTTTCAAAATTTTGAGTTTGAAAATTAATTTCTCAAAAACTATTCCTTAAAACAGCTTCGTTTAGAAACAAGATGAAAGAAGAGGTTTCTGGCTTTACAAAAAAGTATATCACGGCATTGTGGATGTAACTGTTGATTTTTAATAATTTTTTTTCCAAATTAAGTCAATTTTTTAGAAAATTGCCCCTCCCGGCTAAACGGGGGGGAATAGACCCCCCCCTCCCATACGATTTTTTTCTTGTCTTGACCAGACCTACACGCTCTAGCTTTTTGGCACACTGCTCGTGGGACACCCTGTATATCTTTTTTTTTTTTTTTTTTTTTTTTTTTTTTTTTTTTTTTAACTTATACATACCCTACCACTACCTACCCTACCCTACCTTACCCTACCCTAGCCTATGTAAGCCTGCCATTGGTGTGTCCACTGACGTAGTTCTCTCCAGCCACCAAAAGCGTTGATGCTGTCGGACTACGTCTCCTCGATCCCGGCGTGAGACCGATCTACAGAACCTGAGGCGCTCGGGCTCACGGAGCGCGACATCGGGTTCGTAGAGGAATCGCCGTTCCACGGAATTGCGACCCACGTGGAAGATTAGCGGTACCGCCAATCTATCCTGGATCAGCCCACATCTATCTAAATAGAGGAATGCTTCTGGCGGCACAAAGCCATTAAGGCGCACTCTCTCGTGATATAAATCGTTGGGGTAGTAAGCCCCGAAGATCAGGCTATTGACCGAAGTCATTGCTCTCGCAACGTGGCTTCGAATCAGTTTGATCAAAAAATTATCTACCCGTACAATCCTGGCCCTATTGTATAGGACCTCGTTCGGGTAAAATTTCGTGTACTCAGATTCGGGTGTCCTATGTAGCCCCAGACACGTCCTGAGACATTGTCTCTCAAACACCCGAATCCTTTCCATTAAGCTGGCTCTCACATTGAACCAGACGGGACATCCATAGGCAACCATGGGCCTGATTAAGGCCATGTAGCAGATTACCTTCACCCTAGAATCAAGTTGGCTGCTATGAAACAGCCACCTTGTCAGAGCGAAAGCGCCCCGGGCCCTTGCCAGAGCAGCATCTACATGTTTGTCAAAATATAGATACTGATCCAGCACGATCCCAAGATATCTGACCACACTTTGTCTCGCCAGTGGACGCCCGTCCGGTCCTAAAATTAAGAACCTGCGCCAGTTTTTTCTAGTGTCCCGAGAGGCCCTAGACAAAGGCGTTCTGAACAATATAGATTCTGATTTCTGGAAGTTGATTTTCAACTTCCAGTCATCACAATACTGCTGAGTTTTTTCGAAGTCACGCTGCAGGAGAGTAACAATAACGTCGATCGTTGGACCTGATCTGTACGCGATTAGGTCGTCTGCGTACGCTATTGAATGGTGAAGAGAAACTAGCAGATCGCTTAGGTAAATGCTGAAAAGGATCGGCGAATTTACCGTACCCTGTTGCAGTCCATTTTTGATTTCAAATGTTTGGGTAGAAGTCACGTTGGCAATTTTTACTACGAACTTTCTACCTGTTAACATGTCAAAAATCATATATAGCAGTGGTTTACTTATGCCCAGCCGACTGAGCTTGTAATAAAGACCTTCTAACCATACGGTGTCGAAGGCTTTTTCTAAGTCAATCAGACAGGCACCCGTGCATTGGTTCTTGCATTTATTCCATTGGACATCCGACACAAGCTTCGACGCGGCATGAATAGTGTCATGCCCCGCTCTGAAACCGAATTGGTTATCCGGGATGATTTTATTGTCCTCAACCCATTTAGACAGGGCCCTATGGATCACCTTCTCGAAAACCTTGCTGATACTTGGAAGGAGACTTATTGAACGGAGATTTTCCGGGTAAGATGTGTCTTTACCCCTCTTGGGAATTGGTTGCACCACCGCTGTCTTCCAGTGCACTGGATAATATGCATTATTCAGTGCATTGTTGAACAGGATGGTGTACCTCTCTACAGCCACTGGCGGAAGGTGCCTAAGCACAACATTGGATATACCGTCGACTCCCGCGGATTTTTTCTTCCTCAATGACTCGAAGATCATCTGAAGATCTTCCGTCGATATGAACAGGGTATTAACCCCCTCATTGGCGATGACATTGTTTGCCATGATTGAATTCGCATGTCCTGTCAAGAAACTTCCCTGCAGGAAAAGTTTTTATTGTTTTACTTTTAAAATTTTGTTAGAAATTATATGAACAGATACAATAAGCAAAAAGCGTAGCACAAAATTGCTTACCAAAAAAATTGCTTAATATAATCAACTAGCTAACCCGGCGCACTTCGTACCGCTTCAGAATCAATTCAATTTTTTACTAAAAGTACTGAAAATGATATAAGATCAATAATAGTTAAAAATTAAAATCACATACCCTTCTAGCGGATCCCGGCGTGCTTCGCTACGCATGAATATTTACATTGAATCAAATTTATTGGTTTTTTTAATTTTTTTTATTTGGAAAAAATTTAAAAAAAAGGTTAATCAATTCAATACAATAGTTTTTACAACATTTTTTGTTTGATTGTGTGGGTCATAAATATATTTTTGAGTGCTCCCACCCTGGAACATGCTACGCATAATTGACCGTCAGAAAAGTATGGTTCCTCCAAATTCACTCCACACACTTGAAACGTTTGTCCTTGAGCCATAGCAAAGAATAAACGCACGGAAAATTGAAGACGTTTGAATTGAAATGGCACGTCTGTTGGTATTAATCGGATCTGCGGTAGTAGTACAACATCTCCTTTTGCTTTCCCGGTGAGAACTCGATCAAATTGGGCATTAACTTTCACGGAGAGTCTTGTTCCATTGCAAAGTTTTGGTGAATTAAGATTTCGAAGAAGTATGTTCGATGAACCAACTTTTAAATTCAAACGATGCGGTGGCATACCGGGTGGTTCTAAAGAATTCAAAAATTCAATCGGATAATTTACTGCGTCTTCTTTAATCGTAACGGTATAAATGGATTTGTAGGTATAATACCAAGCCACCTGGCAATTTCTGTTGAATCTGAAAATGTATGTCATTAACATTAGCATTTTTTGGTGATAAAATTCCGTGTTCTCTTAACCAGACATGATTTTTATTGTTTTGAACAATGTTTGGAAAAATGCGATCAATTAGTTCTTATTTTGATGTTAAAATTGTGCAAAAGTTATTTATTAACGTGATTAACGATATTTAAATCGCTTGCAATTTTGTCATCGCCAATCTGCAGCAATTGGTTTGAAAACTCACGAGCTGATGAATCATTTTGATGAAAGTCATAACTCACAAATGCGTCGACCAATCTCCTTCAAACTTTAAATAAACTATCTACACGACCATACAAACAAACCCTGAACATTTGATCAAATCCGGTCATTAGTTATAAAGTCACCAAAACTTGCAACAATTTTTTATATACATATATAAATTATTCGTCTGGGTCCGCCCGCCGCCGATGGGTTCTACCCGCTAGGACCTTAAGACAATAAAACCCCAATTTTTCTTTATTGAAAAACAAAATATTTGCAACCCAAATGTAAATAAAAGGCATCGCATTTTTAATAAAAAACCATTTCCAAATTGGATGTTAACTCATCAACACATTACGATGTCAAACTCATACTCTCGAGAAGAATTAACGGACATGCACTTCTGCTACAGTTTAACTAATGGTGGAGATCGTGAAGCCGAAAGACTCTACGCTGAAAGATATCCCAATCACAGGTGTCCCAGTCGTAGCATGTTTTCAAGAATCCACCGGCGTCTGCGAGAGCACGGAGTGCTAGAGCATCGAAGAAGCGAAAGGTCAATTACAGCTGGATCAGGAATCTTAGATGAAAGAATTTTGGATTTGGTCCGACGTAATCCCTCCCTTAGTCTATTATGCTTGGAGTGCCCAAATCTAGAGTATGGAGAGTGCTTCATACCGAAAACTTACACCCGTACCATTTTAGACCAGTTCATCATTACTGCTTCGAGATGAAACTGATCGAAACTATTTTGCAAGGATATTCTGGACGGATGAAGCACAGTTTACCAGAGATGTTTGGCTTGGTATTGTTGGACAAACTGTAATCGGGCTCCGGTTTTTGAATGCCGTTATTAATGGAGAATCATACCTGTAGTTCCTACGAGACCTTTTGCCTGAATTGATGGACAACGTTCCTTTGGCCATAGCAGATAATTTAATCTACAAGCAAAATTTAGCACCAGCACACTACAGCTTACGGGTTAGAAACTGGCTGGATGATCATTTTAGTGACCGTTGGATTGGAAGAAGGGGCCCCACGGAATGGCCACCTAGATCACCAGATTTAACTCCTCTATATTTTTATGTGTGCGGATTCATGAAGAATTATGTTTAAGAAGTGGAAATAGTATCTTTGGAACAACTGAAAGAACGGATTGAAATCGCGGGAGTCAAATTGCAGGAAAATTTGTCAAGCATAGACTTATGTGCAGCCATTAGAAGGAGATATAATCTTTGCCTTCTAAAAAATGGGGATCATATTGAAAATTTATTATAATAAAAGTCCGATTTTTTTAAAAATAATAAAAAAGAGGTCAATGTTTCATACATTAATTTGCCTACAAGTCCAGCCGCGTTAAAACCAAAAAAAAAAGGTTTTTCTTAGAAAAAAATGGTTCGGGTTTTTTTTTAATTTCTTAAAAACTACAAGACATTTTTGCATCTGGTTTTCTGTTTTTAACTAAGAAGAGATAACTCATAAGAGAATTGAATTTTTGAAAAAAAATAGTACTTAATTACATACAATTTTGAAAAAAAATAGTTCGAAATTTTTGTTTTTAATTTTTTTTTCAAAATTTTGAGTTTGAAAATTAATTTCTCCAAAAATATTTTTTAAAACAGCTTCGCTTAAAACCAAGATGAAAGAAGAGGTTTCTGGCTTTACAAAAAAGTATATCACGGCATTGTGGATGTAACTATTGATTTTTAATATTTTTTTTTCCAAACTAAGTCATTTTTTTAGAAAATTGCCCTCCTGGCTAAACGGGGGGGAATAGACCCCCCCCTCCCATACGATTTTTTTCTTGTCTTGACCAGACCTACACGCTCTAGCTTTTTGGCACACTGCGCGTGGGACATCCTGTATATAGATTAACATATTGCAATCGGCGAAAGTATCTATCAGTTTGAACAAGTATTAAATAATATGAATAATATTGATAAGGAAACTAATAGGCTTTTTTTGTTTAAATAAAATCAAAAGAATAGTAATTTATGAGAAAGGAACGAAAAGTGCATCAATAGTATTATGATCAATAGAGAAAAGCTATTATATTTTTTTATTTTATTGTATTTACCAGGTATTTACCCTTGATATTCAACGCTTTCATCAACAAATGATTAATTTAAACCAGGAATTAATAGACAGACGACCGGAATGGACAAAACTAGTGAAAGACGCCTTACAATCGCTTGGATGGGACATCCTCCTGCACCCGCGTCATCTGACTATCGCCTCTTCGCACCAATGGGCGCTCGCAGAGCAACACTTTAGCAATTTCGAGGAAGTTGGAAAATGGTTCGGTATTCATAAATTACAGGAAAGACGGAAAAGCCAATATTTTAAATAAAAAAATTAATTTCATTAGAAAATTACGTATTTTTCTTACCAAAAAAAAACAGAAACATATGCATACACCTGGTAAATATACAATTTTCTTTCCCTCACATCTACAATTTTCTGGCAACAAATTAAATAACCGTAGAGCAATAACAAAAAAAACGAAAAAAATGTGTTTTGTAATTTTCGGAGTATCTAACATCACAGAATTCTGATTTTTCCGAAAATTCTTTAGTACAATGTCTTACAAATGTCTTAATGGATGAATTCCAAACGTTTCAAACAATGAAAAGCTTCAGGTTCTTCGATTAGCTCTAGCCATAATCGTAAACACATGCTTTTATTTAACTAGTAAGGTCTGCCTTTTTTTTTAAAGTACGCCCCCAGCAAGAAATTCCATACCGCAATTTAGATTTAAATATGCGGTTGTACACCATTTTTAAAACAACGTTATTACAATAGAGGCTCAATTAATACATATGTCTGACTACTGATCTTTGTCAATGGTAGGTTTTTCTTTTCGTATTTACATAAATAAACAAAATCAGAATGAAGTCTCTAAAACCTGCATTGAAAAGTTTAACTAAAAGTAAAAAATTGTATGATTCACAATGTTAAAGGCTTTAGTTGTGTCTATAAATAGTGAATTTGGGAGTTGTTTAGACTTGTATATAATTTTTCAACCAATTTTAGTAGCGCATCTTCCGTAGATTTGCCGTTTCTAAAACTGAATTTTCCGATATTCGCTAAAGCGCTGAGTCCTATTCAAAAAAGAAATCGTTCTCAATTTTTTACTTCTTTCAAAAATCTTAGAGAAAACTGATAACAAGAAATTTGGACGGTAAATTTATAACATAGAATCACCCTTTTTATGAATTGGTATGACAAGTGCTGTTTTAGGAAAGTGGGGAAAATACATTTGTACACACAAAAGTTAAAAATAAAACAATGAACACCAGAAAGGTGAAATGAAATATTGTATGTTTCAAGAATCTGCTATCAATTTTATAAATTTTTAAAAGTGCAGAAAATTCATTGAATAACAAACTTTCAAGTTGGTACCTAGTTTCTACTATACTATCATCACATCACAGAGCTGAATTATAATTATTAAAAGAGTTATAAAAACATTCTATGTTCGCGAAAAAATTATTATTTTTTGATTGCAGTCTCTAGAGGCTGACAAACTGTGGAGGTGTTGATATTTAGCTCAATATCACTATTACCTTTTTTCTTATTTAATATTGTATCTCATTAACAACTTGCGATTCTTTTCTAGAGTTGCAAAATACCATGGACTAATTTTCTACTTTAGTAACTACTCTTGCAGGTAGATATTACTGACTTAGTTTCGCAGCAAATCTTTTAATAATAACTAAGTAATCTTGGATTATTAGGGTGTTTGGTAATAAGCTTTGCTTATTCTTCCTGATTTTTTTTAAAAGTGTGATAGACATTCACTCTTTCAAACATTTCAATTTATTGTTCACGGTATTTTCTTTCTGAGAGCACATCGTAATATAAAAGTATGTTTTTTAAGAAACAAATCAAATGCTGAAGATGTATCAGGCATTATCTTCATTAAATGCGCACTCGAAAAGAAAGAGTACGTACTGGGTATTTTCGTCGACATTGAGGGAGATTTCGATAACGCCATTTTCGACAACATGTGTAACGCTACTAGACGGCATGGCGTCGGGGAAGCACTGGTATAAAAGCAGCACAAGACATTGATCGCTTATACAGGGCTCGAAAAATGTGTATAATCTGGCATAAACAGGTGCTGCACAATACATTTTTTGTTTCTTATTTAGTTTCCTCCTGATAATACGTAACTAGGCGATATGTGTTGTGAGAATCTAAAATAAGTTAAACTTAAGAAAGTAAATCTAACATACTCCCCTTCCAGAAGTATAAACTGATGATCCAAATCATGCCAACCAACAGAAGGAAAGCCAACACGTGGTGGTAGTCGTAGAAATTCATTTTAGGGATGTCATCAGATTTCGTCTGCTTCATGATTTCATCGATCTCGTCAATGAATTCATCCAAGTCAATGCCATTAAAACCCGGGCTAAATCTTCATGAGTTGCACCGCGGTCGAATTTTGATTTGCTGATGTTTGCAGACGGGATGAATGAGTTCGTGATCGTGTTGTTGTATGATGTCCGACCATTGATGATCAGGTTCGGTAAATTTAATATACTCGGCTTTCGGAGCTCTAAAATGCCATTTCCGAAGATTGTTATGCTGGTTGTATTTCCTTCGCAAATGAGATCAGCGGTCAATCTAGTAAACACCGAAAAGATGCAATTCTTGAATCCCACCCATCGACCTTGAGCTGCTATCTGCTTCAGAGTGCAATTGGTTAATGCCTTCTTTTCATGGTTCAGTATTGCCATCTCACAAGCATTTAAAGTTCCCTGATGAATTCGCGTTGGACGGACCTGTAGTTATTATAAGTAGTTATTAGGCATCAGCGCCTTTCATGATATTCCGTCAATGAAAAAACGTTGTTCCTTGTGAACGTAACTCTCAAATATGGTGATGACGTTTCGACCAAGTAGCTTGAACCTTTGTGGAGAATAGGCACTGATATTAAATAAAATAATTGGAATTCCTGACTGTCAGTCGGTGGTAAGAGAATTTCCAATACGGTGGATTCGTTAAGACTGACCTTACATTGATGCCATTCTATACACATCAGTGAGTGACCCATTTGGTAAGCTAAGCGCTGGTGGCAAGTTATTTCGTATAAATTGTACTTTTGTGGATAGCTGAAATGGAGTTATCAGTTGCGGACTTATTTTAGCATGGTCATGGATGTCACATCAAATAAACCGTCTTGAATCGGTGCGAAATTTGTGATATTAGTATCAAGTAGGAGATTAAAATTGCCAAGTTTTGCTTGAGATCAGTGGCCTCCTATTTTTATCAATGTTCTCTAGTTACTCGTTTAGGGTTCGGAATTGTGTATTTATCTCCTGCATATTCCGTTTCAATATGTTTGATGTGGAATCAGCAACAGAGCCTTGGCTTTGCAAGAATTCCGCCAGATGCTGTTCAATTTGGCTAACCGAGTCGATTTGTTTCTGAATGTCAACCGCATCATTATGGCCAAGAGTTCCAAACAAACTGTATACCAAACTTCCCATGAAGTCAGATGGTGATTGCGATTCTCTTCTTTTATAGCTTGGAACATGAAAGCTATGAATGAGATTATAGTTCTCTTCAATCGCTCTCAGTCTGTGTTGAAATGTCTCAATTATTGGTGCGCAATATCCTTCATCTGCTTATTGCCCGATGCACCGCTTCTCGATATCACTAAGATAGGATTTTGTTTGCACCATTTGTTGTCAGTACGTCATTAAGTTGTAGTAGTAGTGCTCCAAAACCATTTTATCGTGTGAATGCGTCACGGCGTCGTCGATAAAAGCCATTGAAGACGGCAGAACATAAGACAATAGAAGAAGTGTTGATAGCAAGCTTCCATTAGCAAATTGGCTGCTCCTAAACTTTCGTGTAGTCCTTTGTTGTAGTAATTGCAAATGTTCGTTAGATCATCTTCTCCAGAAGTGTTGCTGTATATGTTGAATTTGACGAAACGTATCCAGGCTGCCCACGTTTCAATAAGATCACCTTCTGGAATTGATGTGAGTGGTGCACCAATTAGGAAGTGACTAGGCGTGAGTGCTTCGAGGTCATTTGGATTGGAGGATATTATAGTGAGAGGTTACGAATTCAACGTCGCCTCGGTTTGAGGTGTTAGCAATTGTTCGTATATCAACAACGCTTCTGCAAAATGATAGACCAATAATCTCTTTTCTGACTTTACAGCTGCTTCCCAAAACTTTCCAAAATAAGGCGATCGAGGTGTGATGTGTTTCCAATTTATTCCCTCAGAAATAAATACGTTTTTTAATTCCTTATGTGGGTTTTTGGCCCCAACGAAGTTCGTCTTGTTATCACAAAATACGATATAACAAACTCCTATTCTGTTTGTCTGTGAATCTTTTAAAACAGTTGATGAAAGCTTCTGCAGTTAGGTCCCTCCTACTACCATGAGATGTATGGTCTTTGTTGTGAAACATACTTACAAAGATAAGACTTTGTTGGAGCCTTACCCCTAATCTTGTAGTTAGTTTTCATCGGACCACAATAAACGAGCCCAGTGAAATAAAAAGTTATTTTTCGATTGACCGTTTCAACAGGCCTTGGTCTTGATTTGGAGCACTTGATACAGTTCGTTATTACCTGTCGAGTGAATATGCCCATGCTTACAATCAAATATTGGTGTCGTGGTATTGCGATCAGCGCTCGATGCGGCACATGCATATTTGATTCGTGCAATTAAGTTGAAAGTAGTTTTGTGACAATGCTGTCCTTTAGAAACAGTATCTGATTTTTAGAGTCCGACAGAATAGATACATTGGACAACCTCCTACCAGCCCAGTGGCTGTTTGAATCTTGGCGAATTTGTTAGCAACGAACGTTTACCCTGTATATGAGGGCGATTTTATCCAAGAAGAGACTGTTATTGAATCCGTATAGTAAGACACTTTGTCGACTCTTCTGGGTACTATTTGCAACAACCTTTCTCCGAAGGGCAGCTCCTTGTAGCTTCAATTTTACTAAGGTTTAGAGAGACCCTATGCGTGACTTGGAGTACAGCTGCGAGCTGATTTTGCTACCTCCATCAACAAATCCCAGATAAACACAGGATCCGAAGGCCCTCAGGCTACTATCTGAAAATGCATGAAGACCAATTATCTTAGCTGATGGCTCTTTACCGTATCGTAGAATATTTAAGTCCTTCAATGTTGAGAATTGGTCTAAGTAATTCGACCAAGTCAGCGTTTTGATGCTTGCATGCTTGGGTGTTTAGTTTTACTGAAATCAAAAGTGAATTTAAATGCATCCTTTGATGGGTGCCAAATCAATCCCAGAGTTTTTACTACTTTACTGATAAAAGAAAACTTACCTTTCACGTTGTTCTTCTGCCTACGTTATTTTCTCCTTAAGGGTATCGGTCGATTATGGATATTCGCAAAAGCGAAGGATAAAGCCTCAAATCATTCATGCTGTTAATCGTGGCATTCGCTTAACACTGTCCTGCTGAAACCACATGTCTAGGTCGATATGGTTAAATTTGGACTATAAAAAATTGATTGTCATCATTCTGTAGCGCCTCACCAACGTCGCTTTCGAAAAAGTGGGAAACTAACGGAGCTTTTTGAGGATATGTTGACTCCTGGTGAACCTCCCGTCTCTAAGAGAGAATTAAGTAGACACGGAAACATTTTGCAATGTATCCACTGTGAAAGGTTCGTCGAATTGCGAGATGGAACCTCAATACGTTAAGTTTGCGAAGAATTACGTGAACGAGGAATGCGACCTGATAAAAGACAAGGTCGTGGACAGGGAGCAGCTGTGTGTGCTGTATAGGAACCGGCACACCCTGCAAACTATGGGGAATGTCCTAAGTTCCAAGACATAAAACAATCAAATCTGGCTTGTAAGCACCTCAAACGACCTACGCGCAAATGGCAGACGGTTCAAAAGCCTCCCAGTGCCTGTCACTAAGGCACTGAGTGAGTGAGAGGCGGGTGAGTTGCGATCTTCATTAGAAATAGCTCCAAACATAAAATTACATATAGCGGTGAAGTGCAGAGGTTCCAGGTAATAGAAGGGGCATTTCTGTCCGAAATGGGGAGAGAATGAACATTATAGCAGCCTATGAATCTGAAGCACCTCAACCCAATATTTTCATCGCAGGGCTCGAGATACTTCCTCGATCTCTGTGCTTAAACTCAGTAGAAATCTTCTACATTCTGGCCGGCGATTTAAATGCCAAGGTGATTGGAGAAATAACATTCCCAACACTAGGGAAGCCTACTAAGCCATCGGTGAGTTCTGCAGAGCATAGAGTACAGAGTCAGGTTACTCGTATTGTAGGTCCGTCATATCGCAGGAGCGGCTCATACCTGCTGCTTTACTCTCGACTGAGACTGGCTGACACAAACGAGTTGTCTGCTAACTGTCTACGTGTAAGACAGTGACCATTGTGGATTTAGTGCCGTAATCATAGTACCAGATGAATTCGCGGAAATGGTAGAGTAGCTCCAAACGTACTACGATTACAGTAGGGCAAGTTGGCCACGCTTTACCAATTCTCTGACGAGAGAGCTCACTTCAAGCGCTTCGTTCCCACCGTCCAAATGGAACCTGTCCAATTGCGAAATTGACTGGTACCTTTAACAAACATCACGATACCACGAACGTGTACCGAAGCGCGACAACCAACGCACTACACAGACAGAAAATTGGACTCCTGACAAGACTCAAACTCTTGTATAGGCAGTTAACTGACAATCGAAACTCGGAGGTCAGGACACTGAAATCACTGATTAAAAATCTCCAACGTTTGATCAACAAAATTACAGAATATCTGTAAGTTTGTATTTGTGCAACAGAATTCGTGCCGCGAATATGTTCCAGCAAATACAATAAATAAAATATTTCGGAGAAACAATTAGAATGACATTCAGGGCTCAAAGCTTCCAAAAACGTCAGACAATGAACGCTTGCTACGAACAGTCAACATCGAATCAGAAAGCACCATCTTGGATGACGACTCTTCACGTCGAGGATCACCAAAAGAAGGTGGCCGCAGAATAAGCAGCAGCAACAACAACAGCCACAGTAGCAGAAACAGCAGCAGCAACATCAACAGCCGCAGCAGCAACAACAACAACCGCTACAGCAGAAGCAGCAGCAACAACAACAGCCGCAGCAGCAGAAGCAGCAGAAACAACAACGCCCTAAAAAGGAGAAGGTGCCACCCATCTTTACCTATACCACGGCCCTACGTGAAACCATCGATCTCTCTAAGTATGCCATTGGTGTGAGTAATTTTCATTTTAAATGTTTAGGTCAGAAACGCTATGCTGTTCAGTGCAAGACACTGGAACAGCATAAGCGGTTTAAAAGCCTATTGAAAGAGTCTACGACGGAGTTTTTCTCCTTTACGCCAAAGGCCGAGAGGTTGCAAACGATGCTCCTCAAAGGCGTGGAGTCGATTGCAGACCCCGAGGAAATGCTCTCAGAGCTCAAAGAGTTCAAAAGTGACGACCTCAAATTCGTGGGGGTTAAGCCATTCTCTACGGTGAGCTCCCGACGGGAGAAGCGAGTTATTCCCTTCTTCTTGGTACAGCTCACACCCAGCAGCAAGCTGGAGAGGCTAAGGACTATTACTTCATTAGCATCCCAGACTGTCACATGGGAAAAATTAAAGAGGAGCGGAAACATTTTGCAATGTTTCCTCAGCCAAAGGTTCGGGCACACTGCGTCGAACTGCGAAATGCAGCCTCGATGCGTTAAGTGCGCAAAGAACCACAAGAACGAGGAATGCGACCTTGGGAAAGACAAGGTGGCGGACAGAGAGCAGCTCGTGTGTGTCTTGTGTCGGAACCGAGGACACCCTGCAAACTATCGGGGATGTCCTAAATTCCAGGACATCAAGAAAGAAAACCTGGCCCAAATGGCGGCAGGTACGGGAAAGACGGTACAAAAGCCCATGGCTGTTCCTAAAGTCCCAGTGCCTGTCTCTAAGGCACCGGAGGCCGAGGTGGATGTCTGTTCGATCTTGCTCGCAATCCAAGGGCAGATTGGGCAGCTCCAAAAACAGATCCTTGAGACGGCGATCCGAGTAGATAGTATCTGCTCGCTTCTGCCGGGCCTAGCGCATCTAAGGTCGTGATGGGTACGCTGGTAGAGAGCCCCTTGAAGATCCTGTCGGTGAATGTAAATTCCCTGATAAGGATTGAGCGACGAGCCGTATTTTTTAACCTGTTGCAGGACGAAAGCCTCGATGTACTCTTGGTTAGCGAAACAAAGCTAAACCAGAAGCACAAAATCCGGCACAGTTCTTATAGAATAATTAGAAGGGACCGACCCAACGCTACTCAAGGCGGGGGAGTTGCGATTTTTATTAAAAATAATTTTAAACATAAGGTCACATATAGCGGTGAAGTGCGAAGGTTCCAGGTGCTAGAGGCCTGTATTGTGTGCATTCCTCTCCGAAATGGAAAGAGAATGTACATTGTATCAGCTTATGCGCCTGAAGCACTTCAACCCAATGTTTTCATTGCAGAGCTCGAGACACTTTTTCGATCTCTGCGCTTAAACTCGGTGGAAAACTTCTACATTCTGGCCGGCGATTTAAATGCAAAACATAGTGATTGGGGAAATAACATTTCTAACACTAGGGGGAGCCTACTAAGTCATTGGTGCGTTCTTCACAACATTGAATATAGAGTCAAGTTGCTCGCAACGGATAGTCCGTCGTATCCTAGGAGCGGCTCCTATCTGGATCTCATGCTAATAGACTCTCGACTGAGACTGGCAGACACGAACGAATGGTCTACTTACTGTCTACGGACCATTGTATACGACCGTGTCCATTGCGGACTACGTGCCGTGATCACAGTACCTGACGAGTGATGGCAGAGTATTTCCAAGCGTACCCCTACGATTACAGTAGGACGCAGTACAGTTGGCCACGCTTTGCCAATTCCCTGACGAGAGCGCTCACTTCGAGCGCCTCCTTCCCACCGTCTAATAGGAACCTGTCAAACTACGAGATTGATAGGTACCTCAAACCAATGGACGATATAATTAAGCAGACCATGGACCGTACAATACAACGTCAGCGACATAACGATACTACAAACGTGTACCGAAACGCGACAATCGACGCACTGCACAGACAAAAAAGTAGACTCCTGACAAGACTCAAACTCTTGTACAGGCGGTTTACCGACAGACAAAACCCGGAGGTCAGGACACTGAAGTCAATGATTAAAACTATCCAACAGTTAATCAAGGAAAATTACAGAATATCTGTAAGCTTGCATTGGAACAACAGAATTCGTGCTGTAAATTCCAGCAGCGCGAGTATGTTCCCGCAAATAAATAAAATATTTCGGAGAAACAATCAGAATGACATTCAGGATTTAAAGCTTCCCAGAACGTCAGAAAATGAACGTTCGCTACGAACAGTTAGCATCGATCCAGAGGGCGCCATCCTGGATGACGACTTCTTCGTGATCGAGGATCCTCAGGAGAAGGTGGCGGCAGTGGGAGCTGTTTTCCAGGAAGTGTATAAGGTGAATGATACCATTCGCCCAAACCACGAATTGGAAAACAGAGTTCTACTTCATCATTCCTACCTTAGAAATGATATCGATCATTGGCGATCCGAGAATCTTGGTTTTACCAGGTTCGATGAGGATTTCATGGCAAATAATGCCGTCACCAATGAAGGGGCTAATACCCTGTTCATTTCGACGGAAGATCTCCAGATGATCTTTCGGTCATTGAAAAGGAAAAAATCCGCGGGTATCGACGGTATATCCAATGTTGTGCACAGGCACCTTCCGCCAGTGGCTGTAGAGAGGTACACCATCCTGTTCAACAATGCACTGAATAATGCATATTATCCAGTGCACTGGAAGACAGCGGTGGTGCAACCAATCCCCAAGAGGGGTAAGGACACCTCTAACCCGGCAAATCTCCGGTCGATAAGTCTCCTTCCGAGTGTCAGCAAGGTCTTCGAGAAGGTGGTCCATAGAGCCCTGTCGAAATGGGCTGAGGACAATAAAATCATCCCGGATAACCAATTCGGTTTCAGAGCGGGGCATGACACAATTCATGCCGGATCGAAACTCGTGTCGGATATCCAATGGAATAAATGCAAGAACCAATGCACGGGTGCCTGTCTGATTGACTTGGGAAAAGCCTTCGACACCGTATGGCTAGAAGGCCTTTATTACAAGCTCAATCGGCTGAGCATAAGTAAACCACTGCTATATATGATTTTTGACATGTTAACAGGTAGAAAGTTCGTAGTGAAAATTGCAACGTGACTTCTACCCAAACATTTGATATTAACAACGGACTGCAACAGGGTACGGTGAACTCGCCGATCCTTTTCAGCATTTACTTCAGTGATTTGATAGCTTCTCTTCACCATTCAATAGCGTATGCGGACGATCTAATCGCGTACAGATCAGGTCCAACGATCGACCACAGAAGGGGTATATATCAGTATTTTGCTGTTTTGCTACGAAGGCGGTTCACTTAGAGGTGGTGAGCGATTTAACAACAGAAGCGTTTACAGGAGCCCTAAAACGCTTTATAGGAAGGCGAGGCCACATTAAAAACTTATATTGTGACAACGCGACTAATTTTGTCGGCGCCAGAAACCAACTTCAGGACTTAAGCCAAACGGTACATTCGTCTCAAGGAAGAGATTCCATCATCTCTTCGTGTAGCACAAAGGGCATCGATTTTCACTTCATACCACCTCGATCTCCACATTTCGGCGGGCTGTGGGAGGCTGCTGTGAAATCAGCAATGTTAACGCTGAGACTATTTTGTTCCAACGAAGATAGCCAAGGTTCATGTACCTTGACTAATTGTTGTAGAGATAACGGGTACTTGTACCAGTTCCTCAATATTTGAAATAAGTAACAACACGTCACGTACAGGTTGAAAGCCTTACTCATTTATTATTCCCTCAAACAGGAGTATTTATATAAAAATATTGCTTATTTAACAATATAAAAAATGCTTACTCGCAAATATCGACAACCCTGAACATTTACTAGAGGGTCGAATTTCGGCTATGCGAAACAATTGCCCCTGCGGCAACTGTTTACTTGTTTGTCTATATTATGGGTTCAAGGTGAACCTTTACGTTGGCTGGGCAGAGGTTTCGCATAGCCGGCATTCTTGTCGCGTGCAATGCTCTGTGCTTGTTGTTAATACGAGTTCCCTTTGCGTATCGTCTGTATGTGATGAATATGATACTGCATTGTTGTATCATTTGAAGTTTTCATTACATTGAGTTTGTTTACCTCGTTTAGTTATATGGAGCGAATACCGACGATACGCAAATGGAATTAATATGTATGTGCATAATGGTATATTTATTTATTTTATTTGATTACACTATATTATATATCTGTTCGTGAACATACTCCCCCTCGTTGAATGGAACCATTCAACAGATTTCTTCACTAGGTAGACTGAATTTTCTGCGAGTTCGTGGGATTGGGATTGGTCTCGAAGG
The DNA here is from genome assembly GCA_958301585.1 of Merodon equestris. Classification (NCBI taxonomy): domain Eukaryota; kingdom Metazoa; phylum Arthropoda; class Insecta; order Diptera; family Syrphidae; genus Merodon; species Merodon equestris. The sequence continues at coordinate 123,605,253 of OY284413.1, forward strand.
CTCCTTGAGGGTTACACGTTTGGTCGATGTTTTTGATTTCCAAATCCAGAAAATGATGATTGAAATCGTCAGGAAAAGTCCTATATATCCCACGGAATACTGATGAAGGTCATGTTTACTAAAATTGTTTGGCAATTCGGCTAGTATTTGAATTTTGGTTTGATGCCTTAGCTCTTCGATCTGCTGTAATCCAAATTGATCCAGTGGTGATGATTTATTAGCTAGGGTGAGGGTGGTTGGTACTACAATGTCCGACAGGTTGCCCAATTTGGTATACGATGTTCTTGTGCTGCTTTGGTATATCTGATGTCCTTGAAACGTTAGATCATCTTGTTTGACGACGCAGTTTGACTGTATTCTTAGAAGTCCTGATCCCTCCAGAGACATTGATGAAATGTCATTGCCACATACCGTATTGATGGTCGTCTTATTCTTGGTGGCGTAAATCCATTCGTTGGGGTGTGTAAGCCGGATCCAAATTTTATTTTTGGTGATTGTCGTTGTTTTGCATTGTGCTGATAATGGCAAGTTATTTAGCAGAGAGACTTCGCATATGCATACACCAGATCCCTTACGGTATAACGGCCTTCTTTGATCACACAGATACGTGGATGGTTCTGTTATTAAGCATGTTGCTAGTTCTTGTTCCAACAACGGGTAGTATTGGTCGCGATGTTGACTAATAATTAAATACGATGAGTCTGGTTTGATTGCTATGAGCGATCCGTTGTTAAATATCGGTATAGGTATTATTCTGAATATGTCATACATTTCAACACTGACAAGAGGAAATTTGATCAGAAAAATAACGTTATTTTCTATGACTTCGCCTTTCACGGACATTAGTTGATATAATTGCAGCGGTTCTGACGACTCTACTGGAAGGCGAAGCGAGGATGGAATATGCCCTTGTATTGTGATTATTTCTTTGCTTAATTGCTGTGGTGATAAAAGCAATGGGTTGATTTTTCCGTGATTAGTGTCGATTATCACGTTAATCAAGGATGCCTGTATTCGTTGTGTATTAGAGACGATTAGCGACAGTTCAATGGATAACGCCAAGAATAAGTTGTTCAGTTTCTCTTGATTGGTGTAATTAAATATTTGATTAACCTGTTCGTTCAATGTTCTAAATTTTTCTCGAATTGTTAGCTGGGTTCCTTTAATTAGGTTCAAAGTGGAATCGATTATGGATGTATGATTCTTCAGCAATCGTAGAACGTGATCTTCATTTGTCTTGATGTCACTTATTGAATTCAAAATCTGCTGTGCATGCTCATCGTCAAGCACTCCAAATAACGAGTTTGCGATGCTCCCCACTATGTTGAAGGCACCACGCTTCCGTCTTGTCTTATGGATGTTATAAGTAAAGAGCTCATTTCCCTCCTTTATTTCGTTCCGTACGTGGTGAAATTGAGTGATTATTGATGAACAGGAACTATTGTTTTGTATCGACTGACAAAGATGCCGCAAGGATTGGATTCCATTAGTAATTTCATTGTACTCAGTCCAGTAAGGCTCCAGATCGTAATATACCATCAGCTTCCAGTCGTTCGATGCTAATTTTGCTGATCCTAGAGCCTCAAAGTGGAGTCCCAATTGAGCTGGAAACTGGTGGACTTCTATAGGATGACTACTCATTACTGGTAGGGTAAGACATACCAGCAAGAGTGACATTATTGCCGAGCCGTATGATTTTCGTGACCTCCTGGTAGGAGGTTCGCCGTTGTGCGTTCCATCTTTCGAGATTGGTGATGCTGAGTCTGCCGCTCTCCGTTTGGTTTGACCTTCGGGTGAACGTGCTTCGTCTTTTGTTAATACTTTCTCCTCATGTTTAGCGTTGTCATCCTCAATTGGAAGAGGCGCGAGTTTGTGAACTGATCGCCGCAGTATACCGGTTGCTGTTTTTACGTCTGCCACGCGGACTTGATCGTCGTCTCCAGTGTAAGTTTTTATGACGCGAGCTAGGGGCCATTTCATTGGTGGGGTGTTCTCTTCTTTGATTATAACTATCGCCCCAGGTTCTAAATTTCGTTTGTGTTGTTTCCATTTGAATCGCTGTTGTAATTCATTCAAATATTCTTTGGACCATCTCCTCCAGAACTCGTTCTTCAGGTGCGTGACCAACTTCCACCGTGTGAGTAGGCTGACTTTTGTTGTCTCAACACGTGAATCGATCGAAGCAGTTAATGGTTCGCCAATTAAGAAGTGTCCCGGTGTTAAAGCTGTGACATCGTTTGGGTTGGACGATAAAGGTGTTAGGGGACGAGAATTAAGGATAGCCTCAATTTCAATTATTAGAGTCTCGAATTCCTCGTATGTTAAGGAAGCCGATGCCATACTTCGATTTAACAATTGTTTCGCTGATTTCACAGCAGCCTCCCACAGCCCGCCGAAATGTGGAGATCGAGGTGGTATGAAGTGAAAATCGATGCCCTTTGTGCTACACGAAGAGATGATGGAATCTCTTCCTTGAGACGAATGTACCGTTTGGCTTAAGTCCTGAAGTTGGTTTCTGGCGCCGACGAAATTAGTCGCGTTGTCACAATATTTTTTTTTTATTTATTTTTTTTATTATTATTATTTCTAATTCTCATAACATTACTTACATATACATACAATTAATTACAATTCAAATAAATACATTTTGAGAACAGTAGTGACATTTATTATTTATGCAAAATAGAGATTAATGCCACTTTATTTCACATAATTATTGCAATTCATAGTTGTTGTGGGGTGAACTAATTCATTATTCCTATCTAACTACATATATACACATTCTTTAAGAAGAGAACACATTGTTTCCAAGAGAAATCATGAGACTAAATGGTGTAGCGCACAAGAATTTCGATTTCATTTAGTCTTAAGCCCAAAAGCCAACTTTTTACTGTAGCTAAAAAGATTTTTAAGGTTCTAATGACTCGGATATTCTCAGGGAGTGTATTATAGAGTTTGTGAGACACGATGGAGTAAAAGTTCCTGTAACTTGAGGTGTGGAAGGTTGGGATATTGACCAGCGGACTAAAATTACTACGCAGATTGTGGTGGTCATTTATTGGGCTTTGCAGGTAACCTCCCCTTATAAAAAATATTTTTAGTACTTTAAAGTAATAGAGGTGTCTTACTGGTAGAATTTTCAATCTGTTGAATAGCATAAAAGTATTAGTTAGTCGATTTGCATGACATACTTTTCTTATGACGTATTTTTGTAATATTAACAGCTGTTTGATTTTGCTAGCATAGGCGCCTCCCCAGCATATAATTCCATATTGTAGTTTCGAGTGAAATAGACCGAAGTAAATATTCTTTAAGATACTGGAAGAACAGTACTTTCTAAGTTTGTAGAAGTTGCGTAGAGTCGAGAGTAAGTAATTTCTCAAGTGGGTGATATGATCATGCCAGTTCAAATTTTGGTCGATGATGACACCAAGATACTTATATTGTTTAACTATTTCTATACCAAAGCAGCTTGCATTACATTTAATGGTATCATTAAAAGAGGCTTTACACGCGCACTCTATCAAGCTGAATTTTTCACAACATGCTGAATGGAATAAAATATCAACATTCGGAGTCTCAATAGATGTTAAGCTAAAAAACATTAATTTGGTCTTACTACTCACGATGAGCTTGTGATATGCAAACCAAAGTCTTATGAGATGGATGTCATGATTAATGTCGGCCACTAGCGTAAGGAGATTGGATGACCCATACGCAAATGCAAAGTCATCAGCAAAAGCCGTTAACTTTCCGATGAATGGAAGGCAAAAAACGGAATTAACATAAATTAAAAACAACAGGGGGCCAAGGACAGAACCTTGAGGAACGCCGATGTTGATGATCTCGACCCCACTAGAAGAATTCCCTATTTTCACTTTTTGTCTTCTATCCTTGAGATAAGAAGTAAACCATTTCAATACGAAGCCGCGGAACCCTGCACAGTATAATTTATCTAGGAGAATTTCGTGGTTGACCATGTCAAAAGCTTTGGTTATATCTACAAATAATCCAGCGCAGCAGTTTTTGATATCTAGGCCCTTATAGATGAACTGACAAAAGTCAAGAAGTGCATCTTCGGTTGAGCAGTTTTCTCTGAAGCCAAATTGTTTTGTACTTAAAAAGTTTATATTTTTTAAAAATTTTAATATTCGACATTTCATAGCTTTTTCAAAGATTTTAGATACGACCGGGAGCAGTGAAATTGGTCTGTAGTTTGTTTTAAGGTTTTTATCTCCTTTTTTGTGAATAGGTATCACGTTCGCACATTTAAGCGCATCCGGAAATACGCCTGTGTAGACACTTAAATTGAATATATAGGCCAATATGTCAACCACGTTTAAAGCGATTCTTTTTATAACTTCATTTGATAAACCGTCATTCCCACACGAGCTGGAGGTGTTTAGCGAATTTATAATTTTTAAAAGTTCGAATCCTGAGATCGGATTGAAAACAAAAGTTTTATCACAGAAATTTCTTGCTTGGGATAAACTCGCAGAGCAGTTCCCACAAGATATCGTCCAGAAAGGGAGGAAAGACGTCCGTGCTACAGAGGTAAAATACTGATTAAATATTTCTGCGACAGCTGTAGGGTCTGAAATGCATATATTGTTATCGATGAGCTTAGGTGATTCAGTATGATATTTTTGATTTCGATTCAGAATGTCGTTTACTGTATTCCATACTTTTTTTAGATTACCCTTTGCATTACGTAGTTTATTTTTAAAGTAGCTATCCCGACAGAATTTTACATTTTTATCAATTTCTTTACATAAATTGATGTAGCGGTTTTTTAAAGCAGTATTTGCGGGATGTTTATAGACTTTGAGGCGTAATTTGTGTTTAAGTTTTATTTGCTTTAGAAGTGAAAAATTCATCCAAGGTTTTAATTTTGCATCACTTTTTTTTACAAAAGAGTTGCTGGAACTCTTGATGTGCTTACTTAACGTTTTTGAAAACCGTTCATAGGCTAAAGAGGCATTTTCCTCAGAAAGCACGTCAACCCAGTTTTCATTAAGGAGTTTTGAATTTAACATGGTATGATTTATGTGCGTCTGCTTAATATATATCTTTGAGGGTCCCTTTTTTACGCTAAGGCAGCTAATTATCAAACCTGTCATAGAATGATCGGTAATCTTTAGATCCAAAACAAAGCCGGCGCAATCATTTGTCTCCATATGAAGGAAGCGACCAAAGACATGGTCAAGACATGTGTTTGAACTTGGTCTAGTGGAGTCATTAACAAAGGACATCAAACCGTGTTGGGCTATAAGGGATTCATAGATATCTCTCGAAGTGTCTGCACTTAGTAGATCTATGTTGAAGTCACCAACAATAGCGAGATTTGACGCTTTTTCATTATCTAAGAGTTCAGAAAATTCGTCCATAAATAATTGGAGTGGTATATTCTGAAGCCGGTATACGCAAATGAAACTCAGAGTAGTATTAATGGTCGTACAGGTAACTTTTAAGACATCTGCACTTTTTAAGTTATAACAAGTGACTAGAGGCTCATACGAATCTTTAACAAATGCACCAACACCCCCCGCAGAATATGAGTCATTTGAGTTTGCATAAAAATTATAACGAGGAAGACTATATTCATCATTTTCAAAAGAATAAATCCAAGTCTCAGACACAAATATTATGTCGGGTAATTTCTCAAATCCCTCAAGATTACAAATTAGCGAATCGAAATTTTTGCGTAGACTTCTTATGTTTTGATGTACAATATAAAAATGTGTGTTATTATTACTAGTAAAAGGAAAACTTTGTATACTATTTGTTAAGGTTTCAATGGTAAAGTTGTTGTCTGAGTTTAATTTCGCAATCATGGTGTTACACTTTGAGTGGTTCAAGATCATCAAAGGATCGTATAACAACAGCTTTACCATTATCCGCCTTCTTTAGAAAAATATTTGAATTTTTATACCATAAGTATTTGAATTTCTTTTCTAGTTTAACTTTCTTAGCCGCAAAAAATAGAGCTCTGGTATATTTAGTAAAATAATTATTAATATATATCTTACAAACACTACCATCCCCAAACGACATTGAATTTAGTTTCTTCTTCGCAGCATACTTGCTTTTCATGATTCTCTTTTTAGTTTCACTCGATGACAGATGAACGCATATAATATTTGGTGTATTTCTCTTCACATAGCATTTCTCAATTTCTTCAGGCTTAACTTGCAGATTAAGTGCAGAATCAAAGATTTTCTGCACACTCTCTGCTGGACTTGAGGAATTCACCTCCGGTAATATAAGTTTTTAATGTGGCCTCGCCTTCCTATAAAGCGTTTTAGGGCTCCTGTAAACGCTTCTGTTGTTAAATCGCTCACCACCTCTAAGTGAACCGCCTTCGTAGCAAAACAGCAAAATACTGATATGTACCCCTTCTGTGGTCGACTTCCCCTACCTCGAAAGTGAATCCAGATTGGTCCACAAAAATCCACACCTGAATTAACAAATGGACGAGCCGGTTGTATTCTACTAGATGGTAAATTTCCCATTATCTGGGACACCATCTTGGGCTTGGCTCTGGTGCACCGAACGCAGTGTTGCACTATAGATCGTGCAATGGTTTTACCCTTGACCGGCCAAAAGCGTTGTCTGGTTATGGCCAGAAGTGTCTGTGGCCCTACGTGCTTGTTATCGCAGTGAATGTCCGTCATTATCATTTTTACGAATGGGTGCTCGTAAGGTAGTAGGATAGGGTGCTTTGCATCGTATGGTAAGGCTGATGCTTCCAATCTACCGCCTACGCGTATGATATCTTCCTTGTCCAGAAAAGGGGTGAGGCTACTGATGGAACTGGTATTACTGCATTCGTTATACCGTCGTAGATGGGAGATGTCCTGACTGAATTCATCCCTTTGTATGACTCGGATTATGGTATGAAGGGCTTCCTGTAGTTCTTGGCTGGAGAGGTTGTCTCTTCGACTCGGCTTCTCGTCTCCTTTTTTTAAAGATCGGATAAACCTAAGCATATATGCAGTAATCCGTTGTAATCGTTTAAATGAGTTTCCATGTGAGATTTTGTAAACGAAATGCGTTGATTCACTGCTACTGGTCATTATGGCTGTTGTACTTTGATTGAACTCCTGCTCGCACGCTGCTGTTCTAGCGTATGGGTTCGGCCAAGATGATTCCTGACCATGAAGAAGTAAAGGCCCGTAGAACCAAAGGTTGCACTCCTTCAATTTTTCTGGAGCTATTCCCCGCGTCAACAAGTCAGCTGGATTCTCTTTAGATTTGATGTGCCGCCATTGCTGTGGTGTGGTACAGGATTGAATGGAAGACACTCTATTGGCGATGAAGGCAGGAAATGATTTTGCGTCCGAGTTGATCCAGGCCAAGACGATTTCGGAATCGCTCCAAAAATACGTAGGAATTTCTTCATATTCGATGTGGCCTTTTACTCGTTTAGCGAGGTCTACTGCTAACTTTGCTGCGCACAGCTCTAATCGAGGTATTGTTGGTTTCTTAACTTTGTTCTTTTCAAGTGGTGCTACACGAGATTTAGCACACAACAGGCGCACGACGACCATGCCAGGACTGACGACTGATTGAATATAGATGCAGGCTCCAAAAGCCTTTTCGGAAGCATCGGCAAAGACATGAACTTGTATTTTTTCTGGAAGTTTATTCGCAAATACGTGTCTTGACACTCGAATGTGATTTATTGTCTTGAGGTCGTCACGAAATTTTGACCATTTTGAATGTAATTCCTGTGGTAAAGCGGCGTCCCAATCTAATTTTAGCTGCCATAACTGTTGCAGGAAGATTTTTGCGGTGATTATCACTGGAGCCACAAGTCCAAGTGGATCAAAGAGTCGGGCTATTTCTGATGAAACTATTCTTTTTGTTATTTTAGTTCCGTTATTCCAATGGGCCTTTATACAGAAGTCGTCCACCTTTGGTAACCAAGTTAAGCCCAAGGTCTTTATGGTGTCTTCTGAATCTATTTTGAAGTCCAATTCTATTTCCTTATCCTCTGGTGGGAAATCTTGTAGTAATCGCGGATGATTGGCACACCATTTACGCAGCTTAAAACCAGCTCCTTGAAGTACGTCGATTAATTGTTTCTGCATTTCTATAGTAGTAGAAAGGCTGTTTGCACCAGTCATGACGTCGTCTATGTAGAAGTTGAGCTGGAGTGCCTTACTGCCGAGGGGATGTGTTTTAAGTGCTGACTGGGATAGACGTTGTAAGCATTTCACAGCTAAGTATGGTGCGGCTGATGTCCCATAAGTGATTGTGTTTAATTGATAGCACTTTACGGGTGCCAGCACGTCCTTCCTCCATAAAATTAATTGATATCTTCTGTCTTCTTCGTGTACAAGCACTTGCCTATACATTTTTTCAATATCGGCTGTAAATACAAACCGTGGTAAGCGGAATCTCAACAATATCGCAAACAGGTCTTCTTGGATTTTTGGACCGGTATGTAAAATATCGTTCAAGGATAGGTTAGATGATGTTTTGGCAGACGCGTCGAATACTACTCTTAATTTGGTCGTGCTACTATCGGGTTTTAGCACGTAATGGTGAGGTAGAAAATAGTGTGGTGTATTGCTTGGTGGGGCAATTACCTCTCTCATGTGTCCTAATCTAATATATTCGTCCATGAATTGAAGGTATTGCTGTTTAAGCTCCATGTTGTTTGCCAATCGTCTCTCTAATGATAGTAATCTCCTGAAGGCCATATTCTTCGATTCCCCTAATTTTGATGGTTCGTCTGAGAATGGTAGCCTTACTGTAAAGCGTCCCTGTATGTTGCGCTGTACTGTCTGGGTGAAGTGGGTTTCACACCTCTTTTCTGCTGTAGTGGTTGATCCGTGTGATTCTTCAGGATCTTCAATTGTCCAGAATTTTTCTATAAGAGTGTTGAGGTTTTCATCTTCGATACACATTCCGCAAACCAATGTTGAAGGCAGAGGACGACCGATCCTTCCTACTGCGATCCACCCAAATACTGTGTTTTGTAATGTAGGCATCTCTTCATCGGCCTTTATTTGTCCTATGGATAAAAGCTCGTGATATATGTCTGCTCTTATCAGCAAATCGATCTCCCCCGGACGGTCGAATGTTGGATCGGCTAACTCGATGTTCTTGGGGATGTTCCAGTGTGAACTATCGATTAATTGCGACGGTTGAGGTGATAGTATTTTTGGAAGAACCATGGCCTCGATACGTGTGGAGAATCCATTCAATCTAGATTGTATAGAAATGTTCACTCTGCCACGAGTTTTTTGAGTGGTGCGACCGATGCCCTGGATGCGCAAAGTGTCGTGCACTGCTGAGAGACCCAACCTTCTAACTAGATTCTCTGTTATGAAGTTCACTTGAGATCCTGAGTCTAAAAGTGCCCTGCATTCAATAGAGTCGCCATTCTTAGATTCCAATTTTATTATCGCGGTCCCCAACAGAATGTATGCTTGGCGTTGTTGACTAGCCGCGCTTACTACTGACGGCTGATCGTGTCCGTGACTGTTGTTGAAGGACCCTGAGTTGGAGGGCTGAATTGGTACCGAAGTCTCTAGGTGGACTAACGTGTTGTGTTTCTTGGAGCATTTTGTGCATCCTCGCCGGGGGCATTTCGCAGCTTGGTGGCCTGCTCGAAGACAGTTAACACATGTATGATGTTTCTTCAGCAAGTTAAGTCGATGGCCCGGTGTCATTTTCAGGAACTCCTGGCATGCGTACAATCCGTGGCTGCCCTTGCAGATAATACATAATGGTGCTGCTGGTGCCGATGGTGCTGCTACTGTCCTTGCTGGATGTAATCGTCGCTGCTCTTCTAATGACTTCCCCTTATAGCCCAGTGCCTCCAATGATTGGAATCGCCTCTCCAGGAAGCTTAGCAGTTGATTGATAGTTTGTAGCTTTCTCGGATTCTCAAGCGACTGTTCGTAAAGGGTATGAGTGTCCCTATCTAACTTCTTTAGTAGTATGTGAATCAGGAGTGGATCCCATTGCTCAGTGCTCACACCAATATTTTTCAATCCCATTAGACACTCTTGCGTGGTGTCATGGAGAGTCCTTATGGCACTGGCTGATCCCTTGTCAGACATGATGGTTGGTTGACTCATAAGTTTGTTTACAAACGCCGATACCAATAATCTGGTATTGCCATAACGATCCACCAACGTCTTCCATGCGGCCTCATAATTGTTGTCAGACGTCGTGAAATTACGGATTAGCCTCTCAGCTTCCCCTGACAAATTTGTCTTCAGGTACCACATCTTTTGACAATTGGCCATAGACTGATTGTGGATTAATTGGACAAATAAATCGTGGAACTGTTGCCATTTTAGATAGTCGCCGTCGAACTTTGGTAACACGATTTTTGGCAGTTGCAGCGCTGCATTGTTAGTTGATGGTCCAGTACTAGAGCTACCGGAACTACATCCAGTGCTAGTCTGTAGGTTGGTGGTTAATGTAATTATATGTTTTTCTACCTTTTCTAACTCTTCTAACTCCAAATATGCATCTGGGTCGTATCCATCGGTAACCGGATCGTCGCTGAGTTCCCAAATGGAATTATGCAGTTCCTCTAACTGGTTCCGGTATCTCTCTAGTGTCCTTAGTCTACGTTCGACATATTCCGTTGTATGTTGCTGACTTGGGATTGTGCCGGCCAAGATTCGGCGTAGGAAATCTGCTATCCCCTTCTGCCGCGCCAATAGCTTCATTAAGCCGTCTGACGATTTCGTTGATGAATCTTCGGGTTTTGATTGGTTGGTACTTGTTGTACCTCCATCGATATGCTTTGATGCCATGTCGCTGAATTGCTTGACACCTTCTAATTTGGAAAGCGAAATTATCTTTTGTTCGAAATGATCCTTGAATTTGGTGTAATTTTCAAGAGTTATGTCGTACAGACTCTTGACAAAGTATTCATGGTCAGTTGTCATCGCTGGCGATGCCCTTATATTGGAGTCTGTTTGTTCGAATATGCTCCAGGCTTCCTCCAACCGACGCAACCTTTCCTCATAATAAGATTTAGTTGTCTTTCGAGTGCTTGAATCCTTCTTGTAGTTTGCTATGATTCTGGATACTTCCTCGGCGTGGACTTCTTGTTGCTTTGCCCACTTGTCGATATCCATGATGAATGTCTTCCTTCGCTCCTTTTGTCAGAACCGGATTGATGCGCAGCTCTTGACGGCGTTGGTACTAGTGTATAGCCCTAGTACACGCTTTGGTTGACGAAGGTTTAAATCGCGACGCGTTGCAGGTTTACCAGTGTTTGAGCCCTGGTAACGCTTCTAACAATTATGACTTATTATTTGCTCCTTAAGACTGATGAAGAAGGCAAATAATTCAATCACGTCGGGGTCACCAATGTTAACGCTGAGACTATTTTGTTCCAACGAAGATAGCCAAGGTTCATGTACCTTGACTAATTGTTGTAGAGATAACGGGTACTTGTACCAGTTCCTCAATATTTGAAATAAGTAACAACACGTCACGTACAGGTTGAAAGCCTTACTCATTTATTATTCCCTCAAACAGGAGTATTTATATAAAAATATTGCTTATTTAACAATATAAAAAATGCTTACTCGCAAATATCGACAACCCTGAACATTTACTAGAGGGTCGAATTTCGGCTATGCGAAACAATTGCCCCTGCGGCAACTGTTTACTTGTTTGTCTATATTATGGGTTCAAGGTGAACCTTTACGTTGGCTGGGCAGAGGTTTCGCATAGCCGGCATTCTTGTCGCGTGCAATGCTCTGTGCTTGTTGTTAATACGAGTTCCCTTTGCGTATCGTCTGTATGTGATGAATATGATACTGCATTGTTGTATCATTTGAAGTTTTCATTACATTGAGTTTGTTTACCTCGTTTAGTTATATGGAGCGAATACCGACGATACGCAAATGGAATTAATATGTATGTGCATAATGGTATATTTATTTATTTTATTTGATTACACTATATTATATATCTGTTCGTGAACAACGTCATTGTCACCCTCTTGCAGCGTGACTTCGAAAAAATTCAGCAGTATTGTGATGACTGCAAGTTGAAAATCAACTGCCAGAAATCAGAAACTATTTTGTTCAGAACGCCTTTGTCTAGGGCTTCTCGAGACACTAGAAAAAATTGGCGCGGGTTCTCAATTCTTGGACAGGACGGGCGCCCACTGGCGAAACAAAGTGTAGTCTGATACCTTGGGATCTTTGACTTGGGATATTTTGACAAACAAGTAGATGCTGCTCTGGCAAGGGCCCGAGGCGCTTTCGCTCTGACAAGATGGCTGTTTCATTGCAGCCAACTTGATTCTAGGGTGAAGGTAATAATTTTTTGATCAAACTGATTCGAAGCCACGTTGCGAGAGCAATGACTTCGGTCAATAGCCTGTTCTTCGGGGCTTACTACCCCAACGATTTATATCACGAGAGAGTGCGCCTTAATGCCTTCGTGCCGCCAGAAGCATTCCTCTATTTAGATAGATGTGGGCTGATCCAGGATAGATTGGCGGTGCCGTTAATCTTCCACGTGGGTCGCAATTCCGTGGAACGGCGATTGCTCTACGGACCCGATGTCGCGCTCAGTGAACCCGAGCGCCTCAGGTTCTGTAGATCGGTCTCACGCCGGGATCGAGGATAGAACAAAAAAAAATATTAAAAACCAACAAAAATTATAAATATAATAAAACCAAAAAAAAAGATACATACATATATATATAATATATATAAAATATATATTTATATATATATATATTAGCTAAGTTAGAATAAGATATGTTTAGTTAGGTTTAGGTAGGTTTAAGGATTATATAAAAATATATGAAAGAATGATCATATGCTAAGTTTTTTGAAAAAAAGAAAATTTTTTCTTAGCTTAAGTTAATTATAATAATGTTAATTGTAAGTTATTTAATAGTCGTAGTCGAAAGGCATACAGTTTATTTTAGAGTGTCCGCCTAGGGCCAGTAAGATTCCCAAATTTGTAAGGATAGTTAAGCTAGTTTTAAGCATTTTTGTCTAGGATAAGATAGATCTAAGAAGCTATAAATAAAAATGAATTACAAAAAAAAAAAAAAAAAGGTCTCGTAGGAACTGCAGGTATGATTATCCATTAATAACGGCATTCAAAAACCGGGCCCGATTACAGTTTGTCCAACAATACCAAGCCAAACATTACAGCTAAACCGGTGTTGTGATTTATTTTGTTTTTTGTTGTGTGGATTGGTGCTACTCCAATGCTGCAAATTGTGGAAGTTAGTAACCCCATCTCTGGTAAACTGTGCTTCATCCGTCCAGAATATCCTTGCAAAATAGTTTCGTTCAGTTTCATAGTTAAGAAAACTCAAAGTTTCTTTTTTTTACCAATATGCCTTTATTGAATCTCTCTTAAGACTGAGTTACATTATTTAGTTTCCTACTATATATACCCTGATCGAAGTGATCGATCGTATTGGAAAAGAACTCGGAAAATGCTTAGTAGGCGGCTTTCAACGAATGTTGAAATTGCCCTCGTTTGTTTAATAAAAGAAGTGGGTCGTTTTGACTTTACGTTTTTACTCGTTTTAATGTTTATGTTGTTTGAAGTGACTTGGGGTGAATGGCAAAGTATGCGGAAAGCGTAATGTGGGTTATTTGTGGTTATTGACCACGGATCGTTTTTGTTTATGTTGTTTGAAGTGACTTGGGGCAAAGTATGCAGTAAAGCGTAATGTGGGTTATTTGTGGTTATTGACCACGGATCGTTTTCGTTTATGTGGATTATTGGGATCTTTGGGCTGTGGCTTACACAGCATAGGGTGCTTGTTCTTGATCGTAACACCCCCATTGTTTGCCCGAGACTCCGACGAGGTTTTTGCACAGATGTCTACTGAAGCTTTGTGATACGATCTGTATAATATGAATATTATTATAGCTGTAGTGTTGAGTATTATAAAGGCAATGCCAATAACTGATATCTTAAGATTGTTCTTTTGAATTATTTCTTGAATTTCGTTTCGAGTATTTTCAATTGGGTTCAAGTTTAGTTCTTTAAGGTATTCCGAGGTCTTTTCCGTGTTATTTATAATTTTTAGTGTTATTTGCGGAAATACAATGTGGTCATTTATTTTATAAATTCTGTTTGTGAAGGGTATATTTCTTAGTATTACTTTACAATTTTCGAATCGAATAAGGCTATTTTTGAACAGTTTTAAATTTTCATTATTACAATCTTGGGTTATATTGATATTCCTAGCGTTTTTTAAGATAAGTAAACCAGGTAATATTTCTTTGATTATTTCTCTACTAAAATATTCCATGTCACATTTGGCTTCTTTTGATTTAATAATGTTATTAATACATTCGTCATTAAGTTGGGTTAGTTCATTTTTAAGATTTTCTTTCGTGTTTTGGTGGTAAATATTTTTGTTTTCGTCCATAATGTATATGTTTTCTTTTTTAGTAACAACATTTTATTTTCTTTGTTTGGGACTGGTTCTATTAACAATCGATAAAATTTCTTATCTGAATAAAATGGTAAGTATATAATAATGGTTATTTGGTTTCTGTAATAGGCAACAGTTATCTTGATATCTTTTAGGGCTTCTATGTCTAATATTCGTTCTAGTTCTTTTTCTGTTAATATGTTTCTAGAAAGGATATTTAATTTGCTAGTTAAAATTATTTGGTCTATGTCGTTTATATGGTTGCGAAGCAATGTTATGTCGTAGTTCATCTGGTAGATTTGTCGGAATATTTCCAATTCATTTTCTATTTTATTTGTTTGTAGTTGGATAGAATGTTAGTGATAATTTTTTGTTGGTTGTTAATGTGATTTGATATGTTGCTAATTTGATAGGATATTTGTTTATTAATAGTGATTTGCTTATTTGATTCAAGTATTAGGTCGTGATTGTTCTTTGACAAATTGTCTAGAGTCTCTCTGATCAATTTTTCGTCTTCGCTATCCATGGTTCCTGTCGGAATTTTCAAGCCTTTCCCTAGTATGTTTATAAGTCCTCTTTTATCTCTTATGTGTGGTTTAAGTCCTTGAATTCTAGCGTCTAAAAGGTTGAAGTTATGTATCATAGTTAAGAGAATTGGGTCGTCTTGCTTCGTATAGGTTTGTATTGTTCTAATGTTGTTGTAGATTTCATTTCTGCTGGTTTCGAATTCTGTGATATTTATAATGTGTAATATTTTTTTGAAATTTTTGATGAATCGAATTTCACCCATTTTAATTGCTATGTATCCGTTATTTTCGTCGATGTTTTGTACTTCTATTTCTTTAGTTACTGTTGACATTATTTGTATTATTATTACTAGTAGCTTTACCGTTGTCATTTGTGCCATTTCCTGTAACAAGAGGTTTTTTCTTTTTAGTTGGTTTAGTAGTAATTGTGGGATTGTTATTGTTTTGAAATTTTTTGTTTCATATGTGTTTGTTTGATATGTGATTTGTAATACTTGTGTCCTGTGTTCGAAATAATGTGGTTGTCATCCAGTCTTTGGGCATTTATTTTCTTGAATTTTGAATGATTTTTACCTCCTCTAATTTCTTTTATATATATTGGTCCTGTTCTAATGTTGACATCTTCTTTATTCTCGTTTAATCTGCTGATTGGGGTTACTTTAACTTTGTTAATTTGGGTTTCAATTGCTGGGTAGTCATCGTGGGTTATAGTCCCGTTGATAAAATCTATAGGTTATGGTTTAGTGGTAGAGTGTATGGTGTTGTTGTAAAAGCTAATGATCTTGTATATTTTTTCGTCTGGCGTATCTAAGTCTTTGTAGGGGTCATGTCTTAAAAGCCTTAAATGTTCGTTTATTGTGTTGTGTAAGCGTTCGATATCGGAATTAGATGTGTGGTGGTTGTTGGATGTAAAGTGTATGTCGATATTTTGTTCTTCGAGGAATTGTTTGATGGCTTGAGCTTTAAAACCTAGTTCGTTATCTACTATTATTTTTTTGAAATGACCTGTAGAACTTATGTATTGCATAAGCGCTCTTTTGAATTCGATCCATGAACGGTTTGATATTTTTATTGCGTGGGCGTATTTAGAGAATTTGTCTATTATAGTCAAAAATAATGTCTTATTTAGACTGTAAAAGACGTCTATATGGACTACTTCTCTTGGGCCTTTCGGTGTTTCTGTTAATTGCAACTTTTGTTTGATTGGTTGTCTATCGTATTTTTCTATGTTGCATATTTCGCAGTTATTTACGAATTGCGTTATTTTTTCTTTTAGATTAGGGTAGTAGATTTTATCTTTTAGCTGAGAAAAGTTTTCGTTTATACCTCTATGGTTGTTCCTCAAATGCTCCTTCATTATTAGATCTAAGAGTTCTTTTTCGTGGCATATGTCTTTAAGGAGTTTTTTACATCTCACTACTTTGAAATTTTTGTTGTAAAAATTTTCGGTTATAATTCTTTTAAAATAGGTAAATAATTCCTTGTCTTCTATTAGTACTGCGTTTGTTTTCCCATCGTAGAAGTGGTTTTGGATTATATTAATGATCGTATTATAGTCGAAGTTTTTAGCTGATATTATTTTCCTGTTTGCTTTAAATATTTTGAGCTTCTTTATTTTTAGAGAGCCTGAATTTATTTTCCTAAATATGATTTGGTTTTTATAGATATTAATTGGCAAGTTGTTTATTATTGCTCGTGACAAGGCGTCGGCGTTTCCGTTTTGTACGCCCTTTTTGTATTTAATTTGGAAATCGTATTCCGTTAGACAGAGTCTCCAGCGCACCAGTTTAGAATTTGGTTCTTTAATGGAGAAGAGCCACGCGAGGGGTCTATGATCCGTCTCAATCAAGAATTTTCTGCCGAAAAGGTAAGGCCTAAAATATTGTGTTGCCCATACAACGGCAAGGAGTTCCTTTTCGATAGTGCTGTAGTTTTGTTCGTGGCCGTTAAGTGTATGACTAGCAAAGCAGACGGGATGCCCGTCTTGTGATAGGATTGCTCCGAGGGCATAGTTGCTTGCATCAGTTTGTAGGACGAATTGTTTATCAAAATCTGGATAACGTAGTATTGGGTCATTTATCAAGAGCTTTTTCAGTGTTTCGAAAGAGTCTATATATTCCTGATCGTCAGGGTAACTTGCGCCCTAACATCCAAACGGCAGCAAGCAATTAAGCCGACACGCGCCTCCTAGGCCTAGTGATAGACTGCGGTTGTTTTAGTGGGTATGAGCTGTTGGGAGAAATCCCAACAGTTGAGTCCCACATAACCCGAAGCGCCAACAGCTTCAGCTTCGGGTATGCGTAAATGCATTTTTTCCGCAGGTCAAAAAAAAAAAAAAAAAAAAAAAAAAGGTCTATTTTGGCATCCTTTTTCAAGTATTTTGTCATTGGTTTTGCGATTTTCGAGTAGTCCCGAATGAATTTTCGGTAAAAGCCTGTGAGACCTAGAAATTGTTTTATTCCTTTTGCGGTTTTTGGCAATGGAAATTCTTGTACACACGCTATTTTTTGTGGGTTAGGTTTTACACCATCTTTAGTTACAATGTGTCCGAGGAATTCGGTTTCGCGTTTTAAAAATTCGGACTTATTTAGCTGAACCTTGAGATTCGTATCTCGAAGTCTTTGGAATATTTTCGTTAAGGATTCCAAATGCTCTTGCAGGGAAGTCGAAAATATTATTATATCATCCATGTATGCTAGGCATATCTTATTGATATAATCTTCAAGGATGTTATTTACTAGACGCTGGAACGTCGCTGGCGCTGTCTTTAGCCCAAATGGCATGCGCAAGAACTCGTAATGGCCATCTTCTACACTGAATGCGGTTTAGTGAATGTCTTCTTCAGCGATTTCTATTTGATGGAATCCTTTAGCAAGGTCCAATGTGGTAAAGTATTGGCACCTTCCGAGTTTTTCTAAGATTTCGTCCATATTTGGAATAGGGTATTTATCGTCTATGGTTACGTCGTTCAGTTTTCGATAATCGATCACAAGCCTCCACTTACGTTCACCACTCGCATCGGGTTTTTTCGGTACGACCCAAACGGGTGCAGAGTATGGGGATTGGCTGTGTCTGATTATGCCTGATTTTAACATGTCTTGTATTTGTTTTCGTACCTGTGTATATTGTGTGTATATTTCGTACTTTTATTTTCTGGGGATACTGGTTCTGTTTTTTGAGCGTTAGTTTGTATGTTGTTGAGTGTGTTAGTGGCGGTAACGTCTTCTAATTTAGTTTTGTAATATATTTCTTTCTTGGTTTCGTAGTGAAAGTGTATTGGGATTTGTTTTTGTGTTGTGTGAAGTGTATTATTTTCGTAGTCGATTTTTATTTTTAATTGTTTTAGTATATCGTTACCGATTATGCCGTTATAGTAGTCATGAAATTGGCAAATGAACATTTCTATCATTTTTTCGGTGTCTCCTAACTCTTCGAATAAGGGTATGCGTACTTTCTTGCTTACTTCTACTGAGTGTTGCAAGGTATTTAGTGTAATTTTTTGAGTCGGGGCAAACCATTTAGGGTTACATAAATTGGGATTTATTATTGAATGTGTGGCTCCCGTGTCAATAATAAGTTTTAAGGGTTCGATTTTCGTGTTGACTATTATATATGGTAGGTTGCCGTGGAGGCTGGAAGCCGAAAATTTTCTCCAGAGTTTGGAGTTCTCTGCATGTCAGTTACTTCGTATTTATTTATATCCATTGGTTCTGGATACGGTTGGTAGTTATTTTGTCCGTACGGGTTTCTTTGACCGCAATTATCTTCTCCGGGGGGTCTATAATGTTGCCTATTTTTGTAAGGCTTCCAAGAGGGGTTATTATAGTTTGGGTGTTGATTATTACGGTTGTTGAAATGTTGTGTATCTTGATAGTGTTGGTTTGGGGCGTTATTTTTAGGGCGTTCGTTGAACCGTTTATTGGGGATCTGCTTTTCTCTCCTCCCAGACTGTGTTCCGCCAATGCCTGTATAGGCGTAACCTGTCTTGAAAAGTATGTCCATAGCTTCTTCTAGAGTGTCTGGTTCTCTACAGACTAGAATAGATTTCATAGGTTCTGGAATTTTACTAATAAAAAGTCTTAATGCGGACTTTCTGTTATTTTCGGCGCACGCATTTGCCGGATTTCCTGCTCCTAGTACTAGATAGGTTTTATTGTCTTAAATTTTTTCTTAGGACATTATAGTAGTCCACGCAGTTTGTTCGGAACTGGATGCTTCTCATTTCGTCAAACAGTTCTTCACAAGTGGCTTTATCTCCGAAGTTATTGGTGAGAATTTGTTTGATGTCAGCCCATGAAGTTGCTTGATAATTTATATCTATTACTTCCTTAGCTCTACCCTTAAGTTTACTCTTAATTATGTCAGAAAAGAGGCCTTGCGCTAAATTGTCATATGTCTGAAGTAGTGGGTGTATTCGGTCAACTAAGTCGCAGAATGTTTGTAGTTCGGTCGTTATACCAGTAAATTCTGGCAGTCTGTCTAAATATTTCAGGGGATCAATTGATAACTGTGCCATTTTATGAAAAGAAGTGAGATAGTTTAATACAAAAAAAAAATGTATCACTCTTGGAAAAAAAAACTTTGGGACTATACACTAATTAAATATGTATATACTATATATACTAAAGTAAGCTTAACATACGGACTGTAATGTTTGTTCCTTGTTCTTGCTTCTTCTTGTTGCAGGTCCTTTTTGACGTTGTAGGTCCTTTTTGGCTCACTCTGCACTGTATCGGGTACTGTTTTTGCTCACTATACTTTGGCGTATTATTTTACTTATTGTTTTGTACACTATGCCGTTTTCACTTTATTGTTTTATACACCGTATTATTTCGTTTAGTGTTTTTTTTTTTGCACACTGTATGGCCTTTGGAATGTTAATCAAACGTAAAAACGTACGACAGAGTTTTTTTTGATATTCGTACACCGCGAAAACTCGACTTCAGATTGCACACTGTATGGTCTTTGGAATGCTAATTAAACGTAAAAACGTACGACAGAGTTTTTTTTTGATATTCGTACACCGCGAAAACTCGACTTCAGCATCCTATCCTCGTCGGCAATTAAGAAAACTCAAAGTTTCTTTTTTGAATCTCTCTTAAGACTGAGTTACATTATTTAGTTTCCTACTATATATACCCTGATCGAAGTGATCGATCGTATTGGAAAAGAACTCGGAAAATGCTTAGTAGGCGGCTTTCAACGAATGTTGAAATTGCCCTCGTTTGTTTAATAAAAGAAGTGGGTCGTTTTGACTTTACGTTTTTACTCGTTTTAATGTTTATGTTGTTTGAAGTGACTTGGGGTGAATGGCAAAGTATGCGGAAAGCGTAATGTGGGTTATTTGTGGTTATTGACCACGGATCGTTTTTGTTTATGTTGTTTGAAGTGACTTGGGGCAAAGTATGCAGTAAAGCGTAATGTGGGTTATTTGTGGTTATTGACCACGGATCGTTTTCGTTTATGTGGATTATTGGGATCTTTGGGCTGTGGCTTACACAGCATAATTATATTATAGGGTGCTTGTTCTTGATCGTAACATTTCATCTCGAAGCAGTAATGATCTACAAAATTCTGCTCTCAAAAACTTGTCGTTTGAGGTGAGTTCCTGAACTGGCCTAAAATGGTACGGGTTAAAGTTTTCGGTATGAAGCACTCTCCATACTCTAGATTTGGGTACTCCAAGCATAATAGCTATCCTCCTTGTACTAAGGGAGGGATTACGTCGGACCAAATCCAAAATTCTTTCATCTAAGATTCCTGATCCAGCTATAACTGATCTTTCGCTTCTTCGATGCTTTAGCACTCCGTGCTCTCGCAGACGTCGGTGGATTCTTGAAAACATGCTACGACTGGGACACCACCGATTGGGATATCTTTCAGCGTAGAGTCTTTCCGCTTCACGATCTCGACCATTAGCTAAACCGTAGCAGAAGTGCATGTCCGTTAATTCTTCTCCAGAGTATGAGTTTGACATCGTGTATTGATGAGTTAACATCCAATTTGGAAATGGTTTTTATGAAAAATGCGATGCTTTTTATTTACATTTGGGTTGCAAATATTTTGTTTTTCAATACAGAAAAATTGCGGTTTTATTGTCTTAAGGTCCTAGCGGGTAGAACCCATCGGCGGCGGGCGGACCCAGACGAAATTGCCAGGTCAGTTTTCAGGCGTTATCAATGAAAAAAAAGAATTAATCCAATTCTGTGTCGCTTTATTGTATCCTCATAAAACTCCGAATTTTTTAAAAATAATAAAAAAGAGGTCAATGTTTCATACATTAATTTGCCTACAAGTCCAGCCGCGTTAAACCAAAAAAAGGTTTTTCTTAGAAAAAAATGGTTCCGGTTTTTTTTTACTTTCTCAAAAATTACGACATTTTTGCAACCGGTTTTCCGTTTTTAACTAAAAACTAATAAGAGAATTGAATTATATATTTTTTTTTTTTATTTCCCAAATATACATTACATCTGTCTGGATGACACCTAGTAATTGTTATAAGAGATACAGATGGGGATACAATGATATTTGTGGCCAATGCCTTACAAATTCAGGTTGAACGGAACGAGTTGTTTAACATTATTATTTATCATACATACATAGTTGGCTTTCTTTCTTTTAAATTTGAAGGTCCACTGGCTTGCGTCTTTTTAATTGTCTACTTGCGTTGATTTCCACTTCTGGTAGATTTCGTAATTCGTTGTTCGAGTGGTAGCATAGTGAGATTTGATGTTCTCTGCTTATTTTTTTGATTTCGTCTTTAACGGTGGTGATGTTGAGATCGCGCTGTAGGTCTTCGTTGGTAATGTACCACGGTGCATTGACAATCGTTCGTAGGATTTTTGTTTGTAGTCGTTGCATAATATTTAAGTTTGTCATGCAGGTAGTGCCCCAAATTTGGATCCCGTAAGTCCATATGGGTTTTATTATTGTCTTGTATATTAGAAGTTTGTTTTCTGTGGATAGCTTGGAGTTTTTTCCAAGAAGCCAGCATAACTGCCTGAATTTATTTTTGATGACGTTTCGTTTGAATATTATATGCGGTTTCCATGTCAGTTTATTGTCTATAATTATTCCCAGGTACTTTGCAGCATTGTCAATGGTAATTTCTTTGTTGTTTAGTTTGATGCTTTGTGGATCAAAGTTTCTTTTTGTCGTGTACGTGACTTGTACGGTTTTGTTCTCGTTTATCTTGATTTGCGGAACCAGGCGGCTGTTCTATCTAGGGCTAAGTTAGCTTCTTGTGTAGCAAGTTTAATGCATTTGTTGGAAGATAGGATAACGGTGTCGTCTGCGAACGTAGCTAGCATGGAGTTAGTTGGCCTTGGTATGTCGGATGTTTAGAGAAGGTATAGTGTTGGTCCTAAAACACTTCCTTGAGGGACACCTGCGTCTATTTTGCATAGTTCGAAGCATTCGTCATTGTATTGCACATAGAAGTGCCTGCCCTCTAAATAACTTTTGATTATTGCTTGGTAGTCTGGTAACATTTTATTAAGTTTAAATAAGAGTCCTTTGTGTCAAACACTATCGAAAGCCTTCGCAACGTCTAGGTAAACTGCCACACAAAACCTTTTTTTGTCCAGATCGTTTAGTATTTTGTTGGTAACTCGGTGAACCTGTTGAACTGTCGAGTGCTTTTGCAGAAATCCAAATTGGTGGTCCGGTATGAGATTTTTTTGTCTTACAACTATGTTAATACGGTCAAGTAAAATCTTCGATATAATAGGTAATAAGCTTATTGGCCTATATGAGTTGGTCATTGTTGGGTCTTTGCCTGGCTTGGATATGGCTATTATTTTGGACACTTTCCAGACTTTGGGGTAATAATTTAGTCGGAGTAATGCATTAAAGATTTGTCTAAGGTATACTTTTTCAGGAAGTTGTTTTAGTAGCTTTCCAGTGATCATGTCATATCCGGCGGCCTTTCTTAGGTTGAGTCTATCTTTTAGATAACGTTTTATTTCGTTCGCGGTTATTTTTTTTAAATTTGCGTTGATTGTAGTAGTTATACTTGAGGTTAAAATGTTTTGTTCGTTGATAGTGTTTGTGAATGTACTTTTGAATTAGTCAGCCATAGTTTTAGCTTTGTCCCCAGGGGTTCTGGACCAGGATCCATCAGCATTCATCAATGGTGGCTGGTGAGTGGTTTCGTTTTTTAGTTTCTTAGTTAAGTTCCATAGCGAGTAGTTAGTTTTTTGAGTTGCTGAAACTTTCATTAAATATTTAGTTAGTTTGCGGTTTTTGTCTTCCTTCAGGATTGCTTTTAGTTCTTTCGTCGATTTATTGAGTTTAGCTTTGTCAAGTGGTGATCTGGTTGTTTGCAAATTTTTCTTAGTTTGCGTTTATCTTTTATATTTTGTCTAATAAAGTTTGGCGTGGGTGCATAGTTCTTAATTGGTTGCTTCAGTGTAGGTGTCGATTTCAGTGCAGCAAGGTAGAGCAAGTCGTTGAAGTGTATTATTGCGCTCTCTAGGTTCCCGGTGGATTTTAGTGGGATTTTAATATCAATTTGTTTGTCAATTAATTCGCGATACGCATTCCAGTCTGTCTTGTGGTTTGTTAAGTGCGGTATAGTTTCGTTCAGTTGGGCTTTTTGGTGGTAACCAATTAGTATAGGTGAGTGGTCAGAGGACAGGTCAAGACAAGATTTTATTGTGAGTAGGTTTAAGTTGATTTGCTTAGTGATACAAAAATCTATAAGATCTGGTTTCTTCTTGGGGTCCGTAGGCCAGTATGTAGGTTCTCCAGTGCTAAGAAACTTGCAATTGTAGCTAGTCAATGCTTCCATAAGATTACTTCCCTTTTTGTTGGTCAGTCTTGAGCCCCAAACCGTATTCTTTGCGTTGAAGTCACCTCCTGCGATGAAGCGTGGTCCTATATGCTTTAAGAATTCTCGATACTAAAGGGTGCTAATTGTATGTTTAGGCGGGCAATATAGTGAAGAAATGACAAGCGGTCCTTGCGTATCATGGATTTGAATATTCGTCGCTTGTAGATAATCTTTTTTGTATCCTTAAATTTCATAGCATTTAATTTCTTGTCTGATTATGATTGCTGCACCACCGTGAGCTCGTCCGCTGGGGTGGTTTGTGTGGAAAATTTTGTATTTGGGGATATTTAGGAAGCTTTTATTTGTGAATGTGTCTCTGACATTAGGAGGATGTCGATCGAGTTGTTTTTGATAAATTGTCCTAATTCCTGTGCGTGTTGGATCAGTCCATTTGAATTCCATATGACTATTTTTAGATATGTATTACTATCCGTTGTTTAGTTTAGTCATTAATAAGGTTAAAATGTTCATCATGTTAGAGATCTGCGTTATCAGCTGTTTCATCATTTGTTTGATTTCGGATAGATCGTCTGGAGAATTTGGTAAGTATTTTTGTTTGTTGTTTGTAGTCGGAATATAGTTGGGCGCTTCCTGGATGGGAATGTTTTTAGTGACGTAAGAGAATGTTGACACTGGATTAGTTGAGTTGGAGGTGGTTTTGGAATTATTTGCGTTATGGTTTTTGTCTTCAGTAGTAATCTCCGGGTCTTCTATTGTATTTTTTCTGTGTGACGGGAATCTTTGTACTTTCAGAGTTTTGTAGACTTCACAGCCTTTATAGTTTGCAGTGTGAGCTTCGCTTAGAGTACGCATTTTATACTGCATGAGTCGTGCTTTGAATTTTTGAAAAAAATTAGTACTTAATTCCATACAATTTTAAAAAAAAATTAGTTCAAAATTTTTTTTTTAATTTTTTTTTTCAAAATTTTGAGTTTGAAAATTAATTTCTCAAAAACTATTCCTTAAAACAGCTTCGTTTAAAAACAAGATGAAAGAAGAGGTTTCTGGCCTTACAAAAAAGTATATCACGGTATTGTGGATGTAACTGTTGATTTTTAATAATTTTTTTTCCAAATATTAAGTATTTTTTTTAGAAATTGCCCCTCCCGGCTAAACGGGAGGAAAAAGACCCCCCTCCCATACGATTTTTTTCTTGTCTTGACCAGACCTACACGCTCTAGCTTTTTGGCACACTGCTCGTGGGACACCCTGTATAGCTTTTTTTTTTTGTTTATTTTTTTGTATATACAATATATATACCCTACTACTACCTACCCTACCCTACCTTAAACTACCCTAGCCTAGCTGCCATTGGTGTTAGGCAGGCCATGCCTTGAAGAGGCTGAAGCTCTCAAAGTGTCCACTGACGTAGCTCCTTCCAGCCACCAAAAGCGTTGATGCTGTCGGACTAGGTTTCCTCGATCCCGGCGCGAGACCGATCTACAGAACCTGAGGCGCTCGGGCTCACGGAGCGCGACATCGTAGAGGAATCGCCGTTCCACGGAATTGCGACCCACGTTGAAGATTAGCGGTACCGCCAATCTATCCTGGAACAGCCCACATCTATCTAAATAGAGGAATGCTTCTGGCGGCACAAAGCCATTAAGGCGCACTCTCTCGTGATATAAATCGTTGGGGTAGTAAGCCCCGAAGATCAGGCTATTGACCGAAGTCATTGCTCTCGCAACGTGGCTTCGAATCAGTTTGATCAAAAAATGATTACCTTCACCCTAGAATCAAGTTGGCTGCTATGAAACAGCCATCTTGTCAGAGCGAAAGCGCCCCGGGCCCTTGCCAGAGCAGCATCTACATGTTTGTCAAAATAGATACTGATTCAGCACGATCCCAAGGTATCTGACTACACTTTGTCTCGCCGGGGACGCCCGTCCGGCCCAAAGATAGAGAACCTGCGAGAATTTTTTCTAGTGTCCCGAGAGGCCCTAGACAAAGGCGTTCTGAACAAAATAGTTTCTGATTTCTGGCAGTTGATCTTCAACTTGCAGTCATCACAATACTGCTGAATTTTTTCGAAGTCACGCTGCAAAAGAGTAACAATGACGTCGATCGTTGGACCTGATCTGTACGCGATAAGGTCGTCCGCATACGCTATTGAGTGGTGAAGAGAAACAAGTAGATCACTCAGGTGAATGCTAAAAAGGATCGGCGAATTTACCGTACCCTGTTGCAGTCCGTTTTTGATTTCAAATGTTTGGGTTACGTTGGCAATTTTCACAACAAACTTTCTATCTGTTAACATGTCAAAAATCATATAAGCAGTGGTTTGCTTATGCCCAGCCGACTGAGCTTGTAATAAAGACCTTCTAGCCATACGGTGTCGAAGGCTTTTTCCAAGTCAATCAGACAGGCACCCGTGCATTGGTTCTTGCATTTATTCCATTGGATATCCGATACAAGTTTCGACGCGGCATGAATAGTGTCATGCCCCGCTCTGAAACCGAATTGGTTATCCGGGATGATTTTATTGTCCTCAACCCATTTAGACAGGGCTCTATGGAACACCTTCTCGAAGACCTTGCTGATACCCGGAAGAAGACTTATCGACCGGAGATTTGCGGGGTTAGAGGTGTCTTTATTACAGGATGGTGTACCTCTCTACAGCCACTGGTGGAAGGTACCTCAGCACAACATTGGATATACCGTCGACACCCGCGGATTTTTTCTTTTTCAATGATTGAAAGATCATCTGGAGATCTTCCGTAGAAATGAACAGGGTATTAGCCCCCTCACTGGCGATGGCATTGTTTGCCATGAGATCTTCACTGAATCTGGTATAACCAAGATTCTCGGATCGCCAATGATCGAAATCATTTCTAAGGTAGAAGTGATGAAGCAGGGCTCTGTTTTCCAGGTCATGGTTCGCGCGAATACTATCATTCACCTTGTACACTTCCTGGAAGACAGCTCCCACTGTCGCCACCTTCTCCCGAGGATCCTCAATCACGAAAAAGTCGTCGTCTAGGATGGCGTTGTCTGGATCGATGCTAACTGTTCGTAACAAACGTTCATTGTCTGACGTTCTCGGAAGCTTTAGATCCTGAATGTCATTCTGATTGTTTCTCCGAAATATTTTATTTATTTGCGGGGAACAACTCGCGCTGTTGGATTTTACAGCACGAATTCTGTTGTTCCAATGCAAACTTACAGATATTCTGTAATTTTCCTTGATTAGCTGTTGGATATTTTTAATCAGTGACTTCAATGTCCTGACCTCCGAGTTTTGTCTGTCGGTAAACCGCCTGTACAAGAGTTTGAGTCTTGTCAGGAGTCTCCTTTTTTGTCTGTGCAGTGCGCCGATTGTCGCGTTTCGGTATACGTTTGTGGTATCGTGCTGTCTTTGGCGTGGTATCGTACTGTTCATTGTCTGTTTAATGACATCGTCCATTTGTTTGAGATACCTGTCAATCTCGTAGTTTGACAGGTTCCTATTAGGCGGTGGAAAGGAGGCGCTCGAAGTGAGCGCTCTCGTCAGGGAATTGGCAAAGCGCGGTCAGCACACCCTACTGTAATCGTCGGGGTGCGTTTGGACACACTCTGCCAGGTTAAAAAGTACGGCTCGTCGCTCGATCCTTATCAGTGAACTTACATTCACCGACAGGATCTTCAAGGGCCTCTCTACCAGCGTACCCATCACGACCTTAGGTGCGCTAGGCCCGGCAGAAGCGAGTAAATACTAGCTACTCGGGTCGCCGTCTCCAGGATCTGTTGCTGGAGCTGCCCAATCTGCCCTTGGATTGCGAGAAAGATCGGCCACCGGTGCCTTAGAGACAGGCACTGGGGCTTTAGGAACAGTCATGGGCTTTCGTACCGTCTTTCCCGAACCTGCCGCCATTTGGGCGTAGGTCAATTGGGATGTGACGGCTGGTGTTTGGAAGCGACCCGAAGGTCTCCTCGACCTTCTGCTTACGGGCCAGGTTTTCTTTCTAGATGTCCTGGAACTTAGGACATTCCCGATAGTTTGCAGGGTGCCCTCGGTTCCTACACAAGACACACTCGAGCTGCTCTCTATCCGCCACCTTGTCTTTCCCAAGGTCGCATTCCTCGTTCTTGTGGTTCTTTGCACACTTAACGCATCGAGGCTGCATTTTTCAGTTCGAGGCGGCGTGCCCGAACCTTTGGCAGCGGATGCATTGCAAAATGTTTCCGTTCCTCTTTAATGTTTCCCATGTGACAGTCTGGGACGGTAAGGTGGTGATAGTCCTTAACCTCTCCAGCTTGCTGCTGGGTGTGAGCTGTAGCAAGACGAAGGGAATAACTCGCTTCCCCCGTCGGGAGCTCACCGTAGAGAATGGCTTAACCCCCACGAATTTGACGTCGTCACTCTCGAGCTCTTTGAGCTCTGAGAGCATTTCCTCGCGTCTGCAATCGACTCCACGCCTTTAAGGAGCATTGTCCGCAACCTCTCGGCCTTCGGCGTGAAGGAGAAAAACTCCGTTGTGGACTCCTTTAATAAGCTTTTTATACGCTTATGCTGCTCCAGTGTCTTGCACCGAACAGTATAGCGTTTTTGGCCTAAAGATATGATTTCAAAATTGCCTACACCAATAGCATACTTACAGAGATCGATGGTCTCTCGTAGGGCCGTGGTATAGGTGAAGATGGGTGGCACTTTCTCCTTTTTAGGACGTTGCTGCTGCTGCTGTTGCGGCTGCTGTTTCTGCTGCTGCTGTTGCGGCTGTCGTTGTTGCTGCTTTTTCTGTGGCTGCTGTTGTTGTTGCTGCTTTTGCTGTGGAGTGGCTGTTGCCTGCTCTAAATCCCTCTTCTTTATCTCCTTCAGCTTATCAACTACGGCCTGCAGCTGGACACGTAGGATACGCTATTTCTGTTCCAGTTCGCTACGCTCTTCCTCTGTAGTCGAATATAGAAGGGGGGCGAGGGGGTTATTGTCCCCCGTGTAGCGGCCTTCCCTACCATAGGAAAGGTAGGCAGTATCCGCTTCCACGGGGATCGCTGGTTTTGGTTGTTGTTGTCCAGCTGCTTTCGACGTTGATGGTGTTGGTAATGGCGCCCCTTTCCTCCCTTCGACCTGCAGCTTTTCAGTCGAAGTAGTGAGGGAGGGGCGCTTAATTTGATTGGGCCTCGGGTTGGCCTTCTGCGCCTCTTCGGTTTTCCCCCGCCGTCTCCCGACATCTCCTCCTGCTACTTCCAACTAATTGAGAAGCAGCAGAAAGAAACAGAGAAAAACGCCCACGAAAAACTTTCCTCCCGACTTGGGATCCGAACCGGCGACCTTCCGACTGCGCATCGGGCACTTAACTACTGGGCTAATTGGGGTTCCGCGAATACTTCGCCTAAACGCGTACTTATATTGTTTATACTTGTTTTCACACTTTGCTAGCCGAAACATTACCTACTCCTTCACTGGTCTGTGATCAACTGCATAACAATATATGTAGGAATGTTGATTCACCAATTGTAAACAAAAAAAAAAAAAAAACAAACCAAATATAAATGTAAACGATTCACTCCGGATCGACGACCGCCAGTTGCATTCGATAATGTTTCAACCTATTTAATGATGTTAATCCGATTACGCTTCGATCTCCAATGTCTGTACTATGAATCGTACCCGCTCGTTTGTTGACCCAGACAGATGGGGTTTGTTTACTTTCGTGGAGTCACAGAGGACAGTGTTTGCATTCTTCATGAATGAATTTTGTGTTGACATACATTGGGAAACATAAAAGCTGAGACGATACAGGCAGTGTTGTCTTTGTGATACCATGACTCCGCTGAAGTTAATAATTGTTGTGATCGGATTATGCGTCGGATGTGTTGACTTTCGCTTTGAAATTGTGGACGTGGCACAAAAAACACTTTTGGACTTTGGAACTCCACCCAATAGCTTATTATGCCAAACTGTTGCGAGCCGAACTGTTGCAACATATCGTCTACAACATATCGTCAATCAGAATTGATATGTAACAAACATAAACAAATAAAGTAACAAACTCTAACAAAATAAATAAACACCAAACACTAAATGTAGGCCAATATCCGTTGTTCCACATTGCCCTACATGAGACATAAACACTAACGTCAATATTTGACCCCACACTTCGCATTGCAACATCGTCGCACAGTATAAAAACCCAAACGAAACTCCTCATTGGTGTGTTGTACTCCTGAATATCGACTAACCCGGACGTGTTCTGTACGTATCAAATTGTATCAAGTTGTATCAAGTTGTGACGAAGTTGTATCAATAAAGTTTACTTCCATAAAAAACGGATCATCTCTCTCGTTTACTACTGACGAAGTCGGGAGATTCGAAGTCGAATCTAAAATTTGTTAATAATTTTTTGATTCTCCTCGTGAAATAACTAAATCGCGCGCAAAATCCAGAGTGATTTGATCAATGAAAAAGATCAAAAAAAGAAAAAGGTGCGGAAGTGATCACGCGAAAAAAAAGGGACCTACATATGCTGCCAGAAGAAATAAGTCTTCAAAGGGAACAGAAGTACCTCAGAAACAAGCACATACATATGTATACCTTGAGCTGAGGACAACTCAAGAACGTGGATTGGAGAAGAAGCTACAGCTGACTTTCAAGAACACTTGAGGGCATTGCAACAAAGGCTCAGAAGACAACAGTTAAGACAAAACTAAGAAATATATATGGTCATATATAAACTTCCCTTCACTCCCCTCAACTAAAACACCACATCCGAGAGATCACTGTAGCCAGCATTCCATTCCCGCACTGGACATCCGATCACCTTCCACCCGACTCAGCGCATTCATGTACCCACATCCGCCACGAGCCATGAGTGCTACATCAAGGCCACTAGGTAGTCATGCAGTCATCACATTTAGTGCACCGAAATGCACAGAGATGACAAACGACACCTCCAACCCACTGCATTCCTGCAAGCATTTGATGACACCACTTTTACACTCGGGTACATGCTGAGATTTCGGAGGATGGAAACTTAGTTCAGTTACGGTGATCTCTCGCGGAGGAACCCGATTGGGAATACATAATTAAAATTTAATAAAGTTATGCAAAGTAGTAAATAAACGCGTGTTGTATTATTTTACTGGCGACGAGGGTAAAAGTCCAATAGTCCAATAAAAGAAAGATAAAATAAAGAAAATTAAAAGTGTGTGAAGAATAAAATAACAACAAAACTTAAAAAGCAGTGAACCAGAGAAACAAGAAAAAGAAAAAGAAGAAGGAGAAGGTATCTACGTTTGTGCTTCCCTAATTAATTAGTTTAAATTTAAGATATATATAATATCACATCATTGTAAAAAAAAAAAAAAAAAAAAAAAGAGAAGCATTAGATATTAAGAGTAAATATGGATCAGGCAACAATCGGAGCATTCAATTTCGTGCTTAATTGCATCCAAAATGTTACACCTTTCGATGGTGATCAAAATCATTTGCCGGATTTCATTCACCAAATGGAAAATGTTAACCTCCTCCAACAACAGCATTTCGATGAAAATACAAAACGAATGCTTTTCGATTATATGCGAAACAAATGTGTCGGAAAAACTAGAGCAGTGTTGCATAGTTACGGAACGGTGACAAACTGGACTCAACTTAAAGACATATTAATTAGGAATTTCGGAGAAAAACAGACTAGTATAGAATTAATGGATAGGTTGAAAATGTGTAGGATATCATCCACTATAGAAAATTATTATTCAGATATAAAAAGAATAGCTGCTAGATTACACAATAGAATATTGACGAACCGTGATCAACCATTCACAACTGGGGAAGTGAATAGAATAGCTTTGCAGATTTTTAGAGAAAACTTACCTGAACCCACAAAGACGATGATTTTCAGCAGAAATCCAGATAAGTGGAAGATGCTTTTGAAATTATTTTAGAAGCCAGGCATCAAAATTATACATTATATGGCCCAACGATTGAAAGCTCCATTAGACCAACTAGCTTTAATCCGAATCCTACCCAAAACCAATATAGAAATAAAAATGCAAATTATAGTAGAAATCAAAACAGTCAATTTTTTCATAGCCCCCAAGTTAACGCAAACGCAATACTCTAGAGATCGAGGTAGAGATCAGGTAACTTATAATTCAAATAGAAGTCAAATGCAGCAGTATAATATAAATAGTCCCCAGAATTATCAGCGATCTGGAAATACATATAGGACCAGGAATAGTCTGAATAGTACTGTTAATCGTAGTAGCAGAAATTTTCTAAATAATCAGAACAGTAACGCGAGTAGTTTAGAACCCATGGATATAGGAAATTTTTCGGAAGCAGTCTCAAACAGCTTCCCTATATAAAAATTCACACACATATTAGAAATTTATACTTCATTGTCGATACTGGAGCCGAATTTAGTATCGTCAATCCGAACATATGCCACCCTAAATGGAAATCGAAGGTTAAGGTGCCAATTAGAGCAATGGGTAATACATTTTGCCTTGATGCGCTATGCAAATTTCCCATATTCAAAGAATTCAACGAAAACGAAGAAGTTTTGGGTGAATTTTTGGAATACAATTTGTGCAATAACTTTGATGGTATCATAGGAAACAACATCCTACGAAAACTTAATGCTGTTGTTGATTACCCTAGCAAGCAATTGATAACAAGACATGCCGTTCAGAATTAATATTTTAACAAACAGGAAGAAGAGTACCAAAATTATGCTTATAAAGATAATGTTATTGAAATGTTTAGTAGTGAAATAACTGAAAATAATTTGCTTGATTTTATCAAAACTGACCATCTTAGTTGTGAGGAAAAAAAACAATTATTTCGAGTCATAAGACAAAACAAAAACGCCTTCTATCAGGAAAATGATGACTTGACTTTTACGAATGAAGTCAAACATCGAATCATTACGAGACATGAGCTACCGGTCCATTCAAAGTTATATAGGTACCCACAGGTGCATAGAGATGAAGTGAATAAGCAAATTGAGGAAATGCTCCAACAAGGGATAATTAAGGAGTCACATAGTCCCTATAATAGTCCGATATGGGTAGTCCCCAAAAAGATAGACGCTACTGGCAGGCAGAAATGGCGTATCGTTATCGACTATCGTAAACTTAATGAGATTACGATAGAAGATAGGTTTCCTATTCCAAATATCGAAGAGATATTTGACAAATTAGGAAGATGCCAATATTTTACCACCCTTGATCTCGTTAAAGGCTTTCATCAAGTTGAAATGCCCCCTAGCGATAGACATAAGACTGCGTTTTCCACCGCGAACGGACATTACGAATTTCTTCGTATGACTTTTGGCCTTCGCAACGCACCTGCCACATTTCAAAGATTAATTAACAATATACTGAAAGAGTATATTGGAAAAATATGTCTTGTCTATCTAGATGACATACTTATTTATTCGACTAGTATTGAGGAGCATATGGAATCATTAAATCTTATTCTTAAACGGTTAAATCAGGCAAACTTAAAAATCCAATTAGAAAAATGTAGTTTTTTAAAAAAAGAAACCGAGTTTTTAGGACATATTGTTACTCCAGAGGGAATTAAGACTAATCCAAAGAAAGTGGAAGCAATTGAAAGAATAAAGCTCCCTAGAAGTCAAAAAGAAATTAGATCATTTTTAGGGATCACTGGCTACTATCGCCGGTTTATCAAAGATTACTCCAAAATCGCCCATCACCTAACCAAATATTTAAAGAAAAATGCAAAAATTAATTCTAAAGACGAAGATTATATAGAGGCATTTGAAAAACTTAAACGATTAATAAAAAATTATCCCATCTTAGTTCACAAGGATTTTACTAAAAAGTTTACATTAATAACGGATGCAAGTAACTTTGCC
Source organism: Merodon equestris (assembly GCA_958301585.1). Classification (NCBI taxonomy): domain Eukaryota; kingdom Metazoa; phylum Arthropoda; class Insecta; order Diptera; family Syrphidae; genus Merodon; species Merodon equestris. The sequence continues at coordinate 123,638,817 of OY284413.1, forward strand.
CTAGGAGCAGTATTAATGCAGGATAATCGAGCAATTAGCTATGCAAGTCGTTCCCTTAATGGTCACGAACAGCGATATAGTACCATTGAGAAGGAACTTTTAGCAATGGTTTGGGCTACTAAGTATTTCAGGCCTTATCTGTTTGGCAGGAAATTTACATTAAAAACAGATCACAGACCCCTAACGTGGCTCAATTCACTAAAAGAACCAAATAGCAAATTACAACGATGGAAGATTAAGCTCAATGAATTTGATTTCGACATAGAATTCATCAAAGGAAAAGAAAATGTCGTGGCTGATGGATTAAGTAGAATGAATTACGAACATGAAGTGATAATTAATCTCAATGAACTTTTTGACTCTAACACTATTCACAGCGCGGATGAGGATAGCACCGATTTTATTCACATTACCGAAAAACCATTAAATATTTTTAAAAATCAAATAGTTTTAGAAAAAGCCGACAAAGAACTGGTGACAATAAAAATTAAATTTAAAAAAATTGTCCACCTTGTAAAGGTGGACCCAGGAAGTCATCTTTTAAATATCATGAAAGGCATTTTGTTAGATAAGGGTTTGATGGCAATATTTTGTCCAGATATAGATTTATTCTTAAAATTTCAAGACATTTGTAGAGATTATTTTGCAAGGAATACCAACTTGAAAATATTGAGGAGTACAGTGTTTTTAGAAGACGTAACTGATAGAGGAAACTTATTAAAAATTATAGAAAAGGAGCATTACAGGAATAACCACAGAGGTATAAATGAGGTATTCGGAGAGCTTAAAAATAAGTATTATTATCCAAACTTACAAAAAGAAATTCAAAAATTCATTAATAATTGTGAAATATGTAATATAGCTAAATTTGACAGGCACCCGATTAAACACAAATTTAATCTAACCGTAACTCCAAAAAAGCACAATGAAATTATACATGTTGATATATGGTTCCCCCAACGAAACATTATGTATCTGACTACTATAGATAAACTGACGAAATACGCAACTGCACATTCAATAAAAGACAGATCATGGGTATCAATATTAACAGCTCTTAAATTCAGATTCCAATACTTAGGAAAGCCAGATTTAATAGTCACCGACAATGAACTAGGGACTACTATAATAAAACAATTTCTTGCTGAGAACGATATTGCGATGCAATTAACAACTCCATATTTGAAAACAGGTAACTCGGATGTAGAAAGATTACATTCTACATTGAATGAACATGTCAGATTATTTAATGCGGATACAACAAATAAGGATGATATAAAGGAAAAGGTGTTTAAAGCGATTCTGAACTATAATAATTCAATACATTCGACGACAAAACTCAAACCCATTGACTTTCTAAACAACTGCTTATCAGAATTAGACATTCAAGGTATTTCCAATCGCCTTCACATAGAAAAGTTAAATAGAATCAATTTTACGAACAAAAATAGGAAATATGTAAAGGACTTTCAAAATGACTATGTTGTTAACAATAGAAGAGGAAAATCTGATCCCAAGTATACAAAAATTAAAAATTATATTAATCATCAAGATCATTTAGTAAACAGTATCAACCCAAAAAAAAGATATTACAAAAGTCAAGTAAGGCGAAAAAACAAATATCAAAATTACCGACTAAATGAAAACAATCAAATCAAACCTTGAAAATAGTTAACATTTTACGTCCCAATTCTTTTTATTTATTTTTTTTTTACAGGGTAAACATGGAATTTATCCTCACATTAACACTTTTAGCCCTAGTAACATTAAATCGAGCTGATTTTAGACTAGAGGAAATAGAGACCCAAGCGGGTTACACGATGATAAAACAAGAATCGATACAATTAATAGAAGGATACGATAAGGTTCTTCATGTAGTAGATCTAGGAACCTACCGAAAGGCTATCAGCCAAGTAGAACAGGCAATAGAAGACAACTTTAGGAACTTTGGAGACTTGACATTAAGGAGATTACTGACCAATGCACTCAATAACACACGTACTAAACTCAATACAGTTTTACCACACCCACGTCAAAAAAGAGGTTTGATTAACGCAGTAGGAGAGGGGCTACATTTTTTATTTGGCGTAATGGATGACGACGAGCGATTAGAGTTGTGGGATCATTTGAGAATTATAGAAGAGAACAACCACAATTCTATATCCGAGTTGAATAAACAAATCGGAATTAATACTGATCTACAGAACAATCTAAATATTTTAGTTAATAGAATTAATAAACATCAAACAATAATGGACAATTTTATAAACCATACAAACAAGGAGCAAATGAATTTGGCAAAAAACTTACAGTCAATCCAAATTAACACCGATATATTGTTACTCAATAACGAAATCGAAAAATTGCAGGATAATATTGTATTCTCTCAATTAGGAATATTAGGGGAAAATATCTTGACGGAAGAAGAAAATATTAGATTTGATATAAACATCAAGAAGTTGGAGAACATTAACAGCAGCCTAGTTGAATCAAATAACAAGCTCATTTTTGTACTTAGAATCCCAATCTTTTCAAATAATAAATACGAAAAAAAATATGGTGCTACCAATACCTAATCTTAAAGGGAAAGAAATTGTTATTTTAGAAAATGATTACATATTATATAATAATGTTCTGTACGACAATAACAAAGAAATGTACATAAAAAAACTTAAAAAGAGTGCAAATTGTCTTCAAAATTTATTGAATAACTCGTACGAATCATGTAAATTTTTAATAAATAAGGAACCAGAAATTATAGAACTAAGCGATAGCTTAATACTCACAAAGAATTTATATAAGACCAGTTTAACAAATACATGTAATATCCTGAAGTACCAATTGTCAAATAATAACTTAATACATTTTAATAACTGTAAAATTAGCATAAACGATACATCGTATACTAACCAAGAAACTACAATTAAGCAAACTATTGTAATACCGAATTATAATGAACTAGAAGCGTCTAAGGTCACTAATATAGAATTAGAAGAAATAAGTTTAAAACAAATTGAAAATCGAAGGATAATATCCGAACCAAAAACCGAAAGCAATGTAAAACATGCTGTATCTTATACATTCATTACAATAACTTTAATTATTTTAATTGCTATTATAATTCTTAAAATCAGAACAAAAAAAAACGAGTATAACAATAAAGAACCAAGCCAGAGATACTCAGGAGAGTATCGATCTTGAGGAGGGAGGGGTCATATATAAACTTCCCTTCACTCCCCTCAACTAAAACACCACATCCGAGAGATCACTGTAGCCAGCATTCCATTCCCACACTGGACATCCGATCACCTTCCACCCGACTCAGCGCATTGTACCCACATCCGCCACGAGCCATGAGTGCTACATCAAGGCCACTAGGTAGTCATGCAGTCATCACATTTAGTGCACCGAAATGCACAGAGATGACAAACGACACCTCCAACCCACTGCATTCCTGCAAGCATTTGATGACACCACTTTTACACTCGGGTACATGCTGAGATTTCGGAGGATGGAAACTTAGTTCAGTTACGGTGATCTCTCGCGGAGGAACCCGATTGGGATTACATAATTAAAATTTAATAAAGTTATGCAAAGTAGTAAATAAACGCGTGTTGTATTATTTTACTATATACGAAGAAGTTCCAGCATCACCAAGCACGAAGAACCAAGGATACAAGTCGATGCAAATGACAACACCAACCCAGTAAGACAAGAAGAAGAAAACACAACATCCACAATAAGGAAATACCTATATATAATAACTAGACATAAGAAACTAACCTATACAAAGATATATACATATTTTTTTTTACTATCTCGTTACCACAAAAGACGAAGACCTATTAGATGAAACAGATTTTTTTGGAGAATTATTTTCCTACATATTGATACCCTTCATGTTAACGAATTGGAATCCGGCCTAGGGACTTTAAGAAATCAGTCTAGAACCATAAGCGAAATTGTTAATAGTTTAGTGTCTGAGCCAAGAGAACACGAAAGCGGCAATACAATGTCACCCACAGAAGCGTTATATCTCAATATAGATCCTCGTAAATATTTAGGACAGTTGCCTGAATTCAACGGTGACTACAGGAAATTACAGAGTTTCCTTAATTTAGTTAATCAAATACACCCATTACTAACTAAATATGACCCATTAGCACAAAGCATCTTCTCATATATGATAAGCCAAACTAAAGGGCCAAGCTAGGAAAGTTATAGAAATAAATAACAACATAACCACATGGACAGGTATGCGGAATGTTTGAATCAACAACTTTGGCGACCGAATGAGCTTCGAAGAGCCGTTCAACAAACTAAGAGGAGTCAGTTTCAGATCAAACAGCGTAGTTGATCCATATACCATAATCCAATACCATAAAAACAATCTTGAGAAGACTCAATAATAAGACAGGGCAAATGTTCGAAACAGATATCGAAAAACTTCAAACTAATATTCTTACGTATATACGTCTGCACTTCAGATATTCAAATCCAAGTCTCCAGAACCCATAAAATCAATTCTTTACTGCCGAAACCCGTCCTCCCTAGAGGAAGCCATGAACATTTTGCATGAAGCAGGATATGCTTTCCGTTCACCAAAATAAACCCAAGTTTTCTCACAAGAACCATCCATAACAACTATAAACAGAATTCCTATCAAAATTCGAGAAACCAATCCTTGGCAAATCCTCTCGTTATCAAAGTTTCGAGAGCAGTGGTTCAGGGAATAACGAGTACGTAAGCTACAGAAATCGAAAAGTCTCTGATATCCAATCCAGAAACCCATCTAACTCTAACAATCAGGGCCATGGGAATTCCTATTCAAACTATAATAATTCTACTAATAACAGCTCAAATACCAACTATTCTAAGAACCAGAGACCTTATCGCTCAAATCACAATTACCAGACCACACCTGGAAATGTACAGGACCAATCAAGAAATAATATCACCTTTAAAAACAGTACAGAATCTGTTGAACCAATGGATTGGGGGAGAGTACGATAACTTTGGCGCCGAAAATTGATAACGGTTTTAGAGGGGTCAAAAACAAGTATTTGTTACTATGGGAGGGGCGGATCTATCTCGCCGCTTAGGAGGTAGGGACAATTTTAGAAAAAAAATTAATCAAAATGAAAAAAGAAAAAAAAACAACGGCAACACTCACAATGAAGTACTACAATGGTTTCGAAAGCCAGAAACTTGTTTTTTAATCTGAAATTTAAGTTAAATTATTTGTATAAATAGTTTTTGAAAAATTTTCATGCAAACTCAAAAATTTGATTAAAAAATTGAAAAAAAAAGTTTAGATAATTTTTTTTTAAATGATGTATAGAGATGCTAAATTGGCTTTTTGTGGTCAAAGCTCATATCAATTCTGAATCCAACACCAAAAACCGAATGGTTTTACGTCTTCTAGTTTTTGAGAAAATGGAAAATTACTAAAGTACTTTTTTATGGAATATTCTGTTTTATGGTATTTACGGATTTGGATAGCCTATAAATCTGTCCATAATAAATTCAGAAATATATGTGTGAAAACTAAAAACAAATACATTGAATCAGTAATTGAAGAGAAGACAGGAAATCAAAAAGATATGTGGAGAGTGATAAAAACATATGTTTTGTCTAAAGTGCAGGAGGAAATTTCGGAGATTGAAATAAACAATGTAAAAATAAATAAGAGTGAGGATAATGCAAACAAACTTAATGAATTCTTTGTGGATAGTATCGTGGTAATAAATGACGGCAATCCTTACTTCTACTACTTATATGACGATAGTATAAATAATTCCATACGTGTTTTCTAATTTAAACAAATATCTATGAAGGAACTAGAGGATACCATTAAACAGATGAATAATAAAAGCGATTTCAACGGACTAAAGGCGACAATGATATTAGATTGTAAAGAGTTGGTACTTCCTGTACTACTTAATACTATAAATAAGTCATTAAATGATAGTGTATTCCCAAGCGCGTGGAAAGAATCAATCATAGTTCCAGCAGAACTAAAAGAACTAAAGATTCTAAAAATCCGGAAAAATTTCGTCCAATAAATATAATGCCTCTTTATGAAAAGATCCTAGAAAAGATATGCTATGGGAAGAACAATCTGGGTTTCGAAAAGGCCTTAACGAATGGATGAAGAACTTAGACGAGGGAAATTTGGTATTGGCACTTTTCTAGGATCTAAAGAGAGCATGTGAGACTGTGGACCGAGATATTTTTCTCACTAAGCTGTATAAATATGGTATTAGAAATAAAGGACTACTTTGGTTTAAAACATACCTGTCATTTAGGACACAAAAAGTAAAGTTGGAAGATGTGTTTTCGAATACCAAAACAGTAAACCTCGGAGTCCCACAAGGAACAATATTAGGTGTTATTTTATTTTTGTTATACGTGAATGATTTGAAAGACTGCCTAAAATATACTAAGACTTCGTTATTTGCGGATGATACATTGATTTATATCGTGGGTAAAAATATAAAAGACTGTGAACTTAAGTTAAACTGTGATGATGAAGGTATTTATAAATGGTTACGTAAAAATAGATTAATGTTAAATGTCTCAATGTGTTTTGCTAATAATGCATATGATATAAGTGTAAAAATAAATAATGACAAAATTGAATGTGTAGACCAAATAAAGTATTTAGGAGTAATAATAGACAACAAATTATCGTTTAACGTTCATGCGGACTATATATGCGGAAAGATATTAAAAAAAAATGAACTTTATGTATACATAGAATAAGGCAAAAAAAAATATGTGCAATAAATATTTCTAATTCAGTTATATTACCTCATATTGATTATTGTTCGTCGATTTTATATTTGTGAATTAATGAAAAAATTAATAACATTCAAGTTTTACAAAACAGAGCAATGAGATGTATATTGAAATGAAGTCTAAGAAACCATGTTATTGATATGTTAAGTGAATTGAAGTGGATGAATGTTAAGCAAAGATTAACGATGAATGTACTTATTTTTATTTTTAAACTAAAAAATGGGCTCTTTTCCCAAAGAAATTTGCAATATGTAGGAAATTATTATAATTTGAGAAATTTAGGTGACTTTCGCTTACCCCTATACAGAAGGGAAAGAAGTCAAAACAATATTTTGTACAAAGGAGTTCAATTATTTAATAATTTAAAAAGAAATGTTAAAGAGGAAAGAAATATTGTAACATTTAAAAAACAAATTGTTCAATATGTAATAAGTTCTTATTAATTGTAAAATTGTAATTTATAGAGTTACAGCTGTAACTAATAAAGTTTAAATCTAAATCCAAAATCTAATTTCCCCACTGTGTTGCAACTTATAGATGAAGGTGGAAATATGTAAAACCATTAAGTTCGCTTGGATGTGGTGGTGCTCAACAAAAGGCTCTAAAAAAGGTGACAAAAGTCATAGGAATACAGTACAGAATACAGTTAGAGATTCGCGAGGTGCTTGCGATAATTATCTCTTTTGTCATCAAAATGCCTATGAACATGGTTTTCCAGGTAAGTTAATTAAATCTTAACCCAGAGTTTTTTTTTAAATATTATTGTAAATCATTATTTTAAAAATAGCATTTAACCGCTTGGCGCCATCACGACAATAAATCTACTATAATAGATTACTTTAACTATTGTCATGAAATAGCCGAAATAATAGCGTTTCACGTTGATGTCAGCATTGGCGGCGAAGAAAAAACTGTGCAAATCGACGAGACTTTTCTTACAAAAAGAAAATATCACAGAAGCCGTGTTACCGAACAGATGACAATCACGGTATTGGGATTGTTTTGCAAAAAGATAAGGTATACGCCAGTATATACATAGTTGTTGAGAAAATGTTTTCTAGTTCTACGACCCATGAAGTGACGAACCTCAGCAAAGGGGAATATGTTGATAAGACCGATGCAAGCAACACCATTAACGATCTGAAGAATCAGAACAAGCTTCTGAAAAAATCTCTTTTATGCCGCAAAACTATGCACCACCTTCACTTTTCTTTTATCGAAAGTACTGCCTTGAAAAAAAATATGAGAACGACTTGAGCTCCAAAATCATGGATTTTTTAATAGACGTAAAAAAAGTGTTTCCAGGTTTTATCGATGGTGAAGAAAGTGTGGGCTTACAACTAAAGGAAATCGACCCTCCCAACGTTCACAGTGAGAACCTAGAGGCTATTTTATCGCCAAAACAACCTCGCCTTCTCATCATCAGCGATGAATTCAACGAACTCGACAGTAACACGAGTACGGACGATGACTTCATTGACGAGACTCACATACCTTTTTAATACATTGAAAATTGACTTAACTATTTTTAACTAATTTCAGACCTACTTACACCCGGACTGAGTAAGACGTGGATGCGAATGCAATTCTCGTGGTGCATTCTGGGTAACGCTAAAGGAATTGCTGTACTTTACTTACAAAGATGAACCCATCATTAATATACTGATATCGAAGTCTTGCATCGGTTCAGTGGAAGTATATAAGTTAATGAAAATATTATTAATTTCTTTAAAAAAATATTTTTTTCAGGCAGATTGCCTGTCCTTTATTACAACCGGTAAACTTAAGACTAAAGACTACTTAATACTCCACATGCAATTATTGGTGATTATTGCTGAGTCGCCGAAAGGGGTGCATTTGATTAACTTGTTTAATCAGGTGTTTTGGTCGTACCTGTTTCCAGGTATTCTGTCTGTTAAGTGGTTTGTGCGGAAATTAGAAAAGTGCCTGTAAGGTTCCGGTGTGCGGCTTAAGCTTCGAGAGTTCTGTTGAAATCGTTTAGAAGTATTATTCCTGGTGATATTTCTTCGATAGTGGGAATGTGCTGACTATTTATTAAATTGCATGATGCTTCTTTACCTCTTAATAAATTGGGGATACATGTGGAGTTTTTTATGTTTACAAGATTTTGTTTTTTCCAGATTGAAATATTGTTTACAGATTTACATTCATTGATTATACCAAACACTTCGTCTTTATTTTTATAATTTGCTTATAGTTAATTTATATTGCTATTCCGTTTCTTTTCACAGGTTTAATTAAAATTTGTTCATAAACAGTATTGTCTGTTATTGGAATATTAACAATATACAAAATTGAAACTGAATTAGTTATTACTTTAATTTCAGCGAAATGTAAGTCTTCTTCTATAGTAGAAAAGGGAATATTTTCTTTACTTAATTTTTTTGTGGCTATGCTTATTTCTTTTTTTGATAGGATAAGTGAATTTACAATGCCTAATTTTGCCCAATGAATAGCTAAATTTATATTCTGGAGTTCTTCTTTAACAATTTTAAATTTATATTGAATTTCGGATATAATGTTCTTATTCATATTTTTGTTCTCTTTTACCATTGCTTCAATTTCATTAGCAATTTTTGTTAAATTATTAATTTGTTCATTATGTAGACTATTGATTATGATTTGGTTGTTGGAATTCACAAGTAAATTATTCGTTTTTCTTTTGATTGTCATATAATCGTCGTGGTCGGGATTGCCAGCAATCCATTTCCACGCAGAACCTATAAAGTTTAATGATCTTTTGGTTTTTTGGGGTTTAAGGTTATGGATTCAATTCTGTATTTGCTGGTATTCATGTGAAAGGTAAGGAAATAAGGGGTCGTTTTTCGTTTCGTTTTGTTCTAGGGTTATAGTGATGTTGGTCAGAAATTGTTCGTATTAGTCAAGGTCAACTTCGTGAATCAGTTTTAAGTTTCCGTTTTGTATTTTTGCTTGTCCGGTGTGTAATGAAACAAACTGTGAATTAGAGAAATCCAAAATTTGAATTTCTGCTGTTGCAGTATAGAGTAAATGCTTGAAATAGTAAGAGAAGGGTTGTTAGTAGGGTTGTTAGTCAATTTCTAATATGGCTTTTGTGTACGGTTTTTCCTGATTCTGTTATCACTACTGTATTTTTGTTTTCTTTAACTATTTCTTGTCTGTATCTAAACGTTAATTTTGAGCCTAATCTTTTGTTGTGTTTTACGTATATAACGTCTTCTGGATTGTAAGTTTTCGGCGGTTTCCGTTTTTTATTGTGATACTTAATGTCTTTTTGTTGTTTTTGGAAAAAAATTTCGATATTTTTTTGTCGATTGTTTTCAAATTCTTCGGGAGTTGTGTTAGGTGATCGGCCAAAGAAAAGTTCAACCGGTTTTTTGCCAGTTGTTGAATGGACTGTGAAGTTGTTCTCGTTAGTTGCTTTTTCGAGTATGAACGAGACGTCTGTTCGGTTTTGGTGCATCGCATAATCTCGGAAAGAGTGGAATGGAACCGCTCGATCTGTAAATTTACCTCACTTTTATATGGTGGTGTTTTGTAGATGCGTATACCTAGTTCATCTTCGATCATGGATGTAATGCTTGCTGAGTTGAGTGCAAGCTCGTTGTCAATAACTATGTTTTCGGGAACTCCGAATGAGAAAATCTTTTCCCGAAGTGGTTCTCTAATGTCAGTTACAGCTCTTGATTGGATAATTTTAGTTTTTGCACATTTCGCAAGTTTGCATATGGGGTCAGAACTAAAACTTTTTCTTTGGAAAATATATCAAAATGTACTGTGTGGCCAGGATATCTTGGGATAGGAGTTGGTTCAAGGGTAGGTTTATTTGGGCGCCGTTAATATTTCTTCTCTTTGCAAGTTCGGCAATTCTTTACTACTCTTTTAATCTTTGCTGCCATTTTTGGGAAGTAAAAGTTTTCAAGTAACTGTTTTCGATTTTCCTCTGGGTTACGATGAGCTCTACGATGAATTTTTAAAATCTTTTCCTCTTGTTCGGTTTCATCCGCCACCGATGACCATTGATTGTGTGAATCTAACTTTAAAATTAGCAAAGTAAAGAGGATAAATATTCTGTATTTGACCCATAATGCTTTCTGTTGTATGTAGGCCATTTGTGGTGCTGGGGTTAAGGAAATTGTTGAATATGTTAACGATGTCTGTGTGGGTATAGTTGGGTTGAATGAAAATGTGCCTATGGTAGGTTGGGAAGGGAATAAGAAATTGGTGGCTAGTTTCGTCTCCGATCTTTAGAATGAGTTGATTACGGAAGACGTTGATGGAAGTTTCAACCGCTGGAATCGAATTATTTATTAATTCTTTATTAAAGTCTGGATAATTTAGAATAACTTCTTGGGAAGATAGTGAGTCTTTAATTTTGTTGAAAGAGTTTATGGTATCTGTGTCGAGTTCAATGATGGCTTTGGACACTCGTCTGTCTTCCCCTCTTAAAAGGGATGTCAGGGGTTTCGCTATTTTTGATGAAGCGGCGATAATAGCCTGACATACCTAGGAACGATCGTAAGTCTTTAAGAGTTTCGGGGACTGGTAGTTTAGCAATGACCTGCACTTTCTTCGGATTCATCTTAATCCCGTTTTTACCTATGATAAATCCAAGGAACTCAATTTCTTATTGGAAAAATTCACATTTGTCGAACTGGATTTTCATGTTGGCACGTTCTAAGGTTTCGAATACAGCTTTGATATTATTTATATGCTCGGTTTTATTCTTGGCAAAGATGACAATATCGTCGATGTACACGTAGCAACGTTTCCCTATATGTTCTCTTAAAATGTCATCAAGAGTTCTTTGGAAAATTGCTGGGGCGTTCTTGAGGCCGAAGGGGAGACGTGTAAATTCGAATTTGCCATTATTTACTGAGAAGGCAGTTTTTTCAATATCAGACTCCTTAAGTGGAATCTGATGAAATCCGCTCTTTAAGTCAATTATGGTAAACCAACTATTATCACCGAGGTTGGCGAGAACTTCGTTGATTTCAGTGAACAGTATCTGTCTGGAACAGTGACAGAATTCAATTTCCTTTAGTCAACGACGAGACGATATTTTTTCTCCATGGACGCATCCATTTTCTTTGGGACGATCCAAATAGGTGAGTTGTATGGTGACTTAGATGGTCTGATGATACCATCTTCAAGTAATTTGTTGATTTGCTTGTTGACTTCTTCTCTTAATGCTGTAGGATAGGAGTCTTCTTCTTTTCCTTTTTTTTTTCCGGCGTTGTTATGGTCAGAAGTGTAGGACCATAACCTTCCCACTTAACTGCATGGGGTCCGCCGGTTTGACCTCAGAAGCAGCGGCATGCTTCCCGGTTTGGGATTACTTAATCGCTGAGGCCAATCAAATGCTGGTGTTTTTGCATTTGTTTGCACCAATTGTTTTTCGGCCTGCCCTTTTTTTTTTTTTGTGACACGGGCATGCTCCAGATTTTTTTTTTTTTTGTTTGATCTTACTCTTACAACACCGGTGATCTCCAGTGGTGTCAACCCACTGATTTGCATGTACACCTGTGGGGCAGTTTAATGGTGGTATATGTGTCCCTAGGTTCACCTTGGTGTTTTCTAAATTGCCTAGATGTGATTTTTGTTTACCTTTGTTTTAGTCGCCTTTTACGACAAGCAAGAGGTATCGCTGCAGGGATATTCTTATCCCGTCCTTGCACGGAGGGCTGTAGGATAGGAGTATGTTTTGGAATAAACTGGTTCGGAGCTTGTGGTGCGGATTTCTCCTTTAACTGATGTTGTATATGTTAACTTTTCATCAGGGTCAGAAAAGAGGTTAGGATAATCTTTAATGATCTTAATTAAGTTGGTAGAATCTTCTTTGTTTAAATGGGAGGTTCTAATGTTAACATTGTTAACGGTTTCAGTAATGTGTTGTTTAAGGGGAATAAATTATGTTTGAATGAATTGTAATTCTCTTTGGTATGAATGACAGCGTTTAGTTTTTTTAGCGTGTCATTACCAATAATACCATTCAGATAAGACTTGGAAGGATGTAAAATTTTATTTTGTATAACGTGACGGGGTTGAATATAATCTCTGTTGGATCCTGTGTCTATTAAGAATTTAAATTTGTATCCGCTGCGAAGTGCGTTTTAATCTAAAAAATAAATGTCGTCTAGTTGTTCAGGTAGGTAAAGATCGTTATTTTCGTCTGGGTCAGTGTAACTAGTCAATATTTGTTCATAATTTTGGTCTTCTTGGCTTAATATGGTTTCGTCTTCTTCGAAATCTTCTCTATTCTGGTTGGATTCTTCTATGTGATAGACCCGTTGCATTTTATGCGGCTGATGGACTTGCTGAGAGTGTTAGCGTTTTTGGAGGATTGGAAGATTCCGAGGTCGATTTTGGTAATTTACCTTCTGTGATTTGATTGAATGGCCGATGTTTTTGGTTTTGGAGGCAGTGGTCGTTGATTAGCTGGTAACTGTCGTTGTTGGTAATTTGCTGAAAATGTGGTTCTCTATAGACCTGAAGTGGTTGAGGATTACGAGGGTTGTGGAGGAGTTGTGGAGAGAATTCTCGTCTGGGCGCAGGGATTGGCATTGGCATTATTTCTTCCGGCAGGAACCGGCGGTGGTGCACTATGAAAGGTTTTTCGGATAGTAGGTTGGTTATTATTGGCATGCTGAGCCCTGAAATTTTGCAACTTCAAACAAAAATGCAAGGCTTGCGGGAGATCTGCAGGTTCTCGTATGCTCAAAAGTCTTGGTAGGTCGCCTTTTAAGCCTCTGACAAATGTGCCAAGAGCCTTATCGTGATAACACTGGGACATATTGTTTAATGATCATGGTCATGGATCCAAGTTTGCTAAGAATGAGGGATAAATGGTGGTAGACTATCTGGTAAAACTCGGGTATGGTATTATGCCCTTGGACAAGAGTTGTCACCTGGTACTCAAGGCTACCTAAGTCTCTCTTTTCAGCGTAATGTAAAGTTAGGCACTTGGATATCTTTTCCCAATTTAATGGGGTGTTGTAAGATTCCAAGGCTATGTCTGCATGGTCTGTTATCTTATTTCGTATAACTGAGAGAATGCCATAATATTTGGGAGTGCCCTTGAGGTGATCGTAGATCTTGAGTATCCGCTCGACACTCTTTTTCCACGAATTGAACTCTTCAGGCTGCCCCGAAAAATCCCGCAGGCTTTTAACGACATCCGGTATTTTGTCCATGTCTGACAGATTCGCATCGTTAATTACATTGATGGTTTGATCAACGTCGTTATTAATATCGGGCGCGGGGTTCATTATTGAGTAAGGTTTCTGTTACAAGTCTTGTAATTAGTTGTATTATGTCATTGTCAAGTTGGTTGGGTACTGAGGCAGAAACTGAGGGAGGTGGATTGGCATCTTCCTGAGGTGCATGCAAACGAGGTGGTCTGATTAAACTATTTGGGTTTGACATTTTTTGTTTTTATTTATTGACAACCGAAATTTGAAATTTAATTGTAGCAATGATAATGAGACAACTTAATGGTCTAGTCTATTCAATTAATGTAATATGGATATGATAGCAAATAATTCACTTTTGGTGATTATGACAATAGTTTCTAAGAATATAAGTGTAATTTTTCTTGTCTTCAGAATTTATATTATTGAGGACACAGTTGTTTTAAGTATTTGTTAAGATAAATTCAAATAGAAGTGAATTTAAATGAGTCTAAGCTTACAATGGTTATTTTTCTTTAAAAATAATAAAATTACGAAAATATGAACGTTGTAGCTTCTATTTCCATAACGATGTGGGGTTCCGGGAACTGCTGGTTAATGGATAGGGCGGCTGTCCACGATTTCTGGACTCCTTTTTGTCCTTGTTGGGCCTCTTCCACAAACACTGTTTCACTGCTTTGATGTGGCTTGGTGTCCACTTTTAACTTTCTTTTCTATCGCCCTTGGTTGTCGCACAAAAAGTCAAAAGTCACATACACTAGTTCTCAGTTCATGCACTTTGTTAGATTTTACTCAGTTCACGCACTTTGTAAGATTTTAATCAAACCGACTTGGTTATCGTCAGCCAAAACGCGCACTAACTTGGTTATCGTTAACTTATTGTGATATGTGTTTTTAGCAGTATAAGGTAAACGCAAAACGCAAGTAGTGTAACACAACAGTCCCTGGTGCTCGGGCGCCAGTTAATGAAAATATTATTAATTTCTTTAAAAAAATATTTTTTTCAGGCAGATTGCCTGACTTTTATTACAACCGGTAAACTTAAGACTAAAGACTACTTAATACTCCACATGAATTTATTGGTGATTATTGCTGAGTCGCCGAAAGAGGTGCATTTGATTAAATTGTTTAATCAGATGTTTTGGTCGTACCTGTTTCCAGGCATTCTGTCTGTTAAGTGGTTTGTGCGGAAATTGGGTCGGGTGAATGAATTGCGAGTGCAATTCGGAAATTTGATCTATTTCCTTAACTTATACAAACATCTAACCTCCCACTTACCCCAAATCCTACATTGGGCCAAACAGGGGTGTTGCAGGGGGCAGCAAGCTCCTCCATACATACGAGTATTATCACCGTAAATACCAGAAAACAAAAAATCCCATAAAAAAGTACATTTAGTTATTTTCGATTTTCTCAAAAACTAGAAAACATAAAATCATTCGGTTTATTGTGTTCGATTCAGAATTGATATGAGCAATGAAAATAATCAGCTAAAACTCCAACTCGATGCTCTTGCCCGTAAAAGCATTGCATGTGATTTAGTTCTTCAAGGCGTTCCATACACCAAATCAGAAGACTTAAACGATATCTTCGAAAGATACTGCAAAACAATAAATGTAACCGGGATAAAATCAATTTACATCTTTCGTACAAAAACGGGGCGGAATTCAGGATATAGTGCTATAATAATAAAACTTGCACATGAACAAATTAAAATCAGCATTCTGAAAGCATCAGCTGTTTACTATAAACAAAACTCCAAACCTGTCACTCTCAGTAATCTTGGATTTGACACCACCAAGTTTGTACGTGTATATGAAAGTCTTACAAAGCACAATCACAGCATATGCTCTCCGCCAAAGGAAATGCATCCACTCTGTGTTCACAAGAAATGGGAAAGCCTTCGTAACACAAACACCTACGCAAAAACCTATACCCATCTCTAACGAATTCTCCCTCGATCGGCTTTGTGAGTTTAAATCCCCTGACATTTCTACTGACGACGTCGCAGCTGAAGAGGTTGTTGCTGAGGTACGGAAAATATAACTTAGTTGATCTTCTCTCTGATTCTTTAACCAATTTGAACTCTCTTTATATTGGTATGTATATATTTGTTGTTCTTAATAAGGTACTTATTTCTTTTTGTTATTTGCTCTTTTTAAAATGTCCCATTTCAGAGTTGTCATTTGTTTCTTTTGTTTTAAATTTAGTTAAAAAAAAAAAACAAAAAAAAAAAAAAACTTTTTTATTTTGCTGTTGTACTTCTTACAGAATTGTTTAAAAGTTTATTTAATAATTAAATTTTTATGGGGTTTAGCTTAGCTATGCACTCAATTTTAATTATAAGTATAGGTATATTCAAGTCGTCTTCCTGTTCTCTGTATATTGTGATACTGTTTCAAATTATGTTTCAAGTTTTCGGGATGTTCGCATTTAAATCTAATTATTATGAATCGAAACCATCCTGACGGTATAAGGGCTGTTCTTAACGCAATGTGTGGACTTAAGCGAGGTCTCAATGTCTGCCATATTAACTCTGGAAGTATTTCTTCCAAATATACTATCATATATCAAATTTTGAGTAGCTCAAAAGTTGATGTGCTTTTGGTCTCTGAAACGTGGCTTTCAAGTATACGTAGCAGGTCGTCACAAAGTGTAAAACTACCTGGTTTCACTCTTTTCAGGAATGACCGTAATGACAGAACTGGTGGTGGTGTATGTATGTATGTATATTCGAAGTAATATTAAAGCTAAATGTTTCTATTCGTCATATAAATCTGTAATACAGTTTCTTTGTGTGGAAATTTACAATAATGCTCACAGAATACTTTTAGTGGTCGTCTATTCACCGCCCAATAAATTTAACGAAAACAATATAGCCGAACTAGAAGATATACTCATGGGCTTAAGTTCGAAGTATGATAAGATCCTGGTCGGTGGTGATTTTGATGTTAATTACTTTAAGTGCAATAACACATCTAGTAAATACTCGTTACCGTTCACTAATAGACCTGTTTTTAACTAATACTGAACCTAACATTTTATGTGTTGATCAACTGACACCTACTAGCGAATTTATTCATGACATATTGTTTTGCTCTGTAAAATGTAATGTTAATAAATATAACTGTGATAATACTATTAGTTTTAGGTCATTTAAAAATTTTAATTATTCCAACCTGTTAGAAACCTTCTATAAACTCAACTGGTCTGACTTATATCTAATACCTGATATTAATCAAAAAGTAGACATCCTTAATAGTCTTGTGAATTTTCTATTTGATGTATATGTTCCGATTAAGTCGAAACAAATCAAGTCCAAAAATTGCCCTGGTACTCAAATGAAATTAAAGAGCTTATACAAGAAAGAGAACTATTTTTTAGACGTTTCAAGAGGAACCCGACACAGTTCAATAAAAGACAGTACTGTGTGGCTCGAAATAAAGTCTACTCATTGATTAAGAACTCCAAACGTTCATACGTAAAAAGCCAACTTGACTCTAAAATGGATCCTAAAGTATTGTTGAGAAATTTAGCAAATCTGGGTGTAACAGGGACTAATAAGGCTCAAAATTGTTCCTTGTGTCCAAATGTAATAAGCAGCTACTTTAAACCTGATTCATATAGTCCATCTTATGTTACGCTAGTTGCGAATCCCTCTGTCCTCGACATGTCCAATGGTTTCACCTTTGAGTGTATAACGGAATATGATGTTACTAAAGCAATTATGTCCGCAGGACCTGATGGCATCAATCCAAAATTTCTAAAGCTACTTCTTCCTCATTTGCTTCCCTACTTAACGCATATTTTTAACTTTTGCATTTATAGTTGTCAATTTCCAGACCAATGGAAATCTGCAAACATTATTCCGATACCGAAGAAAAATTGCCCTCAAAGTCCATCGGACTTCAGACCAATTAGCATACTCTGTTTCTTAGCTAAAGCCTTCGAAAAAATACTTGCCCATCAGATACAGCAATATCTTAATGCAAACAATTTGCTATCGGCAATCTGGTTTCCGAGCAAAACACAGCTGTGAATCAGTGGTTATGAAGGTGACAAGTGACCTTAGGTCATCGTTAGATTATCCCTCGAATCTAACGAATAGGAGTCTTAGTACTACTTGATTTCTCAAAAGCATTTGACTGTATTGATCATTCCACACTGTTATCGAAATTGGAACAGAAATTCAATTTCTCCCCATCTTCTTTAAGGTTAACACAAACATATCTGTGTAATCGTATACAAACGGTTATCACAGAAATGGGGATGTCCGATCCATATACTGTCAATATAAGTGTTCCACAGGGATCTGTATTGGGTCCCCTCTTATTTTCTCTGTACAATAACGATCTTCCGCAAGTGATTCAAAACTGCAAACTTCACATGTATGCTGATGACGTCTTAATTTACATTACTTGCCCCATCGGTTTAAGTGACGACTGCATAGCAAGAGTAAATGAGGATCTTAGCAATGTAACAAAATGGTCAGCACTTAATAAACTTAAACTTATTCCCGCTAAATCTACAAG
Organism: Merodon equestris; assembly: GCA_958301585.1. Taxonomy (NCBI): domain Eukaryota; kingdom Metazoa; phylum Arthropoda; class Insecta; order Diptera; family Syrphidae; genus Merodon; species Merodon equestris. The sequence goes on from OY284413.1 coordinate 123,657,340, forward strand.
CCTTATTTGCTCAGGCAGTAATATTGACTTACGAGATTTTCCTTCGATAGTATTGAATGGTAGTGTTATTCCCATTGAGAAGTCTGTGAAATACATTGGCTACTACATTAATTCCTCCTTAAGTTGCTGTAGTGTAACAGCACACACCATTAAAACGCTAGTCTGCGATGCCTGCGACATTTTAGTCACGTACTGAAAAAATCTATGAAAATGCGTTTATTTAAGTGTTTATTAATGCCATTTTTTACATATAATTGTTCTGTGTATCCATATCTTGACTTTGAATGCAAGAGGAGATTAAACGTTGCTTTTAATGACTGTATCCGCTTTATCTATAATGTCCCCAGGTATTGTAGTGTGTCTCATTTAACAACTGATGTTTTGGGTCTAAGTTTGTATGTATTTCTGAGGTATCGTAATATTCTTAAATTGTACAAAATTATTCATCACATGTTAACATTTGCGCACCCAGCACGCGCCCTCAAACTAATTTTACCTCGATTCACTCATTGCATTGGAGAACATTCTTTTTCGTATCTGCAATTCGTCTGTGGAACACACGATCTGCAGACAATAAACTCGATTGCCGAATTCCAAAGAAAACTTTTGATCCACCTCTCTGATAACAGTATCACGACTTAATACATAATTGGTTGCCTTATTATGTTTATATTTATACATACATGCTTTATATCATATTCTATTTTAGTTTAGGCCTAAGTTTTGTTCTTTGAAATTTATGTTCGATTAATTAAAATTTACACACTTTGTCATGTAAATAATTTATGCTTCTTAAAAGATCTTATTGACTTGTAGCATTGTGTTATTTATTACACTCAATAAAATACAAATACAAATACATTGATCACAAAAAGCCAAGCTTCTATTCATACTTTAAGAAAAAAGGTCTAAACTTTTTTTTTTCAATTTTTTAGTCAAATTTTAAAACTATTATTTAATACAACAATTTAAAAACTATTTATACAAATAATTTAACTTAAATTTAATATTAAAGAACAAGTTTCTGGCTTTTAAAACCGTTAGAGTACTTTATTGTAGGTGTTGCCGTTGTTTTTTATTAATTTTTTTTTTCATTTTAAGTATTTTTTTTCTAAAATTGCCGCTACCTTCTAAACGGGACGAGATGGACTCCCCCTCCCATAATAAAAAAATGCTTTTTTTGACCCTTCTACAAAAAAACCGTTATCAATTTTTGGCGCCAAAGTTATCGAACTCTTGCCATCACTTTTTGTAACCACGATATGTAAGTTTAGCAAAATAGCCATGTTCACTTAAATCAATCACAGAACCGAACGGAATTTAGGAAAGCCATACTCAAATACATCAGCGCATATGGGAATATAGGTAAAACTATAACCGACAACGAATTAAGTATGAAATCAAAAACAGTTAGAAACTTTCTTCAAGAAAGAAACCGCCTAATTCCAATCATAACAGCAACTCCGACGTAGAAAGACTCCACAACACTATTAATGAATACCTAATAACCCTTAAACACACAAAAAGACACTTACCAATCGAAGAACAAATACTCCTAATAAACACATACTACAACAACACCATACACACTATAACAAAGCGAAAAGAAGACTTTGAAACAATATACTCGTACAAGGCAATGCTAGATAAAAAAAAACGGTTATCAGTAAACTAAATGGGAATAGATTAATGTAAAACTTGTGCCACAATAAAGAAGAAGATTCAAATAGGAATAGAATAGATATAGAATTAGTAGAACTAAACCACATAATAGAAATTCATGAGGGAAAAATCACTCTAAGTATAGGAAAATAGATTCAGATCTAATCGACGATGAGCATTTAAAAGACGAAAAGTCAGTATGTAAGTATTATAAAACTCACGTTAGAAAGAAAAGGAAATTCCAAGACAATACAAAAACTAGATTTAAAATTTGAAACGAAATAAATTACAAATTTCAGGTTAAAATGGAGACAGTAATTCTTACGTAATTCAGCGTCATAAACGTCGCACCCCAGCAACTTTCTATCCAAAATTTTACAATGGATATCTACTCAAAAAACTAGAGGATATTCAATTAATTAGGAACTGCAAGAAATTACTTCACGTGATCAACGTATCCGAATTTGAAATTGCCCAAAGTTCCCATTAAAAACGACATTCAAGACTTGCAATCGAAATCGGAAACAATAGGTCCAATATATAATACAGCTTTAATTTGATGGAAAGCAAGATAGTGAATTTTTAAACATAATTTTTTTTTAGAAATATTTCCAAAAAAATTTCCAAAATTTTTTTTTCTAACATAAATTTCACTAGAAATTTATTAATATCGTTAACGAAAATTCCAAATTAAGCCTTAATATCAAAATCAGCGATATCTACCAAAATTTGCTCGAAGTAGTCCTTGTCTTTGTATCTGCAAGCAAATTTCAAAATTGAAAAAAAGCAAATGCAACAACAAAAAATAAACACGAAAATAAAAATCTACCTCCGTCTCCACATGAACTCACACAAATAGGAATCAACCATAGATCTGCGAGTCCCCGAATCTCGTTTATTCCTCCTCTTTGCGCACCGCCACAAACTTTCAATTTGCTGGGTGTGTGCACCGGTCTCTGAGTCCACGAAGTTTTCGGAATGGTTGACGCTGTAATGGGAAAAGTTCATTCCCTCCAACGTATTAAATTCAAACATGTATTTGTGACATTTGAAATGTGTGCAGCTTTTGTGTTTCAACGCGTTCCCGTACTTTTTGGTGTTTTTACTTCTCTTTGAGAGAATTTAAGATAATTTCATCCCCACTCCTTAAAAAATGAGAATTTGTGAATTTCTATCCAAAAAGTACGGGAACAGACCGAATAAGTGGAATAATCATCTGCTGAATTTGAAACTACACCACAAAACAAAAAGAGGTTTAATCAACATGTTAGAATCCGGACTAAAGTACACCGCAGGTACAATGGATAGAACTGAAGAAGGTGAAATTACAAGAAAACTCAACTCTCCCGAAACAAGCAACCAAGAAATAATCGACGAAAATAACAACCAGGTATAATAGCAGTTTCATGGACCAAATCAAAAATATTACGACACACATAACGAAACAACAAGAGACTGTAGGGAAATACATAAATATTTATGATAACAAGATGGTTAGAATATACACATATCAGGAACAAATAGTTATCAAATTACTGATATCTCAATATACAGAAACTAAATACCCCAAATGGGGAGCGCCGTGGCTCAGTGGGTAGTGTGTCGGCGCCGACGCAAGATGAGCGAGTTCGGATCCCGACAACACCAACGCCATCGAATGATTATTTCGCGGCTTCCCTCCTCGACGGGGTACTGGCAAAACCCCCCGTTGTACATTTGCCTTAAAAAGCTTCTCGGCTCTCACCGTTCGGAATCGGCATTAAGCTTTAGGTTCCGTTCACTTGTGTGAAAAACAAATCGCACACAACATAAGTGAATAAAAAAAAAAGCTTGGCTCTGGCTCTTCATGAGCTCCAGGTCTCATGAAGGTCTGGCAGTATAATGGACCCAGTATTGGTGTCTGAATGCTCCAACAGATAGCAGAAGCCCCCATGAACAAAAATACTTCAAATTAATAATAGAACCAATTCCTAGTGCTCAAAATATGGCAACACAATTATAAACTAATGTAATCTTAACAGATCGAACTAATGAAACCTTCTATCCGAATGTAAAAGACAATTTAAAAAGAAATTTACTAGAAATGACTGATAGTTGCATTGGGTCTTTTCTATTTGGACCACTCCACCAAAATAGTAATAATATCAACAATTTTCCGCTGCGGGGGATTAAGGGATTTAAACTCTCTTTTCATATGCGGCAGGTCCCGCTCACGCAACTTCGTTGCTCCGCTCGGGGTAGGTGCTGATCGTCAGGCAGGCGCCTATGTCATCAATACTCTTCATCTACAGTACCCTATAATCGATTGAACTATGCTGAGACCTTTGCTGGGTTATGGCAGGGGAAACGCAAAACATAATTTTTAAACATAATTTTTTTTTAGAGATATTTCCAAAAAAATTCCAAAATTTTTTTTCTAACATAAATTTCACTAGAAATTTATTAATATCGTTAACGAAAATTCCAAACTAAGCCTTAATATCAAAATCAGCGATATCTACCAAAATTTGCTTGAAGTAGTCCTTGTCTTTGTATCTGCAAGAAAATTTCAAAATTGAAAAAAAGCAAATGCAACAACAAAAAAGTAAACACGAAAATAAAAATCTACCTCCGTCTCCACATGAACTCACACAAATAGGAATCAACCATAGATCTGCGAGTCCCCGAATCTCGTTTATTCCTCCTCTTTGCGCACCGCCACAAACTTTCAATTTGCTGGGTGTGTGCACCGGTCTCTGAGTCCACGAAGTTTTCGGAATGGTTGACGCTGTAATGGGAAAAGTTCATTCCCTCCAACGTATTAAATTCAAACATGTATTTGTGACAATTGAAATGTGTGCAGCTTTTGTGTTTCAACGCGTTCCCGTATTTTTTGGTGTTTTTACTTCTCTTTGAGAGAATTTATGATAATTTCATCCCCACTCCTTAAAAAATGAGAATTTGTGAATTTCTATCCAAAAAGTACGGGAACAGACCTAATAAGTGGAATAATCATCTGCTGAAAATTGCCCCTACTGATATGAGTGAATACTAGAATACTAGAGCCGTACATCAAAATAAAAAATCCAAAATATTTTTTTTAGAATTTTTTTTCCAGAATTTTTTGAAAATTTTTTTCTTGTCTTTTCCCACCCCCAAATGTCCTCCATTGCACTTAGGAAGGATTATTACATCGTTTACACTCCTTTTGAAGCGATTATGTTGGAGTGGTCCAAATAGAAAAGAACCGTTGCATTAATAACATTGAAAATTTTAAAGAAGCAATGAAATGTCTTTTTAGAATCAAACAAAGTTAAAGAAATTACCACTGGCACGGTTATCACAAAAAATATCAAATACAGTGAAATCCACCAAAATTGTAACAAATTAAATATAAGCATCATAGGAAACATTTTTATTAAATATGAAAATTGCGAAATAAAAATCCATGAAAGCACATTTAATAATGTAAAAACAAAAATACATGAACAATTTGTGTTACCTAATTTTTTAAGAAAAATTCAAGTCAATATAGTAATCCCTACATTAAAACTAGCAGACTTACACCTAAAACAAATTGAAAACAGACAAACCATCGCAGAAATATCGTTTCAAAATATGAAGTATAATATATTTAGTTGGAGTAACATTGATCATCATAATAATTAGTATCTTTATTATATATGTTAAAATTTTTGAAAAAAGGAAGTACACGTATTGTACATGTACATATGTAAAAGTACTATAATTTAATGTAAAAAATTCATCGGAGTCTTAAACTAACGAGGGGGCAGTTACATCTAAGTACACTTCACCTAATATAATACAACTTATTATGCGAAACTGTTGCGAGCCGAATTATTGCAACATATCATCTACGACATATCGACAATCAATCCGCCTAAAAACTGACATTGTAAAAACCATAAATAAATGGAGCAACAAACTCTAACAAAATAAACAAACACAAAACACGAAATATAGGCCAACGTCCATTGTTCCGCATCGACCCACTCAAAACATAAACACACACGGAACAACGAAAGTAACACGCAAGCCTTAAATACTGAACATGAGCCAATGTCTTGGGCATCCCATGTGACGACCTGTTTTTTAGGGATTTTATAGGATTTTTTTTCTACGACCAGTAAATAAATAGAGCTTTAAGTTTATTATGATTTATTAACATATATATCGACAGTATAAATATAAATTTTAAGCTAAAAATATTGTGTAGAACATGAGTTACAGCGTTCTGAACACCCTCGCCTCGAAAAAATGGGCTCGCACTTCCTCCACGATTCCGGCTGATTGGCTTATCTGAAACAAAAAAATTAGCGGCGTTTTAATCTGTAAGCCTAAATGCACGGAATGGACTATTATCAAATGAATATACCAAAAATTGGACTTTTGGTAGACATTTGAAAAAAAAAGAAATTTTGAGAATTTTTGATTGATAATAGGTCATTCCATGCGTTTACATGTGCTGAGTGTACCCTACAAATTTCAAGTCATTCGGTTAAGCCGTTTTTGAGATACGATGGAGGAAAGTTTGAAAAACACAGTTTTGAGAAAAACTTAAACTACTTAGGGCCAGAGATGCTTAGGAGCAAAAGTCAGTTATGATATGTAACAAAATACTGCCAATAAATCCCACGTCAAAAGACTTACCTTTTGCAATTATTTTATTATTTCGAATTATATAAGCTGGAATATCACTTTTTGATAGATTTATTTCCCCACAAATTCCCGAAAACTGCAATAAAACTAATAACACACCACACAGTCACAGCTGCAACGAAAATGTGAAGCACCGTTCGTTTTTGGTTCAGAGATAGTCAAGCACGATTTGGTGCAAATTTGAACCAATTCTGATGAAGACGAGAGACTCTAGGATTGCTTGAACTTTTGCTGGTACATTAATGTACCATGCGGGGCGAAAGGGTTAAACAAAGACTAAAATAACTTGAATAAAATAAAATAACAAATATAGAAATTCCTTTCTAAGCCTGTAGAAACTTGTCTAAACTTGTATAAACGTATATATGTATAAAAGGGTGCCAGCTATCAAGCCGACTGTACACAATAGGACCGAACTTCGACTACTCGACAACTCAGCACTCCGAACCATTCCTTCTTCTAACTGCTGTATCTTTAAAATGACTTCGAATTTTTAAAAACCACTTTACTACCGTATTCTAGACATGTTAAGAAAGCAATTTATGAAAAAGAAAAAAAATCGATTTTTTGAGTCCATCACATGGGATGACCCCCTTAAGAAATAAAGTAACACACGATTTCCTACATGGGGCTCAACCGGGATTTAATTTATTCACCGAATATAAATTGAAAATCTTGTTCTTTGTTTGATCTGAAGGTAAAATAAAGTTAAGAAGATGAATTCTTGAAGCAGTTGAAGCAACTTAGGGAGTCATACACTGAACGAAATTGAAGTCATTTCTAGCAAAGCAGTAAGAAAACATCGAGCATAGAAGTACACAAAAGACTGGAGTCTAGAAGAAAAACTTCCTCCGAGACGCCCAGATCGGTAAGGACGGTTTAGATGAGATGTATCTGATTGAGTACATCATAAATGGGATTCCGGATACAGTGGGAAATAAGACCGTACTCTACGAAGCTTCAATTCTGGAGGAGCTTAAGTCCAAATTAAAGGTATACAAGAGGATGCAATGACAGATGCCGAAACAGCCAGTCGGAGTAAACAACCATGGCAAACCTTCCGTTTCGCCTAAACGATGTCACAACTGCATCACACTTAGCCTTGAATTGAAACTGATAAAGCCAAAGGGGCAAGTTGTTTTCGATGTAACCAATTTGGACACATCTCTCCCAATTGACTCTAGGTGCATATGCAAAGTCAAACGCATTGGATCAGATGAAAATATTGTGCTACATAATAGACATCACAGGAAAACCATACCACGCTTTCGTCGACAACGGCAGTGACGTATGAATTGTAGCTCGTGGAATCGGAGGTGTAAAAGGGAATCCTCCAGGAATGATACTAAAAGGATTTGGAAACGCTCCCCGAAATGCGATGGGTTCCTGCCGCCTGAAGATACGAGTAGGTCCAAACGATCATTGGGTTCGTTTCCAAGTAGTTCCTGACAAATGGATTTCAGATCGGATATTGCTGGGGAGAGATTTTCTACAGAATGTAGAGCTGCGTGTTTGTATGACACTTATAGAAAAATTATCACTGATCACGTTTCAGCTTATTCGCCTGCACCTTATAAGTCATGCATCTCGTACTAACGGACCAAAGTCCTATATATCAGAAAGCTAGACGACTAGCGCCGCCAGAGAAAGAAGCAGTTTGCAAGCAAATGGGGAAATGGTTGGACGAAGGCGTCATTCAGCCTAGCCAATTGGACTTTGCTAGTCCTATTGAATTGGTGAAGAAGGACGGGAGTAATCGAGGTGCGTTGATTTCCGAAAACTTAATACTAGGATTGTCAAAGACCGGTATCCTTTGCCTGTAATGGAAGAGTTACGAGAGACTGTACAAAGGAAAGGTATTTACAACACTGGATCTTCGTAACGGGTTTTTTCACGTGGATGTATCAGAAAATAGCAGAAAGTATACCGCATTCGCAACTCCTGATGGGCAGTACGAGTTTCTAAAGATTCCTTTCGGGCTGTGCAATTTCCCTGCGGTGTTTCAGGATTTGTCAATACAGTTTTTCGAGACCTAATAAGGCAAGGCCTTTTACTTTTGTATTTGGATGATATTATTATCGTCGCAGAAAACGCGGAGGAAAATTTGAAAAAAAAACTGAATACTGTATTGAGGGCAGCAGAGGAAAATAGTTTGTTAATTAAATGGGAAAAGTGCGTTTTCCCCACTTAATTCCTTGGACACGTGATGGAGAACGGGAATATAAAGCCATCTGTCGAAAAGATAAGTGTTGTGAGGTATTTGCCGAGACCGACGAATATAAAACAGGTGCAGAACTTCCATGGGCTGACTGGGTTTTTCCGTAAGTTTATGCCTAAAATGTATGCGAAACCTCTTTCAGATTGACAAAGAAGGGAACGCGCTCATCTTCGAGCCGGATCAGGCCATCGCATTTGAAGCTCTGAAGGATTTCTTGTGTAAGGAGCCTGTCCTTAAGCTATTCAACCCTATGCTCGAGACAAAGCTACATACGGACGCGAGTATGGTTGGACACTATGGAATTTTGCTCTAGAAACACGAAAACAAAATGCATTCTGTCTTCTATAATACATGAGTTTTAAAGCAGCTCCAGCCTAAACAGGCAAGGTATTCCAAGCCATCAAGGACAAAAAGGAAGTATGTCCACAAATGGACAGGTGGGCACTTATGCTGCAGGAATATTCTTGTGAAATTTTGCATCGAACCATGGTAGGATCGTCCATGCATCACGTAGATGTACTTAGCCGATATCCAGCTGTACTACTAATTAAAGATGGCATCGTTGAGAGAATTAAAGATCACAGAGTAAGGATGAATTCTGTCAGTTAATCACAGAAGTTCTTCGGACTGTTGTACAAGTTTGTAGAGGCCTACCATTTGCTCTTGGTGCCTAAGTCTATGCAGAAGTAGATTCTGAGGGATATTTACGGGGAGGGCCACATTAGTGCAAGAAGGGTGGAGGCTATCTGTAAGCAGGATTACTTTATCCCGAATATGGGAAGTTGTATTGATGCTGTCTTATCCAACTGTGTTCCGTGTATACTCGCTGTGGGGAAAGACGGGAAAGTTGAGGGATTCTTACATCCACATCCTAATGACAACGGGGGTGCCGCGTGGAAACGGACAAGTGGAGAGGATGAATTGCGTCATAATAGAGGTGCTTACCAAGGTATCAGTGGAGGATCCAACAAAGTGGTTCAAACACGTTACCAATGTTCAACAAGTGATTAATTCTACGACATCAGGGAGTACAAAACGAAGTCTATTTCAACTTATGTTTGGTACTGTTATGAAATACGAAGGTGACAGGCAGATACAAGAACTGTTAGAGGAGGCAATACTGGACGGCTTCGAGAACAGCTGCGACATAATGAGGAAAAGAGGTACCGGAGGAGAATAAAATGACGTTCGATCGCAAGAGGAAAGCACCCAGATGATACATGATTTGTGGCCGTCAAAAGGACACCGTTTGGTTTTACTTAAGTTATACTCGTACATCAAGTTTGTGGGACCCTACGAAGTAATCAAAATCAAAAACATGAACATTAACATCCACCTTCGCTGATCACGTGAAGCCGCCTGTAAATGATAGTGCTGAAGATGAAGGGGGTTGCGACGAATTCGATAATAGCCATTTTGACTGAGGACAGTCGAATAAAGTTAAGGATGGCCGGGTGTAGGGATGTTGTAAGCCAAAGAAAAAAAAATGTAAACTATTCAACCAGTTGCACTCGATAATGTTTCGACCTATTTAATGATATTAATCCGATAATGTTTCGATCTCCAATTTCAGTAATATGAATCGTCACCCGCTCATTTGTTGACCCAGATGGACGGGGTTCGTTTACTATCGTGGAGTCAAAGAGGACAGTGTTTGCATTCGTCATGAATGGATTTTGTGTTGACCTATTGTCCCTTAGAAAAATAAAAGCCTAGGCGATAAGGGCAATGTCGTCTTTGTGGTACCATGACTCCGCTGAAATTAATAATTGTTGTGATCGGGTTATGCGTTGAATGGATGGTGTTGACTATCGCTTTGAAACAGTGGACGTGGCACAAAACAATCTTTTGGGCTTTGGAACTGATGGATCGACTGGGTTGACGTTCGACATTCGAGCGAATGATGGGTATAAAAGAGAGAATTCAATAATTTGTCAATTTGTATTGTTTTGTCAATTTGTAGATATTGGTTTGTCAATTTTTGTTCAATATTTGTAAAATTCATCCATTTAAGAAATAAAGTAACAAAACATTAAGAAATAAAGTAACAAATGATTTCCTTCATATATATACAGTAAAGGCACTGAATACATTTTGGAGACCCTGACGTGACCAGCTAACTTGCTTTCCCCCAGTGGTAAGGAGAAATTGGCATTCACGAAAGAGCTTCTACAACAAAAAGGCATAAAATCGCCATTATGGTAAGACTATCGAGTCTTTTTTTAATTCCGGATCGCAGTTAAACATCATAACCGAGAAAACAATGAAGAAACTATAATTATCATCAATATCTCATGTAAAGTATATGGTCGCGAAGCTCGATAGGCGAAGAAAAGAGTAAATATTCAGTTATTCATCCTCCATAACGATAGAGGCCCATGCGCTGCCGAAAATAATTTCAAATCACCCCAGTAAATCATTTGATACGTCATCCTGGGCAATAACAAATAACATTCCACTTGCAGATTCCACATTAATTTAAGATATTGGAGTTGAGTTATACCTTCTCTGTGTGGGGCAAATTAAATTGGGAAGGATACACGACACCGACAACTCAATTCAAGTATGTAGAATATGCAGTGCAGATCATCGATAATCAAATCGAAAGATTTTGACAATTGGATGAACCACCATCCAACGTAAGATGCCTCACAGCATCCGAAAAACAGTGTGAACTGCACTTCAGCCAGATACTTTCAAGAAACGAGGATGGACGATTTGTTGTAAGACTTCCCTTCAAAGAAGAACCCAGCAGTTTGGGAGGATCAAAAGATGTCGCATTTCAGCGCTTTACATCACAAGAGCGCAGACTCCCAAATCAGCAGATCTTAAGGTAAAATACAGCCAACTCATGCAAGAGTACCAATAGCTTGGGCACATGGAAGAAGTTAATCACCAGCAGTTACATAAACCATACTACTTTCTGCCACATTATTGCGTCACAAAGGCAGACAACAGCAAAACAAAACTCAGAGTAGTTTTTGATGGAACAGGAAACACGTCGTCCAACATTTCCTTAAATGACGTTTTATCTGCAGGTCCTTCTAACCAAGACGATGTCTTCATTAAATTCTAATAAGTGTTAACCGCTGACATGGAAAAAATGTATCGACAAATACTGATACATGAACAAGAGTATAACAAGTATACACATACATACGAGTATATGGTGGAGAAGCAGTCCCAATGAGACAAAGTACCATATGGAACAGCTCAGCGCCATATCTCGCCATAAAATGTCTGCAGAGTTTAGCAGAGGTTCAAGACCGATTTCCTCTAGCCTCGAGAGCAATCAAAAGGAATTTTTAGGTTGACGAAGTGAGGACAGGATCACTCGCAACTCAAGAGCAATTGGAACGCTTGTTGAAAACCGCTGGATTTAGACTTCGTAATCGATACCCTAACCATCAAATACTCATCAAAAATATACCAACCAATGATCACGAAACTGAATTGAGTTTCGCTAACAACATCAAAGAACATGTTAAAACAGTTGGAATGACTTGGTTACCATAATCCGACGACTTTTACATTACACAACACGGGTTTCTAAAGAAAATATAACAAAACGGACTGCATACTCAAATGTCGCTCATCTTTTCGATCCTCTCGGACTTATGGGCCCAATCGCAATCACATCCAAACTATTTTTTACAACAGCTGTGGGAACATAAATACGATTGCGATGCAGTACTTCCACAATAAATGCAAACTGTGGTTGAAATATCAGAAGGTTCAAAGATTCTACACAACAGTGAAATACTGAAACACATTTTTTCTCACAAAATTCCCAATAATGTGCAATTTCATGTATTTCCGGATGCTTTCGAGGAGGAATATGGTGCAGTAACTTACGTCCGGTCACAGGACAATAGCAATATAATTACAGTACGCTAAATCCAGAGTCGCTCCAGCCGAGAACACAAAAATATTACATGAATGTACTATTCCACGTCAAGAACTTTGCGCAGCTAAGTAGGCAGCGGAACTTGCTCATAGTTTGCAAACGGATTTAGAAATTCAACAAGACAAAATCTATTTATAGACCGATTCAGAAATAGTCCTCAATTGGATAATAGACCATCATCAGCCACATTTCCAACGTTCATTACCAATCGATTGTTTACAATACAAGAACTCACAATTCCGCAGCAATGTCGGCACGAAAGTTCTAAAGAAAACCCAGCGGATGTATTGTCACGTGGAATAGCGCCAGAGTTACTGCAAAATCATAATTTATGGTTTTATGGACCGAAGTTTTTGCATGAAATAGAATCAATCTGGCCACCCAAATTAGCGAAGGAACCAGATTTTTATCAAGAAAATATTGCACCGTCAGCTACATCACACCCATTATCAGACTACAATATTCAACCATCAGGCACTCTCAATCATTGAAACTCATTTCAACAAGCAATACACATGTGTGATACATGATCCGATTCAAGAAATACAGACCAAGGCTTTTGTCACAAATGATGGGAAATTTTCCGGATGAGAGAATTTTTTTTTCAATTCAATTTCAATTTTATTTATCAAAAAAGTTTTGATTACACAGTTAAAGTCTGCAAAGCCTAAAGGGCTTGTCTGCAGGCGACTAGATAGCAAATATACATTTTTTTCAGAAAAAACTAGTGAGAAATTGAATCATACATATGTACATACAATCTTCAATTTATAGATCTTGCATTTCTAAATACAATTTTTTCGCGTTTTTCATACATTTTGTTTTAGGCATGTTTCTGAAACATATTGGAAGCTCATTTAAAACAGTTGGTACTATGACTTCATATCTTTTTCTACCATATTCATTCCAAAATTTGGGAACAGCAAAGCGTCCTTGTTCTCTTCTTCTTGTATTAAAATGTTGTTGAGTTGGAGTTTTATACGTGTTGTCGTTCCAAAAATTGTTAACTACCTCAAGCTTGAAGATATGAGATATACTTAACATTTTCCTGTTAATAGATATCTCCCGCTGTTCGAGTTGATTTCTGCCTGACGTTCTCATATCTCATATCATATCTCATATCATCTTCTTGATCGTGTTGTGTGTGGTTTCAAGTTGTGACATCTGTGGTGCTTTGCCCCAAGCTAGGATACCATATCTAAGATGTGATTCCACCAGACCAAAGTAACTTTGCCTTAATACTGATGGTGGGCAGAAGTTGGCCAGATGGTATAGCGCATACGAAGATTGCCGCAACTTTTTCATAAGTGTCTCAATATGGTAGCTCCATTTAAGATTGTAGTCTACGTGAATCCCTAGATACTTGTAGACTGACACGTTCTCAATTATTTCGCCACATGAATCATTGTCTTTTAGCTGTAAGTGGCACCCAGCTTGATGTAGACATTCTCTATTATGTATTTTTAATATTATTTTTGACTGATGGATATGAGGTGGACGTACGTGCATAGCTTTCGTTTTCTTGGCATTGATAACCAACCCATGATCGTGACACCACGCAGTAAGTGCATTTAATTCTGTTTGCATAATTATAACTGCTTGCTCCACATGTTTATGACTCACAATAATGGCTGTGTCGTCTGCATATGCATATCCCGTACTGAGTTGACACACTAATAGCAGCTCATTTATGTATATTATAAAAATTAGTGGCCCCAGTTTTGATCCTTGTGGGACCCCGTACTCGGCACTTTGTTCATGACTATAGTTATTTTTTATTTTTACTTTAAAGCACCTGTTTCTGAGGTAGTCTTCGAACCAGCTTAGTAAAGTTCCCCGGACTCCAATTTTCTCAAGTTGTTTTAAAATGTTTTTATGGCTTAGTGTGTCGAAAGCCTTTTTAAAATCTATGAAAAGTACTACGGAGCTGTGATTCTTCAATAGGCTACAATATAATCTGTTAGCAAAATCCCCCAACAGTCGGCCTATACATTTGTTTTTCCGGTATCCAAATTGTTTGTCGTGTAGGATTGCATATTTTTCAGTGTAGGCGTATAATCTTCTTGTTAGAACTTCTTCCAACACTTTATCAACGACTGAGAGTATGGAAATGGGCCTGTAGTTTTTTACATCATTCTTCTGTCCGCTTTTGTATATCGGTCGAACAATGGATGTTTTTAAAAGTGTTGGTACCGTCGCTTGCTCTATGCTCATGTTTATTAATTTTGTCATTATAGGGGCCAGGACAGTAGCGTTTGTTTTCAAGTCTATGGGTCTTATTCCATCTATGCCAGGAGATTTTCTTTCATTTAGCATTCTAAGAATGTTTTCTATTTCCACCACAGATACTTCTTCTAGGTACATCGATCTTTGTATGCTGCTCATTGTTCTTTCAAACGTTTTGCAGTTGCATTCGTGGACTAGTGTTTTGATTTCTGAGATCAATACATTCGCAAATTTATTTGGTAAATTATTGAGTCCTTCCTTCACGAAATTCGTTTCCAGGATTTCATCTAGGTTGGTGGCTCTCTTTCCTAGTATCGTGTTGACTAACTTCCAGGTTTCTTTGGGATTTGTGTTAAGTCTCCGGGATTCCAGCTCGTAGTACCGTGCTTTTGTATAGAAAATTTTTTTGTTGAGCTCATTTCGGAACTTTTTATAATCTTTTGCGTAGTCTTGGTTCCTTCGGTTATTTTTGTATCTTCTATACAGTCTGTCTCTTTCTCTACATGCGCTTCTCAGTTCGCTCGTTATCCATTTGTGCTCATTGTTTCTCGGTTTTCTATCACGCATTACTGTCGATGACTGAACTATTGCATTAAGAGCGTTCTTGAAGTGTTCGTAGAACTCGTTGACATCATTGTGCCCGTACACATTCTCCCAGTCGTAGCTGCTAATACTAACTGTTACCATTGTGTTATCAATATATTGTTGACGTTGGTTAATTGAATTTTTTGTATGTTTCTTGGATTTTATTCCGCAGTATATTGCATAATGGTCAGAGATGTTCATTTCAATTACTCCTGACGTTATCTCTTCGTCTGTGACTCTTACTAGGCAATGGTCGATCAGCGTGCTCGTGTTTCTATCTAGGTCTACTCTTGTACTAGTTACGATTGTGTTTAGGAGGCCCTTCGAAGCTATCATCGCCTCATAGCTTGAAACGTATGCTTCATTTAGAAGCACGCTTATGTTTATATCTCCAATGACAAACATGTTTTTGTGCTTGGAAAAGTTATCTATATGATTGTTTAGTTCTTTAATAAAACAATGGACATTCTCCTGTGGAGGCCTGTAAATTGCAATGAGTGCTGCCTTGAATTCCTTGTGTTGGATAGTTAGTGATATATTCTCGTAGGAGTTGGTTTTAATATCTTGTACTTCATAGAGAACACCCTCTTTTATGTATATTACTAGCCCACCCCCTTGTCTATTGTTTCGATTGTAAAATTCTTGTTTAAACCCTTTTAATTCGTAGAAGCGGTTTTCATCTGAGGATATATTAATCTCAGCAAGTACCAGTATATCTAGTTTTTGCAAAATGTTTTCAACATATATCATAAGTGAATTCCAATTTTTTCGTAGAGATCGTATATTTAAAAAGAAATATGATATTTCACTATTGTATATTACATGGTTATTCATTTCATTTACTGTTCTTAAATTTTTAAAATTAAAATCTATAACTTCATTCATTTTTTAAATTTTAAATTATAGGTACGAATTTATTGGCCGCTACTGTTGAGTTGCGCTTATTTTTTCCAGATCGTCCTCTGTTTCAATTTCAATGATGCGATCGCCATCATTTTTTCTGGCTAAGACTTTGACATTTCGGAACCATACGTATTTCCACCCAACAGTTTTTGCCTTTGTTTTCGCGAGCCAGAGAAGCTTTTTGAAGTGCTGTGATAAACATTCATTGATATAAATGTTTTGTTGGCCATATGCAACGTTGTCAATCTTTTGTAATTTGCGAATTTCGGAAAACTTTGTGTTTCTTTTTTGTTTTGCTTTTTCGATGAAGTTTTGTTTTGTTTGTTTTTTTGTGAAACATACCACGACATTCCTCAACTGTCTATTTTTTTTTGTCGGGATAGCTATAGACTTCATCTACGTCAGTTTTGTTTACATCGACTCCCAAAGTTTCCCCTACTGCTGTGACAACTTCGAAGGCGTTATCAGTATTTGTCATTGGAATGTTTTTAATTTCTATTTTGTTTGCCAATTGTTTTTGTTCTAATATGTTGACCTGTGTTTGCAGTGTTTTTATTTGCATATTTTTAATGTTCAACTCTTGCTTGTAATCGTTTATTTCTTTCGTAAGTGTTTCGATCAAAGCATTGTTTTTCATGAGCATATTGTTTAGTTCGTCATATTTGACAGATGTAAAGTCAACAGCTTTTGCGTATTCTTTAATCATGTTTTTGATTTCTTGCAGCTCTTTGTTTATGTGGGTATCTTCCGCAGGGAGAGAGTTCGGGGGTTCGCTTTCTTTGTTTTGATTTGGAGAATCATTTGGTCGTGCTCTCTTCACTTTATGAATGCTCTCCTCTTCCTTTTCTTTGCCACGACAAAAAGTGCATTCCCATGACTTTTTAGCTTGTGTTGACATTTTGCGGTATGTGCTCTGTGAGAGTGTAGAGCATTCAAAATGCAATTTTCGTTTGCATTTTCCGCACGAAATGTACTCTCCGTCCATGGGCAAGAATCCAACCAGCAAGACCATTTTTGAACACAGGCATCGACTTTTATTGAAGTTAAAGTTTTATTTGAAGTTAAAGCTATATTAAATTCTAGACCTATAACACCTATGTCATTTTCTCCAACGATTTTGCCGCCCTTACCCCAGGACTCATCCTCATTAGGGAGCAGTTTACCAGTAGCATCGTTCGCACTGCAAGACCCGAAGGATCTTCAATACTCACTCGTCACACACGTGAAAAACGAATTCTTGCGGCTTTGGTCTAGTGAATAATTAAATCAGCTTCAGCACAGATATAAATGGAGGGAAAGATATCAAAAATAGGAATGATGTAAAATCAGCAAACGGTGTGTTTCGTCGAGCTACACACCACTCCCGATACAGGAACAATTGCAATATACTGATGAGACCCCATCCGGCAATTTGAAACGTCAAAGGAACGATGGAAGTTGTCCTTATAAGCCATCGTTAATTAGCAAACACCACGAGGACACTCCTGCCCCACGTAAACGAAAAGGAACATGGAACTTAGTGATATACTATGTTTTAACACCATACTGGAGCGACTTAAAAGCAATTGAAAATACATAGTACGAAAGTGCTGCACTCAAGATTCAACAACTCTTTTCTTCATGGTCTTTATATACTGCACTACTTATTTGACGAAACGCAAATGGCGGTGATAAATGCATTGTCAGACATTCGTCAAGGAAAAAATCGGTGAGTTGATAATGTCTCCATAAATGAAACAACAAGTCATAGCAATAAAGAACAGTTTGTCATCTATGTACATATCGTCTGCCAATAAGCACTGACAAATGACCACGTGATATTCCAAATAAAAATGCCTCTAATAGATGCCGAAGATCTTGAGTCATACAAATTAATTCCAGTTGCAACCGTATTGCAACAATCGTGCTTATACAATAATCATCTACCAGTCTTATCCATTGACCATTGAATGGATAAGACCATTAACAGAAGCACACAAATGAATACGATTTATCATAAAGGAGTTGCAATAAGTATAGGCAAATGCCATAACCAAATAACCATACTGAATAAATTGCAGTACCTATCATCATATCAAATAAGTATCTTGAGAGCAATCCAATATGGATCAAATTTTCACCAACAATGGATATACGCCGTAACCTCAACAGCATCAGTAAATGTAGTTTCCAACAACTACGAGTACCTTAGTTAGAATTGAGGGATCGGATAAATTGAAATTACAATCCAATTGCATTGCAAAAGGCGACTTCACACAGGTGACTCGTTCATCCATCACGAGACTCAGTTAGATTCCAAACGATACTTTGTCCGAGCACATAAATGACAATATGTACGCTGTATGTTAGATGGCGTTAGAGCTCATCTGGAGCCAAAGCCAAGCTTCTTTTTATTCACTTATGCTGTGTGCGATTTGTTTTTCACACAAGTGAACGGAACATAAAGCTTAATGCCGATTCCGAACGGCGAGAGCCGAGAAGCTTTTTCATGGCAAGTGTACAACGGGGGTTTTGCCAGTACCCCGCCGAGGAGGGAATCCGCGAAATAATCATTCGATGGCGTTGGTGTTATTGGGATCCGAACTCGCTCATCTTGCGTCAGCGGCCGACACACTACCCACTGCGCCACGGCGCTCCCTTAATGAAGGGTTAGTAATAAAAATAGCAATGAACAGAAAACACAAAACTAAATATAGAACTCAGCATTAAAAAATTAAGGATTGATTAATAATATGTTATCATCTTCGTCGCTTGGGAGTAGAATTTGTAGTTCAGCTTCAATTTCTTGTCCTGGGTCTGCATTTTTTGTAGATGGCTTAAAAAAATGTGTCAGTTTGGTTTGAGAAGCTTCCAACATTTTTTTTTTTTGTACAAATCCTTCTATCATGCTATATTTTCCGAAATCAAAAATGAGCCCATCTCACTTCTCTCTCGATCTAGATAATTTTTCAGCATATTTAAGCCCCTTTCCATGCAATCTCAAAATTCTGCCAAATATTTTGTTGTAAAAATTTCTTTACCAGCATTGTCAGGAGTCGTATACACCTCTTCTGAATCTTCTAAAGATCTAATTAGTTCGTCAGTGGAAAGTGGTTCTTCTTCAACGTGAATTAAATCTGTAATGAGTCGGCTATGTTTTTAATAGCCTGGTGAATATTATATTTCTGCCAAATTTCCTTTATGAACCTTTGTTCTTCTTCATTTTCTAAGGAAATATCCAGAGCACGAATTATCTGCTAAAAAGTTAGACGCAAATAATACGCCTTAAAAGAAGCAATTACTCCTTGGTCCATGGGTTGATGTATCGCTGTAGAAGAGGAGGAGGAAAAAGAACAACTTTTACATTTTTGTCAAAATCTTCAAGGGAGTGAGGATGGCCGGGCGCATTGTCCAGGATTAGAAGAACCATTTCGGAGAGATTATTTTTAGAGCAATATATTTTAGCCGCTAGACAAAATTCTATCTCGAACCAGTCAATAAAAATTGATGAGGTTACCCAGGCTTTTTTATTTGATCTCAAAATTACTGGTAAGCTATTTTTTTCTACGTTTTTTTTTTTAAATCCCGTGGGTTAAGAGAACAATTTATTAGCAGCGGCTTAAGTTTAAAATCACCGAAAGCATTTCCACCCAATAGGAGGGTCATCCTATCTTTAGTTACCTTATAACCAGAAACTGAGTTTATGTTTCTGGAAACAAAATTTCTTGTCGGTAATCATTTCCAGTACAACCCTGTTTCGTCAACATTGAAAACTTGCTTAGGACTATATTGATCTTCTTCAATTAACGCTTTTAGTTTATTTGGAAATAAAAATGCGCCTTCAATATCTGCACTTGCCATTCCCCACTTAACTTAATATTTTGTAGATGGTACCTGTTTTTAAATCTGTCAAACCATCCTCGGCTATCTTTAAAATTTAAATCTTCATCCGGTCCTTTAATGGAATCAAATATACTTTGCGTCTGAATGACACTAGCATTCACGGGAACTGGGCGAGCATGCACAGGTATTTTCACATTTCCTACAGACCCGGTTTGTTGAAATTTGCGCACAATTCTACCGATTGTGGACACATTTGGTCGATTATGCTAACCAAAAAAAACCACGATGTTAACGAAATGCATTTTGATTTGAACGCCCATTTCCGTTAAAGGCTTCAACAATCTTAACGCGCTGCACAATTGTGTACTTCTTCATGGTTGAATTTGTCAAACACTGAAAAGAAAAAATGTCAAATTAGGTTGGGCATAAAAACTTGACGTTAAGGTGTGACTCACAATTAACATCGTGCATTATGGTTGGACCACCCTTTATTATACGTAACATTTATTTCCCAAGTTTGCATTCGTATTTCTGTTCATTTTGTTTCATGTTTTTTTATTTAATTTTTTTTATTAATATTAATATTCAAAATAATAAATATGTATCGTACGTAACATTTATTTTCCTAATATGTAATTGTATTTCCGTTTGTTTCGTTTCATTGTTTTTTATTTTATTAATATTCCTAAGAACTTTTCCTAGAATTTTTATGGAAATACCGCCGAAAGTCACGGTACCGAATCGTTTTTTTTTTTTTTTTTTTTTTTTTTTTTTAATTCATTTTTTATTCAGTATTATCTTATATCTATCTTACCCTAGTCAAAAATGTTTAAAACTAGCTAAACTATTTTAACAAATCTAACTATTTTACTGGCCCTATACGGATACTCTAAAACAAACAGAACAATTGAAACATATGTCTTTCGACGACTACATAAATTCTATTAACATCATAATATCTAACTTGAGCTAAGAAAATTGGTTTTTATTAAGAAAAAAACTTAGCATATGATCATTTTTATATATTTTATATAAAACTTAAGCCTATCTAAAACTACATAATTAAATCTAACTAAACCTATCTTATTCTAACTTAACTAAAATATGTATATTATATATATTTTATATATGTATATATCTTTTTTTTTTTTTTTTTTTTTTTGTCTAATTTTACCTTATGCTAGGCATAGCCCTAAGCTATGCGAGCCAGTCACTGGTATTGTTGGCTGGCTGGTGTATCCTATTACTCAGTCGCCGACGGTGTCCCCTCCAGCCACCAAAAACGTTGGTGCTGCCGGACGACGTCTCGCCGATCGTAACTCGATACCGCCATACTAAACCGCAGTCGCTCCGGCTCGCGGAGCACAACCTCGCGCCCATAGAGCAGTCGCCGTTCCACAGCGTTACGGGCCACGTGGAAAATTACGGGCACCGCATCTCTATCCTGGATCAGCCCGTCCATGTCGAATTGGAGGAACGCTTCGGGGGGAACAAAGCCTTTAAGACGCGCAAGCTCGAAATAGCGCTCGTTGGGGTAGAACGCCCCAGAGATCAGATTGTTGGTCGAGGTCATGGCCCTCGCCATGTGCCTTCGAATTAACCTAATCAAAAAGTTATCTATTCGAATAATTTTGGCCCTGTTATATAGGACCTCATTGGAGTAGAATTTTATGTACTGAGATTCTGGTGTTCTGTGCAATCCAAGGCAGGACCTCAGACACTGCCTCTCAAACACCCGAATCCTTTCCATCAAGCCAGCACTCACATTAAACGACACGGGGCATCCGTAGGCGATCATGGGCCTGACTAAGGCCATGTAGCAGATTACCTTTACCCTGCGGTCAAGATGGCTGCTGTGAAACAACCATTTTGCCAGAGCAAAAGCGACTCGAGCCCTGGCCAGAGCAGCATCCACATGTTTGTTAAAATATAGATACTGGTCCAGCCAGATCCCGAGGTACCTGACCACACTTCGATTCGCCAGTGGACGCCCGTGTGGTCCAATGATTGAGAACTGGCGCCAGTTCTTTCTAGTGTCCCTAGAGGCCCTAGACAACGCTGTTCTGAACAGAATGGTTTCCGATTTCTGAAAGTTGATTTTCAACTTCCAGTTATCGCAAAACCCTTGAATTTTTTCAAAGTCACACTGCAAGAGCGTCTTAATGACCTCGACTTTCGGACCAGATCTGTACGCAACCAGATCGTCTGCGTACGCTATTGAGTGGTGGAGCGAACCTAGCAGATCACTGAGGTAAATATTGAACAGGATCGGCGAGTTCACCGTGCCTTGTTGTAGTCCATTTTTAATGTCAAATATTTGGGTAGAAGTCACGTTGGCAATTTTCACAACGAACTTTCTACCTGTTAACATATTCAAAATCATATATAGCAGTGGTTTACTTATGCCCAGCCGGTTGAGCTTGTAGTAGAGCCCTTCCAACCATACGGTATCGAAGGCCTTTTCCAAGTCAATCAGGCAGGCACCCGTGCATTGGTTCTTGCATTTGTTCCATTGGATATCCGATACGAGTTTCGACGCAGCATGAATAGTGTCATGCCCCGCTTTGAAACCGAATTGGTTATCCGGGATGATATTGTTGTCCTCAACCCATTGAGTCAGGGCTCTATTGATCACCTTCTCGAAGACCTTGCTGATGCACGGCAGAAGACTTATCGACCGAAGATTCGCCGGGTTCGAGGTATCTTTACCTCTTTTAGGGATAGGTTGCACTACCGCTGTCTTCCAATGCGTCGGATAATAGGCATTATTCAGCGCATTGTTGAACAGGATAGAGTACCTCTCTACAGCGATTGGTGGGAGCTGTCTAAGCACGACATTGGGTACTTGGTCAACTCCTGCAGATTTCTTCTTCCTGAGTGAATCAAAAATCCCCTTGAGCTCCACCCTCGATACGAACAGGATGTTAGGCCTAGCATTGGTGACGGTACCGTTTGCCGGAAAGTCGTCATTGAACCTGGTAAAACCAAGGTTCTCAGATCGCCAATGCTCAATGTCATATCGAAGGTAGAAGTGATGAAGTAGGACTCTATTTTCCAAGTCGTGGTTTGGGCAAATGCTTTCATTCACCGTATACACTTCCTGGAAAACGACTCCCACCGCCTCCACCCTCTCCTGAGGATCTTCGATCACGAAGAAGTTGTCGTCCAAGACGGCACCCTCTGGATCAATGTTCGCAGTCCGTAGGATCCGTTCATTATCTGGCGATCTGGGGATTTTCAACATCTGAATGTTATTGTGATTATTCCTCCGAAATATTTTATTTATTTGCGGGAACATGCTCGGGCTACTGGAATTTAGAGCCCGAATCTTGTTGCTCCAATGTAATTTTCCTTAATTAGATGTTGGAGGTTTCTAATCAATGACTTCAGCGTCCTGATTTCCGGATCTTGTCTTTCAGTAAACTGTCTGTACAAGAGTTTGAGTCTTGACAAGAGTCTACTTTTTTGTCTGTGGAGTGCGTCAATGGTCGCGTTTCGGTAGACGTTGGTGGTATCGTTGTGCCGTTGGCGTGGTATCGTTCTGTCCATAGTCTGTTTGATTATACAGTCCATGTCCTTGACGTATCTGTCAATCTCTTCGTTTGACAGATTCCTATCGGATGGTGGGAAGGAGGCGCTCAAAGTGAGTGCTCTCGTCAGGGATCTGGTGAAATGCGGCCAGCGCACCCTACTATAGTCGTAGGTGGTGTGCGCCGGGACGAATTCCCCCAAGTCCACAATTTCGTCGAGTAGTTTAACTACGGCACCAAGTCCGCAGTGGTCACTGTCGTATACGAAAGTCCGTAGACAGTTCGTAGACCATTCGTCTATGTTTGCCAGTCTGAGTCGAGTGTCTAGTAGCATAAGATCCAGATAGGAGCCGCTCCTGGGGAACGACGGACTATCTGTCGCAAGGATTTTGAGTTTGTACTCAATACCGTGTAGCCCCCACCAATCGCTTAGTAGGCTCCCTCTAGTGTTGGGTGTGATGTTACCCCAATCGCTATGTTTGGCGTTTAGATCTCCGGCCAAAAGGTAATAGTTTTCGGCTGAGGTCAATCGCAGAGATCGAAAAAGTGATTCGAGCTCTGTAATGAAAACTGTAGGTAGAGGTGCATCAGGTGCATAAGCTGACACAATATACATCCGCTTTCCGTTTTGGAGAGGGATGCACACAATGCATGCCTCTAGCACCTGGAACCTCCGCACTTCACTGCTATATATGACTTTATGATTTAAATTTTTATTAATGAAGATCGCGACACCCCCGCCTTGGGTGGCGTTGGGTCGGTCTCTTCGTATAATACTGTATGAACTGTGCCGGATTTTGTGCCTCTGGTTTAGCTTAGTTTCGCTAGCCAGCAGCACATCTGGGCTTTCGTCCTCTAACAATTTAAAAAGCACGGCTCTCCGTTCGAACCTAATCAGTGAATTAACATTCACCGCCAGGATTTTTAAGGGCCTCTCTGCCAGCGTACCCATTATGGTTGATGTTGCGCCAGGCCAGGCAGGCACGTGTAGATATAGTCCACTCGAGCCGCATTGTCTTGGAGTTGCCGTTGGACCTGATTCAGCTGCACTTGAATGGCGAGTAGAATCGATTTCAGGTCTACATCGGCCGCCGGTGCCTTAGAAACGGGCACTGGGGCTTTGGATGGCTGTTGTACCGTGCTGTTGCGACCTGTCGCCATTTGGGCGTAGGTTAGTTGCGCCGTTACGGCTGGTGTTTGGATGCGTTCGAGTGGACGCTTAACTATCGCCTTCTGCTGACGGGCCTGGTTAGTTTTTTGAAGCTCTTGAAACTTAGGACAGCCCCGATAGTTTGTGGGGTGCCCCTTGCTCTTGCAAAGCACGCATTCGAGCTGCTCTCTTGGTGCGACATTGTCCCTCCCAAAATTGCACTCCTCGTTGCTGTGGCTCTTTGCGCATTTCACGCATCGAGGCTGCATTTCGCAGTTCGACGCGGCATGTCCGAACCTTTGACAGCGGATGCATTGAAGCATGTTTCCGCGCCTTTTTAATGTTTCCCACTTTACAACATGATAGTGTACGGCATTAATGGCGCGTAAACCATCAAGTTTGCTATTGGGGGACAGCTGAACCAGGAAGAAAGGCAATTGCCTGTTTTCCCGTCTGGACCGAGCTGTGGTAAATGGCTTGACGCCCCTGAACACGAGGTCGTCGCTCTCGAACTGTTTGAGCTCGGAGAGGAGTTCCTCCGGCTTCTTGGTTTGCGGATCGATGCCTTTCAGGAGCATCGTCTGCAGCCTCTCTGTCTTCGGAGTGTATGAAAAGAACTCCGTCGACGACTTTTTTAAATACTGCTTGACAGTACTATGCTGCTCCACTGTGTTACAGTGGATCACATGCCTGTCTTGCCCTAGCCTTTTATATTTTAAAGTTCTTACCTATGGCTAGCTCGCATAGCTCGATGGTATCTGTTATCTCCATCTGGTAGGTGTTGATTGGTGGCACCTTCTCCTTGGTTGCGCGCTGTTGTTGCTGCTGGGTTGGCTGCTGTTTCGCCTGATGTTGTTGTTGCTGTTTTGGCTGTTGTTGCTGCTTCTGCTGTTGTTGCTGCTTCTGTTGTTGTTGCTGTTTCGGCTGCTGTTGTTGCTTCGGCTTTTGCTGAAGGTTGGCCGGTGCTGCCTGCGTGGCTTTTTGTTTCAGCGGCTGCTGTTTTTGCTGCTGCTGTTCTGTTTGCTGCTGTTGCTGTTGTAGCTCCAGCTTGTGCAGTACCTGCATCCTCGCCATGTTTTTGGCGGCAATTCTGGCGGCGACGACTTCGAGTCGCTCTCTCATAGCGGCCATGTTGGCGGCGATGAACTTTGCCTCCCTTTCGTCGTCGTCCTCCTCCTCTTCTTCGCCCCCTGACTCTGCACTTGTCAGAGCGACGAACGGATTGTTTGTTCCATTGTATGAAGATTCCCGGACCACGGAATCCTTTTGCGGTTGTTGTTGACTAGCTGCTGTACGGCGCTTCGCAGGATTCGGCGTAGGGTTTACCCTCCTACGCCGCTTTTTGGCCATCCCTTTGTTTGGGACAGCCACCACTATCTCGTCGGATGACTCCGACTTTCTCCTGTCGAACTGCTTATTTTCACCACCGAAACACGCACTTGAGTGTTTTTATTTTTTAATTTTTATTATTTTTTTTTTTTGTTTTTTATTTTTTTATTTTTTTATTTTTGATTTCAAGTTTTTTTCAATTTGAATTATTTATTGTACCGAACCGTTATCTATCTAGTCTGTACTTTTTATTGCAATTTGCACTTAGATAATTAAACTTAGAAATAGTTATTTATGGTTCAAGCCGATTATATTTTGTCGAGTTTATAGCGATGGGTCACCAAATGTAGCCACGGTCGCGGGATTCATTTTTATAAGGTGTATGACGTAGTTGGTCCTTCTCAAAAAATATTTTGACCGGATGGGTACTGAGAGATACATAGTGAGGTATTTAGAACGGAGTTCTGTTAAACATCAGACAAGTAAAGACCTTGCCGACCTGTCGATCGTAGATTCATTATCGTACCTCCAGTGATCTCACAGACCTGTATTTATGAACCATATAACAATGAATATAGTTCAGACAAAGTGAGGTGTGAGGTGTAGGAATTTTTTAAGTAACATGATCTTACGTGTCATGGCTAGTAAATTCCAGTTAATTTATTCCATGTCTGCGGTTAGGCAATGTTACACGTGATTTATTTCAGTGGGATTTAAACAAGACATTATATTATTCGTATATATTTTCGTATTTTGCATCGACAGCCGTAGACTCTGTTGCAGTTGCAGATTAACTTTTTACAAACGTCCCACTTATGATTGCCCATAAATCAGAATGAAAGAGAATCCTCTTCATGTGAGCCGATCACAATGCGTAGTTAGAGTCATCTTATATTTACCCGTATATGTAAAAACTCAATTATTCACAACAAAAAAAAAAACAAACTTTGGGAAATACTCTTGATTGAATTTTAATTACAACTGATTTAATTAAGCACCTGGGCCGATAACCTGTTAGACATATAAGTAAAAAGCACGTGTCCGTAATAGACAAGGCTTATTTATTACATACATGCATATGAATTAAGATGTAAGTTGTGAAGATTGAAACAAATATGGAATTAATGCACACTAAAAAGATATTTCTCCTAGATTTTTTTTGTGCTTATTACGTGTCAGTCAAAATATTCCATCAGTCGAGAGTGAGCTTTAATTGCGAACGCATCGATCTATTAATCGTAACCCTTTTGTCATTAGTTTCCCATAAAACTCCACCAAAATTAGTAAACGCGCGAGATCGCCCAATATCGGGGACAATCTTTTGTCCCTGGATAAAAAACCCAAACGAATCCCTAAAATGGTTTTGTCTAAAAAAGACTCCAACTATTGGAGTCCTTTACAATGCTTACCAGACAGTGACAATGAAAGTGAAGAAATGGACGAACTTGTGTTGCCAAGTAAAACTAAAAAAATAATTGTTCCCCCTATTAAAGTGTTGCAAAAATCAAGTGATTATGTGCACAATCTCATGCAATCTCTTAAAGTATCTGATTATTCCATAAAGAAAATATCCATTGGTATAAAAATACAGTGTGAATCTATGGAATCTTATAAGTCTGTAATTGATAAATTACTTTCTGAAAATTGTCAGTATTTCACTCATGACATTAGAAGTGAGAAAGCTTTTAAGGTGGTACTGTATGGTTTAGGTGTGTATGACACAACCAAATTAATTAATGAATTGAAAAAACTCGGACTTAAGTGCTTAGAAGTTAAAATGGTCACGAAGAACTACGAAAAATATACTGACAACTTTTATATAGTTTCCCTCGAAAGAGGCACAATTAAACTAAACGAACTTAAAAAAAATATCCGTTGCATCTTCCATACTCAGATAAAATGGAATTTTTATCGCCAGCAAAAGAACAAAGTTACACAGTGCCGAAACTGTCAAATGTTCGGACATGGTGAAAAAAACTGCAAAGTGAAAACTTATTGCTCCATCTGTGCGGGTCATCACAAGACTACTGATTGCAGCAAACCAAACGTACACAAGTGCGCTAACTGCCATGGTAACCATATGTCAACTGATAGCAAATGCGCGAGCAGAGCTAGCTATTTGCAACTGAGACAAAGAACTGCACCGAAAGCTCTTCGATCTTCTCCCAAGCACAACAATAAAAACGACAACTTCAGCGTTCCTCTGCTGTCAATGAGCGATTTTCCTTCTCTCCCTACTCACAACAAAAACAATCGAATGAATTCCAACAACAACCTTCGCCCTTCAGCGTGGGAGCACAACCCATCTAAGTCAAAGGCATCAGCATCAGCATCAGCAACCTGCAACAACATCTCTTCCAATGCCAGCACCAACGAAGAACTGTTTTCTATGGACGAATTGAATTCGCTTGTAATGGAGATGATTACTAAGTTAAGTACATGTAAATCTAAGTTAGACCAATTCAATGTTATCGCACAATTAGCGACTAAATTCGTTTATAATAATGTTAAGTAATTTACATAGTCATAATCTAAATATTATAACATGGAATGCCAGAGGTATACAAAATAAACATATAGAACTTATAAATTTCTTAAACAATAAGGAAATAGACATTGCTTTAGTGACAGAAACATGGCTGAAATATGAAAATAGGATCTCTTCACCAGATTATAAATGTTACAGGGTGGATAGGCAAAATAGAAGAGGAGGGGGTGTCGCAATCTTAATTAAGAGATCAATTCAACACGAGCTATTACCTTGCCTACAAACCCAATACATAGAAAATATAGGTATTAAAGTAAGTTTACGCAATCAACGAACAATTAAAATTTACTGTGTATATTTTCCCGGAAAAATTGCTGGTGAATTATCGATTGAGGAAAAAAAATCTGATCTCAAAAGCGATTTTAGGAGATTACTTAGCATTAACTGTGCATTTATAATAGGAGGTGACCTTAATTGTAGGCATAAAGATTGGGGTTGCATGCGTGCAAATTCTTGGGGTAACATTCTATCCGATTTTATTACTATGTTACCAGTGTCTATTATGTTTCCGCCCAATCCTACTTATGTACCGTCTAGCTCTCACGGAAGTCCTTCAGTTATTGATGTGTTTGTTACTAATGTCCCAGGTCTTATGTCTCAGCCAATTTCATTGAATGAGCTTAGTTCTGACCATAATCCAGTGTTTTCGCAAATCCGATGGTCGGGTTTAGAAAAAGTACAAACCTTCTTAAATTTGAAATATGCGAACTGGGCAAATTTCCGAATGGAAATGAAAAGAACGCTTCAAAATTCTTCAATGAACATTGAGAACATTGCAAACAAGCAAGATGTCGATTCAATTGTTCAGCAATTCTCCGACAACGTTCTTAATTCGGCAGATAACAGCATCCCCAAAGTTGTGAGAAAAGTCTATTGTATGAAAATTCCACCCTATATCTTAGAATTTATTAAAATAAGAAACTTTCATAGACGAAATTGGCAAAGATATCGCAACGATGCCGCGAGGTTTTTAGTAAATCAGCTAAACAGGATAATAAAGAAGAGCATTCAAGATTATCGAAATGAAAAGTGGAATAGGAAACTGCAAACGCTGGATAAAGGCTCTAAGCCCTTCTGGAACATTGCCAAAATTATTAAAAATAAAACGAAACAATTGCCCTCTCTTAAAAATGGTGCCACCACCTATTTTACGGACACAGAAAAGGCCAATGCTTTAGCTTCTAGCTTCTCCCAAAATCATACCATATCTCAGCATCTAGGAGCGGCAAATACGAACGACCTCGTAGAACATGCTCTACAAACATTTAACATTGTTAACTGTCAGACCCCAGCTAACGAATTCATAAGTGAAGCAGACACAAAATTTTTCTTAAACAATTTACTTAATAAGAAATCAGGAGGCAACGACCAAATAAAAAATATATATCTTAAGAATTTGCCCAGGCAAGGTGTCCGATTCCTCACCCATATAATAAACGCATGTCTGAAAGTTCAATATTTCCCAGATATTTGGAAATTAGCAAAAGTAATTCCAATACCAAAAGCAGGCAAGCTTCTAGAGAGAACGGATAGCTATAGGCCGATTAGTTTACTAAGTGCTGTAGGTAAAATATTTGAAAAAGTATTGAAAGAAAAAATGATGAAAATAATTGAGGAACAGCATATATATCCCAACGAGCAATTCGGTTTCAGACGAAATCATGGAGCTCCATATCAAGTTCTAAGGATCTGTAACCTTATTAAAAGAAACCGTGCAATTAAAAAATCAACAGGTATGATAATAATTGATATAGAAAAAGCTTTTGACTCTGTGTGGCACAAGGGTCTCATTTACAAATTGATCAATTTTAACTTTCCTCCATTTTTAATTAAAATTGTTCAAAGCTTCCTCTCAAACCGATGTTTTAGAGTTCATGTCAATAGTGGTTTGTCAGATTTGATAAATGTTGTCGCAGGGGTTCCCCAAGGCTCTGTTCTCGGGCCAGTGCTATACAATATTTATACAGCAGATTTTCCAAGTCTTCCGCAATGTAACGCAGCATTATATGCTGATGATACTGCAATATTTTCATCGCATGAAATTGGTCTTGACGTTGAGACGAATCTTATAAATGCCATAAGAATATTGCAAAACTACTGCAATAAGTGGAAAATTAAACTAAACGCCCAAAAGACTCAAGCAATCTTTTTTACTACAAAAAGAAAATCTTGTTTTCTTCCGGCTAATCAGCTAATAATTGATGGTCAATATATAACGTGGGAGCCCCTTGTAAAATATCTGGGCATTTATCTTGACTCAAAATTGACTTTTAAGGAACATATTGCAAGAACAATTAAAAAATCAAGTATTGCCATCAAATTATTGTATCCATTGATTCATAGAAGATCCCTACTCTCAAATGAAAATAAACTTATAATATATAAAACAATTTTTCTATCAATTTTCTTGTATGGGTTGCCAGGTCTGGGGGAATAGTGCACTTTGTCACTTAAAAAAACTACAAGTAGCCCAAAATAAAATACTAAAAATGATGCTTAATCTACCATGGCATCATTCCACAAGAGACCTTCATCAAATAGCTAATGTCGAGTTGATCGTCAATAGAATTCAGAAACTCAATGAGACGTTTAAGATAAGATGCGACACCTCCGAGAATCCTCTAATTAATCAATTAAATATAAATCATAATGGGTGATCTTCATAGGACAGCCAACGTTCCTAGCGATTTTTTGCTAATTTATGTTTACATTTGTTACCTACATATTTACGTACTTACATATATGTTTAATCAATTATTATTTATTCCTTATTTTGTTAATGTTTATACACCTATTTGTTTATTTATTTATTTATTATTTGTTTAATTATATATTTATTTATTTTCTTATTTATTTATTTATTTATTAATTGTTTAATAATATAATTATTAATTTTTTTATTTATTTATTTATTTATAATTTGTTTATATATATACTTATTTATTTACTTATTTATTTACTTATTTATTTATTTATTTATTTATTTATTTTTTGTTTAATTATATATTTATTTACTTGCTTATCTATTTATTTATTATTTGTTTAATTATATATTTATTTATTTTCTTATTTATTTATTTATTTACTGTTTGTTTAATTATATATTTATTTATTTATTTATTTTTTGTTTAATTATATATCTATTTATTTGCTTATTTATTTATATATTTGATTATTTATCTATCACTTTTTATATATTAATTAATTTATTTATTCACAACATTCTGTCACGGGTTTTTTTTTTTTTTGTTTTTTTTTTTTTTTTTTTTTTACCCTCGAATTTTATAAAAACTAAAAGTATAAAATTAACGCATTAATAAAAAAATTATTCAGTTGAAAGATATATTACCCTATATCACATCTCTGTACCACGATTGTAAATTGTGCGATAACACAGTGTAACTTTTAACAGTGAAAATATACAAATATACATATCGAGTTATTGAAAGCATTAAATTTTGAATTTCAGTAATAAAAAAAAAAAAAAAAAAAAAATATTCCATCATGTCAGAGTTTTGGGGAAAATTTTTTTTTTATTTTTGCACAATTCTTTCTACTACTTCTATAGGAATTTAGCTAAAGGGCGATGTTTAATTGAAACATTCAGTTTTGGGAAAAAAAACTTCAACAAAACATATCTACCATGCAGGCAGTAGTAAGTATGATAAGTTAATGAGGGTATTTAATATTTTGAAATTTTATATGTTATATATCATAATTTATGGACCAAGAAAATTTCAGAAATTCATAAGTCTCAAGGTAAATTTTCTTCATTCGCATTTGGGTTACTTCCCTGAAGGTCTAGGAGCAATCAGTGAAGGACAAGGCGAAAGTTTTCATCCAGGCATTAAACAAATGGAGCGAAGGTACCAAGGAAAGTGGAATATTAGAATGATAACTTGACGATGAAATGTAATGATCCAAACCGGGCTCACAAGGGAAAATCATTTAACAAAAGCTTCCCAAAAAAAAAAGGTTTTCCACAAGTCTCTACAGTATTTTAAAATGTTCGTCGTGACAATGACAATTTAGTTAGTGTCGATGTTTTTTTTTGTTGAATAACCCAATTTTTACATGATTTTGATAAAAACAAACCGACTTCAGGGACATCATTAGTAGATATTAAAACCCAGTTGTATAATCAGCACTGACATCAAAAAAGGGAAAAAAAGATCAAATATGTAAATGTTTACTTTTTATAGATTCATGATTTTAATCTTAAATACGGACATATCCTGATTTTGACGATTGATTCCGACGGGAAGGCGGGACAGTCGTAGAGAAAGTGTTCGTCTACGTCATCCTCCTCGCACGTAGAGATGCTTGGCAAATGTGTAATGGCCCATAATGACGCCCGGAAGCCTTCTGCAATCATTTCTCCTTAAGGATAAGAAGAATATTGCGGACTTCTTGCAGTCATCAAGGCGTATGCCCTTAGTCATCCTACATCCTGAATATTCCCTCCATCGACGACTGTGTGCCAGTCGTTGATGTCAGATTTTACCGTGAAATCAGGTAAGTCTAAAACTCTCCTCTGAGCCTCTTCTAGCGAGTTCATCGAAAATCTCATTTCCTGGGATCCCACAGTGACCTGGGACCCATACAAGCCTAAGTGAATTTAGTCTTCCGACTTTGTTCAAAAAAGTCTTGAGTTCATGCACTAATTTAGTGTTGGAGGTTGGACACAGCTTTGAGTGCAGCTTGGCTGTTACTGCAGACGCATATGCTTTTTCCCTTCCACCTGTGTTTCACAACATAGTGCATCACCATTAGGATTGCGTAAATCTCCGATTGAAAAGCAGACGCATATTTTCCTATCGAGAAGTGCAGTCAAATGTTTTAGCGCTCAAAGAAAACTCCAGCGTCGCACCCATGTCCAATCCTGGAGCCATTTGTTATAATGCGAAGACAGTCCATTCCAGGTTTAGTGTCTGGCCAAAGCCAGTCCTGACGCCATGGGATGGGGATCTGTGATAATGCGAAGACATTTCACTCCAGGTTTAGTGTCTGGCCAAAGCCAGTCCTGACGCCATGAGATGGAGGTCGTAAGACATTTCTCGCGCAAGTACACTGTCACTCCAATGCAAGTTGTACCAAAAACCATTTCTCTTGAGGCGGACATGGCTATCAGTGCGCACCCTCTGATATATAGGTCAAGGGCTGGAAGATTCATCATAGCATCTAGGCAACTCCCGGTGTGCTGGAAAAAGCCCCCATGCAGCTGAGACAGACCGCTCTTCGGAGTTTGGTGAAAGAGGCCACAACGTGCTTGCGTGTTAGCCTCTTCCACGCAACAACCGATGCATATGACTTTATCGGTCTTATCATTGCTTTGTAAGTCCTTTCGGTAGCCCCTGTTTACTCCAGACTTGACTCATTGTTCGAGGCCTGCATCAGCGATCAATGTCCTGGGCTAAAGTATTGCTTTGATCCACAAAACCAGTGCCTCATCTACGCCATGCCGTCTAGCAGCGTTACACATACTGTCGAAAATAGCATTATCAAAAGATCCCTCAAAGTCCACAATAAATGCCCAGTAAGTACTCTTTCCTTTCCAGTGCGCATTATATTTTCCCAACTAGGTTTTGAAGCGCAGTCTCGCAGGATTATCCGCACTGATAAGCATGTAGCATTTCCGAGATAGGATGCATTCGAAGGGCTACTTTCGGCACGTGCATCTCTACTAGTCTCATGCTTTTCAGCAAGAAAGGATCTTAGACTGATTGGTTTAAAAACTCTTGGTAATATTCTTTCCCTATTTTGAGAATAAAGACCACTTTCACCGAGTGCCAAGGAAGCAGTGAAAATTCTTTTCAGACTTGAAGCCATCGAAAGATGGCACAGCAAGTTCAATGGCCTCAGTAGTCGCCACGCGTGACGCAATATACCAGCTACGCCGAGTTGTTTTCATCATTTCAGTCGCAGTTTCCAATTAGGGAGGGAGGCGATAACAGTCTGATTTCCCGGGAAATGGATCTGAAGCAGTAAACTAAGAGTTTCATCATAAAGAATATTAGCATCACATATATAGCACCAAGACCACACAGGCATTTATTCCACACCCATGGTTCCTGAATAGATGCAATGTGATGATTTGTACTTCTGCTACTGAGAAGAGCGGTTGCAATGCTGTAAAATAATCTGACTAAAAATCATAGATTTAGACTGCGGAGGACGTTCCATCCATCAAAATGGAATAAAATCCTACCAAGGCCGAAGTAGGGACGTGAATCCTAAGCGGATTTCAGGGTCTCGACCGAGCTGTTGTCCCACAACCAGAGTGAAGAGCACTTTTTTTCTCTTACTCTCTTTGTAGATTCCTACAACAGACAGTCCAGGCCCGTCAGGCGTGTCCCGGGTTCTACGTACGTAGTCGCGTCAGCACTTTCAGCTTGTTTTCAGGTTTTCCCGGAATCCAGCAGATGACGAGCGTTAATTTTGGGAGAATTAACTACCTGATAGGTAGTAGTTCCCAGGGGAGGCACTTTCGGCACCATGCTATTGACTCAGGCAGATGTTGGCTGTGAGGAACAGCTCACCACGAAGGTACTATTCATTTGATCACGAACCATCACAGTGCACGGACGTGTTTCAGCTTGCGGTGGTTATCTATAGTTGGCTTAATTCAAGTGCGCTATTTAAGCGAGAGACTAATAAGTGAGGCGATAGCCCGTTGGTATAGTATCGGAGCCGCAACCCAGAGGTCCCGGGTTCGATTCCTAATGGAAACACATTTTTCCGGCAACTCTGCTTCTGTTGTTTTTACTGAATAAAATGTCGAAAGACGGCGGGAAAAGTCCCGTGCGTCGAATTGACTATGAATCAGACGAGGCGGCGATGTCACCCGACTTCTCCGATTTCTCCGACCTGACCTAGTCTAAAAGAAGACGAGAACGAATCTGATAAAAAGAAAACCGAGGAACTGAGTCCCGAACAACATACCAGTTGAGAGGGAAAAAATAAAGACTGGTGCAATGGAACACGCCAGCGAAGCGTCAAAAAAACAACAATGGCCTAAGAATTCGCTTAACTCCCTGAGGGCGGCGAAGGGCACTATACGAGTGTGAACAATTCATTTCCAGTTAGCCTCCGAGTTGTCCTATCAGGAGAAGGCGGATAACGCCATGGAGCAAATCTGTCTATGAGCTCAAGGCTCTCAAACTGAAAATAGAAGATCAGGGAGAACACGATAACGAAAAGGTGCAGAAAGAAGCAAATACAGGGCAACAACAAAACAACAACAAAAACAATAGCAGAAGCAGCTTCAGCAAGAAAAGCCGAAACCAAAAAGACAGCAACAACAAAAACAAGAGCAGCAGCAGAAACAACAGCAAAAGCAGTCGCAATACCAGCAAAAAAAACAACAACAGCAGCAAGATAAGCAGCCCCAGCAGCAACAACATCAGACGCAAAAGCAAATAGGATGGATCTCGGCGAAAAAGTTCCACCAATCAAGTGTTTTCTAAAGGTAGGTCTGATTGATCTTGTTAATATACTTAGACCAACTATTGGCGCGGAAATGTTATTATTAAGTATTCCGCTGGGAATCGTTTTGTGATCCACTGAAAACAGTTCCTTGCCCCATCAGGGAAGTTGAAAATCAACTTCCAGAAATCAGAATTCATTTTATTGAGAACGCCATTGTCTAGGGCCTCTAGGGATACTCGACAAACCTGGCGTCTCAGTCGTTGGACCGGAGGGGCATCCACTGGCGGTAAGAAGTGTAGTCAGATACCTTGGCATCTGGCTGGATCATTACCTATATTTTAACAAACATATAGATGCTGCTCTGGCCCGAGCTAGGGGCGATTTCGCCCCTACAAGTCGGTTGTTTCACAGCAGACAACTTGACTGCAGGGTGAAGGTAATCTGCTGCATAACCTTAATCAGGCCCATGATTGCCAATGGATGTCCCATTTGGTTCAACGTGAATGCGAGCATGATGGAAAGGATTCGGGTGTTTGAAAGACAGTGTCCGAGGAAATGCCACGGCCTGCACAGAACGCCCGAGTCTCAGTACATAAAATATTATCCCAACGAGGTCTTATACAACAAGGCCGGGTAAATCGAGTCGATAATTTCATCATCAAGCTGATTCGAGATCATGTTGCGAGAGCAGTGACTTCTATAGTCTGATCTTTGGGGCCTACTACCCTAATGATTTATTTCATGAGAGCCATAATGGTTCATCCCTCCAGAAGCGTTCCTCTTGGACAAGTTCGGGGTGGTGCAAGACAGATCGGAGGTGCCACTTATCTTCCACATAGCCCGAAAATCTGTAGAATGGCGGCTCCTATACGAACCTGATGTAGCGCTCCGTGGGCCGGAGCATCTCAGGTTCAGTAGAGCGGTGTCGCGCCGAGACATTGAGGACGTTTCACGTCAGCACCGTCTCTTCTGGTGGCTTAAGGAAGCGTAATCTGACGAGCTCTGAAGGCCAATAACCGATCTAAGTAAGATTAGGTTAGGATAGCTTTTAAGTTTTATCTAATTACAAAAAACCAAAAAAAAAAAAAAACATAGTACTATGTATTTTAGTTAAGTTACTTTAAGTTAGCTTGTATATATAGTGTAAGGTAGTTTTTATACGGTAGTTTGTTATGATTTGTTCTGCGTAAGGTTTTCGTTGTCATTTTTCGTTCAGTTTTGGTTTGGGCAGAAACGAGTTATAGGTGGAGTTTTTCCTTTTACCCCCCTAAGTTTGGTGAAAGTAGTTAATAAGACGTCCAGAAGAGTGTAAGCCCAGTGGACAGACGGCAAAAAAGACAAAAAGGAAACAAGAACAACCAGGAAAATACGGGCCATCGGTAGTCATCCCTAAGGGACTAAGCAACTGGCGTATGTACATACTTACGTATATCAATACTTTGAGTGAGATACGTTCTCAATACGAGTGTTAGTTTATATGCCTTAATAATATACAATCCGGACATCACGCCTATTATCAGGAGGCATTGACGCGGTCAGCCAAAGAGTCGCTGTCGGAGGTGCGGGTTAAGTCACCTACGGGATTCCTTGAGTCGCGGTTCAATTCCTCGAGTCACGGGCGAACCTTCTCTTTCTTGGACACGTTTTGTGTGTTTTTTTTTTTTTTTTTTTAATTGAATAGACGATACGGTGTAGGGTTTAAATTAAGAAATTAAAGTTGTACAAAACCTTATTTCAATAATCGTGTTGTTCCTACGCGTGGTGGATCGAATATTCCGCGAGTCTCGCCTCAAATTCGCGATTCTTGTTGCGGGAAGGGCAATCGGGTGGCGCCCATCTTAACACCCCAACTCACGACCAGTCTTCGCAGCTGGCCGAGCATCCCTTTCGCACGACATCGCGGGCAGGTGGAGAAACGTTCGGTTACAAGTTTTAAGTTTTAAATATAAATAAAAATGAATTTCTAGCTTTTCCAAATTTTCTTGGCGTAAGTTATTCTGGTTGTTTAATTAAAATTATTATTAAATTATATTATGTGGCCGAAAGGCAATTCAGTTGTATGGTGGCATGGCTTAGAGTGTCCGTGTGGGGCCAGTAAGCTAGTTTTAATCCTTCTTTCAACAGATTTAAGCAATCTTGTCTATTTTAAGTTTGTTCTAAGGTAAGATAAAAATAAAACTGTAAAAAAAAATTAGTACCATTCATCAGAGCAGACCCCTCAGCCTGCATACACAGGCCTGTTGCTGAAGCTAGCTCCAGTAGATGATCCTCGCAGTGTTGGCAATCTGCGCTGGTCATTCTTATGTCACTACCAGCTTTCCCTATCATTACCTTTCCAGAGGAAATGGCTGCCTCTTTGTAGGAGAGGTAGTTGTCTCGACTCTTTACGGTCACTTGTACCTCCTTTCCGGAGGAAAGGGTTTTGTTGTTTTTGTTGTGTGAAGTCCCGCCTCCGAGAAGCAGTCTCTGGTCCTCGCCGTCTTCAGATGTTTGCTTTGATCTTTGTCGATCGCCGCGTCTACCTTTGGACTCCGATTACCCACCGCCAAGTCGGAGGAGAAGACATCACGTTCTCTCTTCCCAGCAAGGTTGTTCCCGGCGGCCGTCCTCCCTTTGCGAGCGCTCTTTTCCGGTTTGAGCTCCTGAACCCTTCCGATGCCGCTTTGGAACAGCTCTGCCAGCTTGAGGTTTGTTCGGACCCAAAACCGCTTTGCGATCAGAGTTTGTTCATCAGTATCGCCGTCTTTTTCGGCGGTAGCGCCGGCCATAATAGGACTCCGAACACCTTCAGATCCGTAAGTTTAGGAACCTGACACGCTCTTACTGCGGATTTGATCGTCCCTAATAAGAGGAGGAATGTTTGAGGCGCATGCCGAAAGTGCTGGCGTGCCTGTTAGTAAGTAATTTTGAAGTTTTAAATCACTCATGTTTAATATAAGTCAACCACGAATCTATTTCAATTTGTGGCCATCTGAACATAAATAATCAAAATGCTGATTTTCCAGACCTAAGGAATGGTTTAGTGGAGTTGTTTCGAGATTGCGGTGTTGATCAAGGTGCTATTGTTTCTTGTAATGGCACATCTCCAGCAATCTGGAAAACTGATAACGTGTATTACTTGTTCGAATTTCACTCAGGAGGACCAAAGGGCTGTACAGCCCAGCGTGAAGTTTTGTTCGTCTTTCAACCGGGAATATCAAAGGCTCAGTAATTGTATTACAATTAACCTTTTCTGGTGAGTACCCTAATTGCGTATTCCTGGGTTCCGGTGGCAGAACTGACAGCGGCGAAATACGATCCACAACTGATTCCCTTAATAATTCTCCTAACTAGTGAAGATAACAACCATTTCTTAAACTTTGAAAGCTTTTTTAACAAAAGAAGTTACCAGCAACCCAAAATTAATTTGATTTGGGTATTATTAACATTAACTTAATATTTACTTATATATAAACAATGGGTCTAGGTGGAACCCCTCCCCTCCACCAGGTGGTGGGAACCCAGGTACACTCACCCAATCAGATCAAGAAAAAAGAAATCTACAATCTAAGGAAAACATCACATATTGGAAAAAAATAAACGATCAATTGCAGGAAAGACTTCAAAAATTGGAGTTACTTTGCGTGCAGCTCAAAAACGAAGTATCTATTTTGAAAGATGAAAACGAAAAACTAAAGGAAACACAAAAGAATAAGATGATAGAATCAACCAGTCAAAAACCATTCGATGAATACTGCACTGATGAAGAAGAACTGGCTAGAGAAACAGTAGTGTCTGCAAATACACCAAGAAATATAAATAAAAATAAAAAAGAACAAAAAAAACAAGAAAGGCCAAACAAAAAAAGAAAGAAGACAGAGCT
Source organism: Merodon equestris (assembly GCA_958301585.1). Taxonomy (NCBI): domain Eukaryota; kingdom Metazoa; phylum Arthropoda; class Insecta; order Diptera; family Syrphidae; genus Merodon; species Merodon equestris. The sequence continues at coordinate 123,697,169 of OY284413.1, forward strand.
TCCGAGACCGAGACCGAGGATCCTCGGTGACTTTGGTGAGTCGATCTGTCATTCCTCCCAACACCCATCTCCTTCCCAGCAACGTTAGCTTACGTACCTTATGCGGTAGCTCGTTCAAAAGTTCATTCACTTGGCGTACACACATTACAATGGGTCGATTTAAACGTCGTATTAAACTGCAAGTGGTCGATTTCCCTCTTCCCGCTGGCTGTCACGGTATCCTGGGTGTAGATGTTCTTCAAGTGACTAAGGATATGTTGGACTTCTCTGCTCATCAACTGGTAGTGGGCGAAAATCGTATGTCATTGATCTGTGAGAGTGACGAGGATACAAAAGATCTGGCCAGTGCAGCCCACGAAGGAAAACATGTGCGAGCAGCCTATTTGCGAGTAGTTAGTGACTGTGTTATCCCTCCCCGAACAGAAACAATTATTTCGACAACTGTTCCCTTCGATTACCTCCGGGACGGAGTTGTTTCCCCAATAGGACATGGGTTGCCAAAAGGACTATTGATTGGAAAATCTATCAATAAAAACCACGATCGAATTGTTTACGTTCGAGTCGCCAATATAGCGGATCATTCGGTGACTCTCCCAAGCCAAACACCTGTGGGGCTTTTCGAGGAAGGCGAATGCTTGGATGCGGTCCACTCTAATGAGTCGTCTTTTCCGGAACACTTGTCAAAACTCCTGGACCGATCGATACAACATCTCGAGCCACCACAACAGCAATCCGTTAAGTCCCTTTTGTGCGAATATAAGGACATTTTCTCTACGGGCCCTGAGGACTTGGGCAGAACAAAAGTCGTTCAACATCGAATCGACGTGGGTTCCGCAAAGCCAATTAAACAACCGCCACGTCGACTTCCACTTGCCAAACAGGAGGAATCTCGGCACTTAATAGATGACATGTTGCGGCGAGATCTTATCGAGGGTAGTTCCAGTCCTGGACGTCTCCCATAGTGATGGTCAAAAAGAAAGACGGCTCAACAAGATTTTGTGTTGATTATCGCCGTCTGAACTCGGTTACAATCAAAGACTCCTTTCCTCTACCCCGAATAGATGACACTTTGGATTCGGTAGCAGGTTCAGTGTAGTACAGCACCCTGGACTGCCAATCAGGATACTGGCAAGTTGAGGTTCATCCGGATGACCGGGAGAAAACTGCCTTTGTAACGAGGGACGGTCTGTGGAAGTTCAAAGTGATGAGTTTTGGGTTGACAAACGCTCCTGCCACTTTTGAACGTTTGATGGCGAATGTGCTAAGAGGACTACCACTAGATGTCTGCCTTCCTTATCTGGATGACATCCTCGTTCATGGTAAGACCTTCAAAAAAATGCTTAGTAACTTGCTTTCCGTTTTCAGTCGTATAAAAGATTCCGGCCTGAAATTAAATCAGACCCCGATAAAATTGAAACAGTCCGTAGTTGGCCCACTCCCACAAATTTGTCGGAACTGCGCAGCTTTGTAGGACTCTGCACGTATTATCGCCAATTTGTACCACAATTTGCCCCAACGGCTCGCCCCCTTCATCGTCTTACCGAAAAGAATACGACCTTCGAATGGGACAGCGAATGTGCGAGCGCGTTCAATAAGTTAAAGGAGGCTCTAACATCTCCCCCTGTGCTGGGCCATGTCCAGGCCGAGGGGCAGCTTATATTGGACACCGATGCATGCGACTATGGTGTAGGAGCTGTGTTATTTCAACTACAGGATGGGTCGGAAAGAGTAAAGCAAAGCCGAACGCAATTATTGCACAACTCGAAAAGAATTGCTGGCCTTAGTAAAAGCCATAGAGCATTTTCACGTTTACCTATATGGGCGAGAATTTTCGGTGCGTACGGATCATGCGGCTTTAAATTGGTTATTATTCTTTAAAAACCTGGAGGGTCAACTTGCCCGGTGGATGGAACGCATTCAGCAATATTCATTCCGTGTTCAACATCGAGCGGGAAAACAACACCTGAACCCGACAAGTTTTGCAATCATTGCGATGGTAAGGAACAAAGGTTGATATCGGTGGATAACATCTCAATAAACACAATCCGAATTTTGAGCGGTGATTTCGATCTTAAAGAGCTCCAGCGTGCACAAGAAGTAGACCCAATCTTATCTCAGGTCATCAGTTGGGTGAAGGCTGGTTGTCGACCCATTTGGAGTGAGGTTTCGGGTGAGGGTAATGCATTGAAAGTGTATTGGGCGCAGTTTGCCAGTCTTAAGCTACAGGGCGGTGTTTTGTCTAAGAGATGGGTACCAACTAAACGACAACAGTCAGAAAAATTACTGCCGATCGTTCCCCTATCACTTTTCAAGGACATAACCAGATTCAGTATCAAGCGGGCATTTCGGATCTACCAAGACCTTCAACAAACTGAGAAGCCGGTTCTATTGGGTTGGAGCAAAGACAGACGTTGAACTTTATTGTGTGGCTTGTGATATATGCGCAGCAAAGCGGGGCCCGCAAAGAAGAACGCAAGCAAAGCTGCAGATTTACCTGTGTGGTGAACCATTCCAGCGAGTGGCCATCGACATTCTAGGACCGTTACCCCCAACCAAGCGTGGGAACAGATATGTGATGATGGACTACTTCACTAAATGGCTCGAAGTATTTCCCTTGTTTGACCAAACAACAGATTCTGTGGCCAAGACCTTAGTTCACGAAGTATTTTGTCGCTATGGTATCAGTAGAACTTCATTCGGATCAGGGGCGCAACTTTGAGTCGGAAGTTTTCCAACACATAATGGAATTAATGGGTATACGGGAGACTCGGACAACACCACTACACCCTCAATCCGACGGTCTAGTGGAGCGAACGAATCGGACGATCCTCCACTATCTTGCAAAATTTGTCAACGATAAGCAGAACGATTGGGATGACTTTCTTCCTCTTTTTGCGATGGCCTACCGTTCTTCAACTCAAGAGTCAACGAAAGAAACGCCATTTGCAATGTTGTACGGTCGTGAAATGCGACTACCACAGGACTTACTTTTCGAATCACCCCCAGAGTTGGATCAGAACGCTTATCGAGGATTTGCCCAGCAGCTTCGTGACCAACTGAAAGAGATTCATGACCGAGCTAGAATAGAGCTGCGCCATTCTGCCCAAAGAATGAAGGGTACGTATGACTTAAAAGCCAACATTCTTAACTAACAGGTTGGAAGTTTCGTGTGGTTCCATAACCCCCGGCGGAAAGTTCGAGTGTGCCCTAAACTGCAATCCGATTGGGATGGACCATATCGAGTGATGGAAATCATCAACGACGTCACTATTAAGATCCAGAAGACACCACGATCACGGGCTAAAGTTGTGCACGTTAATCGGATAACGAACTATCGAGGCAACAATTATAGCTCCTGGCCTCCCGAGAAACGTCTCCCGGAAGAAGGGGTTCCACTTCAAGATGGGGGGAGTGTAACGCATTTATGAACGTCACGCGGTGCCAACTTCATAAGGTTTTCTTGGGTACTTTTTGTGAGAAAATTTTTGACAGTTGGGACAGATAATAAAAAAGACACATCCGTTTTGGCTATTCCTGTTGTGATTACTGCGGACAAACACGTGTTTTAATTTATCTCTTAATTTCGTTAATTTCGTGCGCCATCCTGTCGTTGAGCCCCAAGCAATCCCCAAATTTGCAACAATATCTTGGTATTCATACGAGGATAAACAAACAGGACCAATTAAAGTAATAATAAAAAATCTTCACCATAGCTGCGAACCAGATATGGTCGTTGCGGATCTACAACATCAGGGTTTTAAAGCAATTAGTGCTGTAAATAAGCTAAAGTGGAACACAAAAGAGCCACTTAATATGTTCTTACTTAGTTTTGATCCAACAGAGGACATCAAAAAATATATGAAATTTGGACATACAAAAAACTATTGTTCCAGATTACCTAGATGTGTGAAATGTGCCGGTGATCACCAAACAGCTGAATGTACAAAAACTCCCGAAGATTTACCTAAATGATGCAACTGTGGCAAAGAACACCCAGCTAACTATCGTGGCTGTATGGTTGCAAAAGAATTGCAGAAAATAAGAAACATTGCAACTAATGCAAAACAGAAAAATGAAAATTCACCACCAGTAACTCGTATGACTGAACAACAAACAGAAAATTGCCATCAGAATAACCAAGTTGAGAGAAACTTGGATGTCCATGTAAATGAGCACACCCTAAATTTTTCGCAGGTAGCACGAGTCTCTAACAAAACAAACAATTGCACAGCAGCAACTGAAGATGCAAAGGTCTTAACAAAAATATTGAACAAACAAGAGGAGCTTATTATGTCATTTAACAGACGATTAGATAGGATTGACGAATATTTGCAAATTAAGACTCATGATTAAATCCTTAAAAATAATGTTATGGAATGCAAATGGAATACTAAAGCATAAAAATGAATTGCAGGCAGTGCTTGACATAGAGAAAATAGATGTATGCTTAATCTCGGAAACTCATCTTACAAGTCAGTTATTTTTCAAAATCAGAAATTACGACACATATTGCACAAATCATCCATATAACAATGCAAGAGGGGGAAGTGCGATTATTGTCAGATAAACGATTGAACACTTTGAAGAAGACCAGTTATGTACCGACGAATTCCAGGCAACCACGATATCAACCACGATTCATAATGGGTGGCGACTTTAACGCAAAACATACGCAATGGCGATCTCGTCTAATAACAACAAAGGGCCGTGAACTATTAAAAGCGATACGAGAAGAAGGTTGTGAACCCATATCAACTGGTAAGCCAACGTACTGGCCAACGAAAGAAAGAAAATTCCAGACCTGATCGACTTTTTTATTACAAAACAAGTCTCCAGAAATGTACTTCATATAAAAGAAGGAAAAGATTTAAATTCTGATCATTCACCAATATATTTAATATATAACGACAGGGTAAACATGAAAAATACAAATTTTTAAATTATAAATAAATTTACAGATTGGAATTACTTCCAAGCGATATTAGACCAGAATTTAAGCTTTAACACAGTGCTTAGTAATAAAAATCAACTAGAAGATGAAGTATTTGATTTTACGGAACAAATACAAAAAGCTGCTTGGAAAAGTACTCCTCAGATAAAAAAGAAAGAAATCGGGTATAATTGTCCTAAACAAATACTTAATTTAATATCCGAGAAGAGAAAATTAAGAAAAAAATGGCAACAAACAAGATATCCGTTGTACAAGTCACAATTAAACAAGCTTACAGAAATGATTCGGTCGCAATTAAGTGAGCTTAAAAATAAAGCAGTTAACCGAAAATTACATCAACTAACAGCCGACAAGTCGACCGATTACTCATTGTGGAAAATAACCAAAAACCTTAAACGTCCTATTCAACACAACCCACCAATTAAATTAAATAATTCATGGGCCAAAACCAACTTTGAGAAAGCAGAAGCATTCGCCGAGTATCTGATGAATGTATTTCAACCCAATGCAAGACAACATGTAGTAATATGGCCGGAAATTGAGCAACAATCCATGGAAATTCCTCCAGTTACACCTTTGGAAGTAGAAACTATTATTCAAAAAGATCTCAAGAGAAAAAAGTCACCTGGCTTTGATCTTATTACTGCTGAGCTATTACAACACCTGCCGCCTAGAGCTAAGATTAAATTAATAATAATCCTAAATGGTTGTTTGCGCCTGAAGCATGTCCCCTGCTATTGGAAAGTTTCAGAGGTTATAATGATTCCCAAGCCAGGTAAAGATTCGCACGAAATGTCATCCTACAGGCCAATCTCCTTACTGCCCGTTTTGTCAAAAATATTCGAAAAGATCCTGCTGACGAGGCTTAAGCCATTTATAAACAGCGAAAATATGATTCCATCTCATCAATTTGGATTTAGAGACCGACATTCTACTATTGAGCAGGTACATAGAATCACCAACATTATCGAAGAAGCCCTTGAAAATAAAATGATATGTTCTGCAATAGGTCGCCCAAGCGTTCGATAAAGTATGGCATGAAGGCCTACTTTATAAGCTCAAAACTCTCTTTCCTAAAGAATATTCAACAATTCTTGAATCTTACCTTACTGATAGATATTTCCGAGTAAAACAAGAAGATGCCTATTCTGCATTGAAAGCGATCAAAGCCGGTGTTCCCCAGGCAGCATACTAGGCCCAACAATGTACTATTCACAAATGACATGCCAACCTTCTCGAATTGCACACTTGCTACGTTTGCTGATGACACTGCCATTCTCTCAGTTGGAAAAAATGAAGTGGAATCAACACAAACCATACAGAATGCTGTAAATACTATATCCGACTGGACCAAAAAACGGGGCTTAAAGCTAAATAGCATGAAATCCATACATGTTAATTTTACTAACAAAAAGATTCAACATATTCTAATCATTGTTAATGGGATACAAATTCCTTATTCCTTATTACAGCAAAATACTTAGGAATGAACCTGGACGCTAAATTACGATGGAAAGAACATATAAAAAAGAAAAGAGAAGAGCTTAATATGAAGCTGAGAAAACTCGATTGGCTGATTGGCAGAAGATATATTCTATCAATACATAACAAACTTCTTATATATAAACAAACATTAAGACCTATATGGACATACGGCATTCAACTCTGGGGGTGTGCTGCTAAAAATAACATAGAAATAATTCAGCGCTTCCAAAACAAAGTTTTAAGACGTTTAGTAAATGCTCCATGGTATGTTAGAAACTACGACTTACATCGCGACCTTAAGCTTAAATCTGTAGAAGAAACAATCTGTGAATTTGCAGCAGCCCACCACTAAAGGCTCCGACAACATATTAACCAGGAAGCAGCAAAACTTTGCGATACAACTGGGATTACTCGAAGACTAAAGCGAATTAAACCACACGAGCTAACTGTGAACAATGTTATCTAAAAGATACAACAGAAATGTAAAATAAGTGTGTATTCGTTTAATGTAAATTATAATGTATATAATGTAATGTAATATAAAACAAATGTAAACTACTCGTTAGTGTCAACTAGTTGTAGTATAAGGAAATGTTGTCAAATCTATAACATTTCAATAAAAAAAAAAAAAAAAAAAAAAAAAAAAATTATGTGTGGGGATTGCAGTGGATATTGACACTGAAGTGAATGGACAAACGAGTGACCGATCGTCGCCATCGAAGTGGGTCAGGATGTCGGATTTACTACGTCATTTGAGTAAATCATCGCTGCAATGGGCATGACTCCAGACTAACGGAGCACTATAAAGGCAAAGGAATGCAGCGAGTCAAGCAATATCTCACAATGATTTCGGTCTGAACATTATTGTTTATATCGGGCATTCTTTTGGCGGGGTCGATGGCCGGCTTCGTATTGAATATATGGAGCTGGTATCATTTACTCAATACTCTAGGCGTGTGGAATCTACTCTCAGGGATATAAGGAAGCGGGAATTCGGCAATCATATTCTATTTTATATTTGTCGTTTATTTTTTTGTTAAATTATTAAGGTCCTACATTTATTACATCAAAACATGGATATGGATGAAACAGTAAACGCCTATGACATCAGAAAAATTATTAATCAGTCGCCAGTTTGAGCATTGATGATATTGTTATTATCATCAACTGCGTAGAAAAACTGAACCATTTTTACAAATGTCGAGTGAAAGAAAAGCAGAGGAATTTGCATGTTTTCACTTCTTTTCTAAGAACAGAAATGGTTTACAAGAAAATCGGTCTCATCCAATTACACCTTTAGATAACTGTCAAGCCAAGGTAATGGGCGTCGATACACGTTTTCAAAGACACGACTATCTTTTTTATGCATTGTCAGTTATAGAGTTTTATCACAGAATAAATAGTACACAGAAGTCGCATCTCGGCCTGCGATGATTTTTCACTTTATGGTGAGGGCGGAACAACTGAAGGGAAGATCAAGCAACGAGAGAGCAAGCATGATCAGAGAGTAACAACCAGAGAGCAATCTTAAAATGTTTATGTGTGTGTGTGTATTGTGTTGCTATCCAACGTCGTGAATGCACGTGGCGTTGACAAAATTTTGTTTCAAGTTTTAGATTTCTATATTTAGTTTTCTTCAGTTGAAAGTTGCGCTTGGTATTCGTACGCGTACTTTTTCGATGTAAACTAAAAGGGCCGGGTAACACCAATTAACGTTATTCCATTATTTGGTATTTTTGTGCAAATTTCAATCTGATATATGTAGGGAAGAATAACCCAAAAACTTTAGTGCGACAGGATTTTAAGTTTGCGGGCTTTAGTAAAATTTTTTTTCTCTGAAGCCCACGAGCAATGCTTCCTCAAGAGTACTAAGATCATGAAGTCCAATATTATTTCTTTATGATCAGAACATGTGGAAAACCATTGCGGTGTGGCATTTTTGCATTTGGATTTTATCAAGTTTTTTATACCAACAGTTTGTGGTTGTGTGTCAAAAATATTGCTAAACACTGTAATATGTTTCTTGCTGAATTTCCAAGAAAATTTGTGAAGGAGCAACGAGGTTACCAAAATCTTTAAGAGAATTGTAATTTTTATGAAATATGAAAAGTTCACTAGGAACTGTTAATACTTCGTCTTCTTTTCTCAATATAGAAACACAAATATCGCAGTTAATTTTCGGTATCATTTTGTAGACGATATAACCTATGAAGTATCTTAAAGACGCCAAATCGATACTAAATTCCGAACAATTCTGAAAGTCATCATTTAATACGAAATCATCAATGATTTCTATGTTAATATCTATTTCAGAGTTTTCGTTTCGACTGAGTTCTTCATTATTTGTATCAGCTAAGTCCATATTTGACAAAATATTTGAAAGCGTTTCAAATGTGGTATCACTCAGCTCTTCACAGTTACTATAAGAACTCAACTGCACTATATTTGCAGACATTAAGCATGCTAATAAAGTGTTTATATCAGCAACTGAGGGGTTAATATTATTTCCACCCTTTTGTCTTAGAACCGAGAACATATTTTCGAGCTTATCTTGGTTTAATGCTCTTGTCATTAAAAAAAATATTTTTGATTTTTTTTTAAATAGCTCGTCTACTAATTGTAATACAGCGTTTAAGGTAAATTTCATTCCATCTAAAAAAAATACTTTTTTTTTTTTAATTTATTTATTTTTAATTTCTTTTTGTCAACAAATGAGATTTCATTGAGGTATTCAAGGAAGAATTTTATATATTCGTGTGATGGACTGTTAAGTTGAACTGCAGACTTATAACAATTCTTTGAAGAAAGCGAACCACTATTTAGGCAGTCAAATATTTTGTCAATATTTCCTATGAAGCATGCCGTAGATAAACAAACTTCTTTTGAGCAACTTTTAAAGCCTACTGTCTCAATAACAGTTTTAATTGCTGCTGTTCAAGTCCTACTAAAAATTTGGGTGGCTAGTTTTACTTTCATTTTTTCGAAAGAGTTCGGAAATATGTGCTGGCTTGTAAGTTTAAGACACATTTTTGTATTAGATTTGCACTCCATTTCCCATAGTTCCTTAACTATGTACTTTAAAACTAGCAACTCCATTTGGTGTTGTAAGGTCACATTGAAGCCAACCATTTCTTAATGATTTGATTAGATGTGGAAAATCATATACACAGAAAGTTTTACTACCATTATACATAAAATAGGGTTTTTCTAAAGTAGCTCCCAATTCCAAGAAACACTTCCTGTTAGAGGACCCTTGGTCACAAATTACAACTTTAACTATGATGCCAAAACTGTTCAAAATTGCTAAATTTCGTAATATTATCTTTTTTAGTAAATCGGCAGAAAGTCCATTTTTTGAAACAAAGTAATTAAATGTAAGCGCCCAGTTGGAAAACATTGATTTAATCATAAAAACGCACAATTGTTTACCAATCTGGTTCGTTCTTTCAACCCCATTTTCCTCAAATCCGTCCACTAAATCTAATTTGGAATTGTATCGCAATTCCCTTCTAATCGCCATTTCATCCATCAGCAGAATCATATTATTCTTTTCGTACTGGTTCAAATCTAAGCACTTCTTTTTTATTAACTCTAAACCGTTATTTTTAAAACCTGGTTGTAGGGAATTTACAGGGGCCCATCGATAAACAGTAGAGATATGTGGCAAATTTAGATGCAATTTATTCTTCAAAAATTGGTACGTTGATTGTGAGACATAATAAATGTTTTGAACCAAATCTTTTACATCTTGCTTATATTCTTTAGGTCGTGGACTAAGAAGAAGTTTGCAAAATGTTTTTGACTCCTTGCTTATTTGGAAAGAGTCGATGGTTTGAAATACGCTTGATTTTGTTGCTATTTGTTTGCGGCTTTGGAGATTTTTATATTTTGCTACCATGTCGTAATATTTTTTTCTGTAAAAATTAGCTGATTTCAGATATTTTTCACAGTCATTACAACATCCATCTACGGAGTCACTTGTTCGGCTCTTTTTAGCTGGAGAATCAAGCTCCAACGACTTGTAATCTTCCTCAATAACTTCTAAGTTAAATACCGGAACAGCTCCGAATTCCAACTTTTTTTTACCAATGTCAGAACTTGAGAAGTGATTGGCGCAAATCAACAATTTTTTTGTGTAATCTTTTGTTGGAATATTACATTTTTCTCGCCAAATTTGACCCATAGCTGAGTCATAGGGAGGAAACTTAAACATTCTTATCTTTTCACCATATCGCCTAGATTTACCGCATGTTTTTATGCAGCATCGAATGCCGGACTTTTGGAAAATTTTACCAACAGCCGGTACAGAATCCATTTTTCCTATTCAAAATCGTATGACAACCCCTCAACAATCAATATATAATAATAAGTCCAAAGAATAATCCAAATCGTATGCAAAGTTGTCAACAATTATAAAAGCAACAATTCAAAATCAAAAATAGAGTTAAATATCAAAATACAAAGTAAAAATGGAGTCGATATATAAGCGCAGGAAAACACAACTAGGTATTCGCATGAAAGTACAATTCCTAAGTGATTTCGAATCCAATCCACACAATCGAAAACAAGAGAAGCAATACAACACCATGCAAGCTTACGATAGAAGAAGCTATCAATGCATACACACGCACACACACTTGCATACACATCGTAAGCTGCTTTGCTCTCGTAAAAACAAAACCACCGAAAACGCACATGCTACTCTCTTTCGCTCGCACCAGCTTCTCAATTTTTTGTATACTCTCTTGCATGTTCTCATGCTTGTACTCTCTGTTCAATAGGGTGCCAATATTGGAACCCTAGAACAAAATTTGCTTTGTATGAGATGCAACTTCTGTATACTATTTATTCTGTGGTTTTATAGAGCTAAGCAAAATATTGGTGTGGTTTTAAGAATGCGTCAAGGAGAAAATCATCCAGAAACCTTGGTTTCAAATATTCACCTTAACATGCGGAATATGCGAGGATCAAATGCACACTGGCAAAGTGCGTATTCAAAGCAATGATTAAGGTTTCTTACATTGAATTGCAATGATTTGAATTGGGATGATATACTAAAAGCACTTCTTTTTGCTGCAGGAAGACCTAATGAAATTCCTAGTGTTTTATCTTTTAATGAAAGACTAGTAGACGATCATCCTGTAACACTAAGCCACCAATTTATGATACGACTCAATGTCTTTATGTGGTTTATAAAGAACAATGATGGAGTTTTAGGAGGAAGGCTTACAGATTACTGGTGGAGGATTAAAATCCAAAATCGTGGCAGTCCATACTTATGTACATATGTTTTGCCGGAATGAAAATGCACCAATTTTAGACTCTTTTGAAGACAGCAATTTGATCAATGAGGTCGTAAGATGTTCTGATGTCATGATAATAAATTAAACGAATTAGTTCAACGAGTTCAAATATAACCCCATTCAGCAATTTGCTACGAGAACACCAGTAATCGTCACTGTCGATTTGTTGTATAGCGTTGTGTAGTGTGGGGAAACGGCTGGAAACCAAGAAACAAAAACGAAAATAAAATTTATCAGTATAAAGAACAATGATTCGTTTCTTCTTGGTTTGGTATTTATATGAAACCAAAACACTCAGTTAAACAGTTTTTTTTTCCCGGATTGAGTCAGTTACATTACTAGTGTTGTCTCTTTCTTTTGTTAGCTTAGTGGAAACTTAACAATTCGAATATGCATATAGGGGTGGGACATAAGAACAATTATATATAGATTATATTTTTTGTTCATATGTATAAAATGATTATTTAATAATTTGTTCCAACACGATTTAATTTTCCATTAAGAGACCAAACTACTTTGTTTGGACCTGACGAAACTTATAAATAATGGTCAATTTTGTATTTTAAGAAGAAATCCTGAAAAGCAATAAGTAAACAATTACAATCCACAAATACTTAAACTCTGGAAAGTTATTGTTATGTCTGTGGTAATGTGACAGCTGTGTCATATTATATTGCAAAATATAATTCTAAGCAAAAGCTCCAAGATGTCGGTCAAACGTTAAAAGATGCTGTTGGCAGAGTGCGTGCTTGTCATGGAGATCTTCTTCTTTTCTTTTTTCCGGCGTTGTTATGGTCAGAAGTGTAGGACCATAACCTTCCCACTTAACTACATACATTCCTACTGGTCCGCTTGTGGGGTCCGCCGGTTTGACCTCAGAAAGTAGCGGCAGGCTTCCCGGTTTGGGATCGCTGAGGCCAATCAAATGCTGGTGTTTTTGCATTTGTTTGCACCAATTGTTTTTCGGCCTGCCCTTTTTTTTTTTTTTGTGACACTGGCATGCTCCTGATTTTTTTGTTTGATCTTACTTTTACAACACCGGTGATCTCCAGTCGTGTCAACCCACTGATTTGCATGTACACTTGTGGGGCAGTTTAATGGTGGTATATGTGTCCCTAGGCTCACCTGGGTGTTTTCTAAATTGCCTAGATGTGATTTTCGTTTACCTTTGTTTTAGTCGCCTTTTACGACAAGCGAGAGGAATCGCTGCAGGGATATTCTTAACCCGTCCCTGCACGGATCGTGCTTGTCATGGAGATATCGGCGGATAATTGTTTACTGTCTCTATTGCGATTTTGAACCGCTAAAGAGCATCGGCGTGTGAGTGTGCATACAGATTATGCCACTTGAGATTAAGAGAAAGTTCGCGAAAGTAGTTTTTGTCAACACATGCCAACCTCATGATCACCTAGTGATCAAGGTCCAACTTACATATATTTGATATATAAAAAGCGGAGATGGCCTGCAATTTTGACAACTCGCTTCTATACAAATTCAACTGGGAGATAGAGAAGGCTATTTCTTTAGCTATCTTGTTGCCAATGTACTGTTTAGAGATGAAGGCAATTTGCTGGAAGCAACCATTATTTTGGTATTTGTAAGTTAAAGTCCAAAGCCAAAGTCCGACAACAAAACAATAGCCATTCCATAGACCTTCTTAATAATCTCAGAGTAGGTGAGTTGAGTATGGAGCAGTACGAGATTTTACTTGAAAGAAGTCGCGTTCCGTTAGTTGATGATTTTGACGATGGAGAAGCTGTACATATTTTTCCCACAGTCAAACTAGTGAATGACTACAATGATAAAATGGTGGAACTAGTTGCCAAAACAATTAAAATTTATACGTTAAAAGCTCACGACGAGTCCAAGGAACCTTCCACTTATGGTCAAACACCTAACATTGCTTCTGTTCCACGATGCTTCCGAAAAAAATATTCAAAGAATTCGATGACAAATCAATCGGAGAAAGTTTAAGAGACGAACACAGATGGATTCTAATACAATCACAAAGCTTGATGTGTCAAGGTCTAAGAGAGAGCGGTAATATAAAAAGAATAATGTTTCCTGTTATTATGATTTGGACTGTTAATGTCCATAAATTACAAGGAACCACTGTAGATAAGACTGCCGTTTATATGGGAGAAGTACTTTTGCAAAAGGCCAAGCTTACGTAACCTTAAGCCGTGTAATAAGTTTGCATGGCGTTGCAATTTGTAAACTTAATCAAAGAAAGTGGTTTAATACTTCTCATGACAAAACTGCTTTAGCTGAACTGCTAACATCACGAAACACATTACCGTAACTAAAGACGGATATGGCACTAGGTCAATATGTAGATATGTCTTAGCAAAATTATAAAGGTTATCGGGTATGTTTTTTCATATTATGATTGCAAATTAACTAATTTCAAAGAATATCAAACATTAAACTAATTACACATCCTATAATACTATATCGTATGGTATTCATTTGATACAATCCTCATATTCTATAATAACTATTTTTATAAAACTACGTTAAGTTTTTTTTTTTTTAATGTTATGATACAATAACGTACTCCATAACCGACAATGTACATATGTGTATGTATATAGGCCCATACTTGATAGTGATCGTCATCAGGAGAAACGAACAGAACTAGTTAAGACCAGTATTAGCTCAGTATTACCCGCTTACATATGTAAGTGTACAAATGTTAAGCAACAGATATGTTTGAACGTGATGTAAATAACCAATATGCATCTAAGATCCCTACCTCCGCTAACGAAAAGAGCTGATGACTTTGAAATTTTGTAGCTAAGAACCATCTCAAGCTTTCAAACAAAAAAAAAACCCATCATAATCGATCTATTCGTTCAGGAGCTACGATGCCACAGACAGACACACAGACACGCCAAACTTATATCACCCCTCTTTTTGCGTCGGGGGTTAAAAGTAGTTATTTCGTATAATTTTATGTGATAATCATGTCGGTTATATAAACCTTCCCAATATATGCTAAAGTTAATTCCGTGCAGGGACGGGTTAAGAATATCCCTGCAGCGATACCTCTCGCTTGTCGTAAAAGGCGACTAAAACAAAGGTAAACAAAAATCACATCTAGGCAATTTAGAAAACACCAAGGTGAGCCTAGGGACACATATACCACCATTAAACTGCCCCACAAGTGTACATGCAAATCATTGGGTTGACACGACTGGAGATCACCGGTGTTGTAAGAGTAAGATCAAACAAAAAAAAAATCTGGAGCATGCCCGTGTCACAAAAAAAAAAAAAAAAAAACAAAGGCAGGCCGAAAAACAATTGGTGCAAAAAAATGCAAAAACACCAGCATTTGATTGGCCTCAGCGATGAAGTAATCCCAAACCGGGAAGCCTGCCGCTACTTTCTGAGGTCAAACCGGCGGACCCCACAAGCGTACCAGTAGGAATGCAGTTAAGTGGGAAGGTTATGGTCCTACACTTCTGACCATAACAACGCCGGAAAAAGGAAAAGAAGAAGAGGAATATATGCTAAAGTTAGCATCCTTTTCCTTGGGGTAAGCCGTAAGCGGCACTTGAATATAGAAAAACAATAATGTCTCTTGAATTTATCTTAATCATTGCCCTTTATGCTTTATCTGTTTTTTTTTTTATTTTTAAGTTTAATTTTTATTTGTATTTTGTTTTTGAATTAATGTTCTCAAAAATGTGCAGAAAAGGTATGAGAGTAGGATTATATTAATATTTCATGTATGTTAATGATTTAAAGATTCTATGAAGTAGGTTAATTCAACACAGATCCTTAATCAGCACTAAAGCCCATTTTATGCTTCCATATCAATTCCGATACTTTAAAAAAAATCTTAGTTGTAGCACTGACAATTCTGAAACATCCTGTATGGTGGTTCATAATCTACTAATATTAACAACATTCTAATATAAAAATGTGTCCTCTCAGCTTTTAAATGTACAAGAATCTCGAAATTCTGACAATTGACATACCGTGCTTTTGCAGTTTGAAATTTTATTTATAAATGTAGATACTCGTATGTATATGCTTAATGATTAGACTTAGAACTTATGGAAAATACGTGTCAACACATTACCAAGATTGCTCACAGTTGCTAACGTTTCAAACTTTTAAGATTATTGTATTCAAAGTAATTTTATTATCTAAACATAACCAAGCTTAGTTTTTCTGTGAATTAAAGTAAACTAAAACTACAAAAAAAAAAAACTGTTGCATACTCATTACATAAAATTTACTTTTTTTTTACTTTATATACATATTGTGTTTTTTATAACACTTTGAAACTCTTGAACATGCCAAACCATATAAATCTGTTTCACCTACGCAGAGCTAAAGGCAATACGAGGAATACCTATTTTAAATTCGCCCATCGTCATCCAAATTAGACTTATAATTATACGGAATAAAAAGGCTTGTTTTAATTTTAGACACATCAATATATAAAATATGTATATACTCGTACATACATACATATATGTATATTATTTTTTCATGTGCCAAAGGGAAGTACAGTTCTCACATTGCCATGCACAATTCGCAAATCCACTAGTTTAGCTTTTAAGTATGCGCCTGCGTACCTTCACACTTCAGCCACTATCACTAGGTATTACTTACAACTAGTACAACAGTATTCTTCCGAAATTACCAAATGTTTCATGAGGTTTGTAAAGTATTTCGCCATTTCATGAAGCGCTTGCAGCTGAAATGAGCGGCCTTCACGTCCTCTATCCTGTTTTAGACCCTCTGGCAATAAAGGTATTTATGTTGACTAAATTTTTTTGCTTTTAAATATCCACATATTAATCGATGAAAACAGAGTGCGAGTTCTGTCCTTGTAATTGTAATATTATTTTACCGAATTTTTTATAGGGACATTAAGCGTGGGGTAAGAAGAAAGGCTTCCTGATTCTCCTTATTTTGTCGGATTCAAATGATATAGACTGTCTTCTTCAGTACCTACATACTCTTCATTTTATTTCCCTTTATAGTCCTTAACATACAATGCGGGCATATTGTTGACAGTATGCACCGTTTACGAAAATAAGGCTGATTACTTCATATCCACTTTTTGTATTTGGGTCCACTCACGTTCGATAGCATTCTAGAATATGACGTTTGTAGCGATAACACTTTCTTGCTCACGCAGTGCACATGTGTTTTAAATCACAGAATGTTATGGCTTTCTTTGATACATTATTATGTTGCCGATATGCTCCAATGTTTTCGTCCTTGTTATACCAACGGCCTCATTTTCATGGTCGACAATTTTGGATCTTGCAAATTCAAGCTACTGCTTATTCTGGGCAATAGCTGCATTTATGACTGATTTCACTACTGGTGTGTTTTGGAAAGGTTAACTTAGCTACGAGTATTTGCAAAAACAAATAATACACATATAGATATTATTCTTATAAGAAAACGAACGAGTAAACTTATCTAAACAGAGAAGAGATTGGCACAGTGCAGAATCAAAGTACAGACGAATGACAAATTTCCGTACATACTATATATTTTATATATTTTACTCCATAGTGTTAAGAAAGTGCCAGTGCAGATAAGAAAGTGCAACTATTTCATTGCATTTCTAAAACTTAATAATAGCGATTTATACTTGATGTTTTCAAATAATTTTTTAAAAAATTAAACATTTCAAAAGAAAATATTTTTTCTCGAAAGCAATCAGATGCGGATTCTATTTTTTTAAGGTTACGTCATACAACCTGCTGATCATATTTTGCAAGGCACATTTGAAGATCTCAGGCTCAAATTCGCTTGTTTCATCGCAAATATTTCAGCTTCCCCAGCGATATTCCTCTTAGTTTTGTAGTAGGGGAAGCGAATCCATGGCCTTCTTAGAGGTTAAAAAGCAATTTTTAGTATTATACAGGGTGTCCCACGAGCAGTGTGATAAAAAGCTAGAGCGTGTAGGTCTGGTCAAGACAAGAAAAAAATCGGGGGGTCTATTTCCCCCCGCAATTTTCTAAAAAATTTACTTAATTTGGAAAAAAAATTATTAAAAATCAACAGTTACATCCACAATGCCACGATATACCTTTTTGTAAATCCAGAAACCTCTTCTTTCATCTTGATTTTAAACGAAGCTGTTTTAAGAAGTAGTTTTTGAGAAATTAATTTTCAAACTCAAAATTTTGAAAAAAAAAAATTTCTATTTTTTTTCAAAATTGTATGTAATTAAGTAGTAATTTTTTTATTAAAATTCAATGCTCTCATTAGTTCTTAGTTAAAAGCAGAAAACCGGATGCAAAAATGTCTTGTAGTTTTTGAGAAATTAAAAAAAAACCCGAACCTTTTTTTTCTAAGAAAAACCTTTTTTTTTGGTTTTAACGCGGCTGGACTTGTAGGCAAATTAATGTATGAAACATTGACCTCTTTTTTATTATTTTTAAAAAATTCGGAGTTTTATGAGGATACAATAAAGTGACACAGTATTGGAATAACCCTGGATTAATTATTTTTTTCATTGATAACGCCTGAAAACTGACCTGCGAATTTCGTCTGGGTCCGATGGGTTCTACCCGGATTTTGGATTTGGTCCGACGCAATACCTCCCTTAGTTCAAGGTGGATGGCTATTATGCTTGGAGTGCCCAAATCTAGAGTATGGAGAGTGCTTCATACCGAAAACTTACACCCGTACCATTTTAGGCCAGTTCAGGGACTCACCTCAAACCACAAGTTTTTGAGAGCAGAATTTTGTCGATCATTACTGTTTCGAGATGAAACTGAAGGAAACTATTTTGCAAGGATATTCTGGACGGACGAAGCACAGTTTACCAGAGATGGGGTTACTAACTTCCACAATTTGCATCATTGGAATAGCATCAATCCACACAATAAGAAACAAAATAAATCACAACACCGCTTTAGCTGTAATGTTTGGCTTGGTACAAACTGTAATCGGGCCCTGGTTTTTGAATGCCATTATTAATGGAGAATCATACCTGCAATTCCTACGAGACCTTTTGCCCGATTTGATGGACAACGTTCCTTTGGCCATAGCAGATAATTTAATCTACCAGCAAGATGGAGCACCAGCACACTAGAGCTTACGGGTTAGAAACTGGCTGAATGATCATTTTAGTGACCGTTGGATCGGAAGAAGGGGCCCCAAGGAATGGCCACCTAGATCACCAGTTTTAACTCCTCTAGATTTTTATGTTTGGGGATTCATGAAAAATTATGTTTACGAAGTGGAAATAGTATCTTTGGAACAACGGATTGAAGTCGCTGGAGTCAAATTGCAGGAAAATTTGTCAAGCATAGACTTATGTGCAGCCATTAGAAGGAGATATAATCTTTGCCTTCTAAAAAATGGGTATCATATTGAAAATTTATTATAATAAAACTCCAATTTTTTTAAAAATAATAAAAAAGAGGTCAATGTTTTATACATTAATTTGCCTACAAGTCCAGCCGCTTTAACCCTCCGATGAGCGGTGGCATATTAGGCGGTAAGTGGAGCGTAAAGGGTCTGCCCAGACCCATACATATTAAAAACGTATATTTTAGGACTGGGAACGGGAGATCACCAGAAATTTACTAAATGTGTGGTTGTGTGTTAGTAATGTGGCTAGTATGTATATATGTATGTATATACATACTGGTTTGCACTTATACAATTGCATAGAATGCTCGTTGAGGCATATAGGACGATTGCATATGGAGCAATGATATCGAGTTTTACGTCGCGTTTTTGAAGAAGACGTGCAAAGTTAGCACGACGAACGTGTGGAGGCTACCTCAGCATATGGCTGTGGTTGAGCTGCGGCTAATGCCGATGGGCGGGAGTCTGGCACCTGAAAATAACGACATACATATATATTAATATATGGTTTATTATGTTTCATGTACATACATTTCGAGTATTCTTTTATTTCTTCATTGAAAAGATTCATTGCTTGCTTGATGTGAACAAACCTACGAACTAATGGTTTGGTCGCCCGATTCGTCATATGTGGCTGCCGCGCCAATTCAATGACAAAAGAGCGGCGTTTGTCGCTGTGATTTGCTGGATTCAACTCGTCATAGATGAGGCTAAGCCGGCGACATAAAGCATGTTGTAAAACATTGCCAACGGCCACCGATTCGTCGAACGCTTAGAAGAATATCCAGTCAACATCTGATCCATTGTGTCCACGCCTGCTTTGAATTGATAGTAGTCTAATATTTGATTCGGCTTTGATGCTTTCAATGGATCGGTGTCACATCGGTAATGAACGGTAGACAATATGACTACTGGCTTCTTTGGCTTTGCCATGTAGGAACACAGGGCGACATTATTATTGTGAAAGCAAAAGATGGTACTATTCAATGCACGTTTTGGGTTCAGCAATTGAGGAGGGATGAAGGTCTTGTTTTTTCTAACGGTGCCCACATACGCCACATTTCGATCCATCAACATCTCTGCCAAATTATATGTCGAAAAGAAGTTGTCAGCGTAAACTGTTCTACCGCTGGCCATATACATATTTCGTCATCAATTTCATAACAACCCGCTCACCTTGGTTCGTCTCCCGTTGGCCACCTGGTGTTTTTCCCGTATAAATTATTCCTTTCAGGGGATAATTTGAAACGGAATCGCAAATCCACCAAACCTTTATCCCGTACTTCGCGGGTTTACTCGGAATATATTGAGTAAACCCAGTTCGTCCGCGATACGGAAATAATTGCTCATCGACGGTTACTTGGCAACCCGGGGTGTATGCTTTCTCTAAATTAGTCATCAGCATGAACCATATATCATCTACGACTGCAGATTTGCTTTGTTGAAGCCTCTCCGCACGAGTGTTACCGTTATCGAAGCGGATGTATGTGGCCAAGTGCTTGAACCGGTTGAAGGACATGGTGGCTTTGTAGATGGGCATATTGTAACTCGCCCACAATTCTTTTGCTGGCTGCGAATTGGCGTGGAACACACCAGCAAACCGCAAAATCCCAAAGAAGGCATATGTACATTTCGTCCTCGTTGGTCATCATCCAAACTCTCTGTTTTTTATTGGGATGTGCATCGTTCCATACTCGAAAAGATTCGGAAGCTTTTCGATTAGTTTCCCGCACGATAATAATCACGATTTCGGGGGACAACAACGATTTGAAGATGGCTCGGTGATGCGGCAATGTTAATCGTAATGACCCTTTGTGGCTAATCGTTGGCACATTATGCGAACGTGGCCTTCCAGATGGTCGTGGATTCGCATTCCATATCTTGCCATCTTTCGAACGGTAAGCCTCTTATTGAACAGCAACAGCACTGGATGATGGATTTGCGGTTGGTGCTTCTTTGTACAATTCCTCAGCATTATCATCATCGTTATCATCCCCAACGATCTCTAACTCAATCTCTTGTTCAATATCAGACGCCTCATCCACATTTCTATCTTCTTCTGGCACGTAGTCTTCATCGTCCAAGTCATCACATGATTCGAATGGGTCGGATTTCGGACCCATAATTT
This sequence comes from Merodon equestris, assembly GCA_958301585.1. Taxonomy (NCBI): domain Eukaryota; kingdom Metazoa; phylum Arthropoda; class Insecta; order Diptera; family Syrphidae; genus Merodon; species Merodon equestris. The sequence goes on from OY284413.1 coordinate 123,718,392, forward strand.
GTCCAATTTGCGTCTCAAGTCGCTCTCGTTGCCAAATACTATTCACAAGCGGCAGCAAAATATCTCCCAAAATAATCATAAAACAAGTGATCCAAAGATAAAATTCAGTGAACCAATATCACTAACCTGCAATTTTGTCTATAGAAAACTAAACAGTACTTAAAAAAAATCAATTATCAAATCACCAGCAAATTTACTTTTGATGTTCGCACTATGAATCCTACGTATCGACTATGGGTCTACTCAGACCCATGTGTGCATGATTCACGAAAGTCGTTTAAAATTAAATTTTTCCACTAATAAATATATCTAACCGTATTGTTTACCGTTCCATTGTGTTCACCATGGATTGCTGCTACTCATGGATTGCTGCTACTCAGAAATACCAAGAAGAAAACTTGAGCACATTTCAAAACCGATTTGGTCTGGCCAGACCCATACGCTCATCGGAGGGTTAAAACCAAAAAAAGGTTTTTCTTAGAAAAAAATGGTTCGGATTTTTTTTTAATTTCTCAAAAACTACAAGACATTTTTGCATCCGGTTTTCTGCTTTTAACTAAGAACTAATGCGGGCATTGAATTTTAATAAAAAAATTACTACTTAATTACATACAATTTTGAAAAAAAAATAGTTCGAAATTTTTTTTTTAGTATAATTTATGAATATAAATTGGTTCTATTTTGACATTCAGTTGCATTTCGTTTAGTTTCAGGTCTCTCATATGTATGTAAAAAGAAATAAGTAAAATTGTAAACAAAACTTAATAGGTATAGCAGGAATACCCATTTTTCTAGAACTAAAACTGGTTTTCTTGAAGAATATTTTTTCTCTTAACAGATGCTCTTAAGCGAAATAACCCTTTACCAATTCCACAAATATCTTTGAAAATTGTGAGAAAAAAATTTCGAAAATATATACAACCTGAACTTGAAAAACCAGAAACAGCAATAAGTAGATACTGAACAATGGTATTTTTGTTGTTTTGCTAATTAAAAAACCATCCTTAAAGACTTATTTCATAGTTTTATATGTTATATTATGGAAAAACATTTGAAGTGCATAATCATTTTTGTAAAAAAAAAACCATTTATGTAATTATATAATCTTTACTTTATCTAATATATATATAAGGATTTACCTAGTATATATATTAGGATCTTTTTTTGTTTCACAACTAACTAGGTTAAATTTGTTTTGAAAATTGAGGCCTAAAGAAAATTTCAACACAAATTTCAACAAAGAAAGTGTTTACTACAAATGTGGTGCTGTAAAATATTTATGTGATATATTTTCTGAAAAAGAAGAAAAAATATTTTTATTCAAAAGGTCTCCTTGCCACGTGCCAACGTGTTTGCTATCTATTTGCGGTGCAGAACCTTTGACATTATATGAACGTTGTCCCAATAAAGAATAAACACTCCTTAACACTTTGTGAACCTAGTAAAATTATGAATAGTTCCTTTATGAGATTTCGTGAGTATGAGTTATTTCACGAAAATCATGTTTGTGCCGTCGGGGTTGAAACCGGTATAATTTTCAAGTTTCATGACACCATATCGAAAAATATCCAACTACTTTTTAAAAAAAAAAAAAAAAGGGTGATTTTCTTGTTGCCTACTATAGCATTTATTTTGGTTCGAGTGTAATATCAAGGTTAAATCGATTTATATTAATGTGATCTTGTTTTGACACCAAAAACTCTATAGTGATTTCTATTTCATTACATACAAACTGTTTCTGTAGTAATCAACTGTCATATAAGAAAATAAGCTGTGTTTTAGTTCTTATATCTTAGATCGTCCGATCAAGACGACAAACGCAATCGGCAGAAAAGGAACAATCAATGAAACATATTATACTTTCAAATTTACTACCAAAAGTGGTTACCACTTATTACTTTTGTACGCGTTTGTTTAACATAATTAATTATCTAAACTATTCTCAACCTGAAAAGACATATTTGAATAAAAAGAGTTATTTATTTTAGTTGTGTTTGTACGTATTATAGTACACATCATCACAAAAATAAATATATACCATCCCCGCTCCAAAACAAGATAATTTTTGAATATGTGGGAAAGGTTGGAATCAAAACATATCTTTCTCTTCTTCGAAACACGTTATAAAAATAATATGGTATTGTCGTGCGCTTCTTCAAAATATCATTTACTTTGCATTTGTGGTCAGTCTCATTTTGATTCCATCAGCAAATACTTCGGTTTCGATTTTGTGTCTTTTTTTATGTTTTTGTATTTAATTTGATCATACAGGTAACTAAAACGAATTAACATATTTTTCCACAATTCTATAGATATATACATATATCTAGGCTCATATTACATAGTGTAAGTAAACTACACAAAAAGATTTAACGACTAACATATGTATCTTTAAGAAAATAATGTCAATAAATTATTAATATGTATGCTAACGTCAGAGTTGACAAATTCGAGCACTTCTATATTAAATACAACCCTTTATTTAAATGTCGTTTACATTTAATTTTGGTATTTTTACGTTTTTAAGCTTGAGACCCGTATTAGACCTTAAATTTATCAAGTTATAATATGACCACCATCGAAACTCTACCCTGTGTGCCTCAAACATTGATGACTTGGCTTACGACGTAACAGTTGTGGTATCAAGATTTTTATTCTCAAAGTGTGCTGATCAGTAGTACACTTTGTTGGCAAAGTTTGTAAAAATTAGTGGATTTCTGGTTCGCCACGGCTATAATGATAGTTACAGCGGTCAAAAAAAGTATTCACAAGGGTGCACTCTTAACTGAAAAATGCATTTATTCTACCGGCAAGTAGTAAAAGGATTTCAATCAAAATGAAATTATTTAGTATGATTAGGTTACCAATAAATCCAGTTTATTATTATTTAACAAAGAACACTTCAAACCAAAAAAAAGTGAAAAAAAACATTCAAAGGAACTTAGTAAGCAAAAAAAGTATTTGCCATTTTTGATAATTTAGCCAAAATTGTGGCTTAACCAGAATTGAATACCTTCTTGCTCTACTTTTACGTCGTACCTATAACTTCTCTTTGACGATTTAACATAGACATGGCAAAAGTCTTCGTGTAGGTACTCAAGATCAATCTTTGACCATTCTTCCTCCAAAGCTTTGTTTAACTGATTTTTGTTGGTAAAACTATGTTGTCGCAACTTTGTCCCTAAATGGTTTCAAATATGCGCAATCGGATCCAGTGATTGTGCGAGAATTTTAGGGACACTAGTACTAAAACTTTGTGCTATGCGCAGTATATTTGCTGTCATTATCTTGATAGAAGTGATAACGCTCTTTCAAGTCCAATTCTTCTGCACTCGGCCGCAAATTTTGTTTAATAAAATGATGTTCCATAATTCCATCAAAAATGTCAAATTTCACACCTGAAATCGCCATACACCATCACTCCTCCTCCAAGATGTTTTATTGTGGGCACTAAATTATTTTCCTGTGCTATAGTACCCAAAGAGATTGAATTGTTATGTTAATGTAAGATTTTTCAAACTCCATTCTTTGTTGCCTGTTTTTCTTTGAAATGGATTTTTTTTTTGGCTGATCTTGCATGAAAATCGTTACTTCTGAGAATGTTTATAATGGTTTGAGGGGTTACTCTCTCTTAACGGTTTTTTCACCAAGAAACTTCATACCTAGACAAGGGGTTGCTACCTTGCCTTTACTACTTTCAGATAGAATAAATGCATTTTTCAGTTAAGAGCGCACGCTTGCCGAATATTTTTTTTATCGCTGTATACATACATATATGCACCTAGTTTTTTTTATTGCAATCAATATTCATGAAGAAACCAAAATTGTCCACCATTTCTATAAATTGTTGAAAGACAGGATTACTTCTTGTTTATTTAATTAAATTAAAAACAAACCGGGAAAAATCCTGCACTAACGGCAATTAATGAATTACAATTCAGGAATCGTTTTAATAATATGTAGATATTGAGCTATAAGTAAACACAATTAGGAATTCTGATATTTAGTATCAACTTTATAAATATTTAAGAATATTTTTACAATAACAAGAAAATATCTTGAAAATAAATTTGATTTTACTCCTGTTTCAAGACACGCTTCATTCCTTAATTATTTATTAATTGCGCAAAAATCGTAAAACCAACAACAATCGAAATATAAACATATACATATATACATCTGGTATATACAAATGTACAAAAGGATAAATTGTGTACAACGAAAATTTAATCCAAATCCAGAATGAAAATTGAAGAAAAACAAATATGGCTCCATCTTTTAATTTGGTTTAAATACAGATATGTATGTTTTATCTTTTTTGCTAACATACATACAAATATGTTGGGATGGTATTTCAATGATTTTAATAATGTACTCTCTAATGAATATATATATATGTAAATATATATATACATATGCACATATACATATGTGCATATCCTATTTTATTCACATACTTTCGCTTTGACAACGTAAATACTCCAAGTCATCCTAAGTGAATAGTGTATATTTCCTGAAAAGCATCATAGGTACCTATGTCTTCTCTCCGAAAAAGAAACTACCCATAAGAAAATGCACATAAAAGGATAAGTAACTACAAATACAGAAACATGGAATAGATTCATCTCCAAAAAACACGCCCATAAAAACATATTCCTCCCTTTTTTTTATTTGAGATGTTTACACATAGAAGTAGAAGTAAAAAATTAAAAAAAAATGAATGGCAAAAATAACGCGAAGGCTTCTAACCTGCAAGAAGAAAAGAGAGCGCATTAGAAAAGGGAGAAAAGCAGAGAAAAATGCTTGGAAAGTATTTTTGTGCTAGTAGTAGTGGGCAGACCTTTACCTAGGCTACACATGGAAAAGAATATAGAAGAGCAAATGAAAAAGAGGAAAAATATATGCGCCGAATTCATATTCAGTTTTTTCTTTGGCAGAGATAAAGGCAGACCGATACCTATTTCATTAGGCTTATCTATGTGTTAGTGGGAACGTCTCAGCACATGAGAACGGATTTTACAATCGTATATTCCCTGTACTTTCCTTTTTGTTACAAGAAAATATCTACAATTGATGTTAGAAATGTATGTAAGTGTATATTGCCAACAATTTAGACTATATTTTGCTATCATTGTATAAAACCTCCATATTAAATGTTTCTTGTTTTATTTCGAATAACCTGCTAGTTCTTTGGCTCGCTTAAATAATCATTTAATGAAAATAAGAATTTTTTCAACCAGAAAAAATAATATTTATTTAGTTTATCTACATACGTATATGAAAGTCTGTTAATTATATAAATGACTACTTTCTCAGCATGTAAACTAATTCGTAAATTAACGTAGCAACATTAATTGAACACTATGTTTTGTATTCAATTATATATCTACATACAGCAGAGATTAATAAATATTTAATATCTGGTTGTGGAAATTAAATTAATATACATATGTATGTACATAGATACATATGACTCCACAGACTTAACAGTTATGAATTTTACTATTTTTAAAAGAAAAACTGGTTCTTTCTACGACAAAATACAGATATTACGTTGAATAACTTTTTCTCTTTTACATATTTAATACAATATATATTACATATGTACATATATTACAATATACAGGGTGTCCCACGAGCAGTGTGCCAAAAAGCTAGAGCGTGTAGGTCTGGTCAAGACAAGAAAAAAATCGTACCGGAGGGGGGTCTATTTCTCCACGTTTAGCCGGGAGAGGCAATTTTCTAAAAAAAATACTTAATTTGTAAAAAAAATATTAAAAATCAACAGTTACATCCACAATGCCGTGATATAGTTTTTTGTAAAGCCATAAACGTCTTCCCTCATCTTGTTTTTAAACGAAGCTATTTTAAGGAATAGTTTTTGAGAAATTAATTTTCAAACTCAAAATTTTGAAAAAAAAAATTGTATGTAACTAAGTACTAACTTTTTTTCAAAATTTCAATTCTCTTATTAGTTTTTAGTTAAAGACAGAAAACCGGATGCAAAAATGTCTTGTAGTTTTTGAGAAATTAAAAAAAAACTCTAACCATTTTTTTCTAAGAAAAACCTTCTTTTTTTTTTGTTTTAACGCAGCTGGACTTGTAGGCAAATTAATGTATGAAACATTGACCTCTTTTTTATTATTTTTAAAAAAATCGGAGTTTTATGAGGATACAATAAAGTGACAGAATTGGATTAATCTTTTTTTTCATTGATAACGCCTGATTAGTCTGGGTCCGCCCGCCGCCGATGGGCTCTACCCGGTAGGACCTTCAGACAATAAAACCGCAATTTTTCTTTATTGAAAAACAAAATATTTGCAACCCAAATGTAAATAAAAGGCATCGCATTTTTAATAAAATAAGATTTCCAAATTGGATGTTAACTCATCAACACATTACGATGCAAACTCATACTCATACCATAGAAGAATTAACGGACATGCACTTCTGCTACGGTTTAGCTAATGGTCGAGATCGTGAAGCCGAAAGACTCTACGCTGAAAGATATCCCAATTGGAGGTGTCCCAGTCGTAGCATGTTTCCAAGAATCCACCGACGTCTGCGAGAGCACGGAGTGCTAGAGCATCGAAGAAGCGAAAGATCAGTTACAGATGGATCAGGAATCTTAGATGAAAGAATTTTGGATTTGGTCCGACGTAATCCCTCCCTTAGTACAAGGAGGATAGCTATTATGCTTGGAGTGCCCAAATCTAGAATATGGAGAGTGCTTCATACCGGAAACTTACACCCGTACCATTTAAGGCCAGTTCAGGAACTGACCTCAAACGACAAGTTTTTGAGAGCAGAATTTTGTCCATCATTACTGCTTCGTGATGAAACTGAACGAAACTATTTTGCAAGGATATTCTGTTCGGATGAAGCACAGTTTACCAGAGATGGGGTTACTAACTTTCACAATTTGCATCATTGGAGTAGCACCAATCCACACAACAAAAAACAAAATAAATCACAACACCGCTTTAGCTGTAATGTTTGGCTTGGTATTCCCGGTTTTTGGATGCCGTCATTAATGGAGAATCATACTGCAATTCCTACGAGACCTTTTGCCCGTTTTGATGGACGTTCCTTTGGCCATAGCAGATAATTTAATCTACCAGCAAGTTGGAGCACCAACACACTACAGGTTACGGGTTAGAAACTGACTGGATGATCATTTTAGTGACCGTTGGATCGGAAGAAAGGGCCCCACGGAATGGCCACCTAGATCACTAGATTTAACTCCTCTAGATTTTTATGTGTGGGGATTCATGAAGAATTACGTTTACGAAGTGGAAATAGTATCTTTGGAACAACTGAAAGAACGGATTGAAGTCGCTGGAGTTAAATTGCAGGAAAATTTGTCAAGCATAGACTTATGTATGTGCAGCCAATAGAAGGAGATATAATCTTTGCCTTCTAAAAAATGAGGATCATATTGAAAATTTATTATAATAAGACTCCGAACTTTTTAAAAATAATAAAAAAGTGGTCAATATATATCATAATATAGGTCAAAATAGTTCGTAATTTTTTTTTTCAAAATTTTGATTTTGAAAATTAATTTCTCAAAAATTATTCCTTAAAACAGCTTTGTTTAAAAACAAGATGAAAGAAGAGGTTTCTGGCTTTACAAAAAAGTATATCACGGCATTGTGAATGTAACTGTTGATTTTTAATATTTTTTTTTCCAAATTAAGTATTTTTTTTAGAAAATTGCCCCTCCCGGCTAAACGGGGGGAATAGACCCCCCTCCCATACGATTTTTTTTCTAGTCTTGACCAGACCTACACGCTCTAGCTTTTTCGCACACTGCTCGTGGGACACCCTGTACATATATTAAACGCAAGTAACAAAATCCAACATATAAAATCGAATCATTTAAAAACTTCCCCTCAACAAGTAATTTGGAACTTTATGGATTTGTTTTATACTCAAGTTAACCCATTCCAATATACCTAAGGTTTTATTATTAATTTAAACTTGAGTTTTCTACATTGGCCTGCAAACTAACAGTGGACAACGAAGAATTCACCAAAATTGAGTGTTAGTGCGTAAAGGCCCCGGCCCATAGAATCCGTCAATCCGTCACTCCGTTGATTTCAACTGAGTGAAAACGTATTGGCGGATAGAGCAGGCAAACATCGGCCCATAGAATCCGTCAATCCGTTGACAGTTGTCGATGACATTTATTAATTGATGGAGTGCGTTCATCTGAGTTATAAAATTAATGGCACGGATGGTCTTTGATCGCCTCAATCAGTTCTTCCTCGAACATTTTATAACATTTTTTTCGTAGAATAATGTTCACTTCTCGCACACTAAACGACCCTCACCAAACGAATCGTACTTTGAATGTCAACCGAATTTGAAGTTTCTCTCAGTACGAGAGAGTTCCCAAGCATTCTCTCAATGCATCCACCAATGAACGTGCTTACTCTCAATTCGTCCATGCGTGAACCTCAGAATGTAAATGTGTAAGCTCCAATATGTGAATGTATGAGCTCTCAACGGAGCGAAAAGTAGAAAGTAGGTCTACTTTGTCCGTTGAAGTTCATACCTCCGTCGGCTATGGGCCACCTCCCATAAGAATGTGTATATTCTACTTTTCACTCAGTTGAAATCAACGGAGTGACGGATCGACGGATTCTATGGGCCGGGGCCTTAAGGAAGTTGTTACTTTCAAAAAACCTTTCTTCTCTGACATTTTTTCACTCTCACATGACGCAGGAGTAAACTCAAAATTGAAATTGTGGTCAAATTGTGTTAATAGAATTCATTTTTAAGAGTAAAAGTCTAAGATGGTTATCCACCTATTTATTGCACATTATTCAAAGGAATTAATGGGGACATATGTTATAAGTTAGATAGCGCAGAATGCCATGCATTGTAAAGTTGCATGCAGTACCATCAATTCCTGCTGCCATCATGTGATATAGGCTTTCACTTTTATTTGTTCTTAAAGAAACTGTAAGGGACTTCGAATTGGATTGATCTTTATAAAAATATATGTATGTATATCAACATTATATGAAAGGAATTTTCAAATCGCGAATTATATCATTTCTCGTCTTTACTATGATTGTAGACTACCTCATAATTTTCACAAAATGAAAATTATTTATACGATACCCTTAAGAATATTTTACCATACATAAATTTTAGTTGAGCAGAATCTTTGCAATCCACCAGAACAGTTCTCTAGAGACTCCTTATACTCGTACGGACAGTGATTTCAAAGAATCCGAAAAGTTGCTAAAATATTTGTTCTATCTTATCAATACATTTAACTTAATATTATTTAAGTACTAATACTGACACGACGGGTGAAAGTTTTCCTGGCATTGTTTGTATTAAAAAGATATGAACGTATGAGAGAATATGAACCGAACTGTAAATTCTATTGATGGCAAAATTTCCAAAAGGTTGAAGTATTGGAGACATTCAATTACAAAATCAAACTATTAAATTGTCTCCAATTTGATTGTAGGTTGCTTTGAAAATGACGATTATTAGAAAGCATATTGTATAAACATATATTCGCCATTTGTGGCAAAACAGTACAAACTCATTGATTTTGACCCATAATTCCCTTTTGCATGAGTAAAAATTGGAGTTGAAAGAAAGTACATAGTAACAAATAGAAAATACCATTCAATTGTGTATTATTCCTTCTTTACTAAGATTTAATATCTTTTACTTTACACCGTGTCTCCATTGACAATATATGAGGCGATATATCGTATCCCTTATTAACATTGCCTTAGTTAAGTCTCGTGGGGATATATTGGGGATTGCAAGATCGCCAAGGGGTAATTGCAAGATCGCCAAAGGGTAATGATTTTCCATAAATTAAATTAAAGAGAATCATGGATCGAATCTGTCAGCATATATCATGAAATATAACTGACTTATAACATTCGGATCCTTCTGGAGAAATAACGCCAATACACTACCCTGGCCATTTGCGAAAGGTTGCCTTTTCCTTTTAACTCCTTAGTTCTAGGCCCTTCATGTTGAATTTCCACACCGAACGGCCACGAAACTCTTGGGTGCGCCCTGAAAATCATGTCACAGAGTAATGGTTTTTGGCCCAACCCGCACTGGAGAAATATTCTACCATCCCTGTCTCATGGATATGCGCTCCGACGCAATGACACCTGCCATCCTATTGTGCACAGTCAAATTTCCAAGGTGTCAAGACATTTGTTGTTAATTAAAAATGTCCCATACGAATTTTAAACGAGCGGGTCTATTTTTGTTTAAAACCCCTCTTAACAATTTTAGACATTCAGAACAAATCTCCTCGATTCTTTTTGTTGCAGTTTTGAATAATAAGAAAGTCTCAGATCGTTGCAAATTTCATTCAGCGAGAAAAAAACCGAATTTTTCATCTCATGTTGTCCATAGTCCCTACTGCATCATCTCTTCTATTTTTAATATTATTTTATTTTTAAGATCTCTCCAAAAGCGACGTTCACACTCTACGATTTGTCCATCCGACTTGTTGGAAAACCTTGCTTGATGGGCCAAATCGTGAGCGTGAACGCTCTTTCGACATGTCGTCCGACTTGTCGCATGGAAGTTAAATTTTTTCAACTTTTTGACTTTGTTGATCAACTTATCGTAAAGTGTGAACAGTTGTCGTACGACTTCAAAGCATTTTCTCATTTTTGTTTGTGACTTCAGAGAGTGAACACCCATTTTGAGCGGAATGAACGATATGACGGAAACAAAGAAAAATAATTTTGGGTCGATTTTTTTGAGGTGCACCGCAAATTTCCAGAAGTATGGAAGATAAAAAGATAATGCGTCCCTTAGAATAGTATTTTGCCTCTGAATATGGGGCGCAACTTTTTTTAACAATTTTTGGTACGTTGCGATGTACATTCTTAAGTAATTCCGAAAATCTTCGGGCGAATTTACGTTTAATTCCCGCAACAAATTATAGGATGAAAATTTACTTCTGTTCCTAATCCACGGTTTAACTCACATTCGCTTTGTTTTTTTTTTTTGCTCTACTTCTTCATTTTCCAATATTTCATCGATTATCATACTGTAATAAGAGCACGCGCCGCCATCTTAACACTTTGAAATTTCTTTCGCAAATGAAGTCTGTCAAGCAAGTTGTATGATGTGAACGCTAGGCATTTTTTGGTCGTCCAACAAGTCGGATAGACAAATCGTAGAGTGTGAACGCCGCTAAACCCGTGCTTTTTGAATTCAACTGTCAATGAAAAAATAAATACAGTAGCACCAAACTGTAAGCATAATCTTAATATGATATAATGAAACTTATTATTATTTATTGAAATTATACCATCACAATACCTATATCTATACTATTAAAGTTGCTTCAGTTTTGCCCTAGTTACAGAAGTAAAGACTTTTGTTAACGTGTTATATGTTAATAACGTTAAATTCGAAAAAGCAACCTATAAACTAATGAAATGTACTTTTTGTATATAAAGGGTCAAAGTCAGCGATTTGTGTTTGCGCAATTGTATGTACATATACTATTATTTAATATCTATGCACAACGGATATACCTATGTAGATATCTATACATCGATTTCGCTGTACTCATATGTGCTGTTGTTATTTCATAATTAAAATATAATATTTTATAGCACGAATATTACAAAAATATTTTTTTCCAGTTTTACATGTAAAAACATTCAATGCTATGAACTAACTATGCCTTCAATAATGCACAACAAAAAACACAATAAAAAATGTGCATAGGTTGGCACTCTTTTGTTATAAATGCATTACGTATACGTAATCGCATGACGATCTCGTTCAAACCATAAAGTGATTTATATATGTACATACATATGTATGTGTTGCAAAATCAAAAAAATTTAAGACGGTGGAGAAAGCTATAGTTTAATCAAGAATTCTACACTTATATACATATATACGCAAGTATAAACTTTAGAACTTTCTGAAATTAATAGGTGAACATATATACGTAATATCTTATAACGCAGTAGCATTATATATAATATATATTATTTTTGAAAATGTGAAAAGGATTTGGTATACCTACTAATACCAATACGTACCACTTTTTAAACTCTTTCCATTACTTCCTGAACTTTTTCTATTTACAAATGACGCAGCTTTTATTAAGGCCTTGGAAAGTACACAACACATAGATATATACTATAAGCATATGTTAAACATATAAATGTTGCGTAGACGAGTAGATTTTTACTTGTTAAACTCAGTTGCTTTTTTTAAAATCGAACATTTGTAAATTTTTACGAAACATATTTTTTTTGTCATTTTTTATAACGAAAGACATATGTACATTTCTAATAACAAAAATATTTAAGAGTTGGGCCTAGTCCTAACTAAACCTTACCTTGTAAACGGTTATGAACATATAAGCTATACCAAATGTTTCGAAATGTAAAAAAAAGATTATGGAAAGTTAAACTTGATTTTATAATCGGTGCATTCACAACTATGTTGAAAGAAGGCGAATTTCCAAAACAATAATTTTTTAAATATTCGCAACATATTGCAAATTATCTTAATCCTTTATTCCTTTTATTTTTTTTCTTGAATTTTTTTATTTCCATGCTAAATTATCCATCAAAACAGTTTAACGCTCGTTCATGTTTACTTACAATTAACATACGGAATTCATCAGGTCGGACGACAAACAATATTAAGTATTATAGTATCGTACAATTGGTACTATTGTGCTAAAAACAAATTGATCATGTTAGTCATGGACAACACTAGTTGAGGACGTGGTTAATTTTGTATCGCTCTTGAATTCGCGAAAAATATTGTCGATATTATTTTCTCCACAAATCTATGGGGCATATAGGTACTCGTATACATGTTAATATTTCATTCTCTATCTGTAATGCTCTTTTACTTTTTAAATTTTGTTTGAAATTTTTATTTAAATCCGTTCAAATCTTAATTTTTGTTTCAACCTTATTGTATAAAGGAATTATAACACCATTTAAAATTTTATGTTTTTCATTAATTTATTATTATTTTATTAATTTATTATTTATTTTATTAATTTAGACAAGCTTATTTCTTTTTAGGAAAACCAGCTGGAGCGGAAATTACCAGAACAGGAATTTTCTTACAATTTCTTACACGTATTAATGTGCATATATGTATGTATCAATTAATGTAGATTTGCATCATAAAATATACGCTTGAAAAAGACACGGCTTTTTAATTTTTAGTATTTAAGCTAACATGAATATATTTTCATTAATTGCATGTAATAAATATTAGTTCTTGCTTATTAAAGGGATATATATTTTTTTTAAATTTAAATCATTATCTAGTTTTCTTCTGGAAACTAATATGACTTTTCTGACACATATATAAACGAGTAAAATGCTTCATTAAGTAGACTTTTATCTGTAAAATATGTTGTAATTCATTATAGTTACTCTACATACTGGCGCACATTTTTTCACGTCTATGGTAAGTGCTATCTAATTTTTTTTTATCAATGCCAAACAATTTTTTATTACCATAAAGGAAAATATTTCCTTAAAATCCAGAATAACATATAAAATAACCTGCGAAAATAAGTTTTGTGAAAGACTAAAATTTCTTCAGATCTCATAAAATATATTTCTGAGCAATCGTTGAATTTTTATTTTTTATTTTAGTGATGTTAGCACATTTATCAAACGTTGTTGTTTATATGCTGTTGTTGTTCTATATTATTTATAATGTTATTATAATTAGTCTAAGTACCTCTATTTCATATGAATGAACGGCTTATATCGAATTAATTATGCAAAATAGAGAAATGATCTTTATACTACAGTTTTCAAATATGTACTCGTGTATACGGGTTGGCTCATGGATACCCAAAGGGTTTTCTAGGTAAATTTTTTTTGTCGATTCCGAATAGCACATTTTGAGCGAACAAGTTTTATTATTAAAAATGTAACTGTAATGTCATGTACTGTTAGTTGTGAATTTTTAAATTGTTTATTACATATATACTATTACATATATTACATATATATACGAAAAGATAAATTACAAATATTAATTTTTAGATAAGAAGCTTTGTCCCGTGGTCTTTAAGAACCTAATATTTCACAAAAAATTAACAAATATATTTATTCCCCGCGGATATCATCTAGGTTAGTTTAGCATTAAACATACGAAGGTTAATGTACTTCTCTGGCCATTCGATTGTTGTTTTTAGGATTGAATGTACAATGGCCCTTAAATTCGAGCTCTGATTTGGCAGACATCTTGATAGCTCCACTAAATTTGATCATTTGATTCATTTAGGACTCTATAACAAAGCTTTGTGAGTACTATAGTATAGATAATTGCACAAGCGTATAGTTTATAAACAACAAAGTCTTAAGATATTTTGATAGATATATTTTCGGCAAAATATATATTACGACGCACAAAATTGTATCAAAAGCCAGAAACCAATAAACTTAGTAAACATAATAACTTGTTGCTCCCCCATCAGAATAAATTCCTTAAAAGCCACATGTACAATATTACCAAAACATTTCTTAGCGATATCAAATCCGCCTCAAAACTGATATGGGTCTGTATATCTTCAACCTATTATGGTTGGAAAATTGTATTTTTTTTAGTTTGAAAATTTATTTTCATTGCTAAAAAAAACAAAAAATAAAAACAAATCCTCATCATATTGCAAAATAATTTTTTTTGTTGCCCTGGATGTCGCTGCGGATTTCTATAATTGAACGTACCTACACAATCTACGAATATATTTATGAAAGTACTTAATTGACTCTAGATTTTATGATATTAATGTATTCATAATAATAAAAGTAATAAACAATTTACGTCGGCTCCCCGTAACACTGGTTATTAAAGCATTTGGTTTCTGGTTAAAATTCGTTTTGTGCGCAATTTTATGTAGTACTAGTATATTACGAAAATCTTCCTATCTATGGCCCATCTATGCTTCAAAAGTAGATCGTATGCCCTCAAAATCTACGGTGTTACCAAACTGATAGTATTCAATCGAATTTACTAGTGGAAGTGAATATGAAAGTGAGACAACATAACCGCAGTTGTTTTCTCAAAATGAGATCCGTGCTTTAATACGAGACTTAAATTTATCAAAACAAGCATCAGAACTTCTTGCTTCAAGAAAAGAAATTATTAGAACCAAATGTAACAATTACAGCATACAGAACAATTGAAAGTGTAATTTTACGTTTTTTAAGTGAAAATAAAGAATTTGTCTCCTCCTCCCCTTCTTTTTTTCCGGCCTATTGCTTAGTTACTTCTAGATATGGGTTTAAAACAATAAAAATCTAATATTTGGCGACTCTTCATTGATAGCTACAAAACGAATTTAAAGGACGTTCTATTACGCATTGGAAATCAGTTTGCATCAATCCCAATTGCCTATTCAACAAAACTCAAAAAAGAATATCAGACTATTTGATTGGTTCTACAAAAAATTAATAACTACGAATGTGTTAACTCGAAAATGGTCTGAGCTGAACTTTTTACTTGGTCAGCAAAGTGGATACACGAAATACAACTGTTTTATTTGCATATGGGACAGTAGAGCAAAGCAAATTCACTGGGAACAGGATGTGTGGCCTTTTAGAGAATCCTTAATTGTTGGTAAAGCTAATGCAGTAAATGTGCTTTCGTTAAGTAAAAAAAAAATCATACTTCCCCCACTACATATCAAATTAGATATGATGAAACAGTTCGTCAAAGCGCTGGACAAGAACGGAGAACGCTTTAAGTACATTTGACAAACATTTACTAAGTTAAGTATGGAAAAGTTGAAAGATGGCCCTCAAATTCGGACATTAATGAAAGGCACAAACTTCATGAAAGTTATGACTAATTCTAAAAGTGAAGCGTGGATGGGTTTTGGGTTGGTTGTAGAATTTTTTTTAGGTAATTACTCGTATAAAGTACCAAACTACAGAGAAATTGGGCAAAATATGTTGGTTTCAAGATTTTAGGAGCAAATATGATCATAAAGCTACACTTTCTTCATAGTCACTTGGATCGATTTCCTGATAACCTGGTAAATTACAGTGAGGAGCAGGGAGAACGCTTCTACCAGGACCTTAAAATAATGGAAGAAAGGTATTAGGGTAGGTGGGATCGTCATTTGATGACTACTGCTGGTCAGAAAGATTGTCCGAAGAAAAAAATACAAAAGAAAATCTTATAAAAGGTGTTTCTCTGAAGTAAAACATTATTTTTGCTATTTTTCCTAATTCATAGTTTCATAAATTGTTGGTGTAAATTTACTCAAAATTATTATTATATCAATTGCAGCAAAACCACTATTGACCAGTGTTATTTTTTCAAATTATGAAAAGCTTTAATTTTAAAATACCTTAACATCAATAAAGAGCTAAAGATACTTTAGAATCTCCCGTACACGTTACCGTTTGCAGTACCTCTGTACAGTTAATTATTCAATATCAATTGTCAAACTTAAATTTCCTTATAATCATGTATTGGGTTTTTGTCGTATTTTTACCCTAATAGTCTAATAGCATCCAATAGTCAAATGATAATAAAAAAAATGTTCAGATGAAAAATATACTATGCTATATTATATATCTAGTATAAGATATTTAAATGTAATATGTTCAGTATGTTACAAATGTTATACTTGAAGATATGCTATTGTTCCGCCACATAATTGGATCTAGAATCTTTCCGATTATTTATTCAAATTTATATTATAATCAGTCGTTTAACACCTATTTGCCTTCATTTTGACTTCCGTTAGAAGTACCAGAAGTAAAAAAAAAATGGTTCGGGTTTTTTTTTAATTTCTCATAAACTACAAGACATTTTTGCATCCGGTATTCTGTTTTTAACTAAAAACTAATAAGAGAATTGAATATTTGAAAAGAAATTAGTACTTAATTACATACAATTTTGAAAAAAAAATAGTTCAATATTTTTTTTTTTTCATTTTTTTTTTTTCAAAATTTTGAGTTTGAAAATTAATTTCTCAAAAACTATTCCTTAAAACAGCTTCGTTTAAGAACAAGATGAAAGAAGAGGTTTCTGGCTTTACAAAAAGTATATCGCGGCCTTGTGGATGTAACTATCCTATACACACATTTCGTGAATTATATACATAATATTGCACTATAAAATGACCTGTATGATGTTCCTTTTCGCAAGTTTTCTTACTTTTGTGGAGCAATAAAGTTAAACTGTATTTCGCTACTAGTTTCGGTCTTTTGTTTTATAAACCGAATCGTAAGGTTAAATTCATCCGGGCTTATTTTCAATATTGGTGCCGAAACCCGGGAACGAAAGAGGTGTAGGGACTTCGAAATATAATAAGAAAATTCACGAAAAAGTCGAAAAAATATGGAAATCACCGCCCGAGCTGCGTACAGGGGCCAAGTCACTAAAATCATCAAGTCTGCCAGCGAATATCTCAGCAAAAATGATTCACGGCTTACCAACGAGGAGATGCTGGACGACATCGAGGAAGAACTTGTTGCTTTCATACAACGGTTGACAGCAGCTCATGAAAGCCTCGTAACCATCAATCAGGAGGTAAAAGCTAAAGGTCTTATCAAAGCGGAGGACTATGAAAAGGACATTGAAAAGACTGCGTAGTACGAAGACTCGGCTATAGAGACACTTGCGCGGCTAAATTCACGCCTAAGAATACTTCGGTTCAAGCATAATCCACCAACCCTCAGGCCAAATGATTCTGTCCATAACACATCTTCGACGTCCGTTGCGGTAAACAACTCGTTTAATTGTTCTGTGAAACTTTCTAAATTGTCCCTGAAGAGATTCGATGGTAACTACCAAGAATGGCTGCCGTTTTGGGAGCAATTTCGGACGGCGGTTCAGGAGAACACCAGTTTATCGGCGACGGATAAATTCAGTTACCTTGAATCTGTGTTGGTGGGAAAAGCAAAAAAGGTAATTGCCGGTTTCACTGCATCTAAAATGTGTTACGACGCTGCCGTTTTACTTTTGAAAGAGCAATTTGGGGATACCGAACAGCATATGCAGCAGCTAATTTCTCTTCGACCTGTTAGTTCAAGAAAGAAATTCTGTTTCAACATGTTGTCGTACTCTTACAGCTTTGCAAATACCATCTCAGCAATATTGTGTTATGTTAAAGCCCATACTACTACGCTGCCTCCCATTGGAACTCCGTATTGATTATTATCGTACAACAGAAAGAAATGCCAATAGTGAAGAAATTAATACCACGAACGTGTCGCAGGTAGAAAGGGACAACGATGGTGATACCTCATGCAGTAGCTCTGCCCTTTCAAAAATAGGAGACCATCAGGCGAAAGGCATAATGACATTTCTCAAGCGCGAAGTCGAATCGTTGGAGAGAAGTCGTGCTATCTCGGTCACATCCAATGTGAAAATGAGTAATGAAACCACGACAGCGACAAGTTTGGTATCATTGGGCGAAAAAGACAACAAATGTTTCTTTTGTGAATCGGACCAGCATGAAACGAGAGACTGTGAAAGCAACATTTCATTAGCCGCTAAAAGAGAAAAGTTGCGCAAAAGCGGTCGATGTTTTCGGTGCGCAAAACGTGGGCATTCTGCCAAGAAATGTCGAAATGGAAAATGGCTTTCTTGCAAAAAGTGCAAAGGTAAGCATTTAACATCGATGTGTGATCCAACATTTTCGAAAAAGCCATCAGAAACGATACCACCCAATAAATACCACCCAATAATAACAATGGGCAGTATCTGCACAGATATTTTTGTTAAATTGTTCCTCAATATTTTTTGCAATTTTCGATGCCGTTATTTATGGATTTTTTGTTAACAAATCCGATCAGACTGCGCTTTTCTCTTGCGGATAATTTAGAAAGGCGACCAGAACGCGGCTTTGAAACATAACTTCCCGTTGATTTGAACGTATAAACCACCCTTTGTATAGATGAATGTGTTCTATTTAGTGTTCTGCCGATTTATCTTAAACTTTTTCTCTCTTTCCACAACTTAATAATTATTTCCCGTTCACTTGAACAAATTTCTTTTCTCTGCCCAACCATTTCAAAAAAATGCACACCTCAACTACCTAACAGAATAAATGAAAGATAACTTAGGTCAAAAAGATACTCCTGATCATTACGGAAAACCATTAGCTGATCTTTGCATACAAATATTCAAAAGATAAGGTAAATTCCGACGCCAAAGACAACTGTACGCAGACTTTTTCTGCGTAATTTTCTGTTCCTTTTCTCTTTTTGTGTGTTTTTTGCATGTACCGTTATAATTTTTTCAGATAAAATTGAAGTTCGGAGAACCTTTAGATTGAAATCATAAATCTGGCATACAATGTTCTTACGTTAATAGTGTGTGCATCGATTTTTTTCATAAAATAAACTCCTATTCTATACTGTACGCAGACTTTTTCTACTAAGTGTACATACATGAACTTATTATGTATACATTATCCTACATTGTCTAACTCCTATACACTACATTCGCTTATTCCTATACACACATTTCTTGAATTATATATGTACATAATATTGCACTATAAAATGACCTGTATGATGTTCCTTTTCGCAAGTTTTCTTACTTTTGTGGAGCAATAAAGTTAAACTGTATTTCGCTACTAGTCTCCGCTACTAGTTTTTTTTTTATTCAAAAATGCACACCCTGTTGTTGAACTAATATCTCATATTTTAACCAGTGGCGGACTTACACATTTTCCATCTGTAGGCCAGCTATTCATATTTTGCCGCCCCTACCGACCTCTACAATTCGATACCTAGGTAATCATATAAATAACAATTATTTGTCGAATAGCATAAGAATTCGACAAATTCCTACCGGGTATCCTACGACACCACACGGCTTGTTTTATGTTCTGTAAGCCATAAAAAAAACGGTTGGCCCCAAATTTGCCGCCCCAAAAATCTGCCGTCCTAGACTACTCAGCCTACTCAGCCCTAAATCCGTCACTGATGTGGCGGATATAAAATTAAAACTTTTTCATCCTAAAATTTACATACATACATACATATGTAAATGTCACATATTTTCTAAAAATGTGTTGTAGGAATATCGTGTGTTCAATACATGTGTAAGAATATTGCATACACCATACTCGTAGGCTTTAATTTGCGTAAATATCTATATCTAAATATATCATATATATTTTTTTATGGACTTTTTTTATGCATGTTCGTTATGTATGAAATTTCCAATTATGATATCACATTTCAATCATACCATCCTAAATGTCTATCAAAACCAAATATAAATGTTAAACGCCACCTATTGGCAGTTAGATACACTATTCGATAAGCTTTCAGGTGAACAATATTAGTTTATTGTTACATGCTATACCACATGGTATGTATAAATATCGCATGTATTATGTTTTCGGAAATACATATAGTAAACTTTAAAAAATAAAGAAGAAATTGTAAAAGTAGCTTTGGAAATAGAAAACATACACATACTACGTCAATATGCGCATAATATATTTGGACCCAAGCCTATAAATATACTCATTTTTTTATGGAGTTCCACTCGACTGAATTTTATTGTTTGACAACTTACATATATCTCATTTCTGCTTGTGTTCTGCCTCTCTGAGTGGCTAAAACTCCCTACTAACATATGTACATACATATGTATGTCGATGCATTGATAACTTAACGAAGTTCATAAGTTTAGATATTTGCATGTTATTACACAAATAGGTGCTCATATATTTGATATGTTAGTTTTGACGTAAACCGTAAGGCAAAATGTGGTATTGGTATCTAATTTTAATAATCTATTCATTACAACCCATATATTACATATGGAATTAGCTTTAGCATTACAAATTTTCGATCCTCGACGACTGATACTAAAGGCCCAACTATAATAGACAGGAGCAAGCAGGAGCAAGCAGAGGGGAATGTCTTCTTACATGCAAAGCCTATGACATCCCCATAATGGACAGATGTGACGTTTCGTTAAATGTTCGTTAACTGATGCGAGCAGAAGGAAGGTCTTCTTGAAAGAAGACATGACGGATGGAATTTTTGACAAGTGACATTTGAGGTTGGGAAAGAGTAAAAAGATAAAAGAAAATATGGGATACGAGTTTATTAACAAGTTAATTTCACTTGTGCAGGAAAATAAGTGCCTCTATGATAAAGCAGATGGCTTTTATTTCAACAAAAAGGAAAAAGCCAAGTTGTGGGAAAACAATTTGACAGTTCCTTTCCTTCTGCTTGCTCCTGTTGCTCCTGTCTATTATGGGTATCGTGACGGTTCGTTGAAACAGAGGGGAGAATTTCGTTCGGTTCTGACATAAGCTTCTGCTTGCTCCTGTCTATTATGGTTAGCCCTTAACTCTTAAATCTATAAATATAAACAGACTGTATAATTTCTTTTCCTAAGAGCCTACCTCTGAAAAGTTCTGTTAGGGTGAAGTCAAATAACTTTAAAACATGCCTATAAAGCAATTCGAAACAGATATGTATGTACATCTACATATATCTACATAATTTATTAGGTGTATTTGGAATTGTTCAACTTTAGTGTCTTGCGTTGTTCCGCAACTCCATATTTTATTTGGAAGGGGGCAGCACCTGCTTTGAACTTTAACTTTGTTTTTGTTATACACGTAATCGAAAATGATTTAAACCGAAGCACTGAAATTGAAAAATTCTGACATCAATGATTTTAGATTACTTTTCATTTATTCCAGTGTTTATAAATGTAATTATAAACTTTACAAGCAGTTATGTAGGTACATATGCATATTGGAAAATCATACAAACTGTTAAAATAATTCAAAAGGATTTTTTGAAACATTAGTCTTCATCACTTGATAAAAGTAGCATTGTAACCAAATGTCGCTGCTTCAGCAGCAGCAGCACGAGATGTAGTTGGTTTAAAAAAAACTAGTTACAGTTGTCTGTATGGCCTCCAGCTTCTTTGTTTTATAAAGGTTTTTGTATTTTGAAATGCTATTAGAAATGGAGAATGCAATTGGTTCACTTATTTCTTTGTCTAGGTCATATGTATTATCTGCTGAGTCAGCAGCCATTCTGTTTTCTTATGTTGTACAACTTATTTTACACAATATCATAATTTTTGGAGGAAAATCAAATTCACTTTTAATATTATAAATATTTTCTCAATTCATTTCCAACACATCTGGGCGTTTTATTCAATTTCTGGTTCTGGCAGTGACTTAAATCTAGAACATATTTTAAACAATTATGGACAAGTCAAAAAATGTCTGGTTTGGTTTTCTTTTGGAAAGTATAAAGCAAGCCAGCTACTCGAGCTACCAGTTAAACAAGGGTTTTTTGTCACACAGAGCCCAACGTAGTAGAAATTTATTTTTCATTTCCCCACATATTGGTGAAATATATTTTTAGGTATTAACAAAGCTCTTGGTTACGAACGGAAAAAATATATTCTACAAATGCAAATGCAAAAAATGAATAGGTAGGTACTGAGTTTTTCAACAAGGATATAACAATTGTATGTAGTTTAATGAAACCCAGAATTTTTGACATGATGGGCTGTAATATATTGCGGATATAGTACAAGTACACAGGTTAAATTTAAAGATGGAATTCAATTTCGTTCATATAATCACCGCAAGCATGTTCGAAGCGGTCGCTTCTTTGAAATCTAACGTCGTTGGCTTATTGACCGAAACATTTCCCGAAATTAGAACTAACCTTCATTCAATAGATCAATTGCTTCGCAAAGTTGGTTGCACACATTGATTTCAAGTGCACTCGAATACAATTGACTGTAACATGGCGATTATTTGTATCCAACCAGACGATATCTTTTCGTGAATATTTTTGGGCTCAATCAACATGACGAAGGATTCGTGACTGCGCTTAAAACAAGCATTTTGAATAGGTACATTCACCGCCATTTTCTAGCGATTTTCAACACGGACTTTCAACAAGTCATTCCAGTGAATATGACCACATACTCGTATATTGATGACATCATCATTCCAACAAAATAGTTGGAAGAAAATTTAAGATTTAATTAAGATTTAAGAAAATTAAGTAGTGTCGCCGCTGACGCGCATTGAGCGAGTTCGGATTCGGATAACACCAACGCCATCGAATGTTAATTTCGCGGCTGCTCTAATCGGATGAGGGGGGGGGGGGGGGGGGGGGTACTGGCAAAATCCCCCGCATTACACTTGCCTTAAAAAAGCTTCTCGGCTCTCGTCATTCGGAATCGGCATTAAATTGTAGGTCCCTTCCACTTGTGTGGAAAAACAAATCGCACAGAACATACATACATAAGTGAATGAGAGAAATTTGGCTCTGACTCGTCATGAGCTGTAACGCCATCTACGCCATCTAACAAGAAGAAGAAGAAAAGTAATGATACCAAGTTTCATTATTCAATACATCAAAGACAGAGTGGTATTGTAGCAGTAAACACCTTGATGTTTTGACGATCATTAAGTCACTCATAAAAGTGCTATCTTACTTGTTAGGAATTAAATTTCAAATCTTCACCGACTTCCAGACCGTTTTACTCACCATATGCGGAAACGAACAGAACAACCGATTCATTAGATGGACACGGTTTATAAAGGAATTCAAATGTTTTTAACTATCCTTAATTACATAACGTCAAGTGCGAAATTATTTACAGTAGTTGTCAAGTGTAAGGGAAGGGCGAACTCTGATAATTAAGTCTATTCATGAAAGAGTTTGACGACTATTTTGTGCGATTTGATAGTGAGCACAACTTTGTGGACGAAAAGTATCTACTTGTGGTACTAAAATACATTCCAAAATTCATTAACAAGTATTGCGCAGAGTATCGCTCTAGTGCAGTCAGGGTCAGAAATAGTTGAAAAAAGAGCTACTACATATATTCCTACGTTCGCGAAAAGGGTTAATCGGGGTTACGAACTGTATTCCTTGCATCGTTGTGATGCAATATTGTGATGTTATTGTGAAGAAAATATTGATTTGTTTCATGGCTCTGTATCGTTGCGACAATTCTTGTATAAATCGGTCTATGCATTGACTGACGTCTTTCTTACTGAATCAATAATCCAGCATCCTAAGCTGATTCTACCGGCATCATTTTTTTACCTTCCTTCTTCCTCGTCTCTCGATGTTAATGTCTATATCATTGCATTTTTTAGTGCCTAAAACAGCATTGTCAAAGATCGTGGTTCGTTCTGTTAGTAAATACTCATTCAGGGACTGTAGATATTGTTGAACTAAATTAACTTCCACCAGTATAGAAAGCCAAAATTGTATAATAAATAATTCCAAAAAAGTAAAATGACATACGGCTGACAGGAGCAAGCTTGCAGGCAGATGCTAAGTTTTTCTTAACAAATATTTTCTCAGCTTAAGTTTAAAATTATTTTAATTGTAATAATTTTTTGTTTTCCATAAGACCGAAATGTATAATTTAATGTTCGTTTTACTTTAGAGTGTGCGTATAGGGCCATTAAGGTAGTTAAAAGTTATTTAAGCTAGTTTAATCATTTGTCTAGCATGTAAGATAGTTGTAAGAAATTAATATTAAAAATTAATTAAAAAAAAAAAAAAAAAAAAAAAAAAAACCAGCTTGGTCCTGATTTTGTATCTAGATTAGCTTTTGTTGTATTTTGAAAATGTTCCAAACAACTCACAATTATCTCTATGTCTTCTTTTACGGCTTTTGCTGACTCGTAATGAGCACTCCAACGAGTATAAACAGACGTCTTATATTTTTTTCCCAGTTTTCTCTTTTAGCAATTGACTGTCATTTCTGTGTAGATGACGAATAGAACGAATATAATTTCTCTACTGTTCCAAAACTCGATAAAGATTCAAGGAAAGATTAGAAAAGGGTCTGAAAATTGCCTTTGGATTTATTTCTTCTCGGATTTTTCAGTGCACCCCTCCATGGAAACCTGACATTGTCGTGGCATTGCCATAACTTTTAGCCCTGCACAACGCCATATCCAGTCCATCTTTCTCCAGCTGTTGTTGAATGTCATTTGACAAATCCTCAGCAGTTTTTCCAGACATAAAAAAAAACCCAAGAGAGATTCTCGTACTTTCACAATATCTATATGAACGAATCTTATGATTTGACTCGATTGATCTGTTTTGCTTTCGTCAGGAGTGGTATTAAATAAGATTCCGTAATACTCAGACTTTTTAATATTTGCAATAATTGTTCACCTCACATGTTCAGCCAAACATACATAAAATAAATTCATTTTTTATTCCTTTTGACAAATAAAATGGTACTCTTTTTGGCCCTCTTCAAGTTTTAAGCAATGCTCTTTCAACACTGGATAATATTTCGCTAACAGTTGTACCGATTCTAGAAAATTTCCCCTGTTTTCCGAAAAAATATCTTCACGGTGGCCACGGAAAGCAAGATTTTGTTTTGCTAAAAATAGTGTTACATCTAAAAGACGATGTAAAATGTTTCTCCATTTCTTAGTTAATAATCTTCAAGTTATCGATATCAATGGTTTTATTAAGTTTCAAGCCCATAGTCAACGTTTTCCATTTTTCTAAGTTTGATAGATGTTCATGCGAGTATTCATGATGTAATATCCTTCGAATTAATTTCCACCACTGACAAAAACCAAAGACAAATTTATTAGTATAATTGTAACCATCAGATGCAAATAATCATACGATTTCTTTGTTAATGGTGAATATAGCATCCACTTACTTCAATATTTAGTATTTTTTAACTGTAAGTAAGACCATGAGAAAGTTAACGATGTGTTTTCATCTGGTCTTTCAGTAGATTCAAAAGGTCCATCCATGTTTTGAAATATTTCACTAACCTTTTTGATAATCGAAATTCTGGTATTGGCCAGTGTGCAGCATCATTGTGAACTTGGGTCGAAGTTTTCGTTAATATCACACTTTTCATCTATGTTTGTTGTTTTAACATCAATGTTTGATCATATTTGATCCCGATTCAACAGTTTAATAAATTTTTTCAGTAAAGCCACTTTCCTTTTCTTTAAAATCTTAAAGGTATCTGGATAAGGATCCAGCAAGTGTATTAACCGCTTCAGTATTTGCTTTTTTAGCTTCCTTTTCTAAAAGCCAGATGGGTGATTTCTTTTTACTAAAAATAATATGGAAGAGAATGAGAAACTTTTGTAAAAGACAGCAGAGTAAAAAATTGTTACTGACAAAAAAAAACAATATCTTAGGAGTTGGTTAAAAGAACATATTTTTAAATTTCTTTCTTTATTTATACTCTCATGACAAAATTTATTGACTACACTAATGATGAAATATGTCAAATTAGGCTTACAAGATTTGTCGCAAACAAACATACATACAAACATTGCAGGTTAAATAATAGCTTCTAAAAAGTGCACTACCAATAAGGACCAGTCGTGAAATGCAAGAACTGAAGGAATGTACACATTAGATAGAAACTATTGGTGTTACATTTTAAGCTATATTTTATTAAGAGATTTGCGTAACTCCTTGATTTTCGCCACTTCTTGTGTTTATTCATATGTTTTTTATTTGCTTATCCTTCTTTTGGTTTGTCATACCTACCGTCATTTTGCAATTAGTTTTCTTGAAGCTGGATAAATTTGTCTGTCAACACACACACATATACTTAAGTGAAATTTGTCCGAAGTGGATAAAGGGTAAGTCAGTAAATGTACTTTGTGAATAATATAATTTTCACAAGTCAACAATAAGTCTTAGACAATTTGAGGCTAGAGCTGAATCTAGACCAGGAAAACGCATTATGCCTAAGGCATCTGAATAATCACAATTGCATAACAAAATAAGGGAAAAATCAGAATTTAACCCATCAACTGTTGGATTTAAAAAAACAACATGGTATTCGCATGTTAAAAATTTGTGGTGAAAAGTTATCCAACAATTATGGGAACTTGTCGAACCAATCATAATAAAATTTCGACAAAAAATTAAGAAGCTTATTTTGACTGTAAGTCAAATTTATAATGCGGACTAACCTGGATTGTTTGATTGTTATTTTGATCAATACAACATGAAGGCGTTTGGAGGCCTGGGGCCGGCCGCCCCTTCTGCCCCCATTAGACCGCCACTGAAATGGATATTTCTTTATCGCGTCCTGTTATATTTTACAATATGATTGCCACATAATTTACACACAGTGACTCGACAGCTATATATCTTCCAACTGAAATATTAACTTTTGGAGTTATGAAATAAGGTTAATTTAAACAACGACAAAACCTTCAATACAAAAAAATGTTTTTTACAATTTTTTTTATGCAGAAAGCTCCATCTCTTAGTTGTCGAATGGTATAAAAAAAATGATGCTAGCCGATATACCCTTTTTTCTCTTTTTAGTTTTTATTTATTGTTCTCATTTTATTATTCAGTAAACAAAAATGTTTAAAACTAACTTAACTTATTTATATTCAGGCGTCTCACTCGCTCTTTGTGAACACTCTAAATCTAATTATATATGTATCTTAATTAATAAGGCCTTTCAGCTTTTCTAGGAAACCCAGATTTATATTTTCTTGTAATAAAGCCCAACCCACCCTAAGCTGCTTATTTTTTTTCGTAAATTTAATAAGGTTGACTCGATCCAACTGTTCACTCTCTCTCCTGATTGCGTCTTTCAGCGGCTGGTCCTCGCCATCCCGTACTGCACGCCTGAGACTCCGTTAAGGTATTTTTTTTTTAATACGGGTCCTATTGTTAACATGAGTCGCTGTCACCAATGTAGATCTATTGTGCGTTCCAGCCGATTAGGCGGGGGGTTCCTCTACTTTAATAATAAAGTTGAGGGTGTCTCTCGCAAAAGCTAAGATGATCCCCTCAGGAGTCATAATTTCTCTGAGGCGAATTTGATTCCTAAGGCACACTCACATAGTATGTGCTCTGCACTTTCGCCCTCAAGACAGAGTCGACAGACGAGAGGTTAATTTTGGTGAGATAATATTTCAGACTACAGTGTCCCGAAAGGTAGCTAAACAATCTTCTAATATCGACTCTTTTATATTTAAGGATGTTAATAGAGTGTTTGCTCAAGGATCGTATAAATCTTTCTGATTGTCCTTCATGAGTCCTTGAACGCTGTTCCAAAAGTGCGGATGTTGCGATTTTTCCCAGTTGTTCTCTAAGAGAAAATTAATCTTAGACTTGGGGATTCCACGCCTATGTACCTTTCGCTTGAACCTTTCCTACCGAATCGTCGGCGATTTCTATGCCCTTTATGCCTTTGTGCCCTGCCTAAAAAAGAGTTTGACCTTGTTTCCAGCAGGGCATCGTGGCATTCCTTAACCAAATTTTGAGTTTGAGTACTGCTTGACTGTCTGAGAGTATATTAATGGTTATACCGTACGTCCGGTTGCTGTGTAGGTCAGCTTGGAAGATACTAGGACTTGTTCCCACAGCCTTTGATATTTTCCGATTTGGTCCAAAGATGCTAGCGTCAACACCGGGATGCATCGTGGAGCCATCTGTGTACCACTTGAGGCCTTTGACATTTAGCAAGGGATCCCCGCTTTCCCAAACTATGCGGTTTGGGATCGGTATCTCAAATCTTTTGTCAAAAGTGAACTGTGTGGTAATCATATCCAGCTCAGGAAGGTGTTGTAGGATGGACATGTGACCCAACAGGCCCAGAGTGCCGTAGTTTCCTTTGTGAGTTTGTTTTTGATGTTGGAGTTCCAGTTAAGTTTACGATGAATGTCAATACCTAGATACTTGACTTCTTCTGAAAATCCGACTTTAAATAGACGGAGCATGGTA
The DNA here is from genome assembly GCA_958301585.1 of Merodon equestris. Lineage (NCBI taxonomy): Eukaryota > Metazoa > Arthropoda > Insecta > Diptera > Syrphidae > Merodon > Merodon equestris. The sequence goes on from OY284413.1 coordinate 123,747,140, forward strand.
TTTTCCTTCTTTTTGTAAATATTATTTAGGTTTATCGATAGACCCTCCCTGCTACACCAGTCAAAGATAGATTAAGGCGCAAATTGTATGCGTTCACAGGTAGAAATTTCGCCCTTCTTCTTTTCCTTTTTTCTCCGGCGTTGTTATGGTCAGAAGTGTAGGGCCATAACCTTCCCACTTAACTGCATTCCTACTGGTCCGCTTGTGAGGTCCGCCGTAACAATATATACAAGGTTATTGGCGTATTTGATGACTTCATAACCGAGGCGGATTAACTTGTAGAGTAGGTTGTCGATGATTATCGACTAGAGAAACAATGAACGGACTCCACCTGGTAGACACCCTTTAGCTGCCGATACTAACCCTAGGATAAGTGGGGTGGTCTGCATCTCTCTGCGATAGTGCAGTGGTGATTGAGTTGTAGCCAGTATTATCAATGTACCTTAAGCAAAGTCTCCAGGGTTTCCCTGCGATTGACACTGAAACTGCCGTCTGATTTGCGAAGCAGCCCAAGCACGTTTGTATGCTTTTGGGATAGGGCTTTATAGCGAATCTACGCTTTGTTATATAGATATATATCCTCCAAGACATTCTCTTGAATTTCTTCAATTCGAGGTTGTATTTTGTTAGAGCAGATCTGTAATCAGTCCAACTTCTCGTTAGTTTAGCTCTCTTGAGCAGAGATCTCACCCGTTTTCTCAAAGTTTCGAACTGTGATTCCACGAATGTATACACCGCTTATATGTAGGTATATATCTTGGGTGCACAGCTGTGTTTGAAAGATATGCTTCGTTTAGTTGCTAAGCCGCTTCTACAATGTAATCTGTCAATGTGATAGATTTGAGAAGCATGTCATCTTTGGCTGGAAATTGAGTCTGAAAGAGAGCCCAGTTAGTTTTTTTGGGCTGATATCTACGGTCAGCTTCTTCACGAATACATGGGAGTCAAGCTATATATTACGGTAAATGTGAAACGGGAGATGAGGAAACTACCCTTCTTGCTGGTGGTGACACCCAATAGCAACTTGACAGCCAGTTTGTAGAGTCTGAGAAAACCAGATGGCACAAGTTAATTGCTAAGCAACACCATCTTTGTCGTATCCAATTGACTTGGTGTGTATTTTGTGTCTCTTATTTTCTTTGGTTATATAGCTTTTTTCCCAATTGTTAGATCTTTCATTTGTTTATGCATTTGTGATAGGTAGTGTTTTCCCAATTGTTACTACAAAGTATAAAGTCAAAGAAAATCAACAAATATTGGTCTTACAAAGACAAGTGAAAAAAATAATAAAAAAGTATAATCTAATCTTTTGTGAGCGCAATATTTTGTTGAATAAACTTGTTGCCCACGAATTTTGTTCTAATGTTATACCGAGTCTGCAACTGACTTTTGTGGGGCTTGACATCCGTCGTCAAAGAATTTATTATTATTGATTTATGACGCGTTTGCAAACTTGTGTTTACGGAGTTTAAAATAAAAATAAAATAAGGTGTGCAAGATTAAACAATTTGTTAGAAATTATAATAAGTTGATAATTTACATATGGTATAAATTAATTTCGTGGATCTATTACAATGCATATACCTAAATGTGTTTATACTTGCACCGTCGATACTTATGGCATTGTCAGCAGCAAATACATTGCATTGGCGATTGCATAGCTGAGGTGGACTGCACTGAGTCACCGGAATTCGTTGCCGTTAATATTTGCTGAGCGAGTGCGTTAACTTATACATATGAGTACAAATAATCCAGATGGGCAATACAAAGTATGAACATACAAAGAAAATATGAGCAATTGTATCCCATATCTAAACGTTCCATAAACGAATTTTCTAATCAGATAAACTAACCTGATCTAAAATAATATTCTCTGGTATATTATAGATACTAAAAAGAAACGTATTGTTATACATATAATGATTTGAACGTGACCTAAGCCTTTTGTCAAGACTGTGTTTGGCATATACTACCAAATCTCAAAGCATGGCTTTGACGAATTCGTTACGCCCTCTTTTTCTTCGTCTTTTATATGAAGCTAAGAGGCTAAGCTCGGTCTCTTGTTCTCTTTAATCAGATGTCCACAACCGAAGATAGAATCCGAGAACAACATCAAAGTTTTAAGTGAATAACTTAAATGTACAATATTTTTCGGATGTAAAATAAAAGAAATAACTTATAGGCACAGTCGATAAAAACAAACATTAATAAAATAATCTGTAATATTTGGATTTTTTTCAAAAACAAAATACCTGTAAAAAAACAAATAAAAAAAGTACTAAAATCAACTCAATAATAGTTTCTCAAATAGTACAGTAGAAAATACGTACCAAACACTCTGTGTTGGTAGGCGACAAAGTGTAGTTAACGGTATTGCAAATATTGTGAAATAAGAGCAGATGTGATGTGTGGAGAGAAAAACAAAGAAATATGAGAAAAAATGTAAACGTATGAATCACACCTACATATGTATTTCACTGGCCACAGCTGTAGTGTTACAAATAAATAAAAGTATCAGATTTCTATATAATGAATTAAGAAAACCAACCTTTGTTGACTTGGAATACCCAGTTTCCAATTGTTTTGATGGCTTGATTGCCAAGAATATTCTTATAATTAATTACAAAATTCGATTTCTTATGACAATGTAAGTATCCTATAATAATATTCAGGATATGTATATAAAAATTGAGACTTAAAATTATGTTTGTTTGTCGCCGATTAACGCCTTAATGCATTTACCGATTTAAACCAAAATTTCACACGTCTTTGGTATTGGTCTATATATTTCTGTGGAGTTTGGTTCAAATCGGAAAACATACATATGTGTGTGTTATGCGTGTGTGAAAAAACACATGAATTTCAGTACATTCTGAGTTTTTTCCACATATCTATTAATGTTGCGTATACAGGAATATCTCGACTTACGTCGCTAATTCGTTCCGGGGAAAATCGCGTAAGTCGAAAACGACTTAAGTCGAAGCAATAAAAAAAGTTTGAGGAGTGGGTGCATATGTACATTTTACGAATACATATGTATATACTTACATATGTGTTTATTTATGATAAATTAATGAAGGGGTAGTAATAAAAACAAAACTAAATATGGAATTCAACATTAAAAAAATTAAGGATTGATTTATAATATGTTGCCATCTTCGTCGCTTGACAGTAGAATTTGTAGTTCAGCTTCAATTTCTTGTTCCGGGTCTGCATTTTTTGTAGACGGCTTAAAAAATTGTATCAGTTTGGTTTGAGAAGCTTCCAACTTATTTTTTTTGTACAGATCCTTGTAGCATGCTATATTTTCCGAAATCAAAAATGAGACCTTCTCACTTCTCTCTCGATCTGGATCATTTTTCAACCCCCTTTCCATGCAATTTAAAAATTCTGCCAAATGTTTTGTTGTAAAAATTTCTTTAACAGCATTGTCAGGAGTCGTATGCATCTCTTCTGAATCTTCTAAAACTCTAATTAGTTCATGAGTGCAAAGTGGTTCTTCTTCAACGTGAATTAAATCTGTAATGTCGTGTTCGTTAAGGTCAGAAAATCCTATTTCCTTCGCCAGACAAAGTATTTCTGATAGGGTTTGCTCATCATCATTTTGCGGAATATCGACATTAACATTAGGTGGAGATTGAATACATTCAGGCCAAATTTTTCGGCTGTGGGAGTGGCTTTCGGAGTGAGGATGGCCGGGAGCATTGTCTAGAAGAACCCTTTCCGATAGATTATTTTTAGAGCAGTATTCTTTAGCCGATGGACAAAATTCTGTCTTGAACTAGTCAGTAAAAATTGTTGAAGTTACCCAGGCTTTTTTATTTGATCTCCAAATTACTGGCAAGCTTTTTTTTTCTACATTTTTTAAAGCCCGTGGGTTAAGAGTATTATACAGGGTGTCCCACGAGCAGTGTGCCAAAAAGCTAGAGCGTGTAGGTCTAGTCAAGACAAGAAAAAAATCGTATCGGAGGGTCTATTCCCCACCGTTTAGCCGGGAGGGGCAATTTTCTAAAAAATTGACTTAATTTGGAAAAAAAATTATTAAAAATCAACAGTTACAGCCACAATGCCGTGATATACTTTTTTGTAAAGCCAGAAACCTCTTCTTTCATCTGGTTTTTAAATGAAGCTGTTTTAAGGAACAGTTTTTGAGAAATTAATTTTCAAACTCAAAATTTTGAAAAAAAATTGGAAAAAAAAAGTTTCGAACTACTTTTTTCAAAAATTGTATGTAATTAAGTACTCATTTTTTTTCCAAAATTCAATTCCCTTATTAGTTTTTAGTTAAAAACAGAAAACCGGATGTTAAAATGTCTTGTAGTTTTTGAGAAATTAAAAAAAAACCAGAACCACTTTTTTCTAAGAAAAACCTTTTTTTGGTTTCAACCCGGCTGGACTTGTAGGCAAATTAATGTATGAAACATTGACCTCTTTTTTATTATTTTTTAAATTGGGAGTTTTATTATAAAAAATTTTCAATATGATCCCCATTTTTTAGAAGGCAAAGATTATATCTCCTTCTAATGTCTGCACATAAGTCCATGCTTGACAAATTTTCCTGCAAATTGACTCCAGCGACTTCAATACGTTCTCTCAGTTGTTCCAAAGATTCTATTTCCACTTCGTAAACATAATTCTTCATGAATCCCCACACATAAAAATCTAGAGGAGTTAAATCTGGTGATCTAGGTGGCCATTCCGTGGCCAACCTTCCGATCCAACGGTCACTAAAATGATCATCCAGCCAGTTTCTAACCCGTAAGCTGTAGTGTGCTGGTGCTCCATCTTGCTGGTAGATTAAATTATCTGCTATGGCCAAAGGAACGTTGTCCATCAAATCGGGCAAAAGGTCTCGTAGGAATTGCAGGTATGATTCTCCATTAATAACGGCATTCAAAAACCGGGACCCGATAACAGTTTGTCCAACAATACCAAGCCAAACATTACAGCTAAAGCGGTGTTGTGATTTATTTTGTTTTTTGTTGTGTGGATTGGTGCTACTCCAATGATGCTGCACTCCGTTCTCTCGTAGACGGTGGATTCTTGAAAACATGCTACGACTGGGACACCTCCGATTGGAATATCTTTCAGCGTAGAGTCATTCGGCTTCACGATCTCGACCATTAGCTAAACCGTAGCAGAAGTGCATGTCCGTTAATTCTTCTCGAGAGTATGAGTTTGACATCGTAATGTGTTGATGAGTTAACATCCAATTTGGAAATGGTTTTTTTTATTAAAAATGCGATACCTTTTATTTACATTTGGGTTGCAAATATTTTATTTTTCAATAAAGAAAAATTGTGGTTTTATTGTCTTAAGGACCTACCGGGTAGAACTCATCGGCTGCGGGCGGACGCAGACGAAATTGGCAGGTCAGTTTTCAGGCGTTATCAATGAAAAAAAAGGATTAATCCAGGGTTATTCCAATACTGTGTCACTTTATTGTATTCTCATAAAACTCCGATTTTTTTTAAAAATAATAAAAAAGAGGTCAATGTTTCATACAACAATTTGCCTACAAGCCCTGACGCGTTAAAACCAAAAAAAAAGGTTTTTCTTAGAAAAATGTGGTTCTGGTTTTTTTTTAATTTCTGAAAAACTACAAGACATTTTTGCATCCGGTTTTCTGTTTTTAACTAAAAGCTAATAAGGGAATTGAATTTTGGAAAAAAAATTAGTACTTAATTACATACAATTTTGGAAAAAAGTAGTTCGAAATTTTTTTTTTCCTATTTTTTTTCAAAATTTTGAGTTTGAATATTAATTTCTCAAAAACTTATCCTTAAAATAGCTTCGTTTAAAAACAAGATGAAGGAAGAGGTTTCTGGCTTTACAAAAAAGTATATTACGGCGTTGTGGATCTAACTGTTGATTTTTAATAATTTTTTTCCCAAATTAAGTCAATATTTTAGAAAATTGCCCCTCCCGGCTAAACGGGGGGGAATAGACCCCCCCCTCCTATACGATTTTTTTCTTGTCTTGACCAGACCTACATACTCTAGCTTTTTGGCACACTGCTCGTGGGACACCCTGTATATTAGCAGCGGCTTAAGTTTAAAGTCACCGCAAGCATTTCCACCCAATAGGGTCAGCCTATCTTTAGCTACCTTATAACCAGGAACTGAGTTTACGTCTCTGGAAACAAAAGTTCTTGTCGGTAATCGTTTCCAGTACAACCCTGTTTCGTCCACATTGAAAACTTGCTTAGGACTATATTGACCTTCTTCAATTAACGCTTTTAGTTTATTTGGAAATAAAAATGCGCCTTCAATATCTGCACTTGCGGATTCCCCACTTAACTTAATATTGTGTAAATGATACCTGTTTTTAAATATGTCAAACTGGCTTTAAAATTCAAATCTTTATCCGGTCCTTTAACGGAATCAAATATGTATACTTTGTGCTTTCGTCTGAATGACACTAGCTTTCACGGGAATTTTTTTTCGGTTCAAATCCTGTATCCACATAAACAAAAGCTTTTCCATTTTAATCAGATCGTTAGGTCTATTTTTAGTGATGATGGTTTCCGAAGTAGAAGCTCCTTTCTCGCAATTTACTAGCATTTACTTTTATAGTGCGCACCGTTAAGTGGGGCAATCGTAGGGAACGTGCAATGTCGACGGCCTCTTCCCCTTTATCCAAGCGGTTCAAAATCTCGACTTTGAATTTTATTGGAATAACCTTTCGTTGCTTTTTGCATGAATTTCCGGAAACGGAGCAAGATAATCTTTTCCTTTCCATGATATGTATGTATTAAAATTTTACTTCAACCTAAAGCAATAAAGCAGTCAACACCTGGTGTACTAATTAAGCATGTAACTTACCAGAATTAATTTTAAACAAGAAAATACGACAACATTTTAAAATCTCTCAATAACATTTCCTTTTGTCCTGCAATACATATACATATGTTCTTCTTCTTCTTTTCCTTTTTTCCGGCGTTGTTATGGTCAGAAGTGTAGGACCATAACCTTCCCACTTAACTGCATTCCTACTGGTCCGCTTGTGGGGTCCGCCGGTTTGACCTCAGAAAGTAGCGGCAGGCTTCCCGGTTTGGGATTACTTCATAGCTGAGGCCAATCAAATGCTGGTGTTTTCGCATTTGTTTGCACCAATTGTTTTTCGGCCTGCCTTTTTTTTTGACACGGGCATGCTCCAGATTTTTTTTTGTTTGATCTTACTCTTACAACACCGGTGATCTCCAGTCGTGTCAACCCACTGATTTGCATGTACACTTGTGGGGCAGCTTAATGGTGGTATATGTGTCCCTAGGCTCACCCTGGTGTTTTCTAAATTGCCTAGATGTGATTTTTGTTTACCTTTGTTTTAGTCGCCTTTTACGACAAGCGAGAGGTATCGCTGCAGGGATATTCTTAATCCGTCCCTGCACGGATAAATACATATATGTACATATGTTATCAGTTGAAAAACTGTCTAGCATGCTAAGAAAAAGAACATTCATGTATGTGTGTATGTACATGTCATTGAATGTCAAATTTAAAATTTGCACGGCCTACTAATGTTTTTTATCGTCGTAACTCGAAGCAAAAGTGACGTATGTCGGGGTAAGCTTCCTAAATTTTTCTGGCGTCGTAAGTCGAAATGACTTAAGTCGAGGCGTCGTAAGTCGAGGTATGCCTGTAGAGCTCAACAGGGACAACGGCATGAGCGCGATATAGGTAAATATTTGTTGTTGCATTTGCTCTTTGTGTAGCTGTATATGGTTACGCGCGCTATATTACAAATACATTCAAAGCATTGTGAAGCAAACAAGAAAAGAGAATGCAACTATATGATTCGCCACACACAGTAGTTGTCCCCTTCTTTCTTCCATGTTATGCTTTGAATGTATGCGCTACACAAGCATGATGCATATTGCTTTGTTGCCGTGTTTGTTGAGGTCATTCCCGGCATTCTTTTCTATTTGGAGCGTCATCGATGAAAGTGGATAAAAATTGGTTCATTTTTCTTTTCATATTTTGTTTTTTATCAGTTGATCACAGACCAGTGTAGTGGCAAGACGTGTTTCAGCTTCATTTATGTAAGTGAAAAGGGAAATAAAGAAAAACAATATAAGTGCTAACCATAAAGTTAGCACCAGGGTTGTAAGGTACTTCAGTATTTTTGGACTTAAGTACTTGATAAGTACAAGTACCACGTACTGGTACTTGTACTACAGTACCTGGTACTTGTACTTGAAATAGACATAAGTACGCACTTGAATTCAATAATGTATTTAAAAAATACTTAAGTACTCTCAAGTATCTCAAGTACTTTCAAGTATCTCAAGTACTTACCAGTATTCAAGTACTTTCAAAAACATAAATATATTTTATTTTAAATATTTACAAGAATAGCAAATATTACTATCATTATATTGTTTGACCAATAAAAAACAAACCAATAAAACCCATTATAGTGACTGTTCTCTCTGCTTCAAATTACATGTCATATAAAGTATACTTTTGCTCTGTTTCTCAGAAAAAGTATTTGGAATGGTACAGTCCATTATCTAAGCTAACACATAAGGTCATAATTTGCTCTCTGCTATTGATGTTGTTGTTCTTGTAATTACGGAAGTCTAGCAGACATTGCATCCGTCTGATAAGTTTTTTTTTTTCGAAGTACTTGGAAGTACTGCAGTACTGCTCAAGTACTTGGAAGTACTCTAGTACTGTTCAAGTACTTATAAGTTCTCTCAAATACTCTCAAGTACTTAGAAGTCTCTATTAAGTACTTCTTAAGTATGTTAACATAATACTTAAGTATTTTAGCAGAAAATACTGGTACTTGCCTAAAATCAAGTACCAGTATCAAGTACTGAAGTACAATTACAAGTACCTGTTAAAATACTGGTACTAGTACTTGTACTTGATTTCATACAGCCCTGGTTAGCACGGTAGTAGAGCGCCGGACTCATAATCCGAAGTTCGGGTGTTCGAATCTGTCACATCGTATTTACGCCACCCATAAGCATTCCAGTATCTGGGAACGAATTTTATGGATTCTAAGCTGTAGCATTTCGAGTTATCGAAGTTGAGGTGCATTTCCCCAAGCTAAAATGCCATACCTCAGATGAGACTCGGCGAATCCGAAATAGCATTGTCTTAGAACTTCATGTGAACACAAGTAACTTAAGTGAAAGATAGCATAAGCTGATTGCCGAAGTTTCTTTATTAGAGCATTTATTTGATAACTCCATTTGAAATTGTAATCTACAATAACTCCAAGATATTTGTATACAGATACGTTCTCGATATATTATGTTGAACACTCATATTCTTGTGAAAGATACAGATGATTTTCTGTTCTATGGATGCAATCATCACTATGTATTTTGATATTTATTTGGTATCTTGAGATATGTGGAGGGCGTTTGTGCATAACTTTTGTTTTTTTTTTTTTGAGTTAATGACGAGGCCATGGTCATGACACCAAGCAACAACAGCGTTAAAGTCCTTCTGCATGATTTTTTCGGCTGATTCAGCGTTTTTATGGCTTACTACAATAGCTGTGTCGTCAGCGTATGCGTGTCCTGTACTCTGTTTTAGAACCGATAGTAGCTCATTTACATAAATTATGAAAATCAGAGGACCTAATTTTGATCCCTGGGGAACCCCATATAAAGAGTTTTCTGGTTGGCTAAGGTTTTCTCCTATTTTCACTACGTAATTTCTGCCTGTAAGATAGTTTTCGAACCAACTTAGAAGGTGCCCTCGTACACCAATTTTTTCTAGCTGCTTCAGAATATTTCTATGATTTAACGTATCGAATGCCTTTTTCAAATCAATGAATAAAACGATAACGTTGTGATTTTTATCAAGGCTTTCATATATTCTGTTGGTGAAGTCTCCGAGAAGTCGGTTTGTACTTTTATTTTTTCAAAATCCATACTGGTTCTTCTCCAGGATTTTGTACTTTTCAACGTAATCGTATAATCTTTCAGCTACTACCTGTTCTAGCACTTTGTCTACTGCAGATAATATTGAAATTGGCCTATAGTTGAATATTTCATTTTTCTTTCCATCTTTACGAATGGGACGTACGATAGATGTTTTAAGTGTTTTCTGAACTGTTGCTTGTTGAAGACTCATATTTACCAATTTGGTTATTTATCAGCTAGCACTTTCGCATTATTCTTCAGATCTTTTGGTCTTAAACCATCAATTCCAGCTGATTTGTTGTCATGAGTTGAGTGTGCTTAGAATATTTTCTATCTCTTTTACCGTGGTATATCCCATGTATACATATAGACCTTTGTATGTTGGTTATCGGGCCGATAAAGGTTTTATGTTGACATTCATGTACCGTGCTTGAAACGTCGGACAGAAGTTCCTTTGCAAATTCATTTGCTAGATTGTTAGACCAATCCGCATTTTCGAAATCCTTAATTAGGCCATCATCTCTAATTTGCTGGGAATTTTTACCAAGAATTGCATTAACTAATAACGAAATTGCTTACATTCTCTTTCGTAGTCCTCATTTCTATGATTGTTTTTATATCGTCGGTATAATCTATCTCTTTCTTTACATGCATTTCTAAGATCCAGCCATGTTAATTTTTTCTGACCTTTTTTTCTTTTTTTACCGTCGCTGTTGTCATCAAATTGGTTAAGATATTCTTAAATTGGTCGTAGAAATCGTTCACCTCTGAGAATACACTTAATTGTTCCCAGTTATATGCTTCGATACTTTGTGCCAGTTGTTGATAGTTTATGTACTGATGTCTTTCTTTCCCGCAAATCTCCGGTCGATAAGTCTTCTTCCGAGTATCAGCAAGCTCTTCGAGAAGGTGGTCCATAGAGCCCTGTCTAAATGGGTTGAGGACAATAAAATCATCCCGGATAACCAATTCGGTTTCAGAGCGGGGCATGACACTATTCATGCCGCGTCGAAACTTGTATCGGATATCCAATGGAATAAATGCAAGAACCAATGCACGGGTGCCTGTCTGATTGACTTGGAAAAAGCCTTCGACACCGTATGGCTAGAAGGTCTTTATTACAAGCTCAGTCGGCTGGGCATAAGCAAACCACTGCTATATATGATTTTTGACATGTTAACAGAAAGAAAGTTCGTTGTGAAAATTGCCAAAGTAACTTCTACCCAAACATTTGAAATCAAAAACGGACTGTAACAGGGTTCGGTAAATTCGCCGATCCTTTTTAGCATTTACCTGAGTGATCTACTTGTTTCTCTTCACCACTCAATAGCGTATGCGGACGACCTTATCGCGTACAGATCAGGTCCAACGATCGACTTGAACTTATCGCGTGACTTCGAAAAAATTCAGCAGTATTGTGATGACTGCAAGTTGAAAATCAACTTCCAGAAATCAGAGTCTATATTGTTCAGAACGCCTTTGTCTAGGGCCTCTCGGGACACTAGAAAAAATTGTCGCAGGTTCTCTATCTTTGGGCCGGACGGGCGTCCCCGGCGAGACAAAGTGTAGTCAGATACCTTGGGATCGTGCTGGATCAGTATCTATATTTTGACAAACATGTAGATGCTGCTCTGGCAAGGGCCCGGGGCGCTTTCGCTCTGACAAGATGGCTGTTTCATAGCAGCCAACTTGATTCCAGGGTGAAGGTAATCTGCTACATGGCCTTAATCAGGCCCATGGTTGCCTATGGAAGTCCCGTCTGGTTCAATGTGAGAGCCAGCTTAATGGAAAGGATGTTTGAGATACAATGCCTCAGGACTTGTCTCGAGCCACATAGGACACCCGAATCTGAGTACAGAAATTTTACCCGAAAGAGGTCTTATACAATAGGGCTATAATTGTACGGGTGGATAACTTTCTGATCAAACTGATTCCGAGCCACGTTGCAAGAGCAATGACTTCGGTCAATAACCTGATCTCCGGGGCTTACTACACCAATGAATTATTCCATGAGAGAGTGCGTCTTGGCGGCTTTGTCCCGCCAGAAGCATTCCTGTACTTAGATAAATGTGGGCTCATCCAGGATAGATTGGCGGTACCGCTAATCTTCCACGTGGGTCGCAACTCCGTGGAACGGCGATTCCTCTACGGACCCGATGTCGTGCTCCGTGAGCCCGAGCGCCTCAGGTTCTGTAGATCCGTCTCACGCCGGAATCGAGGAGACGTAGTCCGCCAGCCAAACACTCATAGCATAGGCTAGGGTAGGGTAATGTAGGGTAGGATAAGTTAGGGTAAGCTAGGGAAAAAACGACAAAAAAAAATACAAAATGAAAAAATCACGAAAAAAAGTATAAAACTAAAAACAAAAAAAAAATATAAATATAAAATGTTAACAAAAAAAGATATATGTATATATAAAATATATATATAGTGTATATATCTGTGTATATATATTTTAGTTAAGTTAAAATAAGATTAGTTAGGTTTAATTAGTTTAAGGTAGGATTAAGTTTTATATAAAATATTTTAAAAAATATATGAAAAAAATAAGTTTTTTTAATAAAAAAAAATACATTTTCTTAGCTTAAGTTGCGAGTAGTTATAATGTTAATAGTAAATTTATGAAGTCATCGAAAGACATATGTTTCAATTGTACTGTTTGTTTTAGAGTGTCCGCCTAGGGCCAGTAAGATAGTTACATTTGTTAAGATAGTTAAGCTAGTTTTAAGCATTTTTGACTAGGGTAAGATAGATATAAGATAATATGAAATAAAAATGAATTTGAATAAAAAACAAAAATTTTGTTTTTTATGCGAAATAAGTGTTGTGAATTAAGTGGTTCATTTTTTAGTTTTTTGTTAAGATTAATAAAAAAAAATGGATTAAGTGGTTAAGAATCGATTGCATTACAACCAATTGTTGCATTGTTGTTTGCGATTGAGAAATACCTAACCTTTTTTTCTTAAATTAACAAAATGAATTGTTTAATTTGTGTTTATATTTATAATTTTTTTATTTTGGGTCAAAGTGAAAATTATTGGATTGCAAGCCACTGAGAAAAAATCGGTTGTCGTTGTTTGTTGTGTGTATCGTAAGTGTTGGCATATGAATAAATTTAGTCTTGACATATTGTTGACATATGTAAATGTTATGTAAATGTATATTTATAAAGAAAGGTTGCGAACTGCTGCAAAGAAACTGCAGTCAGTCGTTTCCGCTTACTCTCCCGTGATGGGCACGCGACCTAAGCGCTTGTTAACTATTTTGTTTATTTTTCTGATTAGTAAATAATAAAAAATGAATTAAAATAAATACATATTTTTTTAAATCGAATGTACAATTTCAACATGGTAGCAGAGCGTAGTTCTCTGAAAGTTCGGGGAAGTTTTTCATAGTGGTGTTATGGGTACACGTGGAAGTGACTCGAAAGGAGATTTAAAAGTCAAATCAGAACTGATCGAAGAAAACGAGCGGGAATACAGGCATGTCGATATGGCAGAAGAATTCAAGTTGACACTACCAGTTTTTGATGAGAACGGCTACAGCACTTGGAAGAAAAGAATTGCAATATTTCTAAAAGTGAAAAAATGTGAAAAGGTTAGATTACGAGAGCGTGCCGAATCGGAAAATGAAACCACGTGGAACGACGCTGATTTAAAAGCAATCATATAATCATATGATATCATATAAAAGCAAACATACATACATATATAGTGCTTTGTCAAATAGACAAATGGAACTTATTGACGAAGAAACCACTTGTAATGGAATTATTAAGAAATTATTAAAAAGACAAATTGTATTTACGTGAGTCAACAGCATTACAAATTTGTGTGAGAAACAAATTAGATAGACTAAAACTGAAAGACTATGACCAAACAAATGAATTTTACAGTGAATTTGAAAAGTTGATAATTTAATTAAAAATTGCAGGCGCTAAAGTGACTGAAAAAGAAAAACTGAATTATTTGTTAAGAACGCTACCTTCTTCTTTTTCTTTTTTTTCCGGCGTTGTTATGGTCAGAAGTGTAGGACCATGACCTTCCCACTTAACTGCATTCCTACTGGTCCGCTTGTGGGGTCCACCGGTTTGAAAGTAGCGGCAGGCTTCCCGGTTTAGGATTACTTCATCGCTGAGGCCAATCAAATGCTGGTGTTTTTGCATTTGTTTGCACCAATTGTTTTTCGGCCTGCCTCTTTTTTTTTTAAGAACGCTACCAAATTCGTTAAATCATATCGGAGATTTAATTGATGTGTTACCTGAAGGAGATCGAACTGTTGATTTTGTAATTAATAAAATCAAAATGTACGAGGACAAAGAAAAGGACGAGATATGAGTACAAAAAATAAGACTGGAAATTCAAATTTATTTTAAAGTGAAGTAAAAAAGGACCAGACGTGTTACAAATGCCAAAAATCCGGACATATTCAGTACGAGTGCCTGACCCAGAGGAGGAAGATAGCAGCAAGGGCGAGGAGGCTCGCTGCTCAGCAGCAGCAGCAGCGAGATGACAGCTTCTATAGAAGAGGCAATGGCAGCCATAGAGGACGAGGTGCAAATCAATGAGGACGAGGCTATCAATAACGGCAAGATCGTCAGCGCAAGGACCAAGGAAAAATGACCTTCACAACGGAGATAGTAACTTGAGTAGGTTACAATGTCGAGGTAAATAATTGTAAAAATAAAGTCGAATGGGTTTTAGATAGTGGATGCACGGATCACATAATAAATAATGAAAAATATTTTATAGAATCAAATAGACTTCAAAAAACGATCAATGTAAAAATAGGCGATGGTCGTGAATGGAAAGCAACTAGGGTAGGTAATGTCATAACAAAATCTGTGGCAAATAATAATGAAACCGAAGTGGAACTTAAGGATGTATTTTTTGTTAAAGAAATGGATAGAAATCTAATGAGTTTTGGAAAAATTACTGATTAGCTAAAATCGTCTCAATGGGCAATACTTTAAAAATATACATATTCGCTAGAAAATAATATACGCTAGGTAACAAAATAAATAAAATATATAAGATAAATAGTTTTGTTGAGAATAAACAAAATTACGTAACAGAAATTTAAAGTAAGAATATGACTCTGAAAGAAAAATATCATAGATTATTAGGTCATGTTAATTTTGGATATTTGAATATTTTGAGTAAAAATAATTTAGTTGAAGGTTTGCGAAATAATACATATAATTTATAGAGTGAATATCTAAAATGCGGTACATGTATACAAAATAAAATTACTAAAATTGGTTTTGAAAACAATAGACATAGAGCAAAAGAAATAGCTGAAATTATTCATGCAGATGTTAATGGACCGCATGCTACAGTAGGTTATATGGGTGAAAAATATTTTTTGATTTTGATTGACGATTTTAGTAAAGCCGGAAAAGTTTATCCAATTAAAGGGAAAAATGAAGTTTATGATTGTATTGTAACATATACGTTAATCAATTAGAAAATTTAACAGGAAAGAAAGTAAAGCAGTTGAGATGCGATAATGGAACCGAATTTTTAAATAAAGATATACATAGTTTTGCAAAGAAAAGGGAATTTATATTGAACCGTGTCCTCCGTATGTTCACGAGTTAAATAAAACTGCTGAAAGGTCAGTAATGGAAACAGCTAGATGTTTAGCATCTGATGCGAAAATACATAATAGATTTTGGCCAGAGGTAGTTAAAACAGCAGTTTATTTGAAAAATAGAACACTAGCGAATACATTTGAGAAAAAGACTCCGTATGAAATAATGATGGGAGAAAAACCAGATATTAGAAATTTGAAATTATATGGAGGCAAAGTTTTTGTTAGAGTTCCAGAAGTCAGAAGAAGAAGTAAATGGGATAGAAAAGCTGATCTAGGACTTTTAGTTGGATATGAAAACGTAGGTTATAGAGTTCTGATTAACAATAAAGTAATTATAGCTAGACATGTAGACATAATCGAAGAAAATACAAAATTAATTGGTTTTAAAGATAACTATGAAATGAATGACAATGATTTAATTGAAAGTAGCGTTATTCCGGAACTTCAAATTGAAAATGAGAAAGATGAAAATAATGAGCATGCGATAAATTTACCTAGTATTAGTGACGAAAATTTAACAGCAATGAGAAGGTCAGAAAGAAAGAAAAATCCTGTAAGTAGATATGGAAGTCCAATATCAAACTGTTAGTGTACGTTAGTGTAGACAGTCCAGAAACATATAAGGAAGCAATAGATAGTAAAGATAGTGAAGACTGGCGAATAGCTATGAACAAGGAAATTGAATGCTTGAATAAAAATAACACATGGATATTGGTTAAAAAGCCGAAGGATAAGGAGATATTAGATTTAAAGTGGGTCTATACAAAAAAGGCTGATGATAGATTTAAAGCTAGAATCGAAGCAAGAGGGTTTCAGCAAAAGGAAGTACTGGACGACATTTACTCTCCAGTAGCTAGAACACAGACGTTGAAAATATTGTTAAATTTCTCTATACAAAACGAACTTGCAATACACCAAATGGATGTTGAGTCAGCATTCCTAAATGGAAAAGTAAAGTCCGAGGTGTATGTAAGGCATCCTCCAGGTTACGATGATAATACAGGCCGACTGTTTAAACTAAAAAAGAATATGGTTTGCGAGAAAGTCCACGGGCATGGTATGAGTGTTTAGACGAGTACTTAAATGAAATAGGATTTAAACGAAGTAAAATTGATTATTGTCTATATTTTATGAAAAGCAGTAGTACTAAAGTTTATTTGATAACTTTTGTTGATGATTTATTAATTTGTAGCTAAATAAAAAAATTATAGAAATAATTAAAAGAAAATTAGTATTTAAGTTTAGAATGAAGGATATGGGCCAATTAAAAAACTTATTTAGGTATAAATATCGAGTATGACTGTGAAAAGAAAATCATGAAAATAGATCAAAAGGATTATATTGATTCGTTAGCGAATAAGTATAAAATTTTAGATGGAAAACTATATGCGACTCCAATGGAGCATAACCTTAAATGTGAACCTGCCTTATCAGAATCTACTGATGTCAAATATAGAAATTTGATTGGAGCACTTTTATACATAAGCTCAAGTACTAGACCAGATATATGTTACTGCGTGAATTATTTAAGCAGGTTTCAAAATTGTTATGATCAAGGTCATTATAAATACGCTCTAAGGATATTAAAATATTTATATTATACTAAAGATTTAAAATTGAAATACGAAAAAAATGAAAAGTCGGATATATTAGATTGTTATGTTGATTCTGATTGGGCAGGGGATATAGTAGACAGAAAATCTACAACGGGATATGTTATAAGAATGAATGGTAATGTTATATTTTGGAAATCAAAAAAACAAGATATTGTAACCAAATCATTTACAGAAGCAGAGTATGTAGCTCTATCTATATGTGCGAGTGAGGTCAAATTAATAAGAGATCTATTAAAAGAATTTGAAATTGAAATAAATAATCCAATAAGAATTTATGAAGATAATGCTGGTGCTGTTAGTATAAGTAAATATCTAACAAAAAATTCTAAGTATATTGAAACACATTATCATTTTGTAAATGAAAATTATTTGATAGGACTAACTAATGTAATTAAAATAGAGTCAGAACAAAATCCAGCAGACATCTTTACAAAGTCTTTAGGACGAATTAAGTTTGATAAGTTTAGAGAATATTTAAAGTTGTGTTCTGGTTAGTTAAAAAAGTTATGTATATAAAAAAAAGAAATTACTGGAGAAGCTAAATTTAAGGAGGCATGTTGGCATATGAATAAATTTGCAAAGAAACTGCAGTCAGTCGTTTCCGTTTACTCTCCCGTTATGGGCACGCGACCTAAGCGCTTGTTAACTATTTTTTTTTTTTTCTGATTAGTAAATAATAAAAAATGAATTAAAATAAATACATATTTTTTTAAATCGAATGTACAATTTCAACAGTAAGTATTTCTGTTTTGTTTATGGGAAAAAAATTGGTTTCCCTCTTAAATTCATTGCTAGGTCATTTTGGAATAAAACAAATAAAAAATCTTTCGTACCGAATACATACTAAGGTAAAGAGCAAAATCAAATATTGCAACCAATTCTGTTAATTATATTATTATTTTTTTCATATCTTATTTTACAGCAACAAACATAATCTCTTCTCTACGTCTATAAAAGAGAACACATTTTTCTGTATGTCCGCGAGTAGGAAGTGGGTACGAAACGAAATTCAAAAATATATACATACATACATATGTATATCAATCGATTTGTCGTGATTAGCCTTATTACTCGGGTAATGCGGGTAATACCCGATTTCGCGGGTACCCGGCAATGTCGGCTGTCGGGTACCCGACAATACCGGGTAATAGGTTATCAAGGGCCATAAATATTCTTATTTGATTTAAAAAGTTAGTAATGTAGTGGTCAATATAAGGGAGAAAAAGGAAAACAGCGATGACAACATAGTTTATACTAAAAATAATTGACAATGACTTCTTAATTATATATATATATATAATTATATATACATGCTGTGGCAAAAGGGGAAATCGTACGAGCTGCGTTGGAATCAATATGAATGAATGTCTATTTTTTTTTTGTTTTTTGTCTCGTGTGTTATTTTTTTTTTGTGTTAATCTTAATAGTTGTTAAGTTATGGTTTAATCGTTTTACTGTTTAGTCTAAACATATCAACAACACGGGTACCCGCATACTCGGGTAATACCCGAAAAACGCGGGTACCCGCATACCCGGGTAATACCCGACAAACGCGGGTACCCGCATACCCGGGTAACTACTATCGAGAGCTCTACTTAAAACCCATTTTATATGACTTTTTAACTGAAAAAAATTTTTTTTTACTTTATACACATATTACTACGAAATGGCGAAACAGATTTTAATCTGACATTATTCCCTGATTCTTAGAAAAAAATATTGTATATCAATATGTACCAGCAGTGCGGAGTACAATCGAGCATAAAAATGAAAATAACAAAGCAAATTTAAATAATAAAGAACTTTTTCCAGAACATGTTAATCAATAAATAATAATTTCATACCTCTTTAAAATAATGAAGAAATTATCAAGAGATATTGAAGATAGTATTGTGGCTATGACATCGAATGGCTCTTCGACGCGAATGATAGTCAAGCAACTTAATATAAGCTAATCAATGGTCATTAGAGTGCAGAAAAGGCGAGCACAACACCTAAACCACAAGTCAGAGGCCGTAAAACAAAAATTAACAGAAACTGATGCACATCTTATGATAACACAGATGAAAAAAGACAAGTTTTTAATACCAAGTGATACTTCTATTTCAATAAATAAGCCCGTTGGTCGATGGACTGCAAGTAGAGCTCTCCATCACATTGGCTATATTTCAGTGGTAGAGAAACAAAAACCTGCATTGTCGGTAAAAAAATGTTAATGCTCGGATGAAGTTCGCCAGAGAGCACAGAAATTAGACAGCAAATGACTGGAAATGTGTAGTGTGGTCAGATGAATCAAAATTTAATCGGTTATAGTCCGACGGTAAACAATATTGCTGACGCCGCTCTTAGGAGATCATCCAAAGGCACCATGTTAAAGAAAAAGTTAAGTACGGGCTCCTCATGAGCTCTAACGCCATCTAAGGTGTCTGTCTGGCAGTACAATGATAGCAGAAGCCTCCAACAAAAAAAAATTAAATAAGTAAGTTGAGGGAAGTGTAGTGCTGTCTTCAAATAATGGTTGGGATAATGAGAAAAGAAGAATATTTGCGCATCATGCAGACTTCAATTTTGTAGATAGGAACGCCTATCCTGAAGAGGAAGTCATATTTTAACACAGTAATGCCCCAAATAACACGTCCAAAATAATGAGCTTGTTACGGAACAAAATTTCAAATTAATGCAGTGGCCGGCCCAAAGTCCCGACTTCAATCCGATTGAGAATTTGTGGTCAATCGTGAAAAGACCGATCAACCCCATCTAACTTGGAAGATGTTTGGCAGCGAGTACAGCGGTGGAATTCCAGATGAAATTATAAAGAAATTGGTAGAAACTATGATAAAACGTGTAGAAAATGTTTGCGTAATAAGTGGACGTGAGCGAAGTACTGAAAATAAGTTCAATCCTTAAAGTTGCTTTAAGGTGCAAAATTGAGTACATTGAATTTGTTTTTTCTTATTGTTTTCTCTTTTGATTTATAAACCAATTTGTTTAGAATTGAACATCAATTAAAGATTTACATCTTTTAAATTTGCTTTATTATTTTCATCTTTATGCAATGATAGGTGCACTAAGTACAAACATGTACTCATTCGTTCCCTGAATATGAATGCATCTTTTAAAAGACCATCCAGCTAGTTTTCAATAAAAAAAAATGATAGTTTGACGAAGTCTATAGGCAAATCGAGGACATGTTGCGGCATAAAATAATTGTTCTTAGCTGAAGTCTTAATAATTCGCCTACTAGATAGTGCCCAAGAAAGATGGCAAAGATGACCAAAAACAAAGGCGAATTGTAATAGAAGCTCAACATTGAAGATTTGTTCGATAAATTTGAGAAATGTAATTATTTTCTTATAGGGCAACACAAAGTTTTTGCTTTTTCGACAAAAAAGTGGTCACAATGAATTTTTGATGTGGCTGTTTAGACTGAAAAGCAAGATTCCAAAAATTAATGAACTCAATATCATCAAAAGAATTTGTTGATAAAATATGCGCTGTATATCTACGATATCCTTTATTTAGATCATCCAAAGGCACCATGTTAAAGAAAAAGTTAAGTACGGGCTCCTCATGAGCTCTAACGCCATCTAAGGTGTCTGTCTGGCAGTACAATGATAGCAGAAGCCTCCAACAAAAAAAAAATTAAATAAGTAAGTTGAGGGAAGTGTAGTGCTGTCTTCAAATAATGGTTGGGATAATGAGAAAAGAAGAATATTTGCGCATCATGCAGACTTCAATTTTGTAGATAGAAACGCCTATCCTGAAGAGGAAGTCATATTTTAACACAGTAATGCCCCAAATAACACGTCCAAAATAATGAGCTTGTTACGGAACAAAATTTCAAATTAATGCAGTGGCCGGCCCAAAGTCCCGACTTCAATCCGATTGAGAATTTGTGGTCAATCGTGAAAAGACCGATCAACCCCATCTAACTTGGAAGATGTTTGGCAGCGAGTACAGCGGTGGAATTCCAGATGAAATTATAAAGAAATTGGTAGAAACTATGATAAAACGTGTAGAAAATGTTTGCGTAATAAGTGGACGTGAGCGAAGTACTGAAAATAAGTTCAATCCTTAAAGTTGCTTTAAGGTGCAAAATTGAGTACATTGAATTTGTTTTTTCTTATTGTTTTCTCTTTTGATTTATAAACCAATTTGTTTAGAATTGAACATCAATTAAAGATTTACATCTTTTAAATTTGCTTTATTATTTTCATCTTTATGCAATGATAGGTGCACTAAGTACAAACATGTACTCATTCGTTCCCTGAATATGAATGCATCTTTTAAAAGACCATCCAGCTAGTTTTCAATAAAAAAAAATGATAGTTTGACGAAGTCTATAGGCAAATCGAGGACATGTTGCGGCATAAAATAATTGTTCTTAGCTGAAGTCTTAATAATTCGCCTACTAGATAGTGCCCAAGAAAGATGGCAAAGATGACCAAAAACAAAGGCGAATTGTAATAGAAGCTCAACATTGAAGATTTGTTCGATAAATTTGAGAAATGTAATTATTTTCTTATAGGGCAACACAAAGTTTTTGCTTTTTCGACAAAAAAGTGGTCACAATGAATTTTTGATGTGGCTGTTTAGACTGAAAAGCAAGATTCCAAAAATTAATGAACTCAATATCATCAAAAGAATTTGTTGATAAAATATGCGCTGTATATCTACGATATCCTTTATTTTCTTCTCTACTAGCTTCGAAGAGCACTTACTTTCCTTAAGAAATACATTTCAAAAAATGTAGATTCGCTGAAATAACAAAATACAAATACATAAAATAACTAGAAATGGGAAAACGATTTTTGGGTATAACAGAATAATCGTATTACGGTATATTTATTAAGGAATACGCCAATGTACATATTCTTCAATAAAATATTTAAAGAAGGCAGAAAAAATAAAAACATCTGAGCCTCGAGAAATTAAAAATATTGCTTACCGATGCCTACTTAAAGCCCCAGATTTCAACAAAATGTTTAATTACTGACGCCTCAAATTATGCTATAGGAGCCGTATCAAGCCAAAATAACCATCCGATTTGCGACGACTCTCGTACGTTGAACAATCCACATGCAGCAAGCGAGAAACAGCTTCTTACAGTAGTTCGATGTGTAAAATATTTTAGAACTTATTTATATGGTACGAAACCTCTTGTTTGGCTTAGTTCCTTGAGGGAGCCAAATATGAAGGTTCAACGTTGGAAAGTGTTTCTTAACGAATATGACTTCAGCGTCAAGTATTTAAAAGGCAAGCAAAATCTAATAGTATATGAACCAAGCCGGTATATTGATGAAAATGTAACGGACACAAATAACGATTTAGGCATTAGCTCAATGAATCCTAAGAAAGTTACTCTAACGATTTTAAATTTAAATCAAAATCAACCAGATGAAATTAGGTCAACAACTATACATACATAGTTGTAAGATCAATTAAGATCAAGTAAACATATTTATATATCTGAAAGAATGATAAATATGTTTAAGATTCAAATTTATCTTTCATACGGAAGGAAAGAAAAATTATTATATATTATTGACTATTGCATCACATTCAACTTGATACAAACAACAATCTTCTAGAAATTATAAAAAGGTTTCTTACCAAAAATGGTCGTTTTATATGTGTGTCACTATTCGATGAATTCGAACCTCAGGTTAGTTAAATCAAATATAAAGCTAGAGATAAAAATTAAATATAAAATATTATAAAATATAAAATTATATAAATTAAATATAAAATAAAATAAAATCGACAAATTTTCCAAATATGTCACTCTTCATGCATTAGAAAGCCGAATTTGGATGGACAACCTGAGTGCAATAAAGCAAAGAATTCCATTTCTGGGCAAACCAAATAAAATTGTGTCTGAATTTGACACCTACGTATTGCATTCAAGTGTTAAACAATTTTTTAAAGAGAAATGTCACGAAGATCACATGTTCGCCTAAAACAGGGAATACCGACACTAGGTCGAAGCGAGGAAAGGGGCGCTATCACCATCACCATCAACGTCGAAAGCAGCTGGACAACAACAACCAAAATCAGCGATCTCCGTGGAAGCGGATACTGCCTGCCTTTCCTATGGTATTGAAGGCCGCTACACGGGAGACAATAACCCCTTCGCCCCCCTTTTATATTCGGCTACGGAGAAAGAGCGTAGCGAACTGGAGCAGAAAGAGCGTATCCTACGTGCCCAGCTGCAGGCCGTAGTTGATAAGCTGAAGGAAATAAAGAAGAGGGATTTAGAGCATGCAACAACCGCCACACTGCAAAAGCAGCAACAACAACAGCAGCCGCAAAAAAAGCAGCAGCAACAAAAACAGCCACAGCAGCAGAAACAGCAGCAACAACAACAGCCTCAACAGCAGCAGCAACAACGACAGCCGCAGCAGCAGCAACAACAGCCGCAGCAGCAGAAGCAGCAGCAACGTCCTAGAAAGGAGAAGGTGCCACCCATCTTCACCTACACCACGGATCCTGGAGACGGCGACCCGAATAGATAGTATCTTCTCGCTTCTGCCGGGCCTAGCGCACCTAAGGTCGTGATGGGTACGCTGGTAGAGAGGCCCTTGAAGATCCTGTCGGTGAATGTAAATTCACTGATAAGGATCGAGCGACGAGCCGTACTTTTTAACCTGTTGCACGACGAAAGCCCCGGTTAGCGAAACAAAGCTAAAGCAGAAGCACAAAATCCGGCACAGTTCTTATAGAATAATTAGAAGGGACCGTCCCAACGCTATTCAAGGCGGGGGAGTTGCGATCTTTATTAAAAACAATTTTAAACATAGCGGTGAAGTGTGGAGGTTCCAGGTGCTAGAGGCCTGTATTGTGTGCATTCCTCTCCGAAATGGGAAGAGAATGTACATTGTATCAGCCTATACACCTGAAGCACCTCAACCCAATATTTTTATCGCAGAGCTCGAGACACTTTTTCGATCTCTGCGCTTAAACTCAGTAGAAAACTTTTACATTCTGGCCGGCGATTTAAATGCAGAACATAGTGATTGGGGAAATAACATTCCCAACACTAGGGGGAGCCTACTAAGCCATTGGTGGGTTCTTCGCAGCATTGAATATAGAGTCAAGTTGCTCGCAGCGGATAGTCCGTCGTATCCTAGGAGCGGCTCCTATCTGGATCTCATGGTAATAGACTCTCGACTGAGACTGGCGGACACGAACGAATGGTCTACGGACCATTGTATACGACAGTAACCATTGCGGACTATGTGCCGTGATCACAGTACCTGACGAGTTCGCGGAGATAGCAGAGTGTGTCCAAACGCACATCTACGATTACAGTAGGGTGTGCTGGCCGCGCTTTGCCAATTCCCTGACGAGAGCGCTCACTTCGAGCGCCTCCTTTCCACCTCCTAATAGGAACCTGTCAAACTACGAGATTGACAGGTATCTCAAACAAATGGACGATGTCATTAAACAGACAATGAACAGTACGATACCACGCCAAAGACAGCAGGATACCACAAACGTATACCGAAACGCGACAATCGACGCACTGCACAGACAAAAAAGTAGACTCCTGACAAGACTCAAACTCTTGTACAGGCGGTTTACCGACAGACAAAACTCGGAGGTCAGGACACTGAAGTCACTGATTAAAAATATCCAACAGTTAATCAAGGAAAATTACAAAATATCTGTGAGTTTGCATTGGAACAACAGAATTCGTGCTGTAAATTCCAGCAGCGCGAGTATGTTCCCGCAAATAAATAAAATATTTCGGAGACAATCAGACATTCAGGACCTAAAGCTTCCGAGAACGTCAGACAATGATCGTTTGCTAGGAACCGTTAACATCGATCCAGAGGGCGCTATCCTGGATGACGACTTCTTCGTGATCGAGGACTCTCAGGAGAAGGTGACGACAGTAGAAGCTGTCTTCCAGGAGGTGTACAAGGTGAATGATAGTATTCGCCCGAACCACGACCTGGAGAATAGAGCCCTGCTTTATCACTTTTACCTTCGAAATGATATCGATCATTGGCGATCAGAGAACCTTGGTTCAATGAAGATTTCATGGCAAACAATGTCATCGCCAATGAGGGGGTTAATACCCTGTTCATATCGACAGAGGATCTTCGGATGATCTTCGAGTCATTGCGGAAGAAAAAATCTGCGGGAGTCGACGGTATATCCAATGTTGTGCTCAGGCACCTTCCGCCAGTGGCTGTAGAGAGGTACAATATCCTGTTCAACAATGCACTGAATAATGCATATTATCCAGTGCACTGGAAGACAGCGGTGGTGCAACCAATTCCCAAGAGGGGTAAAGACACATCTAACCCGGAAAATCTCCGGTCAATAAGTCTCCTTCCGAGTATCAGCAAGGTTTTTGAGAAGGTGATCCATAGGGCCCTGTCTAAATGGGTTGAGGACAATAAAATCATCCCGGATAACCAATTCGGTTTCAGAGCGGGGCATGACACTATTGATGCCGCGTCGAAGCTTGTGTCGGATATCCAATGGAATAAATGCAAGAACCAATGCACGGGTGCCTGTCTGATTGACTTGGAAAAAGCCTTCGATACCGTATGGTTGTCGTATGGCTTTATTACAGGCTCAGTCGGTTAAGCATAAGTAAACCACTGCTATATATGATTTTTGACATGTTAACATGTAGAAAGTTCGTAGTGAAAATTGCCAACGTGACTTCTACCCAAACATTTGAAATCAAAAATGGACTGCAACAGAGTACGGTAAATGCGCCGATCCTTTTCAGCATTTACCTAAGCGATCTGCTAGTTTTTCTTCACCATTCAATAGCGTACGCAGACGACCTAATCGCGTACAGATCAGGTCCAACGATCGACGTTATTGTTATTCTTTTGCAGCGTGACTTCGAAAAAATTCAGCAGTATTGTGATGACTGGAATTCGAAAATCAACTTTCAGAAATCAGAATCTATATTGTTCAGAACGCTTTTGTCTAGGGCCTCTCGGGACACTAGAAAAAACTGGCGCGGGTTCTTAATTTTAGGACCGGACGGGCGTCCACTGGCGAGAAAAAGTGTAGTCAGATACCTTGGGATCGTGCTGGATCAGTATCTATATTTTGACAAACATGTAGATGCTGCTCTGGCAAGGGCCCGGGGCGCTTTCGCTCTGAAAAGATATCTGTTTCATAGCAGTCAACTTGATTCTAGGGTGAAGGTAATCTGGTACATGGCCTTAATCAGGCCCATGGTTGCCTATGGATGTCCCGTCCGGTTCAATGTGAGAGCCAGCTTAATGGAAAGGATTCGGGTGTTTGAGAGACAATGCCTCAGGACTTGTCTTGGGCTACATAGGACACCCGAATTTGAGTACACGAAATTTTACCCGAACGAGGTCCTATACAATAAGGCCAGGATTGTACGGATAGATCATTTTTTGATCAAACTGATTCGAAGCCACGTTGCGAGAGCACTGACCTCGGTCAATAGCCTGATCTTCGGGGCTTACTACCCCAGCGATTTATATCACGAGAGAGTGCGCTTTGTGCCGCCAGAAGCATTCCTCTATTTAGATAGATGTGGGCTGATCCAGGATAGATTGGCGGTACCGCTAATCTTCCACGTGGGTCGCAATTCCATTGAACGGCGATTCCTCTACGAACCCGATGTCGCGCTCCGTGAGCCTCAGGTTCTGTAGATCGGTCTCACGCCGGGATCGAGGAGACGTAGTCCGCCAGCATCAACGCTTTTGGTGGCTGGAGAGAGCTACGTCAGTGGACACTTTGAGAGCTTCAGCCTCTTCAAGGCATGGCCTGCCTAACACCAATGGCAGGCTAACATAGACTAGGGTAGGGTAAGGTAGGGTAGGGTAAGGTAGGGTAGGGTAAGGTAGGATATATGTATGTATATTATAAAACAAGAAAAAAAAAAAAAGATATATATGTATATATATATAAATATATATAGAATAAAATAGGTTTAGTTACATTAAGGTTTAAGTTTTATATATAATACAAAAAATGATCATATGCTAAGTTTTTAATAAAAAATACTTTTCTTAGCTTGAGTTAGATATACATAGTAACGTTAGTGGTAAGTTGATATAGTAGTCGGAAGACATAGATTTAAGTTGTTACGTCTATTTTAGAGTGTCCGCCTAGGGCCAGTAAGATATCTAGATTGTTAAGATAGTTAAGCTAGTTTTTAACCTTTTTTTGTCTAGGGTAAGATAGATCTAAGAAATTATGAATAAAAATTAATTAAAAACTAGAACTAAAAACGATTGCATGGCACTCTTAATGAGCACCTTAGAATTAGGAACACTGAAAAAGACAATTCAGATTTAAACGAGAAATTATTCACATTACATAATTTAATGAAAGCCAGAAAAACATCAGGAATTGTGTCCAAACATTTTCAAAAACAGAACCGTTGATAAAAGTTAACAGATAAGATAAGAAAATAGGTCAATATATCGTCGACCGATCCAAAAAAAAAGCACAAAATACCACCAAAAATAATTTAATCGAAAATATAAATATCAAAACATTTACCAGAATTAAAAAACACCAAATAGAAATATAATTTTAGTCTAATAAAGGGTGTTTTTTATAGAGGTATATAACTTTGAAATGGAATGAAACAAAGATAATTTAAATATAATTTCTGGCATATGACCGCCACGGCTGGCTCGGACGTAGTCTAATGTGGAGGTCCAATTTTCGATGATTTTTTCCAACATTTGTGGCCGTATATCGGCAATAACGCGGCGAATGTTGTCCTCCAAGTGGTCAATCGTTTCGGGTTTATCGGCGTAGACTAACGACTTCACATATCCTCACACAAAATAGTCAAGCGGCGTTAAATCGCACGATCTTGGAGGCCAATTCACGCGTCCGTAACGTGAAATTATGCGGTTACTAAACGTTTCCTTCAATAAATCAATTGTGGCACGAGCTGTGTGACATGTTGCGCCGTCTTGTTGAAACCACAGCTCCTGCACATCATGGTTGTTCAATTGATGAACCAAAAAGTCAGTAATCACGGCTCTATAGCGGTCACCATTGACTGTAACGTTTTTAAAGAAGTACGGACCAACCCATAAAGCACACCAAACAGTCAGTTTTTGTGGATGTAACGGTGCCTCAACATACACTTGAGGATTATCATCACTCCAAATACGGCAGTTTTGTTTATTGACGTATCCATTCAACCAAAAGTGAGCTTCATCGCTAAACAAAATTCGCTTATGAAAATTGGGATCAACGGCTATCTTGTTTTGGGCAGTCATATGCCAGAAATTATATTTAAATTATAATGTCGGAAGATCATCTTTCGAATAAAGTCAATCTCATCAGTCAATTTAAAAAAATTATTTTATTCCATTTCAAAGTTCTATACCTCTATAAAATACACCCTTTATTTACAAGATTCCTTTATTTGAATTTCACCATTGTATCCGTTATCAGTTTTACAATTTGATTATGACATTTGTCCATCAATTTCCTTTCTTTTTTTTTTTGTTGCAAATTAACTTTACAACACGCACATTTGAATGCGTGTAACATTCAACAGTGCTTGATTTAAGACCAGGTCTGCTCTCGTAATTAGTCTGAAGCCAGTGTTGCCTTGAATAATTGGACAACTACTCTAGATGGGATTTCTTGGGAGCCTTTCACTGTTATTGTGCTTTTCATTTTGAATCTTTCTCGAGCAAGGCTTGGGCAAACGGTTAGTATGTTTTCAATAGTCTCCTTAGCCTGCCCACATCGCCTAATGATTTTTGTGCTCCTGATACCCACTTTATAAACGTGGTAGTTGCACATGGAGAGCCTTTTCCTGCGGCTCTGCTAAGCCTTTTTGGCTTGTCCTGGACAATTTATTTGTCCAATTTGGCTAGAATGACTTAGTTAGCAGTATTTTGAGCGGAGGTACCAAGTACATTTACGTTCTTCGATTTACTGCTGCACAAGGCTCCTTCAGCCTTTTTGTTTTTCGGACTCTTGGGATGTCCCCGCCTTTGTTTTTGTTTGGTTCCGAAATTTTATTCAGACGAGTACATTCCAATCAGAGCTCTGGAATAGCTCTAATGGGCATATATTGAAATGAGACCTCACCAGGGCATCCCAAGTCCGCATATTAGGGAACAGTTGACCCACTCTATCTGACGCCATTCTTACTAAGAAATACAAAATACGATATGCAATTAACAATACACTTATAATTAAGAAAACTGAAAGGAAAAAAGGAACAAATTGAAACTGCCGAAAAATTAAAAAAAAACGTTAAATAAATTACTATATGTATATTAAGAGTTCAGAAATCTAAAGAACAAAACTATTAGATTATCTGCTCTGCCGCAGGGACAACCCAACGTAACGATCCAGCGATCTTCCTGTATAAACGACCATCCTTCATTTCGTACTCCTTCCGAAGGTCCCTATATAAGCCCTTTGTTCGTTGTTGCAAATGCCTGCAGATTTGAGCCAACTTGGGATCCTGAAGTTGAATCGTCAGAAACCAGTCGTCACTGTTAATCTCTACCGCAAAAATGTCTAACGAGGCTATCTCGGTGTTCGTTGGTTTATCCAGGGGTGACCTACTTAGTGCATCCACGTGTTGGATTGATTTGCCTTGCCGGTATTCCACGTCGAAATCGTATTCCAATAAGCGCAACCACCAACGCGCGATTCTCGGGATAAGGTTCTTTTGATTTATTGTTGCTGCGAGAGAGTTACAATCAGTTACCATCTAAAGTGCTTACCCAGGAGATAACTCCCAAATCTTGTAATCGACTCCACCACCGCTAACGCCTCCAGCTCGTAGCTGTGGCAATGCTTTTCACTGCTTGGTTTGTCGACTGGAGTATCCGATAGGTCGTAACTCTTGATCCTTATCCCTTTGTAATAAAATACCCGCAATTCCTAGTGCGCTTGCATCCGTATGTAATTCGTGATCCTGTTCTGGGTCGTATTGTGTCAAAAGAGGCCTCGTCGTCAAATATCGTCCATGTATACTATTAATCGGCAGGATCTCATTTTTGCTATATTGTTCATTACGCGTTGAAAACACGAAGGAGCATTAGATAGCCCAAATGGTAACCTATTAAATTCGTACTCCCCATCGGGCGTAACAAATGCAGTATACCTTCGAGATTCTTCCGCAACTGGTATTTGGTAATATCCTGAAGCCAAGTCAAGCCCGATAAACAAGGAATGTCCTCGTAGCAACAACAACAATTCCTCGATGACAGGAAGTGGATGCCGGTCCTTAATCGTTCTAGCATCAAGGCGCCTATAGTCGATGACCATTCTATACTCTCGCCTTTTTTACTAGAAGCGCAGGTGAAACATAAGATGAATTGGATGGACGAATTATTCCGGATTATTATTCTCGAATTATTATTCTCGTTCACCAACGATTCCATAGGAGCCTTTCGTTATTTCGAACTGTGTATTACTCGATATTAAGACGGTGGTAATATCATCTGCACAAGCAATCGTTTTAGAGATATTGACGTTAATCAAATTGTTGGCATTCTTTACCAAATATTCTTTCCTTAGGCTTTCTCTATTGCTTCGAAAGTCCTTGACTTAATCTTGAAGGTGTCTAATGATATTCGTAGCTTGTTGGATGTCTTATAAGACGGTGGTAACATCGTCTCTGCAAACGAAACGGTATTGGTTCATATTCGTATTTTAAAGGTTTTTACTTTTGAAAACACATTGCACCAATCGCCTGTTAAAAAAAGTTCATGATAAAACTTGGTATGCTTTTGAGTGAACTAGCATCGATTTCTTCTGCTTCAAGTTAATGCCTGCCTAGGTGTTTGTGTCGTGTACTGATGAGGCAGTTACAGTGGCACAGTATGTGCTCTCTTCGTTACACATTCTACAGGTGTCATCTTGTATGATGCCCATGGTTATAAGATTGTTATGTGATCACACATTACCCTATTATGTAACCGCATATTAACCGCATTACTGCACTTAACAACAAGTGCCATCGAATATGGTGAGCATGCAATTATAAGTGCATTTGCCTGATGACCTGCATACGGCAGCACAAGCAGCTAAAGCAAAACAAAAATAAAAACAACTTCGAATATGCTGATCTTGCAATTACAAGTGCTTGATGACCTACATACGGCAGCATAAGCAGCTAAACCAAAACAAAAATAAAAACAACGAAATGACAAACGTTTCATATGGGATAAGTAACGCCCATTCAAATAGAACTTACTCCAATTGGCCAAGGCCAAATTCATAACACTGAATGGAATTTGAATTGAAGCGAAATTGGAAGAAGAAAGGAAGCACCGTAGATTTTAGGATAAGTTAGAATAGTAATAATATATTTTCAATCATTGTCTCTATGTATACACTTAAAATGTTAATGGACGACTCGGGATATAAAAGCCCGAGCAGGCCACAATAAAAATCAGAATTAATTAGACAGCCAAACAAACATCGGCAGTTTTAATTCTCTTGCCTTAAAACGGCAATAGGTAAAAGAGGAGTGCCATATAAATAGGCACCCTGTCTGTCCAACGGCGTTCCACGCCGGACACAAAAGTTAAGGTCTACCTTTCTCTCTGGGAAGTTTATCTTTCACCTCGTATAAAAAAAGTGCCAACACATAACATGGCGATCCTGCCAATACCTAACATGGCGATCCTGCCTACATAACATAACATCCTGCGAAAACCACGATCCTGATATGCTTCCTGTACCTATTGAACTGTGAAACCAAAATCCTGCACGCAGAAATCATCGAAAGGACCAACAAAATAGATGGACCAAATTGAAGAATACATCCCACAAGGCTCCACTGGAAACTATCCAACCTATACACCTATAAATACATCAAAACAAGGGCCAAAAAGACTCACCATAGAGGAATACAAGAGAAGACAAATCAGAAAACTAGAAAACACAGCACCACAAATTCCACAGACCAAAGCTCCACCAAAGCGACGCGGAGGCAAACTAGTACGCGATCGCAAGCAACTAGCCTACTTTAAAACAGTTGTTTTAGAGGACAAGAATCCAGTCCCTTGGAAAACAGCCTGCGAAATCTGGAGCAAAATTGACGAAATAGAAAAAAGAATAAAAGAAAGATAACATGGGAAAGCAACAAAGTAAAGAAGAAGTCGTCAACATCAACAACGGAAGCTGCAACAACAAAAATTCAGCAGAAACACCCACGTTTAATATAATAGAAATGTTAAGTATAGTAGTAATAAGCTTAATCATCTCTGTATTTATATTTAACAAACTGCATAACTATTTCAAAAATTATATTAATAAGCGTATAAATTTAAGATCTATTAACAATGTTTAAAAAATAAATTCAATAAAAATTCAATAAAATATAATACCTTATGGAAAAAATACAAAAAATATTAGAAAAACTTGATCAAATAATATCAAATATTAAGAAAACTGGTAAAAGACCATACACTACTGAAACTATAGATTTAAAATTAAAAGAATTAGTAAGTCTTAAAAACGAATTTTCGAACCAAATTAATACAACAAATATTAAAGAAAGAGATTTATCAGAAATTATAGAAAAATTCACCACAGCTTACAATACAGCAAAAACTTTATTGCTCAACCAGACCAAAACAAAAACGAACACAAGCAACATGGCAACATTTAATATCGAAACCGCAGCCAAAACTATCCCAACCTTCACAGGGAACTATCGAGAATTAGATTCATTCATAAAAATAATAGAAATAATAGACAAGACCCTACAGCCCAATTCAAAGCAAGATTTGATAGAATTCGCTTATCACATAAAACTGAGCCCAAATGTAAAGACAGCCTTAAATTCTGTTGAAGAACCTAAAACATTGAAAGATTTACGGACATTACTTGAAGCACGGTTCAAAACAAATAAAACAATACCGCAATTACATACAGAACTGTCTCACCTTACACAGAGAGGAAACATAACAAACTACAAGGACAAAATACTGACTATGATATCAGAACTAAACAATTTACATATAAAAGACCTAGGCACAGAATGTACAACAGAACAGAAAACGACCATAACTAAAATAAACGACACTTACGCACTTACAGTTTTCAAGAACGGCATCAACGAAGAATACAAACAAACAATTTTCGCAGCACAACCAAAGACATTTTCTGACGCAATAACTCTTGCACTAGAACTTGAGCAAACGAGAAACCAAAACCCAGCTCAAATATCATACATTCAAAACAGAAACCCAAATTACAACTCACGAAGACGTAACCAGACCTACACATACGACATGAGACAGAATAATAACCAAGGGTACAATAACATCCCAAGATACAATAACAACTACAATAATAATTACAATAACAATTACAACAGACACAACAACAACACTAACTCAAGACAAAACAACAATAACACCTATCAAAACAGAAACAGGAATTATACCAACTACAATAACCAAAACAGATCGAATTCGACATACCCAAATTCCCAGAATCGACCAAACCCCAACAGACGGACCCAAAACTCAAGACACATTAATGTAATTAGCGATCAGGGAAACGAGTTAACCCAGGTGGCCGAAAATTGGACCACCGAAGGGCAAAGAAACTGAATATTTATAATATATCCAAGAATTTAACAAACTATGTAATCATAAATACAAATAACACTAATTTAAAATTATTATTCGATACTGGCGCTGACATGTCAATTATTAAAGAAAAAACAGTTGATATAAAATATCTGGCAACGCATGAAAGTTGCAGACTAACAGGAATCACAAACGAAGAAATTTTATCACTTGGCACATCAGATACACCTTTCAAAATATCAAATCATGAAATTATTCATAATTTTCATATTGAAGATGAGAATTTTCCGATACAAACAGACGAAATATTAGGAAGAGATTTTCTAGAAAAATACTCCTGCAGAATAGACTACGAAACGTATACACTAAGCTTATACATAAAGGAATCAGAAATAATAATACCAATAAAAAATAGGACCCAAAGAATAAAATTAGCTCCAAGGTCAGAATTTATACATGCAATAAATATAAACATAGACGAAGACAGCGTAATCCTCAACAAAGAGATAAAACAAGGCGTATATATAGCAAACTCGATTATACCAGCAAAAGGGTTTCATCACATAAAAATACTTAACACACGTGATGAAGAGGTTACTATAGAAAATTTTGACGTAGATATAGAACCACTAAGAAATTATGAAATACTCTATATACAATCTCAAAGAACAGAACAACGATTTAGTCAACTATCCAAAATTCTGAATCTAGACATTTCTGATGATATAGCAAAAGCTGAACTATTAAAAATTCTGAAGGATTTCCAAGACATTTTTCACTTAGAAGGAGAAACTCTAACAGCTAATAATCTCTATACCCAATCCATTTCAACAATAGACAACACCCCAGTCTATATAAAAAAATTCAGATTACCTCACGCTCATACCAAAGAAATACAAAACCAAGTACAAAAATTACTAAATGACGACATAATAGAACCCTCAGTCAGTCCATACAACTCACCATTATTAATAGTACCAAAAAAAGGGTCTGAAGACAAAAAGAATTGGAGATTAGTAGTAGATTTCAGGAAACTAAACGAAAAAATTGTCAATGATAAATTCCCACTCACTCGATTAGAAGATGTATTAGACAGATTAGGCAGAGCAAAATATTTTTCAACTTTAGACATGACAAGTTCATTTCATCAAATTAAATTAGACCCAAAATCAAAACCTTTAACTGCATTTTCCACTATGGATGGACACTATCACTTTAAAAGACTACCATTTGGCCTAAAAATTTCTTCCAACAGTTTTCAAAGAATGCTCACAATAGCCTGAACTGGACTAGAATCAGACGCTTTTCTATACGTAGATGACATCATAGTATTTGGTTGCACTTTGCGACATCACAATCAAAATTTAATAAACATTTTCCAACGACTACGAAAATATAATCTTAAATTAAATGCTTCAAAATGCTGTTTCCTTAGACCGGAAGTAGTATATTTGGGACATTTAATTACAGCAGAAGGTATTAAAACGGATCCCTCGAAATACAAAATAATTCAAGAGTATCCGGTACCGAAAAACGCTGACGAAGTAAGAAGATTCGTAGCTTTTTGCAATTATTACCGTCGATTCATAGAAAATTTTGCATCAACCGCTAAATGTCTTAATACTCTACTTAAAAAGAATCAACCTTTCATTTGGTCTAAAGAATGCCAAAAATCTTTCGAAACCTTGAAAAATAAACTAATAAATCCACCGATACTACAATATCCACGGTTTGACAAACCATTCATACTTACAACAGACGCCTCAGACTTCGCTCTAGGAGCAGTTCTTTCGCAAGGCGAAATAGGTCATGACTTGCCAATCTCATATGCAAGTAAATCACTTTCGAAACACGACATAAATAAAGCAGTAATAGAAAAAGAATTACTAGCAATTCATTGGGGAATCAACTTCTTCAAACCATATCTCTTTGGAAGAAAATTTATAGTAGTAACAGATCATAGACCTTTAGTTTCTCTATTTACACATAGAAATACTTCGTCAAAAATGACAAGAATTAGAATGGATCTAGCGGACTACGATTTTGAAATTGTATATAAACCAGGTTCGATAAATACAAATGCTGACGCTTTATCTCGAATAAAAGTAGATTCAGACGCACTAAAAAGAATGATTCCTAACAAAATAGAAACGAAAGAAAACATTAAGATAGTAACAAGGAGTATAAAAAGAAAAGAAAAAATTGATAGTAACAAAGTAGAAAGTAAAAATAGGGCAACATCAAAGGAGAAATGTATATCTCATTCGAAGACTGATCACCTGATCAGATATGGGAATGCACGTCCTTCGTCCTTAGCTGACGTAAATAAAATTAAGAAATTAGAATTCAAATTTGAGGCAACTAATAAATCCATGGTAAAAGTAGAAGTAAATGATAAAGTGATTGTTAGATGCAGTGATAATCCTCCGAATTACGATTCGATTATGGAGAAACTGGCATTTGCGTTGGAAAAGAAAAATATATTACAAGTAGGCCTACAAAAAGAAGATGAAATATTTAAGAGAATAGAAGAAAAAGAATTTAGAAAAATATTCAATGAGTTGCAACAGAAGAAAATGAATAAAAAGACCTCTATATTGAAGATAATACTTTACAAAGCCCCTAGAAGAGTTACAGATGATTTAGAGAAATATAAATTGATAGATGAATACCATAATACACCACAGGGAGGACACTTAGGAATCAGAACAACACTCTTAAAACTCAAACAACGATATATATGGAAAAATATGAACAAGATGATTAAGAAATTCATAAACAATTGTGATTCATGCGCCAGAAATAAACAAACAAGACACATAAGAGAAAATCAGATAATTACAGATACTCCAAGCACGAGTTTTGAAACAATAGAAATCGACACAGTAGGACCTTTAAGACTATCCAACGGATACAGATACATTTTGACAATGCAATGCGAATTAACAAAATACATCATTGCACACCCAATACCCACTAAAGACGCTTTAACAGTAGCAAAAACAATTGTAGAGCAATTAATCTTAAAATTTGGGCATTTCAAGACCTTAAAATCTGACAGAGGTACAGAGTTCACCAACGACTTATTAAAAAACATATGCGACACCTTAAAAATAAGACAGATTTTTTCAACTCCTTACCATCACCAAACATTAGGTTCAGTAGAAAGAAACCACCGAGTATTAAACGAATTTCTATTAAATCTAGCAGAAAATTATGAATGGGACATATGGTTACCATATTACATGTTTGCCTATAATACAACACCTCATGTCACAACACACTACTCGAACACGAACGCCACAATTACCAACTGACACATTTACACACATAACGATGAACATTGACGACTACGCGAACGAACTGAAGATCAGGTTACGAACCTCGATCGAGACAGCAAAAAAATACATAAAAGAAGAAAAACAAAACCGACACTCCAAAGAAACCAATAAAAATGTGAACCCATTAACCTTCACATGAACAGTATCTACCCGGGTAGATATTTAAATTTTCTTTTTCCAAAATTTCCGCGACTTTTGATACTATGTTGATGCCGTTCCGACTCAGTGACTAACTTTTTTATAGCATTAAGAATATGTTAATAAAAAATTTTGAGGAAAAGTTGCTCCATATTTTTTTTAAATTTTGACTTTTTTTTTACGTACACGAACAGTATCTACCCAGGTAGATACAGTATTTTTCATGCATTCTGTATTGAGATTTTCGTAGTTTGGCACTGGAATATCATGAAACGGTGGATTAGACAAAGAAAATATTTCTTCATATATACATACATATATGTGTACAGTGTATACATAGGTTCCTGAAAAAGAAATTTTAATCCTGAAGTCATACGAGAAATGAAAAGATTAATTTATTTGTTTTTTCGTTTTATTGCAGAAAGAAATCTATAGTTTTATAAAATAAATTAAAAATGCATGTGGCAATGTTCACATTTTGTCTGGTTCAGACTGTGCTGCACGCATATCGGTTTTCTGCATTTGACGCAGGCGTGACGTGTAGGTCGCTTTTTTTTATTTAGTTTGTAACACATATAGCATGCACCCTTTTGTCGTAAGCGACCACTAGAATCTTGATCGTCGGTGTCATCTGGGATAAACGTCTCATCAGCATAATTTAATACACTAATCGAATGACCTAAAATACACTCCATAGAACTTCGTATAGCAAATACACCTGTTACTCTAGGATTTTTTGCTCTCCTTTTGATAAGAGGGACACACAAGTTCTCCCCTAATCTCTCCAAGAACTTTCGTCTACGACTTTGTTTCACAGCTGTTGTGCCTTGTGGATTATTTGTAGAAAAAATTATGTAACTCGCAAGCGCTGCTGTATCCAACAAATTATAGAACAAAGCCAACGGCCATCTATATGTCTTCCTTTTCGTTGTGTACTGGCTTAACATTTTGTCCATGGTGTCCACTCCACCTTTAGTACGATTGTAGTAGTGGATTATATCCGGTTTCTGTTTTGGCCCGGAAACGGATTTACCACGATGAAATGTTGAGAGCAAGACTACTGACTTGTCTTTCTTTGGGACGTAAGAGCACAAAACAGCATTTTGGCTGAATCCAAACTCGGAGGACAAAACAATTCGGCTTTTCGAGGGCTTGAATTGATCAGGCAAATAACGTTTATTCTTCTTCAGGGTTCCCACAACTGACATTTTCCAACCAACTAGTTCATTAGCCAATGAAAGGGTTGTAAAAAAATTGTCCATGGTCACATTTCGACCCGTATTTTTGTAAGGAGCAACCAGCTGTTTTACGATTCTCTCGCCTTGATTTATTTCTCTCACATCACCCAACTTCCCAGTATATATTTGTCCATGTAATGGGTACGATGTTGCGGAATCACAAGCCCACCAAAGTTTGATCCCATACTTGGCTGGCTTGGACGGCATATATTGCGTAAATTTGGTGTGTCCCCTATATCGGAATAATTGCTCGTCTACTGTGATTGACTCAGATGGCCTGAAATTGTGCTTTAGGTTGGCATTGATCAAGTCAAAGATATCTGCAATAGGAGCCGCTTTGTCAATGGCCATACGAGTTGCTCTTGTAACATCTGAATCAAATCGAATAAACCTGGAAATGGCTTTGAAGCGCCTAACTGACATTGTTGCTCTATAAAGCGGAAAAGCGTTCTTTTTCCACAGTTCATTCACTGTTTCATAATTAGATCTATGGCTGCCCATGACTAGCAAAATACCCAAATAAGCCGCAAATTCTTCTTGATTTAGTTGTTCCCATTTCAGTAGTGTTTTTTCAGTATTTTGAGCATTCCACTTGCTATATTCACTTCTAGCTTTTCTGTTTGTGTGTCTGCAAATGATGTCTTGAATTGCATTGCTCATGATACAAAAAAAGGTGTCTACATCTGTTAGGTTTTTGGTAAGTGGATTTGGTCCCACATATAAATTGTCTCGAAAAATGTTATGTGCCCTTTCACGGTGCAGATTTGATAGAGTTTTGTACCACTTGGTTCCATCCTTCGCAACCCAAAAATTACCTGAAACTTCACTAACATCTTCAGAATCATGTGCTTCAATGTTCTCGCTTTCAATTTCATCTCCCAATCTCAGTTCGTCATCTGTCTCTGAACCAGTGTCATCATTCAGCTCTACTTCCAGATTATTTGGTTCAGCATCACTATTAGCGGTTGCCTCTGTAGGCAAAATGATTTCGTCGGACTCACCATCTGCAACCACTTCATCTAAATCCGACTCCGAGTCGGAGCTGATTTCTTGCAAAAGTCTTGCAAAATATCGTTGCCGTTCATCAAATGACAACCTATCAGCAAAATGATTACTCAGCGTATTATAAGTCTTTAATTATTTAATACACACCTAGAAACAACCGACGATGGAAGGTATTCGAAATCATTTCCTATATTCTGCATATTTTAATAAAATTTAACAAAACACTAACTCAATGCCAAACTTTCTCAACGTTGCGCGGTTTCAAATTTGCGAGAAATTCAAATGCCTACTCAGATTCGATTTGCACGACTTCGCTTTGAGCGAAATATCGTATGTTTTGGGTGGAGTGCCATTCGTGTATTTTTCTTTTCAATTGCGCTCGACACCTCAAAGTAAACAAATTTGCAAGCTTTGAATGAAAACGAATAATTATTTATTAAGAATTAAAAAGAAATAGAAAAAGCAACACGTATCCTAAGATGCAATTCATACAAAATATATGAGATTATTTTTTATCTACCCCGGTAGATACTGTTCGCGTAAGTAAATTAAAATTGCTGTTCATGTGAAGGTTAAACTTACAAGTAGGAGACTTAGTATTAATTAAAGTAGAAAATAGAAAAAAAAAACATTAGTCCATACAAAGGCCCATATAAAATCATAGAAAGAAAGGGCATTAATTCAATTATAGATATAAATGGCACGAATAAAGAATTGCACAACAACTTACTAAAACCATATATAGTATATTAAGAGAATCACAAATTTTACTAGATTAGAAAGATATTATAATAATACAATATAACAATAATATGAATATACTAAGAAAAAAATAGCTACCTGTAAACTTCACCTTTCAATTTCGCACGCTCTGAAAAATTCTATTTTCAATATAATTTTTCTCTTAAGGATGAGGGTGTTATGTGATCACACATTACCCTATTATGTAACCGCATATTAACCGCATTACTGCACTTAACAACAAGTGCCATCGAATATGCTGAGCATGCAACTATAAGTGCATTTGCCTGATGACCTGCATACGGCAGCACAAGCAGCTAAAGCAAAACAAAAATAAAAACAACTTCGAATATGCTGATCTTGCAATTACAAGTGCATTTGCCTGATGACCTACATACGGCAGCATAAGCAGCTAAACCAAAACAAAAATAAAAACAACGAAATGACAAACGTTTCATATGGGATAAGTAACGCCCATTCAAATAGAACTTACTCCAATTGGCCAAGGCCAAATTCATAACACTGAATGGAATTTGAATTGAAGCGAAATTGGAAGAAGAAAGGAAGCACCGTAGATTTTAGGATAAGTTAGAATAGTAATAATATATTTTCAATCATTGTCTCTATGCATACACTTAAAATGTTAATGGACGACTCGGGATATAAAAGCCCGAGCAGGCCACAATAAAAATCAGAATTAATTAGACAGCCAAACGAACATCGGCAGTTTTAATTCTCTTGCCTTAAAACGGCAATAGGTAAAAGAGGAGTGCCATATAAATAGGCACCCTGTCTGTCCAACGGCGTTCCACGCCGGACACAAAAGTTAAGGTCGACCTTTCTCTCTGGAAGTTTTTCTTTCACCTCGTATAAAAAAAGTGCCAACACATAACATGGCGATCCTGCCAATACCTAACAAGATGTTTGTTGACCGGGCAGTGCCCAGTGAGGAATCCTGTAACTATACGAATCTGACTCCTAGAAAGTTTAAGGTGTTGTTTCGTTCTTTAAAGGAAAGTGGTTGGTAGGAACATCTTGGCTTGTCCGCTACCTTCCGTCTGTGTCCAGTAGTGGTTGGCCGTGTTCCTTAAACATTCCATTATGTAGCATTTTATGGTGCTGATAGGTATGGCGCAGAATGGTCTTGGCATCATAAATGCAGAGCGTTTTCTTTCCAATAGGTATGCTTTTTCGTTTCCTATATGGCCACAGTGTCCTGGTATCCACATGAGGTGAACTCTGTTGGCCAGCTGGCATAATAGTTGTAAGCAGTCCCAGGTGACTTCGTAGCTTTTGAGAGCTAAAAGTGCAGCCTTGCTGTCAGAGAGAACATAAATGTTATTATTGGTTATAGTACTGTTTATCTGAGGCAGAGTTCAATTGCGAATATCTCTGCTTGAAATATGGAGCTGTATCTGTCTATGCTGTTATAGATGTGTGTTCCAGTGTTAGCTCCGTATACTCTAGCCCCAACACCTTCGTTCGTTTTGGATCCATCTGTAGGATAGGATTGACGATCGAAGGAAGGTCTATTTTGCTCCCAGGTGTATGAAGAGGGAATTGTGACCTTAAAAATTTGGCTGAAGTTATACCTTGGAAGACAATTGTTTGTATGGGGTATTTTTAGGATTTCATGCCTCTTTAAGGCATTAAGAATGTCAGGATGAAAGAGCCTGG
This sequence comes from Merodon equestris, assembly GCA_958301585.1. Classification (NCBI taxonomy): domain Eukaryota; kingdom Metazoa; phylum Arthropoda; class Insecta; order Diptera; family Syrphidae; genus Merodon; species Merodon equestris. Next base: position 123,788,927 of record OY284413.1, read on the forward strand.
AATTAGAGAGTTTATGAGCGAATATTATTGATTCTTTTTTAAGTTCGAGGTGTACGGGTGGTAGGTCCGTGATTACTTCTAGCGCTGCTGTGGGGATTGTTCTCATAGCTCCTGTATTACAGATACAAGCTAGTCTGTAGTTTGTTAAGCTTTGCTTTTAATGATGTTTGTTTTGTTTTGTGCCACCAGACGGGCGCAGCGTATGTGAGAATTGGTCTGGTAATGGCTGTGTATAGCCAGCATAGGATTAACGAGACTTTTGTTGGTCCATAGAGAGATCCTGGTTTTCTGAATGTTCTTTGTGATGTGAGAGTTCCAAGTGAGCTTTTCGTCTAGTGTTGCACCTAGATATTTGGCTTCGTTTGAGAACTCTATTGTTTCACCAAATAGAGTGGGTTTTTTGAGTTTATGCCTACTTCTTCTTTTGGTGAAAGCGTCTATGGTGCTTTTTTTTAGGGTTGACATTTAGTCCAGTTTGGAGGAGCTCCGAGATTGTGTCTTCGAATTTTCCTCTAATTAGGATCACAATGTCATCAGCATAGCCTTGGACATAGAAGCCATTGTGGCTGAGTATGCTAAACCACGATGGACGAAGGTGAGGTGTTTATTTTCCTGTTACTAAGCATGTGTTGAATCCATCTGCATGTGGTATTATCTACCCCTGTGCTGAGGATGCAGCGGTGTATTTGGGCGATCGGTATTGTCGAAAGCACCCTCAGTATCAAGAAAGCAACCTATCGTAATTTCTTTGTCACTTTGGGATTTATTGATCCAAGATATTAGTTCCTAAAGAGCATGCGTGGCTGATTTCCCAGGCTGGCCGGCATATTGTTTGTTGTGAAGCGGTGATCTATTGAGAGGACTGACTCGGAAGAGTTGTCATTAGATCTGCTACGTTTGTTCGTAGCCGCGTTTTTGTTCGCCTTCTTTTCCTTTATGAGAGCGTATCTTGCTCTTTTTCTTCGCTTTGCTTCTTCGGGCTCTATTCCATCCGGGATGAGAGCGGCGATTCGTCGCTTTTGGGGCCCGGTGAAGTCTTGATGCTTCTGCCGGGATTTGGTTGCGTTACGATCTGCACCAGTCGCTGTGCATGGATCAGTAGATGGCTGAGCAGTTTGGGTCCTCGTTTTATTGGACGGGAGTGCAGTTGTAGTGCATGGAGATGGCTCTGTTAACTCTGTCTCCATTTCTTGTACAGAGCAGAGGAGATATTCTTCCTCCGAATCTGTCATCAGTTCGGTGTTCTTTTTATTGTTGTTTTTTTCTTTTTTGTTATTTATTTATGCATTATTATGTATATTATGTATTTTATTTATGTTCATTTAGATCCCACGAGTATGGTGAGAAGTTGTGGTCAACCATCTACAGAGCTCCCATGTAAGGTGTAAGGCTAGATACTATGCGAGGGCGCCCGGTATCGGTCCCTATGTACGTTCGCGATGCACATTTTTCTATTCCCTGCACCATTCAGTCGTCGGCGCGTATTCCAACTACCTTGACTTGGGAATGCGATTGCTCGAATGTGATTGCTCTCCATAACCACCTGGGGATGCGCCGGGTCGCCTGAGAAGCTCAAAGTTTTCCCGGCAGGTTCCCGAAAGGTTAACTAATATTTCAATGACGTCTTCCACTAACTTCAAGTCAAAATCAAACTCGTTTGTATTGTGTTTTCTGTAATTATTAATTAGTTGGAATATTATTTAAGCCACTAATGTCATTTGAAAATGGGCTCTCGCATATTCACGTTTTTTAGCGAATAATACTCGTTGCAGTATGCAGCTGTTTGTTTATTTCAATCCTTACATCATTTTTGACAGTCAACATGGTTTTCATCGCTTTCTGAAAGCGTGTTTCAAGTTTGAATCGATCCCAATTTGATAAACAATGGAGAATTTTTCCTTCTATTCTTGGTATATATTCGTATGTACAAATATATACAACTCTCATTTGGAATAGTGGTTATATTATAACTTCTGAATTCAACGCGGCGTTTCAAGGCGGTGGTGAAATGCGGTGTTGTGTGAAATTACAGATTATTTTCATCATATGGTGTTGACGCGAGTCATGACAGCCAACTGTTTTTCCGCCACCCACAAAACAGCAGCACATGAACCCTTCATTTATGTATTTCTAGTCCAACACATGAAAAATATGTAACTTAACTAAATAGGTATCTGAAAGCATTTGATATTTTTATAACTTACATTTCAAAGCTTAAAATTATGAAACCCAAACCCCAACGTCAAAGGGTTTCCTTCAACTCGACCCCAAACATTGCCTTGCCTCCGAACCAAATACCCCTTCCTAATTCATTTCCCAATTTCGACCTCAGATCAGAAACAAAATACTCAAATTTCCGCAGTTCCCATATTCTCAAACCCACACCATGCTCCATTTCCTCTGCCCCCAAATCAAATTCCATCTCCGACAACACATTCAATTCCTCACCCATCTCTACATCAACAGGTCCCTCCACAACAAATTCTTCTTCTATCTTCTCTCAATCTTTTTGGGGGGCAGAAGGGGGTCGTTCTGCCCCCACAGTCAAACTTACCCAGCAAACCGCTAACCCCATCGAATGTCGTCATGCTCTCTCTCGGTTAAGAGATAAAAAAAACGTACGAATACATCCGTCTTTTCCTAGCTTATCTCCATGATAAGTCAGACTTGGTTTGCTACGAAGGGAAAACTAATACAAGCGTAAGGGTATCAATCGAACAGCAGGAAGACATGCTGATTTCGCTAGCCTCAAAAACCTCTTCATAAAATACCACGAATTCTTCAACATTTCCCCTCAAGAAGTCTCAAATGATCTCGATACTTTCCGGCAATATATACACTCAAAGTGGATATCGCACCTCCAGCGTATCCGAGCTGACCACAATAGATTTTTTCCTTCCTAATTGTCGCCATCCCCCTGTCACCCACACCCTCTGCGAAAACCTCCCTCTTACTATTTATTACCAAAATGTAAGAGGTCTCCGCTCGAAAACCCAAGCTGTCCTGCAACAATCACATGCTTTGCCCTTTGATGTCTTCGCGTTGACTGAAACGAACCTGATCCCCGGCATAAACAACCCCGTATTGTTCCCCTCTAATTTTAACGTTTACCGTGATGATGATCTCAATCGACCTACTGACAGCCGCCTTTGTCGAGGTGTCCTTCTTGCCGTCCTAAACTCAATAGACTTATTCCTTGTTGCAATATCCTACTCCCCGCACGTCGACTTCGTTTCAATCAGAATCCTGTTACCCCAAAAGTCGCTTTACGTTATTTGCTTCTACATCTTGCCCTCAAAACTAATTGAATCCTACGAATTCGCCATCAACTTTATCGACCAAATAATCGATTTACTGGCCCCTTGATGAAATCCTTATATTTGGTGATTTCAATCTTCCCCACTTCACATGGACTTCTTCCGATGACCAATCTTTCTTTGTCGCTTCTAATCCCGCCACCACCAAAGAGTTTCTCTCCCTTGATCGCCTAACCGATTCTAACCAAGCCAAGTCAGTGGCATTTCAAATTTCATGGGTAGACAATTAGACCTAATTTTCTCTATTGATCCCCTCAATTCCTCAGTTTCTCTTTGCCCCCTTTCCCTAACCACTATGGACAATTTCCATACTCCCCTTCTCCTCTCATTCTTTCACGATTCCCCCACACAAAACAATACCCCAACAATTCTATCCTCTTACGACTTTCACAAAGCCAATTTCCATGAAATCAACGAATATTTCAACAGAGCCCCTTTTAATTTTGACAACCTAACTCTAATCGATGCCATATCAAGGTTTAAACTCCATCGCCCTTTACGTCCCGTTCTCCCGACCCAAAACCTCGTCTACCTCCCCTCCTTGGTATAACCGGAGGCTCCGTTCGCTAAGAAACAAGAGAAATAAGCTATGGGAAACTTTCCTCCGTACTCACTCCCCTTGCGACTTTTCTAATTATCCTGGTGCTTATCTACATTTCACCGAGCTTTACAACTTTCTTTATCAAAGCTATTTCACCGACATGCAAACCAACCTTATAAACGACCCTAAATCTTTCTTTCAGTTTATCAACTACAAAAGAAAATCGGATGGCTACACAAACTCCCTCTCTTTCAATAGTGAAACTTCAAACACTCCCGACACCATCGCCAACCTTTTTGCCACCCATTTCAAAGAATCTTACGCCGAAGATTCCTTTGTACCTGATCCGGCCTATTTCAACTACTTATCAACTACTAATCAATGGTCCTTGGTCCATTTCTCCCCCGTACTGTCGAGTCCCACATCATCGAAAACAAACTAAATCAACTCAATGATGAATTCACTCCTGGTCCCGACGGTCTCCCCTCCATATTGCTAAAAAAATGCTGTTCCACCCTTTCTTGACCCCTCTCTAAAATCTTCAACCTATCCCTATCTCGTGGTGAATTTCCCCAAATATGGAAAACCTCTGAAAATGGGTGTGATCCATTCACAAAAAAGGTCCAAAGAGTGACATTAATAACTATTTAATCTCCTCCAGACAACACGCCTTCCTCAAATGCAGGTCTACAACCACAAACCTAATCGAATTTGTATCTTCCACCCTTGCTGCGTTAGAGAACGGCAATGAAGTCGACTGTATCTCAACGGATTTTAGTAAGGCCTTTGACAAGGTTTCCCACAATCTTATATTCTACAAATTGTCTGTCCTTGGCCTTGAACCCATTTTATTGAAATGGATATCTTCTTACTTGGAAAACCGCTATTATAGCGTTCGTTTCAGATCTGCCTTTTCTTTTCTAGCCATTTCTTAGCTACTTCCGGTGTCCCCCAAGGCAGCCATTTAGGTCCACTTCTATTCATCCTTACCATCAACGATGCTGAATTGGTCATCAAACATTCCCACATCTCTCTATATGCCGATGACACCAACATTTTCAAGACTGTCTCCTCGACACACGACTCTTCCCTCATCCAATCCAATCTCAACAGTTTCTCCACCTGGTGCTCCAAAAACTGTTTGGAACTCAACATTTCTAAGTGCCAATCAATCACTTTCTCCCGTAAACGCATCAAATCTCCTCCCCGTCTTTACTTTCTTCACAATCAACCCATTCCCACCGTCCAAGTTATCCGTGACCTTGGCATATTATGTGAGCAGAAGCTCAATTTTTTTTCTCATTATAGTGGCGTAATTTATTTATTATGTCATATATTAGCCAACTCAGCACTCGGTTTTATTAAGCGCTGGTCTAAGAAATTCTCTGACCCCTACGTAACCCGATCCCTCTACTTAACCTTCGTTCGTCCTCTTCTTGAATACGCCTCTCAAGTGTGGTCTCCTTACCAACGTATTCACACTTCCCGAATAGAGAGCATTCAACGTCGTTTTCTACGTTTCGCCCTTCGAGGTACGTCCTGGAACAATCCTTTGATCTTACCTCCCTACCATGACCGCCTTAAATTAATCAACTTGAACACCTTGGAAGAACGAAGACGGGTATCTGAAATTCTTTTTATTCATCGACTGCCATTGACTGCCCGACCCTTTACAACTCTGTTCTCCTTAACACCAACCCTCGCAACGTGCGAAATCCACCTCTGTTCTATCTATCCACTCCCCGTACCACATATTGCTCCAACGAACCTATCACGCATATGCTCCGGAGTGTTGACTCCCCATTTTGACTTTAATCTCAGTACCCCCTGCTTAAAACTCCGCCTTCTCAATCACCTCCCTTGATCCCAATTCTTCCCCCTTAGTGTTAAGTTACCTCTTAGTTAAGTTAAGTTAGAGATTTGAGTTTTTGGGTAAATTAAAAAAGTGCAATTTTCAAATATGTTATATTTTTATTTTTAATTGTTTTCCTTACCGATTTTTATCGCAAATCGGTGCACAATACACCTAACATAAGTGCATACGTAAATAAAAATTGGCAAATGGGCTTTCTATCTTTTCTTTGTAAGAATTCAAGCTAAGCACAGCTCCATTCAATTAATGCCTTTAAATTTTTTATCAATTTACTGTACCTTTTAACATTATAATTGACTTCCTTTGATAGTGGGATATGTATCTCCATAACTTTACACAGAAAGAGTGCCGTTAGAAAAATAAAGTTTTTCATGTATCGCTCACCTCAGTTAAATATATGACAATATATAATTTGGCCAGTGGCCAGAGGTGAACTTTCGAGGCTCTTGCCTTTAAACCTATATTGTTAAAGCGACTTTGAAAAGTTCTTATATTCTATTCGTATATAGTTTCGAAAAGTACTCACCTCTGATTTTTTCAAATTTTTTTTTGTGTATAGTCTTCCATATAGGAATTAAAAATCTAAAGCGGTTTTCTCTGCACACTACTGGAATGCACCAAAGAGCATTTAAAATTTTAAAATCCTGAAAAATCAAATTGAAATACCTTCTAAGCTATAAAGCGTAATAAGCTATATCTCAAATGAAAGTTACAATTGAAGATTTTCATTTGAAGTATAAATTGTTACAATCTGTTAATAAGTTTTAAAGTTATAATTACAATAATTTTGAAAAAAAAATTATATACATTTAAATTAATTTCTTAAACAAAATGAAACAGAGCTATACTTTTTCGACGTCTTATAAAACTTCATATTTTGATCTTTCCAACGATACTAAATATGTTATATTTATTGCAATATCATACATAATATAAACCATTTATTTTCTTACCCTTTACATTCATTTACTATAGGAGTGAACGCTATGAGCCACATTGGCATTAACAAACGTTGTATATCCAGATATTTGTAAATTTAGTATGCATGAAACCTGCCTGCTTAGCCACATACAAGATTTGGAGTAGGTGCAATTTCGGGTGTATGAAAAGTCCCATATTATGATAGATTAGAAGAAATCTTAGCCGCACATGAAAAATATTGATTTGCCTTTTTATTTAATCTTTTAAAATCATACTATTCGAGTATAAAATTGGAATTCAAAGTAACTCTTATTTCACATTTATTTATAAATGTAATTACTTTCGTTTTATCCATTTCAAATAGAAACATAACTGGGATAGCAACGCTTAATGTCAATTAACGACTAGCTAAACAAATCTTTATTAAGTTGCTTTGAACGACGCCGACGGCGCCACAGAAACTCGCTCAGATATTTGTCTAGACAATTGGTCATTGGAGCTCTTGTTTCAGAATTTACAAACTCCTTGGAATGGTTCATCGTCAAATGCTAGTATTCCAACAATATTTGTGAGTTATGGATTGAAGTTTAACGTATTTTTCAATCAATTCAATCAACATATACTTACATATGTTATTTATTGAAAATTTTATAATATTTGCCAGATTCAATGTTAATTTTACAGAGATATGGTTCTTTTACCTACTATACTATTAATATAATAAAATATTGAATACATATATGAATAAAGTTATGGTGTGAAGGAAAAGCCACTAAAAACCTTAATTTGATCAAGGTATTTTTTTTCTTTTATTTTTTGGACACATTTCAAGCCTTTATTGAGAAGGTTCCCCACGAAGGATATGGCCTAAAATCCACAAACCCTCAATAACACGGATCCGTTGATATTTACTATACAAACTTCTTCAGAAAGGTAGAAAAACTATTGCTTATCCAGGGCTTAGGATGATGGTTGTTTCACTTCGGCTCGCAGCTTTTCAATCGAAGTGGAGAAGGAATAAGGTTTAGTCAAGGACTTGGTTCCGACATTCCTCTTTTCGGTAACTTCCAACGGTTCTATCGTACAACATTTCATAATCAGTGACGAAATGTTTGGTCTCAAATACCAGTGTTCTGTTCATTTCACAGTGTTTCATTAGATTGCTTGTGAGGAAAGTTATTGATTTGTTTTTTTTTTTAATTATTTTCTTTATTATTGATTTATTATTATTTTGTTAATTTTATTTCTTGCATCTATCGTATGTCCTTCTTTATTGTTGCTGTTTCTCTTGTTGTTGCTGCTGCTGTTGTTGACTGAGGTTGTGTCTGCTGTTAAGCTGTTCTTTTGGCTGCTCTTGGAACTTTTTTTGGGTTTCTTCTGCTGCGCTTTTGCTGTTGTTGTTTTTGTTGATGCAAACGAAAGGGAGCGGCTGCTACCTTGAGGCATTTTTCTATTTAGATCAATGTGGGATGTCTTTATGTGGGATTATAACAAAAATAGAGATAATAAAATTAAAAAGATGTTGTAGATGTATGCACTTTATTATGTATAGATAGGAATAGTTTAATTGGGGCAGTTTTAAGTGTTATTTTAACCAAAAAATTAAATCGGATGCTATTTTATTTTTTTTTATTTTAAACATATACAAAGATAACTTGATTAACTCATAAGTAACATATATACTCGCATGTATAAAAATATTCGAAAATATTAAGAAATAAACTGTTTATATTAGAGTGTCCGCATGGGGTCTGTACAGTAATTTAATTTAGCGTAGAGTTTTTAAGCTAATTTCATTATTTTCTAGCACAAGTTCGCTCTATGTAAGTTAGATACTCGTAGAGATAAATTCAAAGCCCATAACAAAAAAAAATAAATAAATGAAAACTGATCGTGTATAAAATCCGTCCGTAAAAACAGCCGCAGAACTAAAGGCTTTCAAGGATGATTTTTCGATACCCGAATTGATAATACTGTGCATTTTAGTTATATATAGTTGAGTATTGAGTAGCCCTATGAGTAGATATTTTTGCAAAAGTTTGGATAAGCCAGGCTTTTATTTACTTCGGCGACCTTCGAAGATTTGGGAAGCATAAATTCTAATAGTGGCAGGAAAGAAAGTACGGTAGAAATAAATGAGGAGAAAACTAGTTATATGGTCGCTGACCGCGTTACATCTGAATGTACTTGATAAATGCTTTGAGAAAGCGGACGACTTCAAATATCTGTTTACCATATTAACTGCCAAAACGACATAAGATCGAATTAAATAAAGGGTAAGGAAGAAATTATTCAAAACAACTATTTTGTCTTGCAATGTCAAAATCCGCATTTATAAAACCATAATAATGACATGACTAAAATGAATGAATACAAAGACACTTTATGGATGTGAAATTCCATCTCGGCCTAAGACAGAGGAACAAAGATTTCGGGTCTTTGAAAACTACACTTTCAGGAGATTCTATGGGGGAAAACAGGACGTAGAAACAGGCGAATAGAGAAAACTACACAATCAAGAACTTGAGGAACTCTATTCAGCCCAAAGCATTGTCCGAGTAATTAAACGGTAAGACTAAGATGGGCAGGACACGTAAAGCGAATGGACAACGGACGAACATTCAAACGAATAGTGAGTTGAAATCACGTAGAAAAAAGATCGCGAGGACGGCCGCGCTGAAGGTGAGAGGACAATGTAGGGATAAATGTAAAATAGAAAAGATGTGATAGAACAGCAAAACATGAAAGAAACACACTCATGACAGGGAGGTTTGGAAGGGTGGTTCACAGGCTTTGAACTTCCGAGTTCCAAATAGTCGGTAATAGTAATATTAATAAATTTTTTTTTTCGAAAAATATTCATTCAGTGGAAATTTGTAATAATTGTGTCCTAACTGATTAAACGTGTCAATATTGGTTTGTACTGATGGTTTCGACTTGGAAGGCAAGGAACGACCTTCACATTCGCAAAAGATTGAGGATGAAGAATTGGAGGATATGCTTATTAACGATCATTTCAACAGCATTTCAAACACTTCGAAAATTGTCTGTTTCATTAGGAGCTGCTTTGTTTACGGCAGAAAAATGCCTTACAATAATGGATATGGTTCAAAAGCAAACTACGACCTTGGTTCTCTAGAAACCAAGGAAATGGTAAGGCGTTATATCACTTGTGTACAGCTGCCCTAACGGCAAAGGAAAGGATTTTTGTATGAAATTGCTAGTGGGAACGGCAAGTGGACGCATGCTTATGCTCGGTTTTTCGTGGGATCAGAAGGATGTAGTCTCTACAGTAATGTTTGTAACAGTTTTGACTGATTTCAAATTGTGTACAGCTGCCCTAACGGCAAAGGAAAGGATTTTTGCATGAAATTGCTAGTGGGAAGGACAAGTGGACGCATGCTTATGCTCGGTTTTTCGTGGGATCAGGAGGATGTAGTCTCTACAGTATTGTTTGTAACAGTTTTGACTGATTTCAATAAATGTATTCCAAATCATAGGCATCATGGCGAATTTATCATTTTCCAAACTCTTTTTATCAAAACGTCTAGTCATAATTTCTGAAAAAAAATTAGGCTCCCATGTTTTGTTCCACAAAAAAGGAATTTTCAAATTATTTGCTCTATATGCACCATGTGCATATCAAATTGCAATATATGGATCTTATTTCTCATTAGATAAACTCCAATCGGTTCCTAATACTCTCTTTGCTTCTTTAATTGCGCATGTTCTTATATTGTTAGTAACACGGGGATCAAATATCAATGAAAATGCAGTCCTAGTTTTTCTCTTTATAATATGACGTTTTGCATATCCTGTTGGGCCTATTTCTTCTCTGGAAATGTTATACGCAACATCTTTGAAGAAACGAGCAACTAAATTAATACAATATGCTGAATACAGTATGCAAAACACATATTCGTACACCCCCATTATAGACAGAAAAACGTATTTTTTCACGTAACTAAAAGGAAACGTTTTACAAAACCCCATCATTAGCTGTTTTTTATTATGCCATCCAGATCTTATCCGGATCATGGTTTACATGTATTACAATAACAACACGTGATCCAGTTCTTGATCTGGATCAATTTCAAGATCCGAGTTTGAGTGGTAGTGAGTTTACACTATTTCCCACTGGTTTCGCATTCAAATTAGGAGAATCATTGCCTGATGAACATATAAAATTGTGGCCAGGATTTGGTTAAACAGTTTTCGCTTCCGTATCGAGTAATTGTACTCAAAATGCTATAATATGTGTATTATCTTACAGTTCTAAAACTCTTGAGTCTATTGGGGAAATATTACCCCCGATAAAAATTATTATCATTAGCATTTAAATCGGTCGTATCAAATTTGTATAAAAGAAACATTTTCTTTGATAAGCAATTCCACACTTAAATTTCAAAGATTGTTTTTATTGTGAAGTCGAAATGGAGTAGATGGGCAAAAAGGGCGATCGTTATCGGGCCATGTTGAACGAATTTTTGTTCGCAAAAATTGAAGAGGAGGATATTGGCAACATTTGGTTTCAACAGGACGGCGCTACGTGCCACACAGCCGAATCTACACTCGATGTTTTGCGCCCTGTTTTTGAAGATCGCATTATCAGCCGCAGAGCTGATGTCGTTTGGCCACCTCGGAGCTGCGATTTGACACCGTTGGACTATTATTTGTGGGGTGCCGTCAAAGATCAGTGTTACGCCGACAAGCCAGAGACAATTTACGCTTTAAAGGACAATATTCGTGAAGCCATTGGTGAAATACAGCTACACACAATCGATAATGTGCTTAAAAATTGGACCGATCGTGTAGGCTACTGCATGGCCAGCCGAGGCAGCCATTTGAATGAAATTATTTTCCATTATTAACCGGAAGGATTGTACTTTCAAATAAAAAAAGAAATTTGAGAAAATATTCAGTAGTTTTTTTTATAGCATTTTCAAAAAAAAAAAAAGTTATTTGGCGGACCCTATAAATAATGGGCATACCTGCACTCGTGACTGATGACGTTTGTCATGGACGACCGCTTATTACAATTCCATTCTTTCGCGGTTCAGATGATAGATTAGCGCCACGTTGTTGGCCGAAATCACCCAGCAATAATAATGAGATTAAATTAATTAATTTGAAAACGATGTATATTAATTTAAATTCCGACCGAGTTACTTCTTCATGCAGCAATGAATATTCAGGTGTGCTGCTTTCTTCACTGTCCGTGTCACTTTTCTGTAACCACTATAATACAAATATTAACTATTTAAATTCAACAAATAAACGCAATTTACCTCAATAGCATCTGTTTTCATCTTCAATTTGTTTGTTTATTTTGTTTTCAAATGACAGATCTTTGACAAGACTGAACAAAGCGAAATGTCAAGCTGGCTATTCGTTGTGTTTGTAGTGTTTTATTATGCCACATGATACACCTATTATCAGTTAAAACACATACATTTTAGAAAATAAAATGAAACACGTTTGTATCTCATTTATTATTTTGCTTTGTTTTTGTATTAGCAACCATTTTTCGTCCAAAAAGGGTGTACGAATATGAGTTTTGCATACTGTATGTATCATATCATAATATCTGATCACATAACCTTACGAGTACAAGGGAATAAATTGTTCTCCCGGTCACGAGTGTTAATAAAAAAAAAAAAAAAATCAAACAAAAAATAATTGTATACTATATAATCATAGAAAAAATTATGAAGTCAATTGTGGAAAAAAGATAGCATCAGGTGACCAGTTATGGTGTGTTTAGTGTTAAGTAGACGGTGGGCAATACCACGTGTCGCCGACTTAGTGGCGACAGAACCAAGCTTTTATCCAGTAACGCAAATATTCTGGCGAACTATAAAAAATCTTCGTTTCCGTGGTTGGCGTTCATAAGTTTCGGGAAAAAGTAAAGAATAACCGTTTTAGTTTGACGAAGAAGGACCATTAGATTGAACGAAGAGAATATAAATGGTTAAATGAGTGCATTCCACGGAAACCAAAGGTAAGTCGTTTACATGGGTGTGTTAGCACGGGTGTTTATAACACCACGATATCGACACAATGATACTGCGAACGTGTACCGAAAAGGGACAATAACGCAAGTATTTTTCTGCAAACATATAAAATATTTCGGAGAAACAATCAGAATGACGTTCGAATCTTAAGCTTCCGAGAACGTCAGACAATGAACAGTTGCTCCAGGTGGCGACTTTTTCCTGATTCAAAATCCTCAGGAGAAAGTGGCAGCAAAGGTGTCGTCTAGAAACTGTACAGTGAAAGCATTCGCCCGAACCACGAGCTGGAGAACAGAGCCTGTCTTCATCTTCTACCTTCGAAATGATATCGATCTATCGAAGCGTTAATCTCGACGGAAGATCTTCGAATCATTGAAAAGAAAAAAATCGGCAGGTATCGACGTTGTGCTGAGGTGCTCCCACCAGTGTCTGTAGATATGTACACCATCCTGTTCAACTATGCATATTATCTAATTCGGCTTCAGAACGAGGAATGACCCTATTCGTGCCGCATCAAAACTCATATCGGTTATCCAGTGGATCAAATGTAAGAGCGATTGTTTGGGTGCCTGTCTAATTGACTTGGAAAAAGCTTTGGACTCCGCATGGTTACAAGGACTGAACTAATTAACTTTACTTCTAAGTTTTGTTTAAAAATATAATTTTTATATAGAGTTTTATGTTCTTATGTTTCTGTTCTCGTCCGGTTTATCATTCATATTCCTAGTTGTTGTAACACAATATTAAAAGAAGTGTGTATATTTTTGTCTTGTGTCGGATTATTATATCCAAAACAAGTGGCGATTATTTTTCCAATAAATATTTCCAAATTAAAAACTGAAAAGTAAATTCCCCTGCAAACAAAAAGAAACCACTTCTATTCCGTTTGTGCCAAGTCTCTCGGAGAATATGAATTCAACCATCACTAACCCAAATATAGTAAGTCTCCGGTCACGGAAGCAGGGGAGTACATCCGATGCTGCAGCAACAGTCGTAACATCAAGACTAAGTGGAACCCCAATATCAACTAAGAGTATACCTGCTGGAACAACAAAATCTTTTACTCTTAGCGAGAATTTGAAAATGCACACTGATGCAATCGTCAATCGTTTATCAGACGAAATGAAGAGTCTGCGCAACAATCTGGTGCAGCAGATTGCACGCATTGAAGAGAAATGGTCAGCCTACGCTAAAAATATTGACCACTTGCTCAATGATTTAGAATTACGTGTGGAGAAAATAGGGATGCACCAATACCATGCTCAAGCAGAACAAGAGGCCCTTAACAACGATCTGGCCGCTCTTAGGAGAAGATGCGATTCTCTAGAAAAAAAGAGCTTGCAGGTGACGCTAATTTATTCGGTGTTCCGCAAGTTTTGTCTCTGCCATACCGTCCAGTGCAAACCACCCACCCTGAAAGCAATTTTTCGTTCACGTAAGCGAAACAACACGAATGACCCTCCCATTATCTTAAAATTTAGTTCCTCACAAGAGAGAAACTATGCTTTTAAAATGATAACTGAATTCCGAAAACGGGAGAATAAACAACTTTGTCTTCGTGACGTTGGTTTGGATTCGGACCAACACATATACCTGAACGAAAGTCTTACCATCAAAAATCGTTCCCTTCTTCGCATCGCCACCCGCATGAAACATCGCAAACATCTCTTTGCCGTTTTCACGAGAAATGGTTACGTCGTCGTCAAGGAAAGTAAATCCGGGAGAAACATACAAATAGACAACGAAGAGATCCTGAATGATATTTCCGCGACAACAACAGAAGCAACATACAAGCTAAACGAGCCTGAAGCGGCAGGAACATAAATTATGTCACCTAATTTTTTTTATATTTTTTATATTTCATATAAATTTATATTTTATTTTATATTTTTGTATTTGAATGTTATTTATAAGAACAACTCGTTCCCCCCTTTACACCTAATCCTACCATATTTTCTTTTCTCTTTTCTACTCTCTGTTCTCTTTTTCACGATTTCATCCGTGTACGTAAAAAGCCGTCAATGCTTTGTTAAATTAAAGTGCGTCATCAGCTGTGCTGTTCATTGCCTGTATTTGTTGTTGTATGTTAATAATTTAAATTGAGTAATAATTTTCAAGAATGGGGTAGTTTCGTCGACGAAACAAAAACTTTATTAAATGCTCTGTGTGAGCAAAAAAAAGGTTTAAATATTTGCCATTTAAACACACAAAGTCTTAAAAGTAAAATCGATGACTTGCGACAAATTTTAGATGGTAGCATGGTTGATATTCTCTGCCTCTCTGAAACGTGGCTGAGGCCGGAAATGTGCAGTGATCTTTTCATGCTCAATAAATACAAACTCATTCGTTCTGATAGGCAAAATAAATTGGGAGGAGGAGTAGCAATCTTTTTAGAAAAAAAACGATGGGTTCAGAGTAACAAAAAGATCCACGCCAAGCGCACCATTGGAGTATGTTTTTGTCGAGATGATCGAAACTTGTGTGCCAAAAAGCCAGAGCGTGTTGGTCTATTCAAGACAAGAAAAAAATCGTACGGGAGGGAGGGGGTCTATTCCCCCCGTTTAGCCGGGAGGGGCAATTTTCTAAAAAATTGACTTAATTTGGAAATAAAATTATTAAAAATCAACATCCACAATGTCGTGATATACTTCTTTGTGAAGCCAGAAACCTCTTCTTTCATCTTGTTTTTAAACGAAGCTGTTTTAAAGAATAGTTTTTGAGAAATTAATTTTCAAACTCAGAATTTTGAAAAAAAAAATTAAAAAAAAAATTTCGAACTATTTTTTTTTCAAAATTGTATGTAATTAAGTACTAATTTTTTTTTCAAAAATTCAATTCTCTTATTAATTTTTAGTTAAAAACAGAAAACCGGAGGCAAAACTGTCTTGCAGTTTTTGAGAAATTAAAAAAAAAACCCGAACCACTTTTTTCTAAGAAAAACCTTTTTTTTTGTTTTAACGCGGCTGGACTTGTAGGCAAATTAATGTATGAAACATTGACCTCTTTTTTATTTTTTTTAAAAAAATCGGTGTTTTATTATAATAAATTTCCAATATGATCCCCATTTTTTAGAAGGCAAATATTATATCTCCGTCTGGAGAGGCTGCACATAAGTCTATGCTTGACAAATTTTCCTGCAATTTGACTCCAGCGACTTCAATCCGTTCTTTCAGTTGTTCCAAAGATACTATTTCCACTTCGTAAACATAATTCTTCATGAATCCCCACACATAAAAATCTAGAGGAGTTAAATCTGGTGATCTAGGTGGCCATTCCGTGGGGCCCCTTCTTCCGATCCAACGGTCACTAAAATGATCACCCAGCCAGTTTCTAACCCGTAAGCTGTAGTGTGCTGGTGCTCCATCTTGCTGGTAGATTAAATTATCTGCTATGGCCAAAGGAACGTTGTCCATCAAATCGGGCAGAAGGTCTCGTCTCTGCAGGTACGATTCTCCATTAATAACGGCATTCAGAACCCGGGGCCCGACAATACCAAGCCAAACATTACAACTAAAGCGGTGTTGTGATTTATTTTGTTTTTTGTTGTGTGGATTGGTGATACTCCAATGATGAAAATTGTGGATGTTAGTAACCCCATCTCTGGGAAACTGTGCTTCATCCGTCCAGAATATCCTTGCAAAATAGTTTCGTTCAGTTTCATCTCGAAGCAGTAATGATCGACAAAATTCTGCTCTCAAAACTTGTCGTTTGAGGTGAGTTCCTGAACTGGCCGAAAATGTTACGGGTGTACGTTTTCGGTATGAAGCACTCTCCATACTCTAGATTTGGGCACTCCAAGCATAATTGCAATCCTCCTTGTACTAAGGGAGGGATTACGTCGGACCAAATCCAAAATTCTTTCATCTAAGATTCCTGATCCATCTGTAACTGATCTTTCGCTTCTTCGATGCTCTAGCACTCCGTGCTCTCGCACACGTCGGTGGATTCTTGAAAACATGCTACGACTGGGACACCTCCGATTGGGATATCTTTCAGCGTAGAGTCTTTCGGCTTCACGATCTCGACCATTAGCTAAACCGTAGCAGAAGTGCATGTCCGTTAATTCTTCTCGAGAATATGAGTTTGACATCGTAATGTGTTGATGAGTTAACATCCAATTTGGAAATGGTTTTTTATTAAAAATGCGATGCCTTTTATTTACATGGGGTTGCAAATATTTTGTTTTTCAATAAAGAAAAATTGCGGTTTCATTGTCTTAAGGTCCTAGCGGGTAGAACCCATCGGCGGCGGGCGGACCCAGACGAAATTGACAGGTCAGTTTTCAGGGGTTATCAATGAAAAAAAGGATTAATCCAGGGTACATACAATTTTGAAAAAAAAATAGTTCGAACTTTTTTGATTTTTAAAATTAATTTCTCAAAAACTATTCCTTAAAACAGCTTCGTTTAAAAACAAGATGAAAGAAGAGGTTTCTGGCAATAAAGTTTATCAGGGTATTGTGGATGTAACTGTTGATTTTTAATATTTTTTTTCCAAATTAAGTCAATTTTTTTAGAAAATTGCTCTTCCCGGCTAAACGGGGGGGAATAGACCCCCCCTCCCATACGATTTTTTTCTTGTCTTGACCAGACTTACACGCTCTAGCTTTTTGGCACACTGCTCGTGGGATACCCCACGCTCCATGGCTCCTGACATAGCTAATTCAACTTTAATAAGAAATTTATTTGAAGATCTCATCCCTCTTTATGCTAAATGTGTAATTTGCGGAGATCTTTAAACATCCTAGACAAAAAAAAACAAAAATTTTATAGAATAATCAAATCGAGATTCTCCAAAATAATCTTCAGTATCTTTTTGATAAGCATGTACCTATTCGGACAAAAAAAAATTAAAACAACTTGTAACCTGTGGTTCACTCAATAAGTTCGTGATCTCATAAAAAGACGCAATATTTTGTATTCCAGATGGAGAAGATATAAATGTTCAGCTATTTTAAGAGAATTCACCGTCGCTCGTAAAGCAGTAACATCTCTCATTCGTAGAAATAAGAAATTGATTTACGAAAAGTATTTTAATACGATTGATTCGAGCTCTACATTTTGGAGGAACATACGCCAAATTGGACTAAATTCTAGAAAGGAAGTGCTCCCTATAAATATTGATCTTGAGGAACTGAATATGGCGTTCATACAACCAGCTCCCGGTATCACAAACTAACCAATTCCACCAGTAACAACCTACTAGTAGCTCCTTCTTCAATCGCCTGTGTCGATGAAGTAGGTGTAGGTGAGATAATTTTAGGAATCAAATCAAAAGCCGTCGGTTTCAATGATGTAAGTCCTAACTTTATTAAACTGCTACTTCCCGTCATACTTACCCAAATAACATATATTTTTAACACGATAATAACCACCTCTGTTTTTCCGGATTTATGGAAAATTGCGAAAATGTTGCCTGTGCCCAAGGCATGTTCTCCAAATGGTTCTGAGTATCGCCCGATCGCTATTCTTCCTTTTCTGAGCAAAGCATTAGAAACTTACTATTGTTTCTAAACAAATCAAAATGTATTTTCACAATAATAAATTAATCACTAAATATCAATCAGGTTTTCGTGCCAAACACAACTGCACCACGGCCTTATTGAAAGTTTGTGAAGACATACGCGATGGCTTAGATAAAAATATGATGGGAATAGTTGTTTTTCTGGATTTTTCCAAGGCATTTGATTGGGTCAATCATTCAATACTCTTAAATAAACTTAAGTCGCAATTTTATTTCGATAGCTCTTTATGTAAACTTATGTCTTCTTACTTGTCTAATCGGTTCCAGTTCGTTTGTCACGATAGTCAATGTTCACCATATTTACATGTTCCGTCCGGTGTACCTCAGGGATCAGTGTTAGGTCCGATTTTGCTTTCGTGTTTTATAAATGACATTTCGAAATGTTTCTCATTTTGTGAGCCCCATATACATATATGCTGATGACGTACAAGTATATAAAATGTTTTCAAAACTTGATAAAAGCCAAATGGTAGACTATGTAAACCAATACTTGTTAAGTATATATAATTGGTCAATAGTAATAAATTTAAGTTAAAATCCGAAAAAAACAAAAGCCATTGCTATAAATAGAGGTCGAAGTAAAGAGGATCTCCCTCCAATACTTCTCAACAACTCAGTTATTGATTATGTAGAGACGATTAAAAACCTCAGAATATATTTTAATCAAAGTTTTAGTTGGCACACACATGTAAGTAGTGTTGTTTCAACAGTGTACGGTGCGCTTCGTGGGCTAAGACCAACAACAAAATTTCTACCGACACATGTAAAACTAAAACTAGTAACATCATATATTTTGCCTTCGATTCTGTTCGGGTTTGAGATTTTTGACGACATTGATTATGAGTCTAGGCGGAAACTGGAGGTGGCATACAATAGCTGTGCAAGATTCATTTTCGGCATAAAAAGATATGAGCATATTTCCTACTTCGCAAAACAAATAGCGGGTTGCTCCTTAATGGCATTAATGAAATATCGGATCATGTTAACATTTAATAAGATAATGACTACTAAAGAACCCTTTTACCTTTTTGACAAAATTAGATTCGCGAGTGCCCAAAGAACTTTACAGATAACTTTACCCAGACATAAGTATATTGTAACTAGTCGACAATTCTTTGTTCATGCGATTCGTCTTTGGAATTCTGTACCCGTCTCTATTAAGCGCATGAACACAACAGCTGACTTCGCAAAAGAAGTCTAATATTGTGGCGAACACTTTTAATATACAAACGTACACATGCACATATATTAGTTATTACGTGAAATTCACCCTGTACTTTTCCTGTCTACCTTTACTACCTATCCTTCCCGATCCAATATTCTTTCCTTCTTTTAATTTACTAAGTACGCTATTTCCTGTTCAATTGTACTTTTTAATGTAACAACCTAGTTTGTACAAATTTAATAAGTGTAAGCCTAATTGTATAAAATTATTATCAGCTAGAAATAAAAACTGTCTGGATGGATCTGGCGTGTGGTGAGTTAGATCCTCCACTAGAGCGTTCCCACACTCGGCGATCCTGACTTTATTCGCCCCGAATGGACTCATCGTTCATGTGGTCCGCAACACTGGTGGTTTGAACTTTCTTGGTCACCGACATGGTACATATTCTTTCCACCTACGTAAGATACACGGTATGGCTAGAAAGTTTTCCCTGGGTCTTCTGCGTTCGTTTAGTTGCAACCAGGTCGCCCTTTTTATACATTTGACAGCAGGCTTTCGATTTTCTTCCTGAATCTTAGCTATGATTTTCTTCCTGAATCTTAGCTATGATTTTCTTTGCGATTTCACGAATCTTATCCCTTTCTTGATCGAGTTGTTTCTTCGTCAACAATCTTGGCGAGGCTAACTAATTCTGAGTCGTTCTTAGGTCGCATCTCAATCCCTGTAAGAGCTCTAAAAGGGGGTACTCCCGAGCTTCTAGATATGTTGGAATGTATGAAATTCTGCAGAGTGCCCACGTGCTTATTTAGCGACAGTTTCGTCAACACGGTTTACCCGTTCGTTTGGCCATTTCTCCTTGGTACATCTATTGTTATTTGTGTGTGGATGATTCTCTCTTCCATGCAATATTCTTTAAATTTATTGGACGTAAACGCCGAGCCACGGTCAGAACTTATTCTAAGCGGGTTACCGAATATATTAGCTTGTCTTCTCAATCGGTCTATAACTTCTTCGCTTGATGTACTCTTCGTCGGGTATAACCACACAAATTTCGTAAAACAATCTACCACGGCGAAAAATGTGTTTGTATCTTTTGTGAGTAATTTCTAATATGCCTAAATGATCTATGTGGTACGTCTGAAGGGTTTTGTTATCCTTTTCCATCGGAGTTAAATAAAATTCTTGCTTGCCACTCTTTCTTTATGCGAGTATGCACGGTACGAATTTTTTTATGATCCTTTCAATCTTCTTTCTGTAGTCGGATATAAAGTATTGTTTTAATAGAAGGTTAGAAGTTTTCTTTACGGCAAAATGTCCTTGTTCATGGGTTTGCCTAATAATCTTATTCTCCATTTGTTTGGAAATCACTATAAGTTCATTTCCATTAAGTAATTTGTAAATCATGTCGTTTTTTAGAAAGAAATTTTCATTCACTTGACTTTTCAGATTGTTTTTATGGCTTTAGAGTATTCATCATCATCTTGGGCTTTGCGTAATTGGTGAGAGATCGTAGCATCGAGAGCTAACACTTCTCTGCTAAGCCCGGCACACATGACGCATTTGAGTGCCTGACCGATGTTCGATGTCTATATAAAAATTTTGTGGGCAGAGCGCCCATCGCGCTGTTTTCAATGGCACGTCCCTTTTCCTTTCCCTAGTTCCGGCAAATGCGTTACAGTCCGTGTCACTTTCACCTTTTGGCCTAGGAGGTACGGTCTCCATTTTTTAAAAGCTTGCACAATGGCTAGAGATTCGAGTTCATATGAATTAACTTTTTCAGCATCCGTGGTCTTTCTGCTCATGAAATGTACTTGATGTAACTGTCCGTCTTCGCTATTTCTCTGCAACATCATTGCAGCATTCTCGTGCTTCGAAGCATCAGCATGGACTTTGGTATAAACCCCGTATTTGAAAAGTTGGAGGACTGGACCTTTCGTCAATTCTGACTTTAACGCTTGGAATGCGGACATTTGGGCCACGCCGAACGAAAAGGGAACGTCTCTTTTAAGAAGGTCTGATAAGTGTTTGGCTTTTAAGGCAAAATCAGCTATACATTTACGGAAATATGATGCTAATCCTAGGAAGCTTTGGATCTGTTACACTTTTTTATTTGGTGTCGGATAATTTATGATGGCGTTAGTTTTCTGGGTTCCAGGACGGATGAATCCCTGTTTAACGATATTTCCCAAGTATTCTATTTCATTCTTAAGGAAGTGGCATTTTTTCCAATTGATTTTAAGACCGTTCTCAAAATTTCAAGGCGCTCCTTTCGGTTTTAGAACGTATGCATAAGTCGTCTATAAAGATAAGTATGCGCTTGGAACGGATCAATGGCCGAAAAATTGCGTTAATGTATCTTACGAAAACTGCGGGACTGATGCACATTCCGAATGGACAATATCTAAACTGGTACTGACTGATTTAGTGGCTCGTCAACAATAGGCAGAATTATAATCTTATAATCTTTTTATTAATCCGTCGATAATCGTTACATAGTCGACCCATCCTTTTTGGTGACAAGGACGACAGGATTCGCAAACTCAGAATTGCTTTCTTCAATAATGCCTTCTTTTAGCCACTCGTCGATTTGTGCATCAACTTCTAATTTATGCTGATATGGTAATTTTCGTGGTGTGTCATAAATCGGGGTTTCATCTTGTAGTATAATTGTCATTTCAATTGGCGAATGAATTATCTTATTTGGGATATACAGTCTGTCACATAATTGTTTGCAAAAGGAAAAATTGTTTGCAATTTCATCTGAAATGTTAAAATTTATAAAAACCCATTGCTTTGGTATTTTTTTCTCTTCATAACTTTGTTAATAATCTTATTCTCAATGATTACAACAAAAAAAATTACCAAAGTTCAAACAAGAATGCCCGAAAATAGCAAAAATAAAAACATCTTCATATTTCAATCTGTCAAATAATTGTTTGCAAAATGCAAACATAACATAAAAGAGAACGAAAAAACCAAAATTGTCCTAATATTTAGTGTGCCCACCATTGGCATCAATAACGGCTCGTTGCCTTCTTGGCATTGATCCAATTAGGTGCTCCATATCGTAACAGTCCGGTAGCTTTTTCCACTCTTTCTGGATTATTCTGGTTTCTTGCGGGCTATTGGCGACGATTTTCCCTAATACATTGATTTAATTTTAATTTTCGTGGGGGCAACCACCCCCATTTATTAAGCTTAATTCAAGCACATGAACTTACTTAATCTACCTTAATCTAACTTAAACTAGCTTAGTTGTTAAGGGGAAGGGAGAGGGGGGCATGAAGAAGAAGGGTTTTTAAGCATGGAGTGCTAAGGTTGAGGTCGAAGAAGGGATTCGAGTTGACTCTTCCGAGCATTCGTAAGATGGGTTCGTTGGAGCCATAAGCGGTACGGGTAGTGGGTACATAGAAGAGACGGGGGTTTCGTACATTGCGAGGGTTAGTGTTGAGAGAGACAGAGTTATAGAGGGTAGCGCAGTCAATGGAGCCTGAGAGGAGTCGATGGATGAAGAGGATGTCAGATACAGTTCTTCTTTCCTCCAAGGTGTTCATGTTAATTAGTTTAAGGCGGTCGTGATAAGGTGGTAAGAGCAAAGGATTGTTCCAGGGGAGACCTCGCAGAGCAAAGCGTAAGAACCGGCGTTGGATGCTCTCGATTCTAGAAATGTGGATTTGCTGGTAAGGAGACCACACTTGAGAGGCGTATTCAAGGAGGGGCCGGACGAAGGTTGTGTAGAGAGATCGGGTGACGTAAGGGTTGGAAAATTCTTTAGACCATCGCTTCACGAACCCGAGTGCTGAATTAGCTTTAAGGATTATCTCGTCTATATGTGCGCGAAAATTTAGCTGTTGGTCACATAATATCGCGGATAGTTTGAACGGTGGAGATGGGCTGATTATTGAGGAAGTAGAGACGGGGACGAGGTTTAATACGTTTACGTGAAAAAGTGATTGATTGGCATTTGCTAATGTTAAGCTCCAAGCAATTTTTGGAACACCACATGGAAAAACTATTGAGATTGGATTGAATAAGGGAAGAGTTGTGATTGAAGGAAATAGACTTGTAGAACTTGGTGTCGTCGGCATATAGTGAGATATGGGAATTTTTAATCACTATTTCAATATCGTTAATGGTAAGGACAAAAAGAAGTGGACCTAAGTGGCTACCTTGGGGGACGCCAGAGGAAGCTAAGAAAGTTTTGGAAAAGGCAGATCTGAAGCGAACACTATAATACCGATTTTCCAAGTAAGAAGATATCCACTTCAATAAAATGGGTTCGAAGCCAAGAGAAGACAATTTGAAGAGTATTAGATTGTGGGAGATTTTATCAGAAGCCTTACTGAAATCGGTTGACACCATGTCGACATCTTTTCCATTCTCTAAAGCCGAGAGGGTAAAAGACACAAATTCAACAAGGATTGTGGTTGTAGAACGGCCCTTAAGGAATCCGTGTTGTCTGGGGGAGATTAAAGACTTGCAGCGAAAGCTTAAGATTTCGTACAAAATGCTCTCGAAGATTTTGGGTATATGTGACAGTTTGGCAATGGGACGATAATTGTTAATAACATTCTTCGGACCTTTCTGTGTATAGGGGATAGGATACAATGGGCTGTGAGGGCAAGATGTAGAAACATATGATGTAGAGTGTCTTTTGGGGTAAGACAATTTTGATTGAAACATAGTCGAGATGGGGGGAGGACGAAATTGCAATGAGGGAAGAGTCAAAGGAGTCAAGGACGGTTAGTACGACTCCTCGACAAGGGCAACCCTCGGTGGCCTGACTGAGTTCGTCATCGCGATAGATGTTGAAATTTGTTGAAAACAGTTCGGAGCTACTTATGCTGTGGATCAGGTTCGTTTCAGTCAGAGCAAAGATTTCGAAGGGTAGAGCGTGCGACTGTTGAAAGACAGTTTGGGTTTTTGAGCGAAGACCTCTTACATTCTGATAGTAGAAGGTAAGAGGAAGATTTTGACTAAGTGGGGGTATTGATGGGAGAGGGATGGATTTAGGGACGAAAATACTTGTCGTGATCAGCTCTACTACGTTGCAGGTGGGATATTCGTTTTGAGTGAATGTATTGGCGGAAAGTTTCAAGATCCTTTGACACTTTTTGGAGCGAAATATTGAAGAATTCGTGATATTTGATAAATAGGTTCTTGAGGCTAGCGAAGTCAGTAGGAAGGCCTTCCTGTTGGATGGAGACCATAACGCTTGTGTTTGTCTTATCTTCGTAGCAAATCGAATCGGATTTATCGTGAAGATATGCCAAGAAGAAACGAATGTTCTCGTATGTCTTCTTATCCCTCAGACGGGAGAGAGCGTAGCGACTTTGGATAGGGTCGGTAGTTAGCTGGGTAAGTTTAACTGTAGGGGGCAGAAGAGGATCAACGAAAGATTGGGGGTGACACAGGGGTGGGGAAGTGGGGCAGAGGTAGTTGCTGTGGGGAGAGATGGGGAGTTGGGCGGCGGAATGGGATTGGGGGTGTGGGTGGATGGTTTGGAGGGGTTAAGGATATGTGAGCTTGACCAAGGAGTATTACTTGGACATACTCCAAAATGAACTGTCCAAAAGTGCTGCAAGTTTCGGGTTTGTTAATCCCCAAAACCTTCAATAGCTGCAATAAAGTTATACCAGGATAATGACAAGTCACTCTTGTGCAGGACCTGGTGACTTTACAACTGCAGCAAAGTGCTCGATACACCCGTACAAAGTCCCGATATAAACCCTATAGAATATTTGTGGGCATTTTTCAAAAAGAGGGATGTAAAGCGGGCTTCCACATCACGAGGCGAACTAGTTAGAATAATCCAGAAAGAGTGGAAAAAGCTACCGGACTGTTACGATATGGCACCTAATTGGATCAATGCCAAGAAGGCAACAAGCCGTTATTGATGCCAATGGTGGGCACACTAAATATTAGGACAATTTTTGTTTTTTCGTTCTCTTTTATGTTATGTTTGCATTTTGCAAACAATTATTTGACAGATTGAAATATGAAGATGTTTTTATTTATGCTATTTTCGTGCATTCTTGTTTGAACTTTGGTAATTTTTTTTGTTGTAATCATTGAGAATAAGATTATTAATAAAGTTATGAAGAGAAAAGAATACCAAAGCAATGGGTTTTTATAAATTTTAACATTTCAGATAAAATTGCAAACAATTTTTCCTTTTGCAAACAATTATTTGACATACAGTGGTTTCGTACAATTAAGAACCAAGTTCTTTTGCTAGTACATAAGGAACGGAAATACATAATGGCGAAAAATATAAAAACATAACAGTACTTAATACATGAAGGAAGAAAGAGAAAGAATAATAAGAATATAATACAGATTTGAAATTTTTAAATAGACTAACAATAAACATAAATAAAGTAACAAGGTGTTTATTAATTTTAAGACCAATTATTTGGTTTATAAAAATATTTGTGTGTCCAGTCCGCGTTACAGATTTCTAAAATGATTGAACAGAGAAGCACCGAAATCCCTTGACCCTCCCATACGTTTAATGGTGCATGGCAGAGAATTCCACAAGCTGATAGCGTGAACAAAAAACAAACGGCTGCTTTCTAAATAATAATGAATGGGGAGAATTATATTACTAGTTCTAGAAGAACTAGGAAACTGCAACTTTTGGTAAAGGTACTTTGGCTTTCGTTGAGATATTAATTTTCCTAGGAAAAGACAGTTTCGATAATTTAAAAATGTTCGCAGTGGACATCCTAAAATAGACATATTAAACATCGAAATATGGTCAATTTTTTTTAGATGATGAATCATAGCGTTAAAAACGAGTTCTAATTTTCTATACGATATCGAATCGAGGTTGCTATAGATTAAACAGCTATAGGTTAATTGAGGTACCAGCAGAGTTTTTACGAATTTCAGCCGAATTTTAATCGGAGTATAGCAAGCAGATGTCCACACATGCGCAGTCCAGAATATATATTTTTTACTACTATGTTAATGTGTTCGTTTGCTGACAGAGAGGTGTTTAATACTATACCAAGATTTTTTACTTTGTTTGAAAAAATAATCTTTTCTCCAGATAAATATATATGTGGGTATTCGTCAACAGCACCAACGTTCTTGCCAATAGGTAAGCACACTGATTTTTTAGGGTTGAGTATCAGATCATTGGAAATAGCCCAATTATGTACTGCTTTCAAGTCCTCATTTAACCTGCTGACACATTCTCCAATTTTTGATCGCGGGGATGCCTTATATATTTGTACGTCATCCGCATAATAATGTACGGAGGTGTGTTTACAAATGGAAGGAAGGTCATTTATAAATAAGGCGAAAAGTAACGGGCCAAGAATTGAGCCTTGTGGAACACCACGTCGAATGTGAAGCATTGTGGAAGTAGCCCCGTTTAAAGAAACCTGTTGATATCTCTCGCTAAGGTAATTCGCTATCAATTCAACTGCTTTTTTATCCAAACCGTACTTGAAAAAGAGTTTATTGCAAAGTTTGCTGTGATTTACCGAATCAAATGCTTTTGAAAAATCCAAAAGGCAAAGCAAGGTAACTTCAGATTTGTCGAAATTTTGACGAATATCGTCAACTATTTTGATCAATGCGGTGGTACAACTGTGGTCTTTTCGATACGCGGATTGATGCGGACTAATCAAGTTGTGGGTGTCAATGTGTGCTTGTAATTGGCCTTTAATGATTACTTCAAAAATTTTCGATAACCCAGAGAGAATGCTAATTGGTCGAAAATCGGAGCAATCTGTAGGATTTGATTATTTTGGAATTGGTGTTACTTTAGCAAACTTCCAATATGAGGGGAAACAGGATTTGGTAAGGCAGCTGTTATATATATGGGTTAGAGTATCGATAAAAAAAGGGAGTATGAGCTTAATAAATTTTAACGATATTCCATCCAACCCTATGGCATCGGACTTAACAGATCTGATGGCAAATATAACATCAATGCTATTTACCGTTTTGAATACGAATTTCGGCCCCGAAAACCCTGGACAACAATAGTTGACATTAGATGATAGATTTATATCCGGTACAGTGGATGAAGTAGACGGTTTGGGTAAACCTGCCGAAGCGAAGTAATTGTTTAGTGAATTTGGACTTATATGGATATTTTGGGAAATTTTTTTTTTATGTATAATACCGAGTTTACGCAGGTTTTTCCAAAGATCGTGGCTACTTAAGTTGACGTTTAGCTTAGAAGTGTAAAAGAGCTGTTTTCTTCTACGCACTTCAGCAGTTGTTCTATTTCTCAATTTAACAAAGGTGGTCCAATTTCCGCGTGAAGGAAAAGTTTTCCATCTGTGATAAGCTTTGTCGCGAAGTCTCATAAGCTTTTTTACCTCTAACGAAAACCAAGGGCGTCTAGGATCCTTTACAGGAACTTCTTTTAAAGGGACATATTTGTCAAAAAGCTCTGTGACCATAGACTCGAATAATGCGACTTTATTGTCGATGTCTGAAAGGTTCCAACACAAGTCCCAAGGGTAATTTGAGGCTTCGCAGTGCAAGGCCTCCAGATTAATATTATTGAAATTTCTGTATCTCAGTTTTCTAGGTGCCTGATGAATATTAAAGTGGATGTCATAGGTTAGAAAAATTAAATCATGGGGAGAGTTTAAACCCGGTACCGATAATTGCTCATAAAACATTACTAAGTTTTCGTTTGTTGTTAAAAAATAGTCCAAGAGCGAAGGACGGCAGCCAGCTCTGAAATGCGTAGGCACATCGTTATGTGTGATACTAAGACCACTGTTTACAGCGAAATCCTTCATCGAACTTGATTTAACATCATTTTACAACAGATTTTTATTAAAATCTCCACATAATAATATATTTTGGTATCGCAGGCTATAGTGGGACAATTCAATCTCTAATTCTGTAAGAACAACAACAAAAATTCGACGCTGGATGAAGTCGCATTCTTTTTAATTATATCGCACTTAAAGCAACATTTGTGAGCCTGTCACTCCGATAAATTTTGTAGCAAAAAAAATCTACAAGCTCGTCGCTATCGCCGTCGTAGTATTCACTTCCAGGAACCAGCCAAGTTTCAGAAACACATATTACGTCAACCTGCTGCGAAGAAAATAATTCTCTAAATTCATCTATACAGGGTTTAAGACTCTGTACATTTATGTGACAAACTCTCAAACCAGAACATCGATTTGAAAAAATGTTAAGTATAATACGGCCGTTGCTTACATTGTGCACGCCAGCCATTATACGCATATTACAATCATCCATATAATTGAATAAAACAGAAAAACAGAAGTGAAATAAAATCTCAGTGATTCTCCCCCAAAATATATTGAAACCTTTTGAACACAAATATTATACTTGTAAACAAACAAGAATAGAAATAACAAAATATGACCAAGATCAATCAAACACTCAAAGAATAACACACTTGATGGTCTATTTATAAAATTATTGCAAATAAAATAAGGAAAAATTAGAATAAACAAATTTAAAAGATAAAACATACATGAATGAAATAATTTATGTGACAGACTGTATATAATTATCTATTTTGTGATGGAATCACGAGTTTGAGCATTAGAAATATGCCTAACATCAATTTCATTCTCTTCAAAAGCATAACACTTATAAAATGCAAGGTAGTCGTCAGAATCCTTATGGGAATAATCAGAGTTTACTTAATCAACTGATCGTTCATCATTGGATTGCTCAAACTGTTGGGCGCTAATGATACCATTGCTGAACTGAATTTTTGATTTTAGAAAAAGGTTGTTGTCCAAGATTAAAGGAACTTTAACGAATTCGTTTGAGACAATGAATATTTTTGATTCGTATGAAGTATCTTCGATATCGATGTTCAGAATACAAACACCAATTGTTTCTGCGTCACCACCTATTCCAGAGAGGTGAATCTTTTCATTCTCATAACGTGTCTAAACTCATGATGGAGATATCGGCTCCGAAATCTAGCACAGCTTTACAAGGAACGATATTGATTTTGATGTCAATACAGTTCTTGTCAGTTGTCATAAGATTCATTTCATTTTTCCTTGGATTCGGTTTTTATGATATGACAATTTGGCGATTTATGTCCGTATTGATTGCATTGCAAGCATTTAAAACCCTTGGACTTATTTGGGCACATATCGCTTAAAGGTCTCTTGTTGCTAGCCAACTGATTTTCAGATACTCCTCCAGTATTATTTTAAACCTTGTTTCCCCTTTGCCCATTCTCGTACTGTAAACCTATACTCTTTTTTACCTTTTCGTAAGTCCTAATAACTTGTTTCAGTTCATCAATCATATTTGCCCCTTACAATGAATATGATTCGGCCCTTTATCGCCTATACCGTCGACAATGTAAATGACCAAAGCCTCTTCTTCTACCATGCCTGTGTTACCGAATGCAGTCATTTTATAAATATATTCTTGGAGAGTTTCGTCAGATTTCTTTTTACGCGTCGCTAACTATTTATGGATTTCAACACTATTTTTTGACTTTTTAAATTCTTTAATATGTTTCGACTTGAGAACTGACCATGCCATTAGATTTAGAACAGTGTTAGTAAATAACCGCGCTGAATCTTTAAGCAGTCGTTTTGCGAAAAAATAAACTTTTGCAATGGATTCCACCCAACTATGGTGCTCATCTGATCGAACCGGTGACTCAAGCAACTACGTCAAGTTCGTCATCACCTGAAAACTAGAAGATTGACTCGTCTATATCACTAAAAGTGAACTGAGATGGTGTGGACACCTGTTCTACTAGAACACATAGCCTGGCTATGGTTTGATTGACAGTCTGTATCCTGTGGATTAACGTTATATCGATGTTTAATTAAATGCCCCTGTATATCCGCCTTATTACTGTCTACACCCAGATCTAGTCCAGACAGTTTCTCTTTCAATTCCTCCACAGTAAGTGTTAAAAAATCTGTGATATCCATTTTGGTGAGTTTATCTTTTATGGTTAGTCTTAATTTATCAATTACTTTACTGTATAAAATAATGTTGTTATAATAAGTCTTTATTCGACAATAGCCAGTTCACGACTGACTGAATATATAGTACAATATATAAAAGGCTTAATATATATACAAAACATTAGTATAATAAGTTAGAAGCTTTACTTCTCATTTGTACCTTATACAACATCTCCCTTTTATATAAATTCAGATATATGTAATTCATTTAAATATTAATTTTTATATGTAGAACGATATAATTTATAGTGAATATTTTCATAACAGATTCCAAGAGAAAGATTCAGTATAGAATAAAACTATTTTGTTTGCTCTCGGAAAAATGCCATTTGTTATTAAATTATTTTTTAAAAGCAAATCGATCAGGTGGTACTATTGTTCTTCCAAAACGAGTAACATACTCAGATATATGGCTGTTTGCATCTTTAGGATGTATTTCCTGGTCATTATTATTTTCTTCTTCCAGCACCGAAGATTCTTGTGACATTTTCTCTGAATTCTGTGATTTGTTTGAGCTCTGATGATTATCCTCAATTTTTTAATTTTTAATTTGAGTTCCCTCAAGGAGATGCTCCCTGTTGCGACGATAATCAGCCCCGTCGTCTGAACTAATTAAATAAGATCTTGGTTCCATACATTTTTCTAGAACCGTAGCCGGCTCCCAATTAGAATTTGGGGTTTTCTTATAATAAATACGTTGAACATCCATTAAAGGAGGCAAGGTCTTAGCTTTATTATTACAATACTGTCGGGTCTTATTTTGTTGAATTTCAATTTTCTTGTTGTGATCTTCGAGATCAATTTTAATAGGCTTAAGTTTCTCTGTTAAAACTGGAAGTCTTGTTCTTAGTTGGCGAAACATCAATAATTCAGAAGGGGCATTTATGTTTCCTTTTCGAGTTGTTCTATATTGTAAAAGGGCTATGTACGGATCCGATTTTGTCTCATAACATTTTTTTAGTAACTTTTTAATGGTCTGCACGGAGCGTTCAGCTAAGCCGTTAGATCTGGGAAGATATGGTCGATTCCCCACTGCCCAGTGAAAATTTTGAACTCCTCAGAGTTTTCCTTTAAGCATCCTAACCCTTCAAATACATCTTTGAAATTGGTTATAAAATTCGGTACCTTTTCAACATTTTTTTCAATTGAATAAAGTAAATTAAAATTTAGATTAATTTCATCCTTCTTAATTAAATTCATCTCAAGACACGTTTTAAGACCAATTAAACTTTTACAATTAAAATCAACTATTATAAACTTAATATTGTAAACAACATTTTTATAGGTACAATCTAGCATGCAATAACCTAAAGAACAAATTTTTTCTCCACTAAAAGTTAATAAATTTTGTTTGTTTGTTCTAATTAAACTGCATGATAAACCAAGTGATTTAAATTGATTAATTGACATGACATTACCCTGAGCTCCAGTATCAACCTGACAGGATATGCTATTATTATTGATTTGCAAAGACACATACCATTGCGGCTCATCATCCACATGTTGATGACGTTGTTGCTTTTCGTTTTGATATTGCAAAACACCAATAAACAATGTTGATAGCACGGATTCTGTGTCAGATAAGTTGGGCTCCAAATCGATGTTGCGAACTTCAATATTCCTCGGGCACATTTTCGAAAAATGATTTTGACCTCTACACTTGTAACAAGTGAGACCAATAGCCGGGTAAGTGTATTTGTGAATCTGCCCACAATTTTTGCACATGGTATTGCCGTTAGATGAAGAAAACTGTGAAGTCTGTCTATGTGCATATCTCGAATCCGTTACTTGACTATGACGTGGATTTCGAGATGAATGTCTGTGATTAAAAGATGACGTTGCATTGAAAAGCGGCGATGAAGTTGATGAAACATTATTTTCTGGACGCTGTTGTTGGGCTGATTTTGAGAAGTAACTTTGATGTCGATGACCGTAGGCTCCTGCTGTTGAATTCGTTTGATTGTGTAAAGCACCAATAAAAGTGCTTGATGATGCTTGTTGAGCTTGCAATTGTTGGACATGCTCCTTGTTGAGTTCCATACTACGTGATATAGATATGGCCTTGTCCAATGTTATTTTGTCTTCATTAAGAAGTTTTTCTTTCAAATGACACAACTTGTTGTGGAGACCACAGATAAATATATCACGTATAAGTTCTTCACGTAGACTTCCAAAATTACATGTCAGGCTTAAGTTCTTCAGCGAAGTGATAAATTCATCTATTGACTCGTCTGGACCTTGCCGTCTGGTGAAGAAACAATATCGTTCCATAATGATATTTACCTTTGGAAGAAAGTATTCATCGAGCTTTTTCAGAAGGTCATCATAGGTTATCACATCCATATTTTCATCAAATGAGTTGAATATAGTCAGTGCATCAGGACCCATATGGTGTAAGAGCAATGCAACCTTGCGACTATCTGGTTGAGATTCAAGGTTTGAAGCACGTAGATATATTTTGAACAGACTAAGCCAATGTTTCCACGTGGCTGGCAGGTTAGTGCTTTTTAAGTTGAGCGGTAAAACTGCAGGCACATGGCTCATTTGATGTTCTGAATTTACTAAAGTAGTCACTGGACTTTGTGGCAACTTTGAAACACTAGTCATTTTGGTCTGTTATTTATTTCTCACTTTAAAAAATTATTACGCCTCTCTTTTTTTTTTTTTTTTTTTTTTTCACTTTAGACTAGGTGACACACACCTGACACCATGTTATAATAAGTCTTTATTCGACAACAGCCAGTTCACGACTGACTGAATATATAGTACAATATATAAAAGGCTTAATATATATACAAAACATTAGTATAATAAGTTAGAAGCTTTACTTCTCATTTGTACCTTATACAACAAATGTAACTATCTTATCCTTTAGTCTTTTATTTTCTTAAAGTAAAATATAAATATGAATATAAAATATAAAAATTGATAAACCACGGATAAATTTAAAATTACTTATAGTATTCGTATATTTTTTAAATAACCTATTTTCCTCTACTGTTATACTATTTGACGGTTATACTTTCTCTTATGTTTTACTTAATTCAAAAATTAACGATGAATTTCTTTTCTCTTTACAGTACATTGTCTCGCATAATGGCCAATTTAGTTGCAATTGTAGCAAATAGTTGAATTGTTTTCCCCGTTCTTTGTGGTAACCAATTTGTATGAGCATTGACCATTTGACGCCATGAGTTGCTAGGCTCCATAATGTTGTTTATTTCTAGACGAAGATTTCCTCGAATGCTATCAAGAAATTCAACTTTTTGTATTATTTCCGGTATTTCTTTTAAATTTCCTGATGCTAAGTTAGAGCTCAATTCAGGATCATTTAGACATGTAAGGATGTATTGGATGATGGTTTTGTCTGCTAGCTGAATCCTTTATCCTAACATATTAATTTCGAAGCAGTAACTTTCAATCGATTCCGCTGGCTTTCGTACTTTTTTCATCAATTGTTGGTGAATATCAACCTAACTATTTTGATGAGGGAAACTAGCTCGCAGTCCAGAAGCCAGCTGGTCCCATGTTGTCGTCGTTACCTGTGTACTATCCCACCAATAACTTGCCGGGCGTTGCAATTTGGAAGCTGTTGCCGTAAGGAGTGCCCTCTCATTCCATCCGTAGATTTTTATTTGCGCCTCTATACGATTTAGCCAACACTCTGTCGTCACTGAAGCGATATAACCCGGTGAGAAAATTGGTAGAGTATCAGCAATTTCTCTAATGCTGCAATTGGTTCTTGCCTGAATATTAACGCCGCTTACGGGGGGTTGTCTGTTCCCTAAGCTTCTCAGTTTCTCTTTCCACTCTCGCTCCCTTCTCATCACCCCGCGTTCTGATTCAATGAGATTCTTTTCCTACCGAATAAAATCCCATTATCTGGCTCTTAAAACATCGTCATGTATTCTTGTTCCTCGTATTCGTGTTAGTTATATTATTTTGCTCTTGACTTGTCAGTGATTCATTCCTTACTATTTCCAGGTCTCCTTGTTGTTTGTCGTACTGAGCAAGTCTGTTGAAAAGGGTACTTTTCGCTCCTTGTGTCGAAAGATTTCTGTTCTTAAACTCAGTTTTAAGTTAGCCTAGTTGTCACATTTTCTATGGTCTTTCTATATCAGGGGAGAAAAATGAGAGGGGCTAAATATTTCATCTTAATACTTTTAAAATAGATACTATAGATCATACCTAATAATTCTCTCTCGAAAGAAACGTAACATATGCATTCGTTGTACATCAACGACCATATCACCAACTTTCTTGGCTACAAGAAAGCCAAGTCTTTAGTTCTCTAAGCCAGAGCACCCTTCACTTGTCAGCCCAAATACTCAAGGCAGAAAATATTATCACAAAAAAGATTATTTTACATATATCTCCACAAAAGGTGGCGTCTGCTCTACATATTCCATATTTTCAAATAAAAATTGTGTCGTTTTTATCTATTTCAAATTTCGTCTTAAACATTTTTTTTACGCCCCTATTACGGATGACAACGCAACTTAGTTGTCACCGAGACAACTCAATTTTAAGGTAACCAAACTAACTTTTTGTATTATGTGAGACAACTATTTTTAGTTGTGTAGAAAAAACAATTTATGCGTTTATTTCATGTCAGAATCAGCTGTTTGACATCAAACGAAAAAATTTGATTTATAATAGTAAAACTAAAACAGAAAATAAAAAGCAAAATAAAACAAAATGGAAAGTTGTTTAGATTTATTTTTTGGCGATTGTGAAGATGAAGGATGCGTTGATGTTGCAGTCATACGAAGAAATATCCGGGATCACTCTAATCCATTACAACTTCCAAATACGAAGTATGTTTGCAAGCATCGACTATGTGTATAAAATTTCATATTACAAAGTGCTTCATGTCGTTGCAGGTTTGTGAGTTATTTTAGACTCAACAAAAAGGCATTTGTGTATGTTTTTAATGAAGTCAAGGATTTCTTTAAACAACCATAACGTTCTTCAGCGATTAGACCCATTCTTAAACTCGATACTACTCTGCGTTTTTTCGCAGAAGGAAGTTATCAAAACTGCAGCGGTAACGATTTCAATCCTCTTGAAATTTTTTCGATGAGCCGAAATGTCCCTTACCCCTAGCCAGATCTGGGTTTTTCTGCAGCAATTCTACCATTTTGTCGAATTGCCCAGGCTTGGTGATCTTTAGGTTAAAAGCAAACGTTATATACATGTAAAAGGGAGTTACATCACATAAAATTGGCAACCCTTACAACATGGAAAGGAACACGAGGAATGGAGAAGCGGAAAGCTGTCGTCGAGTAGAGCGGTGTGTGTGCTGATCGTTTTTTATCGAGCTGGGTTGTCGCCTGTTATAGTCCTTAAAATTTTTCTATACATTCATTGTTTTATTGTTTGCTTTTAATTTTGTCAATTGAAATACACATATAATAAACGTTTAATCGTTCTAATCATTCTATTACATACAATATATTATTATATTATTGCGTATATTATATTTGTTTTTGCTCTACTTACGATTTCTTGTCCATTTTCAATATCGCAATTCGGACAAAGGCACCACACATCACATGCACTACACAACTGATAAAAAGCAATTGTCTAGTTTTCGCATTTGTGACAACTTCAACACAACTCAACTGAGATACATAATACCCCAAGACAACCACTAAGACAACCATTGTGAAAGTTGTCTGCTCGTTGTCAACTGACAGACAACTAGTTGTCATCGATAATACCGATTGGCAGATTACAACTCAACTTTATTCAAAGTTGTCTTCCATAATAGGGGCATTATTTTCATCTATCCTATTTCAATTCCATATGACGTTACAGTTTAAGGGAAACAAAGATTTAATATCCCCTTTCGTGCAGCGAAGGTGCATATTATGTATTTTGTTCATTTCCCTTTTGCTACGGATTTGATTGTAAACGAGATGACTTTTTCGTATACCGAAAATGCATGCTATGTATCCTTTTATTTATCATGATCATCTAACCTGTGAAAGAGTCCACACTATACAACTTTTTCGTATACCGAAAATGCATTTTATGTGTATTTCATCTATTCAATTTAATTTGCCATGATCATGTAGCCTGTGAAAGAGGCCAAACTAAATAACTTTTTCGTATGCCGAAAATGCGTGTTATATGAATTTCGTCTATTTGCTTTTATTTGCCGTGATCCAGACATTACTTTACTATTTTGTTGATCAAAATCGCACCTGTGCTCATATCGAAACTCACAAAAGTAACTAACTCTGCTTTTGGCCGAAGACTGTATGCTCTTGGTAATATAATATTTTTAACGTTACACATACGTTTTCAATTTAAATTTTTCCACTTATCTTTGTTGGCCGTTTTACTCAAAAGCTTATTTTACTTTATTAAGCTTTTAGCTGTTGTCGTGGCTACAGTTGAAATCCAAGTCCCTTAAAAATCGTTACTTAAGCACAAAAATCTAATTCAGGATTAATTGCGTGCTTATACAATTATTGTAAAAATAAACAAAGCAATACTAATAATATGGCAGTAGTTAAAAACTCTGATGGCGTTCTTAAGCAACTTTTCTTCTAGCAAATTAGCCGCACCTCCTACATCTATTTAATTTCATCTCGTTCTTATATCTTAGAGGTATAATATTTAATTTCATCATTATAACAGAGCATAATTTCGACTGCACTGGATATAAATGTATTCCGTAGTAAAATGTTATGTTTTCCCACATTTAAAATAGATAGCACACTTTTCTAAGTGTTGCAGTGATAACATTAACTTCAGGTGTTCTAATCATTTCCAATTTTAAAGATAAATGTTCATCTTGACCTGAAGCCTTATGAAGTAACACATATAGCCTCAAAATTCGTAGTCTTATGAGGAAAGTTGTAGACAATTTCTTTGCAGATTATACTATAGAATAATTTGTAATAGACTTATTGAATCAATTTTTTGTTCGGTCTTTTCTTCTTTCTTCTTTTTGTTTTTAATTTAGTAATTACAAATCTGTTAAAATGTATTCACGTGTTTGATCAATGTGTTTCAAAAATGATCAACACAATATACTATGAAAATGATTAACTGACTTATTGGAATTCATTCAGAGCATTTTTTTGATCAATGAAAATTGATAATTTGATTGATTATTTCTACTGGAATTGGAAATTATATCACACAAAGTGCCGTCCATCTTTAGATGCAATCCAAAAATCGACCATTCGTTTCGATCCTCATAAGTCTTGTGACTTCCGGACGAGCATAGTCGCCAAAAGCATTTGTTTTATTTGGAGGCGATTTGTAGTGACGGCTTTATCCATTTTGAGCGGCTTGTATTAGACTACATGTGAGGTTCCCAAACTTTTTTTTTCATGGAACACTTACAAAATTAACCTGATTTCGGTGGACCCCCTGATGCTACATTTTTACCATATTCCCAAAACTCGTCAAAAAATTGGATGATTAGATCTAACGATGGAAAATTGCATCGCAGCTGAGTTCCACCCCTAAATTCGGAGTGGTAAAAATAAGAAGAAAACTACTATAGTATATATTCTTATATTTATTAAAATAATAAGATTACAGATTTCATAGAGCTAAAATTAAATATTAATAACGCATAGTAACTTCAACAATACAAATCAAACATTTAAAAACAAAAATCATAATTTTAATGGGTAGTATGTACTTGATGGATTAAGACCCATAAAGAGGTTCTCACAAAACGGCTGGAACTATTTTAATGTAATATAAAACATTTTTTGATTAATTCTTATATATTTTGATACATTTCTGTTAATTCGAGAGCAAATACCTACATATGTACTCGTACTTTTAAAGAATATTTCGACATCATAACTCCACGATTTCAATGATTTATTTATTACTTTGATGTACGTTACGGGTGGTACCTACATACATGAAGAAACGTACAATTTATGAAAATATATTTATTCATCTAGTATTAGCAACTACTAGGGCTATATCCCTTCTTTAGTGAATCGCCACAGTCGGGCAAATAAATAATTATATAATAAAAAGTATAATACTAAAAGTTAAATTTTTTCGGCTTTCTTTTCTTTTAAAGAAGTATCGAATAATAGCCCTGTTCAGTATTTAATTTTTATTACGTACATACTCGTACAAATGCACGAATAGGCAGGTACTGACCTTTTCCGGCACTGGCAAACACTGACATCGATTCACTCACATGAGCGTCTGTCCTAGGCAGCAATCGTATTTACATTGGTGAGGAATCAGACAAGTTCATGCAAGATAGCAAGCAGCGTATTTAAATTGATGAGGAATCAGACAAGTTCATTGCAAGCACAGCACAAGTCGTATTGCGTCCTTTTGCACGTCTGTACAAGCATTGCGGGCGGGATGGCGGCACTTTCCAAGTCTCGACACGCATTGCACTGATTATCAAATATACAAGTTTCTACAAGTAACAGTCACTGTACTTTTTAAAAAAGAGAATTCATGTTAAATAAACAGCCTAATTGATCCATACACCAGCCTAACTGAAAAAATTGTTCTTACTATCAAAACCAGATAAATTTTCGTAGGGAATCACTGCTCTAGACGACCAGCTATTTCCGACTAAAGTAAGATGTAGATCAACGCAATATATGCCTAGCGATCCTGATAAATTTTAATAAAATTTTGTTTGGCATTGGACGTCGATGGGAAATATATTGTAAATACATTACCATATCAAGGAAAGGATGAAAATAGGCCCTCTTTGGTATACATTTTTGAATATATTATACTCAAACTCATGCAATCATTTATGCGTTGTGGTAGGACTGCCACTACAGATAAATTCTTCACGAGCAAATCCCTAGCAATAAAACTGATAGCAAAAAAAACTACGTTAGTTGGAACTATCCGCTAAAATAAAATAAATTATCAATAATTGCGAAGAGAAAGAAAGATAATATGAAGCGCGAATTTTCACAATAGATTATTGTACTCTTACAATCTCTAAAAGTAAATCCAAAAAAAGTTTGAAACAATAACAAACGTTTAGCAGAGTCTGTTTCATTCTACAACAAAACTAAATTTGGTGTAGACATAACCGATCAAATGGCAAGGAAATATACAAGAAATACAGATAGGATCCGTTCATAGGATACGACGGAATATCCGTTGCGAGCAACTTGACTCTTTATTCAATGTTGTGTAGAACCCACCAATTACTTAGTTGGCTCCCCCCAAGTGTTAGGAATTTTATTATCCCAATCACTATGTTTGGCGTTTAAATCGCCATGTAGAAATTTTATACCGAGTTCAAGTGCAGAGATCGAAAAGTGTTTCAAGCTCTATGATAAAAATATTAGCTTGGGGTGCTTCAGTTGCATAGATCCCCAAAATGTACATTTACTGTCTGTTACGGAGAAGAATGCAGACTTCTAGCACTACACTTCAGCGCTGAATATGATCTTATGTTTCATATATTTGCTCACGGATCTGTTCTTAGAACTCGACAACCTGCCCTTGCATTTCGAACAAGATCAACTTGTTGTCTTGTCTTTTCTATAAGGCTTTTAGGTTGTATGAGGCTTTTGATCTAAAAAACAAAAACTTCGTCGTGGACTCTTTCAATAGGCTCCACTTATGCTGCTTCAGTGTCTTGCACTCAACCGACTAAAACCGTCTCCAACATCTAGTCACTTGGACTAATAAGCAATTTTATGCTGATTAAATTTGTATTTTGTCATTTCAGGAGTTCCGCCCATCAGCGTCTCCTTACAGCTTTTAAGATGCACTCTATCTTTTTTTCTTTTTTTTATGTTAAGCATACGTCCGGGCACATAATCGTACATTTATGTACATTTCTTAATGTAAGTGGTCCCTTTTATTTAGATCTGTTCAAATGGTTTTGTCCATTTGAGTCTTCTCACTAAATTTGCGTTGTTTAAAAGTTTGCCTCTGGGTTTGTGTGTACTTGAAGTCTTGATTCGTCCCTTCGTGCATTTTTTTTGGACCTAATCCATGACTAATTCTACTCCCAAGTCCCTGAGGAGGTCCTTATTTCTTATGTACCATGGTGCATTTACGCTTTTCTTTAGCAGTTTGTTTTGGAATCTCTATACGATGTCTACATTGCTCTTTTTGGTTTGATTGCTTATACAATAAAAATTATAAAAACTATATAATAGTGTGAAGTCCTTTTGTATCAATACGTTTTCAATACATTTTCTGTATTTTATTTTTAATTCCTCGTTTTTCCTTTTAACGTGGTCTTTCTATCTTAGTTTAGCATCTAGCGTCATGCCAAGATATTTCGCGGTGTTCGCATACGGTATTTTCTGGGATTTGTGTTATTGTTTTATAAGTATTTTATAGATAGTCCAACAAATACATGTTTTCCCCCTTATTTACATTATATATATATGTATTTACTCCTGTATTTACTCCCACATATGCATACGTTCACTTTATAAAGGGTCCGCCATCTAACGTTTTTTTTTTCAAGTAGTGCTTATTTCGTGAATGGTAACACTTAGCTCATGTCTGATTTGACAGATAATTAGTTTTATCCTTCCGCTGAACGAATATGGTTGTGTATACGCTTGAACAACGCTGGGAAATATTGCGACATTACTTTGAAAATCATGGTAATGTTGCAGAATGTCTGCGAAAATTGCGTACGGATTTTGGAAGAAGAGAAGCACCGTCAGCTCCGTATGTTCGTTATCTTGTGAAAAAAGTGAAAGAAACTGGCATCCTCATCGATAAACCAAAGCGTGAAAAGCCAAAAACAGTGCGTACACCCGAGAATATTGCTGCTGCGGCAGAAAGTGTGCGTGAAGCGCCATCAACATCAATTCACCGTCGTTCTCAACAATTGAACATTTCGGAGACATCATTGAGACGAATTTTGCATAAAGACCTTGGTATGACGCCATACAAAGTCCAATTGGTTCAGGAGTTGAAGCCAACTGACCATCCAATGCGTTTTCGCTTCGCTAAGTGGGCCTGCGATCGACTTACAGAAGATGCCGATTTTGCCAAAAAAATCATCTTTTCAGATGAAGCTCATTTTGATCTTGGCGGGTATGTAAACAAGCAAAATTGTCGCATTTGGGGCACAGAATACCCGCACGCATACATTGAAAAGCCGGTGCACCCAAAACGAGCGGATTGGTGCGGATTTTGGTCCAGAGGCATAATTGGGCCATTTTTCTTCGAAAATGAGCAAGGAGTGGCCGTTACAGTCAATGGCGATCGTTATCGGGCCATGTTGAACGAATTTTTGTTCACAAAAATTGAAGAGGAGGATATTGGCAACATTTGGTTTCAACAGGACGGCGCTACATGCCACACAGCCGAAGCTACACTCGATGTTTTGCGCCCTGTTTTTGAAGATCGCATTATCAGCCGCAGAGCTGATGTCGTTTGGCCACCTCGGAGCTGCGATTTGACACCGTTGGACTATTATTTGTGGGGTGCCGTCAAAGATAAGTGTTACGCCGACAAGCCAGAGACAATTGACGCTTTAAAGGACAATATTCGTGAAGCCATTTGTGAAATACAGATGCACACAATCGATAATGTGCTTAAAAATTGGACCGATCGTGTAGGCTACTGCATGGCCAGCCGAGGCAGCCATTTGAATGAA
The DNA here is from genome assembly GCA_958301585.1 of Merodon equestris. NCBI lineage: Eukaryota > Metazoa > Arthropoda > Insecta > Diptera > Syrphidae > Merodon > Merodon equestris. Next base: position 123,830,847 of record OY284413.1, read on the forward strand.
ATTATTTTCCATTATTAACCGGAAGGATTGTACTTTTAAATAAAAAAAGAAATTTGAGAAAATATTCAGTAGTTTTTTTTATAGCATTTTCAAAAAAAAAAAATTTCTTGTTTAATTTACTCGTAAATTACCATACATTGAATTCTATTTTCTCTTAAATTTGCTCATACATATACTCGTATATATAGAACGAATGTATGTAAATCGAGGCAGTCTACTTTGTATCACGGCGAAGAAGTATTTTAACACACAATAAAGAATTATATTTCGCGAAAGTCTTGGGTGTTTCTTTCATCGCAGATTATGTAAAATATAATTATAATACAAAGTATTTAATTAAAGTTAAATATGGAATTCCCCGTGCGCGCTGCCTATAGAGGGGGAGTTACCAACATTACTAAAACTGCCACTGAATTCCTCAATTCGGAAGAATCTCGGATATCGAGAGAACACGGATTAGACAGAATAGAAGAGGAACTAATGCAGTTCATACAAAGTTAGTGTATGAAAGCCTTGTGGCTACAAACCAGGAAATCCGCAAGAAAAATCTACTCAAGAATATGGTTACGGATTTCGAAAAGACCGCAGAGTACGAGGACATGGCAATAGGAGTTACAGCTCCATTAAACTCGCGCGCTAGAAAGCTTCAACAAAAGCAAGCTCCTGCGCCGATGAAATCCGGTGAGCATCATACTCTTTTGGGAACACTTCGGTGAAACTCCCTAAATTAACCCTGAAACGCTTCGATGATAACTATCGGGACTGGATGCCGTTCTGGGAGCAATTTCGGACGGCAGTACATGAAAATGATAATCTAGCACCAACCAATAAATTCAGCTACCTCGAATCTGCATTACACGGTATTGGAAAAAAGGTAATAGCGGGTTTTACTGCGTCGGAGAAATGTTATGAAGCTGCGGATGTGCTGTTTGGAGCAATTTGGAGACATCGAGCGATTGGTCGACAAGAATATTCATCATCGGCCAATACACTCAAGAACTGACGCGATGGGCTTACAAAATTTATACAATACAATAACAGCATATAGTCGCTCTCTTACAGCTTTGCAGATTCCGATTGATCAGAATTTTATCATGCTTAAATCTATTTTGTTTCGATACTTACCGATACTTACTGAACTTTGCATGGAATGAATCTGATAACTCATTAAAAGCAAGCTGTTCGTCCGTTTCACAAATTGGTGAAGGACAAGTCTATGGTATAATGCGGTTTCATAAGCGAGAAGTTGAGTCATTGGAAAAGAGTAGGGTAGTCTCTCTCGCTGTAAATGGCAAAATATCCACTTCGACGCCTGCAACGAGTTTGGACGAAAAGAATGCATCCCTGTTTTGTTAATCGGATAAACCCACTACGAAGGTTTGCAGCAGCAATATTCTATTACAGAAAAAAGAGACAAACTACGTGCAAGTGGACGTTGTTTCCAGTGTGCGGATAAGGGACACTTGTCGAAGACGTGTAGACGTGTAACATTTAAGAAATGCAGTGGAAAACATTTGACAACTATGTGTGATCCATCATTTTCAAAGTCTAGAGTGAGACTAGTGATAAATCTTGAGGCCTGTTCTAAATAGAGTGGAACAAATCTGTGCGCTTGCAATTCCGTTCTGAAAAATTCGAATGTGTTTTTGAGAACAGCACGAGGCATAGCCACAAGTCCAAATAAGGTTAAATGTCGCTCTTTGATTCGTTTCATAGTCGATGGAGAGAGACAGCACTCTCATATATGGGAAGATGAAGCACTCGCTCTTGAATTGGAAGCAATCGGTGAAGTAAATTTACCTGTGGTTCCCTTCGGTACTAAGAATCGGTCGCAATATCAAATATAGAAAAAAGTTAGCATCAGTTTAAGCAGTCAATATAATAACAAAAGGGTAGAAGCAATAGTAGTTCCCGAAATTCGCGTTGATATGTTACCAACACCAGATAGCTCTGCTCTGCTTTTAAAGGATTTGAATTAGCCGATCGTCAGCATGCTGCTTTCGAAAATCAGAGTGGGTTAAGTGGTCCAATTGGTTCTGACTATTTTTGGTCGGTCGTAACTGGGAAGCAGTGCCGTATATCTTCCCATTTAAGAGCCGTTGACACTATATTTGACTGGACGTTGCAAGGATCACACCCTTCATTTGGTAAGGATGTTGTTCCATAGGCTAACTTATGCACCTCTGTTTTGCATAGCAATACCATACCTCCGAGTGTGTTGAACGATGACAGTAAGACCGCATTCTGGTCACTAGAAGCAATCTTGCATCTCAAGTAAAGGTCTTCGCTATGAGGCCATGGAAAGATAAGCATCTTTCGACAGAGAACAACAGGGAAGGCGCCATAATTTGTCTTCCCTTACTCATCAGGCGGCTATCAAGGATATTTAGTGAATACGATAACGCTATACGACAGATGGTATCAGAAGGGATAGCTCAGCCAGTCATTTCAGATCAAGGTGAGGGCGCCCAATGTATATTTTATTTTCCTCATCGCCCAGTATATAAGGCTGAAAGTATATTAACAAAAATGCGGACTGTTTTTGATGCATTATTCCGAACTGAAGATGACCTTTCACTTAATGATTAGTTACATGTAGGAGCAAATTTGTTGCCGGAGATCTTAAAAATACTGCTTTATTTCCGGATGGACTATTGGTTGAAAGTTGAATATACTTAAATTCAACTGCTTGAATTTCCTAACGAAATATCCATATTACAGAGAAAAAAGTCATTAACTGGTGGGTCCAAAATTGTAAAGCTGTCCCCATTCCTGATGACGATGGCCTCACGAAACTAGGGGGACGTCTGTAGTCCTTAGAAGATACCTCCAGTTTTAAGCAATCTATTATTCTGCCGTTTCATCTTACCAATCTGATCACTACTACCAGAGATCCCTGCATAGCAGAGTCAACGTCGTTTTATCCCAGCCAAGGTCACAATTTTGGATCCCCAAAGCCGGCAAGTGGTGAAAAGAGTGCTGAAAACATGCATTACATGCCAGAAGCTGTGGAGCAAGCCCGCCGCGCAGCCATTTGGGTCACTCCCAATCGAAAGGCTAACGCTGACCTGACCAGACCAGACATTTCGACAACATTGGCGTCAATTTTGTAGCCCCACTCTCAACTGAAAGCTGTTTGATGGGACTGAGACGTTTTATCACTCGCCGAAAGGTTCCGACAGTAATTTTCTCGGACAACGCTCGAGCATTCCATAGAGCAGCTTTAGAACTTGAAAAGGGTACCATCGACGACGATGAGTTACAAGGTTTCATGTCCTAAAGACGCATAAAGTGGAAACTCATTGTAGAACGCGCTCCATGTGGGATGGTTTCTGGGAGCCCCTCATCCGCTCAATTAAAAATGTCACTAAAGTCGTCATAGGCAGGGCTAAACTGTCATTTGAGCAAATAAGAACTATAATTGCGGAAGCCGAGGGTATAGTTAAAACTCACCCTCTAACGTATGTGAGCAGTAAGTCTTTGGACATGGCTCCGTTAACTCCAGCCCATTTTTTTGTGAATAGCGATCAATTTTTAGACTTGGAAGGCATGGTTTCGGAGACCAAGTCACACAACCTTTGGCAGCAGAAGCTAAAGTACACTAGTATACTACGGAACCGTTGGCAACTCGAATATATGCAACCGCTCCGCTCTTTTTACTATAGCAACTCCAAATCTTCACTGATACTTAAAAGGAATGATGTCGTCATTGTTTTTGGTTCGATGAAGCCGCGGGTTCACTGGAAGTTAGTTGTCGTCAAGAAAGTCTTTTGTGGTTGTGATGGCAAAGCGTGCGAAATATTATACTCGGATGGTACTCGAACCCGAAGGCCAATACAATTGTTGGAGCAATATTTGCGGTTGCCACTGTTATATGTAATTGCCTGAAGCGTCACCTCTCTACACGTCTCATATTTCGCATTAAAATGATAATGGTTCTCTTTTTACAATGTAATAAAGCAGAAAAAAGTGCTCCTCGTGCGGTAAAAAATAGCACTGATTTTAGTTTTTGTTAGAAAAAGTCATTTGCGTTTTGTTTATTTTTAGTAGATAATGCGTCGTGGAGAGTACGGCACTAGCGAAAACGTGAAATTATTAAAGAAATGAGCTCGGAAGAAAAATCCTATGGAGAAGTTCGATATTTTGTTGGCTGTTCCAACAAAATGATTCGCACCGCAATAAAATAAGCACCCAAGGTTGAAACTCGTGGACGACAACCCGCTATGTCGGCATTACTTGTCAGATTCCTAGTCCGAGAAAGTGCCAAGGATCCATTTAAGCCTGCAACTGAGCGCAAAAAGGAGCTTGATATTACAGCATCCATTGAAACAGTTCGCAGCAGATTAAGACAAAATAATTTAAGTGCTTGTAGCCCACGAAATGTTTCCCTTTTGACTGCCAAACATGACAAAGAGCATATGATGTTTGCAAAACAGCATTTAAACTGGCCAGTAGAGAAATTGCGGAACGTTATGTGGACGTACCAAAGTAAAATCGTGTTAACCGGCGGCAAAGGATGGACGTAAGGAGACCTAGAAAAGCGAAATATAAACCTAAATATATCACTAAAATGGTTAAGCATGGAGGTTCAAGCATAATGGTGTGGGCTTGTTTTTCTTACAATAGCGTTGAGAGTGTCCATTGGATCAAAACTATCATGGATCAACACTTTTACGTTGATGTTCTTGAAAGTATTACGCTACCATATACAGAGGAGAAAATGCCGCTTTTGTGGGTCTCCCAACAGGATAATTACCCCAAACACACTAGTAAGAAGGCAAATTGTTTGGGGATCATTCACTAATGGAATGGCCAGCACAATCACCTGATCTCAATCCCATTGAGAATATCTGGGCTGACGTGAAGAAAGCAGTTTCAGGTATTAAAGCGACGAATCACTCTGGGCTGCAGTAAAGGATTCCTTGAATAATATTTAAGTCAAGTGGTGCCAGGATTTGGTAATGTCTATGACCAGACGTTGTATAGCCTTAATAGCTAACAAAGAATATACAAGAAAATATTAATTTTGGTGCACCAACTTATAGAGTAAAATTATGAATTAAGATTTTTGATTTTAACGATTTTATTAGTTTTAAGTTGTTAAATGAAGTAGTGTGCTATTTTTTCTACCGCCTACTTCTTTAAGATTTTGAATAGACTTAAAATATTTCGAAAAACTGATGAAAAAAAGATGGAATTGTTTTCAAATGTTTTGTCTTGACTTGATTTTGGATTTTTTTACGTTCAAAAGGTAATTCAGAAGATTTATTTACATTTTCCTTACCAAGAAAATATTTTCTTATAACGGTGCTATTTTTTTACCGCAGCTGTATATAGAATATACAAAACCGGACGCAGCATACTGCCTTAAGGAACTCCTGCCTTAATTTGCGTTAATTCTGAATACGAATCTTCCTGTTTTACTCCAAAACATCTCCTGCTTAGATATGATTCTATGATTGCAGCGTATTGTTTTGGTAGGACACATTTTAGTTTGTGGTTAAGTCCTACATGTCATATTTTATCAAAGGCTTGCGCTACATCTAGAAACACTACAGAACAACTCTTTTTTCTTCTAATGATTTTTCCATAATGTTGACTATTCAGTGAACTTGATAATTTGTGGAATTATGTCTCCTAAATCCGAACTGGTAATTTGGAATCAGATTTTTACATTCAATAACACTATTTAGTCGTTTGACAAATTTTTTTTTTCGAATAGTTTGGATATAACCGGTAGAATTGAGGTTAGCCTATATGATGTCACTTTGTTTGGGGGCTTTCCAGGTTTAGAGATCATTATTACTTCCGCCGCTTTCCATGTCAGGAACATATCTCATTCATTAATTAAATGTGTTAGTTTAACCAGAGCTTTTCTTGGTAACTCCTTCAATATTTCACCGGTTATAAAATCATAGCAGGGGCAGTTTTTCAGATTGATATTGTTTTTTGTCTCATTTTTCACTTCCCTTGGGGTCGTAAGTGTTATTTATTCATTTTTTTTCTTCACTGTTTCCGCAAGAGTCCATATTTCTTCTTCGTTGTTTGGTTGAAAAACGTTTTTTAGGTATTCTGCGAATAATCTACATTTGTCTTGCCCAATTTCCTTCCGCCGTTTTGATGGGTGATATCCGCATTCCTCATTGCTTGCCAAAGCGAATAAGAGGTTACTTTTTTGTTGGTCAATCTTCGAAGATAATTACTGATCGAGTCATCTTTTAGCGCCCTTATTCTTCTTATCTAGGGTGAGATTATTCAGTTTCGTTTTGACCTGAAGGGCTCTAGTCTGTTGCCATATTCTTCTCGCTCTTCTCTTATCTAAAATAAGTTTTCTAATTTCCATTGGGTAATTATTCTTTTTAATTATGTAAAAATCTGTTACGTCCGATATTTTATTTCAGTCAGTTTGCCAGTATGTTGGTTTTCCGGTTGTAATGACTTCGCAACCATATAGTCTAGTTCCGTTGAATAATTCTTTTCCTGTTGTTGTCTTTTTTTATTAAAGTCCCATCCAACTACAAATCTACTTCTCAGATTTCTAAACAGTTTTAGGTAATCTCTGATCTTAGCTAATGTTTTGGTGGGCAGTAGATTGACATTATGTCAAAGTAAAAACTTTTTTTTTTTAATATTCACAACTATCGCTTGTATTTATTTGGTTCTTTAGTTAAATTGCTCGTGATTTAGATGTTATTTCTTATTATAACCGCGCTTTCTCCTTTGGCTGAATTTTCGTGGTGGGCAGTATGATATAATAAATATTAAAATTTCTGAATTTTATAAAATATTGGTTAGTTAAGTGTGTTTCTGATATAATACACTCATATCTATATCGAGGACTGCTTGTTGGACTCTTGTTGGTGTTGCATTAGTCCATTGGCGTTCCAAGCTAATATTGTGAAATTACTGTCCATTGCTGTACAGAGATCTGTGCGATAGCTAAAGATCGGTGGCAATTGTTTCTTTTTTGGACGGTGTTGTTTCGGCTGTTATTGTTGATGCTGCTTCTGCTGCTGTTGTTGTTATTGCTGCTGCTGCCGATGTTTTTGTCGCTGCGGTTGTTTTTCTTGCTGCTGTTGAGGTTGTTTCTTTTCCGGCTGCTCTTATTGTTGCCTCCTCTTTTTCCTTCGGCAGCCTCTCATTTAACTTATCAACTTTGGCCTTGACATGTAGGACACGCTCCTCCCCTTCAAGTTCGCTAAGCTCCTCCTTCGAAGAGGTAGATAATATCGACAACAACAACTTGATATTTTCGCATTTATTGTTATTCTTCTTTGTAAAAATGTGATATTTCGTATTTGTGATACTTAAATCAGTTTTAGTTTCTTCATGCGACTTCCATTAGCCGAGACTGAAAAGCAAAAAGAAAAAGAAATTATATAAAGGCATGAAATTTTATCTTTCAGTTAAAATATGGATGAAGTATAATGTTTTTATTTGCAAAAAAAGAAATAGAATAAGAAATAGAATAAGAAATAGAAGAAAGAAAATAAGGAACGTGACTGATTTTCATATAGGCGATATAGATCCCAGATTATTTTTTAAATTGTTTTGAAATTTAGATATACAGTAGAAGTTCGGAAAAGTTGACTCTCAGAAAAGTTTACTATACAGAAAAGTTGACCAAATTTTAGCTACCATACGTTACTCTAAAAAGTTGACTTTTGGTCAACTTTTTAGAGCGCGACTCTTTTTACTTGCATTCGGTTTTTTATATGTATATCAAATTTAAAGGAACCATGTGGAACACATAGCACAGCAGCTACGCATTTCGAAGAAATGTTCGTTTCCATGGCAGCTGCGTGACAGTTACAGTTGTTTTAGATTACTACTGACTTTTTCTTACGTGTATTTTCCATTCGCACATTTCATTCCGGTAATTCACTAAATTTTGGCAAAAAATGGCAAACAAAAGTGGTAAACGAAAACAAGTTCGATTAAATTTAAAACAAAAAATAGAAATGTTGAAGAAAATTGAGAATGGTGTTCGCGGCAGTCGTTTGGCAATCGAATATGGTGTCACAAAGCAGGCAATTTCCAAGATTAAAAAAAATCGTCAAACAATTCTTGCAGCAGCAGTCGACAATTTTGAATATGCACAAACGAAAACGCTTCATAAGGCTGAATATCCTGAGGTAGAGAAAAAATTATACGAATGGTTCTTAAATCAGCGTGCTCGACATTGTACTGTAACCGGTCCAGTGTTTAAAGCCAGAGCTAAGTTTATATTCCAAAAAATGTATCCGGAAAAAGGTGTCAATTCATTTAATGCGAGCGATGGATGGTTAACGAAATTTAAAAAGAAGCATGGAATTCGTTATCTTACAGTGTGTGGTGAAATTCTTTCGAGCGACAAATCGCAAATCGCACCGTTTATAAGAAAATTGAGAGAAATGATTAGTGAACTTGGACTTAGCGATGCTCAAGTGTACAATGCGGATGAATCAGGTTTATATTATCGCTTGTTACCTCAGAAAACCTACGTTGCTGCAACTGAAAAAACAGCACCTGGCCGAAAAATCCCAAAAGAGCGAATCACATTTATGTTGTGCGCAAACGCTGATGGTTCACACAAAGTAAGTCCAATGGTCATTGGCAAATCTGCAAATCCGCGCTGTTTTAAAGGCTTCAAAAATCCGGTCATTTACTCTAATTCGCCATCAGCTTGGATGACATCAAAACTGTTTTATGACTGGTTTCATGGTTCATTCGTAAAAGAGGTAAACAGGACTTGTGTCAATTTTACAAATTCAATATGAATACATATGGAGTTTCTTATCTAGGTTCGTCGATTTTCAACCGAAAACAATTTAACGTCTAAAGCAATTTTATTGATTGACAATTGCACAGCGCACAAACCTATCGAATTGCTTAAAACTAATGATGGTAACATTTCAGCGTTTCTTCTACCCCCAAATGTCACAGCAGTTTTGCAGCCGATGGACCAGAATCCTATTAAGTTGGTCAAATTAAGCTATCGTTACAAGCTATTGTGCAATATTGTGGCTCAAGAAAATAGTATGCCAATAGAAGCTTTGTTAAAAAAGCATAACATTCGCGATAGCATTTTGTTGCTCAAATCTGCGTGGGATGAGCTTCCTCAACGGATTCTGCAAAACGCATGGAAAAAGATTAAATTATGGGATAACAATGAATTTGATGCTGATGATAACATTCCTCTGTCCGAGTTGTTTGCTTCGGATCATTCCTATAATGCCCAAATTGAAGAAGTCAATACATTGCTCTCGAAAATTGGATTGAGTTCCAGCTTGACTTTGGAAGAGATTGAAGGGTGGAATGGGGACTTAATTGAAGAAGAGGACGAGATAGAGGAAGTTGATACTGATAACGACGAATCAGATATCGAGACTGTGGAAACGATAAACATTTCTTATCCAGAAGCCATTGGAAGCGTGAACGCATTGATCAAATGGTGCGCCGAAAATAACGAAGCTCAACATATGCCCAACCTGGTGATTTTACGTACAAGCATTGTAAAAACTCATTTTACAAGAAATACGAAGCAAACCACTCTTTCCAGCTATTTCAAACCAGTTGAACATCGCTAAGATTTTTAAAATGTTTGCTTTTAAATAAAATAAAACTAATTAATCTCAATATAATAAGACTATTTATGAACAAAATACTAATTTTCTACAGATTTGGAAAAGTGTCCAGAAAAGTTGACTTTTCGGAAAAGTTGACAAGCTCTGGGACATTTCGATCAACTTTTTCGAACTTCTACTGTATATCCATTTAAAAGCAGGGATTTCCGTGCAGGGACGGGTTAAGAATATCCCTGCAGCGAAACCTCTCGCTTGTCGTAAAAGGCGACTAAAACAAAGGTAAACAAAAATCACATCTAGGCAATTTAGAAAACACCAAGGTGAGCCTAGGGACACATATACCACCATTAAACTGCCCCACAAGTGTACATGCAAATCAGTGGGTTGACACGACTGGAGATCACCGGTGTTGTAAGAGTAAGATCAAACAAAAAAATCTGGAGCATGACAGTGTCACAAAAAAAAAAGCAGGCCGAAAAACAATTGGTGCAAACAAATGCAAAAACACCAGCATTTGATTGGCCTCAGCGATGAAGTAACCCCACACCGGGAAGCCTGCCGCTACTTTCTGAGGTCAAACCGGCGGACCCCACAAGCGGACCAGTAGGAATGCAGTTAAGTGGGAAGGTTATGGTCCTACACTTCTGACCATAACTAAGCCGGAAAAAGGAAAAGAAGAAGAAGACATCCATTTAAAAGCAGGAACTAATTTCAATTATTTTAAGAGTTTTTTTTTCCTTAAAAATTTACTAATAAGTCAACAAAGAAAAAACATCAAAGTAAACGCTGCACACATGAAACTTTTATAGTTTTTATTTCTAATAGAACAATAATTCGAAGCACACACTCGGAGATCAAATCCATTCCCGGTCCAGATATACTTACCACCTATAAAATATCTACACCGGCAGGCGTAACCTACGGGAAAAAAATATACCATTGGTGAGAGCCAGGCTTTTCTTTTAGAAATAGGCAAGAACACTCTAATAACGGTTGCCGTGAATATTTACTAGTAGATCCATAAAAGATGGATGGTTATAATATGCATTGAAAAAATGCGACTATGGGAGACACACTTTCGAGGACAGTTAAATTTTGACCATGTAACAATGCGTATTATCTTAGAATCATCTTGAATCTAGGACAACCACCCCCGGCGAGAAGTGAACGAACATCTTCGACAAAAACCATCTGTACCCCGTCCGGGTTGTGTGACAAATACCATAAGAGTGTTCACTCCTGAACCTGCACGAATTATAAAAAAAAATGGGCTCAGTCAGCTTCAAGCGGGATTTCCAAAGAACAACGTCACAGTACACTCACTGTGTTCAGTATAACTATGTCTAATAAAGACACAAGAAAGTGTCAACTGTAAGGCGAGAACAGGAGGGCAGTCGAGGATGGTCTAAAATCTACCTATCATCCATGAGAATATGCTATCGTCGCTTGGGCATTTGGAGCAGCGGCACTCGGAAAACGTATTTTCGGATACCGGTGTTCATCAAAAAATCGGACGTCGTCCGCGATGCACACGGCGAAGAATACTGTGAATTTGAAGTGCCTCAGTTTCATTATCAACAAACTCTAAGAACAGATTCAATGAAGTGAACCACGCACAGGCAAAGGTGCACAAAGCGAGAATCTTAGTAGCTAGCATGGAAATGCTGCTCTCATTATTAATGTCAACTAAGAATAATTAGATCAATGGAAATTTATGTGGAAAAAGTGAAAGATAATTGGAAAAAAGTGGAAAAATTACAGAATATCAATCAGATCAATCTAAAGCATTGCAAGGCTGCTATCGCTCTTCTCAGTAGCACATCAAATCATCACATTGTATCCATTCAGGACCATGGCTGTGGAATAAACGCCTGTGTGGTCTTGGTGGTATACATGATGCTACGATTCTTTATAATGAACGATCCGAAAGGCCTAAGGTCTTCCTCATCATATCGAATACACTATCGGTAACCAAACTCAATTCTGTGGACATGATCTGGTGGCTGCTAGAGTTAGCTACAAAGCTCACGAAGAAATTGAACATTTCGTCGTGGCATCTGCCCACTTCCTCGGAACTGCCCCCGCTACCTAAGGTGTTTTACTCTCGTAGAGTACTATGAAGCCAGAAGGATCTGTTGCGATGCTAACGCTCAAAATACTGTTTGGGGCAGCAACAAATGCAACCGGAGAGGAGACCATCTTTTAAACTTCGCTCTTTCGTCTGGCCTTATCATCAACAATGTTGGCTTTCAACCACTCTTTGTGACGGAGAGACGACAGGAGGTGATTGACCTAAACCCTGTACAATAGACATGTAAAACCTATCACTAACTGGAGAGTCTTACCATATGCTTCGTTGTCAGACCATAGATATATCTTCCCCTCGCAGCCCAAGCTTAATCCGAGAAAGACGCTGTCTTGACGCTGTCTTAGCTTGAGAAATCCATTCGAGAGGAGCTTTAGAAATCCACTCAAGCCTTACTCAGAATAAAGCATTTGGTGAAGGATGCCGTTCATAACCGCCTTCACCAACATTTTTGAACTCTTAAATACCGTCGAAAAACCTCCCTGCAGGAAATTGATTCCCTGGTAAAATGCTGAGTTCCATTGTCTTCGTAGGGAAGCCAGAAGTCTCATGGATAGATGGCTTACATCTAATTCAGAAGACGACTGGAATATAAGCAGGCGAGGAGGAATATAAGCAGCTTATTCGTAAATCGAAGAATGATTCCTATAATTCCAGCAAGTTGGTTAATGTCCTCAAGGGAGGAAAATCGACAAAGCTGGAAACTAAACGACTAAAGTGGAAACTTTAAGTTTACTGCTTCATACCCATTTCCCGGGAAATCAGACTGTCATCGACTCGTTAGACACTCCTTCAATGGTAACTGCGACTGGAACTGTGACATCTTTCGATGGCTTCAAGTCGCCAGGCACTGATGGGATATACCCAGCTGCTTCTTATTTTGAAAATAATTTTAACTGCTAGCTTGGCACTTGCCTATATACCTATTACTTAGAGCGCTCTGAAATTGATTTTTATTTCCAACACAGGAAAAGAAGGTCACTCACTCACCAAGAGCTTTAGACCATTCGGTCTAACATCCTTCTTGCTGAAAAGCATACGGAGACTAATGGAGACGTACGTGCGCAAAGTTGCCCTTCGAATGCATCCTGCGAGACTGCGCTTCAAAACCCATTTGGGAGAATTGAATGCGCACTCGAAAGGAAAGAATACGACTGGGCATTTTCGTCGACATTGAGGGAGTTTTCGATAACGCTACGCTAGACGGCAGGACGAAGATGAAGCAATGGTTTTGTGGATCAAAGCAATGCTTGTACACAGGACATCGATCGCTGATGCAGGCCCCAAATAATGTGTTTATTCTGGCGTAAACAGGGTAAATCGGCAGGGTGGCGTCCTGTCTCCGCATGGACACGGTGCATGCTGGTCGACTCTCTGCTCGATGCTCCCAATGCCTCTGGAATCTGTGCCCATGCCTATATGGAGGATGTTGCTGTTATCTCTGTCGGCTCATGCTTAGCGATTGTCTGTCTCTAGCATAGGCGGCACCAGATGTGATCGAGGAGTGGTGTACGAGTAATGGGTTGTCGGTTAATCCTCTTAAGTCGTTCTATTCACGAAGAGGGAAAAGAATGGCATTATTCAGCTGGTGCTAAAAGGCATTCCCATCCCGATATCCAAGGATGCTAAAGTGGAAGAGAAAAAGAATATGCGTATGCAGTGACAGCCAAGCTGCACTCAAAGCTGTGTTCAACCCTCTATTCACAGCTCCAAGTTAGTGCATGAACTCAATACCTTTTTGAACAAAGTCGGAAGACTAAATTCACTAAGGCTTGTGTGGATCCCAGGTCACTTTGGAATCCAAGAAAATGAGATCTCCGATGAACTTGCTAGAAGGGGATTATAGGAGAGTTTTTCAGGCTTTGAACTCGCTTTAGGTCTACCTGCTTAAACGTTCAAATCCGACATCAACGATTTCGGTCTTTAATGCACAAGTCGTAGATGGAGGATATATCCAATATGCAAGATGACTAAGTGCGTACGCCTTGATGTCTGCAAGAAGTTCGCAACATCCAATTTATCCTTGAGGGGATATGATTGCGGGCGTCATTATGGGCCATTACACTTTTGCCAAGCATCTCTACGTGCTTGACATCAGTGAGACGCCTACCTGTGCTGCATGTTGCGAGGACGATGACACAGCAGAACACTTTCTCTGCGATTGTTCCACCTTCGCACACGGTAGCGCACCCTTGGGGCCGACTTGGTGTGTGCCGAATCTCATAGCTCTACATCATTGAAGTCTCTCCTCACTTTTCTCCGGAGAACGGGGAAAATAAAATAAAGAAAAGTGTAGTAGTTCAATGGACCAGTGTTTGCGTCTGAGAGCTCCAAGGGATAGTATTAAGAAGCCCCCCACAAAAAAAAAAATTACCTGTCACTGATGTTGAACAAAATATCCTGCATTTACATTGGTCTAGAAGTCCTAGTTGTTATAAGTGTTACGATATCACGGAGTTCCAGTACCCCCGGCTTTTAAGAAAATCTATGAACTGAGGCAATTGGTCGAAATCCGGCTCATTTGCGAGTGAACACATTTCGTTGTTTGAGTGTGATACGATCTTTTCTGTACTGTAACGTTCTGTTGCCAAAACTCGAACTGGTGATTGGGTGTCTTGGTGACGAATTGTCTGAAGGATATTTTAGTTTTGATATGGTGTCATAAACAAAAATCGGCAGCAATCAGTTTTTGTTGGATATTTAGGAAGTTCTTTAAGGATTTGTCCATTTATAACATCACAGTTGGAATTTGTTTTTGGATTTTTTTGGCTTTGTTGTGTTGTATCCTTTTCTAAGTTCGTTCTGAGCCACGTATTGTTTTCGTTTAGAATGGGTGGTTGATGTAAAAAAGTTGGCTTAGGTTACCCGTTGTTTTCCTTATAGTTTAATTTGCTTGTAGTGCTGGAGTCAATTTCGATTTATAATTATTAAGGCTTTTGTTGCTGTGGTTTTGTAATAGTTCCTGTAGCTATTTTGTGGTGCTTTTTCGTTTCCTTTTTAGTTTAAGGCGTCTATGTAATTGCATCGGTTTCTTCAATTGCCCTTCTCTTTACTTTCAATAATATGTATTGGGAAGTATTATTTTGGGAACTTAATGAATGTATTCACTGAACAAGTATAGTATCTGTCTAGTAATGTACGAAATGTGAACAGCGAAAAATAAAACACTTTTGTTTCGAGGTTTCGACAATCGTTAGTATGTACAAAGGTTTATTTAAAATGAAAACGAGATCTAGATAGTTGTTCTTAGCGAGGCGATCGAAAGGCAAGTGGACTAGAGTTTTCCTCCCCAGCCACCATCGAGCCACCCACGCACAATCAGCAAGGTAGGTAGGCAGTGCATGAAGAGCACATAAGCGAGAAAATGCCATTTTCGAGAGATGAGAGTGATAATTGCGGGAGTGGTCCGATGGGAGCTGTTGGGAGAATATTTTGCGGCTCGCTGCAAATGCATCAGAAGAAAACGAAGACGAGAAAAATCGAGAGTGTTGGCTGATGGGCTGATGCATGTGCAGCGATCCACGGATACTCTCTCGTTTGTTAATTTATGATATGAGTTAATTTATATATAATATACAAATTGAAATGAAATGAACGAAAATGAATGAAATAACCAAGTAGATTAATGTACAATTTTAGATAGTATTAAAAATGGGCTATCAATATAATAATGTGCAAATAACAACAAAATAGTGTACTATTCTTGAACATTCCGCCGCCCCTGAAACAATGTTTCAGCAGACAGGTAGCACGGCAAGCTTGTGGATTGGTCGAGTTAGGTTGCCGTTTGCGGTTCGAAGTGTGACGACTCGTATAAGGCCGTCTGATCCCGGATGTGTCTCGATGACTCGTCCCATTGCCCATTTCCCTGGTGGTAGATTGGGGTCCTTGATAACAACAAGATCATTAATCTTAATGTTCTTCTCAGTGTGCTGCCATCGGGGACGTTGTTGCAGTGACGTCAAATACTCGCTTTGCCACCTCTTCCAATACCCTTGAATTTTTGCCTGAAGATTCTGCCAAGTAGTAAGTCGATTTGTTGGTACGTCGATCATAGGCTCTGGTATTGCAGCATACGATTCCCCTAGAAAGAAATGAGCGGGTGTTAATGGGTCTAATTCTGTATCTGAGATTTGGCATAATGGCCTCGAGTTTAGTATGGCTTCGATTTGAGTCAAAAGAGTGTACAACTGCTCAAAGGTGAGGATATCATCGTTTATGACTCGGCGCAGATGTCGCTTCACGGATTTCACCCCCGCCTCCCATAAACCGCCGAAATGGGGTGCTGTGGGGGGAATGAAGTGCCACGAGATGCCATCGCGAGCTAATGATTCGGCAACGATCGAATTATGATTTTCGGACAAAACAAGTTCGTGCATTGTAGTTAACAGACGAGCACATCCGCGAAAATTCGTTCCGTTGTCCGAATATATGTGCGACGGTTTGCCACGACGCGCGGTAAAACGACGAAGTGCTGAACGGAATGACTCAGTCGTGAGGTTACTCACTAGTTCGAGGTGGATTGCCTTCGTAACAAGGCAAACAAATAGCGAAATGTAACCTTTTGAGAGTGTAGACTTTCGACCCGATTTAGTTTTTAATGTTATTGGCCCGGCATAATCACATCCGCAGTGTGCGAAAGGTCTGCTGACATGAATACGCTGAGGTGGGAGACTACCCATTAACTGACTAATGGTGGCCTTCCTCTGGCGGAAGCAGCGCATGCATAGGTGCGTGATTTTGCGCAGTAAATTTCGACATCCAATAATCCAGTATTCGTGGCGGATAAGCGCAAATAGTGTCGAGATGCCAGGATGCAAGTAGCGAATGTGGGCGTCTAAAACGATGAGCTTCGTGATGGTGTGATCCTTCGGGATGATGATTGGATGCTTAGTGTTAAATGATAGATTTGCTTGTTGAAGTCTGCCCCCCACACGTAGAATATTATCAGAATCTAGAAATGGAGATAAATTACCAATTTTGCTACTTTTAGGGAAAACATTGTAATTTCGATAATGAGTTATGTCGTCACCGAAGTACCGAATCTGTAACCATCTGATTATATGTATTTTGGCACTGCAAATTTCTTGAGGTCTTAGAAGGTGTGAGGAAGACCGCTCCTTTTTATTGCAGTTAGCTATAAACCGATACATTCGAGCGACAGTTCTGATGAGAACCATCCAGGATGAAATGCGTTCCGACAATATTTCGAAAGGATGTTCATCTGTAGTGGTTAAGTATGATTGTTGTACAATTCTTTTCTCCTCCTTCTTTGAATCAGGATCATCTTCAAATTGGTTTGCTGTTGGCCAGTGTTCGGGACTATAGCGAAGCCATTTCGGGCCCGTCCACCACATTGAGTGCTCCAACAATTGTGGTAGTATACCGCGAGAGGCGCAATCAGCAGGATTACATTCTGACCTTACATGGAACCAACGATTTCGTGGTATCGTGCTAAGGATTTCTGCAGTACGGTTTCCAACGAAAACACTCCAACGTCGCGGAGGAGACGACAACCACGAGAGAACGACCTTGGAATCGGACCATGCATAAACATTTGGAAAGGTGACATTAAGGGAATTTTGAACCGCCACGAGAAGTCGAGACAATAAGACCGCACCGCACAATTCTAATCGCGGTATGCTTAGTTGCTTTAACGGAGCAACTCGTGATTTTGCAGCAACAATGTTCGTTTCGAAGTGTCCGTTCGGTAGTTGGTAACGCGAATATATCACTGCAGCATACGCAGACTCCGAAGCGTCTGAAAAGCCATGTAATTCAAATGCTGCGCATGCTAAACCGATTACGCGGGGTACCGAGATCTGCGTTAGACACGACAACTCCGCGCGATATTTATTCCATGTGGTGGCTATGCAATCGGGAACAGCTTCGTCCCAATCCAATTTTCGATGCCACAGTTCTTGGAAAATAATTTGAAGTTGAATAATGGTTGGAGACAGAAAGCCAAGTGGATCGAAAATACGAGCTACGTCTCGCAATATTTGTCGCTTCGTAATTGATGCATTTGAAGTATAATTCAGCTGAAAACTAAACACATCGCGATTTGAGTTCCACGACAAACCGAGAACCTTTACCCAAGAATCTGCACCAGTATCTAAAGATCTATTCGTTTGCGATTGTGTACTGGCTTTAGGTAAGAGCTCACTAGAGTTACTGTGCCATTTGCTTAAAGTCATACCGCACTTAGAAAGTAGTTCGACTAATGAATCACTCTTAAAAATGGCTTCAGCAAGAGTATCCGCGGTGAACACGAACCCAAACCGACGAAAACGTAGACAAACCGAAAAAAGATTTCGCTGGATACGCGGACCGGTCATAAGAGAGTCATTTAGGTTGTTGCCTTTTGTATCTTTATGAGAACCGTCAAAGACGACGCGAAGTTTAGTTGTAATGCTGTCTGGTTTAAGGACAGCATGATGGGGAAGATAGTAGATATTGGGTTTTTCGATCTCAGACTGAGGTATTTCCGACATGTGTCCTAAAGCTAGATAATCATCAAGGAATCGAGAATAACTTTCGAAGAATTCTGGACTTTTAGAAAACTTTCTTTCCATTGACTGCAAACGAGAGATTGCGCCACGCAATGTATCCGCGAAGTTTGGAGGTGATTTAAAGGGAAGATTGACGATGTATCTTCCGTCCGCGGATCGACGATGAGTCTTAAGAAAATGTTCCTCGATTTCCCGATCCTCTTTAGAAATAATTGATTTCGGATCAACCTCCTCAATTGTCCAAAATGACTGAAGAAGCGAATCGATGTCCACAGTATTATGGTAGGAGATAACACTTGTTTCATTGTTAGATAAAAGTGGTCCAGCTAAGACCCAACCAAATATAGTTTTTTGTGCAATGGGCTGTCCACCTTTACCTCGAACTACATTTCCTTGTAGAATTTCCCATACCTTGTCGGCTCCTAGAAGTATATCTACCGGGCTCGATTTGTTAAAGTCTGGATCAGCTAATTTTAATCCATATAGCTGGTCATAGTCTTCGCGTGCAAAAGAAGATGTTGGTAGGTTTTTTTTACACTAGATAATATATATGTATCGACAGGTATACTATATTTATCAAAACGTGAACAAATGACGAATGACGCTAAGCTTCTAGATTTACCAGCACTGGTGGAACCAATACCACAAATGGGTATTCGAGCATTTCTACGAGGAAGTCCTAACCGTTGAACGCAGGACTCAGTGACAAAGGACACCTGAGACCCAGAATCAAGAAGGATGCGTACAGGTTGATAGTTGCCGTTCTTATCAATGACCTTTCCTATAGCAGTAGGGAGCAATGTGAGGGGTACTTTGTATGAGATGTTCGAATGGTTGTTCACTAAAGAAGCGGCTTGCGCGGAAGTAGAAGGTAGATTTGAACCAAATGAAGGGACTGAATAGGTAGCGGTTTTGCATGTGTCTCGCGGAATAGAATTTTTTGTTGACGCATTAGGTGATAGATTGAATTTATTAGCGGAATCATCATGAACCAAAATGTGGTGCCGAGTATTGTATGATCTGCATCTGAACCTGGATTGACAACGTGCCGACGAATGACCACTACGAAGACAATTGAAACAAATTTTATTAGCCTTAACAAATTCTCGTCGGTCTTGTATGGACATTCCGAGAAACTCTGTACATTGGACAAGCCCGTGATTAGAGCTACATTTCTCGCAGTTTGTTGATGACGAAGCATGCAGGCTCCTAGCTGCTGTATGCTTAGTTCTATGGTTGTCGCGAATATTGATTTTGCAGCTTTCTAAGGCCTCACACCGACGCTCCAAGAAGTCTAAAAACTGGTCGATCGTAGGATAGTCCTCGGAGACGCTATCTTCGGACCATGCCTGGCGAGTTTCGGGGTCTAGCTTGTTGAGCAGTATATAAATAAGCCACGGATCCCAATTGATTGAATTAATAGATATTAAACCGCGCACTATTTCGTCGGCCCCGTCCGAGATTTTCTGAAGTAAGATGGTGTTCGAGGTATGAGTAACGGGAAGTTCTATAAACGCGCGAATATAACTGTTTATAACATGACGCGGTCTATCATACCGTTTTTCGAGCTTTGCCAACGCCTGATCGTATGTCGCGTCACAAATCGGAATATGATTGAGGAGATTTAATGCTTCATTTCGAAGACATGATTTCAGAAAATGAAATTTTTGAATTGGTGTTAAGCTAGCCTTGTTGTGCACCGCGCCCTCGAACATGTCCCGAAACGCGGGCCAATCCCGATAGTTACCCGAAAATGGTTCTATTCGAATAGACGGAAGGAAAAAATCCGAATTTTTCATAGACGAATCCGATTTATTTAATGTTTCAATTAAAACTTGTTGCTGATCAGCTAACCGGCTCACAACATCTTTATTCTTTTCAACACGCTCACGTTCTTTTATTGCCGAAAGAATCACAGACTTAACCATAATATACTTATCTTCAAAGTCCTCGAAGTCAGGCATTGGATTTGTATAGCCCTCCTTACCCACGTGCTCGTAGATCTGCTTCTGAGACGCGTTGAACTCATTCCACAGGTCCTCTGCCTTTTGCAATTTCACCTGCAGTTCCACTACTGTGCTTTTCAAACTTATCGTTTCAGTATAAGACGCTAACTTAGTTAGTGAACCCTTTAAATGGCCACGTGTTAGACGAAGAACAGATAGTGAATGTGACTCCGACATTTTAGTTTCTTATCACACTCACTGCGCGGATTACCGATAGTCTGAACTAAAGTACAGTCGAGTTCTTCACGTGTAAAGGAAATACACGAAAAACGATTGAACGAGTTAAAATCCGGTTCGAATTGGACCAAAAAATGTCTAGTAATGTACGAAATGTGAACAGCGAAAAATAAAACACTTTTGTTTCGAGGTTTCGACAATCGTTAGTATGTACAAAGGTTTATTTAAAATGAAGACGAGATTTAGATAGTTGTTCTTAGCGAGGCGATCGAAAGGCAAGTGGACGAGAGTTTTCCTCCCCAGCCACCATCGAGCCACCCACGCACAATCAGCAAGGTAGGTAGGCAGTGCATGAAGAGCACATAAGCGAGAAAATGCCATTTTCGAGAGATGAGAGTGATAATTGCGGGAGTGGTCCGATGGGAGCTGTTGGGAGAATATTTTGCGGCTCGCTGCAAATGCATCAGAAGAAAACGAAGACGAGAAAAATCGAGAGTGTTGGCTGATGGGCTGATGCATGTGCAGCGATCCACGGATACTCTCTCGTTTGTTAATTTATGATATGAGTTAATTTATATATAATATACAAATTGAAATGAAATGAACGAAAATGAATGAAAAAAGCAAGTAGATTAATGTACAATTTTAGATAGTATTAAAAATGGGCTATCAATATAATAATGTGCAAATAACAACAAAATAGTGTACTATTCTTGAACAGTATCATTAAGGTACATGATTGCAGTTTTTACAATGGTAGATATCTTGGGAGGGATATTGAGTTGGGAATCTGAAGTAATAATGTCCATAAAAGTGGACAGTCAGTGGTTCTAATAGTGTTGAGCCCTTCTTGTTTATCATTCTCGAGTACACCTGAATTATTGTTCTATTTTACTTGTAGTTCGATATATTTTATTTTGGACAGTAAAGTGCTGAAATTGTGGTGGTCCGTATACGATCTCGATTTGTATAGGGGTCGCTTGAATTATTAGAAATTAGTTTTGTAGTTCTCAAACTCAATGAATGTGGTTTTCTGTTTTATTCGGTGCATCAACCGCCATTGTCTGTCTGGATGATTTGTGTGATACATGTTATTTTCTATATATATATTTTTTGTCAGTGAAATGTGTTTCTTAAATTAATATAATGTCTATTAAAATGTTGGCATGTAGAACGTTTGCGTTCCAGGTAACTATTTTTATTAGGTCCAAATTCATATTTTCTTATAAATTATCTTGACGGTACTATGAGTATCGAGTTCATCATGTCCGCCATTTGTGTTGCAAACTGTTGTATTATTGATTTTAGTTCTTTAAGGAGCTTTAAGAGCCGTGTTTTGGTGTGGCGTCGGTGGGATTAAAGAAAAATCTGGGATGGAGTTTCAATTTTTCGTCTAGAATGTTTGGTAGACTATAGTATATTGTTTCTTTGTTTTTTGTTTGTTATTCTAGAAAACGGTTGCGCCTTTTTTGCATATGTGACGTTAGTCTGGTCACCAAACGTAGCGTGCAAATGTGTCTCAAAAGAAAGTTTATATTTGTTTAGCTTATTGCGTGAACGCAACGAATCCGAGGGGCGTGTCGCTATGGATCGTTTCTCGGGTGCAGACCGCGCGTTGTGTGTGCGAGAGTTTTACAAAAACGGTGATTCGGCTACTGTGGCGCATATGTGTGTGAAAATTCTGCAATATTCGAAATTTACGCCATTTAAATGATGCGCCAAGCATTCCTCTCATTCGAAAATGGATAGAAAAGTTTGAAGAGACTGGTTCAACACTAGAAAAACAAAATCTGGAAGGCCATGGTCATCGAGAACGGTAGAAAACGTGGAGAATGTTAATCAGTCTGTTCGTAATGATCCCGACCTTTCGATTCGGAAGCGCGCAAGTGCTTTAAATGTGCATCATTACAACGCATTTTACACAAAGACCTAAAGACCAATTAGTGCAAGAACTAGAGCCCCAGGATGCCAGCAAGAGGCTTGCCTTCGTAAACCAGGCATTCGAGCGCTTTTCGACGTTTACCAATATCTTGTTTTCAGATGAAGCTCATTTTCATCTTACTGGTCATGTAAATAAGCAAAACTGCCGCTACTGGAGTGCAACGAATCCGAGACACAAGCATCAGAAACCGTTACATTCACCAAAAGTGACCGTATGGGCTGCGATTCCGGATCGAGGAATTATCGCCCCTTTCTTTTTTGAGGACGAAAGGGGACGTGCAGTTAGTGTGAATTCAGAGCCTTATATGGAAATGTTCGACAATTTCTTGGTACCTGAACTGCAAAATTTTCCTGGCTATAACCAAAGAACATGGTTCCAGCAGGACGGAGCAACATCACACACATCGAATTTGTCGTCTACCATGAATTTCCCTGGCAAATTGATTTCCAGGAGAGGTGACATATATTGGCCTCCACACAGCCCAGATTTAACGCCTGTGGGGTTATCTTAAATCTAAAGTTAACGCTAATAAGCCGACTTCCCTGGCGCGTTTGAAACAGAATTTCCGTCATAAAATGGCCACCATCACGGAGTCTACTTGCAGAGCTATAATAAGAAAATTTGTTGTTCGATTAAATGAGTGTCGCGAACGCGAGGGCTTACATTTAGATGACATTATTTTTAAGAAATAAATTCCCAAATCGTATACTTTAATGATAACAAAATTTTTTATATCGATAGAATGTTTACTTCGTTTTTAATCTATCCACTAAATATAAACTTTATTTTGAGACACCTTGTAGTTGTTATTTGGGATCTATTTGTTTCTATTGAAATCTTAGGACTTTATATACATTCTTCGCAGCCTTTATAGTTAGTCGTATGGTCACCTATGTATATATTTTTTTATTAGCCACCTTTGTTCGCACATTTGACGCACACTGGCAATTCTGTAAAGTAGTTATCGGCGTACTTTTCGAAATTTTTACATTCTGGTCCCTTTTTATAAGAAGTGGCTTAAAAGCCACTTAAAGTAAAAAAAAAATACTTTTGAGGGTATTTATGAGATATGAACATCGAAACGTGTTCTCTAGTAAGTCTTTTGTCATTTTGTATAAATGTTGTTTGCCTCACGGTGTCCTTTTTCAGCAAGCTCTCTTCTAATTTCAACCTTATCGGCAGATGGTTAAAAACAAACCACATGAACCAACACATTAAGATTTTGGTAAAAAGTTTTCTCAGATTATTTTTGGAAATTGACCGGAAACTCACATTTACTACAAAGTTCAAAGGATAAATAAGAGCTCCATCACCCCCAATTAGCTTGAAGGAATCGTTGAAACGGAGCAACATTGTCGCAACAACGGAGAGGACAATGCTGCGTCGAAAATCATGATGAGCGACGGGGCGCATTTCCACTTAAGAGGTTACGTCGATTAGCAAAATCTTCGTTTCTTTGGTATTGAGACTGGCGAACGCTACAGGGCAATGATAAACGACTTCTTAAGGCCGGAATTGGATGAGTGGGGTTTAGTGAACATATGATTTTAAAAAGGCGGTGCAATCGTACACAGAGCACGAGCCCACTATATTGTGAAGGAAGCGTTTCCTGGTCGCGTAATCTCCCGTTTTGGCGATTTGGCATGGCCAGTAAGATCGCCCAATTTAACCATCCCAGACTTATTCCCTTGGGGCTACTTCAAGTCTCGGGCTTATGCCAACAACCCTCAGACATTCGCAGTCCTTAAGGAGAATATTCGACATGAATGCGAAAAGCTATTACTGAAGATCTTACGGAAAATCATGGAAAATGCGATAGAACGGGACGACAGCCACTTGACGGATATCATCTTTCCACTTAACAGAAAAAATTGTAAAGATCCAGAAAAAGATTTCCATCACTCAAAATCATTTTTTTATTTAGTTTAAAAGTGATTGAAAAACATAATTGGATGATTAATTTTGCGTCACCTTGTATATGTTTATCTCGATAAAAATATTTAGTAAAGGTGAAAAATCAAAACATTGAAATAATTTTCCAAGCCCTAGAGAATTACAGTTGACAAGTATGATTTTTATAGAAAAAAAGTCGAGTTATTTGGTTTCGTTATATCTGCAGAGGGGGTAAAAAAAAACACCCAAAATAAAACCTGCGTTAGTATTCCCATATTCCAAAATTCCAAAAACTCTCTGATCTTATCTTGGCCTTTTCGGCAAACCACTCAGGGGCGGACACGAACGGTTATCAAAACCCGTTCGTGGCAAAAAAAAAAAACACAATTCACAAAGTACAGAAGCGATAGGAGCATCTGAGAAAAGTGTGGGTGTGGGGTATTAACGATCGACATCTTAATTGAGTCTGAACCACGCGATTCGAAGGAACGAATTAAAACTAAAACAAGCCAACATGGCGGAACCGAATATCGAGGAAGACTTTAAGAGGAAGAGATTAATTTGAGAGTAGGGCAAGTCGAAACCACTCAACAGAATTCATTACAATCTCGAGTCGAAGTATTTGCTAACCTCCCTTCTCCCACAGGTCAAGTAGTACACGAAAGGGTAGCCGGGACCACGAACAACATTTCGTCGAAACTGGAGAACCGGTCGACGATCAAGTATTCAGACTCTGCCATCAAAACTAGCCGATATGTCAAATGAACGCGAGAAACACCTAGCGAGCGTCCGGCAGTTAACGCAAGAATTGCCACATCGAGTTCCTGTACAGCCGCGAGAATTTGATGGAAAAACACCAAGGCACACTTACCGTCTGCACTTCGAAACGGTAGCAAGAGTCAACAATTGGTCCACGGAGGCAAAAGCCCTCTATCTTGCCACCTACCTACGCGGAACTGCCTTAATTTTTTTTGAAACACTGCAGTTAGGTGTTAAAGAAGATTTCCATAGATGCAAAAAGTCAAAGAACCATTTAGCGAGTTAGCAACCGACATCCAACGTCTCGTGTACCTTGCATTCCCAGATTGCCCCGAACAGGCAAAGAATCGCATCGCTCTTGCGCAATTTATCGATGGGATATTTGATGTCGACATACAGCAGAGAGTACGCGATGCCGAGCCAGACACGCTAGAAAAAGCATTATCACTGGCAGTCCGGGTGGAAGCTAGCCATGCCGCTACCAAGCAAAGTCGTCGACAAATCCGGGTCGCGGAAGAAAATGTTTCTGAGGCCGAAGTTGTGATAACATCGGGCTCACCGGGAAACGGGAATCGCGCAGCTTAAGGGAGCGTAAGCTGCCGCGTAGAAACAATGATGCTCCTGGAACCATGAACACACATAAACCAAACAAAAAACAAAGGTGGGCATTAAAGGTAAAATTAAGTTTGTTCACAAATCGGGATACGGTTTCGCAAGGCGGGATGACAAGGACGAAGTAATTTACATTCCGCGTAGTGAACTGAAGCGAAGTCCCAGTCTGCAGCGGGAGGGATTGGCGATAATATTCGATGTGGAATCTGCACGACTGGGTCTACGTGCAATAAACTTGAAAACGAATGACGACCCTCTCAAATCGAATATTCGGGACGTTCCGAATCATCCAGCGGGAAACCACCACCCACTAGCTCTACAGGGGCTGCGTTAGTGGGAAAAGATGATGCCCCTATACCTGAAATTGTAATCCGCTCGCCCAACAATCCAAATAATCTAGTTATCAACCTGCAAATAAATCAAGTCCCATGTCAAGGGATAATCGATACAGGTGCTACTCAGAAAATATTTCATCCCCGAGTCGTCGAGAAAATGGACACACGCCCGTCGTTGAGCACCTCGCATGCAATTATTCGTTCCGTTACCGGCGAAGTTACGCCTGTAGAAGGAGTGCTTGAAGCCACTATTCAAATGGGGAAGTTCATGTCCCAACATGCTGTATATAGCACCCATCGTTGACGATTGCATCATTGGAATGGATTTTCTACGTCGATTCTCTTGTGCAATTAATATACGGGACAACACATTACTGTTAGATGGAGAAACTCTACACTTAAACCGAACTCATGTGCAAGACCAGGGGCTGACCAATTCATGCCACACGTACGTTGCCGCCCTCTCAACACGCTGGGTTCACCTGACTACTGCGGCGCAAGAAGGTAAGACAGTGCTTACCAACTCAATGTCATTATTAACTCCACTACAGGTAACTCCATCAATATGCCAAGTGTCCGAAGGAAAAGTAGCGGTTCGTGTAACAAATACATCAGCAGAAGATGTTAGGGTCCCCCAAAACGCAATGAAAGTGAAATTCGAAACACAACCAGTAATATTTTCATGTCGACAAATCAAGAACGCCCTTCCGTGCCGCGAGCTAGTTCCGGATGTGATGGAGATGATTAGTAGAAGCGTCTCCACACTGACAAGAAAAGAACAAGACCAACTGCAATCTCTTATTTCTCGTTATTGCAATTTGTTCACGAGTTTGATCAACAACCAAGGCCGAACCCGACTTGTACAACATCGTATAGAGACAGGGGAAACACCACCAATCAAACAACCACCACGAAAGTTGCCCTTGAGCCGAAGATTAGAAGCGGAATCGATGTTGAATGACATGTAAAATAAAAAAGTTATACAGCCGTCTAAGAGACCCTGGTGTTCCCCCGTTGTTCTCGTGCGAAAGAAGGATGGATCTCTTCGATTTTGCGTAGATTATCGCAAACTAAGCAACGCAACGAGAAAAGATTCTTACCCCTTGCCGCGCGTTGACCTCACGCTGGAAGCACTGGATGGTTTGCTACGCTTGACCTCTGCTCTGGTTATTGGCAGATAGAAATGGACAGCAGAGACCAAGAGAAAACAGCTTTTTCCATCGGTACGGGCTTATACGAATTTACTGTCATGCCTTTTGGGTTAGCCAACGCCCCCGCTACTTTCCAGCGTTTAATGGACGTAGTATTTCAGGGCCTTCCGCATACCGCCTGTTTGGTGTACTTAGATGACATCATCGTCCACGGTAAGACCTTCAACGAGCTACTGGCGAATTTAGAAAAAGTGTTCTCACGATTGCAAAATGCGGGTCTACGTCTTTCCCCAAAAAAATGTTGGCTTGGAAAACGAGAAGGCCGTTTTTTGGGTCACATTGTGTCTGGTTCTGGCATCGGCGTCGACCCAGAAAAAGTATCAGCTGTGACCAATTGGCCGAGACCGAAATGCAAGACCGAAGTTCAGTCATTTTTGGGCCTTTGTGCTTACTATCGTCGCTTTATACGACATTTTTCGGCCGTATCAAAACCCTTGACTGGGCTGACAGAAAAACGACAAAAGTTTGTTTGGAATGACGAATGTGAAGATGCCTTCCATCAACTTAAGCAAAAACTCGTTTCAGCGCCCATCCTGGCCCAACCGAACAACGTTGACATGTTTATTGTTGACACAAACGCTAGTCAGCATGCAAGTGGAGCGGTCTTGTCGCAATTACAGGATGGCCAAGAGAAAGTAATAGAATATTACAGTAAAACATTTTCGCGACCCGAACGAAATTACTGTGTGACCCACCGGGACCTTGTGGCTATTATAAGAGCAGTGACTCACTTCCAGGCATATCTAATCGGGAGACATTTTCTACTACGAACAGATCATAGCTCGCTCCGGTGGTTAGTCAACTTTCGCGAGCCCGAGGGACAATTGGCGCGTTGGTTAGAACGCCTACAGCAGTTCGATTTTGAGGTCGAACACAGACCGGGCAAGAAACATCTGAATGCTGATGCACTATCTCGTCGTCCCTGTATAGAATCTGACTGCCGGCACTGTGCTCGATTGGATGAGCGACAACAAGTATTCCTTCGAGTAACGACTGTTATGAACGATATAGAGGAACTCAAACAAGAAGATGACGATCTTTCCGTGGTAAGACGATGGGTGGAAGAGCAACGTCGGCCTTCAACCGAGGAAATTCGAGGTGTTAGTCCTAAACTAAAAACTTACTGGGGTATGTTCGATGCACTTGAATATTGCAATAAAACTCTCTGTCGGCGAATTGACACGGCCGTTGGTAAGTATTTCCACGTACTTGTTCCATATTCTTTGCAGAAAGACATCTTGAATGGGATGCATGATGACAGCCCGGCACTTTGGAATTCGTAAGACCCGCGCCAAAATCAAAAAGCGGTACTATTGGGTTGGATGTTCTCAGGATGTGGAACGTTATTGTAAAACATGCAGTTCATGCCAGCAACGGAAGGGTCCTGTACCAAAACTTCGTGCCAGATTGCAACCGGTACACGTCGGCGCCCCTTTTGAACGTGTAGCCATAGACATCCTTGGCCCTCCGCCAGTTACTAATCAAGGTAACAGATACATATTAGTTTTTTGCGACTATTTCACCAAATGGCCTGAAGCAATCCCCCTCCCGGACCAGACTGCTGAAAAGGTATCCGAAGCGCTTATCGTTCATGTTTTTTCCCGCTTTGGCGTTCCACTCCAGCAGCATTCAGATCAGGGGAAGAATTTCGAATCAACTGTTTTCCGACAGATTATGGAAAAATTTGGTATAACAAAAACGCGTACGACTGCACTCCACCCACAGTCTGATGGCATGGTGGAGCGATTTAATCGCACGTTGCTGGACTACTTAGCAAAGTACACAGAAGCAAACCAAAGAGACTGGGACACCCATTTACCATTCCTGCTCTTAGCATATCGAACCGCAGTACATGAAGCGACCAAACAAACACCTGCTTTCCTAGCTTTCGGACGGGAACTAAGTGTGCCATCCGAAATTTTCACCGGCCTTCTTCCTGGGCGACACATCAATTCATCGGACTATCTCGAAGATTTGAACAAACGATTAGAGACAGCATACGCGTTCAACCGGAAAACTCTATTGGAGTACAGCAAGAGGATGAAAGACCGTTACGATCTGAGCGCCAAGGCTGCACCTTTTCATGTGGGGGATAAAGTTTGGCTTTACGCACCCACGAGGAGAAAGGGGTTCTGCCCCAAACTGCAGAACGATTGGCAAGGCCCCTATATTGTGGAAGCTAAAATGGGAGACGTGCTGTACCGCATTACTAAATTGGGGGCAAGGAAATCAATGGTGGTGCATCGAGATAGACTAGCACTGTGTCAACTGCCTACTACGTGAAGTTTCTTTGTATTTCGGGAAGGCGAGTAAGCGGCGCCTTAGTTGAACTAACCGATGAACACAGATGTAGGGCTGGTTATAGCGATGACCGGAACTGAGGACAGTTTAATTTTCTAGAAGGGGAACATTGTTACGAGCCTCGACTCAAGAAAAGGTCGACTAAGCATTGTTACGAGTCTCGACCCATGAAAAGGTCGACAAAGAACTGTCAAAAGGGAGAAGGGGCAACGATCACGTTGGTTTTTGGGTTCGGTGAATTAAAATAAAGAATTAGAAAGAAACTTACTGA
Organism: Merodon equestris; assembly: GCA_958301585.1. NCBI lineage: Eukaryota > Metazoa > Arthropoda > Insecta > Diptera > Syrphidae > Merodon > Merodon equestris. The sequence continues at coordinate 123,860,518 of OY284413.1, forward strand.
GCATTTTATTCCGAATATCACTAAAAGTCGTAACAATATTAACATCCAACAAAAAAAAAAAATATATATATATTATGTATTTAGTTTTATATATATATATTTTATTTAAGCTAGAATAAGTTAGGTTTAGTTAGGTTAAGGCAGGCTTAAGTTTTATTATATACAAAAAAGCGATCATGTGCTAAGTTTTTTCTAATAAAATTAATTTTTCTTAGTTTAAGATATAATAAGATTGTTTAAGATATTATAAGTTTACATATAGCTGTCGAAAGACATAGGTTTAAGTGTTACTGTTTGTGTTAGATTGTCCGCCTAGGACCAGTAAGATATTTAAATTTGTAAGGATAATTAAGCTAGTTTCAAGCATTTTTGTCTAGCGTAAGATACAGTAGTTATAAGCAATAAAGGAATAAAAATGAATTTAAAATTTGAAAAAAATTGAAATGCCCTTTTAGTATCCCCAAATTTCAACATACAACTCAATCTAATCATCAGCGCCTCCAATTTTGCTGTAGCCGACTTTCTGGAGAAATACCTATCACCTTTGTATCTAGGACACTTAGCAATACTGAGGAAGACAATGCAATTGATAAAGAAATGTGGACCTTACTATGGGAAATCAGTTGTCCCGGAAGATATGGATCCGCCAAAGTCAACACTTTTACGTAAAACAGAATTCAGAAATGAAACGGTGAAAATCATTTCTCGTGGAGTATAATTATGAACCTGGAAAAACCAAGATTTTTGCTCTAAGCAGTGAAAATTCAACTCAAGATTAATAATGTTTGTAGAAACTATAATTAACATTTTCAAAAATCAAACTATTTTTTTCACTGGAATTCTATATAATTTAAATTTCGTAGCTGTAGAATTTCAAATACCTTTTCTCACTTTTCATAACCACGTAATTACCAGAAAAATTTATTCTAAAGTAGATTTAATGGAACTGTTTTTACGACACTTGAATTCCATCGTCATTAATGGAATTTTTAACTGAAATTCATGGATAAATTTCAAAACATCGTCAAAGCAAGCAACTTGAAACATATAAAGTAGGATTCACCCCATAGGCATAGACTTGACCAATTCAAGTGGGCAGGAAGATGGGATCGAGAATAAACACAAAAGAGCTTACCGCAATAGCCCGGAGATTCAGTTGTCAAAATGTTTCCAAAATTGACATGCAAAATTAAAACAGTGTGGTATGTACTTCCAAAAAACACAATCAACACCCAAATAAAACAGAGTTGCAGGCCCCTCCTCTCCTCAAATAAAAAATAACGTTTTAGTACGTAACAATAACAAACCATAATAAATCAATCACATATAGAAGAAATAAACGAAATTACCGATATGATACACAAAATTATATACATATGTAAGTTACGTGTTCGCGGACGCGGCACGTTAAAAAAAAAACACAACTATTTCGCGGGCGGTCGATCACAACTGAACAACCATACTTTTTATTTTCGATCTATTTATAGTTTTACAATTTGCTTCCTTAGCCTATGTTAGTAGGTTACATTATTCTCGGAATTTAGGAAAGGTGGGAATAGAAAGGTGTTGGGTCAGCGTTATCGCAGGAAATGAGTGTACGTTGACCCATGGGATGGCAAACAAATGGAAGCTTGCACTTGTAACGGGAGACGCGCTTGACCGGGTCGTGGGAACACATTATCGAAAAAATGCACAATATACAAACATGCCTTATACCTAAGTTTACAATATGTAAAGCGGAGAATGTCGGTGTGTTAACTCCCCGCTTCTGATCTAAAGCATCTGCGTCCCGCAGATTAAAAGTTAATTTTTATTGGTTCAATTGAAGGGATTTGGGTATCAGTTTCAACAATTCTACTTTGTTTTTCCCGCCTTAGGCAGAAGAGTAAAACTAAATTAAAGGTCAAGCTTATCAACAGAATTGTTATATCCGAACCGATGAGAAATTCAGTACTAGAAGAAAGGCTAGATAATTTTTTTACATTATCCAGATGGAGTCCGTGAAGGTATTGGAAGTCTAGAGTTATGTCTCCTTCTGTTAGGTTGCCTTGCATTAAAGCCGGTAAAATATGGTAGCTTCTGCTTTCCCAGTTCGAATACTTGGTGTTATCTATTTCTATTGATTCATTTTGGAAGCGTATAAGGAAGGTGCCGTTGAGGCCTTTACTAGTTCTGGCATACGTTATGTTGCCAAGGAAGTTGGTGATGAATAATGTACCTTCGTTTAGATGTTCTATTATAGGTTTACGATGAAATTGGTAATTGCAAATTGCTTCCTCACCACCGGAGAGTTTAAGGGCACAGTCATTTGGTGGAAGTTTCTCGAGCTGATTTCTACGACAGAATGTCGTGTCTTGGATCTCCATGTATTCGCCTTTGATGCCAAATGTTGTAGATCGTGAGGCAAATAGATTGAGGAAATTTAGGTGTATTTTTTTATTATTTTGTATGGTCGCTCTAATTATTATGTTGTTGAAAGTCATTGCGTCTGTTTGGGGTATACAAATCACATATAATAAAATTGAATTTTTAGCTAGCATCATAGGCTCAGAATACTCAATTGCTTGTAAGTCGTTTTTAAATGGTAGTGTTTCCGTTTTCGAAAGTATATTGGCTATATCTGCACTATTCAATAATTTTGAGGGTACATACAGCTGTCCTGCTAATACTATTTCTCCAATCTCGTCTTTTAACATACCAAGCTTGTTAAAAAGTAAATGTTCGTGTTTTCCTGTGTGGTTTGTGTCTATTTCTTCAATGATCCTATTGTATTTATCGATTAGAGTGTTACTTATTTTACTAAAGTACTGGTATAGTTCATATTGTTTGTTATTATTTCTGACTTGTTCGTTGCTTTTTACTAAAATGCTGTCCCAATCAGTTGCGTCTGTATTCCTGCCAGCCATTTCCATGCTGATCCTATCCATTTTATTACTCGTTTTGTCCTCTCTTGCTGTTTTCCCTGTAGTTGATCAATTACATTTTCCACTTTGAGAAGTTGGAGCTCTAGCTGGGGTAAATAAGCGCTTGATTTTGGGATTTTGCTGTGTATGTCCAATTTAACGTTGTCTATCGCTTGCTTATAGTCGGTGAGATTTATAAGATGTATAATTTTGAAGTTGCCGTTAATTATTTTGCTATTGTACTGGTAGATGTCGACTGAAGCCTCTGCCCATGAGCTAATTAAAATACTGAAATTCCATTAGTTGTGAAGATTCTAACATTATTATTTAATCCAACTGCTTCTTTGTGATAAATTGTTTTTTCTTTACTTTTAATTTGTTTGTCTCGCTTGTAGACTGTGTCACCAGGATTATAAATCTTTTGTGTAGCTCTGCGTTGGTTATGCCTCTTTAGTTGGTTCATTTGATTACGCATGATTTCATATTTTAAATCGGTGTTCCCAATGTCTCTGAATTCCGTTAAGTTTTGAAAATGTATTCTTTGAGTTCTCCCAAAGAAAATATCGGAAGGTTTCCTTTTGGTTACCAAATGGATGGTGTTATTATACCTGTCCACGGTTATATTGATTATTTTGAAATTGAATTGAATTTTGATTATTAGAAAAATAGGGCTTATAAAACTGCTTTCATTATCCATTACTAGCATCTTAGGTACAGTAAAGTAATGGAGTATCTTTATTATTTATTCTAGAATATGTGGTACAGATCTATTTTTTAAATGAAAAAAAATTGTAAATTTTGAGAACTTGTCTACACAAGTCATGAACTTTTGTCTCTGAATTTCTATTATACAGGGTGTCCCACGAGCAGTGTGCCAAAAAGCTAAAGCGTGTAGGCCTGGTCAAGACAAGAAAAAAATCGTATGGGAGGGAGGGTCTATTCCCCCCCGTTTAGCCGGGAGGGGCAATTTTCTAAAAAATTGACTTAATTTGGAAAAAAAAATATTAAAAATCAACAGTTGCATCCACAATGCCTTGACATACTCTTTTGTAAAGCCAGAAACCTCTTCTTTCACCTTGTTTTCAAAAGAAGCTGTTTTAACAAATAGTTTTTGAGAAATAAATTTTCAAATTAAAAAATTTGAAAAAAAATTGAAAAAAAAAAATTTCGAACTATTTTTTTTCAAAATTGTATGTAATTAAGTAGTATTTTTTTTTCAAAAATTCAATGCTCTCATTAGTTTTTAGTTAAAAGCAGAAAACTGGATGCAAAAATGCCTTGTAGTTTTTGAGAAATTAAAAAAAAACCCGAACCATTTTTTTCTAAGAAAAACTTGTAGGCAAATTGATGTATGAAACATTGACCTCTTTTTTATTATTTTTAAAAAATTCGGAGTTTTATGAGGATACAATAAAGTGACACAGTATTGGAATAACCCTGGATTAATTTTTTTTTCATTGATAACGCCTGAAAACTGACCTGCTAATTTCGTCTGGGTCCGCCCGCCGCCGATGGGTTCTACCCGAATTGTGGATTTGGTCCGAGGCAATCCCTCCCTTAGTACAAGGAGGATGGCTATTATGCTTGCAGTGCCCAAATCTAGAGTATGGAGAGTGCTTCATACCGAAAACTTACACCCGTACCATTTTAGGCCAGTTCAGGGACTCACCTCAAACGACAAGTTTTTGAGAGCAGAATTTTGTCGATCATTACTGCTTCGAGATGAAACTGAACGAAACTATTTTGCAAGGATATTCTGGACGGATGAAGCACAGTTTACCAGAGATGGAGTTACTAACTTCCACAATTTGCATCATTGGAATAGCAACAATCCACACAACAAGAAACAAAATAAATCACAACACCGCTTTAGCTGTAATGTTTGGCTTGGTATTGTTAAACAAACTGTAATCGGGCCCCGGTTTTTGAATGCCGTTATTAATGGAGAATCATACCTGCAATTCCTACGAGACCTTTTGCCCGATTTGATGGACAACGTTCCTTTGGCCATAGCAGATAATTTAATCTACCAGCTGCTGCTCCATCCAGCACACTAGAGCTTACGGGTTAGAAACTGGCTGAATGATCATTTTAGTGACCGTTGGATCGGAAGAATGGGCCCCACGGAATGGCCACCTAGATCACCAGATTTAACTCCTCTAGATTTTTATGTGTGGGGATTCATGAAAAATTATGTTTACGAAGTGGAAATAGTATCTTTGGAACAACGGATTGAAGTCGCTGGAGTCAAATTGCAAGAAAATTTGTCAAGCATAGACTTATGTGCAGACATTAGAAGGAGATATAATTTTTGCCTTCTAAAAAAGGGGGATCATATTGAAAATTTATTATATTGTAATAAAACTCCGAATTTTTAAAAATAATAAAAAAAGGTCAATGTTTCATACATTAATTTGCCTACAAGTCCAGCCGCATTAAAATAAAAAAAAAGGTTTTTCTTAGAAAAAAATGGTTCGGGTTTTTTTTTTATTTCTCAAAAACTACAAGGCATTTTTGCATCCAGTTTTCTGCTGGGGGGAAATAGACCCCCCTCCCATACGATTTTTTTCTTGTCTTGACCAGACCTACACGCTCTAGCTTTTTGGCACACTGCTCGTGGGACACCCTGTATATATATGCAAGATTTCCGTTGGATACGAAGGTATCGGTGTTAGTTTGAGTTCGGACTTGTGTGGATGACGATCGTATTTGTTTGTAAAACAAATTTCACATGAATTTACAATCTTTTAACCAGTTTGGTCATCTGCGGAAAATAGTACCTTTCTAATATTTGATCTTTATTTTCCTTAAAATTTCTGTGAGCTCGGCGATGCTCCTTTTGGATTATTTCGAATTTGTTTTCGTCGTTAGCAATGTCGATAACTAATCTTTGGGTTATTCTTATTTTATACCGAATAAAGCTTGTTTTGGAAATTTCTTGCAGAATCGGAATATATTTTTCGGGTATTTTTATACCATTTAAAGTATTAGGGTTGAGTTTTTCTTTTAGTATTGTGGTTAAGTTATTTCTCTTAAAACTGGGTAACCTGATATAATGTATATGGTATTGCGGATAAGGTTCTTCGGAGCAATTCATTTCCTTCATTTTGATTTGATGAAGTCCAGATGTTAGATCGAGTGTGGTGAAGTATTTGCTTTCTCCCAGGCTTGCTAATGTGTTTGTGATGTCCGATATAGGGTAAGCATCAGGAACTGTAATCACATTCAGCCGTTTAAAATCGATTACTGAACTGTATTGCTTTTCACCCGCTGTGTTGGGCTTTTTTGGTACAATCCACAGTGGAGAATTGTATGGACTCTTGGATGGTCTGATTACTCCATCCGCCAGCATTTTTGGACGATTTCTTGGACGAAACATTTGGTTAATTGGTGCAGTTATAGTATTCTGCACATCCCTTCGGTGGATAGAGAAATTTCTGAAATTTAGGTTTTGGAACTCTAAGCAAGAGGTGTATGCTTCAAGAAGGTTTAGAGGCTTTTGTATTATTTATTTTGAGTATTATTTTAGTTTGAGTAGAATTCATCAACTGTTAGATTTGACTGGGTCATGGAATTTAATTCGTGCTCTTCTTTATACGGGGTGCTATATATATGGGTCGTCGTCAAATAAATTGTAGGAAATAAGAGCGGCATCGGCGAGGCCTCTTATTCTTTGGCGAATGTGCTGAATAATAGCTCTATAGATAGGCTTATGTTTAACGATGTCATAGTCCTTTAATATGGACTCCACATTGTGGATCTATGAGACGTATTGCAAGGGATTACCATCGAATACTTGCAGATCTCTGACGCAGTCAGGTAATTTCCTGATCTCTGCGAGATCTTGCTCAGTTCTGGAATTTACAAGTACTTGTGGGACTGTTGAGGGAGGGCTAACTCTCCTCTCAATTTGTTGGATTCTGTTTTTTAGGAGCTTTACTTGCTCGATTTGCGCGTTAAGCGCACCAGTAAGTTGTTTCAGGGCTTCTTGTATTTGCTCCATAGTATTGGCGAGTGATGAGTTTTAAGGATTGTTATAATAGTGTTACAAGGTAGAGAAGAAAGCAAAAAAGAATTATTTGTTTACAATTTCACTTGGGTTTTCCCCCTTGTTTTTTACGTGGTTTTACAATAATTATTATGTTACAAAGTAGAGAAAAAAAAATTTGCTGTGATGGATTTTAAGGATTGTTATATTGGTGTTACAAGGTAGGGAAAAAAGAAAAAAAAATTATTTGTTTACAATTTCACATGGGTCTTCCCCTTTTTTTTTATATGGTTTTACAATAATAATAATGTTACAAAGTAGAGAAAACAAATATTTGTTTACAAATTGGGTTTTCCCCTTTTTTTTTTATATATAAATTAAATATTTAGTACAATAGAAAATATATTCTGCTCACAGTAATTTTATCAGCATTCCGTTGGGGGTCGGTGTGGTCCTTTTTCGCGGGTCGAGTCGCCTACTCGGGCACGGATTACGCCACTGTTGAATGGTTGGTTGGTCCAGTTGATCTTTGTTGATTCTTCGCCTCGCGCGACGTTAAAGTTAGTTCAATGTTTGCACTTTGTTCGATTTGAACTTATTTGCACTGTTTGGTTTGAACCGTTTGCGTTTTTGCACATTGTTTGTTTGTTTGCACTGAACAGTATCACAGTTTGAACTGCTGGATTTGTACTTTCTGGGTTTAGCCAGCTGTTTTGCACCTTTATCCAGTTAGTTTAACTTGTTGGGTGTCATTTTCGGGATTTAACAGTTTTTAACTGTTCGGACTTTTAACCAATCTAACTGTTCGGGTTTCTAACCGATTTAACTGTTCGGACTTTTAACCGATGTAACTTACACCTTCACTCAAGCTTTTACACTTCGTGAGTTCACACTTCTTGGCTTTTTTTATTTTTTATTTTTCCAATCTGATTGTTGCCAATCTGATTAATAACTTTGTTACATCACTTGGTTACATTATTCTCGGAATTTAGGAAAGGTGGGAATGGAAAGGTGTTGGGTCAGCATTACCGCAGGAAACGAGTGTACGTTGACCCATGTGATGGGAAACAAATGGAAGCATGCACTGGTAACGGGAAACGCGCTTGACCGGATCGTTAGAACACATTATCGCACAATATGCAAACATGCCTTATACCATACCTAAGTTCGCAATATGTAATGCGGAGAATGTCGGTGTGTTAACTTGTATGTACAATATTGTGAAAGAATACAATTATGAAACTGTTCCTAAAATTATGTAACTCTTCTTGAGATTTTTCATAAAAAAAACAATTTCTCAACTAAAACCGCTTTGTTCTACTCGCACTTAACAACAAACTTGATTACAATATTTCTGTCTTATATCTGATATCTACTTTGCAAGTTCAGCTTTTTCAATGTTTTTTATTTTAGAGCTAGTTAGTTAGTTTTTTTTATTTTAGACGGTTGTGCATTTAGCACAAATAGGTTGAATGAACTTGATATGGGTGAGCGCGTTCGTTTAGACCAGGGGTCGCCAAATGGCGGACCGCGGTCCGCATTCGGACCGCGAGGACACAGCAACTTGCACTACAGAGCACGTAATTTAATAAAAATGTATCTCCTGCATTATCTTTGTTGATTTCAATTCGAAAACGGCCGGGCGAAGTAAAGGCCCTTGCCCATAGAATCCGTTGATCCGCCATTCCGTTGATTTCAACTGAGAGTAAACGTGTTGGCGGATAGAGCAGGCAAGCATCGGCCTTCGAATCTGTCAGTCCGTTGATCCGTGTGATACTTGTGAACAGAATTTGAAGTTTCTCCCACTGCGAGAGAATTCCTAAACATTCTCTCAATGCATCCACCAATGAACGTGCTAACTCTCAATTCGTGAATGCGTTAACCCCAAAATGTGAATGTATGAACTGTCAGCGGATCAAAAAGTAGCTGTACTTGGCCCGTTGAAGTTCAAAAATTCCTACGGGCCACCTCCCATAAGAATGTGTATATTCTATTTTGCTCTCAGTTGAAATCAACGGGGTGATGGATTAACGGATTCTATGGGCCGAGGCCTTAACAAGCGAGAAAGAGCTCGCGTTCGCGCTGCCGGCCGCCGGGAGGTCAGTGTTTTGTTTTAATTTTGAGTGACGGACGCCGCGACGACCATGCTTGAAATATTGCCTTTGCTTGTTTACGTACTTACCTGTTTACATCAGCGAGTTTAATTACTATGGAACCGAAAAAAAGAAAAGTTGAAGATGAAAATAGACAGTTTTTGCCAGAATGGACCGATTTATATTGTTTTACGCAAATCGTCCTGGAGCAGTACCAATGTGCCTGATTTGTAACCAAACAGTGGCTTCAATTAAAAGCTCGAATATAAAACTACATTATGATACCAAACAAAAAACCGAAACTTTCTACTTGGTAGTGATCTGCGTAAGTCTAAAATTGAAAGTTTACTATCAAGGTATTCATCTTCGACCCAGATCATAATTCGCTCAATGACTGAGCAGGAAAAATGTGGTGAGGCTTCTTTACGTATTTTTGGACTCTTGCTAAGCATATGAAACCATTTATTGATGCTGACGTAGTTAAAGAATGCTTTCTCGAGGCGGGTAATGCTTTATTTGAGAACAAAACGGATGTTGTTGATACGATACGACGGATTCCGTTATCTGCTTCTACTAGCACCAGAAATACACACGTTTTGGCTGAAGAAAATCATTGTGATGTGAAGCGGCAGATGTATATATATGTATGTATATATATATATGTATGTATATTTGTGAAGCAGCATTTTCGAAGATGAACCTCATAAAGAATAAATTTTGATCTCGACTTACTGAAACTAATTGGTGACTCCTGGTTTAGGCTATTGAAAATGTATGTGGAATGTATGGGTTACGTAACCTGACCGAGTGTGGATTACATGTGATACGTAATCACCCCTCTGTTGGCTTAAGCTTAAGAAGGCATTTCCATCGTTCTGTTTAATAATTCTCATATATTCTGTTTTTTTTTTGCTCTGTCATCATCGTCCATTGTACCGAATAGCCATTTCTGTACGGTTCCTATAGCGTTTATTATTCCTCATTTTTATCGGAAGGCTGTACCTTGTTCTTTTGCTGTTATTTATGAATCTATGCTTTCTAGCACCTTCATAATTGTTGGGTCGTTACTAATGTGTAATTTTTGTTTATTATCTCTAATAGACTATATAGTCTGTCTTAATTCATGGATTTGCGACCGGATACATTACACCACCTAACATCATCATAGAGGGATAAAGCCTTAGATACGTTTTTATGAGGTCTCAGAGGTGATCTGCCTAGGCTCTTAGGTATAAGGAAACCGGCAGATCTTCCAACGGCTCTCAATTTCTGTCTGAAACTAGAAAATCAGCAATTCAGAGCCAACTATGCTCAACATAATACAGGCCAAGCTAGGAGACTACCACCTCCTCCCCACCATGCAGTAATCCGTCTTTTTGATCCATGCACTAACAACAACCGAAGATCCCGTCTATTCAAAACACTATCCTTACCCAATGGCACTTAAAGAAGAAATATATAAACAGATTACACAACTATTAGACGATGGAATCATTCGACCTTCACGGTACCCGTACAATTCCTCAGTGTGGTTTGTGCCAAAGAAAACGGTTGCTTCAGGTGAAAGAAAGTACTGTTTGGTAATTGATTATAGAAAGCTTAATTCAATAACAATACCAGATCGTTATCCGATTCTTGAGACCAACGAAGTACTAGCGCATCTATGAGATGAGAAAATCTTGAGATGATCTTGAGAAAACTTCATTCTCTGTCAATAATGGAATGTATGTATGAGTTCGTAAGCTTTCCTTTGGGCTGAAGAATGCATCATCTATTTTTCAGAGAGCCCTAGACGATATTTTAGGCGAAGACATCAGTAGGATATATAACGCCTCTATCGATTACATTCTTGTGTTCAGCGAGGATGTCGAACGACACTTTCAAAATTTGGCAACCATTTTTGAAACTCTCCAACAGGCCAACCTCAGGATGCAACTGGATAAATGCGATTTTTTGAAGAAAGAAGTTAAATTCATAGGTTTTATCGTTTCTGTTTTTTATCTAAAAGCCAATCCAGCTAAGGTAGAAGCTATCACGAAATTACCACTTCACGAACTTTGAAAGATCTGCGATAATTTCTTGGTCTGTCGGGATTTTACCGCAGATTCATTAAATATTATGCAAGTCTGGCAAAACCGCTTAAAGCCCTTTTAAGGGGGAGGATGGCCGTGTGTCCAAAAACGCCTCAAGTAAGAAAGCTATTATTTGACAAATGCAACAGTGGAAGCATTTAGCAAGATTAAAAACTCAGTGGTTTCAGATGACGTTATCCTTACCTTTCCCGATTTTAAAAAGGACTTCCACCTGACTGCGGACACAATTGGAGCCGTGCTAGCCCAAGACAATAAGCTAATTAGGTATATTTCTCGAACTTTCAGTAAAGCGGTAGAACACTACCACGCTAATGAGAAAGAGATACTGGCTATAGTGTGAGCACCCAATTCACTGAGAAATTACCTGTAAAGTTCCACCAAGCTTAAAATATTTTCCAACCATCAACCCCTGACTTATGCTTTAAGCAGCAAAAACACTAACAGCAAAATGAAGCATTGGAAGGCAATACTCGAAGAATATAACTACGAACTGAGTTACAAGCCTGGAAGATCCATTGTCGTTGCTGACGCATTGTCGAGACCACCTAAAAATAGTCAAATAAACTCCCCCACAGCAACCCAACATAGTGACGAAAATACTGGCCAAGATCTTATACAAATTGAAGATGTGCCCATAAAGGTATTTCAAAATCAGATCATCTTCCTCGTTGGAGACATCTACTCACATCAATTTCAGATAATTTTTCCCACATATCATAGACATACCATCATAGGACTTGAATATAGCCCAGAAGAACTAATAAATATCTTCAAGCAATATTTAAATCCTTCAGTCACTAATGGCCTTAAGACAGAGGAAAGAATTTTAGACATGATACAGGAAATCTATTCAGCATATTTCAGACAATAGAAAATTCGTTTTACTAAAAAAATAGTCACTGACCTTACTGACTAGAACCGACAAGACGAAGAGATTATAAAATAACATAACCGAGTAAATCAAAACTCACTTGAGAACAAGATTTTAATTCTTCAATTTTTTTTTTATTTTACCCAAATCGAGTCCTAAATAGAAAAAATTACAAAACACTGTAAAATTTGTAAGGAACATAAATACGATAGATTCTCCAACAAACCCGAACTACAACCTACTTCTATTCCTGAATATCCTGGCCATATTGATATTTACTTCACTGATAAAAAAATAATACTTACTGCAATAGACAAATATTCTAAATATGCCCTAGTCAAAATACTATAGTCTAGAGCCTTAGAGGATATTAAGCAACCTCTTTGAGAATTGATACTCGCTTTCGGAGTACCTCAGCAAATATTTATTAAGCAACCTCTTTGAGAATTGATACTAGCTTTTGGAATACCTCAGCAAATATTTATAGACAATGAAAAATCCCTGTTTTCAAAGCACCCGCTTATTAAAGTTCTGCCAACGGGCAAGTAGAGAGATTTCACTCTACGCTCTCAGAGCTAATCCGCTGCCTTAAGCCCGATAATATTCATAGTACTTTCTCAAAACTACGAGACCATCTATCTACGAATATATCCGATCCAATCATTTAACTACAGGAGAAAGAGCTATAGCCACATTTTTCGGCAGACAACTACTAAACAATCTAGAACAACTCGAACGTGTAAGACAAGAAAACAAGAAAAAAATTACACGACAAACAACAATCAGACTGAAAATTCCACTACGCAAAGAAAAGCCCTCTAAAAACATATTCCATTGGCGAAACTATATATGTTAAAAATAATAAAAGGTAATAAATTAAATTCCAGATATAAAAGAGAAATAGTAGCTTAGGATACCAACACAACAGTGATAACTCAGTCAGGCAGAATCTCCCAAAAAAATCTTATAAAAAAATAAAACTTTTAATAGAGCACTACTGCCATTGTGCAATAAGGAGGCATAAATCTTGGATTGACGTCGAAACTTGCGGGACAATAGACACGGGACAATTTGGAAGCTACGCTAAAGACATACATTACCAATACCCATATCCTAAATTCTGCCCTTTCCCATTTCATCATTACCGATAAAATTAATAATGTGTTAAGAAATAGTAATAATCGAATCATAATCAACAAAATGTCTATAAAAAAGATAAACGAGCTTACAAATATTACAAATAAAATGATCATAATATTCAAAGAAAATGAACATAACAATACTGAAATAATTATGCAAATTAAATTTAAATTAGATATATTTACAGAAGAAGTAGTTAATGTAGCCTATGCCATTCTTTGGGCGAAGGCAAATATTTATAATAAATTCATTTATTTTATCAAGTAACTAAAACAATTTTAAAAATTGAAGACATTCCATACATTAATATAAATGAAGCATTCGAATTCACTGAAATAAAAATTGCCTCAAATGATAACAATTTAGTGTATATTTTAAGTAATCCTACAACGACGAAAGAAACATATAACTTATCATTATTAAAACCTGTTATAATAAATAAAATTAAAAAAATAAAACAAGCGATACCTCTCGCTTGTCGTAAAAGGCGACTAAAACAAAGGTAAACAAAAATCACATCTAGGCAATTTAGAAAACACCAAGGTGAGCCTAGGGACACATATACCACCATTAAACTGCCCCACAAGTGTACATGCAAATCAGTGGGTTGACACGCATGGAGATCACCGGGGTTGTAAGAGTAAGATCAAACAAAAAAAAATCTGGAACATGCCCGTGTCACAAAAAAAAAAAAAAAAACAAAGGCAGGCCGAAAAACAATTGGTGCAAAAAAATACAAAAACACCAGCATTTGATTGGCCTCAGCGATGAAATAATCCCAAACCGGGAAGCCTGCCGCTACTTTCTGAGGTCAAACCGGCGGACCCCACAAGCGGACCAGTAGGAATGCAGTTAAGTGGGAAGGTTATGGTGCTACACTTCTGACCATAACAACGCCGGAAAAAGGAAAAGAAGAAGAAAAGAAGTTTAGGGCATAACCAATAAATGTAAAACATATAATAGCTTTTCGATTTATAACAAAGATAATATTTTAAGATTAAAAAATTCGCTGTGCATTCCAATGCTCATAAAAAGGCAAAAAGCATTGTGTTCCCTCATCAACAATGAACATGTCCCTGATATAGAGGAAATAGTACCATGAATACTGTTGCAACAATGATACCATCACACTCAATGGTACGTTCATCGTCAAACACTTCAACACCACAACCGTTACCGGCAGTACTCCAAGCATCATATAAGCCAGATAGAATAGAGGAGGTACTGTCCCTCAAAAATATCAAGGAGCTGTAAACAGGGTTGCTTAAATATCACACTTTGTGGGTTTCATACATTTTACCGTAAAAAAGCGTACAAACGTGTATTAAAGTGTATAGAATTGTATTAAAATGTATTAAAAATGTATTTAAATGTATAAAAGGGTATAAAAGTGGATACAATTGTATAAAATTGTATAAAAGTGTAAAGAAGTATCTAAAAGTGTATATAAGTACCTATAATAATAGCACAATTGGAAAGGGTATTTTCCAATTGGTCTCTGATCCATAGTGATTTAAGAAATCGTTTGGATTTCAACAAGTCCAAAATGTTACTTAACATTAACTATTCACTTGAAATAAAGGACTCGCATTAATCAGAGCTGTATTAAAGATCAAAATGTTTTTATTGTTTTATTTCTCAAATGCTGATTTTTAGGATCCTTATGCATTTCTTTGACATTTATACATTTTTTTTCAATTTTATACCTATTCTTTGCTTTTATACACTTTTATACACCAGCAATATTTTTCAGATGTATAATACACATTTTTATACATGTCAAAAAGTGTGTATAATACGCCAATTATTATACGTCTACAACCCTGGCTGTACGTCAGTCACAGTGAACAAATTGAGCTACTTGACACGAAGCACAAGATCAGCTGCAAACATAATCTTAATGGTTACAGTCTTGGCTACCGCCATCCTCGCATATGAGGCGACAAGAAATAGAGGCTTGATCAAAGACAAATGTTCTAACATCGACAGGCCATCAGCAACAACCATAGGCCTTGAAGACATCTCCCATCTAGTGACGTCAACAACACCTCATGAGGATGTTCGATTCTAAGGGCATTGGGGCTAACGCTAAAAACATTTGATCATACAAACAACGCATGATGCAGTTCCCACAAGCAAAAACATCAACTCCAGGCGTTATCGCAACAAATTCTCTTCCCACCGGACATGCGAGACATAGATAGACACCTGAGCTATCGACAGAGGTTCGCCGCTGACGAGGCGTCTGGCTGCATGGGTATGCACTTAACTTTAAGATTAGAAATACATTTTGTAGTTAGTTCTAAGTTCGCTGCGAAGGCATAAAAATCAAATAATTTTTTTTTTAAATAAAATAAATTTTAAAAAATTTAACTTCTAGTATCGTCTATGTTTCTTGTATTATTTTTGTTTTACATTTGTTTGCATTTATAATGTGGATTGTATTTGTAATGTGTAGTATCGTTTTTGTTTCTTGTATTATTTCTGTTGGTCCCATGTTTATTTCAACATACTCGTTGTCAGTTGTTATCCTGTCCATCGTTTGTGTTGCTGTCATTAGTCTCGTCATCAGTACATCTAGTCCGAGAAACAATAATGTCGTCATATGCAAATGTCTTTTAATGTTCATTGGGTTTTCCCTACCTATTCGTTTTAATCTGTATCTACATTCATCTTTGTAATAATGGTATAAACTTAATCTTTTCCTGGTAACTTTCCCTCTCTAGATTTAACTTGTGTGATCGTTTTTCTTTCAGTGCCTCTATTCTTTTAACTAAGGTTGAAAAGTCTGGTTCTTGACCCTCGTGCCCCTCACCGAATATTGCTAATTCAACGCCCAATCCCAACACCCAGGCTTCTCGTAATAGCGGCACGTATCTACAGTACCCACATTTTATACATTCTCACACTCTGAACCCATCTCCCTCCACCTCCTCAGTTTCACACAACAACCTTTCCCCCTCCATGTGTTAAAAAAAAACCTTTACCCGGTTTCACAAAAGCCTTAATATCTCCCAGATTAATGTAAATAACGACCTCTACACCTTCGCCGTCCATGTTAATTAAAAACGCATCTTACACTTACAAAGTACCCGCTCTTATTTCAAAAATTATTTTAAATCCTAACCTAAACACCACTACATCTAAACACCCATCGAACATTTCTAACAAAAACTTATACCTGTACTATCAGAACGCCAGAGGATTATGCACCAAAACCTCCGCAGTACTCCTTAATTCCCATAACCTACCCTACGATATATTTGACCTAACTGAAATAAATGTATGCTCCAGCATTGGAGACATCGAGTTATTCATGGTCGCGAGTTCTCTTAGCAATCCACAGCTGCTATGTTCCCTTGCCCTTCAAATCGTCGATTTCCGCTGACTTCAACTTCAATAGTGCCTCAAACGGACACTTTATCTTGCCTGCTGTTACTTAAGACCCTCACAGCCCACATATTGCTATAAACTCGCCGTTGATCTCGTCGACTCCATATTTGGGAGTGGGATTTCAATCTCCCACACCTGAATTATATATTATATTACATCGCCGCTAATCCCTCCTCAGGTAAAGGAATTCTTTTCACAGATCATCTGACTCCGGACTTCTGTAACTCAGTAACATTACCAATAACATGGACAGACAACTCGACCTGATTTTCTCAACTAACGCCATGAATTGCCTTGTTACCCCGAGTAACCATTTTCTCTCTACTTTAGACCCCCTTCACCCACCTCTATCGGTTACTCTTTCACTCGAGACTCAATTAACTGTTCTTCCCTCCGAAGATACGTAGTGTTCCAATTTCCGGAAATTTGACTTCGCGAAACTACATAATCTGCTCAACAATGTTTATTTTAATTTCCACCTTAACCCTAACTCACACATATCCATAAACGAAACCCTTGCGCTATTTTAATCCAAAATCCTCAGCTGCTTCATTCTTTCAGTCCCGTATTCACCAATAAAGAATTTCACTTCATCTCCGCCCTGATATACGAAGGAACTACGCTCTTTGCGCAATAAAAGAAACAAAAATTGGGACGCCTATCTTAGATCCTCCTTTGCCTTTCTAATTACATACAGCCCTACACTAAATTTGCACAGCTATGTGAATCACTCTACCTCCGACACCGAACCCAAACCAATAACTACCTCGATACATTAAATTTTCTTAAAAGCTCTTCCAACGAACCCGAAATAATCGTCAACTTCTTAATTAATTTCTTCAGCCACCACCAAAAGCCACTAAACCCACTCCAATTTTTGTCCAAGGAGTAAAATCAATAAGTGTACTGGCTAACGCCCTAAATGAAGTAGCGCAGAACCATCACCTCATGCGGATCCTCCAAAACTAAGAGGTTAAGATCCAACCAATAGATTCAGTGCACGATACAACGATCTTAAGAATGCTACAGCAAAAGAACACGAGTACATACAATCCTAAAGATCAAAGAAGCTTCAAGGTCATCCCAAGAAACATGCACCCCTCCACTGACCAAAAAGCAATAAAAAAATTAGCTTACTGAAAAAGGACACACCGTAACGAACATTTATAACCTAACACAAAAACGCACTAGAGAGCCTCTACCAATATTCTCTCTAGAACTAGAGAACAACCAGAACAACAAGGCATGTACGAGTATAACATAAATACAGTACTACACTGCAAAATAACCTTTGAACCACTTCATATAAGGAGAGACATACCCCAATGCTTCAACCGCCAAAAATACGGCCATACGCGAAATTATTGTATACGTTCATCCTCCCCAGTGTTCGTCAAATGCTCAAAAAATCATAAAACTATTCACTGTTCAATAAAGGAAAAAACAAAGGACATATGTTGTGATCTTTGTGGAAACAACCACACAGCAAACTACAGAGGTTGTGAAATATATAAGACTCTGAAGCTGCAAAGGTTTCTGAGAAGCAAAGAGATTCCAATAAGCAAACCAACCCCTACACCCCCACATCCACTTCTACTACAAACAATACTACTGCCGTCAAGACAACTGTCACTTACGCAGAAGCTGCAAAGTCTGAACCCCAAACTTCCAAAACACTAATACAGACAAAAAAAAATCAGCCTACTGAAGCTCCCCCAATTAACCAACATACTCCCATAATATTGACAATATCTCATCAAACACAATCTTCAAATGACTTTACTGAATTAAAAACAATGATAAAACAACTAGTGACACAAATCGCTAACATGATGAATGAACTAACAGTAGTAATAACCAAACAGTTCTAATAACATTACTGAGTAACTATCAATCAAATCAATAGATCTTTCAGGCTACAAAGCTGAGCATATCCAAGCAACGACCATACAAATTGAAAACGTATATGGGCCACTCACAATTTCGGCAATTTGTTGTCCACCTGAATTGACCATATCGACAGACCAATACAAAAATTACATAACACGTTAGGTAAAAGATTCATTGCAGGAGGTGACTTTTATGCAAAAAACACAGACTGGGGCTCCCGGTTAACAAACAGAAAGGGAAGTATTTTTTTCTCAGCCCAGGGGAACCAATTACTGGCCCACAGATATGAACAATAAACCTGATCTCATAGACTTCTGTATATACAAAAGTATACCCAGGACTAGATTAACCGCAAAAACTTCCCTTGACCTCTCTTCATAATCAATTACGAGATGAGCTTCCGCGCTCATCCACAATACGAGGATTCACAATAAAAGAGCTAACTGGCAAATATTTAAGGACATCTTAATAAGAGACTTGCCACACGGAATCCCCCTAAAATGCCCTGACAACATAGATAGTGCAATAACTTACCTTAACGTGTCGTGTAGTCATAATAAATGCATTGAGCATCTCTACACCACAACTTGTCCCAGGTGAACGTGAATCCTATACTCTCCAATATATCCTAAACAAAATTAGACACAAACGAAATATTCGAAAACTATGGCAAACGAATCGCTCACCTGAGCTAAAGGCCAAACTAAATAAGACCATAAAAGAACTATAAAAGAACAAGCCTAATAAATATCCTGGTTACGACATGATAAATGGGAAAATCTTACGAGAATTACCTGAACACGCAATTATTTATATCAGAAATAAATTTAACGCTGTAATTCGAACTAAATACTTCCCAAAAGCATGGAAAGTCGCTGAAGGGTACGCCAGCCCCAAACCAGGAAAAGACATAATAAAAGCTAGTAGCTATCGACCCATCTGCCTTTTACCAGTTTTGTCCAAACTCCTTGAAAAAATCATACAGAAAAGACTGCAACCAATACTTAACAACAACGTTGTACCGAATCACCAATTCGGGTTCAGACAGCATCACTCCACTATATAACAAACCCATAGGGTAATAAATAAAATATCAAATGACAGAAAATAAAAGATACTGCTCAGCAGTATTTCTTGACATATCTAAAGCATTCGATAAAGTATGGCACAAGGGACTACTTTACAAACTTAATAAAGCCTTACAAACTCAATAAAGACTTTTACCTGCTACTTAAAAGCTATCTTGACCAACGACATTACACAAGGAAGAATACTCTAATTTGCACATAGTTCAAGCTGGCGTTCCCTAGGGTGGCGTTTTGGTGCCACTACTCTACTAAATATACACTGCAGACATGCGTACCCCGACATAACAGGACTTCATGCTAGTTATGTATACGTCAGCATACCCAAACGACAAATATGACACGTTTTTGTCGCAGGCAACGAGCTACCTGAATAACAGGAGTCAGATTGCATCACACATTTGAAAGAATAAAGAATAAAGAATAATAAATGTAATTGGTGAGTAAACAGTTAGATAAGATATAATCTAGTGTGGAGGATCGTGTCGGGGAGTTTTTTCCGGTGACTTCGAAGTAGACAGTAGATATCCAGTTCAATAAAAAAAAATTAATAAAGTCGTGTTTTTATTTTGCAATTTATTTTTTAAAAACCCTCCGCACGGACAAAAAGACAAAAGTGGCGCAGTCGGGACGGATAACTATTTTGAAAAGATTATCCGAGTGATACGAAAAGTGTTCTCATTGCATTTGCTAACCTATGGAAAATTCCAGTTAGTTAAACGAGTGTAAAGGACCAACAAAATAATAACGAGTGAAATTGTACTTGTGAAAAAGAAAAGTGTTCTCATTGCATTTGCTAACCTATGGACAATTCCAGTTAGTTAAACAAGTGTAAAGGACCAACAAAATAATAACGAGTGAAATTGTACTTGTGAAAAAGAAAACAGTTCTCATTGCATCTTGCCAACTCACGAAACTTCCAATCAGCGATAATTAAAGTGAATAAGAGTAAATAAGAGTGTAAAGAACTGTATGGGGAAAAGCAGAATAGAAACTTACGACAAAAACCGAAAAGGACTGGAAATGGCTACCATCGAGGAACTAACCACCGAAGTGCTAAGGAAAACCCAACAGCTGGAACAATTAACAGCGGCGTTCCAGGAACTACAAATGCGAGAAGCACAAAGAGATAACGTGGAAAAAGTTATGAAGGAAATCAAGTTCATGACAGCTTTCACCGGAACTGGCGATGTGACAATTAATTCGTTTATTAAAACTGTGGAATACCACCTATCCGGAATCACCAACGAGGAGTTACGACGAAGCATGGTACGGATGATCTACTACGAAAAAATACAGGGTGAGGCCAAGAATACCATCATTAACCTTCCAAGACCGGATGACTGGAACACCATAAAAGAAACTCTGAAATTACGATATAGACCTGAGCTGGAGCCAACAGACATCTATAGAAAGATCAACAATTGAAAGGCAACTAATGTAAGTGACCTAGCTATAGAAATTCTAAATATTAAATATAAGGCTGACGAACTAATATTATATTATAAGGACGATAGGGGAATTGACTTAAGTAACGTAGCGAGTATATTAGTAAACACAATAAAGGAGATGACGCAGGGTGTACTCCTAGACAAAATTTACGAGCTAACAGACCTAGCAACGATAGTGACAATCATGAGAACTAGGCGATTTGAAGATTCCTGTATACGAGAGGAATTTAGGAAACCTAGGCACGCAAATACTAGGAATAACAGCAAACCTAATTCAAATTACTTTAATCAAGAAAACAGACAGAATAATCAGAGTCAGGAAACTAATTTAGGACAGTATAGACAAGGAACAACATATTCGGGACAGTTACGACATTACCACCAGAGACAAACACATACTAATTTAGGACAGTTACGACAATACTATCAGGGACAAAGACATAGTAATTCAGGACAGTTTAGACCACAATACCAAGAAAACGCAAATAACAATTCTGAACAGAGAAGACCATACCAACCAAGAAATCAGGGATTTGACTCAGGACGACATAGACAGGATAACTATAGGCCAGAAGCTATGGAAGTAGACAATATTCAGAGAAGAAGAGAAATAAATAATACATACAGACAATATCCCATATCAGGAAACCTCGGAACACATTCGGGCCAAAATTGCCTCCAACAGAATGTAACTGAGCAAAGATCGGGATTGTCGAATACAAGTAATAATAACAATACGGTAGAGAACGGAGAAAGATATTCAGAAATAAATAATTCTGAGTTTTTTATGAACTAGCCTCGGAAGAACTACCAATTATACAGATTACCATAAATAATAAGAAATACTTAGCGTTAATAGATACAGGTTCGTCATTAAGTATAGTAGACGACAGGGTTAATAATTTTAGAAAAGTAAAAATTAAACCAATATATTTTTCTACAATAAATGGAAAAGACTCTATTGAATTCGAAACCCATACACCAGCACCAACGGAGTTAAATGCACCAGTAGGAGCACTTATTAGATGGAAAGTTAAACATTTACCAAATAGGAAATATCAGTTTATTATAGGAACTGATTTGCTAAATAAACTAAACACTTTAATAGACTTAGAAGAAGGTATAATCAAATTGAATAATCAAGTAATTAGATTTCTAAACCAACCCTACTCACTGAAAGAAATTGAAACTATAAGCGGAAATACTATACATTTAAAGTTAGACCACCTAAATAAAGAAGAGTACGAAGCAATAAATAAGCTCATTAAAAGATTTAGTAAGTTATTCTTTAAAGAGGGAGATAAGCTAACCAGCACTCCAGAAGTAGAACATGAAATAAAGACAATTACAGACCAACAAATAAACGCGAAGCTATACAGATACCCGCCGAAACACGAAGAAGAAGTAAGAAGACAAATCGCAGAAATGGAAGAACAAGGAATCATCAGAAAAAGCAGTTCAAAGTACTGCAGTCCATTAATTATAATACCGAAAAAAGATGATAATTCAGGAACCAAGAAGTACCGCATAGTCATTGACTATCGGAAACTTAATGAGGTGACTGTGGATGACAAGTACCCACTTCCTAATATAGATTCTATATTAGATAAGTTGGGTAGAGCACAATATTTTACGACAATAGATCTAGCAAAGGGATACCACCAAATTCTAGATCATTATTTTTCAAACGTTAAAGAAAACTTTCAAGAGAGATTCTATTATCCTGTAAATCAAAATTTTAAGAATTTTAGTGATAAAATAACGCTAAACGAGATTGTATTAGAAAATGAGATTAACTTAAATAAAATAGAAGAGTTGCAATACCACAAAAACGTGTCCTACGGAATAAATATTAGTCTAATCATTGCCATATTCATTTTAGTTGTCATTACCATTCTTTTTTGTAAAAATCAAAATCATTTTAAATTTAAAGTAAATAGTAAAATTCAGGAGAATTTTAAAGTAAAGGAGGGGGCAGTTATGTATACGTCAGCATACCCAAACGACAAATATGACACGTTTTTGTCGCAGGCAACAAACTACCTGAATAACAGGAGTCAGATTGCATCGCACATTTGAAAGAATAAAGAATAAAGAATAATAAATGTAATTGGTGAGTAAACAGTTAGATAAGATATAATCTAGTGTGGAGGATCGTGTCGGGGAGTTTTCCCGGTGACTTCGAAGTAGACAGTAGATATCCAGTTCAATAAAGAGAAATTAATAAAGTCGTGTTTTTATTTTGCAATTTATTTTTTAAAAACCATCCGCACGGACAAAAAGACAAAAGTTGCTAGCAGCATTCGCAGACGACACTATCATACTGCAATCTGATATAGGCGTAAATGATGCAAATCTCAAACTTCAAAACTATTTAAATAATACAATAGAGTGGTTTACAAAATGGTGTATACAAATAAATGAAGAAAAGACTATCCTCCAGACAAATTGACAATCCACCTCCTATAACAATTAACAATAAGAATATAAAAACCAGCGATCACGCCAAATATCTAGGTATGGATATTGACAGTAAACTAACATGGAAACAACACATTCTAGAAAAGAATAAACAAATAAACAAAATTTTTGGTAAAAATTCTATACTGTCAATAGACAATAAACTTCTGATATACAAAACTAAACATATCTGGTCATATAGGCTACAACTATGGGAACATGAAAATAATCCAACGGACACAAAACAGAATCTTTAGAACAATTACCAACGTAGAATAGTAAGTACCAAACACGGAAATTCATAAAGATCTTCACATAACAACTGTTGCAGACGAAATAAAAAAGTACCTTATCAAATATCAAAGTAAGATTTTACAATATAAAAACGATGAAATACGCAATATCCGAAATGACGAACAAAGGCAAAAACGAAGACTTAAACGATACAGACCAACAGACCTAATCGAACGTTTCGTGCAAATTCTGGGAAATAAAATAACATCTAACGATAGCAACGAGCGACAAGGAGCACCCGGTGCGAACCAAACCTCCAACGTTTCGGTTGGATTAAACCCCACTTGTACCATCTACTCCTACACACGAGTAAAAATACAATTATAAAGGACTTTGGTCCTACATGGTATCTTCTTTTCCTTTTTCCGGCGTTGTTATGGTCAGAAGTGTAGGACCATAACCTTCCCACTTTACTGCATTCCTACTGGTCCGCTTGTGGGGTCCGCCGGTTTGACCTCAGAAAGTAGCGGCAGGCTTCCCGGTTTGGGATTACTTCATCGCTGAGGCCAATCAAATGCTGGTGTTTTTGCATTTTGCACCAATTGTTTTTCGGCCTGCTTTTTTTTTTTTTGTGACACGGGCATGCTCCATATTTTTTTGTTTGATCTTACTCTTACAACACCGGTGATCTCCAGTCGTGTCAGCCCACTGATTTGCATGTACACTTGTGGGGCAGTTTAATGGTGGTATATGTGTCCCTAGGCTCACCTTGGTGTTTTCTAAATTGCCTAGATGTGATTTTTGTTTACCTTTGTTTTAGTCGCCTTTTACGACAAGCGAGAGGTATCGCTGCAGGGATATTCTTAACCCGTCCCTGCACGGAACGGTCCTACATGGTATATCCTGACAAATTGTAAAAACTTCAACTAAATGTTAATTTAAGACAGGTGTTGAATAAATGGAAAAAAAAATCTTCAGCCAATTATTCACCGACCAGGATCTTCAACCCGATCGCAACTATTTTCGATATTTGAAAGACTGCCCCAGACGTCCCTTGTCTCAGTGAACATAACTCTCGACTTAAAGGACGACTAGTCTCCCGGTTCCGACTGTCTGTCTATCAGAGTTTTAAAAAAAGTGCGCGAATCACTTTATTTTGCCCCTTATCGCTCTATTTCAAAGCTCTATCTCCCATCGTTTATGATGTACTATTCTTTCACTGCAAACCCATATTTTCTCCTAACCAACATGTGTTCTTAAAAGGTCGATCGAAAACCACTAAGCTAGTTAAGTTTGTTTCACAATGTTTGTGTGCACTCGAAGCTGGCAAATTATGAAAAAATCACCAAATTATTCTCCTCAAGCTCACTTCCCTCGGTTTTTCTTCCGGTTTTATCTCATGGATCTTATCTTAAAGATCGTCTTCAGGTCTTCTATCTCTGATCCAACTGATGCTACCCCCGGTGTCCCACAAGGTAGTCATCTCGGCCCATTGATATTTATTCTAACCATTAATGATGTTGACAGCGATATTCTGAACTCTCAGCTCTCCACATATGCCTATGATATGTAAATATTTGTTGTTGACTCGTGCTCTCTCCAATTGGACCTTAACAGGTTTATCACTTGGTGTCAAAAAAACCATCCAATGTCAACCAACCTATATCTATCTATCACTTACTCCCGCAGCGGTCTTCCTCACCACCCAGAACCTACATTATTCCTAATGAAACCGTTCCCCCTGTCAACTTCTTGGTTGATCTAGGGGTCATTTGTGACCGTGAACTCAATTTTCGCCTCCATATCGACAACATTATCAGACGTGCTAACTCTGCCCCCGGTTTCGTGAAACGTTGGTCCAAAGAATTCTCAATCCTTACGTTACGAAATCATTATTCATTACCTTCGTTAGGCCCCTTATGCTAGCCAAATCTGGTCCCCCTCTTACGAATCCTACACTACGCGTATTGAAGACATTCAACGTAGATTTATCCGTTTTGCCCTTCGTGGCCTTCCCTGGGCTGACCCCCTTAATTTATCACCTTATACGGATCGTCTAAAATTAATCAACCTTTCCAACACTTCAAAGAACGACGCGATGTTGCACATATTCTATTTATTCACGACCATCTCAGCGGTAACATTGACAGCCCCACATTATTGCACATGATTCCCTTTAGCACCAACCCACATAAACTTCGGCCATTCCCATTTTCCGTATAAACACTCACCACACAAATTATGGCTACCAAGAACCAATGTCCAGAATGCTTCGCAAAGCTAACACCAATCTTTTCGACCTTCACCTCGAAAAGCCCAGTCTTAGAATTGCCCTATACCCTTCACCCTCTCCTTAATCGTTTGGACCCTTACTTAATAAGTTAATTAAGTTATTTTTTTTTTCGTTAAGGCTTGCATTAATCTATTGTAATAAAGTGCTATGGGGGCGCAAAATCTCAAAAATCTTAAATCTCAAAGTCAGTATGCATTGCCTCCTTAGGCGTCATTTGAATGGTGGAGTGGTTGTCATAGGTCTTTACTGCCCTGTGTCCCTTCTGAATAAGCGTCAAATCTAAATTCCTCATAGCTACTAAAATTTTTTGTAACGTCGAATGAAATCTTTCTATGTCACCGGTGTAAGTGTCAGTCATACTTCTTGCTCCCTTAAAACTTAAAATTTGTTTCAGACTACTCGAATTCATTATCCGTTATAACTTTCAAGGGATTACCGAATTGTGAAAAGTGTTCCTCTATGGTTTCTATTTTCTTTGTCCAATTGCTGTTTGGTAGAAAGTAAGCATAAGCTTTTTTTGTAGGTTTGTCGATATATACCCACGTAAATAATTTCATTGAGCCTACTTGGCGTTTGACTTATTTCGTATTTGAGTTTAATAGTCGTGCGTTCCTACTTCAATGTAATTCAATTCAATATAATTTTATTACATATAAATTCATATGTATACATGTTTTTTTTTTTTTTTTTTTTTTTTTTATCTGCGAAGCCGGAAGGGCTTGTCTGCAGAAGACTGATTCTTAATATGTTGTTACATTTTATGTGTTGAGTTCTTTACTTTAAAAGATTTACATTAAGATACCTTGATCTGATTACATTATATACAATAAATTTAATAAAAAACCAAAACTAACATATATGAAGAACGAAGAGCGAATAAAAAAGAACATATTTGAAATTATAAATTTAAGTACATTTCTTTGGCTTTTTTCAATACTTCATATTTTGTTAGGTTGCGAAACTCTCTTGGGAGTTTGTTAAGTAGCATTGGAACTG
This sequence comes from Merodon equestris, assembly GCA_958301585.1. Lineage (NCBI taxonomy): Eukaryota > Metazoa > Arthropoda > Insecta > Diptera > Syrphidae > Merodon > Merodon equestris. Next base: position 123,887,408 of record OY284413.1, read on the forward strand.
CGACATCATACGTCCTTCGTCCATACTCGTTCCAGTACCTCGGAATCTCATAAAAGTGGGGTTCTTCTAGTGTTTATTGTCTGTTGCGTTTGGATTCTGTAGGTATTGTCGTTGTAGAAATTAGACATGATTTCTAAATCATGGATTTGGGAGATGTTCAGCATATTAATCGTCTGGTTTCTTTGATGCTGCTCTTCGCTGTTTTGTTTTGCTTTCCGCAATATTTTTTGCAGTCGTGTTTGAAGCTGTTGTAGGGGTTGCATTTGCGACGCTCTTCCCCACGCTAGTATACCATACCTCAGATGTGATTCAACCAATCCGAAGTAGCATTGCTTAAGCACTGCCGGTGTGCAGAGATTGCTTAGATGGAAGAGTGCGTAAGCTGATTGGCGTAGCTCCTTTTTTAGTTCGTCAATATGGTAGCTCCACTTAAAGTTGTAGTCAATCGTTAGCCCGAGATATTTGTAAGTTGACACGTTATCTATATATTCTTTGCAGTCGTCATCATCTCTTATTAGGTCGCTACATCCGGTTTTGTGCAAGCAATCAATATCATGCATTTTTATAACAATTTTGGTTTTTGGGATACGCGGCGGACGAATATGCATCACCTTTGTCTTCAGTGCGTTGATTATTAATCCATGATCATGGCACCAGGATGTGACTCATTAAAGTCTATTTGCATTAGTCTTACAGCTTCCTCTACGTTTTTATGGCTGACTACGATCGCTGTGTCGTCCGCATACGCGTATCCCGTACTGTATTTCAGCACTGACAGCAGATCGTAGACATATATTATAAACAATAGTGGACCCAATTTTGATCCCTGCGGAACACCATAAACTACTTTTTCTTCTTCACTGAGAGATTCACCGATTTTTACTTTAAATTTTCTGTTTCTTAAGTAGTTTTCGAACCATGCCAAACAATTTCCTCGTACTGCAATCTTTTCCAGTTGTCTCAAGATTTATTTGTGGCTTAATGTGTCGAAAGCTTTCTTAAAATCGATGAATAACACTACTGAGCTATGGTTTTTATCTAAACTTTTATACATTTTGTTTGCGAAGTTTCCCAGCAGTTGATTGATGCTCCTGTTTTTGTGAAAACCAAATTGATTCTTTTCTAATATTTTATATTTCTCAACGTATTCGTACAATCTTTTTGCCAGTATTTCTTCCATAACTTTGTCTACAGCCGATAAAATTGAAATTGGCCTGTAATTCAAAATTTCGTTCTTTTTCCGCTCTTATACATAAATTGGTCGAACAACTGACATTTTCAGCAGTTTAGGGATTGATGTTTGATCAATACTCATATTAATAAGTTTCGTTATCACTGGGGAAAGAGTCTGTGCATTTATTTTCAGGTCTCTTGGCCTTATTTCATCTATTCCCGCCGATTTGTTGCAGTTTAACGAGCTTAGAATATTTTCACCTCTGTAACAGATACATGATCGGTGTAAATGGAATTTGGCGCACTGTTTGAATGACCAAAAAAGGTTTGTTGATTGCATTCGTGTGCTATGTTGAGGACTTCGGATGAGAGTGTGTTAGCGAATCTTTTAGCAAGATCCTTAAAATCCATTTCGTCTGCAAAGTTCTTTTTTAATATATCATCTAGATTTCTCGGTTTTCTCCCTAAAATTGAATTGACGACTTTCCAAGTCTCCTTCGGATTATTTTTACAATTTTGGCATTTTTGTTTATAGAAGTGAGCTTTTGTCCTCGCCATTTTCTTGTTCAGCTCGTTTCGATATAATTTGTATTCTCTAAGATAATCTTCGTTTAGTCTGTTGTTTTTGTATCGTCTATATAATCTATCGCGTTCCTTACAATCATGTTTCAAGTCAGTCGTTATCCAGCTATTTTCTGTGCTTCTTTTCTTTCTTAACACCGTTGATGATGCAACTATCGTATTAATCGTTTGTTTGAATTGTAAATAAAATTCGTTTACATCCGTAAAAATGTTTAGCTCTTCCCAGTTGTACTCGTTTATTTTCTGTGTAACTACATGATTTAAAATTTGGCGTTCTTCATTCGATTTCTTTTCAGTTATGGTGTTAGTGTTCACTCCGCAGTATAAGGCATAATGGTCTGAGATACAGACTTCAATCACCGCTGATTTTATTACCGCATTCTTTATCCTTACTAAATTATGATCAATCAAAGTTTTTGTGTTTTGGATTGGATCAACACGAGTGTACGAAAAAATTGAGTTATGGAGACCCTTGGACGCTATCATAGAAAGATAGTTACATACATATGTATTATTTTCGTCTTTAGTGTTAATGTTTACGTCACCCATAACAATCAAATTTCTTTTCGCTCCAACTGCGTCGATATGTTCGTTAAGTTCATGAATGAAGCTATTCATATTGGACTTTGGTGGTCTGTAGATTGAGATAACTGAAGCTTCAAAGTTACCACGCTTAACATTTAGGGAGATGTTTTCATACGTCCTTGACACTCTTTCTATTTTTTCGTATTGTACATTGTTTTTTATATATACTGCTACTCCTTCTCCTGATTTGTTTCGATTAAAAAATTCGCTGAGCAATCTTAAGGACCCTTGCGGAAGATTAGCCCGAAGGGCAGTGAGACTCCAACAATTTGATTTCGAGATCATCCATTGGAAGGGAAAGGAACACGTAGTCCCCGACATGCTCTCTAGGAACGTTCCTACAGTGACGGCAATAGACGAGTCCACAAGGATGATCAAGAAAGTAGAAGCAAACCCGTTAAATTTCCCCGCTTGGAAGGTAGAACAAGGTTCCTTATTCAAACTAGTAAAGGCAAAACATCTAGTAGTCCGCGACAATTCCTCAGAATGGAAAAAGGTAGTAGGGAAAAGAGAGAGAATGGCGATATTAAAGAGTACCATGATAACCCATTAGGTGGACACATGGGTGTCAAGAAAACTTTTGCTAAGATAGCTTTGAGATATTATTGGCCCAAGATGAGGGCCGACATAACCAAATATGTCAGGAATTGTAGAGTTTGTCAGAGTGTGAAAACGAGTAACGAGAAACCCGCTGGTTTAATGGTTGAGAGAAGAGGGACGTCGAATCCATGGGAGACTTAGTGGGTCCATTGCCTAGATCGAGTAGGGGCTTTGTTTATATTCTAACGGTCGTAGACTATTTCACTAAATTCCCAATGTTGTTTCCGCTTAGATCTGCCACTGCGAAAACAGTTTGCAGAGAACTAGAAAACAATATCTTTTTGTTTTTGGAGTCCCGAAGTGGATTATCTGTGACAATGGTCCTCAATTCCGTAGTAGGGAACTAATGGCGCTTTGTCAACAATATGGGTCGCGATTGAAGTTCACCGCTCACTACCATCCGCAAGCGAACCCCGCGGAGAGGGTGAACCAAATCATAAAACGGATGCTGAGAGCATACGTTTCTGCGAATCATAAGTCATGGGATTCTAATCTTTCGAAAATTGCGTGTTGCATTCGCTCAGCGCAACACGAAGTATTAGGCGTTTCACCATACTACGCCAACTTTGGTAAAGAGATGGTTACCTGTGAGCAAAAGGGGTTGCTCAGGGAGAACAACATCGACTCTAGGGATGAAGACCAACGAGGGGAAGGCGAGTCCGAATTAGAGATTAACCCTTGCAACATGACGTTGCAAGTTTAGGGCATTACGAGAAGACATTCAACGGAAACTCGGAGAGCCAACGAGGCAAGCGGCGAAAACGTACAACCTCCTTGGAGGTGGGGGTGGGGTTTGTTACGTGCAAAATACGCACGAAACTCTTTTTCTCCATCCCTCCATTCCTAAATTTTTGTCCCGCCAGTTTTCTCCGCCATCTCCTAAGGAGGGAAGAACTTACCGGTGTTCCTATGGCGAATTTAGAGCTATGGCCCGGTTTGGTCCAACCATCTTAAGGAGGTCGCACCATCAACAGGTACCATACTGGACGGACGGTCCAAAGAGTGTGGACAGACAGTCTAAAGAGTGTGGACGGACGGTCCGGAACAAAGGGCGGACGGCCCCAACCGACCGAGACGGACGGTTTCGCAACAATGGGCGAACGGCCCCAACAGGGTGAAAGGGACGGACGGTCCCCAACAAATCAAAAGGCCGCGTGCCCAACCTAAAATATATTGTTTGATAAAAAGAAAAAGAAGATTGTGACCCCAAATAGTAAAGTGTCGTCCCCGCAAAGCCATATGTGTTAATCTACATATACTTATTGTATTGTAAATTCCCCAATTTATGTAAACGGGTAGCCCAATAACCCCTAGAGACCTTTAAAGATTATCACAATAGAACAGAAATAGACATAATTATTATTATAACTGAGGGATGTTTAGTTAGGCTTAGAAATTAACTCAACATACTGTGCTGAACGCGTCCACCTTAACCAAGACAACAACCCCTTCCAACCGGACGAATGTCCGAAGGTCCGAAAATTTTAATGTGGAGGCGTTGGAACTCTGGAGGTGTTTCCCTTTGTTCCAACGATCAAAGTTGTGTGAGTGTATATATGTGTTCCCGGTTGGACAGGGCCAGACGGACAATAACCAATTTACTTCGAGACCAACTTTGAGCGAAACTGGATGGACAGTGGCCGCCAGCGGAGAACAATACAAGAGACAAAGAAAAGTACAAAAGACAAACGAAAGTACAAGAGACAAAGGAAAGTACAAGAAACAAAGAAGAAAACGAGAGCCTGATACCTACATACATATATACGAGAATACGCGGTTAACACCGGAAGGACATAAACCCGAGGGAAACAACCTAAAGGACGAAGCGGACGATTTACGAAACATACCAACGACGGAGTACCACATACAACATACCACACCTAAGTATCTTTTTATTTTTTTATAATCTTTTATTACGCCTCATCATCCCTCGGTTATCTAGACCGTTGCGTTATTTTTAGCCGTTAGGCAACTGTGTTGTCCTCGTAGTGGATTGGGCAACCCGTTGTCCCAACTACCAAACAATAAACTATATTATACATCATATATATATATAATCTAATTTTCTTTTTTTTTCATTTTCGTAGTTTTACGGAAAACTACGTGTCGCCCTGAATTCCTCCCATCCTAATATCCGAACCCCCCATTCCACTGAGTAGCCGCGTGCGCAGCTGAACGCGCGCACACCAGCTGTTGTGTTTCGACGCAACAAGCTTCATATAAAAATAGTTACTTTTTTCAAAAATTTTAAAACATCTTCAAATTTTTTTTACATCTTTTCCTTAAAAATATATCTCGGTGCGGCGTTTGAAAGACCCTGTTTAAGTGTGAAATTTAGACTGCAAGATTTGTTCTACATAACAACATGTTAGATTTGTAAACGTTAAATAGAGGACCGACAGTAGTAGAGGATAGACAGTAGCGAAACTAACTAGTAGAAACGAATGCTTCAGATTGATTATGGCACAAATGAGTCGAATAAATTGTGGTACAAAATTACCTAAATTTAAAATCCACAAATTCGTAATGTCTTTTCATATTTTTGTATAAATTTTGTTAAAAGATGCTTTCTAATATAACTCGAATTTGTCTACAAAATCTTTAAGCAAATTTTGGAATAAGAAAAAATTAAGCAAAAAAAAGTGAAATTTAAAATAAATTGACTGGAATTCCATGATCAATGGAAAGCGTATTATGTTTTACTACAAAAACATGTAGTGAATGTGAAATTTATAACTACGTAATCAAATGAAAACGTCTCATTTTTAGACATGATACATTTTACATTATAAATATTTTAATAACTAAGTTTATTCTATATTGTCTTAGCTTTCCATTCATTTATCGATGTCCATAATATGTAATTAGGATCCGAAAAATTGTAAAGATAGTAAAAATCCGCTTGATATGTGTATTTCAAATATTATTTTAAAGTATTGTTTTATTACTAAAAATTGCTAGAAACGCTTTCAAATTTAGGCGAATAATTATAATATCTTTGAAAGGAATATTTCCTTAAAATTATTATTCATATAACCATAGAACGAATCATTTCTAATCCATTTTCAATTTATTCATCTTTTTATAATTGGCTAATATTTTACAGCGACCGAATGTCCTTCTCCAAAATCCGGGATTCCCTCTTTTTTTTTTTTTTTTCTTTCTTATTTATTATTTATTTATCCTTAACAATTCAACATTGTTTACTACATATAATAGGATTTGAATTCATAACAAAAAAAAAAAAAGAGAAATATTAATGACATTAGATATTTAATTAGAAATAGAGTTAAATGCCATTGCAAGAATTCTGATATAACATAACAAAAATGGGTGGGGTGACCAGTAAAAACTGGTATTAATGAAAGAGGCAGTTGATTGAAAAGACGGCATGAAACTACAGTATAAAAATTCCGAAATGCAGTAGTACGAAATCTAAGTAAATTAACTAAGTGTAGTGAGTTATTTCGCAAAGGGTGGCTGTCAAATATTCTATAGTTCCGATCTCCCGATCTTAAAAAAAATCTTTTAACACTTTGAGGTAATATAGATGACGAATTGGAAGAATCTTCAAATGTTGAAATAGAGGAAAACTAGGATGTAGACGGTGCTTATTGCAAATTGTCCTTATACCTGATTTCTGTAAAATAATTAACGGCCTTAATCTATTGACATAAACTCCTCCCCAACAACTAATACCATATTGCAGTTTTGAGTGCCGTTGAATGCCGTAATAAATAGTTTTTAAAACTTCGAGTGAGCAAACTCTGCGAAGGTAATACAGATTTCTTAATGTACAACGAAAGTAGTTCGTAAGAGAAGCTATATGCTTTGAATAATTGAGTTTGTTAAGAATTTCCAAGTATTTGAAGTTATCAACAGCTTCGATCCGGAAACATTTATCACTGCAATTATTGCTTTCTAAAAAAAATTGGAGAATAAGAACAAGAAGGAGAAAACAATTTAAACTTAGGACATTAAGGAGCATGAAAGAAAACGTCACATCCAAAATTGATCTGGTCCGAAAGATTGTAAAACATAATTTTGGTTTTTGGGCTTATAAGTAGTTTTTTTATGTTTAAGTTTAAGTTTAAGTTTATTTCCAATAGAATGATTACATGGATACATTAAGATTTAAATCTTGTAGAGCATCTAAATAAAGTTTTGACCAGATTCATTAGAAGAAAGAGTACGTTAAACAAAAAAATAAAAAATAAATAAATAAATAAATAAGTGAATAAATAATAAATAAACTTGAAACAGACATAGTTAAATAATAAATACATTAAAATATAACAATTTAATTTGCAGTGTATCTAATCACGATTGGAAAGGTGCAAAAATAATTTTCTCTTGAAGGCTGAAAGTGAGGTAGTGCTTTGTAATCCGTTTGGGAGTACATTCCACAAACGAATGGCAGATACATAAAATGAGCGTTCAGCAATACCGTGTGTAAAGCGCGGTAAAGTTAATTTAACGCCTCTTTGTGAGTGAGCAAAGTTGAGAGTATCTGAGAGGTACGTAGGACTTTTTTTATGGATGATATTGTGAAGCCTCAAAAGCAGCCTAAAATTTAAGTAGTTATCAAGACTCAAACCAAAGATATGATGCCACAAGTGGGATACACTTATATGCCTAGGGATACGGTAAATATAACGAATACAATCATTTAGAGCAACATTAAGTTTTCTTCTACAAACACAGTCCAAAGATGGATAAACAGACGAGTTGAAAGCAAAATAAGGCATTATTAGGGATTTGATGAGATGTTTCTTTAAGTTTGGTATCAAAAGGTCTGAGGAAGATCTCAAACAACGCAAACCAGAGTAAATTTTCCGGATAGCGTCAGAGATTGCTTTACAGCAACTCATATTGCTGTTTAATTTGAAACCTAAATAGGTCACGTCTTTAACATAGGCTATGACTTCATCATTAAGAATGACAGAGGGAAAATTATCAGAGTTGAGCTCATCTCTAGCGCATAGCATGGCAACGGACTTGGACGGGTTAAGTGTTAAGCTATTATTTCTAGACCAAGCAAAGATACGGCTTAAATCATCTTACGATGCAGTCATCCATCAAACCAAAAGGACGAAAAATATAAAGAACAACATCGTCGGCATTTAAATGAACCTGCCAATTAGAGATGAAATCCGGGAGGTCATTAATAAACAATGAAAAAAGCAGCGGGCCTAGTACCGAGCCTTGCGGAATACCAATATTAGTGACAAATGAATTTGAGGTTCCAGTTTCAGTTTTGATACATTGAACTCTATTAACTAAGTAGCTGCGCAAAAGCTTGAGAGATGAATTTGAGAAATTAAACTTCGATTTTAGTTTGGAAATAAGAATTAAGTGGTCAATACTATCGAAGGCCTTGGAGAAGTCTAAGAGTACCATTACTCCAAACTTGCCCGAGTCAAGCGCAAATCGGATATCTGTAGTAACTTTAATTGCAGCAGCTTCACAACTATGAAGGCTGCGAAACCCAGATTGCCACACAGAAAGCAAGCGACGTTCGTTTAGGTATAACTGTATTTGATCGTGCATTATTTTTCCAGTAACTTGCCAGGAAACGATATGATACTGATCGGTCTGAACTCGGAGGGTTTTGAGGGATTTGCTTTTTTGGGTACTGGGATAATATTTGAGTTTTTCCACACTTCCGAGAATTTCCCACTATAGAGACAAAAATTGAAAATATGGAGCAAGTAATTCATTATAAATGGAAAAATGAGCTTTACAAACTTCGGAGAAACATCATCAGGACCGACGGTATTCGATTTAACAGATTTAATGGAATTTAAAATCTCGGGTACACCGATACAAGCGTAACTGAAGGAGTTTTCATTGTCAGGTATGTCAAAGATACTTTGGAGAATTTTTAAGCTTGATTGGCTGTGGATTAAAGCATTAACCATTACTTCAGGGCCGAAAGGACATTTATGTTTGTTTTGTCTTCTTTTATGCCAAGTTGTTTGAGATTGCTCCACAGCTCTCGAGAGCTAAGTGATAGATCTAGTTTTGCACGTTTGGAATTACGAATGGTGGTATTGACCTGGTTTCGCGCGTATACATATTGACTTTTGTTGAACTCAGTTGGATTATTCTTAAATCTTCGGAAAAAACGTTCACTTTCCCTAATAAGGAATTTTATATTATCAGTGAACCACGGACATTTATTACTCCTTACTTCTTCTGTCACTATTGGAATACATAAATCATACAAACTAGATACTAAATTATTAAACGGAGCAACTTTAGCATTAAGGTCATGCGTGTAGAAAATATCATCCCATTCGGATCTATTGAAATATCTTACCATAGTCTCAGAATTAAAATTTCTATAGGATCTATACCTAATAGTTTTAATTTGGTTTATTAATTATTAATTTAATTTGCCTGTCTAAATCCAGATAAAAGGAGCAGAAAATGAAATCATGAATAAACTCTGAAGATGGTTTAATTTGGTCACTTCCTAGAATTTTATGTCTAGAGCTAGTCAAGAACATATCGAGAAGGGAAGGATTCATGTATGATTTGAAACACATTGGCCACTGATTATTTACCACTGAAAGACCAATCTTATCACAAAAGTGAATGAAAAGTCGCTTAGAAATGCTGTCAAAAAAAAATTTACATTAAAATCACCTCCAACCAAAATATGATTATACTAAGTCGCATTAAGGTTTCCTCAAGCTCGGTTATGTAATTCTCTCTAAACATATTTGGTGGACAATAAATGGCAACAAGCAGTAGTTTTTCAAACGAACTCCTCACCTCAACAGAAACAAAGTTAATATAATTCCCAGTTGATTTGTAAACAGCAGTCCCAGACAAATGTTCACGTATGTACATACACGCTCCACCTCCAACTCTATCTCTTCTATCACTTCTAAATATTTTGAAGCCAGGTATGGAAACAAGTGCATTCAGGGTATAAGTGTTCAACCAAGATTCTGAAACCATAATGACATCTAACATAGAGGTACTAAATATCTGATATAACAACGTGTACTTAGCTCGAATACTCTCTGCATTTAAACAACAAACTTTGAGTCCATTTTCATACGCGCCACACAGTACATTCAGAACACGTCTCACATTATTAGGATCCATGCCAGTAAACAAAATAAAAAATTAACCTCCACCATCAAAAGCAGCAAAAAAGAGAAAAACAATTGCACCACCAATAAATATTTGAGAACGTATACATAAAAATTATAATTAAAGGAGATATTCGAATCTTTGGGTTTATACATTTTCAAAAAATATTTATGAGGAATGAACATTATTTCAAGCATATAATCCGAATTGAAAATTCTATTATAATATATAGTAAGAGTGAAAGCTCGAGAAAAATAAATAAAATAAAACAAAAAGCAAAAAAAGTACCTACAAATGCTCTAATTACGAAAGTATACATATATTTATTTAAAAACAAAAATAGAAAAAGATCATATATCGCAAGCATCTACACCAACAGCAGTATCAGCGACAACAGCAACGGCAACACCATCGCCCACAGCGTCCACAACAACATCATCCAAAGTGACAACATGAGTAGGAGAACGGCACGCAGGTGGAGAGAGTAACGACGATTCTTTACTCACAGAGCGAGTTGCACCATTGGGAGAAGTATTGAGAAAGACTTCAAGAGAGTCCAAGCTCTTTATACAAATTGATCTCTTGCTCACATCATTGCTTTGTCTAACAAAAACTCTTCCACGTCTGGTAAAAACAGAATGCAAAGAACCACCCTTCTTTAGTTCATATGCTCTTCGAAAAATGATATGGTTGTACTTCGTTAGGCTCGCGTATACACGTACAAACTTATTACTCACGAAGCCGAGATCATTTAACGTAACAGCTCTCTTATTATTTTTGTAGAATGCATTTGCATTAGATAAGACTTTTACCTTATCAAGCGCGTGAGGCAGTTTAACGATGATTGCACTTGACTTAGAGTTGCTTTTTGGTTTAGCTCGATGAATGCTTATAGGTGTCGGTGGTTGCAAGTCAATCAGCTCACAATAACGTTGAAAAAGAGAGCTAAGATTTTCTTTTGTCGCAACGGGAATACCATGAAGTACGAGGTCACCAGCAATGTTACTTCTAGCTAAGGCATCAATTTGCATTTTAAGCATAGCGTTGTCTCTTTCCATCAGCTGCGCTTTAAAGAAAGTGAGCTCTTCCGTCCAATCTACTTTTTTGCTGCTCAAGGTCGTCCAATCTGCCTCCCAGCGTAAAGAGAGCGTGGTTAAGGGATTTCCTTTCCAATGATTTCAACTTTTCATCAAACTCTTTTTCAATTTTTCTAATCCGAAGAGAGAGATCATTGTACATCGAGTTAATTTCTGCTTTTAATTGCGAAACAATTGATTCAGTTAATGCTCTTGTCAGAGAGTCTAATCTAGCATCAATTATGTTCCACATATGAGAGTTCTCTAAAGATGTTGAGGGAGTGCTTGGACAGGACTTGCTTTTCTGCAGATCGTAGTTTTTTTTGTATACCGGTTAATTTAGCATTTGAAATTTTTAAAATTTGCTCACTTAAACACTTATTTTACAACAATTTTACAATAAGTACATGTTATACTGTACACTCTTACTTTAACTTTACTGACAACAAAAAATGTGACTATAGAAGAACTTTACATTAACAAAATAATAGAATTTATACGGAGCACAACCTCAGTGCTATCTAGCTTCCCACATAGTCTGTTGATGCTTTGAAAACCAATTCCTCAATAGATTAAGGTCGTAATTAATGTCGGAAGCTAAGTTTAGAGGACTAACTGAACCACATACAAAAGCGACATCGTCCGCAAAAGCAGTGGGTATACCTTTAAATTTCAAAAGAAACAAGGAGTCAATGTAAATTAAGAAGAACAATGGTCCAAGAACAGACCTTTGAGGTACACCTAAGTTCACATATTTGAGATTACTTCTCCCATTGCCAATTAACACACATTGTGATCTGTCTGCTAGGTAAGAACTAAACCACTCAAGCATAAAGCCAAGGATGGCGGCTTTATATAGCTTATTCTAAGGTTTATTCTAAGGTTTATTCTAAGGTTTTAGTAATATCGACAAACAGGCTCACTGAGAACAGTTTTTTGCCTAAGTTTTGAAAGATTTGAGAACAAAAACAGAGAAGGGCATCTTCAGTTGATTTATTTTTTTGAAAACCGAATTGTTTAGGATTGAAAAAATTTTGACAGGAATTTGATAGTTCTTATTTTTATTACCAAAATCCTTACTGATTGTGGGGAGAAGTGAAATGGATCTGGAGTTACCAATATCATCTCTTGCTCCCCTTTTGTACAGATTTCCTCTCATTTTGTTGAACATAAAGCTATTTACTTCTTTAGTTAAGCGCATATTTTTCTGTATCTTTCTATATATAAGATCAAGGTTGTTTGGGGACTTTCTAATGTTAATCCTAAACTTATTTTTATGACGATTTTATGAAGTGAATTGTTATTCTAAAACTACTATGACGTATGTGCCCAGTAAGGGTGGAAATAAATTCATCATAAGCTTCAGACACATCATACTTAGCATACACGTCATCCCAAAATTCATGTGATAGAGATGATCTAAGAAGCGCATGGCCAATTTTTGTGATATGTCGAGGGAGGCTAGTAGCATCTTGCTTTGGAAAACTATGAACTAAAAGGCCGGTCATACAGTGGTCAGTCATTTTTAAGTCAAAAAAACATTTGTCACAAATTTGTAGCATTTTATCAAAACGTCCATAAATATGGTCAAGTTGGCTCATTTCTATAAGAAACTAGTCCGTGTGTAGCAATAGCAGTCAAGTACGTTCATGGATTCACTATTTTAATCTAAAGTGTCCATATTAAAGTCTCCCAAAATTACCAATTCCTAGAGTTTTCCTCATCCAGAAGTCGTGAAAATTCCTCAACGAAGATTGAATTGTTGTATTTATTATATCTATAGACGCATAGAATCACGTACTCTTCTCCAAATATTTTAAAGGATAATTTTAAGATATCAGCAGATGCGAAAAATAAATTTGAGGTAGCACAATCGTATTCGTGATCAACAAAACTACTACTAACTTCGAAATTATAAATCCACGTCTCCGAGACGAAAATAAAATCTGGAACGCATGCAAAAGATTGTACATGGGCAACAAGCTCTGATAAGTTTTTTTCTCAAGCTTCTGACATTTTGATGGATGAAAAAAAGTTTATCTTAACAAAAGGTGTTTAAGAGGAATACTTTTTCTGAATCATTGACAGTGAATGTATTATTAACATCGTTGTTCAAATCGTAATTCATATTAGATATAATTTATTAAAAACAAAAAAAAAAGAGTTAAATAATTTATTTAAGATCATCAAAAGAATTTAAAACGATGACATTACTACTTTCAGATTTTTTCATTAAAATGTTGTTGTTACTGTACAATGAACATTTTTATCCTTTCGCTTTCTTTACTATTTTCGCTTGAATAACCAGTGCTTGATTGTATTTGGTAAGAGCATCGCTGATGAAGATTCTCACCTCTTTGTTTCTTTCACTTTCAAGGTGAAGAGACATCACCTTCTATTCCTTTCTTTCGTATTTGTATTTTCTTGACGTAGCAATAGTCAATATCGGTATCGGTCACTTCTACTCCTAGAGCATTGCGGAAAATTTCCGTTGCTAATCATCAGGAGCTCCCGCAATTTCAATGCAATTTTGCAATGCGTTTTGTAGTTGCCAATTAAGTCGGCTTTCAAGAGTACTTATCTTCTTTTCTAATTGAGAATTCTTTTCACGCAGCATTGATAAAGAGTTTAGAAACTCTTTGTTCATCTCCTCCAAATGAATTAGTTTCTTGTATATTATTTGATTAGTGAATTCACCCTCCTCTCTCTGGCTCGAGGGACTCAGATTGTGGTGGAAACTGCTTACCAGTCTTTTTGTTAGCCGCTTTATTTTGAAAACTTTTGCTTGTGCTTGTTTCTGGTTGGGCATTCGAATTTAGAAGAACGTTCGTTGATTGTAGTGAACGACGTCTCAAGACACTGCACTTGTCGCAGCGGAAAGGGTTTCCGCTGTCATTGAAGTAGTCGGCATCTTGCTGCTGAATGTTAACGCATGCTAGATAAAAGAATCCTTTACAGTCACCACACGATATTTTTAGTGAAGACTGATGTTCAACCTTTTCCGAACACACTAGACAGTACATTTTATATTATTCTTTATAATACTTGTTAATAACTTTAAGTTTTTACGATGAGAAAAACTCTGAGAGAGATATTCACCCCACGACTCTCACAAGAACATGTACTTCTACTATACTACTATAACTATGTACTTCTGAACGCACATTGTCCTACGGAAGGTAAACACGAAGAAGCGTATTACGAAATATTGGATGAAATTTTTTACAATTTCCCAACCTTCGACTTAAAAGTCATATTCGGGGATAGTAAAGCGAAAATAGGAAAAAGAAAATTATTTTTATTATAGACCAGCAATAGGAGAAGAAAGCCTTTCTGTCTTACCAAACGATAATGGTCAATAAGTTTCGGTAGCTCAAAAAGTATTATAGTGAAAACCATAATATTCAAACAAACGAAAATACACAAGACCAACTGGATTTCACCGGATAAAGTAACACGCAATCAAATCAATAATTTTTAATATATAAAAGCCAACATACCAAGATACTAGATGTTGAAGCATACAGAGAAGCGGTTTGCGATTCTGATCATATCCTAATGGCCAAAATAAAAAACCAAATCCTAATTCGCAGAAGCGGAACACAGGAATGTGAATTCATTCAGTTGAAAGACCCTTGTATCCAGCGTCAATACCAGGACGAAATTAATTATCGGTTTGCCGTCCTGGATAGCACGAAGTAAGATAAAATAGAAGTAGCCAAGTCCCCAGAGGTTGGCCTTAATTCGACGAATAATCTAAGAAAAAAGAAGCAGCCTTAATGTTCTAAGACTTCAAATCATGGAAAATAATGAAAAATTCACGCGTACAAGATATCAAAGCCTACGGAAACCTTTTAAAAAGGCGTATGACTATATTCACCGGTAGAAAATGTTTAATGAATTTGTAAGGCTGAATCTTAAAAAAGGTTGTGAAATTGTCACAAGTACGCCTAAAGGGAAATAAAGGCCTGGTAAAGTAGGAAACAGCTTATATGAAAAATTGGGGATGAGTGACGAAATAAAACAAGGAGACACGTTGTTACCACTTTTTTAATTTGTTCGTGGATACGTGGAGAATAAAGAAACATGAAAAGCGAATACTTTACGCTTACACCTTCTGGGAAATAGTGAGTGAACAATTAAAAGAAACACAGAAAGTCTATTAGTATCAGGAAAGGAAGTGGGTTAAGAAGTATATGACGAGAAAGCAAAATATATTGTAGCTGAACGACTTGGAAAAATCCAAACCTCGCATCTGTTGATAAACCATGAATTGACTGCCAAAAACGACATAGTTGCTTCGCGAAGAAGCAACTATTCGGAACAACTCCCTTGTCCGCAGCAAAGGAGAAAATAGTATTTGATGACAATATCTTTAGGAGGGCGAAGAAACAGGCAGATGAAGAAAACTACAGAATCAAAAACTCAGCGACAAGCATTGTCCTAGTAATAAAACTTGGGTAGACTCACATGAGTAGGACACGTAGAACAAATGAACAGTGGGCTAATTGTCAAAGAAATAATAAGTAAAAAGCCTATAGGAAAAGATCCCTAGGAATATGAAGATGGATCTATAGAAAATGGAACAGAACGGCGAAACATGGAACCCATGACAGGAAGCTGTCACTGGGGACTGTCAACTTGTAAGTTTACAGATATTTATTTGGTATTTAAGAATCCGTTTCTTAACTGCAAACCTAATTTAAAGTTGGTGTTATTAATCACACTGTTGAACGAGATTGAATGAACTACACGTTGGCTCCTTAACCAAAACAATCGTGAGAAAAAAGAAAGAACATTTTCCTTTTCTTCTTTTTTTCTTCTTCTTTACTTTTTAACTTCTTTTTAATTTATGCAAAATTTGTTCTCACAAATATTGAACTTTCGGAACTGTTTTCTTCATTGTGATTGTAATACCGCTTATATTAATCTTTCCGCATAAATCTTTTCATAGTTATCAAAAAATTTAAATCGTTGAACTATAGATCTACAAACTCAATTACTATCTCGACCTTTTATGACTAGCTTACTATCCTTGTGCGATCACCATAAATTGAATAGGATAATACTCAAATTTGTGAATATTGAATTATTTAAAAAAGTAAAATATCAATTAACGTTGTATTTTGTGTAGACTTTTTTTTTTTTTTTCATAACATCTGTATCAAAAGTCCAACTGTTCTTTTTCAAAACGGGTATGGTACATATGATATACTCGTATATATGACCATGCCAAAATAAATATTTAGGAATGAAATTTTCCAAGCTCTGATTAGTATTCCTTACTAAAGCCTATTTCGGTATAAGTATTTGAACTATTAATTACGAGTATATATAATAAAATAAATCCATCATCAGCAATTCTGAAGTTAATAACACAAACCACTATAAACTCCCAAGGTTTATAAAGAGGGAGACCCTAATGAGAATTTACAGATCGAAGTGGTAAAATATATTTTCTTATTAAATTTGATTTGTTATGATATAATAATTTTATGTAAAATCAAAAATGGCGATTAAGAAATGAAACGAAATTTATTGCACCACCCTCAAATCACTAAATCATCTAATATAACATAAATATTAGCCATTCTCAACATGGACAGTGTTGACATATCATGACAAAAAATAGTGCTAAGATAAGTTTAAAAAAAAAATTTTACTTCACTTCTTAAATAATCAGCAAGAATGTACATATGAAAAAGACGTACATATTAGTTGTTGTATCGGAGGCAATATTTGAGAAGAAATTTCTTTTTTTGTATTATTTTTATTTTCAAATCTTATTAGTTATTTATTCCAAATACTACACACTACATTCTTTTCATCTACAATGCAAGCATTATTCTTCTTGGACTCATATAAAATTACTACGAGATTGACAGGTATCTCAAACAAATGGGCGAAATCATTAAACAGACAATGAACAGTACGATACCACGCCAAAGACAGCACGATACCACAAACGTATACCGAAACGCGACAATCGACGCACTGCACAGACAAAAAAGTAGACTCCTGACAAGACTCAAACTCTTGTACAGGCGGTTTACCGACAGACAAAACTCGGAGGTCAGGACACTGAAGTCACTGATTAAAAATATCCAACAGTTAACCAAGGAAAATTACAGAATATCTGTAAGTTTGCATTGGAACAACAGAATTCGTGCTGTAAAATCCAACAGCGCGAGTATAAATAAAATAAATAAAATATTTCGGAGAAACAATCAGAATGACATTCAGGATCTAAAGCTTCCGAGAACGTCAGACAATGAACGCTTGCTACGAACAGTTAGCATCGATCCGGAGAGCGCCATCCTGGATGACGACTTCTTCGTGATCGAGGATCCTCAGGAGAAGGTGGCGACAGTGGGAGCTGTCTTCCAGCAGGTGTACAAGGTGAATGATAGTATTCGCTTGGTTTTACAAGGTTCAATGAAGATTTCATGGCAAACAATGTCATCGCCAATGAGGGGGTTAATACCCTGTTCATATCGACGGAAGATCTTCAGATGATCTTCGAGTCATTGAGGAAGAAAAAATCCGCGGGAGTCGACGGTATATCCAATGTTGTGCTTAGGCACCTTCCGCCAGTGGCTGTAGAGAGGTACACCATCCTGTTCAACAATGCACTGAATAATGCATATTATCCAGTGCACTGGAAGACAGCGGTGGTGCAACCAATTCCCAAGAGGGGTAAAGACACATCTAACCCGGAAAATCTCCGGTCAATAAGTCTCCTTACGAGTATCAGCAAGGTCTTCGAGAAGGTGATCCATAGGGCCCTGTCTTAATGGGTTGAGGACAATAAAATCATCCCAGATAACCAATTCGGTTTCAGAGCGGGGCATGACACTATTCATGCCGCGTCGAAGCTTGTGTCGGATGTCCAATGGAATAAATGCAAGAACCAATGCACGGGTGCCTGTCTGATTGACTTGGAAAAAGCTTTCGACACCGTATGGTTAGAAGGTCTTTATTACAAGCACAGCCTGATGAGCATAAGTAAATCACTGCTATATATGATTTTTGACATGTTAACAGGTCGAAAGTTCGTAGTGAAAATTGCCAACGTGACTTCTACCCAAACATTTGAAATCAAAAATGGACTGCAAGAGGGTACGGTAAATTCGCCGATCCTTTTCAGCATTTACCTAAGCGATCTGCTAGTTTCTCTTCATCATTCAATAGCGTACGCAGACGACCTAATCGCGTACAGATCAGGTCCAACGATCGACGTTATTGTTATTCTTCTGCAGCGTGGCTTCGAAAAAATTCAGCAGTATTGTGATGACTGGAAGTTGAAAATCAACTTCCAGAAATCAGAATCTATATTGTTCAGAACGCCTTTGTCTCCTCTCCTTGGCCTCTCGGGACACTAGAAAAAACTGGCGCAGGTTCTTAATTTTAGGACCGGACGGACGTCCACTGGCGAGACAAAGTGTAGTCAGATACCTTGGGATCGTGCTGGATCAGTATCTATATTTTGACAAACATGTAGATGCTGCTCTGGCAAGGGCCCGGGGCGCTTTCGTTCGAACAAGATGGCTGTTTCATAGCAGCCAACTTGATTCTAGGGTGAAGGTAATTTGCTACATGGCCTTAATCAGGCCCATGGTTGCCTATGGATGTCCCGTCTGGTTCAATGTGAGAGCCAGCTTAATGGAAAGGATTCGGGTGTTTGAGAGACAATGTCTCAGGACGTGTCTGGGGCTACATAGGTCACCCGAATCTGAGTACACGAAATTTTACTAAATGTTAGTGGTAAGTTGATATAGTAGTCGAAAGACATAGATTTAAGTAGTTACGTCTATTTTAGAGTGTCCGCCTAGGGCCAGTAAGATATCTAGATTGTTAAGATAGTTAAGCTAGTTTTTAAGCATTTTTGTCTAGGGTAAGATATAGGGTCCGCCAAATAATTTTTTTTTTTTTTGAAAATGCTATAAAAAAAACTACTGAATATTTTCTCAAATTTTTTTTTTATTTGAAAGTACAATCCTTCCGGTTAATAATGGAAAATAATTTCATTCAAATGGCTGCCTCGGCTGGCCATGCAGTAGCCTACACGACCGGTCCAATTTTTAAGCACATTATCGATTGTGTGCAGCTGTATTTCACCAATGGCTTCACGAATATTGTCCTTTAAAGCGTCAATTTTCTCTGGCTTGTCAGCGTAACACTTATCTTTGACGGCACCCCACAAATAATAGTCCAACGGTGTCAAATCGCAGCTCCGAGGTGGCCAAACGACACCAGCTCTGCGGCTGATAATGCGATCTTCAAAAACAGGGCGCAAAACATCGAGTGTAGCTTCGGCTGTGTGGCACGTAGCGCCTTCCTGTTGAAACCAAATGTTGCCAATATCCTCCTCTTCAATTTTTGTGAACAAAAATTCGTTCAACATGGCCCGATAACGATCGCCATTGACTGTAACGGTGCACCGGCTTTTCAATGTATGCGTGCGGGTTTTCTGTGCCCCAAATGCGACAATTTTGCTTGTTTACATACCCGCCAAGATCAAAATGAGCTTCATCTGAAAAGATGATTTTTTTGGCAAAATCGGCATCTTCTGTAGGTCGATCGCAGGCCCACTTAGCGAAGCGTTGTTCAAGCGTATACACAACCATATTCGTTCAGCGGAAGGATAAAACTAATTATCTGTCAAATCAGACATGTGCTAAGTGTTACCATTGACGAAATAAGCACTACTTGAAAAAAAAACGTTAGATGGCGGACCCTTTAGATCTAAGAAATTATGAATAAAAATGAATTTGTAATAAAAAAAAGCAGATAAGTTTCGTAACCCAATCAAACCGCGAACAAAGCCGAAACATGCGAATCGTAGGACTTTTAAACTTCAACTGTTTTATTCAGGCAATTCAAACGTTATAATTTTTATAGAATTATATTGGAATAACAGCACACTTGTGCCTAAAAGTTCATAACACATATAATAATAATTTATTTTTTAACATCCTCCGGGCGGCGAAACTGCACGGATCTCTAAATTGTATAACAATTGCACGGGCCGTCGAGTTATAAAACCGTTGGAATAGCGTATTTCGCACGCCCTTGTGTGACCGTCTCGACCAGGAAAAATGTTTTCTATGGTAGCTAACTTCCAGTACAATCGCGGCTTTCCAGAATCTGCCACTAGCACGACATCTCCTCTTTGAAATTTTGAAGATGCACATACTTTGTTGTGATGAAAGGAGCGCAATAATTGTAAGTACTCCATCCTCCAGCGCCTCCACAATTTATTTGTATATTTCTGACGACGTATCCATAAAGTTCGAATCCCATTAACATCATCGGGTGCATCCACAGGCGAGGTAGGCCCGTATTGAATGCCCAAGAAGTGAGCCGGTGTCAAAGGCTCCGCATCCAATGGGTTGCGGCCCACATATGTTAAAGGACGCGAATTGACCACTCCTTCAGTCTCAATTAAAAGAGTCCTCATTTGTTCTAAGGTAAGTTTAGCCTTACCTATTACAACTTTTAGGACATTTTTGATGGTTCTGATGAGACGCTCCCAAAACCCGCCCCACCAAGGAGCTCGCTCGACTGAGAACTTCCATTTCACACGTCTATGCGCTAAGAAATCTTGAAGCGCTCCATCCTCAAACCCTACACCATTTAGCTCGAAAGCGGCTCTGCGGAATGTCTTGGCATTATCGGAGTATATGACGGTCGGAACTCCTCTTCGAGCTATAAAACGTTTGATACCCGTTAGACAGCTATCCGTTGATAGACTCGGCAACATCTCGAGATGCACAGCTCGAATGGCTGCACAGGTGAAAATCATCATATAGACCTTACTCATATTGCCCGACTCATCAAACGGCAAAATCGACGCCAATGATATCGAATGGCCTGAATAACCTCAGTCTTTCGACAGGCAGAGGTCCAAATGGCGCTGAAGACGGTTTCCCAAATAACTTTCGACATATTACGCACGTCCTTATTCGCTTCTGAACGCACTGACGTCCTTTAGGAAGCCAAAACCTTGTTCTCAGGACACAATATTTGTCCCTCCATGTAGGGTACCTTGGTGATAGTCATCTATGATGAGGCCCGTGATGTGAGACTCCGTTGGTAATATTATAGGATGCCGTATGTGTGAGGAGTCGTCGAGATATTGAAGACGACCTTTAACTCTTAATAGCCCATTGTTATCCAGAAAAGGAAGCAGTTCCCCAATTTTGGATGTCTTCGGAATTGGCTTCCCTTCCTGCAAGGAACAAACTTCTTTAGAGAAACAATTAGACTGAATGTACCTGATCCAATAAATTTGTGCACCCTCGATTTCTTCTGCATTTAGGTGATCAAATGTTGAACCGTTCTTTGTACGACAGGCCTTGACGAAGCGTTGTACATAAGCCGTAACTCAGAGAAGATGTTTCCATGAACCCACATTTTCATACGGAAGTAAAGGCGACAACGGTTTTAATTCAGCTTTATCAGCCGTCTCCATGATCAGAACAGTACCACCTATTTGCTCGGAATGTTGTACTGGAAAATCTTCAGTCTTCAACCATGACGGTCCATTTTTCCAGAGGGAAGATGATTGCAAAACCTCCACGCTGACACCTCTTGTCACAAGATCAGCCGGATTTTCCTTCCCACTGCAATGCCGCCACTGGGAACTCTTTGTGTGTAGCTTTATTTCATCAACCCTGCTTTGTACATAAGGCTTCCATTTACTCCTTTCTCCTTGGATCCAATTTAAAGTTATCTTCGAATCAGTCCATAAGTAAAAGCCACAGATCGAAGTTTTGAGCGACCGCATCAAATAAGCACAAAGTCTAGCTGCAATCAAAGCGGCAGTCAGCTCTAACTTTGGCAAAGTGAGACCGTTGTCCCTCAATGGAGCCACTCGACTCTTCGCACACAGAAATGTTGAGGTCCTTTCTCCCCATGAATCGACGCTTGTAATATAAGCTACAGCTCCAAATGCCTTAGTGCTTGCATCCGCGAAAATATGAACATCCTTTGTATCCGACGCACAAAATGTCAAGGCTGCTCGAGGTATCGTTACTTCGCTGAGATGGGACAAGCCTTTCACGCATTGTTCCCATTCACTTAGCAGATCTCCAGTTAGTGGCTCGTCCCAGGTCAGTTTTGCCTTCCATATAGACTGAAAGAGTACTTTTAGCTTCACAATTACTGGACTGATCATGCCCAAAGCATCGAAAACTCTTGCAATTGTACTTAAAACAATTCTTTTGTTAGCTCCACCAAGTCTCAGCGCCCCTTCCATGGAATTTGTTGCAATACCAATCTCGTCGACAAGCACCAACCAATTCACACCAAGCACTTTCTGAGTTACGTTTGTGTGTTCCGAACCCAAAATTTCTCGGACACGATTGCTATTCGAGTTCCATTTTCTTAATTTCATTGATGCGTTACTCATGACCTTCACCGCTTCCTGACTTACAAGGATTGCCTCCTCTTCTGTGTCCAATGCCATAGCGACGTCGTCCATATAAAAACTTTTCTGCAACAGGTGACAAGTCGAAGGAAAATTTGCTCCTTCCTGATGTAAATGCTCTCTTATGGTGGCTGTCAATAAAAATGGGCTACAGTTTACCCCAAAGGTAACTCTGGTCATTCGGTAATCTATATACTGATTTATCCGACGTGAAAGTGCCCCCGGAGCGAACCAGACAAAGCGATGAGTATCGCGATCGTTTTCGTTGAGCATGATCTGCAAAAAAGCCTTTTCGACGTCGGCGACCACGCCATAGCGCCCAAGTCTAAAGTTCAACAAGACCTTGAGAACATCTGGAAGCAGATTAGCACCCACCTTTAGCATATCGTTGAGCGAGGATGAATCTTGACTCCTTGCAGAGGCGTCGAACACAATTCTCATCTTAGTGGTGGCACTATCTGCTTTGAACACGGGATGGTGTGGAAGGTAGAACACGCGCTTTTGTTGACCCTTTGTGGCTGGAGGAACGTATTCAGCGAAGCCGTCGGAGACCATCTTTTGGACGGCTGCGTCATATTCTTTGAGAAGAGCAGGATTCTTAGAAAGTCGCGCGGTTAGAGATCGCAATCGTTTTAATGCTTGTTCCTTGTTGCTGTGAAGAGTAGCGTCTGGGTTTTTCCATGGCAAAACAGCTTCGTAGCGATGTTCTTTACGAGTTATACATTGGGCCATCAGATCTTCTGCCAGCCGTTCGTTTTCTACTTTTTCTTCGCGGATGCCAATGTTTTCGAGCGACCAAAATATTTCGCAAGCGTTTTGTAACGAAGAAAGACATAGAGCGGTGCTGCAACTAGAGGAAGAATGTACGTTTCCGTTCGAAAAAATGTTCTTACGGAATGAATACTTCCCTTGTAGCGTCCACCCAAATATCGTCTCGACAGCTCTCAAAGATGGCGAAAGAGAACGCTGTTTGCCGGTAACTACTGACCAATACGTGTCGGATCCGATGAGGAGACTCAACCCTTCTTCTGCCTCGATATTTGCCTGATAAACATCAGCCATAAAAAGATTTTGAATCGAGGGGCATGACAAATCAGGTGAGGGAAGAACGTCGATACAAATATTTGGCACCACTACTGCTTCAATATCCACATGTTGATTGCTGTACTGACTTTCGAGCTTAATTTTCACTTTATTGAACATCTTCGATGACGTTTGATTTCTGGATCCAAATGGCATCAGCGACAAATTTACTCGTCCAATAGTTGGAACCTTTAATTTCCTGACCAGGTCTTCGCGTATGTACGAACACTGACTGCCGCGGTCTATTAGGAAACGAATGAGTAATTTTCTTGATTTGGACGGACTTGCGACAATTCCTCGCCCGGTCTTTAAAAAAAACATTGGTAATTTGCGATGCATCGCAGGCAGGCACAGAAGCATTGTGAAGGACTGTTTCCCTTTTTTGGCTCGCACAAACTGGTAAAATGTTTTCCTTTGCAATTCGCACACGACATATATTTCGCACTTCTGCACTTTTTTGACGAGTGGCCACGTTTTGCACATCGGTAACAACGATTTTCTTTCCGCAGAATTTCCTTTTTTTATTCCACCGATAGTTTACTGTCACACTCCTTTGTGGCATGCTGCTCAGAACCACAAAAAAATGCATTTCTCTCTATCCTGTAGAGACATCAAATTGGTTGCAGTGGTGAACGATGGACAAAGACGCTTGATATTTGCAGAGGAGTTTGTGGTTATCTCACTCTTCTCTAGAGATTCGACCTCTCTCTTCAGAAAACGCATTATGCCTTCTACCTGTTTGTCACCCATTTGCAAAAGCGTGGAGTTACCCTCAACTGCTGATGCTGATGTCTCATTTACTTGGTTTTGATCGTCATCCTTCTCTATAGAACGAAAGTAGTCGACGCGAAGGTCAACTGGAAGACAACGAATAAGTATTGACTTCAGCATGACATGATATTGGTGTGTTGGAATCTGCAATGCGGTTAGAGTACGACAGCATGAAGTGACTGCGTTGTAAAGAGTGCGTAAGCCTGTGGAATCTGTGCGTGTGTGTACTGGACGAAGGGAGACAAGTTGCTGCATGTGCTTATCTACTAAGCGTTCAGGGTCGCCAAATTGTTCGCGTAGAAGAGAGATGGCTGCTTCATAGCAGCTTCCAGAAGCAGTGAAACCTCCAATAACCTTTTTTGCTTTTCCACCAAGAACGGATTCAAGATAGCAAAACTTATCTGATGATGATAACCCATTATTTTCATGGCCGCCGCTCGTGAATTGTTCCCAAAAGGGAAGCCAGTCTTGAATATCGCCATCGAACCTTTTAAGTGGGAGTTTCGGAAGTTTAGGGGCACAGATATCGTTGTGGTTGGAGAGTCGGTTAATATTGCAGTTGTCCAGCACATCTGATGATGGAGCTTGTTTGCGTCGGATTTTCTGCAGACGCAAAACAATTTTGGCTAATGTCTCGACTGCCATGTCCTGATAATCGGCTACCTTTTCCATATCCTTGTCGAGTTCGTCCCCCTTGATTAAAGATTTGCTGCTTACCTCTTTGTTCATAACGTTAAGGCTTTCATGAGCAGCCGTTAAGCGTTGGAGTAATGCTTGCAGCTCCTCTTCGACGAGATCCAGATTATTTTCGGGGTTGACTTGCGAATCCTTAGATGCGAGGTACTCCGACGCGCTTCTCACAATTTTTGTGACTTGGCCACGATAGGCCGCTCTTGCTGATAGTTCCATTAGCGAAGTTTAAAGATTTCCGGTAACGATTTTGTTTCTGGTTAGATAAGCAGATAAGTTTCGTAACCCAATCAAACCGCGAACAAAGCCGAAACATGCGAATCGTAGGACTTTTAAACTTCAACTGTTTTATTCAGGCAATTCAAACGTTATAATTTTTATGGAATTGTATTGGAATAACAGCACCTTGTGCCTAAAATTTCATAACACATATAATAATAATTTATTTTTTAACAGAATTAAAAACTAAAAAAAACTAAAAAAAAAACCCAAATAAAATTTATTGGGGAAAATGCTCCAGAGGTTAAGCCGGATACCCCACGAATAACACTTGGGAGCAAAATAAAAAACTTTTCCTTTTTTTGCTTTTACTATAGTTGATCTTTATTCGACGACGCTCGCGCCAAGAGTGAGTTCAACACATTTTAGATAATTGATAATTTTGACAAACAAGCTTGGGTTAACAGAAAATTAGAGTACAGAAACTTAAAGTACATAAAAACAACAGAGTCACTATCTTTAAACACAATACATAATCTAAACATGTAAACAGAACAGAGATATGTACATAAAAGGTTTAACACTCGGTTAGCAACACGATCGCACATTGATTTTTACATTGGCTTTCCTGTGGTAAGTTTTTCTTATCGTATTATACGATATATATAAAAATGGTTGTTGTCCCGTCCAAAAATGTACATATATCGTAAATAGGGTTTGGATATTAGTATATCACTCCTCCCCCCAAAGAATGTACACTGCGGATTAGTTTGTTGCACAGTTGCCATAATTATTGCAATATGATCTGCTTGCTCGATTTGGATCAGCTTTAATCGTATTATAGCTCGTGGATTTCATGTTTGCCTATGTCCTATGAATACTATTATTTTTTTTCTTAATGTTATCTCACATTTATCTACATTTACTGCTTGTATTTCGATATGTACATAAGTTAAAGTTTTACATTATTTTTTTATTAAAAAAAAACACAAATTTTAATTACTTGGGGACGAGCCCACTTTATTGCAACACGTTAAAAATAAAACTGAACACTTATTGAATAACTTAAGCTAATTTATACATTAATTCCAAACTGCAGCAGACGCGGTGTCAGCGTTATCCATCCGGTGTACCGTGTTGACGGTGATAGCGATGTCAGCGTTATTAGTCGGCTTGCGGTGTTGTTCATCCAGCGAATGTATTGTATCGGACACGCGTGTTGGCTTGACCTAATTCGGTCTTGCTGGAATTTGAGACTTCGTCGCGTTAACTCTTCCCTCCTTAAGTGAGAAGGTCCTCGTTCTCAGAAAAATGGGATCTGGCTGATCCTGGTTGTTTCTATAGGCGATTTTACGAGGGAGCCTTCGGGATTAGTTGCCGTTCTTATTGGGGGATCGACCAGCTCGATTGTTTTGGTGAAGCTTACAGGATTGTTCCTATGGCACCTGGCGAAGATAGCTATTAGTAGAAGACTGAGTATAATTACTGTTTGTCCGATGTTTATTAGGGAACTTCTTTGATACTCCTCTTCGATTAGCTTAATATGTTCGGTGTTGTTCACATGGAGTTGTTTCATAGATTGCAGTGTGAGAAACTCCTCGAAGCTTCTAAGGGTTGAGTCAGGTTGAACTATAGGTGGAAGAGGCTTTGCGCTGGACAGGTCTTTGGAAGTGTATGTTTGATCGCTGATCTTAATTGTTGCGTTGCTATACTGGACGATGAATGTGCCGTCTAAGTCCATCTTGTCGCTGTCTATCAAGATTGATCCGTTAAATTGGTTCAAAAGTAGCGTGCCGGGGAAGATTTCCTCTATTGTTGGTATGTGCTGATTGTTGGTTTCTGTGCAGTTGGATGGTCGGCTGCTAAGTAGGTTAGGTATACAATAAGTTTCGCTTAAGTCTATAATTTGCTCCCTATTACATATCGTTAACTTATTATTTGATTGACATTTTGTTTTTATTCCGTAGATTTTATTTTCACATATAAGTATATTTTCACTTACTATTTTAGTAACAATTTCTCCCCTTTTAATAGGTTTTATTAGTATAGTTTTACAAATATATTGTTCCGTATTAGGAATGCTTATAATGTATAATAATGTTTGATTGCTTGCTGCAATTTTTATTTCTGCGAACTCTATCGCTTCATCAATATTTAAGTAGGGTACATTATTTCTTATAAAAAGTTCCTTAATTAGATCTACTTCGCTATTGGACAATATAAATGAATTTATTATTCCTGCCTTTGCCCATTGCAAGGCGTATTCTACATTAATAATTTCCTCTTTTACAATATCTAGCTTATACTTAATGTTAGTTACAATACCGTTTTTTAAATCTTGGTCTGTTTGGAAAGTTTTGACAATATTATTCGTTACATTAGTTAATTCATTTATTTTATCTAAGGTAGATTTATTTATTATTATTTGATTATTTTCGTTTTTAAGTGCTCCGTTAATTTTAGATTTTAATATAACGTAGTCGTCATGGTCGGGACTTCCTGTTATCCACTTCCATGCGCTACCCAAAAAATTTAATGATCTGCGAATTTTCCTTTTTGGCTTTAGTCGATAAAGTAGGAGTTGGATCTGGGAAATTTCATGGATTAGGAATGGGTACATGGGATGATCGGTTTTGACGTCTTTCGTAACCTTTAGTTTTAGCTCTCGAACTGTCTCCTCATAGGATATCAAATCAAGGACATGAACTAGTTTTAGAGTTCCGCTCTGAAGCTTGGCCGTACCGGTGCTTAACGATATTATTTTTGATTTGGAATAATCTAATACTTGTACCTCTGCCATGCAGGAACAAGTGAGTAGCCTGGAAAAGAAAAATTAACTTTTAATGTTGCTTTTATGGACGGTCTTGCCAGATTCAGTTACTATTGTTTTGGAATGGTTTTCTTTTACTATTTCCTTCCTGTATCGAGAAGACAATTTTGATCCTAACCGCTTATCAATTTTAACATAGATAATTTCTCCTGGTTTGTATTCTTTTATAGTATTTATTTTTATTGGAGTAACTCAGGTCAGCCTCCTGCTTCTTCTTTAGCCTAGTTATGTTGTCTTGTCTAGCTTGTTCGTAGCTCTCCGGATCGATGCTAATGTTCCTTCCGAAGAATACATCGAGTGGCTTCTTACCTGTAGTCGAGTGTACCGAATAGTTGTATTCATACACAGCTCTATCTAAAAGTTCGGGAAAAGTTCTCTGTATACCGTCTGCTTTGATGCAGCGCATTATCTCCGATAGGGTAGAGTGAAACCTCTCCACTTGCCCATTGACAGTGCTGGTATACGGGGGGGTTTTGAAAATTTGGATTTTGAGTTGGTCTTCGACCATGAAGTTTATTGATGATGAATTTAGGGATTTTTCATTGTCTATTACAATAATTCTCGGAACGCCGAATGAAAAGAGAAGTTCACGAAGGGGCTCTCTGATATCTTCTATAGCCTTTGACTTCAGTATCCTGACTTGAGCATATTTGGAGAACTTATCTAATGCCGTTAGTACATAATTTCGTTCGGTGGAGTAGATGTCTATGTGAACGATTTCCCCAGGATATTGAGGGATGGGCGTTGCCTTTAATTCTGGTTTATTTGGATGCCTGTCATATTTCTGTTCTTTGCACGTAGTGCATTGTTTTATGATGTTGTTTATTTTGGCATTCATCCTTGGAAAGTAGAATTTTTCCAGCAACTGTATCCTGTTTTCACGGGCATTTCTATGTGCTCTTTTATGCTCCTTTAGGATTTCCTCGTCTTGTCTTGCAACATTCGTAAGATCTTCTACTGTTTTTTGAGTGAAGCGTATTTTAAGGGTTTTGAAATGAACCGGATATATTTCTTGGATACGACCCATTAATCCCTCCGAAGTTTGTAGGCCGTTAATTACTGCAGGGTTTATGTATTTCTTGAAAATAGATATGAAGTCGTTTGTGGAGTACTGAGGTTGGGTAATAATATGTCTGTGATATGTAGGGAAAGGGATACTGAATTGGTAATTAGATAAACTGCCTATTTTAATGATCAACTGGTTTTTGAATACGTTTATTGGGGCCTCGGTGGTTGGAATAAGGTTATGGTCAGAACTGTCACTGCTGTGTTGCGTACCTGTTAAGGAGTTAATCTGGGTCTTCGGTGCTCTAGAGAGGGCATCTGCTACAATATTCATTTTTCCCGGTTTGTATATTAGTTCATAATTGTATTCTTCAAGGATCGCCTTCCACCTTTTGAGTTTGCTGTTGTTGTTCTTGTTACTCAAGGCGTATGTGAGGGGTTGGTGATCCGTGAATATTTGAACCTTAGCAGTACCGTATAGATAATTCCTCAAAGAGTTTAGAGACCAGATGATAGCAAGCATTTCCCGTTCGTTAGTAGCGTAATGCTCCTCCGTTTTATTCAACGTCCGGGATATGAATGTTATTGGCCTGCCATTCTGTGCTAACACCGCTCCGATGGCATAGTTGGAGGCGTCGGTTGTGAGCTGAAATTCTTTGGTGAAGTCTGGGTAGACCAGAAGTAGATCGTCAGATACTAAGGAATTTTTGATTTTGTTGAAAGCTTTGGTTGCCTCGACATTTAAACAGATAGGTGTTTTATTTGAAGCATTTTTAGAAATACGGCCGCCTTCCCCCCTTAAGAGGGCTGTAAGGGGCTTCGCCAAGTGTGCATAGCCTTTTATAAAGCGGCGATAGTACCCTGAAAGACCGAGAAACGAGCGGAGATCTTTCAATGTTTTAGGGCTTGGGAAGTCCACTATCGCTTTGACCTTGGCTGGGTTAGTTTTAATGCCGTTTGAAGAAATAATGAATCCCAGAAACTCGACCTCATTCTTGAAGAACGAGCACTTATCGAGCTGGACCTTTAAGTTGGCATCTTCTAACGTCCGGAAAACTTTTTGGAGGTTTTCAAGGTGCGATTCCTCATTTTTTCCGAAAATAACGATATCGTCAATGTAGACGAAACATCTTACCCCAATATGCTCACGCAAGATGTCATCGAGAGCTCGTTGAAAGATGGCGGGCGCATTTTTCAGCCCGAAAGGCAGCCTTGTAAATTCATATTTTCCGTTGTTTACGGAAAAGGCTGTCTTTTCGACGTCTGATTCTTTGAGCGGGATTTGATGGAACCCACTCTTAAGATCGATTACCGAAAACAGTTTATTTTGACCTAATTGGGATAGTACGTCATTGATTTGGGGTATTGGATATTTATCCGAAACTGTTATGGTGTTTAGTTTCCTATAATCAATGACAATTCGATACTTTTTTTCCCCGGACGAATCAGTCTTTTTAGGGACTACCCATATTGGTGAGTTATATGGGGATTTTGATGGTCTTATAATCCCGTCCTTGAGTAGTTGGTCAATCTGTTTCTCTACCTCGAATCTTAGCGCCATGGGGTAGGGGTAAAATCTCGAATATACTGGCGTTTCCGATGTTGTCCTTATTTCACCTTTGACACTGGTGGTGAATGTCAACTTCTCATCGGGCTCGGTGAATAGGCTGGGAAATTGTTGAATTAAGCAATTCAATTTAGCCCTTTGTTCGTCATTCATATGTTCCATATTTATTTCTATTTTATTTACTGCCGTGTAGGCGTGCTGTTTGATTTTGATTCTAACCTTATCCTTTATAATCATGTAATTGTCTCTGGTGTGGATTATGGCCGAAAGTTCTTTAAGACTATCGTTTCCTAAAATGGCATCAAATGATCTAAGTGTGGGTAGGAGAAAGAATTTGATATTTGTGTCTGCAAGGCCAAATAAATTTACGATTGTGTGTTGATCAATCTTTATACTACCACTTATTGAATTTGCGAAAAAGGGTTGTTCGTTAGACTTTGGATTTGGGACAAGTTCGGCGCGAATGTAGTTCTTATTAGAACCAGTGTCTATAAGTATTTTAAGCATTCGACCGCTCTTCGTTCTGCCTTCAAAATATGGCAGTGAAGAGCAGTTTAGCCTAAAAAATGGATGTCCGTGAAGTCAACAGGTTCTTCTTGTACATTTCCCGGTTCTTCATAAGATTCCATGTACTGTGTGAGTTGACCGCTTTCTGATAGTCTTGGTGGGAAGGATGGATTATATGGGGTTTGGTTCGTCTGGTAATTCGGGTTTACTGACGGTTGTCTGTATGCAAATTGGTTGGGGTGGATTTGGGGTTGAGGTATGTGAGCTAGCTGTGGGAAAAAGGAAGGTTTATAACCTGGTGTGTGGTATTTTTGATGGTCTCCTAGGTTTCTACGAGGAGGGTGTGAAGGTGGTGCGGCCTGGTTGTGGGGTGATCGAGGTGGACGTTGGTGGGAGTTTGCGTACTGGGTTCTATAATTTTGGTTTTCCAATTTTAGGCATAGGTGCAACGCCTGTGGTAGATCGGTTGGCTCTCTTATGCCAAGAAGTCGTGGTAAATCGCCCCGTAACCCTCTGATGAACGTATCCAGAGCCTTATCGCGATATGTTTGCGTAAGAATAGACAGGGACTCATTACTGACTTCCATACAACCGATTTTATTTAGGATGAGGGACAGATGGGAGTACACGGCATGATAGAACTCTTGAATAGTCATATTTCCTTGGACCAAAGAGGTCATTTGGTATTCCAAAGTAGACAGATCGCGTTTATCGGCGTAGTGCATTGTTAGACAGCGAGAAATGCATTTCCAGTCCAACGGAGTGTTGTATGATTCCAACACTACGTCAGCCTGTCCGACTATCTTGTTGCGTATGACGCTTAAGATGCCGAAATATTTCGGAGTTCCCTTGATACCATCGTAGAGCTGTAGGATTCGGTCAACGCTCTTCTTCCAGGAATTAAACTCTCCTAGCTGACCCGTAAAATCCTTCAGACAGCGGACTACATCCGGTATTTTATCTAATTCACCGATGTTTTGGCGAAATTCAGGGTTGATGGTTTGATCTACTCCAACAAAGTGGTCCGAGTACGGATTTATCATTGCTTGCACTATCTGTCTTCCCTCATTTCTGAGGACTCGGTTGACTATACCCGTCACGAGAGAGTCTAAAACTTCGTTTGTAACGACTCCACCGACGTTTATGGGCGGAGGTGATTGGGAAGGACTGGGTACATTAAGAACAGGGGGTCTTATTAAATTTGGATTAGCCATATTCACAGATTTCTTATTATTATTATTTATATATAAATTTTTTTCCCTTTTTTTTAATAACTTGTAATAATTTGACTTATTCTATATTAAATGTGTATACTATCTTTATATTACTTGTTTCCTTTCGATAGTGTATATTATCTTTATATTACTTGTTTCGTTTCGATAGTGTATATTATCTTTATATTACTTGTTTTTCTTTCAATAACTTAGACTAAACTTACAAAACTAAAAGCTGCAGGGTCATATCCGTCCTGACTTGTTGCGGTTTGTGGTGCGGCTAGCGTTCTACGCTTCCCGTTCTTCCGGTTGGTCTACTTGGGGGCCCTTCACTTTTCACCACACTCGCGGGGGAACCACAGGGTATTTTTTTTCGGCGGGAGTCACTCGCGGATGGCACGTCTGTACTACTTGAGGACGTTTGACGTATACGCTTTTACGGCGGGAGTCACTCGCGAATGATTAGACGGTTTACGCGCACTTGGTGCTACTTGAGGACCTTTTATTTTACCGTACTGTCCTATGGACGTTTGACGATTGCGCGCACCTGGTACTTCTTGAGGACCTTTCTAATATATCACCGCACTGTTTATTTACCCTGGGTCCCTGCTCGGGCGCCAGTTAAAGTTTTACATTATTTTTTTATTAAAAAAAAACACAAATTTTAATTACTTGGGGACGAGCCCACTTTATTGCAACACGTTAAAAATAAAACTGAACACTTATTGAATAACTTAAGCTAATTTATACATTAATTCCAAACTGCAGCAGACGCGGTGTCAGCGTTATCCATCCGGTGTACCGTGTTGACGGTGATAGCGATGTCAGCGTTATTAGTCGGCTTGCGGTGTTGTTCATCCAGCGAATGTATTGTATCGGACACGCGTGTTGGCTTGACCTAATTCGGTCTTGCTGGAATTTGAGACTTCGTCGCGTTAACTCATATCATAATTGTTGGTTAATGTTTTTTTTTTTTTTTTTATTATTATTTTCAATTCTAGCAAATGAATTAACTTTTTTAACATAAAACTTTCTTTTCGTTCATACTTTTATAACACATTTCATATGAAAACTTATAACTAAATATACAAATTTACCCTCTTATTGCTTATTTCATTATTATATACATATGTCAAACAGTTTTTTTTTTCTTTCGGCAAAAGTTTGAGCGAAGTGTGTATAAATATTCACTTAAAGTTATTTAGCTATTATATTTTTATTACGCTTAGAATAATCTCTGCCTGTAAGCTTTCTATCGAATTTAATATCTTTAATTGGCTTTTGGTATTTGTAGTATCTCTTAACGATTTGCCTATCACGTTTAGTACCATTTTGATCTTTGAAATATATTGTGCCCTTTTCCTTTACGTCTTTCGTAATGTATCTAGGCAAGTGTTTTATATTATGGAACCCTACATTTTTAACTAGTTCACGCTCTTTGAATTCACTAGGTTCAGCTCGTGCCTCGTTTAGTTTGTTAATTCGTTTTTCTTTATTTTCATGTATTCGTTTTATGAGGTTAGGCAATTCATCCTGACTCAAGTTTGAATGAAGGAGTTCGTTAGGCTTGTATTTTGTGACCGAGTGTATGGTATTGTTATAAATTTCAACTGCCTAAGGCATCATCTGAAATGCTGATATTTTCCTTGTCAAGTTTTAACAAACGCATATGTTCATTAAGTGTTAAGTGGAACCTTTCAATAATGGAGTTGCCAGTATGCGTATTAGGCGAAGTAAAATGGTGTGCAATGCTTTCTTTATTAAGGAAATCCCTAATATATGCCGTGTTAAACTCATTATCGGCTACTATTTTCAAAGGTTTACCTAAAACTGCAAATCTTTGCCTTAAAATATCTACTATTGAAATAGAGTTCCTATCAGGTAAAGAATGAACAGATGCATGTTTTGTTAACTTATCCATACAGGTAAGAAACATGCTGTTTTTGTTCAGAAACCACACATCTATATTTAGGATTTCGTTTGGCTTCTGAGGTGTTTCAGATATCATGAACTTAGGTTTAATAGGATGTCGATCATACTTACTCATATTGCAAATTATACAGTTGTTTATGTACTTATATATCTCCAGCTTAAGATTCGGAAAGTAAATTGAACTCTTCAAATCAAAATAGGTTTCGTCAATTCCTCTATGGTTTTTGTCAAGGTGAGTTTTTTCAATCATATCCAGAAGTTGTTCAAAACATGTTATATCTTTAAGGAATGTAGTACATCTAAGGATTTTCATATTTTTTGCACAAGAAAAATATTTAACAAGGGTTTTCTGAAGCTCAACAAAAATAGAATCATCTTTGCAAAAAACTCCAAAAACGCATTTGATTGGTATGATTTCCTTAGGAACCTTTGAAACATACTCTTCACTATATTCAGGTAAAGTTATTGTTGTTCTTCGTTTTCTTTTATATAAAATCTGATTTTTGTAACTTTTCGAATTTCCTATTTCCAGAACTAATTGATACCTATATATGTTTAAGGGTCTTTCTGATATATAAATATGGTCGTTTAAATTTTCTCTACCACTATGTATTATCGCAATATCCGATTTAATGTCATCGTTGTTTATATTATTTATGTCTATACGGCTTAAAAAGTCAGCAACATTATTCTCTTTTCCTTTGATATATTCAATATCGAAGTCATATTCATTTAATTTTATCTTCCAACGCTGTAGTTTGCTGTTTGGCTCTTTTATTGAATTTAGCCATACTAAAGGTCGATGGTCAGTTTGTATTTTAAATTTTCGACCAAACAAATATGGTCTAAAATATTTCGTAGCCCACACGATGGAGAGAAGCTCTTTTTCGATGGTGCTATAATTTAATTCATGCCGATTTAGAGTTCTAGAAGCAAACGCTATAGGATGTTGGTTTTGTGATAGCACTGCTCCCAGAGCGGCATTGCTGGCATCAGTAGTTAATGTAAAAGGCTTTGTGAAATCGGGGTATGCTAAGATTGGACAATTACATATAAGTCTTTTAAGCTTGTTAAAAGACTCAATATAATGCCTATCTGAAACGATAATCTTAGAGTTCTTTTTTAAACACCTGGTAAGTGGAAGTGCTACTTTGGAAAAGTCCTTAATAAACTTCCTGTAGAAGCCTGCGATGCCTAAAAATGATTTTATTTGTTTTGCCGTATGAGGTATTTTTATTTGTTTAATAATTTCGATTTTGTTAGGATTTGGTTTTATGCCATCCTTAGAAATTATGTGACCAAGATATTCGGTTTCACGCTTGAGGAAATTGCACTTATCGATTTGAACCTTCATGTTATAACTAAGAAGCCTTTCGAATATTTTGTTCAATGAATCGATATGTTCTTGCAAAAACCAAGATGTCATCAAGGTACACTACGCAAATTTTATTTATATAATCGTCCAATACCTCATTCATCATCCTTTGAAAGGATGCAGGAGCGTTTTTTAAGCCGAATGGCATACGAGTAAACTCATAGTGACCATTTGCTGTTGAGAAAGCGGTCTTATGCCTGTCTTCTTTGCAAATTGGGATTTGATGGAACCCTTTTGCAAGATCCAGCGTCGAAAAATATTGGGCATTTCCTAACTTTGATAGTATATCCTCAATGTTAGGTATCGGAAACTTATCTTCTATGGTCACATCATTGAGTTTTCTATAATCAATGACAATCCGTCATTTTTGTTCCCCAGAATTGTCAAGTTTTTTAGGAACCACCCAAATTGGAGCATTATATGGACTAGAGGAATTCACAATAATACCGCATTTGAGCATTTCGAAAATCTGTTTGTTTACCTCATATGTATGTGCTTCGGGGTACCTATAGGTTTTTGAAAATATGGGGATGTCATTTTTTGTTGGTATTTTATGACTATACTTTAGTACTAAAGACAGATTTTCGCCTTCGAGGTAAAAGACCTTCTTAAACTTTTTAATAGATGAAATTAAAGACTTGATTTCCTCTTTGTTGAGGTTATATAATTTCAGCCTATTAATTATACAATCTATATCGAGGGATTTAAAACTGATGTCCTCATCATTATTATGAAGAATACTTATTTCATTCTCTGTTAGCCTTGTTTGAGACATATCAAATATTAAGGGAAGTGTAGCTTCTTTGGTAACGAGTTTGGAATTCTCAAAGTCTATTTTGACCTGCAATGGTTTTAAGATATTGCACCCAATTATGCCATCAAAATCACCTACAATTTCGGTCTCAAGTATTTCAATTGTACCTGCTTTTTTAAATTCTTTAAAAAGAGGTATGGTTATTTTGGAATTAACTATGATATTTGAATTCACTTTTTTGAGAAATAATGGGTTTGCCAAATTTGTTTTAAACATTTCATGAAAAAGATTTTTTTGTATAACTGACGTACTTGCCCCTGTATCAATTAAGAGTTTGATGGGAGTTGGTGTAGTTAGTACTACTATGCAGGGAAGTGGTCTTGGCCGGGCAATTGAAAATTTTGTAACCCAGAACAAGTTGGCAAGTCTACTGATTGTATGTGATCAACGTCCATTGTTCTAATCTGTTGACTATGTTTAAAAGCGTTTGGATTTAACCGGTTCTGATTCGATCTTATGTTGTAGTTATCTGAAGCTATCCTTTGTGTAAATTTATTTGTATTGTTTGATTGTTGTGAAAAACTGGGAATACCGTGAGAGTTTTGTGGAATATTTCGGAAATTAGTTGTACTATTGCCTTGATAATAACCTGAATCGTGGAAGTTATTTTGATTGTATTTTTGATGTTCGACCGGTCTATTGTATGTATTGAATTATAAGTTTTGTGGATTATTTTGGAAGTCGTGTTGGTTAAATTGTCTTTGGTAGATTGGTCTATAGATTCGTGGCGTGGGATTGTTAGGATATGTCTGGGGAAAAAATTTATTAAATGTGTCTGTTTCGACGAGGATGCTTCTGGCTTCACTAATACTAGAGGGATTCCTTGCATTTAAAATTAGTTTAGGTTCAACGGGAAGCTTATTAGTTAAAAGTTTAAGCACCATTTTTTTCATTTTCCTTACTACTATACCAACCAGGATTTTCTAAATTCAAAGATGTTTTAATATTTAGCTTAGTTAAAAGATTAATACAACGCTCAAACATTTCGCTTACAGTACTTTCAAATTGTAATGTTTTTATTTGGGTAATTATAATAATAATAATAATAATAATTATAATAATTTCAAACTTTATTCCATTGCAACCTTAAAGCTAATAAAAAAAAAAAATAATTAGATAAATTAAACAATGAAATAATTTTTAAATACATTCTGTTGTCAACCAGGCAAGAGGCGAATGTACTATCAATTCAAATATAGAATTACATAAAATTCAATAAAATGTTGATGGGAAAAACAATATGTTGAAATTTCGAAGACGGAATACAAAATGAAAAGCAGAATATCCAAACATATTAACATTTAAACTAACGGTGTAAAAGTTTGTTCAATAGCCGTGTAATTAAACGAGAAAAGCCATTTTTTAATAGCAACTAAGAAAACAATTTTCACTCTTTCACATCTGATGTTATCAGGAATCAAGTTGAAAAGTCGAGGCGCAGTGACGAAATAAAACCTAGAAAAGTGCGATTTGCGGACTGCTGGCACTGTTACAAAGTTTCTGGTGTTGGTACGCAAGTTGTAGTTATCATGTAGTCTAACCGCGTAGAATCCACATTTTTCAAAAAATATTTTTAGGACTTTAAAGCAGTATAAGTGCCTTAGTGGAAAAAAATCAAGATTTCTGAAAAGTTCAAATCTATGAGTGTTACGGCTTATTCTACAGATAACTCTAACTGCATGTTTTTGCTTATTTATTAAGGGTTTGATATGCGTGTAATAAGAACCTCCCCAGCAAGATAATCCACACTGTAATTTAGATTTTAATAAGCCATTGTAAACTAATTTCAAGACAGTTGTATTACAGTATAGACTTAAATGATATAGCTGTTTTACTACTCTATTCATGTATTGTTTCAAATAACAAGTATGATCCTTCCAACTGAGATTATGATCTAAAATTATGCCCAAATATTTAAAATGTTCAACACACTCTATTTCAAAACAGGATACGCAACAACTGGAGTTACTGTCAAAGGTGACTGAGTTGTTCGGACAACAGACTAAACTAAAACGTGTACAACTCGGGGAATGGTACATTAAGGAAAGGTCTTGATAGTGCTTATTTCTGATGTTGAAAAACATAAACTTAGTTTTAGTACTAATTACCAGTTTATGATGATTAAACCATAATCTCAGTAATTCAAGATCATGGTTTACATCCAGAAGTATATTAAAATTGTTATTATTGGAGTATGAGATAGCGGTGTCGTCAGCAAATGCTGTTATTTTGCCTTTAAACGGTTGGACGAACAGAGAGTTAACATAAATCAAAAACAGAATAGGCCCTAAAACAGATCCCTGCGGAACTCCCATGTTTACATATTTTGGTGAGCTAATGGAATCTTTGATTTTAACCATCTGTTTCCGATTTGATAGGTAGCCAGTCAAGAATAAATCCTCTAAAGCCTGCATGATATAACTTAATTAATAGCAAAGAGTGATCCACAGTATCAAATGCTTTGGTAATATCTATAAATAGGGCTGCACATGTTTGAGATAGATTTAAGCTATCGTATATTTCCCCGGTGAATTTAAGTAAGGCACTTTCTGTCGACCTACCACTTCTAAAGCCAAACTCACAGTTATTAAAGAACTTTGTCCTACTAAAAAACGAAAGAATTCTGGATTTTATACCCTTTTCGAGTATTTTCGAGAAAACAGATAATAGTGAAATGGGACGATAGTTGTTGATCGTCAAAGTATCTCCTTTCTTATGAAGTGGCACCACTATAGCTGTTTTCAGTGATTCAGGA
The DNA here is from genome assembly GCA_958301585.1 of Merodon equestris. Classification (NCBI taxonomy): domain Eukaryota; kingdom Metazoa; phylum Arthropoda; class Insecta; order Diptera; family Syrphidae; genus Merodon; species Merodon equestris. The sequence goes on from OY284413.1 coordinate 123,926,724, forward strand.
AAAATACCCTGCTTAATACTAAGATTAAAAATAAAGCTCAGAATATTAGAGATCTGAAATGAAATCTGCTTAAGGACGAAGCTAGAAACTAGATCAAAAGATGAAGAACTTGTTGATTTAAGCGACATTATATTCTTATGAACCTCAAGTCCCGTAAATTCTTGAAAAAAAAAATGTTTGGGTTTGTAGAAATTCTCTATTAAATGAATGTTCACATAGACAAGAAGAAACATTTACATTTGACAATTCTTGTGCAGAGGACAGATTAGAAAAAAAATCATTAAATAGGTTGGACACTAACAACGGGTCAGATACAAGTACATTATTAATTTCTAAAATTGTATCATCATTCTTCTTTGTTCTGTTTAGTATCTCATTGACCACTTCCCATTCCTTTTTCGCATTACCAATATTCTTAGTTAACTTGTTCCCAAAGTAAGAATCCCTGCAAATTGGTATGTCATTTTTCAATTCCATACATAATTTATCGTAATATTTTTTAAGCCTTGTATTATTGGGATGCTTTTTCACACGCGAATATAACATTTTTTTCTTTTTTATTTTCCTAAGTAAAAGGATAGTCATACACGGTTTGATACATCTGAGCTTATTACACTTTTTATTCATACGATGACTACAACACGATAAGTGAGACTGAAATATTTTAAGGAATGTATCAAAGGCTTGGGATGGATCATGTGAGTTAAAAACATCATCCCAAAATTCAAAGCTAAGCCTAGTTTTAAGAGCATTAAAATCAATTTTATCAAAACCAAAATACGAGAAATTGCTAGTCTTATATTCTTTATGATCGAATTGAATACTAGTTAAATAATGATCTGTTATATTCAAATCATAGGCCATTACTTGGTATTCTATAAAATTGTTTCTATGAAGCCTTATGAAAATATGGTCTAGACAGGAATCTAAGCGGGTAGGTTGATTCAATAAGGACTCAAGACCATATGAGGACAACAGTGATAAGTAGTTGTCGACATCTATTGAATCAGACAGAATGTTTATATTAAGATCACCCAGGAGTACCATATTTTTACAAGTCTGCTTGTCTAAGAAATCGGAAAATTCATCTATGAACGCAGCTACTGAAAACTTATGAAGTCTACATACACAACAAAAACAGTAACGTGAGCCAGCAATTTCACAATATACAGTCAATATATCCGCACTTTCAAATTTCCACATCTTAACTTCACAAACTTTTAAGTTATTTCCGAAGAACACTGCAACACCCCCAGCTGAATAATTACTATTACAGTTTGCAGACAATGTGTAGTGTGGTATTGCATAATCTGAGATTTCTTCTTCGAAAATCCAAATCTCATTCTCGACACTTTCGTCAATAGTACAATTAATTAAAAGTAATTGCCTAATCGCATACCACTCTGTTGGATTATTATTATTTATTAAAATTAGATTTGCTTTGCCTTTAATTTTTTGTCTTATACGTAAATTAATGAATCCTTTTGAACTTATATCTAAATCAGTTGAAAAAGAATATATACATATAATCAATGTGCTTGATCTTCTTTTCCTTTTTATCCCGGCGTCGTTATGGTCAGAAGTGTAGGACCATAACCTTCCCACTTAACTGCATTCCTACTGGTCCGCTTGTGGGGTCCGCCGGTTTGACCTCAGAAAGTAGCGCCAGGCTTCCCGGTTTGGGATTACTTCATCGCTGAGGCCAATCAAATGCTGGTGTTTTTGCATTTGTTTGCACCAATTGTTTTTCGGCCTGCCTTTTTTGCGTGTTGAAATTGGAATGTTGATTGATAACGCCTTTTGGACGGGGTTCAAAGGATCTCTCCTTTGAACATGGCAATACCAACTGAGTCGGTCGCGCTCTATATTTCTTGTGATGGTTTCTTTTACGTGGAGGCTTCCTCGGATCTTTGAACTTCTGATTCTGTCACGCTTTGTTACTCCCGCTGTCATGCGAAGCATCTTCATCTCAGTTGCCGTTAATTTGCTCTCATACTTTTTGTGCATTGTCCAGCATTGTGAACCGTATGTGAGCGCCGGACGTACAACTGAAGTGTAGAGCCTTCCTTTCAGCTTAGGGGGCATTTTTCGATCACAGAAGATGGCGGAGTTTTCCCGCCACTTCATCCACCCTACGCTTACGCGATGTTTGATGTCGTCATCACAAGTTGCTTCTCTATTAATCATAGATCCCAGATATTTAAACTTTTCACACTTGGGAAGCACTCTTCCATTCAAGTAAATGTCTGGAATAGGCTGATGAGGATCAGAGAACGGGCAGCACAGATACTCTGTCTTCTTTGAACTAATACGATACCCGTGTCCCTCAAAAATGTCCACCCACACATCAAGTGCTCGTTGTAGGGACGCCTGATCATCACTTATAATGGCCCCATCGTCAGCAAAGAATAGCTGGATGCACATTGGGCAGCAGTGGGCTGAGGACGCTCCCTTGGTGTACACCGACTTTGATTGCGAACTCTTCGGTGACTCCTGCGGTGCATCTTACTCTTGTCGTTGCTCTCTCGTACATGTCCATAATCACTCGCACGTAGGTTTCTGGAACTCCTTTTTGTCTTAGCGCTACCCATAAAAGATCTCTTGGTTGCCGGTCAAAGGCCTTCTCGAAATCAACCAACACCATATGCAAGTCCTTTGAAGAATCACGATGCTTTTCCATCATGATCCTTATACTGTTGATTGCATCTGTTGTTGATTTACCCGAGACAAACCCGCACTGGTCATCAGATAGTGGTATTATTTTCCGCAGTCGGCTATCTAATACCCGTTCAACGATCTTCATGGTGTGCGACATCAGCTTGACAGAACGGTAGTTATCACAATTTCGCGTATCACCCTTTCCTTTGTGCAATGGAAGAAGATAGCTTTCCCTCCATTGATTAGGCATAGTGTCGCCTCTCATAAGTTTGGAGATAAGAACCATGAGCCATCTAGACCCGATGTCTCCCATCTTTTTCCAGAACTCAGAGGGTATCCCGTCCGGCCCAACAGCTTTTCTTTTCTTGGAGTTTTTAACCGCGTACCGAACTTCTTCGACTGTGATGTCGGGTATTTCGGCATGATTCGGGGCGGCTCTTGGAAAGTACACTCGGGGAAACTGTTCGTTCAGAAGTTCCTCGCAATACTGTCGCCATCTGTGGAGAATTTTTTCGTCTTCCACAAGGAGTTGGCCTTCAGCATTGTTAATAAACTTTGGGAAACGAATCTCCTGAGCATTTCTTCTTCTCTGGGCGGCTATCTTAAAGATATTTGCTCCTTTGTTCAAATTGTTTTGTCGAAGCTCCTGGGTAGCCTGGTTCCTGTCAGACGCGGAAGACGATATTTCTTCCAACTCCTGATAGAGGCCTTCCATGCTTTTCGCTTTGAATTCGGCGCATTTTTTCTTCGCGATACCTTTGCAACATCTATATACCTTTTCACGGCGAGCTTTTTCCTCTCCATCAGTAGAAGAGCACTTTGACCAAGCTTGGAAAGCCATTTTCTTTTCGTGTATCACTGCTTTGGCTTCGTCTGTCCACCACCAGGTTTCTTTTGCGTGTTGGCAGGGGCCTTTAGATGTTCCGAGCAGTGATTTGGCTTTCTCCAGGCCAGATTGTTGTAGGGAATCCCACATATCTTGTGCTCTGCACTCCTCATTACCGACCTCATCGATAATGGAAGAGAGGTAGTTTTCCATGATGGTAATAAAAGCTTCGCCTTTTCCTTTATCCAGCTTATACCACTTGATTCTCTCAGACACCTTCGTTTGCTGCTTTGACTTCTTTCTCGCATCCATAAAAAATTCAGTCAGGAGGAGACGGTGTTGAGAGGCGATCGCGTCTCCCAGGATCACTTTGCAATCTTTAGCTCGTGGCTTCATGAAACTGGATACCAAATGATAGTCTATTTGAGTTTCATTTCCGCCGCTGCTATAAGTGATCAGGTGCCGGCTTTGTTTGACGAACATGGTATTTAGCACTATAAGACCGTACGACTTGCACATGTTTAGGATATCTTCACCTGAAGAGTTCCTGGTGCCGTATCCCAGCCCTCCGTGATAGCCTTCATAGTCTTCGCTTGTCTTCCCGACATGTCCGTTTAAATCTCCCCCAACAAACAAAAGCTCTTCCTTTGGGATGATTTTGACAAGGTTGTGGAAATCTAGCCAGAATGCATCTTTTTCTTTTTGTTCGCATCCTACTTGAGGGGCATATGCGCTTACGATGTTCCACACCTCACCATGCATCACCAATTTGAGAGCCATCAAACGGTCACTGGACTTTGAAATGGTTAAGACGTTGCCAAGTAACTCTGCCGCAAGGATGATGGCGATTCCGTTTTTTCCTTGTTCCAATCCATAGTAAAACATCTTGTAGGCTTTTGTTTTAACGTCCAAGAAACGTGCCCGATTACTGGTGTTTCGCCATTTCGTCTCTTGTACGCACAGGATGTCTACTCGCCTTCTAACCATCATTTCTTCAAGCTCATAGCTGCGCCCACTCATGCTTCCAACGTTCCAACTCGCGACTCTTAAATGTGGCTTACGCCGTTGCATTACTTTGCTATCCCCCGGAAATCCCATAGCTCTGACCCGAGCATTTCTGCTCGTCCCAGGATCACGACCATTAGTAGTGCCTGGCGGGGTAGTGCTTTTCCTTTTAGCGTTCTTTTCCATAATGCTACGGTTTGACCGTTTTCATTCTTCCCTTCCTTTTTGACACGGGCATGCTCCAGATTTTTTATTTTTTTTTTGATTGATCTTACTCTTACAACACCGGTGATCTCCAGTCGTGTCAACCCACAGTTTAATGGTGGTATATGTGTCCCTAGGCTCACCTTGGTGTTTTCTAAATTGCCTAGATGTGAGTTTTGTTTACCTTTGTTTAGTCGCCTTTTACGACAAGCGATAGGTATCGCTGCAGGGATATTCTTAACCCGTCCCTGCACGAGCAATCAATCAATGTGCTTGATAAAAATATCAAGCTCTTCAGGCAATCCGGTAAAATCGGAGACATCCTTAACCATATCTAATAAAAACTTATGCTAGCCATACCTGTTTTGTTTTTTTTTTGTTTTTGACTAATCTTAATAATAATTATGTATTACCTAAGTACGTATAACTATTGTTTCCTGTTGAAATCGTTGTCTTGATGTGTTGGTACTTGTGGTACATATTTATTTGTTTTTTTTTGATATTGCTTAATATTCGGCACTTTATTGTTTATTTTTGCACTTTATTGTTAACTTTCCGTAATTTTTTCTTACTATCTTCTTTACCGACTGCGCCAATAACACTTGGGAGCAAAATAAAAAACTTTTCCTTTTTTTTCTTTTACTATAGTTGATCTTTATTCGACGACGCTCGCGCCAAGAGTGAGTTCAACTTTCTTAAAAACACATTTTAGATAACTGATAATTTTGACAAACAAGCTTGGGTTAACAGAAAATTAGAGTACAGAAACTTAAAGTACATAAAAACAACAGAGTCACTATCTTTAAACACAATACATAATCTAAACATGTAAACAGAACAGAGATATGTACATAAAAGGTTTAACACTCGGTTAGCAACACGATCGCACATTGATTTTTACATTGGCGTTCCTGTGGTAAGTTTTTCTTATCGTATTATACGATATATATAAAAATGGTTGTTGTCCCGTCCAAAAGTGTACATATATCGTAAATAGGGTTTGGATATTAGTATATCACTCACGGTGTTAAATAATTTATTACAATCATCTCTGGCATATGATATATAACATTCAATATTCAATCGACATATACTCGTACATATCATTAGGAAAAACGGGAAAAGGAACAAAAAAATAAATTATGTTTGTAGTTGGTTTTAATTATGATTTAACTAAATAGTCAATTAGCTTATTGAATTCCGGATAGCATTTGAATATTCAAGTTCAAAAGATATAGAAAAAAAACATATTATTAAACATTTTCTTACTGCAGCAAAACAATATCTAAGCAGAGCATTTTTCCGGGTGCATTGGCAGATCTTTCATTGCTTGAGGTCGCTGAAATACGCAGTTTAATTTATTCATAATCGCATACACCCAGATATGGAGTTTTAAATAAAAACGCAATTTTCTCGGCGAAAACTCGACACTATGTAGATTGTTCGGCTTTAGTGCTTGCACTAACTTTCTAAGATTTTAGACCAAGCTTTTGTCACGGAGTATTCGTAACCCGCCAATAAATATTGCACAGAAAAACCTGATTGTAAAAATCACCATTGATGTTAACGTTCCTCTAAATTTTAATTTTACTAAACTAATTTAATTAATCTATTACTATTCATTTTTTAAAATGATTAATTGCTAATGTGTAAGCCTTACTCTGTTAGCTCTTGTTTGGTTATTCTTCTCTTTTCCCCATCTTGACAAACTCGACCAAAAATCAAAGCAGAACTTCCGATAACTTTCGAGGCCTAAATCATACTTATAAGGACTTATATGATCCGTTTATTTGCAAATAGTGTCGGAATTCGCAGGAAATGGAAACAAATAGAAATCAAAATATTCAACCAATTTTTCATGAACTTAAGGTTTTTGAGAAAATAAAAAATTCAAAACTATAAAAGCAAAATAAATAATAATTGTATCTAATCTGTCAGAACTTAACATGAATGAAAAATGGAACAAAACGAGAAAATATCTACAACAAGTAAATAAATAGAACAGATAAATAAGTAAATAAATGAAGAACGCATATTAACTTATTATAGTAAATAAAATATCGATCGTACAATAATTTTTTTTTGTTTTTCTTTCCAGATTTCATTTATAATGCAAAGCCCGGGGCGTTAAAAACATGAAAACCTCAGACTTTCGTTACAGTGAATTAAATTTGAAAATTCAAAATAAATTGTTTACCTATAAATATATATAAAAAAAGTTTACCTATTAAAAAAAAGTGACTTTAACTTAAAAAAAAATTGATAATAACAATAATGTAAGTAAGAAAATACACATTTAGCTGTTGATTATTTTTGTATGTCAAAATTAATTTCATGTATATATCTTTATAAAGATAATTATCGGGAAAAAGTAGTAAATTAAAGAAAATTAAATATAAAAGACAATTAATAATAAAATATAGTAGTAGAGTAAGAGTAGTCGTGGCCGAGAACAGACGTGTCGTGGGGTGTACACATTTTGTTTTCAAGTTAAGTGTAACACAAAGTATTATAATATTTCAAAATGTTTTGTCTAGTTTGTAATAAGAAAATTAATCGAAACGAGGCTGGTAGTATAAAGTGCAGTGACTGTAATCTGTTCTCTCACGGTTCGTGTATGAACTTGACTTCGACTGACCTTGATTTTTTAATTAACTCTAAAGACTCATTCTTTCGGTGTGATAAATGTTCCACTCTTCGTCGTAAGTCTCTCCATCAACCTAATGTCTCATTATCACCTGTGATTGCAATAACAACAGCAACTACATTGACTAAATCCTCTTCCAAAAATAAAAAATTGGCTACTCAAGAGTCGACAACATCAACAGAAGCAGAAATGGTTGCTAATCATGGTCATGGGCAAAGTCGACACCAAGTGACAAGTCAGCCAACGAACATCGAGATGCAGTACATATCTGATGCTGAGACAGCTAATCACCAAAACAAAAAATGCTCAATCACCTTGGACTTGCTTTATGAGGAAATCATGTGCCTAAAAAAAATAAATTGTAACTTCCTAAGTACACTTCAGCAACTGAAAGAAGAAAACAATTTACTAAAAAAAAAATCAATACTCTCGAAAGCAAACTCAATTGGAGAGAGCAAAAGCATATTGAAAACATAATCGAAATTACTGGGGTTCCTAGAGCTAACAACAACAATGCTGCTGAGTGTGTGCAAAAAGTATTACTAAGCGGTCTGAATGTTACTGTACCTGCAGACGATATTTGGCATTTGGCATCACGATTCCCATGCCCCCCTAAGAGAAAGCTCGATTAACAACAAAAAGTATACCGATGTCCTCTGCGTGCATCTTGCCTGTCAACAAGTCAAACAAACTATTATGGTGTTATCGGGATCCGAACTCGCTCATCGTGTGTCAGAGGCCGACACACTATCCACTACGCCACGGCTCTCTCTTCAAGTAATGCTTCAAGTGCTTATGTTTTATTCTTAGATACGCTTCAGTCTTATATTACAACCTACAGCTATTAGGTTACTTGAGAAATCGGAAATGAAATTTAAATCCTGGATTAACTATTCTATTCTTAAAAAAATAAAAAATAAGTTGGGTAATAAATGTCATAAGCATCCATCTAACTCATCCCTGAAAGCTCGTTATAAAAACTTGTGTAAAAAAGTAAACTACCAAATTCGGTTATGTCGTGATAAATATTATCACTCGCTGATAAATAAATCTCTTGGTAACCCTAAAAAGGAATGGAAAGCTATAAACAGCATAATTAACTCGAAAGCCTCTTAAACTCCTAGCCCTATTGTACTTAATAGCAATGGTGTCGAGTTTGATGATCCGACAACAGTTGCCAACTTGTTCAATAATTTTTTTGGCTCGGTTGGTCATTTACCTGACTCGAGTGACTTATGCGGTCGTTGTTACAGTGATGCTGAACTTTTGGGTAACAAGGTAGTTTCTTTTTTGACACTATAACTTCTTCAGAGGTTAATAGTTTGATCAACTCTCTTAAGAATTCACACACTTGTGGTGATGATTGTATTTCTAACTATATTTTAAAAATGATTGCCCTCAATATATCTGATATCCTAACTCATTTGTTTAATTTAAATATTTGAACCGGTGTGTTTCCCATAAAACTAAAATATTTGTAAAGGCTGTTAAAAGTAGAATGCTGCGTTATGTAGAGAGAAATAAATGTACACGAAGTAACTTTGAATACTATATATCTGTTCCCCCCTTCCGTACCACTAATGTAAGAAACTTTTACTCCATCATGTCCTGTAAACTTTTTAATACGTTTCCTGCATATATTCGTCGTACTCGTAACTTATCATCTTTCCTGCAAAAAGTTAAAGCTTGGCTTCTTGAATTTGATCATAGCCAAATCGAGGTTTTGTTGATCTACACTAATAAGTTTATAACTTATACCGTTCTTATTTATTGGCTTGGTTTCTTTTACTACTTTCGTGTACATACATATGTTAATTTTCTATATAATACAGTTCTTAATATTTATATATGTATTAGTGTCATATACCACTATTTTAATTATTTAATACAAAATGTCACTATAACTATTCATCTTTATAATGTTATAATAATCGTTAAGTTTGTTTTAGCTAATATGTATTACTTTAGTTGTCCATTGTTATAAGATGAATAATGAATAAAAAAAAAAGATATATATTTGTTTAATTAAATAACTTTGATTTTCGTACATTTCAAATATTTTCTTCGATTTCATTTATTTGAATTATAGGTGGAGTACTGAAGCAACTATTTTCGCTGCACTGTAGACTTGCTACATTACAGTATAAGCCGCTCTTCCAACAACCACAAGCAGCCTCCTTGCAGAATTTTTGCAATTACAAAATAATATTTGCAATTGATGATCACGAGATAGCAATTGGTCCATTGTATTTGGATGAACATATTATTGAAATGTTTCCATCCCCAATTTTCCATATCCACATAATTTCCTAGCCATATCTAGATTTGCAGGTGCACTTTTTTAGATGTTCTAATGCTGCATCAGTTGTAGGAGGCAATGATGACAAAAGAACACTTGTATTTTTCTTAGCTATTGCTTGAGATCCATATGAACCCAAAATTAATGCTTCGCCGCTAGAAATATATTATTGGAATCTTCGTTGTCGTTTTTAAATACTTTTGCTGATTCGTGTAGATCATGACGTTTCTCAAAATTTTTGGCAAACATAATTTTGCCTATATTGAAAAACGCAGACGTGAAAGCATGTAAAAAAAGAATACGTTCTTTACATTTTGGAAGCAATTTTATTAAACTTTTTGAAGAAAATATTTTTTGTTGGACTTTGCCTTTGGATGGTTTTAGAAAACAGATTTCAATATCCTCATCCACTAATGTCATTAATATAACCAAGACGTCAATGTCTTCTGAAACTATAACAGCATTTTCGTTTCTAAATTAATTGCTGCATTAAAATTTAATTTATCTGTATCGCTCTCCGCTTGGCATTTAAAAATATTGCTGTCAGCTAATTTAATTCCTAATTTTACTATCAAGTGGTGTTTATTTTTATTCTTGGACAAAATTGTTTCTTGAGCTATTTTCAAAGGCATATTTTCATCGAATTCAATATCTGCGCATTTATTTTTCAATGCACGGCGATTCCTTTCGGCTGATTTAATACTGTCTTTCTCAAACCCATCAAATATCTTGTTCGTGTTATTGTTATAATTTTTCTTTAAATATCTTACAAATGAAGTTTAATTTGGTTTCTTCGTATACATTTCTATATATTTTTTATTAATATATTTTTGCCGACAACTTGTGTGAGCATAAACAAATCCAGTTTGTAAGTGAGGTAACAATCCATCGTTCGCTTGAAGCAGTTCTCAACGCGATTACTATTTATTTAATCTGAATTGGCTTCGGAAGATGAAGCTAATTTTTCACATATTATGCAGCTATACTCATCAGTCCTGCTACTGGTCCTTAGTATATCCTTTGTTCAAAAACTGCACTAGAACTTAATTAAATACTTCAATAATTAATTTATTGCTTTTTATTCATTATTATTTTTACTTTAATTGACTTTCAAATATCAATTCGCCTATTATTTAATCAATTATCTAATAATTTACAGCAGGTTTTTAATGCTGCTTTAACGAAGAAGTTAAAAATCGTATGTAGAAATTTAATAGGAAAAAAATCGTCTTCAATAAAACTTCCGTCAGAAATATACAGAAAATGTTTGTAAAATCTCACAATTTTTAGTTGTCATTTATAACTAAACTAGGCAGAAAAATTCCTTTGAAATCTTTGAAAGATGTTTTTCTATGTTTATTTAGGTAAAATGAAATGTATGCGTAAAAAAATTATTATTTCAAGCAAAATTATATGCTTAATATTGATTTTTTATATATTTTTATTTAGATAATGAAAAAATCAAAAGCCCAAAAAAAATTGGTAAACTTTGCAATTTATAACATAAAAAAAAATCCACATCGACCATATAAATTCATTTACTGAAACAGAAGTCCGAGGTCAAAACCCCCGGACACTGCACTATTAAACAAAAAATTGTATTTTTGTCAAAGTATTTAGTATGGTAATTGATCGAAATATTTAGGTACCTACTGATAGAGTGGATAAGTAAATTTTATTTGAAACCAGTATTTTTCCTACTTGTTCCGAATTCATACATATATAACATCAAACCATTAAATTGATTTCCTAAGGATTGTATTGTATTCGCTACACATGGCATTACTTTGACAATTTTATAAATATACAGATGTTTTATTTGCAAAATTCGAAGACTATAAAGTAGCTGGCCAGCTACTAGTTTATGTATTCTTCATTCAACTTCTTAAATCGTGTACAAATGAACAAATCGTACACAAGTATACAAATATGTCAGAATCCGTCTTTTTAAAATAGCTGACATTAGTGATTTATGTTGATCAGAAATAACAGATAAGAAACGACAAGCTTGGACATCTGTCAATAACGTATCACTACATTTGTGAAATGTCATTGACATAATTTATTTTTTAGCAAAAGGGGCATTTCACGTCAAGCGGACAAGGAAAAAAAAGTGAGGTTCTGAAATTTGTTCATATTAGGTCCGGTTGTACTCCTACTAGATATGAATACGAACACATAATATTTTTTTTATATGATGTGTATTTGTCAAGTTATGGGCTTCTAAAGAATCGTCTATTTCAAAATTCGTATATTTTGGAAGAATTTTTTCGTATTGAAAAAAATTACAATAAATTTTCAAATTACCCGATTTACATCAAAAGTTTCCTGCTCTTTTTAAAAAAGAAATCAATTTCGAAAAAAAAAAAATGTTCATGTTCAAAACCGGAAGTAAACCTTTCGAAACAACAAGTTTTGAAATGGGATCTGCATTATTTAATGAGGTAGGTAAATTAACGTATGTACATGTAGCAGTAAGTATGATGTTAGGCGTTTGTTTATGTCGGTTAATATGCGAATTATGAAATTAAAATACGACAGTATTAACATTTACCATCCTGTTCATTTGTGTTGAAGCTCTAACAATAATTAGGATTAGTTACTTTTAAATAAAAAAAAAATTAATACATTGACAAAATTCATTTAAATATTGTAGAAATATTAGTAGGAAGAAATAAAAAATAATCTTACCGATGTTAATCTCTCCACTTCAGACTACAAGTGCTATCGCGTTGATAGAACAAATAGAAGAGGTGGAGGTGTTGCTATTCTAGTTCGAAGATCAATTCAGCATTGTCTTTTACCAAATTTCCACACACGCTGTGTAGAAAATATTTGGGTTGAGGTTCAGTTGGATAATGGTAGAACTGTAAAAGTCTTATGTGTGTACTTCCCGGGTGGTAATCTATCTTTCGAAAGGAGACAGCATTTTATTTCAGACCTGCGAAGGTTGTTTTCAATTAATGGCAGTTGTTTGATCGGTGGTGATCTCAACTCTAGGCACAGAGATTGGGGTTGCAACAGAGCGAATGTCTGTGGTAACGTACTTTCGAATTTAATTAATATGTCGTCGTTTTCTGTGCCATACCCATCTAGTCCCACGTATATTCCAGCTGGTTCGCGAGGTTCACCATCTACCCTCGATATCTTTTTAACAAATTCTCCAAACTTATTTTCTCAGCCGGTTACGATTACTGACCTTAGCTCTGATCATAACCCAGTTATATGTCAAATGCTTAAGTCAGTAAAAGAAAGAGTGCAATATTACTTAGATTTTAAACGAGCTAGCTGGGTACTATACCGGTCAATAATAAATTCAAAACTAAGAAATATTAATCTAGACTTAGAAAATATCACCACCCATCACATTGACGGACTTGTAGACATTTTCAATGAATTTATACACAGTGCTATTGATGTAAGTGTCCCCAAGTCTGTAAAGAAAAGTTTATCCGTTAACATACCTGAACGTGTTCTAGTATTTATACGTTTTAGAAACTGTCTAAAGAGACAATGGCAAAGATATCGCATACCGTTCCTTCGCGTAATGATGAACGAATTTAATAAGCTCATTTCCTCCGAACTTTCAGAGCATAGGAATGAAGAGTGGAATAAAAAACTAAGATCGTTAGATAAAAATGCTAAACCGTTTTGGAATGTAGCTAGAATTATTAAGAACAGAAACAGAAGGATTCCAAGTTTGCATAGTTCTGGTAATGTTACAATTCCGATAAAGCTAATGTTCTTAAATTTGCTTTCGAGAAAAACCATACCATCTCTCAAAACCTTGGTGTTCCTGGTACAAATACCCTAGTGAAAGAAACCTCTGATAGGCTTCGTTTGCAAAACTGTGAGCCTTCTTTAACTGAGTCTGTAACTCGAATAGAAATCTCTCAAGTACTAAAGCAGTTGCAATTGAGAAAATCAAATGGCCTTGACGGCATTAAAAACATATATCTAAAACATTTACCTACGTCAGGGGTAGTATTTATTACTTTTCTAGTCAACGCATGTTTCAAGCTGCAATATTTTCCAAATATCTGGAAAATAGCAAAAGTGATACCAATATTAAAACCGGGAAAGGAACTCGTAAATCCAGACAGTTACAGACCTATAAGCCTGCTAAGCTGTATCAGCAAAGTTTTTGAAAAAATTATAAAAACAAAGCTTATGAAGTATATTGACGAAAAAGGTATATTCCCAAATGAACAGTTTGGATTTAGAAACCAGCACAGTACATCACATCAAGTACTCCGAATATGCCAACATATAAGGCGCAACTTTGACATAGAAAGATCTACAGGCCTGGTTTTACTTGATATTGAAAAAGCTTTTGATTCAGTCTGGCATAATGGTATAATATATAAAATCTAGGATTTCCCTTGTATCTTGTCAAAACTATTCAAAGCTTTTTAACTAACAGAGCCTTTAGAGTATATGTTAATAATGAGCCATCATCATTACAACACTGGGGTTCCCCAGGGTTCTGTCCTGGGCCCTATATTATATAACATATACACTTCTGACATTCCCAAACTTCCAGAGTGCGAATTAGCTATATACGCCGATGACACAGGTATTTTTTCTTCCCATGAGTTTGCTCTCAATATTGAGAACAATTTACAAAATGGGATCAGAATATATGCCGAGTATCTAAATAGGTGGAAAATTAAAATTAATGCTGATAAAGTGCAACCTATCTTTTTTAGTCGGAAAAGAATGAGTTGCTATTTACCCAACAATCCACTTAACGTTTGCGGAGTCAATGTACATTGGAATACTAGTGTAAAGTACCTAGGAATTTATTTGGATACAAGGTTAACATTTAAGAAACATATCTTAAATACAATTAATAAAATAGGTATTGCCATTAAGCTGCTTTACCCATTTATAAATAGAAAATCAATGCTTAATACGGCCAATAAAACTGTAATACATAAAGTCATATTTCAATCCATATTACTTTATGGTTGCCAAGTATGGGGAGATTGCGCAAACTGTCACATTAAAAAGCTACAAATAACCCAAAATAAACTGTTGAAAATGATGCTTGATCTTTCTAGATATCATTCCACTTCTGATCTTCATATAAAATCGAAAGTTGAATTGATCTCCGTTCGAATAGCTAAACTTATGGATAAATTTCGACAAAATTGCGTTTTTTCAGATAATCCTCTGATACAACAACTAATTCACTAATGTAAATGTTTATTGACTACTATTTATTTATTTATTTACTCATTTATCTATTTTTAAAGTATATTTATTTATTTATTTGTTTATTTATTTATTTATTATATTTAAATTTACATATATACCATATGTATATATTAATCTATTTATTTATTTATTTATTTATTTATTTATTTTTTTTTTTTTTTACATATTTTTTATTTACTTATTTGTATATATTTAAATTTATAGATGTATGTATATATTTATTTATTTATTTATTTTTTTATATATAATTTATTTATTTATTTGTTTATTTATTTATTCATATATTTATAATTATAAATGTGTATATTTATTTATTTATTTTTTTGTATATTTATTTATTTATTTATGGATTTATATACTATTATTATAGATATATGTTTTTTGTTTTGTTTTTTTTTTTTTTTTTTTTTTTTTTTGTTATACATTGAAGGTTTTTGCTGTAATTTTCCTTCATAATCGTTGTTTCTCGAGTACAAAAAAATAATTAAAAATCATTTATCCTTATCCAGCTGAAAGATATAATAAATATCGAATCTCTGTATGTAAATTGTGTGACAACCACATTGTAATTTTATACGAAATAAAGAATATCTATCTATCTATCTATCTATCTTACCTGTAGTTTGTCAAAAAGTTTATTTCTTCAATTAATAAAGGATTAATTATTTAGTTACTAAATGTTTAATTATTTTAACTTAATTACAAGTTCATTCTCTTCATAATTATCATTATATTGTAGTCCGATTTCCACTCTCTTATCTGCCCTATCTTTTAGAATTAATTACTTATGTGTTATGAGTTTCCGTTATTATTTAATTGTTGCTCTGACCTCTTAGTGACTGGTGCTTGACAGAGACAATTTAGAATGGCTCCGTACAGTGATCGATGTTTTAATCCATTTCGTTTGGTGAATCATCGAAAGTTTAAAAGTATAAGAATAATTTCTACATGTTTAGTGCAAAAGTGGGAATTTCCAGCAAACGTTTAAGTGTGTGCATCTTGCAGGAAACGCATTTTTAACGAAAGACCGCCAGTAGCTTACGAAAATAAAGAAGTGCCCTGCAGTCCAACATCGAGTGAACTTTCACAAAACATCCAAGACGAACCATTCATTCCCGAAGACAAATTCAAACATAATTCAACTCAAACTGACACAGTAATAGATAACCAAGACATTTTGAAGCAGCTAAAGGAGAAATTTAATGATCTATCTACTTTTGCTTCTATGAAAACTATGATCCTGACCATAGCACCTAAGTCCTGGAGTGAAAATAGACTTGCAGAAGAGTTTGAAACATCCACGCGACAAGCGAAACAAGCAAAGCAGCTTGTAGATCAGTTTGGTATTTTGTCATCTCCGAACCCACGTGGTGGTCGTGAACTACTACCCGAGTCCGAAAACTTGGTTAAAAAATAAGCCGAATAATGCCCGGTAAAAAAGATTTTATATCTGTTAAACAGAATAACGGAAAAAGAACTCACATACAAAAACAACTTCTGATGTGCAATATTGATGAACTTCTTCAGAAGTTCAAGGAAGAATATCCAGACGTACAAGTTGGTTTAACAAAGTTTTTTACTCTAAGACCCAAACAATGTATCCACGCTGGCGACCCTGGAACACATATGGTATGTGTTTTTACTTACCACCAAAATGTTAAGCTAATGTTGAATAGTGGAGACATAGCTAATCTTACAGCTGGAACTGCTATGGAACTTTCATCTTATAAGGATTGCCTTCGCGAGATGATGTGTCCCAATCCAACAGAGACCTGTCATTTAATGACTGCAAAAACACCGCCAATTGAATGTTGTAAGTCTTGTCCTGGCTTAAATGCAATTCGTGATAATTTGAAAATCATATTCGATAACAATCAAGAGACAGAAGTGCAGTTTAGAAAGTGGCTTGGCACAGACCGATTCACATTATCTACTCTAGTACTATCTTCTGATGATTTTTTAGATAGCTTGTGTGATGCCTTGAATACACTGAAACCTCATGCTTATATTGCAGAGACATATGCGCTTTATTTTAAAAATCTTAAGGAGATTATCAATGAAGGAGAAATACTCGTACAATGTGATTTTGCAGAAAATTATAGTTTCGTTGACCAAGATGCTGCCCAATCTTTTCATTGGAATAACGACCAAGCAACACTTCCGACTTCGGTGTTTTATTATAGAGACGGAATTGAAATAAAACATGGCAGCATTGTTATGATTTCAGATGACTTAAAACATGACACAGCCACTTTTTACGCTTACCAAAAAATACTACACAAACACCTTTTTGAAAAAGCAATAGTTGTGTCTAAAATTATATATATAACCGATGGTGCCTCTCACCATTTTAAAAATAGATTCAATTTTGTGAATTTATTTTATTATAAACATGATTTTAATACGAATGCAGAGTTACATTTTCACGCAAAGTCTGATGGAAAGGGGCCATCATATGTCTTGGGGGAAACCTCAAACGTTTAGCGACGCGTGCAAGTCTACAATTACCTGCAAGTAGATCAATCGTTTCACCAATGCAGTTATATAAATGGGCAAAATCATATTTAAAACAAACAGCGATTTATTACTGCTCCAAAGATGATATTAATCTTGAAAGAATTTTTTTACAACCCCGGTTTGTTTCTGCAATAACCATTTCAGGAACTAAAATATTGCATGCCTTCATTCCGACAACGGAAGGTATTCTTGTAAAATGAACCAGTTGCGTAGATGCTCAAGGTATAATTGTAAAAATTATAAAGTAAAATCGTTCTGAATTTATTATTACGTTATTTCATTACATTATCATTTAATTTCACAGCAGTTTTAAGTAGTAGTAGTCGTTTTTAGTAGTTCCGGAGATAGGTTATCGTAGGGGTACCCTAACTTAGAAACTAACAAACAAACATTATTTATTTATAATATTAACACTAAAATACTAATTATACTAATATTATATGCTAATTTCTACTAATACTAATACATACTAAATACTATACAAACCACAATAATACTAACTCTATTCGCACCAACCGGCCGACATACACAAACGCCTAACATCATACTTACTGCAATATGTACATATGTACATTAATTTACCTACCTCCTTAACTAAGGCAGATCCCATTTCAAAACTTCTGGTGTATTATATATGTATGTATATACTCTAAGCTATATTTTGAAATAAGAAAAATGAAAATAAAATTGGTCGAAGTTTCCAAAATGTTGTTTCGAAAGGTTTACTTCCGGTTTTGAACATTAAATTTTTTTTTTCGAAATTGATTTCTTTTGTAAAAAGAGCAGGAAACTTTTGATGCAAATCGGGTAATTTTTTTCAATACGAAAAAATTCTTCCAAATATACGAATTTTGACATAGACGATTCTTTAGAAGCCAATAACTTGACAAATACACATCATATAAAAAAAATATAATGTGTTCGTATTCATACATATCTAAAGGGTCCGCCATCTAACGTTTTTTTTTCAAGTAGTGCTTATTTCGTGAATGGTAACACATAGCTCATGTCTGATTTGACAGATAATTAGTTTTATCCTTCCGCTGAACGAATATGGTTGTGTATACGCTTGAACAACGCTTCGCTAAGTGGGCCTGCGATCGACTTACAGAAGATGCCGATTTTGCAAAAAAAATCATCTTTTCAGATGAAGCTCATTTTGATCTTGGCGGGTATGTAAACAAGCAAAATTGTCGCATTTGGGGCACAGAAAACCCGCACGCATACATTGAAAAGCCGGTGCACCCAAAACGAGCCACTGTTTGGTGCGGATTTTGGTCCAGAGGCATAATTGGGCCATTTTTCTTCGAAAATGAGCAAGGAGTGGCCGTTACAGTCAATGGCGATCGTTATCGGGCCATGTTGAACGAATTTTTGTTCACAAAAATTGAAGAGGAGGATATGGGCAACATTTGGTTTCAACAGGAAGGCGCTACGTGCCACACAGCCGAAGCTACATTCGATGTTTTGCGCCCTGTTTTTGAAGATCGCATTATCAGCCGCAGAGCTGATGTCGTTTGGCCACCTCGGAGCTGCGATTTGACACCGTTGGACTATTATTTGTGGGGTGCCGTCAAAGATAAGTGTTACGCCGACAAGCCAGAGACAATTGACGCTTTAAAGGACAATATTCGTGAAGCCATTTGTGAAATACAGCTGCACACAATCGATAATGTGCTTAAAAATTGGACCGATCGTGTAGGCTACTGCATGGCCAGCCGAGGCAGCCATTTGAATGAAGTTATTTTCCATTATTAAACGGAAGGATTGTACTTTCAAATAAAAAAAGAAATTTGAGAAAATATTCAGTAGTTTTTTTTATAGCATTTTCAAAAAAAAAAAAAGTTATTTGGCGGACCCTATACTAGAAGTACAACTGGCCTAATATGAACAAATTTCAGAACCTCACTTTTTTTTCCTTGTCCGCTTGACGTGAAATGCCCCAAAAAGTATAATTTCGAGCCAAATAATAGCCATCCTGGCTTTTAAGCAAATGGTTTCAACACACAAGAAGCGATTCGGACTGTTGAATAAGTCGAAGACGAGAATCCGGCGTATTACTGGTTCATTTGCCGTAACTAAGGTGGCGCTTTCTCGTCGTTTGAAAGACTAGGGATGGGTTTAATACAATGAATGGCGATAAAAAATGGACCAACAACAATAATCTAAATCAAAGAGTTGCTCGAACTTTCGGATCGAAACTTTGCTGGGACCACTTCGGCGTAATATGAGTTTTAGCAACCAGATAACACCATTGCAGTAGGTACAGAGCACAACCAATACATTTAAGCCAAGCGTTCCGGCAACATTAGGAACAAAAACAAGATAAATTGATTTAGCAGTCCGACAACACTCGGTCACAAGTTGCTGAGATCGTTAAACCTGTAAACAATGACGTAACAAAAACGTATGCTTCAGTATTGCCTCATACCAACTGTTTCGATCGAAGATGCTTGGTGATGCTCTCTGGCTGGACAGCACTTCCAGTCCATCGCAGAAGCAAGAAATTTATTCGATTCGTTGTTCCTCTCGAAAGTCAGGCCGGTTTTCCAACCCCGAATTCGTATGTTGCCATAAGATGTCCAAAGTTGCAGCTAACTTCCATGAATAAATATATACATAACTACTGTTTCCGTATCAAAGCTCTTAGTTTCTAAATTAACAACAGATTTCCCATTCATAAACGTGTTTGATTAAAAAACAGTGAAAAATAAAATAAAATCATAATTTTTTTTACGACAGTAAACAAATAAGATTTTTTATCATTCGCATATACTTAATACTTTTTTTAAAATCAGACATATAAACTTTTTGTCCGATTCTATCTTATGAACCAACATCAATCTTTTTGGGTACTTTCCGACTTTTGTCATAAAATAGGATTTGCATTTCTTATAAAATAGGGCTTGTAATGCTGCTTCGATTTTTGCAGAAGCGTTGTTGGACTTTTTGATGTGTCCACTTTGACTTAGTTTAAGTCAGGGGAACGGGGGAAATTTTTTATGTAAAATCTTATCCCAAGTGATTTAGGAGGCAAGTCGGGAGAGCTGGACAATATCAACGCAGATGACAGGATGATTGTCATTTTTTTATGATTTACACAGCTTATTCAAGAAATGGTTGACGCGCCTTTTAATTATTTTGATGAGCATAGGGATAGAAGTTCATCCTTGTTCCTTGTTTTTTTTATTGCAGTTCGGGATTGACAACATGAATCTCATTTTCTTGCTATTATACCTCGTGACATTGATGCATTCATCAACTATGATTGAAGTTACAACCCGTGGGGCTGTGATTCATTTCTTTCACGACACTCACTTTTTATTGGCTACACCGAAAGGGTAATTCCGATTAACTTTTACCAGACGAGTATACACTAAAGAGAAACACACGAAATATTATTTTGATTATTTAACTGTTGGGGAATTTGAACGCTGTGTCATCGCTGTTCAGGTGGCACCATACCAATCCTTAAGTGACGATTATTAGTGGCAATCTCTATAGGTCGGACTGCTTTCTCGTTCCTCGTTATTATATTAGGACGAATTTTAGGGGTTCATGATCTCTTTATGGCTCTTTACGTTCTAGTCCGGGAGGTAGCGTTGCAAATCACTGAATTATTTCAGTTCGATTAATTTTTACCTGTAATAATTCCTCTAGAGTAGTTGTGTGGTGATTTCCACGTCAGACCTCATAGTAGTGGGGGATGTGATGGGGAGAACATTTTTATTGCGTAGAAAAAGAAATTATTAAAAATCATTTCAGGTCATCTGAAATTTTTAACAATGACAGTGTATATAATAACAAAAATTATAAAAACCGTCCGCTGCGTTGATGATGGTGTATTATACGTCAGTCGGTTGTCTAAACCTGTTCAAAAATTATTAATAAAAAATCATTTCAGATTTAATGAAACTTACACCCCTTATTCTTTATAATATTAAATATATAAAAATGATCGTCAGCTACTTCTTAAAGAGGGGTAAGATCGTCAGCTGAGGGATTAAAGGTGCTGAGTGAGCATTTCACCCGCATATCGTAGCATTACATTAATGTTGTAGCTGACGAACTTTCCCCTTCTGTATTTACAGCTGACGTTCATTTTTATCTTATTTCATACTTGAATAATAAGTTTTGAAAATATAGAGTGAATTGAAATTAATTTAAACTATATTATATACAGTCGAACCTAGATAAGCGAGAGTTCAGGGGACCGCGATTTCTTTTTCACTAATGGAGGTCTCTCACTAACCAAAGTTTCTAGCTTATAGAGGTACACGAGTGGAATTATAGAGGTTTATAAAAAATACAGCAGATATGCAGTGATAAACATGATTATTTAATGTATATGTAGGTATTATACTCGAATGTACGTAGATTGTAGGTATTTACAAAAAGAAAATAAGAAATCTTACACTAATTTGACATTTACTTATAGATATGTATCCGTTAATTTCTTCTGTAGTCTGTGCACTATTCTGTGGTCATTCGAATAGAATACGATACAAAAATGACGCGTCTGTTAGAAAAACCTTCAAAATGCCAAAAGAAATTAAAGCATTTTGTGTATTCTGTTCTAAGAAAAATGACAATTTAAAATCTCATTGTGATGATATTTTAAAAAAATGTAACGAGATTTTAAATATTCGTAAAGAATATGATTTAGTTATGAGTGACGCTAAAGTTCCTAATGAAATTAGCGATTTTCAGAAATATCATCCGAAGTGTTATCGTGGATTTTCAGCATTACCAAAAAAAATATAGAGCACTTCTTAAATCTGAAACTTCATAAGCCTCAAGGTGAGTCATTATAATTTCATAATTTTCACTACTTAAACAGTAATGTTTTTATTTTCATAAGTAATTTCATGCTTAAATATGGCTACGTCAATGGCATCGAAATAAGTATGACCTTGAAATGTAGAAGTACGAGTAGATATGCTCAATATGAAATAATAACATAAATCAAAAAAATTGCTCAAGTATTCTTCTATTGGAGACTTACATCGTACGTATTTATAATAATGAATTTACTTAGTAAAATGTTTCCTTATTTTTTATTTAATTGTTTGTCATACTTTATCGTCGATAATAATTAGAACAAAATGTTAGCCATTTACATACAATTTTGTAATAAATTTCTATTTCATTAGCTTACAAGAAGAACCAGGACCGAGTGACCAGAATACTTTAGATGTGACCACGTGTGATACTCAAATTGATGATGCTAATAGAAATTGCCAAAGTGTTGAAGAGGAAGCAAGTGAAATTGATAATGAAGACAGTGACCAAGTCTCTGTTATGGACACTACAGTCGAAGATGACGAAAAATTTCATGAGGAAGATAACTCTAGTGATCAGGCAGATTTGGTTTGTATTTTTAGTGAAAAAAAGCGCAAAAAAGTTCGCGGCCGGGACCAAAAATTACAAACATGTTTAATGAGTAAAACTATCGATACACTGAAGAGCGAAGCTAGCGAGATGGGCGATGAAAATTTATTAAAGAAAATAAACTGCAAATTCGATAATAATGGGATAATTTTTTATCATGTGTGCCGCTATGTTTCAGAAAATGTAATAGAAAAAAAAATTGTTACTTTCTTTCATTTTTGAAATCTCTGTACATTGATTACGCGAAAATGAAAGATAACAGTTCAACAACAAACATTGAGCCACATAATTTAGGATCTAGGCTGTTAGAAGCATTTCCCAAAAAAATTAACATTATCTGTTCAAACGATAAAAAAATAGTGAAACCTTATAACGGTCATTTAGTAAAACATGACTTGGAGATAATGGAACAGCAAGACATCTTAAATAGAACTGTGCTGATTTTAAGATCAGAAATAAGAGGTATCAAAAACCAACCATTAGAATGTGACATTCCACCAGTAATTGAAGATTTTTATTCTAAATTAATTTGCTTCAGTTTTCGTCGCAAAAACAGTAATAATGTACTAGGCAGATCAGTATGCGCGGGCTTAACTCCGCTACTGAAAATTTTTGATCGAGCGAGCAAATTTGTTGTTTTATCAACCTTGCTCTCGCTCCGCATGGCACTTTTCTAAACTTGACTTCGTTATTTCTCACTATTTTTCAAACAAACAATTTCATTTGATAATTTATGGCTCATCTACAGACCGAGATCTATCGAATGACATGCTGCACACATGTGTGGTTATAGCCGATATCTACATTTAGTGCGTACAAGATTAGTCCGAAATCGTTTTCGGACCACTATATTCCCCGTACATGCACGCGCTAGGCCAAAAAGTGGGTGATTGCTCTCGCTCCGCTACGCTCCGCTCGATCAAAAAAGAATTACTTAGTCATTCGTTGCTGACGCAATTTACGCAGTATCTACAGGTAAATTAAAGCCTGCTAAGCACATTTATTTAGGAATGGCACTGAAAGGCTTGACAAATAGTAAAAAAGTCATCAACATTATTAATAAATTTGGACACTGCTGCAGCTACACAGTACTAGAATAATTAGAAACTGAAGCGACATTCGCTTCAGCACAAAGTAATGTTGTTTGTCCGGAAGGAATTGTCCACTCTGAAGGATTATGTACAGGATTAGCATTTGATAATTTTGAAAGGTTTGTAGATACCTTAAGCGGAAAAGATACACTCCATGATTTTCATCAAATGATTCATTCAAATGAAAATATTTCTCAAGATGCAACAACTGATATCCAAGATGATTCAAATGAAACTCCTCAAGAACTTTCAGAAGAAACAACTTAACAATCCGATGAGACTTCTCAATCATCAACAGAAAAAAAAGAGACGTCGAACTTTTGATGCTATTACTTTTGAAATACAATCGTATAACAAAAGACAACGAGTACGTGAGATTTTGGAGCCTGCGAAAAGTTCACTACGATTGCAGATTCCACATAATATCCTAACGTGTGAACATTTGGATCTTGCTTGGATAGTGAGTCATTTCATTGGAAAACCCCGTGTACCATCTTGGGTAAGATTCAATAGTATATTTCATCAGGAGACAGGTTATAAACAAAAAATTGCATATTTAACAACAATAAACTCTTCACCTAATAATGCTTCTGTAGTTATGGAAACAATGAAGCAGGCCCAAAGAATTGCATCCGAATGTAAGGAACCATTTATAGAAATCACATATGATTTAGCAATTGCTAACGTTGCCTTACAGATTAAGAGTACTGAAAAACCAAGCTTTGATAATTTATTTATACATTTTGGATCATTTCATATTATGATGGCATATTTCAAAGCAGTTGGAAAATTGATTGATAATTGTGGGATCACAGATATGATGGTCAATTCCGAATTACTAGCTAGTGGCTCCGTAAATAGGTTTATAACGGGAAAGCATTTTAACCGCTGTAAAAGACTACATCCCATCCTGTTACTTGCTCTTCAAATATCAAATGTCATATTAGTGTAAGATTTCTTATTTTCTTTTTGTAAATACCTACAATCTACGTACATTCGAGTATAATACCTACATATACATTAAATAATCATGTTTATCACTGCATATCTGCTGTATTTTTTATAAACCTCTATAATTCCACTCGTGTACCTCTATAAGCTAGAAACTTTGGTTAGTGAGAGACCTCCATTAGTGAAAAAGAAATCGCGGTCCCTTGAACTCTCGGTTATCCAGGTTCGACTGTATATAATATAGTTTAAATTAATTTCAATTCACTCTATATTTTCAAAACTTATTATTCAAGTATGAAATAAGATAAAAATGAACGTCAGTTGTAAATACAGAAGGGGAAAGTTCGTCAGCTACAACATTAATGTAATGCTACGATATGCGGGTGAAATGCTCACTCAGCACCTTTAATCCCTCAGCTGACGATCTTACCCCTCTTTAAGAAGTAGCTGACGATCATTTTTATATATTTAATATTATAAAGAATAAGGGGTGTAAGATTCATTAAATCTGAAATGATTTTTTATTAATAATTTTTAAACAGTTTTAGACAACCGACGGCTAAATTTTGTTAGCAATTTAGGAAGAGCATGGACGTTTTCAGCTCTTTTCAATATTATCGTCCGGAATCAAAAGTTTATTAAGTGTTTTATAACAATTTTTTTTCGGCTAACTGTTAAACAACAATGCTGGTTCTTATAAGCCTTTGCGCCCGACGACTAGGCAGAAATTACTACAATTAAGGAATTTCATACGGTGATTCCGCAATAAATTTTATTCAAAAATAGCGGGACAATAATTTAAGTATTTTATTATTTTATTTTTAAACTTAAACTAATTAAGAATATTAAACTATAAATAAAAAGTTTGAAAAGTCAGTTTTTTTTGTTAGCTCATGTTAGAAGTGCGAAAAAACGGACACTTCTGTTAGACCGACAGCCCTCTTGCGCGGACAATGAAAAATTCCCCTCTTAGACGAACGCGGATCATTTTACAAAGGACTAAAGTCACCAAATTATGGCATAAAATATACTTTGAAACACTACAAATTAAATTTGTAAACGCATATGATAAAGATATCATAGTTCTCAGTTGTATGTTGTGTGGCACACACGCCTCGGAGCTGTTGTGAAAACATTTAACGTATATTTTTATACATTCACTATACAATACAATAATTTAAAATGCCGTGTAAAAAGTGTGATAATAAGATAGTATGTCATGACTGCAAGAGTATACACATACGGCCTACGTAAATATCTTGCCTGTCGACATCGAATTTATGAAAAAAAAGCAAACAAATTTTGGCAATGCAATGCCTGTGTTGCTATCAAAACGACCCTTTCTGCAGAAGCACCAACATCTAGCCCCAAAATTAATCATCAAACTACTCACAATCAAATACCTCTCCTTCCACCAAAACTCAACGATCACTGGATTTAATCAACGCCGAAATTCAAGAAGTAAAGGAGATCCAAAGGAAGCAAATAAAGGAACTTCTAGCGAGACATAATGAGTGCGAACTAAGAATTCTGCAACTCAAAAAAAAAGTTGACCACCTAGAACAGAAGCTAGTCGAGAACGTAGTGGAGATCTGCAACTTTCCACATGATTGTTGTGGTACGCATCGAAGGATCAGATTTACTTTGGCTACAATAAAAAATAAGCAAGCGGCAGAATATTACAACAGCTGATAGCAGTACAAAAACAAAGAAAAACATTCTTTTCGTAAAATTCGTCCCCAGTGCAAAGAAAGAGTGATGCAAGCGAAAAGAGAAAAAAGGTCTAATTACAATAACACTACTCAACACTTGTGGGAGAATAAAAAAAAGGAGAATGATGCATTCTGGATGAAGAAAGAAAAAGGGTATAAGGCGATAATTTAGTAAGAGTAACTTGGGTTGATATTTTCAATAATTTATAAATAGTTCTGTTGGTCTTATTTCGTCCTCAGCCCCAAATGCATGAAATTACCTAGTCAATTCTCTCCATTTTGTCGAAATTGGTTGTTTATATCAAAATGTTCGTAGCACTAGGAAGAACCTTACAGCCCTGGTAGCACACTTAGAATTTTTAAATAATTTACCCGCTGTCATTGTTTTAAGTAAAATTTGGTTTACGAAAATGAATTAAATTTGTATGCCATTTCGGGATTTACCCTCTTCGGTAAATGTAACAAAACATATTCAGTTGGTGATGTACGAGGGTGGTCCGATAAGTACTTAGCCTACAAAAGAAAGACAAAAATTTTGGAGAAATGGCGATTTATTTTTCAATATTTTCAATAGTCTCCTTTTAGCTCGATACACTTGACCCAGCGATGCTCCAACTTCTTTAACCCGTCTGAAAAATACGTTTTCTCAAGGTCTGCAAAGTAGGCCTCCGTGGCGGCGATGACCTCCTCATTCGACTGAAATTTCTGCCCGTCGAGTGACTTCTTCAAGTTTGGAAACAAAAAGAAGTCGCACCTTAAGCGGAAAAGATACACTCCATGATTTTCATCAAATGATTCATTCAAATGAAAATATTTCTCAAGATGCAACAACTGATATCCAAGATGATTCAAATGAAACTCCTCAAGAACTTTCAGAAGAAACAACTTAACAATCCGATGAGACTTCTCAATCATCAACAGAAAAAAAAGAGACGTCGAACTTTTGATGCTATTACTTTTGAAATACAATCGTATAACAAAAGACAACGAGTACGTGAGATTTTGGAGCCTGCGAAAAGTTCACTACGATTGCAGATTCCACATAATATCCTAACGTGTGAACATTTGGATCTTGCTTGGATAGTGAGTCATTTCATTGGAAAACCCCGTGTACCATCTTGGGTAAGATTCAATAGTATATTTCATCAGGAGACAGGTTATAAACAAAAAATTGCATATTTAACAACAATAAACTCTTCACCTAATAATGCTTCTGTAGTTATGGAAACAATGAAGCAGGCCCAAAGAATTGCATCCGAATGTAAGGAACCATTTATAGAAATCACATATGATTTAGCAATTGCTAAGGTTGCCTTACAGATTAAGAGTACTGAAAAACCAAGCTTTGATAATTTATTTATACATTTTGGATCATTTCATATTATGATGGCATATTTCAAAGCAGTTGGAAAATTGATTGATAATTGTGGGATCACAGATATGATGGTCAATTCCGAATTACTAGCTAGTGGCTCCGTAAATAGGTTTATAACGGGAAAGCATTTTAACCGCTGTAAAAGACTACATCCCATCCTGTTACTTGCTCTTCAAATATCAAATGTCATATTAGTGTAAGATTTCTTATTTTCTTTTTGTAAATACCTACAATCTACGTACATTCGAGTATAATACCTACATATACATTAAATAATCATGTTTATCACTGCATATCTGCTGTATTTTTTATAAACCTCTATAATTCCACTCGTGTACCTCTATAAGCTAGAAACTTTGGTTAGTGAGAGACCTCCATTAGTGAAAAAGAAATCGCGGTCCCTTGAACTCTCGGTTATCCAGGTTCGACTGTATATAATATAGTTTAAATTAATTTCAATTCACTCTATATTTTCAAAACTTATTATTCAAGTATGAAATAAGATAAAAATGAACGTCAGTTGTAAATACAGAAGGGGAAAGTTCGTCAGCTACAACATTAATGTAATGCTACGATATGCGGGTGAAATGCTCACTCAGCACCTTTAATCCCTCAGCTGACGATCTTACCCCTCTTTAAGAAGTAGCTGACGATCATTTTTATATATTTAATATTATAAAGAATAAGGGGTGTAAGATTCATTAAATCTGAAATGATTTTTTATTAATAATTTTTAAACAGTTTTAGACAACCGACGGCTAAATTTTGTTAGCAATTTAGGAAGAGCATGGACGTTTTCAGCTCTTTTCAATATTATCGTCCGGAATCAAAAGTTTATTAAGTGTTTTATAACAATTTTTTTTCGGCTAACTGTTAAACAACAATGCTGGTTCTTATAAGCCTTTGCGCCCGACGACTAGGCAGAAATTACTACAATTAAGGAATTTCATACGGTGATTCCGCAATAAATTTTATTCAAAAATAGCGGGACAATAATTTAAGTATTTTATTATTTTATTTTTAAACTTAAACTAATTAAGAATATTAAACTATAAATAAAAAGTTTGAAAAGTCAGTTTTTTTTGTTAGCTCATGTTAGAAGTGCGAAAAAACGGACACTTCTGTTAGACCGACAGCCCTCTTGCGCGGACAATGAAAAATTCCCCTCTTAGACGAACGCGGATCATTTTACAAAGGACTAAAGTCACCAAATTATGGCATAAAATATACTTTGAAACACTACAAATTAAATTTGTAAACGCATATGATAAAGATATCATAGTTCTCAGTTGTATGTTGTGTGGCACACACGCCTCGGAGCTGTTGTGAAAACATTTAACGTATATATTTATACATTCACAAATGTAACAAAACATATTCAGTTGGTGATGTACGAGGGTGGTCCGATAAGTACTTAGCCTACAAAAGAAAGACAAAAATTTTGGAGAAATGGCGATTTATTTTTCAATATTTTCAATAGTCTCCTTTTAACTCGATACACTTGACCCAGCGATGCTCCAACTTCTTTAACCCGTCTGAAAAATACGTTTTCTCAAGGTCTGCAAAGTAGGCCTCCGTGGCGGCGATGACCTCCTCATTCGACTGAAATTTCTGCCCGTCGAGTGACTTCTTCAAGTTTGGAAACAAAAAGAAGTCGCACGGGGCCAAATCTGGAGAATACGGTGGATGGGGCAGTAGTTCGTAGCCCAATTAGACCAATTTGGCCGTGGCGAGGTGCGTCATCATGGTGGAAGAGCACTTTTTTCTTCGCCAAGTGGGGCCGTTTTTTCTTCAATTCGGCGTCGAATCGGCCAATAATTAATAATAATTGCCCTTCTTCATGTAGTCGATGTGGATCATACCTTCTGAATCCCAGAAAACGGTAGCCATCACCTTTCCGGCCAATGGGACAGTCTTCACCTTCTTCGGAGCACGTTCGCCGGGTGAAGTCTCTGGTGTATTCAAGTGGATCCATGTTTCGTCGACCGTCACAAAACGACGCAGAAACTCCTTCGGATTGCACTTAAACAGCGTCAAACACTGCTCTGAATTGGTCTCACGGTTGCGCTTGTTGTCCGGAGTGAGCAAACGTGGCATCTATCGCGCCAACAGCTTTCTCATGCCCAAAATTTCATGCAGGATATGACCCAGGCGAATTTTTGAAATGCCTACTGTCTCAGCTATCTCGCGCACCTTCAATCGGCGGTCTGCCAATAAGAGATGGTGGATTCTTGTCACGTTATCCTCCGTGGTAGCCGTTTTCGGGGCTCCTGGATGTGGCTCATCAAAAATCGACGTGCGACCACGTTGAAACTCGTTAAACCAATTTTTGGTGGTCGCCATAGAAGGAGAAGAGTCACCGAACACAGCATCCCAATGCTCCATGATTTCGCTAGGCGATTTCCCTTCCAAAAACAAGAATCGAATCACCGACCGATTGCTCTTTTTCCATTTTTCTAAAATCCGCGGACACTCCCGCTTCCACACGCGGTCAAAACGTCTACTAGAATGTACTACACGATAGTAAGTTACTCTTGCGATACTGGCGCCATCTGGCAGTGAGGCTAAGTACTTATCGGACCAACCTCGTAGCAGTTTATGTAAAAAAAGGTTTTACACTAGATTGTCTTCAATTAAATACTACTATTGCCGATGTTTTAAAGTTGTCTTTTAAATGAATTGAATGGGAATTATGGAATGTTATGTGTTTACAGATTATACGGATCCCTTAAAGTATCTTCATTGATGAATTAAACAACATACTAAGTTCTTGTAAAGAGAACAACTTGATGGTAATTGGTGATATCAATATTGATATTTTAAGTGAATCTAATAGAGACACGGAATGTTATTTATTCCTTATGAAGTCTTTCGGCTTGAAGAGTATATGCAATTACTTAATAACAGACTCCAAGAAAAACTGCAAAGATCATATATTTATGTGTACCCAAAAAAATTACAAAAGTTGGTCACAGTAGTAATGATTCTGGTTTTAACGTTTCACATATCAAAAAGTGATATTACAATAACTATATTGATTTAAAGGAATGATTAGTATAAGAATTCAGGGAACCAGTATATGTTCAACCCAATGCATCAATTGCCCTTTGATATCTTCCAAAAAATGTTAAACCTTCACATTATGTACTGTACACCCAGGCCCGTTTTTAATTCCAACAAAAATACTTTTCTAAAGCCGTGGATGACATTTATAAGCTTTTGAGGCAGATAAAAAGAAAAAACAAATTAGCGAAAAAAGTTAACAAACATCCCCATAACGAACAATTTAAAAATTACTATGGTACGTTATGCAAGTGGATTCGCAAAAATATCGAGGAAATACGTAACAACTATTACACTGATTCTTTTTAATGAGCCAGAGGGAATGTGAAAGAAGAATGGAAGGTTGTTGATAAGATTGTAGGTAAATGTAGACAACCAATAAATATACATATTATAAATATTATACTCGTAATAAAATAATAATACTTATAATTATATTATTAGTATTATAATACAATCTTTCTTCTTCTTCTTTCTTTTCCTTTTTCCGGCGTTGTTATGGTCAGAAGTGTAGGACCATAACCTTCCCACTTAACTGCATTCCTACTGGTCCGCTTGTGGGGTCCGCCGGTTTGACCTCAGAAAGTAGCGGCAGGCTTCCCGGTTTGGGATTACTTCATCGCTGAGGCCAATCAAATGCTGGTGTTTTTGCATTTGTTTGCAACCATTGTTTTTCGGCCTGCCTTTTTTTTGTGACACGGGCATGCTCCAGATTTTTTTGTTTGATCTTACAATACCGGTGATCTCCAGTCGTGTCAACCCACTGATTTGCATGTACACTTGTGGGGCAGTTAATGGTGGTATATGTGTCCCTAGGCTCACCTTGGTGTTTTCTAAATTGCCTAGATGTGATTTTTGTTTGCCTTTGTTTTAGTTGCCTTTTACGACAAGCGAGAGGTATATTTTAATACAATATAAGTAGTATAAGCATAATTTGGAAATAATTACACTAATTCGGTCAAAATGTACAATAAGTTTAATGAATACTTTACTGAAATTTCTGAAAAACTGAAAATTGGGTTGTTGTTTCCCTGGCTTATACGCAACCAAACAGTTTTGTCTTCCAACCCTCTGCTGCAAGGGAAATCCTGAAGGTTATATTGTCAATAAAAACAAAAGTTCATGTACGGGTGATGGTAAATCAAGTATGTTATTGAAAAGAAATATAGTTGGTGTTCTATGTTACTTTTTTAATCGAAGTGTCAAAAACATTTGCTCCCTGATCACCTTAAATTATAGACCTATCCCCCTATTACAAACGTTCTCAAAGATTTTCGAAAAACTTATTAAATCAGGAATTATATCTCTTCTGGATCGAAATAAATTTTCCAGTAGTAGTCAGTTTGGATTTAGAAATTCTTTGTCCGAGGATGCTATTCAGAGAGTGAAATGAGGAAAACATTTGACATGGTTGACCATAACCTATATTATTATTAAAAAAATTATACAATGCTATTTTTAGAGAAGTAAGCTATAATAGGTTTACTTCCCTAAAAAATAAAGTAAAAATGAAATAAACCTCAATTAGTATATATATTATATTATATACGTACATATATATATAGTATATTTTCATAAACAGATTTAACATTGGAGAAACGTAGAGCGCGCTAAAAGGACTATACGATTGAGTTGACACATTGAGTGAAAACATTAATACGAAAATAAACTTCTTGAATACAATCCCATGTGCTACGACTAGTTTTGACAATTTTTCAATTTGACAATTTTTCAAAGAAAGACTCAGCCCTATTTTGCGTGAATTTTGCCGGAGAGAAAGAAAAGCAACTCGTGATTGGTGCAGCTGCACGTCCCAGAGCACGTCCCCACGTCCTCAGTAGACATCAAAAAGATACCAATAAGTTGGCAGTCAAACAAGAAGGCATGGATGACACGCGATCTGATGACCAAGCGGTTAATGAAATTCGACAGAAAAATAGGCATGCAGAATAAAAAAAACCTTCTATTCCCAGACAACCCAACATCACACCCTCGAAAATTATAATTAAAAAATATTAAAATAATTTTTTTTTCCATGCAATATGACATCAACTTGTCAACTGTTAGGGCAGATCCACTAATAAATGTTTTAAAAAACCTGGGTGCTACAAAAATAAAAAACTAGTTTACTGCAATTCGAGCCTTAAGATGACTTACTGCAAGCCTTCGATTTTTCAGTTGGCCAAAACATTTGGGGAGTCTTATTCCTATTGTGAAGAATTTCCCGCAATAGACAAAAAATCCAAAGCATGACCTAGACATGAATTGTACGAGCAGCGAAACAAGAGACGTAATTAACGAAAATAATGATACAGTTACTATATCTACCCATATCTGATGGTTCTTGTGAGGTACTCTCAAACAAAACTACGTTAATATACATTGCAACATTGCAGATTTAAAGCAATTTTTAAAACACGATTACATTGCGGTCGAACATTTAAGAAATGTTGAAAGCCATAGAAAATAAACTTTTGGAACAGAAAAAAAAGCTGAATTTACATCAATCGACCATTTCGATTTTTTTAAGCTATGAATTTTAACGTTTTTAAATAAATGTGTACTGAAGATATTGTTCCTCACTTTTGAAATATGTTAACAGGGGGTTAAGTAGTTCTATTTGTATTTTGCGTTATTTTATGTATTTTGATATATAAAACTTGTATAAATAAACATGAAACAATATTTTCCTTTGTCAAATACATATAAAAAGTTAATACATTTTTAAATGTATTATTCATTTACAAAATGGATCTCCCTAACACGACTATTCATAAATCTTAAATAAATAAATAATTAAATCAGACAACCCCTCCATTAGGCGGACACTCCTCTTGAGCAGACATCGACGGTCGCCGTGCGGCCAGGAGAGTTTTCATTTCACTTAGACGATAGCGCTAAGGGGACTTGACATTGGTATGCTAACCGAACCCGTTGTATTTAGTATACATACTTGTCATTCTATGTTTCTTAAAATTCGACGTAAGAAGCCTAAAATAATTTTATTTTTGCTTTTAGAATAATTTCAGAACCCTGGGCATTGTGAAAATTATATTAAATATCTATATGTTTTATGTGCAAATATGGCAATCGTTCACACCAATATATTCATCTTTTTTACGCATGCTTTCTCGATATATAATATATTTTCTTATTCATTAAAGACATTGCTGTCTAAACTAAATGTCAAACTTACAGCTTATGCATTATCTTAAACAAAAGTGTGTCCTTTCTTCAGAAGCCATATTTTTCTGCGGATAAGGTATAAAAAAAGCATGCGTACACTCTTCCTTTCTGTCTGTATACATAAACTAACCGTATGTCCTTTTTCTATTATAAAATCTAAATTATATCAGAACTGGTTTTTATTCTTTTCTCCATTTGTAAAATTCTTTCAACTTGATAGTGTGAACATATACACACCCATGGTCTGTATATGTCATTATTGAATTCAATGTTCCCTGCGGATAATGTTCAAACTCCATAAAACAAAACCAATATACAAGGAAAACTTCTGCTGTCGGAAAAAAATATCCTTCCTTAAGCTCCGCCCCGTGGCACTGTTCCGATTGGCCAGTGTGAAAAACACCATACCTCATATAAAAAAAAACACTATTTAACTGAGACCAAAAAAAAAACCCTATCCCTTTCTTGGCTGAATTCTTCTTTCTATTTCCTTTCCACACATTTATTCTAATTATTTTTTTGTGTTTTGTGTTGACTCTTTTTGCTTCACTATTTTTATTAATATGGAAATATTTCTACCCCCTTTTTTAAATTTTCGTTTGAGCAATTTAAAGTGAATATTATGCGTAACATTTTAAAATTTCCATGTATGAGTACAGAGTGCTAAATAATGTGTGTCTACTAAAAATAATAAATATTTCCTGCATCAAAAAGTTTTCAGAACTTAAATAACTTAACGCTCTAAAATGAACAAAAGAACTTGATTTAAACAATAAAGTTATTAAATGAAAGAGTCGATAACTCTTTTCGTTAATAGCAATTTATTCTTTTCTTGGTTAGTGTACACGCTAGTGTTAAAAAACATAAAACCTTGAGTATCTTCGTTATCGAGTTAAAATTCCAAATTTAGCTCACATAAAGGTCCACAAAGATTAATGTGGTGGTATTTCAAGGCATTGTGGGCGGTTGCATAAAAGTCAAAGACGTACGTCCTGCGCTGTATGGTTAGGATCGTTGTCTTGGTAAAAGTGAAATGATTTCTTAATGCCCAGTTTGTCAGCAGAATCTTTCAGACTTTCTTTAAGAATGTTAGGTACATACATAGTTTTTTCCTTGAATTTTCTTGAATAAAATTTAAGTTGCCAAAACCTCCCCAGCCCATAGCACCCCATTATATAACGCTTTCTCCTCCGTATTTTACAGTTGCTGATAATTTTTTTTTAAATGTAGGCTTCATTACACTTGCGGTACAGTTTTCCTTGTTTCTAATCATTTCCATGAAAAGTTACTTTCGTCGACGAAAGTCAGTAGTCTGTTAACTAAAGGGCTCCTACGACATACCCGTGAAAAGTACCCATTATTTTTGAAGGTACACCGGATGGTAATTGGGTCTGCATTGACTCCGCTGAATTTGGCAAGCATTTTACTTAATTCGATTGAATCAGGGATTCTTTTTAATTTCATGGAGGATAACATTTTTCTGATGATTTAGTTTTTTTTCTGGTTCCTTTATTGCTACATATGTTATACACTTATGCATATTATTACCCATTCTAAAAAAGGCAAGACATTACTTAAAAACTAAATTTAACTAAGAAATCTAGCTGATATCTAATGAAAATAACTCCTTTTATTTAAAATTATACAAACCAGACAAAAAACCAGAATCGGCACTTAATAGCGTCGTACGAAACTGGATTTACGTTATTTTTCCTGAGTAATGACTGATTACTTCGTATAAGTTAAAAATATATTTCATTTAATATTAAAAAAATATATTTTTCGGGAGCTATGCTCCTTTATCCAATGGCAATGGTCGACTTAAGACTAATTTACAAGTGCATCACTTAATTCTAACTTAACTTATGGTGTCCAGCGAGAACGTGCAGGAATGTTCAGTAGATTTGAAAAATAATTGTCTCAGGTGACAAGTGTCTTGGAATGGAGCAATTTTATTTTTGTGTGGTTCGACAAAATAAAAAAATATTTCCTTTTTTTTATTCTTTACTTTCTTTATTATTTACATTAATTGAACAACATAAGCAAGACAGAACCAACACGACTTAGCTTCAAGCAACGAGCAACACAAGTAACACCAGCAACACGAGTAACACAAGTAACTCAAGTAATTCAAGTAACTCAAGTAACACTTCTTCTGGAAAACAACGCTTCTTATACTCATTTTATGTTTGGTCAGCGAATCCACGGCTTGTTGGGGATTTATCATGCTCCCTTTGTCCATTTTGCTGATCACAAGAAATTGGTTTACTGTGGGCATGAACGTTCGCGTTATTGACTTCTTGTGATCGCATTGCATTGTATAAAATATCTTACCGGGGAATGCTCTGTGTGTTATTTTGCTGATCACAAGGATCATTTCCTATGTGGATCCCTTGTGATCGCATTACATTTTTGTTTATGGGATTTTGTTTATGAGGACGGCAGAGTGCTCTGACAAATTACAAGTTAATGTGGGGGTGTTCTAATAACGTAACCCCTCCCCCCTTAAGATTGATGCTCTCCTGAGCATCTATAATTCTATTCTCAATTTTAATTTTTTTTGTTTTCTTAGAATTGAAATACAGTATTAGGGATACAATTGCAATGATTATAACTGTGATAGCGTGTATGATATAACATGTTTTACATTGTTCTGATATTTAACTTCTTCTAATGTTTTTATGTTGTCTATCTGGCTTATATGTATATCTTCCATCGTAAGATTAGTGTATGTAAAATTTGGCGTGTTATACAATGGGATTATAATGTTTTGCTTAAATGATTCTTTTTCATTGTTATACATAGTAGTGTTTATTTTGATGTTACAATCTTTAAAATGTATGAGGTTGTTTTTAACAATTTTATATTCAATATTACATATTACAATAGTCATCTAAATGTGTCTTAAATAAATTTTTGTTTAGAATGATTCCATCTTCCAATTCAATCAATTCTTGATCTTTATTAGGTTTCATTTTACAATTTTCATATTTCGTTTCGTATAAGTTTTGGATACAAATTGAACTCTTTTTCAGGTTTCTAACATATTTTATTCCGTTATT
This sequence comes from Merodon equestris, assembly GCA_958301585.1. Taxonomy (NCBI): domain Eukaryota; kingdom Metazoa; phylum Arthropoda; class Insecta; order Diptera; family Syrphidae; genus Merodon; species Merodon equestris. The sequence goes on from OY284413.1 coordinate 123,963,931, forward strand.
TTCATATAAAGTTTTATTATTGATTATATAATTATATTTCGATATTTCAACTTCAAACCCCTGATCATTTGGTATTGGTAAGATCATAATATTTTCATATTTGTATGTGAATTCTGGTATTTTTAGAACAAAAACTAGCTGATTTCCTTTGGTCAATACAGTATTTTCTATATGCTCTAGTTTATTAACAGTTACTTATAGTTAAAATATTTCTTCCTAAAATTCCTAATCGTGAGAAAACTATGTTGTCTTGCAACTTTTCTATTTCGTTAGTTAACAACATTATGTCTGTGTTAATCTGTAATGAAAGTATGCTCTTGGCTAAGCTTTCCTGTTTGGTATCTGTGGGGTTAATGAAATTCCTAAGTACATACATATTGATGTTTATTAATTCGATCTGCTATGGTTTCTAATTCTGTTTGAAAATGCGTATTAATTACTAACTGTTTGTTTAATTCTGTAATAGCATTTTTGTTGTTTTCTTCTATTATTTTTAAATGATTATCAATCTCCACTCTTTCATCGTTATCCACAGTTCCAAACAGAAAATGTAGTGCGCTTCCTCCTAAATTTATTAAACCTCTTTTTTTGTCTTGAGTATGGAAGTATACTTTTTAGCTTTGATTTAGAATCTCCTAGGGCATCTGTCATTAATCTTTTAAGTCTTAAATCCTGAAAATTATTATAACCGTTTTCTATAGAAAATTCAATTTGCTTAATAATTTCGTTATAAGTTTCTACATTGATTATATGAAGTATTTTGTCATATTTTTCGATTAATTCTATTGGATCTTGTTTGATTAGAATATATCCTGCTTGGTTGTGAATTTCTTGTAATAGGAATTCTGATTTCACCATAGTGATGACGATGAATATGTATATGCTTATGATTTTCATATTATCTGTGATGATATTAAATTATTTGTCACTATTTTGATATTTATATTTTCGTTTGAAGAAGTTTTAATGTATTTTTTTCTGATTTGCGTAATAATTGTTATTTATCTTTTCCACCTTAATTTTCTTATATTTTGCAGCTATTTTCTTTGCTGTTTTAACTATATCAGCTTTTATGTATAGTTCTTTACTTAGATCTGGTTCAACAATATCAATTTTATTTTTATTTCGTTTGTTAATGTTGTCTTTCTTAATTTTTTGGATTCTTTTTTCTATTTCCTCTAACTCTTCTAATTTTATTTTGTTTTGAATAAAGTCCATCGGTTTTTTCAATGTCGTTGAATGCATGGTAGGATTATACATATTTACTGCTTTTATTACCTTTTCCTTTAAGTTTAATATATTCTTACTTTTTTCTTGTGCATTATATATCCTTATGTGTTCGTTTAGTGTGCCATGTACTCTTTCCACATCTGCGTTTCCCGTCTTATGATTTGGAGCTTTATTTTAATTCCTTCTTCGTTACAATAGTCTTTAAATGCTAAACTATTAAATTCATTGTCACATACTATTTCTTTGGGTTTACCTAGTATTGAATTTCTAAGTTTCATTTGTTCAAAAGCTGTCAAATGCTTAGTGAACTTGTCTATAATTGTCAAAAAATAAATATGCTTGCTTGGAATATAGATATCCATGTGAACAATTTCAGTGGGATAGAATGCAGTTTTGCTTATTTCGAATTTAATTTTTTCTGGACTTCTGTCGTGTTTCGCTGTTTGACATACATTGCAATTATTTATGTATCTTCGAATTAATTCTCTTAGTTTTGGAAAATAATATTCGTTTTTGATTTCAAGATATGTTTCGTTTATTCCTCTGTGGTTAAATTGTTCATGAATCTTTTGAATATGATTCAATGCATCGTTTGTATTACCTAGATCTTTCAAAAGAGTAGTGCATCTTAGTAATTTCAGTTAACTTTGATTGCTGTAGAGCTCGACATATTTTTTCTGAATTTTGTAAAACAGGTTATCATTTGGACAGTATATTGCCACCTTTCCGTGATCGGGTAAAAATTCCCTGAATGCTTCAGTAATATTTTCGCCTACGTCTTTTAATTTAATAGTAAGTCTTCTAATACCTTGATATGTAAATTTTATGTTTTTGCTTTGTTCTTCCGATTCTATAACTTCTATTTGATGTTTCACCATATTCGCCGGTAATTCAGAAATTCCAATGTGATCCTTTGTTTCTTCAATTCCACTACGATTGGTGGCTAATGTTGAATTTTCTCTTGTATTGACTGCATTTAATTGTAGCCTGCTAAGATAATCTGCAACACGATTGTCTTTGCCTTTCAAATATTCAATGTCAAAGTCGTATTTATTTAAACTGATTTTCCATCTTTGCAGTTTTGAATTAGGTTTTTTGAGGTTACTTAACCATATTAGAGGTCTATGATCGGTACGTATCTTAAATGTGCGGCCATAAAAGTATGGTCGAAAATATTTTACTGACCATACAATACTTAATAATTCCTTTTCTATAGTGCTATATCTGCGCTCATGTTCATTGAGGGTACGAGATGCATAGCATATAGGGTGATTTGATTGAGAAAGAACAGATCCGATTGCATAATTGGATGCATCTGTTGTTAAAACGAATTCTTTGGTATAATCAGGATATTTTAAAACAGGGTCACTGGATAGGAGTAATTTTAATTCTTCAAAGGCTGTAATATAATCTGAGTTTTCGATATTTATTTTCACTCCTTTTTTCAGGTATTTGGTCATAGGCACTGCTACCTTCGGATAATCTCTTATAAACTTTCTATAGTAACCTGTTAATCCTAAAAATTATTTAATTTGCTTGGTTGTACGTGGGATTGGTATTTTTTCAATTGCTTTTATTTTTTCTGGGTTTGGCTTTATTTCATTAGTTGTAATAACATGTCCCAAGTATTCTGTCGTTTTGCTTAAAAATTTATATTTATCAATTTGTATTTTTAAGTCATGTTTTTTTAGTTTCTGAAACACTTTATTAATTGAAGAAACGTGCTCTACCAATGATGTGCTAAATACAAGGATATCATCTAAATAAACGACGCATATTTTTCCTATAAGACCTTCTAATACGTGATTAATAGTTACAGCCAAGCACACTGAACCCATACACAACATAATATAATTATGCTGTCACAGCAGAACAGATGCTTACAGAAAGAAAAGCCGACATTGCGGAACAAATAAGTGGAGCAACAAACTCCACCAAAACAAACAATCAAATCAATATCCGCGTTGTTTTTAAACAAAAAACACTTACGGCGCAGTGCAATGCCCACTGTCCATTGCCCTGCATATGATAGACATAATAACCAAAATAACACGCAAGCATAAAGCCGAACTTAGTGCAATGCCCATTGTCCATTGCCCTACATATGACAAGAAACACTTAAGTCAATCCATGACTCCACTACGCATCGCAGAGTATAAAAGCTTGGAACAGAACTCCTCCAAAGTGTGTTGTGTTCCCGAGTCGAAGAAGAGCGGACGCGAATATTCTAATAAAGAAAACAAAAAAGGAAATTTTGTTTCTTATTCCGGAACGTTTTTTTTTTCTTTTAATGGCGCAGTCGGTAGGATTCGAAAAGTGAATCCAAAAGTTAACGTGTGTTAAAAGATTCGTAGTGGAATCAAACATTTTTTTTGTGAAAACCACGCAATAATCGCGATCTACGCAAAAGATCAAAAGTGCGAAAGTGACCACAAAAAAAAAAAAAAAAAACTCACGCATGTTACCAAAAGAAGCAGACCTTCAAGACGAAGCAGACCTTCAAGAAGAAGCAGAGGTACCAACCGAAGAGGCACATACACCTAGAGCAGAAGACGACTCCAAGACGTGGATCGACGAGGAAGCCACTGCCGACTTCCAGGACCATTTCCTACTACTACAACAGAGGATCCGCAGACAACTCCTGAGGAACGCGAGTCAACGCAAATGACGACACCCTCCCAACAAAAAAAAGGAAAATACGTATGTTAATAGAGATAAGTAACTATTACTATTACCCCTTTTTTTTCAATCTACTTATTCTCCTAATATCGTATATTGATACCCGTACTTATGATTAACGATCTAGAATCAGGCTTAGAAACTTTAAGAACCCAATCTAGAACATTAAGTGAAATTGTTAGCAACATAGCATCTGAATCAAGAGAGCACAGAAACAGCAATACAATGCCATCCACAGAGGCATTATCCCTCAACATAGACCCCCTTAAATATCTAGGACAATTGCCTGAATTCAATGGCGATTACAGGGAATTGCAAAATTTTCTTAATCTGATTAATAAAATACACCCCCTACTAACCCAATACGACCCACTAGCACAAAGTATCTTTTCCGACATAATAAAGTCCAAACTAAAAGGCCGTGCCAGAGAGGTCATAGAAATTAATAACCACATAACCACATGGGCAGATATAAGAAGCGTGTTAAATAACAACTTTGGCGATCGAAAGAGCTTGGAAGAGCTGTTCGACGAGCTAAGAGGAGTCAATTTCAAAACGAACAGTGTAGATTTCTATAACACCATAAAGACAATCCTAAGAAGACTCAACAATAAGACCGGACAAATGTTCGAAATGGATAACGAAAAACTCCAAACCAACATTCTCACGAATATGCACTCCGCACTCCACATATTCAAATCTAAATCCCCAGAACCCATAAAATCAATCCTTTATTGCCGAAACCCGTCCTCCCTGGAAGAAGCTATGAACATTTTGCATGAAGCAGGATATGCTTTCCAGAATATTAATACCTCCACCAACCAAAATAAACCCAAGATTCCTCACACGAACAACCATCCAAATAATAAGCACCCCAACCATAACCAAACCTCACACCAGAACTCGAGAAACCAATCCTTCAACAGATCCTCTAACTATCAGAACCCCGGAAACAGCGGTCCAATGAATAACGGGTACAGAAATCAAACAATCCCCCATAACCACTCTAGAAACGCATCTAACTACAACAACCAGAGCCACGGGAACTCCCATTCAAACCATAACTTCAATAGGAGTTCATACAACAACTACCCCAGGAATCAAAGACCTTATCACCCAAACCCTAACTATCAGAATCCACCTGAAAACGTTCAAGACCAACCAAGAAATATCCCTCTCAGAGCCTACACGGAGCCAGTCGAACCAATGGATTGCAACAATCAAACCCAAGTAGATGTAGGAAATTTTCGGGAACAGAGCCCAACAAACTTCCCTTCATAGCCATTGCGAACTTTAAATTCTTAATTGACACCGGCGCTTCGAATTCCATAGTAAACCCGGGCGTCTTCAAAGAAAGCCCCACAATAAAACTCGAAAAACCAGTCTACCTCAGATCGCTTAATAAATTAACCAAAGTAAAAGAAAAAATCTTGGTAAACAATCTCGAAGACCTCCGACCAAATCATAAACTAGAATTTTACTTAATAGAATTCCACGACAAGTTCGATGGTCTACTGGGAAACGACTTCCTTATGGAAAACGCAAGCATCATTGACTATAAAGCAAAAACAATCTCTATCAATAACACAGAATTTAAACTGCACTTTAGCCACGAGGTAGAAAACACGATTTACCAAATAGACCCAGGGGAACATTTCTACAAGATCCCAGTAAAAAAAAAACAGGCCATGGGCTAATAGAAACAAGGAAGATAAACGACTCTATAACTATCATGGAAGGCGTATATTGTATAGAAAATTTCAAAGCAAGAGCAAAAATCCTGAATACGGACACAACCCCGCATATAATCAACTTTAATAGACCTTTCGAAATAATAGAAACCGAACACATTTATCAGTTCAATAACTACGAACTACGCAAAGAAAACGAAACAACCAACGAGAACAACCTACTCGATAAAATTAGAACAAGCCACCTTAACCAAGAAGAAAGGTCCAAACTGAAACACATCCTGCTGAAAAATAGACAAATCTTCGACACATCGGGACCCCTAACTTTCACGAACGCAATCAAACATTCCATCAGAACCGTCGACAACATACCTATAAAAAGTAAAATATACAGGTATCCATACATTCATAAACCAGAAATACAGAAACAGATCCAGGAAATGCTGAGTAACGAAATCATCCAACCCAGTAACAGCCCTTACAACAGTCCGGTATGGGTCGTACCCAAGAAACTTGACTCGTCTGGAAAACCCAAATGGAGATTGGTAATAGACTACCGACGGCTGAACGAGAAAACGGTTGACGATCGTTATCCCATCCCTAACATCGAAGAAATTCTTGACAGGCTAGGAAAGAGCAATTACTATTCTACTATCGATCTAAGACATGGATTCCACCAAATCGAAATGGAAAAATCGGATATAGAAAAAACCGCATTTTCCGTAGATAACGAGCATTACGAATTTCGTCGAATGCCATTCGGGCTAAAAAATGCACCGAGTACCTTCCAACGATTAATGGACCAAATACTAAAAGATTATATAGGTAAACAATGCTTAGTCTATATGGACGATATTATAGTATTTTCTAATGGTTTAGATGAACACATCAAAAACCTGAGAATGATTTTCAACAGACTGAAACAAGTCAGACTCAAGGTACAGCTAGATAAATGCGAATTCTTAAGGAAAGAAGTCGAATTCTTAGGGCACGTAGTCAATGAAAAAGGCATATCACCCAACCAAAGGAAAATAGAAGCAATAAAAAACTATACAATACCTAAGACACCCAAAGAAATTAAAAGATTCCTAGGAATAGAAAAAATTTCGCCGAGATAGCAAAACCAATGACCTGGTTTCTACAGAAAGACGCCAAAATCGATATCAACAACGAAGAATACATTCAAAGTTTCGAAACACTAAGAAACAAACTAACTACAACACCGATACTAATATATCCCGACTTTAATAAGACTTTTGAAGTCACCACTGATGCTAGCCAATACGCAATAGGAGGCGTACTTTCACAAGAAAACCAACCAATTGCCTATATATCCAGAACCCTCAACCAACACGAAACCAATTACTCTACTATAGAAAAAGAGCTACTTGGGATAGTATGGTGCTTAAAACAGTTCCGGCCATACATCTTTGATAGGAAAATTAATCTATTTACAGATCACCAACCCCTTGTATGGCTCAACAATCTCAAGGAACCAAACAGTAAACTAATCAGATGGAAACTGCAACTAGGAGAGTATGACTACAAAATTTTCTATAAAAAAGGAAAGGAAAACAAAGTCGCTGACTTCTTAAGCAGAATAGAAACAAATACCAATGAGATACAAGAAAATACAAAATCCATTATCGAAACCGTAACCCCTATTAACCTCTATAAGAACCAGATTATCATCAATAAAATAAATTCCGGATCTTCATACATAAAGAACGAAAAAATATTCAATAAACAACGGAAAATAATTGGCATAAAAGAAGCTGACAAACAAACTATCACCCAGATTATAAGAAACTATTTTAACCCTAACTCCACGAACGCCATCATAGTTAACAACGACGAAATATTTGCAAATCTAAACTCAACCTATCTAGAACTCTTTAAAAAATACAAGATCATAAGATGCAAGAAACTGTTAAAAGATATAACGAACGAAACGGATCTAGAAAAGCTAATAGCCGAAAAACATCTGGAAAACAACCATCGCGGAATTAACGAACTTTATGAAGAACTTAAACCAGAATATTATTGCCCTAATATGAAATTGGCCATCACAGAATTCATTAACAACTGCGAGATTTGTATGTTAGAAAAATATGAACGGAACCCCATAAAACCTCCTCTCAAACTATCGGAAACGCCGAGCAAACCCCACGAAATAGTTCACCTAGACGTCTTCTATTCAATTAACAAATCACTCTTTGTAACTATGATATGCAAGTTTAGCAAGATAGCTATGATAACAAAAATAAATCACAGAAACGGTACAGAATTTAGGAAAGCCATACTCAAATACATCAGTGCATACGGTAACTTAGGTAAAATCATAACCGATAACGAACTAGATATGAAATCAAAAACAGTTAAGAGCTTCCTTCAAGAAAGAAACATACAGATCCACTTCACCTCTAATTCCAACCATAATAGCAACTCGGACGTAGAAAGACTTCACAACACTATTAATGAACATCTAAGACTACTTAAACACACAAAAAGACACCTACCAATCGAAGAACAGTTGATCTTAATAAACATATATTACAACAATACCATACACTCTACAACAAAGCGAAAACCCATAGACTTTGTTTTAGGTAAAATCAAAGAAGAAGATTTCGAAACAATATACAAAACAATCCTAAACAAAAAGGAAAAAATCATCAACAAACTAAATAAGAATAGAACAGACATAAAACTAGAACCAGGAATAAATCACATAAAAGAAATTCGCGGAGGAAAAAACCACTCTAAGTATAGGAAAATAGATTCTGACCTAATCGACGACGAACATTTAGAAGATAAAAAATCAGGATACAAATACTATAAAACCCACGTCAGAAAGAAAAAGAAATTCCTAGACAATACAAAAACTAGATTCAAAATCTGAAACAAAATAAATTACCAATTTCAGGCCAAAATGAAGACAATAATTCTCATACTAATCAGCGTCGTGAACGTCGTACCCCAACTAATTTCTATCCAAAATTTAAACGACAATAATGGATATCTGCTGATAAAACTGAAGGATATTCGACTAATTAGGAACTACAAGAAACTACTCCACATAATCAACGTAACCGAATTTGAAGTTGCCAAGGACTCCATAAAGAACAATATTCAAGACTTGCAACCGAAAGCGGAAATAATAGGCCCAATATACAATACCATAAAACACAGCCTTAATTCAATAGAAAGCCAAATAGAGAATCTGAAACCACACCACAAAGCTAAAAGAGGTTTAATCAACGTATTAGGAGCCGGACTAAAACTCATTGCAGGTACCATGGATAGCACCGATGAAGAAGAAATCACAAGAAAACTAAACTCTCTCAAAGCTAACAACCAAAAACTAATCAACGAAAATAACAAGCAGGTATCAATCAATAACAACCACATAGACCAAATCAAAAATATCACAACACACATAACGATACAACAAGAAACAATAGGGAAATACATAAATACTTACGATAACAAGATGAAAGACGAACTCAACAGGTTAGAAGATAGCATTAGATTCATGCAAAACATATACCAAATAGGCTACGATATAAACCTTCTAAAAAATCAAGTAGATAACATAGAACAAATAATACTGACTAGTAAACTAGGCATATTAACCAAAAATATACTAACACCCGAAGAAATAGATTTGTTACCAGATTTCCAAAGCTTAAGCGACATTAGAACGGCTGTATCAATATATCAGGAACAAATAGTTATCATACTACTGATACCTCAGTATACAGAAACCAAATACTCTAAATTATTAATAGAACCAATTCCTAATACCCAAAATATGACAATACAATTAGAAACTAATGTAATTTTAACGGACCAAAAGAATACAATTTTCCATTCAAAAGTAAAAGACAATCTAAAAAGGAACTTACTAGAAATTGCCGATAGTTGTATAAGTAACATTGTAAACTTTAAAGAAGCAATTTGTAATATGTCCTTCTATAATCAAGAAGAAATAAAAGAAATTACCACTGGTATCGTCATCACGAAAAATGTTAGATATAGTAAAATACATCAAAATTGTAACAAACAAAACATAAGCATCGTAGGAAACACTCTAATTAAATACGAAAATTGTAAAATAAAAATCCATGAAAGTATATTTAATGACGAAAAAATCAAAGTACACGAACATTTTGTACTCCCTAATTTCTCAACAAAAATTCAAATCGATAAAGTAATCCCTACACTAAAATTAGAAGAATTACACCTAAAACAAATTGAAAACAGACAAACTATTGAAGAAATATTTATTCAAAATAAGAAACATAATATATTCAATTGGAGTACCGATGCATCAATCATCATAGTTATTAGTATCTTTAGAAAAAGAAAAACACATGTAATCAATAATGTTAAGAATTCAAATAATGTAAACCCAAAAATGAAAAAAAATTCATCGGAGCCTCACACTAACGACGGGGGAGTTACAGCCAAGCACACTGAACCCATACACAACATAATATAATTATGCTGTCACAGCAGAACAGATGCTTACAGAAAGAAAAGCCGACATTGCGGAACAAATAAGTGGAGCAACAAACTTCACCAAAACAAACAATCAAATAAAATATCCGCGTTTCCCCAAACTAAACAAAAAACACTTACGGCGCAGTGCAATGCCCACTGTCCATTGCCCTGCATATGATAGACATAATAACCAAAATAACACGCAAGCATAAAGCCGAACTTAGTGCAATGCCCATTGTCCATTGCCCTACATATGACAAGAAACACTTAAGTCAATCCATGACTCCACTACGCATCGCAGAGTATAAAAGCTTGGAACAGAATTCCTCCAAAGTGTGTTGTGTTCCCGAGTCGAAGAAGAGCGGACGCGAATATTCTAATAAAGAAAACAAAAAAGGAAATTTTGTTTTTTATTCCGGAACGTTTTTTTTTCTTTTAATATTAATCATTCGCTGAAAAGTAGCGGGGGCATTTTTTAATTCAAATGGCATACGATTGAATTCATAGTGGCCATTTGCTGTTGAAAAAGCAGTTTTGTGCCTGTCTTTAGGACTCACCAATATCTGATGGAAACCTTTCGCTAGGTCAAGCGTAGTAAAATATTGAGCTCTTCCCAATTTACTAAATATATCATCAATATTTGGTATAGGGAACTTGTCTTCCACGGTTATTTCGTTAAGTTTCCTATAATCTATGACGATACGCCATTTCTTTAGCCCTGAGCTGTCTATCTTTTTGGGTACAACCCAGATAGGTGTATTATATGTATGGACTGTTGCTTTCTTTTATTATCCCTTGATCTAACATTTCAGTGATTTGTTCCTCTACTTCGTCTCTGTGTACTTCTGGGTATCTATATAGGCGTGTATATATTGGTTTATCGTCTTTGGTTTCGATTTTATGTGTTACTTCTTTTATATTTGTTAAGTTATCCCCTTCCTTGTAGAATAATTGTTTGTTATTTTTAAGCATTTATAGAAAAGTTGACCGTTAAAATTCATATTATTATTTGAATTTCTAAATTCATTTTTATATTTTCCCTGATCTCTATTATTTAGGTTATTGTTATTTGTGTGGTAATATTTAAAATTGTTATTGTTTCTGGTATTTTTATAGCTTCTATTATTTGTGTCTTCTCTTGTCCAATGACATGACTCTAATTTATAAAATGCTTCGCTAAGGGTCGTTATATTATGATTTATTATTATTGAGCTTGCGTTAGGAGGATTTTTTTTCACAAAATGTAGCTAATAATGACGCTTCATTATTGCTAGGGTTATATTCTTCTTGTTTATCCTCAGATAAATAATATTTATTATTTAATCTGCAGAGGATATTTGAGAATACATTAAATAGTTGGGTTATATTTTGTGTAGACACTTTATCTGCTGTTCTTTTAATTCTAAAAAGGATTCTTTTTCACCAAAGTTCTTTATTAATATTTTTTTTATTTCTTGTCAATCGTTTTTGTCGCCACCCCTTAAAACTACATCTAGGGCATTTTCTGTTAATTCTGATTTGATTTCATTTAATATGAATTGTTTAGATGGTTCATTGTATGTGCTAATTATATTTAATATAAACTCTGCCTTTGTAACAAAGGTAATAATGTTACAACATTTACCATTAAAATAAGGCAAGGTTTTTGTTATTTTAAGAGGATCTATATTAATGGTTGCCATGGTTACCCGGTTTTCTTCCTGTGTTGTCTCTGCCAATTCGGTTCTCGCTGTTGCTGGGATCACTGCTTCCTGAGTTCCTTCGGGTATGCAGTAAGGCTGGAATTGGTTTCCCTCCTGTGTTGTCTCTGTCGATTCGGCTCCTTGGTTTCTTCGATTTCTTGAGTCCTTCTGGGTATGCAGTAGGGTTGGAACTTCCTCATCAATGGTAATCGTTAATGTATATATGTAATTGTTTTTATTAAAAGAAAGTCTTCTTTAGTTTAACACTCCCTCTATGCGATTTTGTGCAATTCGTCCGATGCGGATTTTGATGCACTATGTTTTTCACTAGAGTTTTTTTTTTTTTTTTTTTGTCCTACACCGTTAATTTTAACTTACCGGTTGACTATTTCAGTTAATCAAAAGGACAATTCCGAACTAAACTTTTGAAAAAGTACGACACGTTTTCCGAGTCTTACGGAATCCTACCGACTGCGCCAATTTTATTTTTGTGTGGTTCGACAAAATAAAAAAATATTTCCTTTTTTTTTTATTCTTTACTTTCTTTATTATTTACTTTCTTTATTACATACAATAGCAAGACAGAACCAACACGACTTAGCTTCAAGCAACGAGCAACACAAGTAACACGAGCACCACGAGTAACACAAGTAACTCAAATAACTCAAGTAACACTTCTTCTGGAAAACAACGCTTCTTATACTCATTTTATGTTTGGTCAGCGAATCCACGGCTTGTTGGGGATTTATCATGCTCCCTTTGTCCATTTTGCTGATCACAAGAAATTGGTTTACTGTGGGCATGAACGTTCGCGTTATTGACTTCTTGTGATCGCATTGCATTGTATAAAATATCTTATCGGGGAATGCTCTGTGTGTTATTTTGCTGATCACAAGAAATTGGTTTCCTATGTGGATCTCTTGTGATCGCATTACATTTTTGTTTATGGGATCTTGTTTGTGAGGACAGCAGTGGGCTCTGACAAATTACAAGTTAATGTGGGGGGTTCTAATAACATAACCGAGCGTCACTCTGAAGCGGACTGACGTGGTGTCAGATGGAACTTTTTTTGTGGCGGATGCAAAGAAGAAAGAAAACTGCAGGCGTAATGCTTACTGTTTGTGGCGGTTGTGTTTGGAGATTTTCGTGGGTGTCATGTTAACTCATCCCCCTCTAAGTTTAAATGTCCTCATTCGAAAGTAAGATACATTGTAAATATTTGGTTGAGTAGTACAGCTGATTGATTTCTTGCGACTTTCTGGTTCCAATTTCTGGTTTATGAATGATTTCCTAGGCGATGACCCATGATGCTTTTCTATGATGATGTTCCTTTGACGGTTGTATTTTAGTACTATTATTATTGTTATGACTACAATAATTATTGTTCCTTGATTAATTGCTTTGTTATTGGTTAATAGATCTATTTTCTTTGTATTGTTTATATAAATTTCATTGAGTGCTTCGAGAGATAATATTGCTAGATGTCCTTCTTCAGGTTGCATAGCTGCTGGCATCAACTTTGCTTTTGGTAACTGAAGATTTTTAAACTGTTGATTATTTATTTTTATGGTGGTAATGAAGTATCTTATGAGGAATGTTCCATTTAGTTCTTCGTCTTTTTCGTTCACTGTGATCTTTCCTTGAAATTCGTTAAGTAGCAGTACTCCTGGAGCAAGATCTTCCATATACCACCATGGTGACCGTTCCCTGAGGGGCAAATGGATTTTTCTCCTTTTACTAACTTAGTTATACATAAATCTTTTTCTAAATCTAACAATTGTTTTTGATTACAGAAAGTTACAGTATTATATTCTTTACAGTTTCCTTCAATTCCATACATTTCTTTGTTAAACTTAATATTTCATTATATTGTATGTAGGCAATTCTATTACCTTTTTTATACAGGTCTTAGCATTAATCTATTATAAACTTAATTGTTTGTTAATGGGATTCTTATGACATATAATATAGATGTATAATTAGTCAGTGTGTTTACATAAGCTGATTCTAGGGCTTCTTCTATGGTAACAAAATGCATATTTTCTTTATAAAATGTATTTTCAATGGATTTAATTTCTTCTTTTGACAATATGATTGATTTTAATATATTGCTTTTAGTCCACTGAATAGCAAACTTAATGTTAGTGAATTTTTCTTTAATTAATCTTAACCTGTACTGGATATCTAAACCGAATTCATAACTTATTCAATTGTATTTGTTTGTTTTATATCGTTCGCTATTTCGTTAGTTATTCTTGTTAGATTATTAATTCTTTCGTTGTATATATTATTAATTAATATTTGTCTATTATACTTGATTTATATCCGACGAAATAATATTAAAGTCCTCATGGCCTGGTTCACCGACTGTATATTTCCACGCCGTCACAATAAAGTCTCGCTTATTTTACTGTTGTCAATAGGCCTAATTTAGTTAAGGAGTTCAGTTGTCTGGTAGATTTAGTTTGAGTAATCGAAGGAAAAGATGGGAAGGAAGTCGTTGTATTTAGTGATTTCTATAAAATGTATCAGTTTCAAGTCTCCATCTTATATTTTTGTCGGTCCTTTGTCTATCGAAATAAGGTGCGTATTGCTATAGTCGAGTATCTGGATTTCTCCCATCGCGAATCTCCTGCCAAAAAATAAGTTAACTGGTCTTTTGTTTGTCGTACTATGGAAGGAGTGATTGTATTCGCTGGTTGCGCTGTCAAGGAGTTCTTCAAAATTGCTATTTGCGACTTTTGATTTAATACACCACATAATTTCTACTAAAGTGGAGTAGAAACGCTCCAATAGTCCGTTTACCGTATTTTTATACGGAGATATCGTATACACTTATGTTTAATTCATAAAATGGATAGCATCCCCTTTTCGTTTGTTTCTCGATAAATATGTAATCGGCTTTCCTTCTTGGCTCAATACGGCGCCAAGGGCAAAGATTAGAAGCGTCAGTCGTTAGTTCGGATGGTTTGTCTAAGTCGACATTACTTCGTTAGAAATTAAAGAAATTTTAATTTTCGTGAAAGCGTCAATTGCGGTCTGATCAAGGTGGATAGTTTTTAATTTTGATTGCTTCTTCGATACTCGACCTTCATCTCCTCTTAGCAAAACAGTTAAAGGCTTTGCCAGTTTCGCTTAGTCGCGAATAAATCGTCGATAATATTCGGCTAATCCGAGAAAATATCTGGCCTCTTTAAAGTTTCTTGGAATAGGTTTGTCAGTTATGGCTTGTACTTTCTTCGGGTTTGTTTTTATTCCAGATTTTGAGAAAATAAATCCAAGGAATTCTACTTCAGTTTTTAGGAATTCGGAGTTGGCCATTTGTACCTTTAAGTTTGTACTTTGTTCGTCGAGTACTCTAAATATAGCTTAAAGGTCTTCGTAAAGTTGTTTTTGGGTTTTGCTGAACATTATTATGTAGTCTACGTAAACATAGCATCTTATACCGATGTGTTCACGCAGAATGTCGCCCATGACACGTTGGAAAATTGCGAGGCATTTTTTAGCCCAAAGGGTAGTCTAGTGTATTCAAACTTGACGTTGTTTATAGGAAAGAGGTCTTTTCTATGTCAGCCTCTCTTAAAGGTATTTGCTGGAAACCTCTTTGTATATCTATTATTGTGAAAAAATTGCATTTTCCTAGGTTATAAAGAACATCGTTGATTTCCGGGGTAGGATATTTATCTGCTATGGTTACAGAGTTTAATTTTCTATATTCAAATACTATCCTATATTTTCTTATTCCGGATGCATCGGGTTTATTTGCAACAACAATTATAGGAGAATTGAATTACGTATTATACCGTTCTCCAGCATCTCATTTATTTGCTGGTCATCTTCGTAAAGCTTAGAATAGACTGGGGTATTTGTTGATGTTCTAATTTCACCTTTTATTTCTGTATAAGCCAATTTTTTATTAGCGTCACTAAATAAATTTGTAAAAGTGTTTAGAATTTGTTTTATATTATTTTCTTGAGAAGGAGTGAGATGAGGGGAACGAATTTTAATGTTATTTACTGCCTGGGTTGCATATTGCTACAATGGAAATTTGTATTTGTCTTTGAGAGTGAAGATGTTTTTATCTGTATGTATTACTGCTCCTAAGTCCTTCAAAGTTCATTGCCTATCATTATATCAAAAGTCTCCAACTAATCTAGTATAAAAAATTTAATTTTTCCCAAGTCTGATCCTAAAACATAAAGATTTGCGTGGTGAGAAATTTTGGTTTTGCCATTAACTGATTTTGTGAAAAATGTTCTAACGAATAGGATTTCTAATGAATTTAGATTTGATATACATATGTAAGTAGTTTTTATTTGAACGAGCAGATGTCTAATTAGTTTTACTCCCATCGTTCGTTGTTCGTAAACAGGGATGTCGGCTCTAGGTCCGTGGGTAGTACTGTCTCCAAATGGTAGTTTCTTTGAAAATCTTTGTGAGTAGCTTGTTGTGGTCTATATTGACCTTTGTCCTGTTGTTGATATCTGCCTTGGTGGTCTATATTTCTCAGTTGAGCACTTCTCTCTTGAGACTCTAACTTGATTTGAGGAATAGTTTTAGATTGTGTCTGTCGTGGTATAAACTGTTGCCTATTTTCTAATATGGCCCGATGGGGTATAATAATTAAATCATAACATAACGCGTTGTTATGGAGACGCAAGTCTCCTTTCAACCCTCGAATAAAAGTATCTAGAGCGTTGGTGCGGTACGTTTTCGAAAGTAAATAGTTTCGGAGCCAGTATTCATGCAGTCGATTTTATTGAGAATCAGGGAGAGGTGAGTGTGGACTGATTGATAGAATGTTTGTATGGAGTCATTGCCCTGCACTAATGAAATTAATTGGTACTCAAGAGTACCTAAATCTCGTTTGTCTGCGTAATGCATTACCAGACATTTAGAGATTGAACTCCAATTCAGCGGGGTGTTATATGATTCTAATGCCTTCTGGGCATTCCGTACAATTTTGTTGCCTATTACCGACAGAATCCTGAAATATTTAGGCGTATCTTTAATAGGTTCGTACATATCAATAATACTGTCCACGCTTATTTTCCAGGATACGAATTCCTCTGGATGTCCTGAGAACACTCGCAAGGAACGGACAACATCCGGAATTTTATCTAAATCTTCGAGTCTTCCTCTGTGTTCGAGAGCAATAAGATTAAGGACACTCTGAATCAATTGTGGACCCTGACTTTCTAGTACGCGTCGAACGAAAGAAGTAATTAAACAATCGAGCTCTGGAGTTGTTCTTATTCCCTGATATTGGTCCGCGTGAGACGAGGTTGATTGGAACGAGCCATTTGCATTTGCAGCAGAGCGTTACGAGAAATAGACGCGGAATCCGTATTGATTCGATTCCCCGAAAGGTTGATTGTAACGTTTGTTAGACTATTACTTGCCCCTGACCTTGTATTATGCATTTTGTCTTTGATATTATTAGTATTGTATTATAATATAAATATTAATTAATAATTTCTGATTATACGAGTATATCTGAGCACAATATGTGTTATAAAGGGTCCGCCAAATAATTTTTTTTTTTTTGAAAATGCTATAAAAAAAACTACTGACTCTTTTCTCAAATTTCTTTTTTTATTTGAAAGTACAATCCTTCCGGTTAATAATGGAAAATAATTTCATTTAAATGGCTGCCTCGGCTGGCCATGCAGTAGCCTACACGATCGGTCCAATTTTTAAGCACATTATCGATTATGTGCAGCTGTAGCCAATGGCTTCACGAATATTGTCCTTTAAAGCGTCAATTGTCTCTGGCTTCTCGGCGTAACACTTATCTTTGACGGCACCCCACAAATAATAGTCCAACGGTGTCAAATCGCAGCTCCGAGGTGGCCAAACGACATCAGCTCTGCGGCTGATAATGCGATCTTCAAAAACAGGGCGCAAAACATCGAGTGTAGCTTCGGCTGTGTGGCACGTAGCGCCTTCCTGTTGAAACCAAATGTTGCCAATATCCTCCTCTTCAATTTTTGTGAACAAAAATTCGTTCAACATGGCCCGATAACGATCGCCATTGACTGTAACGGCCACTCCTTGCTCATTTTCGAAGAAAAATGGCCCAATTATGCCTCTGGACCAAAATCCGCACCAAATAGTGGCTCGTTTTGGGTGCACCGGCTTTTCAATGTATGCGTGCGGGTTTTCTGTGCCCCAAATGCGACAATTTTGCTTGTTTACATACCCGCCAAGATCAAAATGAGCTTCATCTGAAAAGATGATTTTTTTGGCAAAATCGGCATCTTCTGTAGGTCGATCGCAGGCCCACTTAGCGAAGCGTTGTTCAAGCGTATACACAACCATATTCGTTCAGCGGAAGGATAAAACTAATTATCTGTCAAATCAGACATGAGCTAAGTGTTACCATTCACGAAATAAGCACTACTTGAAAAAAAAAAACGTTAGATGGCGGACCCTTTAAAATTTATTCTGTAGTTTACTTGTTAAAAGTAATAACAATAGTAATGATTTAATTTTTCTTTCATTTTATCTAGGTACTCATTTACAATCATATAAATATTTTAGTTTTTTTTCTTATTTCACTTTCTTATGCAATTAATTTTTTGATTTTAAGTTTTATACATACATACATATATGTGTTTTTTATGAATTGGGTTTAATGGCTTAACTAACTTACAGAGTAAATATTATGATGAGCATCGTTCCGTTGAATCTCCATCGGTGAAAATGGCAGCTTCCGTTTCCTCGGATATATGTTTTTTGTTTTTGGCTACTCCGGCACCACTTTTCACACTTTCTTTGCTTGATGGGAGACCTGCTCAGTGAGTTCTCAAGTCACTCGAACACACAGTATGTAATCGGTTAATAGTTCTTTTCTTATTTTTACACGCGGATTTCTGGGTCGCATTAGATACTAGCTCCTGCGTGCACTTTCGCGGATTCTCAGGTCGCTTTGGTCACAACTGGATACATTTCACTAAAAAAAACACAAAAAAAAAAATACAAAACTGCCGTTCTCTAACTATCCTCCCTCGATGAAAGGATTGCTGTTTTAGTTCACTACTTTACTCTTACACCCTTGTTTTTCCCCTTGTTTTAATATTATGGTTTTCATTTTTTTTCCACTTTTTTTCATATCTGGATCTAACATAACACTTTTCCTTTTTTTTTTGTACTGTTTTATTATTTTATATATAAGCTTATTTATTTTTTTTTTGTTAAATGTAAATACATTTTCACTGATTCCACAATTATTTTCTTTTCTGACAACCTGGCAAAAGGAATGGTCTCAGGGGTGGTATCAGATGCTGGTTACCGACTCTCGCCTGCTGCCAGAATAACCGCCCGAGTCACGCGAAATTTATTTTTTTCGTGCTCGAATTCAGTTTATAAATTACTCCGTTTTGTAGTGAAATTGATTTATTATTAAATTTATTTGTGATTCAACCCGCACGGATTCCCCCGTCACGTCGACGCGTAATTCGCCAATTTAAAACAACCAAAAAAATACAAAAGGAACCAATACCGCGCCCAACTTCGCCTTTTTGACGACCAAATTTCTTGAGTTCCTGGCTGTCCCTTCCCTCTGTCGTTCATCAAGCCTACACACCCACTCGCTAGTTCCTCGATCGGACCACTTTACGGCTAGGTGTAACACAAGGAAAGAAAACGTAGGAGAAAAATTCCTTTGGTGACGCAAAAGAAAGGAATTACTTCTCCTAACAATAAAAAAACGCAAAGGGAACATCCGCGCTCCCATCACAGAACTTGAACCCGAAGTTCTCGGCTGGGTAGCATGGCTGCTACGTTTTAGACCACGAAACCACGTAGTCGGTCAATGCCACAACCGAAACTGATAGGACCTTCCCAGTATATTTTTCTTTATTTATTTATTTGTCTTTGGATCGAGTCCAAAGTAGCGAAGACCTTTAGGGCTAACCATAATACCCAACGAGAACGTGCAGGAATGTGCAGTAGATTTGAAAAACAATTGCCTTAGGTGACAAGTGTCTTGGAGTGGAGTGTCACTCTGAGACGGAATGTGCGGATGTGGTGTCAGGTGGAACTTGTTTGTGGCGGATGTAAAGAAGAAAAAAAATTGCAGTCGTAATGTTTACTGTTTGTGACGGATGTGTATGGAGATTTTCGTGGTTGTCGTTTTAACTTATATAAAACGTACCGGAATGTTTCTATCTTTTGTTTTTGGTGCCAACTATAGATGACCGAAACAAATGGTGTGATCAGATAATAACTTTTTTCCGGAGTTACAATTTCTTTAAACACATTTAGGTTTTAGTGTTGGAACTCTTAGTACGAAAGTGAATGTTTCTAAGTGTATATCTAGACAGCGTTTCCAACAAATAAACGGACAAAGATTACATTTTTTGCAAAACCTCTAAGTTAATGAGGAATAAGTAGAATTTATTTTATTTTCTTCTTTATTTTTAACAATACCAAGTAATAACAAAACGGTAATTTATTCATATTAGTCATAGAACTACAGTACAAAAAAAAAACACGCACAAATATTGTTGTCCTATAGAAACTAACAACGAAAAAGACAGATAAAAGCAGTATGTTCAACAATAAAATGTGTTGCAAATGAGGCAGCGGAAAGCAAACTAGGCTATTGCGAAGGAAAGCCTTGGTTTGAAGAATGCGAGGAAAAAGTAAAAGTCCGTAATGTTCCAAGACTCCAAGTCCTGAAAATAAGGACTCCAAGGACTCCAAGTCCTTTCCTTTGGGATAAAGATAATGGCAAAGGACAAAGTTTGGAAGAATTTGCGGCTAAAAACACAAGGGCAATATATGCAGGGCTTAATGCGGTACGAAAGGGATACCAGGCTAGACCACAACGAAAATGGGGAGCTCTTCCGGACTGTACATGGGGAGCCAGCAGCAATGGAAAACGATGTTATTCACCCAGAAGAGGTTCAGATAGAACTGCCAACCATTTAGGAAATAAAAGAAGCAATCCATCGGTTTAATAATAACAAATCGATCTAATACCATTGAAATTAATAAAATATGTAGGAGAAAAATTAACACGGAAGATACAGAAGATCACTCACCAACTTGGATCGATCCAAGCTTCGCAACTGATTGTATTCGATAAGCCTCTTACCAAAGTGGAAAAATTCAAATATCTGGCTGCCAAAAACGAAATAAAAATCGAAATAAATAAAATGAAAACCGGTGCGATGAAGAATTTATGCAAAACAACTCTTTGGTCTCGCAATGTTCTAATCCAGTGGCAGTGACATGCGGATGAGAAACATGACCTCCGACTAAGAAGGCGGAAAATAGATTTCGGGTCTTTGAAAACAGGATCATAAGAAGAACATATGGTGGAAAACGAGATCAAAAAACAGAGGAATGACGGAAACTACAAAGTCAAGAATTCGAGGTACTCCCTCAGCCCCAAATATTGTCTGCCTAATTAAATCGCGAAGACTAAGATGGACTGGACACGTGGAAAGAATGGACAGTGAAGCAAATAATGAGTAGAAAACCCGTAGAAAAATGGGAGAACAATATAAGGATGGATCTAGAAGAGAAGGGACAAAGCAGCGAGACATGAAAGGAACACACTTAAGAGTTAATTTCCGAGTTCCAAATTGTCGGTAATAATAATAATATTTCTTGTCCTATACGACAATCGGAGGAGATAGAGAAAATAAGTGGACCTGAATGAGTCTCCCAGGGTACCAAGAAAGAA
This sequence comes from Merodon equestris, assembly GCA_958301585.1. Lineage (NCBI taxonomy): Eukaryota > Metazoa > Arthropoda > Insecta > Diptera > Syrphidae > Merodon > Merodon equestris. The sequence goes on from OY284413.1 coordinate 123,985,416, forward strand.
CTTAACTCCAAAAATATAATGGTGACAGTATGATGGACGAGTGAGTTGTGTAGTGTATAATAAATGGCGCCGAAAACAGCCATCAATGCTAAATAAGCAATTGTCCTATATTGCTGCATGATATTGAAGTTCACATACAGCTATAGCTCATTCAAATCTTCCCAACATGCACCCAACATATATTTTTTCATTTCATTTCATTTCATTTCATTTATTTCATTTATATGGGTACAATAAGACATACGTCTTTTATAGTACTAAGAGTTAACATTGGATAAAGAAAACAAAAGTTACAATCAAGACTAATTTAGAATAATTTATACACTTAAGATTAAAATTAATTAAGAAGTAAGATAGAGGGGGGGATTAGGATTTAGGGAAGGGAAGAAAAGTAAGAAATTACGGTAAATTTGAAACGTTTGGCATTCATGACGATTCGAATATTGCCAGGTAAGGAGTTCCACAGTTTAATGGCATAAATATAAAAAAGGCGCGATGAATTGGTAAAGCGATAGCGAGATGGAATTAGAGCATGAGTTCTAGAAGATCGTGCAAAATTAAGTTTCTTATATAAATACAAAGGAGACTTCTTCACCATAATATTATGCAAGAAAATTAAATTTCTAGCATCCACGTAGTGCTCTAGAGAAGTGCCTAGTAAGTTTTTAGTATACTCAGATACATGATCAAATCTGCGTAAACCATGAATGTACCTTATAGCATCGTTGAACGCTATCTGTAATTTTCGCTGAGATAAAGAGTCAACTTTGCTATAGACTACTTCAGCATATGTTATCAGCGGTAGGATAAGGGCGGAAACTATTTTTTTCCTAGTGTCCATTGGAACGAAACTTGAAGTCAACCATAATTTGCGTAGGCATCCATATATACGTCTAATTACACTATTTGTATGGTCATATCCAGACAACCTGCAATTGATAATAAATCCTAGACTTGTAACAGTATCAACAATCGTAAGTTTATCTCCAGAGAGTAAGATATTTGGCAGGGAGTGTAAGGACATAGAAGAGTTTGAAATAGGAATTAACTGTGACTTCTTTGGATTTAAGCGTAGTCCATTTTTTATGGACCAAATGTGAATATTAGCCAAATCATAGTTTATTAAATTTATTAGTTCCTCTGTGTTACTACAATTTTTGGCAGAGTGCAGTTGGACATCGTCTGCATATAAGTGGACAGTTGTATGTTTACACACCGACGGCAGATCATTGATAAATAAGGAAAACAGGATAGGTCCCAGAATTGAACCTTGCGGCACGCCACGGTTGACTGGTAAGAGTGCTGAAAAACTATCGGAATTGACAAAAACTCGCTGATATCTACCAGTCAGGTAACTCTCAATTAACCTCACTGCACTGTCACTAAAGGAGAACAGATTTTTCAACTTCCAGCAGAGTATCTTGTGGTCCACATTATCAAAAGCCTTAGAGAAGTCTAGTAGGCAAAGGAGTGTAACATGTCCTTTATCAAAATTCTGCCTAATCTCTTCGAGGATGTTAACCATTGCAGTGGAAGTGCTATGGTCAGCTCTGAAACCAGACTGTCCTTCAAACAGTAGTTTATTGAGAGACAGATGTTTGAGAAGCTGTTTCGATATTAGTTTCTCTAACACTTTTGATAAACACGGAAGGATACTGATGGGTCTAAAATCAGAGGCAGAGGTAGGATTAGGTCGTTTAGCGATAGGTATTACACGGCCTACTTTCCAGGATCGAGGAAAGGTTGAAGTGGTAATGCAATGGTTGATAAGATGGGTTAAGCGAGATATTATGACGGGCAGAATTAACTTAACAAATTTCATAGGTACCTTGTCTTCACCAATGGCATTTGATTTTATATCCCTAATAGAATTAATTACCTCAATTTCACTGACCGTTTCTACTTCAAAATGCCGGTGACTCAATTGATCTTCAGCATAATTGAAACCACTCACTACAGATTGACCTTCAAGAAAGGAACTATTTAGAATATCAGGATCAATTAAACATTTATCATTTAATTTGCTGTGGGAAATTCCAATGTGACGAAGATTATTCCAAAGTTTCTTAGGTGGAAGTGAAGTGCTCAACTTAGAGGCATAGAAATTTCTTTTAGCATTGCGCACTATGGCTGCGAAACTATTACGCACTACTTTGTAAGCATTCCAATTCATATCAGAAGGACTTTTTTTCCATTTACTATAAAGACGGTTGCGTAGTTTGATACTATTCATAACGTCAGTTATGAACCAGGGACAGCAATTGTATCGTATCTTGACAGTCTTTAAAGGAACACACTGATCAAAGAGATCAATGAGTATATCTTGGAAATAATCAAGCTTCTCATCTATGTCTGAACACGAACGACAAGGGGCATTCATAGCTGCTGAATGGAGGGCATGAATATTCATATCCTTATAATGCTAGTGCTCTTGATTTTACCCGGATAATACCCAACTTATCAAAATCAAAATCAAAAATCAATATAAGGGAGAGAAAGGAAAACAGCGATGAAAACATAGTTGATACTAAGAATAATATAAATGTAACATGCATTGACAACCACTTCTTAATTATTTAAAGTAACTACATACATATGTATATATATACAGACTGTGGCAAAAGGAGAAATCGTACGAGCTGTGTTGGAATCAATATGAATGTATATTTATTTTTTTTTGTTTTTTTTTTGTCTCTGTGTGCTATGTTTTTTTGTGTTAATCGTAATAGTTAAAAAAACTGAATAAAATGTTGTTAAGTTATGGTTTAATCGTTTTACTGTTTAGTCTAAACATATCATGAGAAATAACACGAATACTCGGAAATGTACGTACCAGGTAGTACCGAAAAACGCATAGCTGAGTAATACCCGACAACAAGGGTACCCGCATACCCGGGTAATACCCGAAAAACGCGGGTACCCGCATACCCGGGTAATACCCGAGAAACGCGGGTACCCGTATACCCGGGTAGGCGGGTATCAAGAGCTCTATATATAATCCCTATAAGTGAAAGTCAGAGGGACAGCTGAGTGGTCGAAATGAATGTTATAAATGCAGAAAAGAAGGTCATGATCGGAGATATAGTCTAACGAAAGCTGGTCGAATAGAAGAACAGATGATGTGTCAGATACTAAAGCTAGATCGAGCAGGCTAGGATTATCACCTTTAGCAAAGCGCGTGGGATACATGGTGTTGTAGATTTGGAGTCCAAGGGAGTGAGCAGAGTCTTTTATATGAAAAGCCCGAGCATCTTTTTTGAGCAGATCAGCATTGAAGTCTCCACAAACAATATCATGCTCATACTGAGCAGAAAATTCGGCAAGGCAAACAAAAAAAAGGTTGAGTCGAACAACTTCGATCAGGAGCGTAGGCACAAGCAACAAGGCATTTGGAAGAACCATTCTGCAGCTTAGCAATTAAATACTCACAATCAGAATCAATCGATTTGCAAATGAATTTACATTTAAGTGATGACCTACAATAGAGAGCAATACCACCCCCCTTGTGGGAGTTATTCTGTCGTTTCTAAAAATTGAGAAATTATTAATATTGTATAATGTATCGGAAATATTACTTTTAAACCACGTTTCACAGACAAGAATTACGTCTATGCAAGAATTAGAATAAATGTATTTTAAATCATCCAACTTACATTGGTTAAGACTACGAGCATTAAGAAAACATACCCTAAGTCCATCACGAAAATTGGAAAGAATATTAATCATAGTGTGCGTAAGTTTTTCATTCATACTGTAGAGGAAAAGTTAATATGCCCCAAAGGTAAGAAAAAGAGGCAGAGGAAGAGTACGTATATAGGTGAGAGAGAAGGAAGAGAATGGGATCAAAAATATAAAGTAAGTGGGAGAATACAATTAAATACAGCTTATCGTACAGAAGTAGCAGCAACAGCAGTACCAGCAGCATCAGCAGAATCATCAGCAGTCCATCAGCGTAGATCTTCAGAGGACTTGATGGCAAAACTTCGTCCGTTAATGTTGGGATATAGAATTTTGTTTCGTACACATTACTCACCTGACTTATCTTTGACATACGTTTTTAAGTTTGGCCAATCATATCTAAAATGGAGAAATCCTTAGTTAGAATGCCATAAAATATATCTTTAAGAATTTTAATGCCCAATGAAGATAAGGAACTTAGCCACAGATAAGGAAGAGTCATATTTAACGTTAAATAATAAGTGCTGGGGAGGTGTCTATTTTCATAGAATTCAACCAATATTATATTTGCAGAAAAATGTGTTAAAAAAAATATGTCCGAAACCCAGTAGATACTCTATTTATTAATTGTCATTTATATTGCTTTAAAGTTTTAAGAAGAAGAGTTTAAATTCGGCTTATAATTTACGTGGAAATTACACACATTTGTTACTTTTACATACGTAATTTTTATTCCATCTCATCTTATCGGGTATTTAATAAACTCCCTCATTCACTCCGCATAATCTCAATATCTGGCTATGTTTAAAAAAAAAATTCAAATGTTGACTATTTAGCTTTGACTATACTAGGCTAGAACCCCTAATGAAATATACACTCTTTAATCTTAACTATTGACCTATGTGAAAACCTTAATTTGTTTCTTATTCTTTAATTCATTTCATATAATGTAAATTTTCTTATGTGGCTTTACTGTATTTAATAGTGCAATTATTTTGTTACTTACTTATTTAACCATCTCTTTTGATGTAAGCTCTAGTTTTAAATTATGAAAGTTTAGTTGTCCAGTATACCCATATTTCGTAATCTCTTATTTGTCGCCCCTTAAGTTCAAACATATTTTAGTTTAAAGTACCATGAAGTGGCATTCGGCACTATTTTGTTCGTATTCTTATGTAATTGTAAATTATTGTAATATTTGTTAAATATTCTGAGCACAAATACAAATACAAACAATGGAATGATTTCATTACCAACGTCAATTAATTTTTGTATGTAATAATAAAAAATATGATTTTTATAAAAAAACAAGGTTTTATTGAGGATTTCTTTGGCATAGGGCTTACAAAGGAGGGGATTGGCTATTCATTTTCATACAATGTTATTATAATAGGAAACAGTAGAAATGAAAACGCATCCATACGAAAACATGCCAATGAAAGTTAAAAAAACGAAGAAAAAAAACATATATACGAGTATATATATATATAGGCTGTTTTAAGAAAAACGAATTCAAAACGCAAATAAAAAATTATATAAAAGCCTTAGTTTATAATACTGATACACAAGTATGTAGTTAAAAAATACAAAAAATACTTTGGAAGGTAATTATAATATAGGGTGGTCCAACGAAAACGCACGATGATAATTGTAAATAAAACAAAAAGTTTCCAGAGAATTAATTAATACTTTTTATTATGATAGAAGGATCTATGACAATTAAGTGTGTAACAAAATATCGGCCAAATTCTCGCCACGGCTTCGGTGGCATACCTCTATCCGATGGTCCATATTTTCAATGACTCTGAGACATAATTGAGGTTCAATGTCGTTAATGTGCCGAATTATCTCATCCTTTAGCTCTTGAATTGTTCTTGACTTATTGACGTACACTTTTTCTTTAAATATCCCTAAAGAAAGAAGTCCAACGGTGTCAAATCACATAATCGTGGCGGCCAATTAACATCGCCACGACGTGAGATAACACGGCCATTGAATTTCTCGCGCAAAAGAGCCATTGTTTCGTTGGCTGTGTGGCAAGTGGCACCATCCTGGTGGAAGCACATATCGTCCAGGTCCATACCCTCAATTTCTGGCCACAAGAAGTCCGTTATCATTTCCCGTGCAGGGACGGGTTAAGAATATCCCTGCAGCGATACCTCTCGCTTGTCGTAAAAGGCGACTAAAACAAAGGTAAGCAAAAATCACATCTAGGCAATTTAGAAAACACAAAAGTGAGCCTAGGGACACATATACCACCATTAAACTGCCCCACAAGTGTACATGAAAATCAGTGGGTTCACACGACTGGAGATCACCGGTGTTGTAAGAGTAAGATCAAACAAAAAAATCTGGAGCATGCCCGTGTCACAAAAAAAAAAAAGGCAGGCCGAAAAACAATTGGTGCAAACAAATGCAAAAACACCAGCATTTGATTGGCCTCAGCGATGAAGTAATCCCAAACCGGGAAGCCTGCCGCTACTTTCTGAGGTCAAACCGGTGAAACCCACAAGCGGACCAGTAGGAATGCAGTTAAGTGGGAAGGTTATGGTCCTACACTTCTGACCATAACGACGCCGGCAAAAAGGAAAAAAAGAAGAAGAACGAATCCACTGTTGTGAAAATGTCCTCGTCGCTGAAGATGATTTTCTTTGTAAAGTCACCATTCACTTCTGTCTGTTCAAGCAACCATTCGGCGTATTGACGACGCTTGAAATGGTCAGTAGGCTTCAGCTCTTGAGTCAATTGAACCTTGTAAGCGTGTAAATTCAAATCTTTATTCAAAATTCGCATCAGTGATGTTCGTGAGATGTTCAATTGTTGGGCACGACGACGAGTCGAGGTTGACGGCTCTTCTGCCATCGCGAACAACAGCAATGTTTTCCCCAGAACGAACTGCGCACAATTCTACCGATTGTGGACACATTTGGTTACAATTAGCTCTATATTTACCGGCTCTAGGTGGACACTCTAAAATAGACCGTAATACTTAATCCTATGCCTGTCGACTACTACATATATACACGATTAACATTATTACAACTTAAGCTAAAAAATTGCTTTATTTAAAAAAAAAACTTAGCGTACGATCTTTGTTAGGCAATTTGCACTATCGATTGCAATGGTCTATAGACAGTGAATAGTCCATTCGTTCGTGACTACCAGTCTCAGTCGAGAGTCTATCAGCATGAGAACCAAATAGGAATCTATATTCAGTTTAGTGTAGAACCAACCAGTGATTTCGTAAGGTCCCCCTAGTGTTGGGTATGTTGTTTGCCCAATCAATACTCGTATGGTAGGCGCTTAAATCACCGGCAAGAATGTACAAGTTTTCTGCCGAGTTCAGGTGCGAAAAACGAAAAACTGTCTTATATTCTGTGATGAAAATATTGAGTTGAGGTGGTCAGCTGTATAGGCCGCTAAAATGTACTTTCTCTGCCCATTAAGGAGAGGAATGCCCACAATGCAGACTTCTAGCACCTTGAACCTGCACACTTTACCGCTGTATATGATATAATGTTTTATATTATTTTTATAAAGATGACAACTTCCCCGGCTTGAGTAGCGTTGGGTTGGACCCCTCTAATTATTTTGCTTTGTTTCGCCGACCGAAAGTACATCGGGGCTTTCGTCCTGCAATGGCTCATCGCTCAACACTAATCAGTGAAGTGACATTCACCGACAGGATTTTCAAGGGACTCGCTATCAACCTATCATTATGACCGCGTGGCCCGGCAGAAACTAGCAAATACTGTCTACTCTGTCACCTCTACTGTCACCTCCTCACGGATCTTTGGAGTTGGAGTTGACCATGGCCTCCGGTGCTTTTGATTAGGAACCGTCCTGGGCCTTCGTACCATCCTTCGCGAACCTGCCGCCATTATGGTGAAGATAAACTTACGGGTCAGTTTGTCCTGGAACTTACGACATTATTTTGTTGACATCGTAGTTTACTTTTGTTATTGTTGGTACGCTAACAACAATAAAAAATACGTCTTAAAATAAATGTATGCACGCATACACACAATGCAGTAAATGTCGACTACAACGAGCTCACGTGATAACGAACTCCGATGGCGCTATTCCACTTCAGCCTTATTCTACTTTAGTGTATCAAGTTTCACATGTGCAATAACCTGTGCAACGCCCTTTCTGCTAACAACGCAATAAGAGTCAACGATGCAATTGTCAGATTAGCCAATAAATTGACTAAGTTTAATTTTAATAATTCAATTGTAATTGATTCGGGAACGAATAGAGTTGATTGCGAGAGTGATGGCGAAAATCGCGAAAAGGAAAGTAATTGTGGTAATAAAAAAAAAACAACAAGAAACCTTAGAAAAACAAAGCCCCTTAGTAACGCCGCGCCGGCAGCTAAACAGTCGAATAAAAAAAAACAACAAGAAACCTTAGAAAAACAAAGCCGCTTAGTAACGCCGGCAGCTAAACAGTCGACGGAAGACAAAAAGGAGGTAATGAAGAAAATAACCAGCCGCTCTATGGAGATTATGGAACCCTTAAACCTCCTAGCGTAAGAAGTACTTTAGTTATCTATTACATTTAATTATTAACTGAATTTCCAAATGGAACGGAATTGTTAATAATCATGTTATATTATTAGGAGCGCAACTAAGCTCTTGCTGTTTTTTTGATGAAAATGCAACTTTATCGCTAGCGATAATCTTTTCCCATCTTTCTGGCAGAGCTGGCATACTGTCCCGGCAGAAGTTTTCGTCTTTTGAGGCTATCCACGAATCAAGCCATTTTGAGATGTCTTTATATGAATGAATGGAACTGCTGATCAGCCAGACCATGCTCCATCGAACAGAACAAGTGATAATCGGACGGCGCTATACTTGGGGAATATGGCGGTTGGGGTAGAACTTCCCATTTGACCGTTTCTAAGTAGGTTTTAACGGGTTTGGTAACGTGAGGCCGAGCATTATCATGCTGTAGAATCACTTTTTCATTCCTTTGCTCGTATTGTGGACGCTTTTCGCGCAGTGCTCTGCTCAATCGCATCAATGGAGTTCGATACCGTTTCCCAGTGATAGTTTCGTTTGGTTTCAACAGCTCATAATAAATAACACCGCCCTTATCCCATCAAATACTGTCCGGCCGAGCCGACGACGTAGAAGCATAACCGGGCTATCCTCATGATTTTTTTCTCTTTGGGTTGCTGTAATGAATCCATTTTTCATCACCCGTAACGATGCGATGAAGCAAACCCTTCCCTTTTTGCCGCTGGAGCAGTTGTTCACAGGCGAAAAAACGACGCTCAACGTCTCTTGGCTTGAAATTATAAGGAACCCAAGTTCCTTGCTTTTGAATCATTTCCAACGCATGCAATCGCCTGGAAATAGCTTGACGGATAACTCCTAATACTGAAGCAGGCTCAGACCGTCTTCGAAGGTTTTTGGCTTTCCTTCACGCCTTTCCTTGAAGCGAAGAAACCAATCATGGAGCATCTCCGTAAAGTTTTTGAAGTTCTCGATGCGCTTCAGCCATCGTTTTCTTCGAATGAAAGAAGAAAGCCGTGAAATAAACATTCAATGGCGTTGGTGTTATCGGGATCCGAACTCGCTTTCGCGCGTCAGAGGCCGACTTACTATCAACTGCGCTACGGCGCTCTAAGGACTTTACCAATCCTTTATTCGCATCTATCATTAATATTAAATAAATTCTCTTGCATTGACGTTGGATCAGAGGCTAAGGATACGCTTATAAGGGAACTAAAGCGAGATATGCGATATTGGTAGACGGATGTAACCATCTATTTTACCACAGTTGCCTCCGCTTAAACACAACAATGTTCCACATCCTTTTCAATCCAATAACCAAGAAAGTTTTGCACATCCATTTCAATCGAGGCCTCAATCCGATCTTATGGAAACGGAAACGATAAAAACTTAAGCAGGTAACTATGCAAATATGCCCTAAAGAAACTGCTCCCGAAAGACCTGCCCCAACAGACGTGCACCAAACTAAACTTCATCGCAATTATCACCTGGATTACTCTTATGAAGACTATAATGCCGCTTTACAACGCATAGAGGAGAACTACGATCAAACGCTGATAGACTACATAGGTACGGATGCTGACGAGACTGACACTGATGTTGTGACCGATTTAAACGATATTCATTTTTTAGTTTAGCTATTTCTTAACTTCCATACTTCGAATGCAGGATATTATAAAGCGGTGATATTATAAAAATTTGAATCGACACAGACTCAAACAAAAATTACTTGCAAACCACATTAATTAAGAATCCCATGAAAAACGAAAAACTGTTTTATGTTAATTCTGTCGGTGGTAACATTGAAGTCACACGTCACACATTTGTCAATCCCTTTGGAATAGAGAACAACAAATTTTTCCTCATGCCACAACGACAGCGTTAAAGACCTATCCACGGTAATATAATATATGCCAAGGAAAATTACATGGCTGATGCCTCTGGGGAAAGAAAGTTCCGACTGATGATTGATTACCGAAAACTTAATTCAGTCACCATAGCAAAAAAGTATCCAATACCCTGAATTAACGAGGTTCCCTAATTAAGAGAAAACAACTCATTCACTGTGCTTGACCTCAAGAGTGGGTTTAACCAGATTGCTCTTAAGGAATCAGATACATCGATTTTGCAGAGATCGCTGGACGACATTTTCCGTGAGCACATCGGCAGAATATGCTACGTCTATATAGACGATGTTATCATATTTGGTTACGATGAAAAAACCCACTTAGAAAACATCAGAAAGGTGTTCAGAACACTCACATCCGCATATATGAAGGTTTAGTTGGATAAATGTGAGTTCTACAAACGTGAAGTAAACTTTCAAGGATTCGGAGTATTACCGGCGTTTTATCAAAGATTGTGCCAAACTTGCTAAGCCCCTCACAGCAATCTTAAGGGGAAAAGATGGACGTATGTCCAAGTATATTTCTGCAAAAAAAACTATCATTATTGATGAAGAAGCAACACTTTTTTTTTTTTAAATAAAAAAATCCCTTACTTCAAAAGAAATATTGTTGGTCTATCCGGACTTCAAAAAGGAATTTACTCTCACAACAGATGAGTTTAAACCATCGAAGCCGTGGTGTCACAAGATAACAAACCAATCATGTTTATTTCTAGAACATTAAGTAAAGCGCGGGAGAATTATGCAGTGAACGAGAAAGAAATGATTATTAACCGTTTACATATGCGCCCAATAATAAGATTACCAATTCAAAGATGAAGCACTGCAAAGCCATGTTGGAAGAGTACAATTATTAACTCCAGTACAAACTGGGCAGAGCTAATGTCGGGGTTGTTGACCTCTCTTAATCACGGCAGGATTCTTCTATTAATTCCATTACTGCCTCCATCCACAGTGACGAAAGTTCGCCGAATAATCCCCTTGCCTCCGTTGAAATCCCAATAAATATTTATAAAAACAAATCTTGTTATTCAAATCCCAATCAATCTTGTTATCAAATCAAATCACAACACTAGGAAAACCATCTTTCTATACTCCAAATATTTCTTATAGTTGTTCCTAACCCTCTTAGAGAATTGCTATTTTCATTTCGAGCTCCAGAGTTAATAGTAATACATAATAAAAAATTACTAAGCTTCGCATTTATAACTTTCATGGTAGAAGATCATTTAGGTAGCAAAATATTCAAAACATCACCGTACGCGAGCATATTCAATGCTGGGGTGGGACGTTTCCACTCGCTCTCATAAGCCCTTCTAAGACCTTTTTACAAGATCTGTGTACGAATATAACACAGTATAATCAGTTCATTTCACTACAGGACATAGATCAACAGACACATTCTTTGAAAGAAATATTAACGTTGCCCCAGCACAGTTTAAAAAAGCCAGACAGGACAACATAATCAAGTTTTAAAAAACAAGAATTAAACCTTAGAAACCACAACGATTATCTAGAAAATAGGTTCGAAACTTCCCCTAGTGACAAAACAGAAGTAGTTAGAGAAGATAAATCAACTGCAGTCGTGGAAAGCTCTGGAAAGGAGAAATATATGTAACTTACTAACTTTCTTGCAGTTTTTTTTATAGTCATCGCCAACGCAGAAATTTAAGCGAAAATTAAAAACGGTAATCTCAAACTTGTCCGCGTTACCGAAACCGACCAATACCAACATTTCGTTTCTGAGACATACTCCCTAATCCATTTCTGTATCCCGCAAACAAATCCACCAACTGTTTAAACACGAGGTAACACAAATACAAACAATGATAAACAACATACATCTGAAAGATCGCTCAATTATATTTGTTCAGCATGGAAATGGCTCGCTGGCAGCCCTGATCATGATGATCTCATACTTATAGAAAACAAAATTAACGGCATGATAAGAAATAACAATTATCAATACATAATTAATAAAAAATAAAGTGAATTAACGAAATTACAATGAATGTAATAATGAATTATATAAAGAAAGGTAAAATGTTCTAAAGAGAAATTTCCGTATGACTTCAATATAAAATAAAACCCTTAAAGGAAGAACAAATAAGTGCTATGCAATGTATAGAATTAGCTAATAACAATGTAATAAATTCAAATATCCTTTCAAAGGCAGAAATCACATAAGCCCTAAGCAAATTAAATGTTAAACATTTCCCATACATACATAAATATAGAACAGGCTTTACAATTTTCTGATGCTAAAATTCAATAAGTCTGCTTTATATTATAACTGTATCCAAAACAATTTATATCATTTATGAAAAACTTGTTGTCAAATCTGTAAGTAGCAAAGACAATCTGACAAATAAAATTACATTTGACAATATACTAAGGAAAAATAAAGAATACTTCGGAATCCTATAAAAATAATCAAATGATCATTGGTCAAATGAAAGATTATACATTTAACACTTTGTAAAAAGGCCGATATTATAGATACGAGTATAACTAGTGATAAGTGTGTAACAAAATAATTAGAAAGTAAGAATGCGACTTGCACCGTAGGTAACGACCGCCACATACTACGGTTGGAAGAACTCGCACCAGGAGTCAACTTTGACAATTTGAAATATTTTTAGTATTATAAGTATTTTTTAGTTTCCCTTTTTTTCGTTTAAAACTACTATTTTTTCTCTTATTTTGTACTCTATTCGTTTTCCAATATTTCTATCATACCTAAATTTAATTTTTTTTCTAATAGGTTTCCCAACGTTTTCCTAAATGACAAAACGATTTTGCATAAAATCATCCACTTATTAATAAATTGCGTTTTTGTTTACCATTACCATTCTTCATGGAAAACTACTTCAATCATGGATTGTGTTGTTATAACAAAAGCTTGCCTAAGACATTTTCCTATGACAGTTGTTAATTGGCTTAGCTCCTTTCCTGTTGCTTTAAGATATTCCGAAAATGCTCACTGTTCTCGTTCTACGCTTCCATTAGTTTGCGTGCTAATGGCTACACTTGTTTTCATATGTTTCAACACCGACACTTTACAAAAAGAAAAGGAAAATTGCATAATTCTGCTCCAAAATTACATTATTGCAATACAGGGGGGTCAGTGGTAACTAGTTGTTTTATACGTAGTTTGGTGAAATTTCCTTACTGTCCCCAAACTGACCCCAAATAAGCGGAACATCTTTTTTGACAAGCTATTCAAAAGTTGGGCAGCATTGCCAAAAATTTTGTACGAATTTCCTGTTTCCCAATACCACATTCTGCGCGTGTGACACCCGCTTAAAAAAACCAACCAGTAAAAGGAGATGGACATTATTTTCAAAGAAAATGTGCGTGTGAAATTCGCTGGAAAAAGAAAAACCAATAAAACGGAGAAGGAGGCCCCCCAGTACCCGGAAGAAGGAAAAGGAAACTGAACTAGTCAGCTGCACCACCACAACAAAAGGAGATAGACATGCTGAGAATCATATCAGTGTTAGTATAGTTAATTAAAAAAGCATGTTGTTCAATTGAAATAAAGATAAATAAAAAAATAAAGATAAATCCAGAGAAATTGTTTTTTTTTTTTTTTAAAACTCTCAATAGGAAACTTAACACTTATCTTAAATTTCTTAAGTATTGCTCCAATCACTCAATCCAAACCAGGTGAATCCCTTTCCGATATCCCAAACACAGGTAATTCAATACATATTACAACCGAAAATGTGGAAACTATCAACCAATCATTTCCATCTTCCAGGGTGCATTCAAATGCCGCTCAAACCGATTAGGCTCTTTTATTATGCTTATTATCAGTCGTGTACTACAAAAACGAATGCGCTAATAAATAATTATGCTGGTCAATCCTATTCAATAGGTCAAACAATTAATCCCGAGAGTTTGTCGAAAATTTATCAAATTCCCTATATAGTCTGATGTTTAAAAACCTTCTCTGGTTAATATTCCGAGCTTAGAACGGCAGAGATAGAGTGCTTGAAATTTACGAAGCTCCAAAGGGCACGCCGAAATACTGTAAGCGTTATACGATATAAAATCATCGGCAATGCCGACATTGCCCTTGTGCCGTATAACAAGGCTCGTAGTTGAAATGTCACCTCGAAATGCTGGTCATGCATTACACAGACACGCGTTGTATGAACCCGCTAGAGTCCCAAATGTCGTTGTTGGGACAAGAAAACAAGTCCATCCATGAATTTCACAAAACCATCTGTCTCTCTTTACTTACTTAAGGGCGACTTACTGTGACTGCTTAGCATAAAAGAACCTGTCGATTTGTTCCATGCTCTGAGCAAAGCTTTAAAGCTTTGGAACTAAAGTACGAGATCTAAACACAAAAGTGACAGTTTTTACATTTTTTTTGTGGATATTGTTTAGTTAGTGATCCACTACAAAATTCACAAAACTTTTACGTGATTTTTTTTGGTGGTAACATTGAAAATTCATTAATCTTTTAGTTATTAAAAAAGAATTAATCTTAAATTCTTTTAACGGTATTTTAGGCATCTACAGCCTCAAGCCGTTGATATATTTTTTTAAGAATTAACAAATATCAAAATTTAACAAATAGTTTCAGCATCCGCATACTTTGCTATCGGAACTTTCAATTTATTTGATGAACACAAAAACAGGTTGCCGGATTCCAACCATTTACATTCCTCTAATCTATATATATGTATAATCTATATAATGTATTTATATTGTGACGGATGTACTCCGAATAAACCTCAAGTTACCGAGACACTTAAAGTGCACCTCAAATTGCAAACATAAGAAAAATGCCAATTCCCACAGTTACGCGAGAACCGACGCCGATTCCCACAGTTACGCGAGAACCGACGCCGATAGAACTGCTGCGTATGCAATGTACGGAAACTACCGCGTATGCAGTGTAGGGTTAAGTTAGATTTAAGATATTTTAGAATAATCACTTGTACTCCGTTCGTCAAGTAATAAAGACACTAAAATTAAATTCGTCTTTTTTGTTTGTTTGTTCTTCTCACTTTTTTTGTAGTTGAATCTATCGTCCGCGAATATTACCAAGGGTAACGCTGGAACTGAATTCCCAAGTTAATACCAGCCCGCGATAACGCGAACGATAATACGTTTTTTCTTGACAATTAGTGCCAAGGCATAACATTAATTTTTTGGTGGCAGCGGTGGGATCCGAGATATCCTCTAAAAATAAACAAAAGAAGGTGAAAACAAGCAAAAAGAAAAAATAGACAAAAAGAAAGTGAAACGTATGACGCAACGCGAGTTCAGTCAAAATTAAAATATATCGCGAAGTTTCAAATAACTGAGGACCAAGTTCCATATCGTGTAAAAGAAGAACCGTGCAGACTGTGCAGTTGAAGAAAACCGAGGACCAAGTTCCATATCTTGTTAAAGAACAACCGTGCAGACTGTGAAGTTGAAGATAGCCGAGGACCAAGTTCCACATCAAGAAAGATGATCACCGCAGTTCTACTATTATTGTAAGTTAATTTAAGTTAACATATTTTGTGTGTAATACGGTGATAAAAATAATAGAATATTTCAGTAGAACAATTAGTAGATGTATAAGGTGCAGTTTTCCTCAGGTGAAATTAAGCTTAAAAGTTTATAGTGGTTAGAGAATAACGAGGGGAATTATAAGATTTTTCTGCATAGGTGGATTACAAGAAGAGCTTATATGTCAGTTAGTGGAAGTGATAGCGAAAACGTGGAAAGCGACGAAATCGAAAATAGTCTAGATCGTTTAGCAATGGCTGAAGTACCAATAGCAGTTTTAACATCCTTCATTCCCGTTTTTAATAGCAGTAGTGAAGAGGTGTTTAGCTTTATAGATGCGTGTAATGACGCAATAGAGTTGGCTAGTCAAGTTCAGAAAGGAATCCTATTCAAGTTCATTAAGACCCGAATTAGAGGCAATGCAACCACGATCCTTATGAATAAAGACATAAAGGATTGGGAAACATTGAAAGCAGAATTAAGTAATGTATTCAGGGAACCCCATAGTAGTTTACAATTGCATAGGGAACTTATAAGTATACGTCAGGGTAGGAACGAATCAGTTTCGCTGTATACGCAGAGAGTAGAGACACTTGAAAGGCGATTAATGCAGGCTAAATTACACGGTGTGAAGGAAGAATATCAGCAAGGGCAAATCGAATATATTAGAAATGAAGCACTTACCGTTTTCATTAATGGATTGTTAGAAAGGCTTTCATCATTCGTCGTTATCCAGAGGCCAAAGGACTTAGCCGAAGCAAGTCGTTGTGCTAAGGAGGAGGAACAGAGACTAAATCTTTTCAAAACTAATATAAATAAGGATTACACAAATAAAAACTTAGCCAAAATAAATATTGCAGGATTTAAATGTTTTAATTGCGGGAAAATGGGTCATATCGCT
Organism: Merodon equestris; assembly: GCA_958301585.1. Classification (NCBI taxonomy): domain Eukaryota; kingdom Metazoa; phylum Arthropoda; class Insecta; order Diptera; family Syrphidae; genus Merodon; species Merodon equestris. The sequence continues at coordinate 124,001,935 of OY284413.1, forward strand.
AAGAATTGCCGTTTACCCAAACGACAGGAAGGTTATACTCAAAGACCTCAAGAACAAATTTCAAATTCCCAATCCAGTACAAAACCAGGCAAAAAGGATTTCAAGCCGGAACAGGTTATAAGACATGTCAAGGAAGGAAAAGTACGTAGTGATCTGTGTAACTCAGAAAGCCCTCACGTCAACGTGCTGATAAATGAGGATGTTAGGAAATTAATTGTCGATACAGGAGCCGAGGTGTCTATGATTTCTGCGAAGTGCATTTTCCATCGTGAAGTGGACTCAGAAAGTACAATTAAATTTAAAGGGTTAGGCGGAAAGCCACATGAGACCTTAGGAAAGGTGATCAAAGAAGTGGAGCTATTTCCAAACAATAAGGGGAAATTAAAAACAAACACAGTAGAATTTCAGGTCATAGAAAATGATCTCCTAGGCGATTACGACGGAATACTAGGCAGTCGCTTTTTGAAAGAAGGAGGCTATTCTATCGACTACAAAGAGGGAGTAATAAAAAATAAAGATGAGGAAATTACTTTAAAATACTTAAGTCAGGAGCAAGTGTTAAATGGTAGGACTGAAGTAATGCGATTACTTAGAATAGACAATTGGGAAAGCCTAGATGAAGACATCGTAATTCCTAAACAGGAAGTATCAAAGGGCATAATCATTCCGAAATGCTTAACTAAAAACAAGGATGGTGTCTGTGTAGCTACCGTGGTCAATACTACGGAGGGTATTTTCGACTTGAGCCAGGTTAGAATTGTTGGGAAGAACTTAAGAGAATTCGAGATAAAGAATAAAAGAGAGGTCGAGGTCTGTGGGAATGTCAGGACCGACCATATGAATAAGGAGGAAAAAGAAAGTATACTAGCCATAATTAAGGAATATAGTGACGTATTCAGTATTGAAGACGAAAAACTGACCTGTACCAACGCGATTAAACATGAGATTCGAACAATCGAAGGGGCTCAGCCGGTCCCAAAACATACCGGTACCCCAAAGTGCATGATGAAGAAGTCAGGAATCAAGTAGAGAAACTAAGAAAGGACGGTATCATTAAAAACAGTAGTTCTCCATGGAGCTCTCCTCTTTGGATCGTCCCAAAGAAGGCAGTTGCAAGTGGCAAGAAAAAGTGGAGGATGGTTATCGGAAACTCAACGAGTTGACGATAGCTGATAACTATCCCCTACCAAACATCAATGAAATACTCGATCAGTTAGGGAAGGCAAGGTATTTTACAACCCTTGACCTGACCTCAGGTTTTCACCAGATTCCCGTGCATGAAAAAGATGTTGAGAAAACGGCGTTCAGCACGCCATATGGGCACTTCGAATATACAAGGATGCCATTTGGGCTAAGGAACGCTCCGGCGTGTTTCCAAAGATTAATGAATAATGTACTGTCTGGATTGCAAGGCATCAAGTGCTTTGTGTATCTTGACGATATTGTTGTCTATGGCCAGGGTTTACAAGAGCATAATCAGAAACTAATCGAGGTTCTAAAT